>OX122893.2:10000000-12400000 GCA_944738655.2 Andrena hattorfiana | reverse complement strand
AGAATTTATATTTATTGAAAATTAGGTTAAAAAATATTACGTAGACGCTATCTGCCCCCCCCCCTCCCCTCTAAAAAAAAGCCTTACGTAATTTAAGGATGACCCCTAAGGAACCTTCTAATCTCATTTTGAACAAAAATTTTACTTATATTTATTCATGGATCCTTTATTTCATTAAAAAGCGATTCCCGCGCTTTTAAGATAAGATCCGCAGGAAATGTTAAACTGCGTATCTCTTTCTTCTTCCTCCTTTTATCAATTTCCTTTCCTGCGTAATTTATCCTTCTAACCACTAAGCTAACACACCAACGCCTCGCACTCTACGTCATCGGAAAACTGCGAACAGTCATTAACTTTCGCTATTCTCCATTTCTGTTTCAAATATTCAACTGTACCCGCCACGATTACTAAACTAGTGGCGGCATCTGTTGGAGATCGCGGATACTTCTCCTGCCTTGGCCGACCCAGCTGGCATTTTAAACTAATGTTACTGTGTTACGTACAATGTGCGATACATAATTTAATAAGAGTACCTTTGCAGTTGTATGATTCGCGAATGTAATACGACACTTAGTTCCTACTTTTTATACAGACACGTTTAGAGGACAAATATTTTTGAGATACACTTTACGCGACAGTTTCCCGAGCACTTGGTATTACTAACTGTAAACATAACCTCAACGTGAGTGATGCTCGTTTTGCGTGGCTTTCAGAATACAAATCTGCTTGTATTACTCGGTGGTCTTTTACTGTGCCTTGTCTTTATGATACAAGTTAAACAGATTTACAATAACAATCAGAAGTACAGCAGATACTTGGGGTACAAAGAATATGTAAGGTTTGAAGCGAACGTATATGTACGATCTAAATAGTGTTTGTCCATTAATTGTAATTGATACGCTTGTACGTTAGATGAATGAAATCACGACAGAGTTGAAGGCAGTAGAAAAGACTGCGAACAAGTCCTCCACTTACGTTCGCCAGTTGAACGAGATGCTTTTGAAACATCGCGAAAGGGATGCCAAAAATATGTCTATACCACGTGGAGCTTCCCCTTTATAAATAATTATGGCAAGTATAATTGGAATAAAATTATTACCTTCGTCGAATACCCATGTCCGTGTAAAATAAATTTTTCATGCATATTCGTATGTAATAATTGTCTACAATACTCAAAAGACAAAGTTATTGGAATTTTAATATATAAAGTAGAAAGCTTCTGTATGTTTGTGCATTTGTCTGTCGCCTAAAAACTTTCGAACGATAAACTCTGGGATCACGAAATGTACCTCAGCTCATTATGCCTGACTAATCCAGACGAATGTGACCATTTTCACAAAAAGAAACTAAAAGAAATTTTTTTTATAAAATCAGAATCTAAATTTCGGGCGAAGCCGAGTAGTAAAGCTAGTAATATATAAACAGGGCCAGTGGAACCCATTATGCAAGTTACACACCACATAAGGGCGTCAGCCGAAGGGGACTCTAAAGAACTACTTCGCACGCTTAATAAATAATAAAGGAATCCAACTCCTACGTAGTTAAAACGTAAATATAATTTTTTTGTTCTTCGTAAAGGCAAAATTTACTGTCTTCCTCGGATTATCGAGAAAGATTCGGGATCGGGGAATTCTGCATAAACCTAATTACCTACATAAACCTGTTAGCACCTAATAAACTGACCCTTGTCGGGGCCTTCGCCTGAATCGTCCGACAAGGAGACTGGACGAGAGAGTAAACCGAGAGTGAGTGAAAGAGCGCACCAGTGGGAGATCCTTGGTTGATGGCGAATTGAGTCATTCAGTATTGAATATGGAAGTTTTCATATTACTATATTTTCAGATTACACCTTGGTGGGAGTATTATCAATGGATTGGTGAGTTTATGGCGACGAAAATGAGTCCAAACACGAAGCAATTCGATCCATTTTTTTTATTATGAAAACACGATTAGAATTCCAGTTTCCTGGTTTAAGGGAAAAGCACGTCTCTGGTGATTAACTCGCAACATTTCTCCTGCAATTATCGAAGTAATTTGCCAATCCTTGTAATGCCAAATAGGTACTAAATATCCAGGCAATTTCTCCTGAAGATTGCTTAAGGGGTCATGCTCAGTCAGGAGGCCGAAAAAAGGGTGGTCTTTGGAAATTTTTTACTCAAAAGCTATAACACATTTCTCAAAAAATCTTTTTTCCTTTTAAGGATTGCATCTAGTACCGTGCATCGTAATTTTTTTATTTAAAAATATTTATCAATAACTAAGTTATTGTCCATCACTCGAAGGTTCTCTCAAAAAAAGGCTTCTGCGGTGACCACTGCTGCTCGAAAGTCGATCATCTAAAATAAAAAATTCAAAAGAATTTACTTATTATATTATATTATCTAGTATTTGAACGAAGGATTTTTTTATCCGATGCTTAGTTTTCTTTTAATTAACGAAAATCAGGCACGATTTATGATAAAAATTGAAACTTTTACTTTAAACATCAGCCATTTTTTCCCAAATCAATATTTCGAAAAATCCTTCGTTCAAATACTAGATAATATAATATAATAAGTAAATTCTTTTGAATTTTTTATTTTAGATGATCGACTTTCGAGCAGCAGTGGTCACCGCAGAAGCCGTTTTTGAGAGAACCTTCGAGTGATGGACAATAACTTAGTTATTGATAAATATTTTTAAATAAAAAATTACGATGCACGGTACTAGATGCAATCCTTAAAACGAACAAAGATTTTTTGAGAAATGTGTTATAGCTTTTGAGTAAAAAATTTCCAAAGACCACAGCATGACCCCTTAAGCAATCTTCAGCAGACACTTTACAATTTTGTGAAGTCGTTGATATCCTACATTTAAATTTTTTTCTGCAGTATTATATAGTGTGTAACGGGAAGAAGTCACTTTCCAGTGTGTGAATTACAACATTTAGTGAACGTAGTTCACTAAAAATTTTCACTACGTTAAAAACGTTCACTAAAAATGGATTGAATTGCTTCGGGTTTGAACTCATTTTCATCGAGAAACCTTAAAAAATCCATCGGTAATACTTTTATGAACATTTTACTTTTCTGTACTGGGTATTTTACCTGGCCCAATGGTTTTATTGCTCTCGGCAGTTAACGGGCGGCCTACCCGGGACCACAAGCCCTAGCAGGCAGCGAGGAAGCAAAACTGTGGGGTGGGGGTGGGTCTTTCCCGATAATCCGGGGAAAAAAAGGATTTCAATAATTCGGGGAAGACTTTATTTAATAGAAAACAAGTGCAAACATTAGGGACCCTCAAATTGGGGGCGCCAAAAATTTTCTTGCATAAGGGTGCCAACCATCCTCGCACCAGCCCTATACTAGCTTATTAAAAAAGAATGGCAGCGGAGAAATTATATTTACTATGAAAAGTCTCAAGTATTTTATATTTCTGTATATATAAAGCAGAAAGTGTTTGTGTGTTTGTCACCTAAAAACTTTCGAACGGTAAACTCTGAAGTCACGAAATGTATCCCAGCTAATCCAGATGAATGTGACTATTTTCACAAAATAATAAATAAATAACAATCTTTTTTATAAAATCAGAATCTAAATTTCGGGCGAAGCCGAGTACTAAAGCTAGTTTCTGTATAAATGCAATTTTATTTTAGAGTAAAAACTTTGAAAAGGCATAGTGTTACATCACAGTATAAAAGATACAGCAAATTATTTCAGCGGTTCATTTAAATGATTATAATACCATGCCCTGAGATTCTTTCTACATCATTACACGTGTAAAAAACGATACAAAATATAATAAACTAAATAGCTACCGATATATACTTTATATACGCTTAACGAGTTATATATAGTTATTGCGCACGTAGATGTATCGCTGAGTGTTGTATGCTCCTCAGCATTCTATATTCTATCAACACTTAAATAAAATTTTCGAGAGGCATACATTGGGGATTTGTAGCTCCAATACTTTCAAGAATACCACTTGGCGCACAAAGCCAAGGATCATTTGTTTCTTGCTGCCACGTAAATAATCTGTTTCTTAAATCAGTAAACAGTTCCTGAAAAAGAATCCAGTTACAATCCGACTTGGACTTCACTTTATCCAACTACATAAAAGCATCTTGCAATTCCTTTACCTACCTTTGTAGACGGTTTAAAAGCAATATTACTTCTTTCTTCCGGATCGTACTTTAAGTCGTACAATTCCCATTCAGGTCTGTCGTAATAACTTCTTAATGTTTTATACCATGGGAGTCGTTGATTGTTTCTTGTCCTATTTAACAGATCCTACGAATGATCCGATAAGTTAATAACTGCTAACGCAACGTGAATCCTATTTTACAAAATCTGAGTAACAAGCAGGGCCAATGTATAATGTTTATTTTATGTGTTCGCAGATTACCTGGAAAGTTGGGGATACGTAAAAGTCCTGATCAATGGGAAATGGCATTTTGTAATTAATATTATGTATGAGCTTGTATCGTTTAGTTCTAATGGCGCGCATGGGGTAATACATAGTAACTTCATGATGCGTCTGACTGGCGAAAACAGCTGTGTCGTTTTCCACGGGCTCTGCATACAGAAGCGCACAAGAAAATAATGTCGCAAGTTGTCTTTCCAGCGAAGACCGATAATTTATATCGATTTACCTTTAACTAGAAGCGGAAGAAGCGACTTTCCTGTTAAAGTTGGAGGAGACACTTTGTTTGTATCGAACGGAGATTGATCCACATAGGGTATGTTAAACCAGTCTAGTAATGTCGGTACAATATCCAATAAAGATGTTAAACTGTACGTCACGCTATTCTTTCTGTGGCCAGGGATCGGTGATCTGATCATCATAGGTTCTGCCAAACCTAACATTATAAAAGAATTACTCGCTCTTGTAGGTATTTCGAATACTAATTCAGAAATTTTCTTATCCTAGCGTCTGTACGCTATTCAAAATGTTTTCAGTAATACCTGGTTCGTACAAATTCGTTCGACCATTTGGAAATGGTATGCCGTTATCGGACGTGTAGATGACCAGTGTGTTATCTTTAAAACCAGCATCTTCCAGTTCTTTTAGAACTAGACCAACACCTTTGAAATTTTAATATCTTGCCATTAACTTTTCGAGCAATGCTGTCGTTTAATTAGTACCTACTGCAGAAGTTACTACATTTCGCTGCGCATAAGAGTGTACGGAAATGTTAGTCTGTGTACCTTGATCCAAGCGAGAAATAGTCGTATATTGGGCAGAAATATCTCGCCTGGCTGCTTCTGTGTTTTGTACAAAGTAAGGAACCTTCACTTGATCCCACTGGTAGTATATCGGTTGCCAATCGGGGATGCTACCCATACCGACATCGCCATTTCCAAATTTTTCACAGAAGTTCCCATATTCTGGATGAGAATGACCGCATCGATGGGGATCGTGAAATGCGACGTACAAAAAGAAGGGCCTAGAAACGTAGAAGTCCTTTCGGTCTTTTCTTACTCGTAACGCTGTGCACGCACGTTTCGTTATAATTTGGCAAAAGTTCCGTGTGAACGGAGGAAGAATATTTTGTGAACGTAACAGATACGTACTGTGTTTGATTTTGAGAGAGGAACTCTCTGACTAAAAGTTTGATTTTAGTGATGTTACGACCAACTTGAAGTATAGAATTGTTTTCTTCGGTTTGCGAATAATCAAACGGGTACACATCGTTCGGCCCCACGTGCTTTTTGCCGATGATACCTGAAAGATGTTTTAAACGCGATTAATAAGTAGTTACGATTACTATTACGTTTCGATATACCTGTTCGTATGTTGTGTCTCTTTAATATTTTTGGCAAGCTTTGAACGTTATCGAATGAATTAAAGTGATGGATTCCATGGTGAAGGCCATACATTCCATTTTCATGGCTCGGTAACCCAGTAAGTAAAGAGGAGCGACTAAAATTTTCAGAGTCACGAGAGGGATTAGAAAGAATAGAGATCCGTGTCTTCTAAGGCATGCAACAAAGTCAAATAAAAGCTATACCTAGGCGAGCAACTGCTGACCGAAGAGTACGCGTTATTAAATAACAAACTCTCTTTTGCCAAGTTATCTAAATAAGGCGTTTGGCAGATCTTGTTCAAGTAGGATCGCATTTCAAAACCTCCATCGTCGGCTACATGAAAAATCAGATTAATTATAAATATACAAGAGTAAAATACAGTAAAATTTTATTTCTTGTGAATGAATATCACGATAGTTTTCAACTAAACGGCGACGAGTGTCGTTCATTTAATTATCGTGAAATCGAAATTTTTGAATTTCTGTGATAAAGAAACAAAATTTCTTTTTTTACCCAACAGTACGACGACATTTTTACGCGACTGAATGTTTGCATTGAAATTACGCAACTCTAATAAGATAAGGAAGATAAGGCAGTATAATTGATTCAAACAGATTTTGTTCGACATTGCAATTTGCAACAGGCAGGAACAGAACGCACAGAGCCCGCCAAACTTGCCACGTACTAACTACAGCACCGTCTGTACATTCTTTTTTTATTTCTTTCACTCGTAACGCTCCATTCGTTTCGAGATCGCGACGAACGTAGAGAAAACGAAACTTTCGTTTGAATAGAATTAGAATGAAACGCCCAGTATAACGTTAAATGCTGTTTTTTCTACTCGATATCGGTGAAATTATTTTTTACATAGGTTATATTCAATAGGGTTTGAATAGTGTTTAATTGAATTGTGAAATTCTGCTGCTTCGTAAAAGTACGAGTTGCGGCACAATGCGCTCTTCGACTCGTCGATCTGGAAATAATAATTTCATAAGAAGCGGGAGTTTTTTCGAGACATTCACGATCTGTCGGAAAGAATGGGGACGTTTTAGATGGAGGGGGATTGTTAATATAACGTAATGATGGGATGTGCCTTGCACGTGACTTATTCCCATGTATATTGCTCGCTTACCGCTTACTGTGGTTTTTTTATCGATAAAAATTGTAATAAAGGTTTTTTGTATAAATTCTTAGTACGCATTTGTTAATGCTTTGTAGTGACTGTATACGTATTCCTGTATTATTTTATAGATTTTCTCTCTATTGAGAGTTTAATATGAAAACTTGTGTTTCAGATTAATTGGACAAACAAAACCAGTTTACTATGTCTAAGAAGATAATATGTTTGTTCGATGTTGACGGCACACTCACTGATCCTAGACAGGTAAATCTTGTGAAGCATAAAGTCTCAAAAAGTTAGCGGACTTGAGAATTTCTGTGATTTTACTGTTGGATGCAAGAACGGCCTCAGGACACCCAAGTCTTTTTGCATAAAACGCATACAGTGAGTGCAAAAAGAATTCGTACAATGACCAATTTAAAGTAATACTTTGTATATTCACGTGAGTAATAAATTTTAATGGAAAACAATGATTATTAAATATTCTTGGATGTTTGTAGAATAGATTTTGTATAAACAAAATTTTATTCTCTTTAATATTTACAAAGGTATTAACAAAAACAGATAAACGTGCAGAAATGGACATGCAAAAAGTACAGTTGAATAAAGAATTAATAAACTATGGAAATAAACTGAATATTTAATGTTTTAATAATTTGTGGGATTGCCTTTTGATTTTATAATAGCTTCGGGGCTACTTGGTATGGAATTTACTAAGCTGGATGTTATAGCAGGCTGTATTGTACTCTACTCTTCTAGCGGAGTGGCTTTCAAACTTTCTTTAGATGTAATATTATGATTACGTATTTTTTTTGTCCAGATAATCCCATAGATGCTCTATGGGATTGATATGTGGTGATTATGGCAGCGTTTTCAAATATTTTGGTGTGTTATATAAAACCCTTTGCCTAGTATTATATGCAGAATGCTTTGGATCATTGATATGGGTAAATATAAAATTGTTATAATGTCCTATTGTATTTGCACTAGTATGGATATGCTGGTTCAGGATGTCGATATAAACTCTATGATTCATAATACCATCGATGAAATGTAGAGATTCCACTCCAGTTGCACTCATACAGCCCCAAACAAATGCTGAACCCCCCGCAGTATTTCATCGTTGGTCGCAAATTTTCTTCTCTGAACACAATATTCTTTTTTCTCCATACTGTGAAGTGTGTTTTGGACCCAAATATTTTGAATTTGTTGGCGTTAGTGAATTCGAAACATTTGAGTCCAAAACACACTTCATAGCATGGAGGAAAAAGAATACTGTGTTCAGAGAAGAAAATTTGCGACCAACGATGAAATACTGCGGGGGGTTCTGCATTTGTATAGGGCTGTATGAGTGCAGCTGGAGTGGAATCTCTACATTTCGATGGTATTATAAATCATAGAGTTTATATCGACATCCTGAACCAGCATATCCATAACTAGTGCAAAGACAATAGGACATAATGACAATTTTATATTTACCCATATCAATGATCCAAAGCATTCTGCATATAATACTAGGCAAAGGGTTTTATATAACACACCAAAATATTTGAAAACGCTGCCATAATCACCACATATCAATCCCATAGAGCATCTATGGGATTATCTGGACAAAAAATACGTAATCATAATATTACATCTAAAGAAAGTTTGAAAGCCACTCCGCTAGAAGAGTAGAGTACAATACAGGCTGCTATAACATCCAGCTTAGTAAATTCCATACCAAGTAGCCCCGAAGCTAATATAAAATCAAAAGGCAATCCCACAAATTATTAAAACATTAAATATTCAGTTTATTTCCATAGTTTATTAATTCTTTATTCAACTGTACGAACACTTTTTGCGCGTCCATTTCTGCACGTTTATCTGTTTTTGTTAATATTTTTGTAAATGTTAAAGAGAATAAAATTTTGTTTATACAAAATTTATTCTACAAATATCGAAAAATATTTATTAATCATTGTTTTCCGTTAAAATTTATTACTCACATGGATATACAAAGTATTACTTTAAATTGATCGTTGTAAGAATACTTTTTACACTCACTGTAATTAGATTTCTCATTCTTTTCTACATACGCCTTCTAAATTTCATTGCCGTATCTTTAAAATTGACAGAGCTATGGCAAATTTTGTGATTCGCATGTTTACCGACTGGCCCTAACTCGTATCTAAGCCAAACATACATCAACTTGAACATGACACAATCTATAACTACATTTTTTCAATATTCTATATTCTTTTCAAATATGCAAATATTAAAGAAATAAAAAATATTGTTAAGGATCAACATTGTTTTCTATATTTCTTTATTTTATGCGGGGCTGGATTTGGCGATTTGGCACCTCTAAGTTAACGAGCGTCTGCTGCCCCTTCCGTCAAATATCATCAAATATTTTAATTTAGAAGAGTTGAGACAATTTTAAAATTAATTCAATATCACA
Organism: Andrena hattorfiana; assembly: GCA_944738655.2. Classification (NCBI taxonomy): domain Eukaryota; kingdom Metazoa; phylum Arthropoda; class Insecta; order Hymenoptera; family Andrenidae; genus Andrena; species Andrena hattorfiana. Next base: position 12,390,648 of record OX122893.2, on the reverse strand, counting down.
ACTCACATATGAATTATTGCTAATTTGCTAGATGAAGAATAAGTGTGTTCAATCTTTTTCAATCTCTTCCGCTCAAAATTTGCTGCCCTAGGCTGTAGCCTACTTAGCCTATACACAAATCCGCCCCATCAATTTATGCACGAAGAGAGATTATTACACAATTCCGATTGTAATAATGCAACTACAAAGGAGATACATCAAATTTTTAAATATTATAGACACTTTTACAACAACTTTCCTCTGTATAAAAAATATCCACCTTCGTTAATACTTAGAGATACGTTCCTCGAAATTTAATTTTGGCATTGCGGCCCTTCCTGCCTTCAACAGTCCAATTATACAAAGTGTTATTGAATTTCTCCTTAGCCGATTAAGCAACATGTTGAGAAGTTTGTGTTGGAGACTGTTCGGAAGGAGTTTGATATAGCTGTAATTGGAGGATCAGATTTGGTCAAGCTGAGAGAACAATTGGGCGGTGGAAGCATCTTTGAGAAATATAAATATGTGTTTGCGGAAAATGGAATTGTTGGCTTTAAGGATGGTAAACAGTTGCCCGCTGAAGTGAGTAATATGATTAGAAGGATATTTCGGAATCTGTAGGTAAATGTAAATTTATCATTGATTTATTTTAAAATTATGTTTTCGTCGTAGACAATCCAAAGTGTTATTGGTGAAGAGGCACTGCAAGATTTGATAAACTTTTGTTTGAAATATATATCTGAATTACATTTACCATTTAAGAGAGGAACTTTTGTTGAATTTAGAACAGGTATGATTAACGTATCACCAGTTGGTCGTAATTGTACTCAGGAAGAGCGCGTTCAGTTTTATGAATACGATATCGAGAATCAGATTCGTCAGAAATTTATTCAAGCTCTTAAGAAAGAATTCCCAGATCTTGCTTTAACGTATAGTATTGGTAAGTAACATTCCTTTTCGCACTGACATTTGAGTACATTTATTTCATTTGATGCCTACTGAATGGGTATTAGATATCTATATCAACTGTATCCTAGCATTTTGTTTATATCCATTGACTCAGAAAATTTATTTCACTAACATAAAGATTAAGGGGTCTTTCCAACGTAACGTCCTAAAAAATTATCGTTGTTTGATATTCTTTTAATGCTTGCTTTCGCTAAAATACGTGGGTGTAATGTGCGCTGTGAAAAAAGGCGCCTCGATTGTGCGGTCGATTTTAGAGGAACCATGTATCTGAAACAAAAAAAACAAGAAGATTTGTAATCAGCATGTCTATCGCTATATCCCGAACTAGATTTGATTGGTTTGATGAAGAATTAACAGAATGGCGAACGTCCAAAGATGACGTATCGAAATTAGCTAAATTTTTTAATCATTTTGCGAACCAAAAATGAAAAAAAAAACAACGAAAATGTGATTCTAGTTTGGGCCATAGCAGCAGTCATACTAATTACAAACCTCCGTGATTCCCCCGCCCCAGATACACGGTTCCTCCAAAATCGACCGCGCAATCGAGGCGTCTTTTTTTACAGCGCATTCTTCACCAGCCTATTTCATGAAAAATAATCTGTATTCTCAAAATACGTATCAATAAATAGAAAAAACTTGAACCTAGTAAACGCATTCTTTTTGTGACAAAAAAAGTTCCAAACGGTAATTTTTTAGGGCGTTACAGTGGAAAGAGCCCTTAAATTAAATAAATTAACGGAAGAAAAAATATTAATTCCGTACTAATTACTAATTATTTCGATATGTGTAAAGGAGACAGCATTACGTGCTTTTAATTTCAAACAACCTTCTTAATATTAACACATTCGCTACCCGGGCCTGCGAGCACATGCTTCAGCTAGTACCGAAGGACTGTGAACGTGGCGAATGTTATTTTTTAGATTACATTTTAACTGGGAAAATTTGCATTACTTTGCATGTAAAGGGGGTCAAATATCGTTCGACATCTTTCCCGTTGGCTGGAACAAAACATACTGTCTAAGGTACGTCCAAGGATATGACGAAATACATTTCTTTGGCGATAAGACAACGGAGGGTGGTAACGATTTTGAAATTTATGAAAGCGATATGACTATTGGACACCGTGTGACTTGTCCTGAAGATACAATCAATCAGCTGAATGTGCTTATGGCGCTTGTTAAAGAAAACAAAGAGAAAGAACAATTCACTGTTCCTATGCAGTGCGCATAATGCATGAAATATTTAAAAGCGGAAATATTTAAATATTTTACTTAAGAGAAGTACTTTTAGATGTTATATTGAATCCATATTGTCTGTTGTACTGTCGAACATTCCATTTTTGATGTTTCAAATTATCATTGTCAAATAAAGAGATTCTAACTGTTTGTAGATTCTTTAGCGGAATAAAAAGTTGCTGAGTATAATTTTTTATTTTTATGAAAGTAGAGGCGTATTTTAAATTATTGGAATGGCGAGTCGATGAAAAATCATTTTGTCCTTCCAATTTAGTTTCATAGGAAGATTACTATCTATCATTTCGGTATTATATCGGCACTGATACAATAGTACTTAAAATCTGGATAGGTAGATAGTGATCTATTGTTTTTTGTGATGAAGTTTATGATAAAGAAGTACATGTGCCGGTGATTATGAAAGTGGCGTAAGTCATGTATTTTTTGTTTCGAGATATTTAGACTGTTGCGTTTGGACGTATTAAAAAATATTTTTTCATTACTGAACAAAATGTTTCACAACATATGTCCTCTTTTAATGTCAAATTTCTCTATCACTGTGAAATTTTACGAGTAACTTTTACGAAAATGTGTTTTTTAATCCTTTTCGAAGGTCTACCAAATTCCAAAAGTGCTGAAACGTAGTTTTTTGATCTTCACAACTTAATAAATTCAAACATTTTTTCGAACAAAAGCGATTTTTATTTTCAAGTACTTTGCCACTAACAACTTTACCATTTTTGGTAATGTATTTTTTACCACTATTTCTCTACTATTTTCTTTCTTTTCTTCTTTTCTTGCCCCACATCTAAGGTTAATACATAATACAAAAATATGTAATTATAGTACTCGTAAATATATACGGAAGTCGTAAATGAAACACTCGAGCAGCGCCCCGGCACCCAGGGTCGTGCGCTATTGTAGGAATGCCAGTAGGAATTGAATCTCAAGCTACATGCCACGAGCCCCTTATCTTTCCACAGATCTGCCAATTCGCTCGTGCCGACTCTCGAAACGTAAACAGACACGGGCCACCACTTTTACGACCTCCCTATATTTTTGCAGGTACATATTTCCTTTCTCACAAATTACTCACAGAGAACAATTGATTTACACGACTATCGAAATGAACGTAAAACTGTCGCGGCTCATTATGAATCATCGCTTACTTGATAGCTATTTTGCAACAAGTTCTTTCATAATATCGAAGTACAAATCAATTGTAACATGAAATACAAGAAATCTCAATTTCACGGTTTTTGAACTTACACCAAAAACTTAGTTATTTTTTTACGAACCAGGCAATAAATGTAACAGATGCCATAAGTATCCAAATTACAAATATAGTAATTTTATTTTCTCATATTTATATTATACATATAATGTATATAACAAAGTAACAAAATAGAATTTTGTTATTTATAAATTTAATATATATATATTAACAATAACAACATGAATATAAAACATCTATAGCTTCATGGAAGACAAGTGTGATGTACATTGTTTCTCTTTTTTTGCTTTTTTAAATTCAAGAATACTCGTATTCTTATTTAAATGCAAGTTCGGCTCAATTACCAAAAACAATTAAATTAAAGTTAGACGGCAATATAAGAATATAAAGTTAGTCGTATTACTTAAACATAATAGAAAACTGGTATGTTCTGTGTTTATCAGTGTAAAAATGCGCGTTCCTGGTGTGTCGATTAACCGTGATAAAATAAACCGTGCGTCGATCTTGCATGTTACACGCCTTGATAAACAGGAACGCGTTTCGTTACAAATGCCGTGAGCCCTTCAATTCTGTCTTTCGTGTCCACAATTTTGCTGTAACATTGGTTTTCGATTTCAAGGCCATCCGTGATAGGTACCTCGATACCTGTTGATATCGCTACCTTCGCCACTCTAAGACATAATAAAAATAGAATATTAACGCCGTTTCTTGCAACATGTATTATTCAACAAATGAATTTTGCATCTCTAATACGATAATTTGAAAGACACCAATCATCGGTGACCAGCATTTTCATTTAATATAATCTACAGAGCCAAACGATGACTCTAATCGTTTAGACTTTTGAAGTATCACTGCTGCTGTTTCGCATATCGAGGAGCGTTAATACATACTTGACTCCGATCGGTCCATTAGGTAGAATTTCTCTGGCGATGGATAGAGCAGACTGGTAAGCGGCGTCGCCATCCTTATTTTGCGGAACAATTTGATTCACGAGGCCAATCTTCATAGCATCTTCGCCATTGAATATACGTCCTGTGTAAATTAGTTCCTTCGCTTTAGCAGGTCCGACTATTCTCGGAAGTCGTTGCGTACCACCGGCCCCTGGTATAATAGCCAGCTTCGTTTCCACGAGTCCCATTTTGGCTTCCGATACAGCTACCCTGATATCCGTGGCTAATGCTAGCTCTAATCCTCCGCCTAGGGCTACGCCGTCTATCGCGGATATTACTGGAGTCGGAAGCGACTCTATGTTAGACATGATACTCCTCAGCGAGCAAACGAATTTCGGAATTTCAGAATTATCCATCTTCAATCTCTCTCGTAAATCAGCACCGGCGCAGAATACTTTGGGAACCAAGCTACGGATGATTAACACTCGTAGCTTCGTATCTGCCCTAACGGAAGAAACAGCATTGCTCAACTGATCGACTAAAGTTCTTCCGAATGCGTTACAGGCTGTTGGGCGGTTCAATCCTATCACTGCAATGCCGTTGTCTTTCCCATCCAAATACTTAATGATTACTTCCTTCGCATCGTATTTTGGATTCAGCATTACATTGGTGGACATTGCTCTGATCGCAGTGGTACAGAGCGAATGAAAAGTAGTGCCGAACCTGACGCTGCTTATTAGAGGGCTCATTGTATAAAGTTAATATACCGGCGGTTTTGCTAAACTGTGTCCTGTAAAACAGCAACCAGTGACGATTGTCATTATTAAAAAGTAATATATAAATATATAAAAGTCCATATAATTTGCTCGTGATATTTAAATGAGATGTACTTATACAGTGTTTACTTTCAAATTATTTTTAACATTAAGAAATATTCAGTAATGTGTATAAGTAAAAGTATTAACAAATTAATGATTAGAAATAGTGTCGGTATTGTTTACGGATGACTTGCGCTCCCTTTTTGAACGGCTCAGTGAATATCAAATGAAATAGCGTAACGAAAGCGGAGCTTGATAAAGAATTCGACACTTTGAGGATCCAGTCGAATCTACTAGTCGCTAAATTATCAACTACTTACAGAAAAATATACACTAACAATGTTACCGTACTCCACCGTACTCTTTCCGAACTGTGGAGAGTGTCGACGAACGTCAGAGGCGGTTCCTTGGACTTTACGCACTGTCGCGTTTCGCCAATAACATCACAACATTATTTGTGGTGGGGAAAGAACCGACGGGGAAAGTTCAAATATAACGACGTAACCTCAACCCAACCTTCAGTACCTCCGCGGCTACTTCGCAAGCAGAACTGGTTGCTTTAACGCTTCGCGGGCGAAATGCCTTTTATGTAGAATGCATTGGAATTGCTATGTATTCGTACGTCATGTACCGTCCACTTGAAGATAAATTACAAACACCAATTTAGCGATTAGCCATAGTACGATTATGTTATCTTATAGCGATTAAGTTTATAAATCACAACGATGTAAACTGGGGAAGTTATTAGAAAATTGTGTATATTTATCAGTATAATTGTATATTATTATGTACATGTAGTATGTACATATGTATGCATTGTTTGAATAATTTTGTGCTTTTGTGGGAGTTCGTGTCATGCGTACTGAATTACCGACTTCATGAAAACTCAGTGGCTTTAAGGCGCACTCTACATTTAGGAACGGTGACTGGCAGCTAATTCAAATCGGCCATCGCAGTCGGTAAAGTTAGTAAAGGAAAATATAATGGAAAGTACAGAAATGAGGATATACATACTCGAACGCTCGTCCTTCAAGAGTTCGGCGGGAAGGCCAGAAATGTTATTCTTGAAGGGCAATAAAGAATTGGAATCGGAATTGGAAAAAAGAATAACGATGCATTCACAATGTAAATTTGCCTGGTTTCCGTGAACATTTGTCATTTTCACCACCTGGTCCACACCGCGGATCCAGATCGATTTACATTTGCGTTGTTTCATAGCAATTTTCACCATGTTTAGTTTCAATTCCCACCTTTAGTGGTTTCAATCGAACTCCATTCTGAATCGATAACGTTGCATGCGACACGAAAGTGGTAAGGGGACTTCTCTAGAGCCTGCGATCTGTGTGACAAAATTTTACATACATTCGATGTACAGTCTATTCAATGCCCGATATAAGCATTTGATCGCTCTTTTAATTTAAATTCATATTGCATAAACATTTATAATCTGTACACACATATACATCTATATATCACATGTATATCTATAATCAATAGGCTGCTTTGCGCAAACTTCAAGGTAATATTAGGAGCGTCTTTAACATATTTTTAAGATGCCCTCTAGATTCATAGGTTGTGACTTAAGATAATTTTAAGGTCATGTCGTAAGCGTTTGCCTGATGAAGATCTTGTTCAAATAAGAAATCTTGTTCAAATAATGACGTTAAAAGGTGCAAATATCCACAAGACCAGTCAAATGAAGTCGAAAATCTTATTTGGAAATCATTATAGTGATATAGCCGAGCCAAGCCGAGTTCTTGTAAAACTCGAGGGGCTCGAAAGAACCGAGTAGTTCAAAAAGGACCGAGTAGATCGAATTGTTTCGAGCGGCTCAAAAAGAACCACCGACTAGCTCAAATGTAGGGCTGGGACTATTTGAATATTTTACAAGTATTCGAATGCTACGAATAAACTTCGAATACATCGGTATTCGAATACTTAAATATTCGAATAGTATTCGAATACTTGGATATTCGAATTATATTCGCCAAATAATTGAGCAACTGAAGTATTCGAATATTCGAATACCGAAAAATTCGACAAATAGCCTACTCGAATGTACTTCGAGCAGACCGACTGTGTGGAGTAGCTTGAAGCACAGACGATGTATAGGATAGACCTATCAACCAATGTATTTTTCTGTCACCGGTTTGGGGGGTCCTAGGACCCCCTTACCATTTTAGTGTCGCATGCAACGTTACCGGCGAAGTCTCGAAACAGATTGTAACGCTATGCGTGGTAGGAATTAGAATTCAGCACGGGTATAACTGGGTTATTTTTTGAGTCGAAGCCCGCGATTTACAAATGTTTCTGTTAGAGTAACAATTTAAAAATCGTCTTATGAACATATTCCGTTCAACGGAAGAGAAAGGAGGATGAAAATAAAACGATATCACATTCGCCTTTTAACTTTGCTGTCCTATTCCGGTTTATTTAATGCAAAACAAATTTCATTCGCTTGCAATAACGTAATTTGTAAAAAGAATGCTTTAATATTTTTTTAAAAGCACCTGTTACTGAATCCCACCCATTCATCATGTGTTTGTGCATACATTAATGATGGTCTATATGATATAATACAGACATATAATAATAAAAAATAATTTTGTTCCTTATTTAATCTACGACACTCAATTTGTTTAAGTCGGTGCCAGATTTACACAGTGCAAATGATGAGGCGCTGATATAAAAAAATGGAGTGTCGTAGATTAAATAACGAACAAAATTATTTTTTACTTTTTAGCGCATTTTAATTTTTTTGAAGTTGGTTTTAATTATGATTTTCCATTTCTTGGACCGATGCGCCATTATTGTGGCTTTTACACGCAGGTGGCGAAAAATCTCTCCGTACAGGGGTATAGCGCAGTGGTCAACCCTGTCGTAGCTAAAAATTTTGAAACTGAGACGGGTACGAGACCAGTCGACATTGTTTTCAAACTTCATTACAGTAATCTGGGGTGAGTGGTAAACCGATCATAAAAGCGGAGCGCGCAGCTCGCTTACCTGGGCCGGGAAATTCCCAATAGCTCCTTGCCACGTGAATTTGAAAGAGACCATCCCAAAATTTTCGAAGCTCGAGGATCACTGCTGTCCAGCGGTCGCTGGCAGCTCTCCGAAGAGATTGCCTTCGTCGGCCGCCGACCATCTCGTTCTTTTGTCGATGTCGACGGGCTCCACGTCGCGGTTTCGGCCACGTCCAACAATACGTTTGCAGACCTCAGAATCTATTGTTCTGGTTTTCTTTCTCATAATTTTATCTTTAATGCAGTGTATGCATAGATAAGACTTAAGGGGCAACTAATCAGACGTGTCTTTGATAGTAGCGGTGTTTTAATTTTTTTTTCTAGAATTTTTGTGTCTGAATGTTTTAAACTTTTAGCTACTCAACGGCACGCTTATACCGACTTCCATCAATGCCATTTGTTTGGAATGATGCGCCATTATTGTGGCTTTTACACGCAAGAGGCGAAAAATCTCTTCGTGCAGGTGTATACCGCCGCGGTCAACCTTATCGTAGCTTAAAATTTTAAAATTCAAGACCATTATACTCATTCATCTTTTTCCTTCAGTGTCGGATCTGTATTCGTACTCAGAAAGTTAAAATTCGATGGCCACGACATTCTGGCCTTTTCACTGTACGCTCTCTTGAAATCGGTTGAACGGTACCGCGTACCTTTTTTTACGACCCTGAGGGGTTCTTAGGTAAAAGCTTTCAAACGATGCGGTTCGGGGGTCATAAACACTAGAGTCTTAGCATAAGGACAAAGTCAGCAATAGGCCATTCAGTAATCAGTATGCCAATTTCTATCATAGAAGTATCACAAATGGATTACTAGTATTTTTCTGATGAAAATGACACCAAACTTGATAAAATCCTGATTATTGTAATGACTGTAATGGAAAGTACTTGGAGTAAAGTAATTGAGGAAAGTAACGAAGAGTACCTGAATTCTACGTGAACTGACACGGAACTGCTATGTGTGCCCAGATCTTAACGTAAGCGATACCTACTATAATTTTTAATGTTACCTATAATTTTTAAATCCATTCAGTAGTTAATAAGGACAGAGCCAATCAATTTGTAACGAAACGTAGGGATTTAGGGGCCTCGGATTCCAAAAACTACGAATATAAATTTTACAAAAACGTTTTTTGTAAATTCATTATTTTCAATGATTTTTACGTGTCGTAGGTTGGGCACCGTCTATTTAGACACGCGCGATGTGCAGAGATTTGCGGGAATGTTAGTAATAGCGTCAATTTTTAATATTTTTCGGCGTACGACACGTGAAAATATTAGTTAAATGTTCCACTACATGTAAAATACTAACAATCAATTTTATCTTGCAATTTATAGTTTGTATAAGCTCTCAAGAAGTGCCATATTGCAGCGCCATATAGGCTCCTGATCCCCGAAATAGATTTTCAGAGAGAAATCCGGCGTGAGTCGTTGAGAAACCGAGCTAAAGCGTAGCTTAACGAAAGCCCGCCCTCTATGTTAAATTCTCCCTCTAAACAAGTCACATGTATTCAAGCACGCACGCATCTTTCAATATTTCAACACATTTCAGAGTAGTTCTTGAGTTGGATGCTGTTCATGAACAGGGGTCGCTAAATTCAGTCCTCAAATTATGGGTCGGTAACACAGTTTGGGTGGTGACACGAAGTCCCATAAGGTGATAGGTCTATTCCATACCTCGTCTGTGCTTGAAGCTTGAATCACAGACGAGAATCCGACCCATAATTTGAGGACTGAATTTAGCGACCTCTGTTCACGAACAGCGTCCAACTCAAGAACTACTCTGAAATGTGTTGAAATACTGAAAGATGTGTGCGTGCTTGTATACATGTGACTTGTTTAGAGTGAGAGTTTAACATAGAGGGCAGGCTTTCGCTAAGCTACGCTTTGGCTCGGTTGTCAACGACTCACGTCGGATTTCTCTCTGAAAATCTGTTTCGGGGATCAGGAGCCTATATGGCGCTGCAATATGGCACTTGTTGAGAGCTTACACAAACTATAAGTTGCAAGATGAAATTGATTGTTAGTATTTTACATGTAGTGGAACATTTAACTAATATTTTCAAGTGTTGTACGCCGAAAAATATTAAAAATTGACGCTATTACTAACATTCCCGCAAAGCTCTGCACATCGCGCGTGTCTAAATAGATGGTGCCCATCCTACGACACGTAAAAATCATTGAAAATAATGAATTGAAACGTTTTTGAAAAATTTATATTCGTAGTTTTTGGGATCCGAGGCCCCTAAATCCCTACGTTTCATTACAAATTGATTGGCCCTGTCCTTATTGAATAGATTTAAAAATGATAAAAAACATCTACGATGTAAATACACGAGCGTAGGTATCGCTTAAATTACAAAGTACTTTCCATTACAGTCATTAAAAATAATCAGGATTTTATCAAGTTTGGTGTCATTTTCATCAGAAAAATACTTGTAATCCATTTGTGATACTTCTATGATAGAAATTGGCATATTGATTACTGAATGGCTTATTGCTGACTTTGTTCTTATGCCACTACTCTAGCGTTTATGATCCCCGAGCCGCATCGTTTGAAAGCTTTTACCTAAGAACCCATCAGGGTCGTAAAAAAAGGTACGCGTTACCGTTCAACCGATTTCAAGAGAGCGTACAGTGAAAAGGCCAGAATGTCGTGGCCATCGAATTATAACTTTCTGAGTACGAATATAGATCCGACACTGAAGGAAAAAGATGAATGAGTATAATGGTCTTGAATTTCAAAATTTTAAGCTACGATAAGGTTGACCGCGGCGGTATACACCTGCACGGAGAGATTTTTCGCCTCCTGCGTGTAAAAGCCACAATAATGGCGCATCATTCCTAAAAAATAGCATTAATGGAAGTCGGTATAAGCGTGACGTTGAGTAGCTAAAAGTTTAAAACATAGGGACACAAAAATTCTAGAAAAAAAATTAAAACACCGCTACTATCACAGACACGTCCGATTAGTTGCCCCTTAAGTCTTATCTATGCATACACTGCATTAAAGATAAAATTATGAAAAAGAAAACCAGAATATATTCTGAAGTCTGCAAACGCATTGTTGGACGTGGCCGAAACCGCGACGTCGAGCCCGTCGACATCGACAAAAGAACGAGATGGTCGGCGGCCGACGAAGGCAATCTCTTCGGAGAGCTGCCAGCGACCGCTGGACAGCAGTGATCCCCGAGCTTCGAAAATTTTGGGATGGTCTCTTTCAAATTCACGTGGCAAAGAGCTATTGGGAATTTCCCGGCCCAGGTAAGCGAGCTGCGAGCGCCGCTTTTATGATCGGCTTACCACTCACCCCAGTTTACTATAATGAGGTTTGAAAACAATGTCGACTGGTCTCGTACCCGTCTCAGTTTCAAAATTTTTAGATACGACAGGGTTGACCGCGGCGCTAGACCCCTGTACGGAGAGATTTTTCGCCACCTGCGTGTAAAAGCCACAATAATGGCACATCGGTCCAAGAAATGGAAAATCATAATTAAAACCGACTTCAAAAAAATTAAAATGCACTAAAAAGTAAAAAACAATTTTGTTCCTTATTTAATCTACGACACTCAATTTTTTTATATCAGCGCCTCATCATTTGCATTGTGTAAATCTAGCGCCGACTTAAAAAAGTTGAGTGTCGTAGATTAAATAAGGAACAAAATTATTTTTTATTATTATATATCTGTATTATATCATATAGACCATCATTAATGTATGCACAAACACATGATGAATGGGTGGGGTTCGGCAACAGGTGCTCTTAAAAAACATTAAAGCGCTCTTTTTACAAATTACGTTATTGCAAGCGAATGAAATTTGTTTTGCGTTATATAAATCGGAATAGGACAGCAAAGTTAAAAGGCGAATGTGATATCGTTTTATTTTCATCCTCCTTTCTCTTCCGTTGAACGGAATATGTTCATAAGACGATTTTTAAATTGTTACCGTAACAGAAACATTTGTAAATCGCGGGCTTCGACTCTAAAAAAATAACCTAGTTATACTCGTGCTGAATTCTAATTCCTACCACGCGTAGCGTTACAATCTGTTTCGAGACTTCGCCGGTAACGTTACATGCGACACTAAAATGGTAAGGGAGTCCTAGGACCCCCAAACCGGTGACAGAAAAATACATTGGTTGATAGGTCTATCCTATACCTCGTCTGTGGTATTGTGATTTGTGAACTTATATTAATTAAATAAAAAAAATTACATTAGAAAAATGGATCTGTCCGAAAATTTCGATCTGCTCGAAGTACATTTAAGGCTTGAATATAGAAAGAGAAATTAGAGAATAATTAAAGAAAAAAAAGTAGGATATCCGCACTGGGATTTGAACTCGGGACTTTTTGTTTGCGACCCAAACGTTTGGATGTCGGTAAAATGAATTAAAGGACAGGTATGCTTGTGTGGTGCGGTACAAGCGCTAAGAGGGGGTACGCTTAGTTGTGGAGTGGGAGTAGCACCCGTGAGTTTTCGCCCACGATTCTGACATCACTGCCCTCCGGATCTCGCCCGGTTCGCATTTGAAGCTACCCGAATACAGCAAATCCTCGTTATGAGCCCGACGAACGGGGCTGGCGGCGGGCTCGTAGCGCGTGGTTGACAGTATTTCGCGCGGCTAATGGCGCGAGTGAAAAACCACAAGAGCGAGCGAGAGGAAACGAAAGAGCCTCTCGCTCGTTACCGGGTTCCCCCACTCTCGTCCGAAGGATTCCAAGAAATGGTAGGGATAGCCGCCGGGCTTTAAACGCATGGTAGAAACGGGCTCATTACGAGGATTCTCTGTATTTCGAGTACCTGAACAGCTCTACACTGTACAGGGTCATCCGTTAAAACTGCAACCTACGCGCGCGCGAACAGACGAAAATGGCAACACCGCCTCACGGACGCATTCCACTACAACCATGCATCGGCCCGGCGTTCGGAGGGTTGCCAGCGACCGCTGGGCAGCGGTGATGCCCGAGCTTTGAAAATTTTTGGATGGTCTCTTTCAAATTAACGTCACAAGGAGCTATTTGCAATTTCCCGACCGGGGCTGAAGAATTTGGGGCCTTTTTCGTATAACTTTTGAATTATAAAAGATATCAGAATGCAATTTGCGCCGCAAAATGAGGAAAAATTATTCCCTCTTAATGATGGATAATTCAAAATATTTTACGTTTACTTAATTTTTCTTTTATCAATTTTTTAACCATAATTGTTGTGAAAAGCTTTTGCAAACTGTTTATTTAATACCGTATTTAATGCTCTTTTTAAAAATCATGATATTGATAAACAATACGCTAGTTGTTTCTGTGTCATTACTTTCATAAATTGAGAAATTAAATTTTTATTCAATTATGTGTTAGTTCTGCAGACCTCAGAATCTATTGTTCTGGTTTTCTTTTTTATAATTTTATCCTTATATGCAGTGCATGCATAGATCGGACGTAAGGAGTAACTAATGGGACGTGTTGTAAACTTTGATTGTAGCGGTGTTTGAATCTTTTTTCTAGAATTTTTGTGTTTGAATGTTTAACCTTTTAGCTACTCAACACCACGCATATACCGGCTTCCGTTAATGTCATTTTTTGGAACGATGCATCATTATTGTGGCTTTTACACGCAAGTGGCGAAAAATCTCTCCGTACAAGGTTATAGCGCCGCGGTCAACCCTGCCGTAGCTAAAATTTTTTAAATTAAGACGGGTACGAGACCAGTTGACATTGTTTTCAAACCTCATTACAGTAATCCGGGGTGCGAGTGGTAAACCGATGATAAAAGCGGAGCGCGCGGCTCGCTTACCTGGGCCGGGAAATTCCGCACAGCTCTTTGCGGCGTTAATTTGAAAGAGACCATCTTAAAATTTTCGAAGCTCGGGCATCACTGCTACCCAGCAGTCGCTGGTAACCCTCCGAACGCTGGGCCACTGCATGGTCGTAGTGGAATGCGTCCGTGAGGCGGTGTTGCCATTTTCGTCTGTTGGCGCACGCGTAGGTTGCAGTTTTAACGGATGACCCTGTATATAAATGTACATTGATGGTCGACTACCCCTGCCGAATGATCCCGAGAGTCGACGAACGAAACATGTGTTAGTCTCTCTTTTGGCTGAAGGTGTGCGTGTAACGCGTATACGTATTATGTCGACGAAAGGCGACGAAAATCAGTGTCGACGAAAAATTGGCTTGAAGACGAAGAAGAAAACTGACCATTTCCGACTGATCCATGAGACGATATTATGATATCTCTGACATGCATGGACCGATTTTATTGATTTTGGTCTTATTCGAAAGTTTATATGCGGTTTACACAAGAAAAATGCCTTTACATTTAGAAAATATTGCAGGCGTAATGAGATATTAATGAATTAAGTTTCAGGTTAGGTTGGAATAGTCGGGCAACGAGTAAAGATACACGGCAGCGACAGTAGGCATATATATACAGGGTGTTGAAACATATACTTGGCGTCGAGACGCTACCGCGTCTCTAATTAGATACATCACGCCGTACAACTGGAACGCGCGAAGTGCGGATGTCTCTATATTCAAAGGTTATTGTCTAAAAATGGTTGGAAGCACGAAAAACTTATATATACAGTAACTGGAGAAAATTGAATGCTTTTTTAATATTATTTGAAAAAATTTCGATAGGGCTTACCATTTTTGAGAAATTCTTTGAATCCAAACTATTGGTGAATTCTAAAGTTGAAGGCCTGGCCGGCACCCTTTCCTGTTGTCCGATTGCAATAAACTTTTTCAGGGACTATTTTTTTATCAAATGACACCGTTTTAGGGGGCGAGAGCAAAGAAATACAAAAAAAAAATTCGGCACGTATAAATAAGGGCCTTACTGTAGCATACGAGCGGGTTTTAATTTTAAGATCGTTAAATCCTGCGTGTCGTATTTTATGATGGTGACGTCACTAGGGAATGATTTTTCATCGTTACTGGAAACTGTCTATTGTTTATACTATGTGTTGGGGACTGCGCATGCCCCCAGGAGCGCAGCCGAGAGCGCTCCCGCACGGGCATCTAGGGTAACCACAGTTGGGGCAAGCAAGGTGACACGGCACGGCCGTGCATGTATGTACTGAGTTGTTTAAAATAAAGTTAAGTGTTACAGATAATATAGCATACCTGCTTCCGTGTACTTAACCCGAACCCAGAGTCATTGGGACTCAACAACTGGCGCTGCGGACTGTGAAATAGTGTTCAAGTAAAAAATCGGAAGAAAACCAGAACAATGGCGGATCAAATGGAACAGATCAAGGCTCTTACGGCAGCCGTGAATAGCCTTCTCCAGCTACAACTTCAAAGGGAAGGCGCAGGAGGAGGGCCTTCCACATCTAAAGTGTCTCAACAAACATCGCCGATCGACCTGTATAACCAGCTCAGTGCTCGAGTGGAAAAATACGCTTATGGGTCCGGCGACGAGACAAAACCGTTCGGAAAATGGCTACTGAGGTATGAGTACACGATCGTCACGGAAGAAGCATCTCTACCATCAGAGATGCAAACCCGCTTGGTGCTGGACAAATTGGGCCAAACCGAGTTCGATAGACTCTTGGACCATGTCGCACCTATGGATCCGTCAAAGATGCTACAACAGGATCTGCTCGACACGCTGAAAGTGCTTTTTCGTGACAAAGTGCCGATAACTCGGCGTCGCATTGAAATACTGAACTCCCGGTACGATAAATCAGTCCCGATCAGCGAGCACATTGATCGGATTAATCGTCACGCGGCTGAGTTCGATCGCACGAAATTGTCCGACGATAGTCTAAGAACCCTACTATTGCTGCAATCATTCTGCTTCTCACAGGACAATGAGCAGCTAAAGAGAATTGCTCTACGCGTAGTGGAAAAGGATCAGAACGCAACCATGAAGGACGTCGTTGCCGAGGTCGAGGCTCATCTAAACGTCGCGATAAGCCTAAAGACTCTTGAAAACCCGGTTAAAGGTTCACCGGTAACGAGTTTAAGTGTCAACAAGTTTAAAAAGTCTAAATATAAATTCCAGAACGAGAGCTCATCCAAGGGTAAAGATGGACAGAACGTGGTCGTCAAGTGCGGCGGGTGCGGTGGTGCCCATTCGCGAGAAAAATGCAGGTTCCGCGACGTAGTGTGCCACACGTGCTCGAAGACGGGTCATATCGCTTCCCAGTGCCGCGCTAATGTAAAGAATTCGAAAACTGCCGGTAAAAGCGGGCGAGTCGTAACGCAGGCAATCTCCGCGATTGGTAAGGCCAGGAGGCGTTACGTAACGGCCTCTATTGGAGACAAAAACGTACGCTTGCAGTACGACACCGGTTCCGACATTACCGTGATCGGTAGGGACGTATGAATCCGCTTGGGGGCGCCCAAATTATCGGCAGGGGAAACCGTCGAACACGCGGGCGGAGGTCAACTCGGCCTGATCGGCAGATTCGGCGCCATGATTCGGGCGCTGGGTCGCGAGGGACGTGTCGAAATTGACGTTGCCGCGCATGTAGGAACACACCTTTTCGGGTTAAATGCTATCGACAGCCTGGGGTTATGGTCTATACCACTGGATGAGGTCCATTCAAACAATTCGGTTCTGAGTGTCAAACGGGAAAGTTCGTCGAACGACACGCAACCAACCGCCATCTCACAGAGTGGACATGCAACTCAGGTGGAACCGTCTTGTGTACTTGGAAACTCCATAACCGAAGACATTTATAAGAGTTTTCCCAAATTATTTTGTAGTGAATTAGGCACTTGTATTGATTTTAAGGCAAAATTTAAGCTTAAGGATAACTCTCAGCCCGTGCAAATCCCATGTCGTTCAGTCGCTTTTGCGATGGAGGATCCGCTGGAAGAGGAACTTCAACGCCTTGAGTCCTGTGGAATCATCGAGCGGGTGGAGTCATCGGAATGGGCGTCACCCATAGTCGTCGTAAAGAAGCCCAACGGGAAGATCCGGGTGTGTGCTGATTTTTCGACAGGCGTCAACAGTGCCTTAGTGGACAACCGACATCCTCTGCCGACCATTGAGAGCGTCATCGCACGGTTGAACCGAGGTTTCTTCAGCATACTGGATCTCAGCGACGCTTTTTTCCAGATCGAGATCGCTGAGGAACACAGGGAGGTTACCACGATCACGACACCGAAAGGTCTCTTTCGTTTCAAACGTTTGCCTTTCGGTATAAAGACAGCACCAGCTATCTTCCAGCAAGCTATGGACCGTACGCTCTCCGGGCTGGAGGGGGTATATGCATATTTGGATGATGTTGTGATTGCGGGTACCACCAGGGAAGAGCACGACCAACGGCTGCGAGGGACTCTTCGTCGTTTGGAGAGCAAGGGTTGGAGGCTGCGCCCCGAAAAGTGCAACATTGGTCTGGAGGAGATCAAGTACTTGGGACTTATTATAAATTCCAGAGGCATATCAGCCGACCCTGAATCAACAAGGGCAATTGCAAATATGCCCAATCCGAAGAATGTTCCGGAGTTGCAGAGCCTGCTTGGAATGGTCAACCACTACGGAAAGTTTATTCCCCATCTGCACCAAATCAAGCAGCCGCTCGAGGAGTTGACGCGGAAGCACTGCCCATGGTCATGGGACCGAAAACACAACCTGGCAGTGGAACAAATAAAGAAGGTAATGTTAAGCCCTCTCTTATTGGAGCATTACAATCCCACCAGAACACTCGTGGTGGCAGCGGATGCGTGTTCCATGGGTGTTGGAGCGGTGTTGCTGCAGCGAGACTCCAGCGGACACGAGCGCGCCGTTTACCACATGGCGCAGAGCTTAACAGATGCACAAAGGAATTATTCTCAGTTAGAAAAGGAGGCGCTGGCCTTCGTTACGGCAGTGGAGAAGTTCCACAAATTTGTGTGGGGTAGGAGGTTTATCCTTCAAACGGACCATAAGCCTCTCGTAGCACTCCTGCAGACGGAGAATACCAAGGGCTTGAAACCCACTACGGCAGCTCGATTGAAGCGCTGGGCCTTGAGGCTCCTGGGATATGATTTCCAGATAGAATATATCCGCACCCAGGACTTTGGTCAAGCGGATGCTCTCTCGCGCCTGATCGAGAAGTTCAGACGCGACAACGCTGAGGAGCTTTAGGTCGCACATATTCGAGCCGTGGAATCAGAGGTTCTTCAGGTAAAAAACCTCTCTATTGATTTCTTCGGCAAGGAACTTCGTGACAGTCTGAGGACATCCACGTCGGAGGACCCACTTCTCAGCAAGGTGATCCAGTCCATTCGCGACGGCAACTGGGGTTCGCCGCGAGAGTCAAACGGGTTGCAGCCATTCAGAGGACGCAGCGAGGACCTGAGCATCATCGATGGTACCCTTTTGTTGGGTGACAGAGTTGTCATTCCCGAGAAACTTCAGCCAACCATTCTCCGGGCCCTGCACAAGGGACACCCTGGAGTTCGGAGGATGAAGCAGTTGGCCCGGGAATACACATTCTGGCCGAAGATGTCGGACGACATCGAACGCCTGGTCCGCGAATGCAGCTCCTGCGCTCTCACGCAGAAGATGCCCAGGAAGGTGCCACTGGAACCGTGGCCCGACTCAGGAAAACCGATGGAGCGTGTCCATTTGGACTATGCGGGTCCGGTTAATGGACAATACATCCTCATCATCGTGGATGCTTATTCGAAATTCTTGGATGTTGCCATAACACCAACAATTTCAGCAAACCGTACGGTGGAGCTGTGCCGGAAGGTCTTTTCTAGGTATGGGCCCCCGGAGATCTTGGTCACCGATCATGGTACCCAGTTCACCTCCCAAACATTCAAGGCGTTCTGCACGGAAATGCAAACAACGCACCTGCTGTCCAACGTCAACCACCCCCAATCCAACGGGCAGGCGGATAGGATGGTTGACACGGTGAAGAGGGCTATCGCCAGGGGTCAGTCCGATTGGAGGAATCAGCTGCACGAGTTCCTCCATAGTTACCGGTACACACCCTGCGCGGCGGCTCCAGACGGAAAGTCTCCCGCTGAATTGTTCTTCGGCCGTCGAATAAACTCGCCATTCACAAGGCTGCTCCCAAAACCGGTAGCGGATGGGGGCACTTGGAGTGGCACCAGCAGCGATGAGATGAAGCGGCAGTTCGACAAGCATCATGGGGCACGTCGTCGACAGCTGGCAGAGGGCGATCGGGTTGTTGTTCTCGTCAGCAAGGACAAACGGGAGTTGGGAACTGTCTCTAGACAGTTGTCGGAGATCAGCTACTCTATCCAGATGGATAGTGGTAAAAATCTCATCCGACACATCAACCATGTGTGGAGGGGCGGTAGTCCCGAGATTTCGGTCTCAACAGGGGAGGATGAGGATCCGGACTGGACATTCCACGAACCGATCACCCCGGAGGCGGCGGTCACTCCACCCATTCCGGAGGCAACGGTCGCCACGCTCAGCCCGCTTGCTGTTTCGGACGAAGCTCACGGTCCAGCGGATCGGGTCTCGGAGACGCAGTTGGATCAGCCGACTCCTGCAAGGCCTGTACGGAATCGAGTCGCTCCACGCAGACTGGTATTGGACCCTAGTGCCAATACGTACGCTGAGTGGTGAGCTCTGAAGAGGGAAGATGTTGGGGACTGCGCATGCCCCCAGGAGCGCAGCCGAGAGCGCTCCCGCACGGGCATCTAGGGTAACCACAGTTGGGGCAAGCAAGGTGACACGGCACGGCCGTGCGTGTATGTACTGAGTTGTTTAAAATAAAGTTAAGTGTTACAGATAATATAGCATACCTGCTTCCGTGTACTTAACCCGAACCCAGAGTCATTGGGACACAACACTATGTATTCCCGTGTTCGGTGTCTTTTTTCCGAAAAGGATACGAAGGAGTACAGCAATTGGCAGATAGTAGTAAATGATACTGGAAATGTATGGAAACGACTAATGACGAGCACACGAGTGAAATCATAATTCCATTTTACCTTTTACATGTTTACTCAACATTTTCGAAGGCGTGTCTACTCTGTTTGCGACAATGCTCGGTTAAATATCAAAGGCTCCGATTGGTTTCCCAAAAGAATACTACAACTCTCGCACACAAGAATACTTTTAATTACAACATAAAGGAAGACAGTTAATGTTCCGACGCGTGTACTTATCTGGATTTGATCCCATTAAAGCCTGATCCAGACTTGAATGCGTATACGCTGAGCAAGCATTGGCGTAGTCAAGGGGGGCAGGGGTGGGCGATTGCCCCCCCCCCCCCCCGACCGGATAAAAATAAATTAAACGTTCGTCCAAGATTAAATTAATTTATTACAAAATAAAAATAAATTCAATTGTGAAGTAATTTCGCATTAAGGTCGATTTAAGGTCGATTTAAACTATACAGCACGGACCGGCACGTACCGGCAACGGCGCGGTCCGTCACCGGCACGTAATATTATGCATGCGTCTACACTGCTCCGACAAAAGTCCGGCAGTTCACGTTTAGCAGTCGAAATGAGCGGATCAGACAGTGACGAGGAATTGGTTCTTCTAGCCTTACTTTTAGACGAAGAGGATGCCGCAGCAAAAAGAGCAAAAAAGCGAGATAGAATTTCGGTCCATCCAATATTAAAAAAGAGAAAAGTCGAAAGGGAGTATTGGACTTTATTCAAAAAATTAGTAAAATATGACGATAAGTTTTATCAATACTTTAGAATGCCGCAATGCAAATTTTTTGAATTGCTAGAATGGATTGAACCTCATATCGCAGTATTTAGGATGGCCCGTTGCATACAACGGCACACACACCTTCTCACATGCTCTATCAATTTTTCGCAATCCATTCTCCGCTGCATGCGGTCTCTGCCGTTTACTGATTTACACTGGCAGAGCAGCGACGACACGTCTCGACAGGGACCGTCACGAACCGGCAAAACATTCTTCGCGACCATGTCGATTGGCGTCGGTTCGTACCGCAGATGGAACGTTGCAGGTCGGTGCCGGATAGTGTAAACAGTCCCATTTAAAACGCATGTTACAATGTTTTGTCGTGCTGGTGACGGACCGCGCCGTTACCGATACGTGCCGGTCCGTGCTGTATAGTGTAAATCGACCTTTAAACGACCCCGGTTATATTGGTTCCTACCTATGTACATAAATTCAAATTTCAGTGCACAAATGGCCGCATTGGAAGCCGGAGGAGTCCTTTATGCCCCCCCCCCCCCCCCGCCCTGAATGAAATCCTAGCTACGCCCATGTGAGCAAGGCTGAACGCGACGAATGATGCATGCGGAGGGGTCGAAACTGCCATTACTGCCATTTGTCTTTCGTCACCAACTTCTGTGCTTAGCTTAGCCTACGCCGCAATCGTAGAGATGGCATCGAAGGTATTGAAATTCAAGCGCGTGTTTATACTGGAGAGATAAGGGATCCGTGTTTAATTTGAAGAAATTACGACGCAGGTGGAACCACGCGCCGCCACGCCGCCGTATCCCTTTTCTTCCTGCGTCCCTCCACAAAGCGTATTGCCGTTCCCCGCGAGCAATCTCGTGTGTTTTTTTAATACAACAGCGAGTCGGACAAGTTGTATGAATTGAGAGCAATACAGGGTGTAATGAAAAAAAGAAAGAGAAATTATTCATTAAAATAGAGCTTTAAAGTCTATCATATGGTAAATGCATTACATTGATAAAAATGTAATTTTTTTATTTTTCATTAACTGTTTATGACAATATTAGAATGGATTAAATTCGTTCACACAGATTCATCCTTTATGATTAAAAAAAAAGACGCAAGTTCATGCCTTCAATAATTTAGGTCATTAAAATTTATTTCTGAAGGCGGATTTCGTAAAAATCACCGAAAGCAAGGAACTTCGAAGATTTGTATTTTTTAAACAATTTCGAAACTAGAAAAATGTGTACTTAGCCCTCCCTAATTTCATATGACTACAATTTATTTCAAAATCATGAAAATCCGGGACATCGAGAATTTGAGATAAGTATCTCATCGGCTCCTATTGTCCACGCTGAGCGCAATGCACTCCAAACTTCCTTTGATGTGTGGAAGAAAACCGACAACGATCGGCTCAGCCCATGTGCCTTTGGCGGCATTCGCGAGTCACCACGAATGACACATCCACACTAGCATATGCGTTCACGATCACCCTGTCTGACGTAGAAACATGCGGCGCTGGCTACCGTTTCATCCGTCCACATCAGAATATTCGTGCGCGTTCAGCCTTGCTCAGCGTATACTCATTTAAGTCTGGATCCGGCTTAACGGGTGTAACTTCCGTTGCTGGCGACCACGACACTACACGTTCAGACACCTCACGGCAACTTAATGATGTCAGACCGTTCCGGGATGTAGGGTAAAAAGTCTTAGTCAGTTTTTAATAATCACACGTATCTTACACTACAAAAAAGCTATTACATTTAACCGAGGTGGTTGGTCGTTGGGTGTTCGAACTAGAATAGTCTCGCTTCGTACAATCCTTCATAAATCTTCGGTGGAGGGGTAAACAGAATCGGTAGAGAAAATAAACTCGTTGCTTATTGGGTGGGTTGAAATCAGTTGGTGACTATTGGTGAGTTGAAAAAGAAAACAGGGATGGCAACGAGTGACCGCCTACAATTCCCAGCGGACACTCTCCAGAGCGAAGGAACTTAACCGCTAGCCCTTGTAATTTCACCGTCAGCGGGAGATTTCTGACCTTCTGGGCCACGCGTGGGTAATAAACTCATAAAGTCCTTAGACCTTAGGAACATTTGGTGACTGCAAAGAAATTTCGTTAATAAGGGGTAAAGCTTGGAATTTACAATGGCTAAAAGGTCGGAGTGCTGCGACGTCTGTTGACCTTAGGAGTTTATTATCCGGCTTCGAGGAAGAAGGTTTAAAATGTGGTTGTGAGCATGATTTAAATATGTTTGTTACTCAGATGGGAAGTGTACGCACGCAATAGTTACCGTGTTTGATTATTCTGCATTTTCTCTTCCTCGTCACTCTTCACGGTCTCTTCCCTCTATTCACTTCTGGCAACTACTTTCCTTAGATCTACCCGGCAACTTCACTCAAAAGCGTTGGATGATTTTTCAGGCTATAGAAACGGTTAATTGTATCAGCTTCAACTTGGACGGGTAAACTATATAACGAAGTTAAGAGCACTAGTATGAGAGGAAACAGGATATCGATCTATCACCTGTGACAACCCTTCATTTATACACCGTACATTTCGGTTGCAAGCTTCCCACGTTCATATTACTTTATAAAAAATTGAAGCACACTCGTCCTGCTGACGGAACACCTTCTGCCCTGTCATCCGTATAAAACTAGGTGTATACTTGTGACAGGACAGTTTTGCTAAAGCCTTTCACGTTGGTCTCGGTGTAAACCGTAGGGGTTGCCAGCAAAAGATCCGGAAATATGAATAGTAAGATGAAAGCATGTCACGTATTCTATAATCATATTTGTTTCACGGCTAGAATTTCATCGTAAACTTACTGTAACTGGGAAGAAATTTATTTTTGAAATAATATTGATGTGCTGATACATCAATGATGAAACATAATTCTCACGTTATTTCTTAGTCGTTATATAATCAGATTCTCATGTATCTTCATTTATTATAGTAACGCTGCAATAATTTATCCTAATGTTCAAATGTAATCGAAAGCCTGATCGAATTCAGGGCATTCGGCACTTCAGAGAAGAGGAAGGCGAGGAGGCGGTGCGTTCGACGTCACTCATTACAAATCACTGAAAAAGTACCTAATAGTTCTTGGGCAATATCCGTCTCAAACAGACTTCACGAACAAATCCATCGTAATTGTGATGGTGGGAAGTATGGTAACCCTGGTGATACCGTCGGTAAGTGGAACATTTCTATTTCGCTAGTATATATTGCCGATGGAATATCCAAAAATGAAACGTGCAATTACCGTAAACTGGGGGAACATTGGCATGTTTTGGGAACATTTTGCTATATAATATAAGAATGAACTTTTTTACATTTGCTTTAAGTATCCTATCCTAACATTGCATCTTTTGTGAATGCACTACAAGTGTCAAAATGCTTAAACTTTTTGTCCCTTTCCTTCTTTAATACATGTTAAATACCTGCCAGTGTTCATATATAAATAGCGCTAAAAAGTTGAAGTTTTACCACATCTGAACTTACATTAACACTAAACTTTGTTTCTTTTTATGTTCAATGCACTCAATTTTATATTTTTTCATTTTTTTAATTTAACATTTTTAAATTTGATTTGGGTATCCTATTATAACATTGCATCGCTTGTGATTGTACTACAAGTCTAAAAATGCATAACATTTTTTTCCTTTTCCTTTTTAATAGATGTTAAGTAGATGTCAATGTTACCTCGTACTGCCAATGTTCCCCCAGTTTACGGTAAATTATAATCACAATAATGTTGTCGCACGATCCTGGTTTGTGATTCGGTAGGTATTGCAATTCTTTGTATCAATATCCGACAAGAATTTGGACGGAGCCATCGAGACTCTACCACATTTGGTTACGCTCTGTATCGCTCTCATCAAATTATTAAGCATGCATTTTAATCGAGAAAATGTACGTACAACTTGCTTACTGTACTAACAGACGATCGTTAAACGTGCGGTACCATAGATGTTTCAAACATTGCAGTTTAGAAAAGTATTTCTCACCGTGGAAAGTGATTGGAAAAATCCAGTGTTCACCAAGGATATGGATGTATTAGAGGAGATTACTGGGAAAGGAGTCAAAATCGCGAACGTGTACAGACGTGGGTACATTTTTCTGGTGGTTTTCACACTAAATGTTTGTGAGAAATATTTTGGGAACAGTTACTACGTGTTACTTTTCAGGTGCTCTTTTATCATTTTTTGGATCATTCGTGACACTCCCACTGTGCAATCCAATGCTGGATATCATTATGCCGCTGAACGAAACTCGGGAACGGAAAGAATTATTTAGTCTTTACTACTTTGTGAACAACGATGACCATTTTTACACGATATACGTGCATTCAGTTTGGTGTGGCCTTGTTACTATGATAACTATAGTGACCGTGGATTCCTTAAACATGATCATCACTCATCATGCATCTGCGCTGTTCGCCATATGCGGGTAAATATGTATAACATTGAAATTTAAAATACCACATTGTGTCAATGTATCATGCATTTTATACCTACATATAGATGAACAGAGAAGACTAGGAATTGTCAATTTATAATTTTTTTCAATTACCGGTAATTCGGTAAAATATTCAATCAAAACCGGTTTACCGGTAATTCAGCGACATTTCTTTAAAGTATTGAAAATATAAAAGTACATACATATTACAAAGGAAATCATTTTTTTGGTAATTATTTAGAAGTTTTCCATCCTCACCGATTTCAATGATTCTTGGATATGTTGTCGGGGGCATGATTCTGAACAACTTTTTCTTATACATGTTATCGCCGCTCGACCTTCGTTTCCGAGATATTCGCGAAAAACTGCTGCTACTACTAATGTATTCTGCCGTATATCTACTTACAGTTGGTGCGCGTCCGTGGCAGCGTATGCGCCAGCATGGGACAAAACAATTGACGAAGCTGACCTTTGTTTCCGAGATATTTGCGAAAAATTTTTGTTGACTTATTCCGACGTAACGGACGCCAATTAGTATTGGTTGGAGCCAGGTTAGGGCGGGGGGCGCGCACCCGTTTGCGGGCGCATAAAGCATGGTAGCGAACCGATGTGAGTCGAGGCGTTGACGGGCATCCGCAAGTTTCTGGTTCAAATCTCTAAACTCACATCGGTTCGCTACCATGCTTTACGCCCCCCCCCCCACCCCCCACCCCGCACTAATCTAGCCCCACCCAATATTAATACCCGGGACAAGTTGGAAAGTGGAATGCGTTGCGTCGGAATAAATCAACAGAATTTTTTCGCGAATATCTCGGAAGCAAAGGTGGAGCGGTGGTAACATGTATAGGAAAAAGTTGGTCACAATCGTGTCCCCGACAACATATCCAAAAATCATTGAAATCGGTCAGGATGGAAAACTTCTAAATAATTACCAAAACATAATTTGTTTATACTTTGGTCTCCTAATTTTTTAAGAAAATAATCCAACCGCGGAAAAAGCTCTCTCGGATTCTACACTTGTTAATCGGATAGTCGTTTGGAAATCATATGCCATTTGTATATATTTTCCCTCTCTTTTTCTTCTTGCAAATACGTAATTTTTTTTTTGATGACTTGATTCAGATTTTTAATTTTTTTTTAATCAGAGTTGATTCTTCATGAGATACTTCGGTTTTCGCATTTATTATTAATCCAAGTTTTTCTTTTATTGATAACGTAGTAGATGTCGAAGGAATTATTAAACTCATATAAATACACATATATTCCATATTGTTATATGGAATTTATCGAATTACCGGTAAAAAGGTATTACAATCCCTAGAAAACACCGAGGCGCTTGAAACTTTTCCAAGTGTTCTTTCGACGCATTTACAATTTAGTACTCGACGTTTCATTCTTCGCACATCGTTAACTTCATTGCAATTGTTCCTTCAAAATGAAATCGATCGACCGTCATATTCATCACTTTCGCAAAAAATACAGAAAACGTTTGTTCATTCGAGTAATTGTGATAAACGCAGATGTATGATTGAAAAAGCAACAGAATGTAACGATGTTGCTACCATGGGACGCGCCTCGACGGACGATGGACTGCAAAAAATTAGGGAATGCGTGGTCGCCCACAATAAAGCCATACAGTTTGTACTGCTTGAATAATACTAAACTGAACCGACCGAAAGGTAGCGATCAATGCCACAGAATTCAATTAATCCGTTCGTGCCTTTCTGTTTCGAGATTCTTCGATTTCCTGGATGGAACGAACCGAATGACCTTCCTGCTTCAAGTCGGATTTAACATGATCGGGACTAGCGTCACAGCTTTTCAAGTAAGAGACGATTCACTGGGGTGGTGCCGCCGCGGGGAACCGATGAACTCACTGACATTTTTTCTCGCAGGCGGTTATGCATCTGGATGACACGAAAGAAGCCGTCAGATACGCAATTTTCTTCGGTGGACAGAAATTTCATCTGTACTTCCTCAGTTTGCCCGGGCAAATACTCTCGGAATACAGCACAGGAGTACTCGACCATATGTACGTTTTCAGTTACCTAACAGAGGCGAAGGGCGTAGTATTAACTAACTACGGCAATAATTATAATCGAACCAAGTGTAATTCGTGGAGGATCTTGTAATAGCTACGGCTCCAGATGGTACCGCACGTCAGCGAAAATGCAAAGAGTGATGAACATAATGCAACTGAGGGCTAGCAAACGCTGCCAGCTGACTGCAGGAGGATTGTACGAGATGAACATAGAGAATTTTGGAGCGGTATAAAATAATATAGAAATGATACGGCTGTTTACATTTGTACACGCCTGTGCGTCGCGCCGTGATGTAAGTGGCAACTAATGGTAAATATACTTCAATTTTAAGGCTTTTAAAACATGCATGTCGTATCTTACGATGTTACTCTCCATGAAGGAGTGATTTTTCGTTATTACTCTATACACTGATTTCGGCGAAGGAGTGTGTATGTACTATGCCTACTAACTGCAAGTACTTCACATGATATGTTCAATTCGGAAAATGTTAATATTATAGTAGACATGTATATACGTATTTGCTATGTATACGAATAAAGTTATACTAAGTAACCCCGCGGTGGGGTAAATTGATACATTTTGCCTTTGTCCAAATAACATTTTTTTTATTCATTTTGTATGTATTTTCTCAAGTTTTCGCTTACTATACATTAAAGAGGAAGGACCAAAGTATATTTTGGCATATTTGTTATTAAGTAATTAATTCAAATAAAAATTTAAAAAATTGAAAACAGAATAATGTATCAAATAGCTCTGGTCTCCCCTACCTATTTCATGAAACAATTTTTTCACGTTTTTGAAAAAACGATGCGTTTGCGACATATGGTTCCTTTTAGACTTTTTCTTCTTTCAACAAGTAGAATATGTTGATATAAAAAAAGTGACATTAATTTTCAATGTTGTAAACAATTTTGTGGCAAGTTTAATTTTATAAATGTCCACCGATCCAGAGAACTGGATTCATTCCTGAAAGCAGTGACCATCACTTTTTTAACACACTATTCAAGAAGGCATATTTCGCGACGGGTAGATTTCGATGTGAAAATAACAAGCATGAACGATCCTTTTCTGTTTTGAAAAATTTACTTCGACTACGTGATCGCCCGAGGATGTTTCAGTAATTCTTAATTTCGCAGAGTACATTATTCTTGATTAGTTTTTTCGTATTGAATTCAAGTTTCATCAGAGTCTTTTTCTGAATACATTGAAATGAGATTAGAGTCACATTTCTTGCTGATAGTACTTTTCAATTTTTATCAATACAAAGTCAAGTCATTTGGATTAAAGATGGAAGAGAATATCAGCTCGATAGATTCTATATTTCATACTTTTTAATCACACTTTTTAGCTCAGGATTTTCCGTATCCATTGGTTTTAACTCATTCAAGTGCCCAGGTGCTAGTTGGGTTGGTGAAAGCGATGGGACACGATGAACCTACTTAAATAGTTCATAAAATTTTCATACCAAATTCTGGCATTGCGTTAGTGTATCGTGCACGAAGTATTTTCCACTTGTGTGTGTATGTGTGGTTAGGAAGTGGAATTTGCGTCGGTTTCAAAAATATTTTAAATCACCATGACTCATGGTGATTCTCTCGTACAGCACGGCGTGCACATTCATTTGCACATGCAATGATAAGCACATGAAATATTCCATGGAATATTTAAAAAAAAAACCCTCTTGTCATATCCATAGACTCAGTGGTGATAAATTATCTTTGAATATAGAATCTTAACCCTTAACCGATGACAGGAGAATCGAAAGACGGTCGGGTAACGGGCGGGTTGACCCGCGATAGGGTAACTCGGGGTAATATGCCACCGCAGGTAATATGCCACTTCTCCATAATTTTTTAAATCATACACAGATGCCGTTACATTTGCACTAATTCCGTTCAATTTAGTGTAACTGCTAAGACGACAATAGATTTTGGCTTTTACCTCCTTTTATTTTCAGTTAATCCTGATAAGTTATAAAAGTATCATCTTGATCTAATTTCGCACTGTAACTAGAATGCAAATTATACATTTGTGTGAACAGTTCTACGAAAAATCAATGGATTATGATAAGGTATACTAGCAAACGAATTTTATAACCTCTCGCACATCCGTTAAAACTATGTATTTTGTGGAGAAATTTTCAATCCTTCTTCTTATGGCCGTGTGGAGTAATATGCCACATGTTTGTCGGTACAATATGCCACAAAGTCATATCTTTATAACTCTTTCTATTTAATGCCATCGAGTTGTATTTTTTTGTATTAGAATCATGCCTAACAAGTATTTACGAACTTCAAGCCGTGCTGCTTGGTCAGAAAGTTTAAAGGAAGCCATTCGAATGGTGAAGGAAGCTCGTACTATAATATATAGAACAAATTTTGAGAATGTAGATATTTCTTATGACGATTCGACTGATGCAGAAAATGACAACCACTGTGCAATAAGTGGACTATATTATTACGATAAAAAAGGGCCTAAATGTGACTGGGTAAAAACTACTCGTTGCAAAAAGTGGGTCCATGAAGACTGCGTAGAGATTGGAGACTGTTTAGTTTGTAAGAAATAGCTATTTTTTTTTAAATATATTTTACGTTTCATTGAGTTCAAATATTTGTTTTTAGTTACTAATAGCTTGAATAGTTTAAAATATTGTTGATTCTCAAAAATTTGAGTGATTAGTTCGCACTTCATAGCTTGTGGCATATTACCTCAGAGGTTGTGGCGTATTTACCCACCACTTGGATAATATGCCACTTTCGAGGACTATTGTATTTGTACGTTTCTCATTGAACTATAAAGGTTACATATCTCTACTTATTAGACAATGCACAGAATTAATTACACTTTCATATGGTTTTATCTTTCTTCCTGTATCTACTTACACTTGCGAAATATCGCATTTCAAAGTTAACTGTGGCATATTACCCCGAGTTACCCTATACACGCCCGTTGCAGAGCTCTGAACTGTATATGAAAAAGTGGTTCAGAATAATGCCCGAGATACATATGTTCGAGATTTGAGGCACTGAGAGCACCAACGGACACCACATCGAAAAAAAGTTTCTCCTATTTTATATGATTAGTAGGTCCTATTGAAATATATTATGTATTGCTAATAACTCAATTTTACAAAAAATGTGGGTTAGTCCGTTGCTGTTTTCAATGCCTCATTTGTGTCAAGTATTAAACAATACATACACGTTGAGACGGAATCATGAGACATCAACTCAGTTCTCAGGTTCTATTCTCTGACACATTAAATATTTAATATAACATAGTTTGAGGTCTCAGTTCTTTCAGGCTGCCTCGGTTGTTTCGGGCCGCCTCGGTTCTTTCGGCCCGCTTGAAATAATTCAATCCGCTTGGTTCTGTTCGAGCACCCGCTTCCTTCGGGCCGCTTAAAAAATTCAAGCTACTTGGTCCTATCCAAGCCGCTCGGTTCATTCGGGTACTCGGTTCGACTCGGTCGTTCAAGCCGAGCTAGGCTCGGCTTGCTTTTTCCGGGTACCTACCTACTTGAACAACTCTAATTCCGACTTCCCTGGAAAATGTGTGATTATTTCATCCTAGTTCTTCTAGTCCGGAAGCCAGTGAACATTTTTAGTGTCTCATCGCGACGAGGTTTTTCTATCGTTTTTCTAATTACCCTTAAGGCAGTGTCCCACTAGTGCAACGGTGCGCCGCGCACGACGTTTTCGTCCACTTGAAAGGGTCTAATTTATGTGGCCCCGCGCACGAAATGGGCCGATGCTCTGCCAGGTGCGCACGTGGATGCTTGGCGCACACGTCGAAGATAGTGGAAATTCTAGCCTGCTTTTCTACATCTTGCTTTCTTTATCTACATAAAGCTAACGTCGGCGGTTGGGTAAGTAGCCGAAACAACGCCTTCACACATCATACTACTTGAGATGTTTGAAGGGATTTACTACGTCGCGGTCACCGTTTGCAGGAAACTGTGTTTGAAATGAAATGAAGGAACTTCTCTGCCGTGGCTTCCCTCCCATAGTTTCGCCACCACTTTTAATATCGCTCAGCTATTCGCTATCTCGGCGTCCTGTTTGTTTTTTTCTCACACGATATGAGATTAAGGGTAGTTACTATTGCAACCAATAGTGAAAATATGAACACTCTTTGTTTAAATAATGTGAGAAAGGTGGGCCATAGGGAGGAGATTATATCATGACGAAATGGACCAGCATTCCTCCAAGACGCTAACTTTCTACACCTGCACAGGAAATACACGTGTATTATTTCCTCTGATTACTTCGCATTTCTGAAATGAGTAGGCAAGTATAGCCTGGTATGCGTACTGAAAGTCCCGAAATACCTGGCTTATAGAGGATCTCATAAATGCTGTTACTTTATTTCATACTGAAACATCTGTTTT
This sequence comes from Andrena hattorfiana, assembly GCA_944738655.2. Classification (NCBI taxonomy): domain Eukaryota; kingdom Metazoa; phylum Arthropoda; class Insecta; order Hymenoptera; family Andrenidae; genus Andrena; species Andrena hattorfiana. Next base: position 12,359,025 of record OX122893.2, on the reverse strand, counting down.
TAAGTAGCTACCTACATTTAGTTTACCTGAAGCTACTAAAAATGGTTTATGACTTCGAAAATGATTAAAATTTGACTTCCGTACATCCACAAATGTCGAGATATTTCCCTGGCAATGCGATAGAAAACGAAATTACAATAACACATTCACTGCTGTGACGGTCACCGGCGGCCAACGCTTTGACAGTAAGTAGGTACATAATGTCATTACGAGTAATCTCAAATGGTAAATGCATCATTGCACTATTAAATAGTTTACTTTTTGGGACGTATGAATAGCCCCTGGCGTGAACGGAAAAACATATAGAAGTCACGGAAGAATGATATGTTTACACCTAAGATTTTCTTGCAGGATGAATCAAAGCAGTAACTTAATTGTGTTTGAGAAATAGAATAATTTGAAACTGATAAAGATAGACAACTACAATTCAGTGTCACATATGTGCATATATAGTGTATTAAAATTATGCAATGTATAGAAACAAGTATACTTATCGCAGTAGTATATTTGTTGCTATTTACAGTAAGAATTATCATGTCATTGCTTGCTTTAATTTATAAACTAAATAATCGACCATAAATACACATATGCAAGTGATATGTAGGAGTAAAGAGTACATTTGCGTTGAAAAAAAACACATTTTTTTCAGTCTTTTCGACGATGCGCGGCGTGCATTCGCGTGCGCGCGTGGCAGAGAAATCCCGGCATAGCGCGCACACGATCGCTTTCAACGCGCGCGTCGTCATAAAATTCGACCCTTTGAAGTGCTCTAAACTGCTCGAAAATCCGAGAAACTCGTAAATTTGACCCGTGCGCGGCGCGCAGTTGCACCAGTGGGAACTTCTTTCTGCAACAAATCGGCCTTGCGCGTCGGAAAAACGTGCGCGGCGCGCCGTTGCACTAGTGGGACCCTGCCTTAACACGAATTTCATGGCCGAGCATGATAGGATGCAACGAGATTGGTTGCGTAGTTTGCGCGCGCGCGCGAGAGAGAGAGAGAGAGAGAGAGAGAGAGAGAGAGAGAGGGAGGGAGAGAGGGAAGGAGAGGGAGAGAGAGAAACATAGAAAACCCAATAACACACAGGCCACACTCAAGGTTCTTCCCCCAAAATTTCCACTTCTCGACCTAATATTAACCGGAAAAAATGTACGAAACGTCGAAAAGTATTATTTTAAATACACTTAGTAATTCAGTTTTTAAGTGCAATTAAATTAGACGTCATTACAATCATGCACAATTCATTAATTATAACTACTTATTAGTTGGCCAATCCATTTATTTTTCAATTGATTGATACGAAACTCTGGTTAAGAACATCGCGATACGAAGCTAATATTCTAGGCCCTAGAATCTTCGGTATTGCCAATAAGTACAGGGTCATCCGTTAAAACTGCAACCTACGCGCGCGCCAACAGACGAAAATGGCAACACCACCTCACGGACGCATTCCACTACAACCATGCACCGGCCCAGCGTTCGGAGGGTTAACAGCGACCGCTGGGTGTAGCAGTGATGCCCGAGCTTCGAAAATTTTAGGATGGTCTCTTTCAAATTAACGCCGCAAAGAGCTGTGCGGAATTTCCCGGCTCAGGTAAGCGAGCCGCGCGCTCCGCTTTTATGATCGGTTTACCACTCGCACCCCGGATTACTGTAATGAGGTTTGAAAACAATGTCAACTGATCTCGTACCCGACTTAATTTCAAAAATTTTAGCTACGACAGGGTTGACCGCGGCGCTATACCCTTGTACGGAGAGATTTTTCGCCATCTGCGTGTAAAAGCCACAATAATGACGCATCGTTCCAATAAAATGGCATTAACGAAAGCCGGTATAGGCGTGGCGTTGAGTAGCTAAAAGGTTAAACATTCAAACACAAAAATTCTAGAAAAAAGATTCAAACACCGCTACAATCAAAAGACACGTCTCATTAGTTACTCCTTACATCCGATCTATGCATGCACAGCATATAAGGATAAAATTATAAAACAGTAAACCAGAACAATAGATTCTGAGGTCTGCAGAACTAACACATAATTGAATACAAATTTAATTTCCCAATTTATGAAAGTAATGACACAGAAACAACTAGCATATTGTTTATCAACATCATGAATTTTAAAAAGAGCATTAAATACGGTATTAAATAAACAGTTTGCAAAAGCTTTTCACAACAAATATGGTTAAAAAATAGATAAAAGAAAAATTAAGTAAACGTAAAATATTTTGAATTATCCATCATTAAGAGGGAATAATTTTTCCTCATTTTTCGGCGCAAATTGCATTCCGATATCTTTTATAGTTCAAAAGTTATACGAAAAAGGCCCCAAATTCTTCAACCTCGGACGGGAAATTTCAAATAGCTCCTTGTGACGTTAATTTGAAAGAGACCATCCTAAAATTTTCAAAGCTTGGGCATCACCGCTGCCCAGCGGTCGCTGGCAACCCTCCGAACGCCGGGCCGATGCATGGTTGTGGTGGAATGCGTCCGTGTGGCGGTGTTGCCATTTTCGTCTGTTCGCGCGTGCGTAGGTTGCAGTTTTAACGGATGACCCTGTATAGCAGTTAAAATGCGTGCCTGACCGTGTTAACACCTGAGACCCTTCAGAAGCGAGCGCTCGACAGCTGAGAAACACGGAGTCATAAGAGACATAGATAGCACAAGCCATTAAATATGTGAAATCAGATTCTTCATCGAATCTGCACGAAAGTGATATCAATCGTCTCCTTGTGCTTTCCTGATATAATTTGAACTTTAATTAACGATATTAGGTATACAATTAATTTGCAAGATTGAAAGCCCGTTTCGTTAAAAGTAGTCCAATTTAAATATTTTTTTTGTCAATTTCATCGGGAGAATGCAAGGAATCCATTGGTGTCACTTTCATATTGATACGACGAAAAATAAAGAAATTTCGTTTCTGTATAATCGATGACACATCGCCGAGCAACTCCGCGCTGCAGTGTATAAGGGTGAACGATACAATGTCGCTCGGCTCGAGAAGCCGGCGGTTTCGATCAAAGGCTCTCGAGGCTCGCCCAAAGTTATTTTAACTTCGAATAACTTTTGAAATAAAAGACGCCTGAAACGTAGAAAATCATTTCAAGCTTAAAATGAATTCCTGTCGAATAAAAAAATCATGCGTAGCCGTCGAATGAATCCCGTCGAATAAAAAAGTTATTTTGAGGCGCTTCGAATAAAAATTACCCAAAGTTATTTTTATTCGACGACTCTCGAATAAAATTGTTGTCTTTTATTCGAAATCAATTTTTTATTTAAAATAATTTTTTGCCCATCTCTGCTACACGCTTGATCTGCAAAACGTCTGGCAACGTCTTATCACCGCTTATAAACTGCCAGACTATTTTTCCTATTGGTTTTACAACATAAACATTTATTCCCTCCAATTTCAGCCTCGTCGCTGTGAGTCGAAATTTTTTTTTTTTTTTAACATGTTTGGGAGTCTACCAGACCATTAAGGTCCCCACGGAGCGCTGCCAGACTGCGATTTTTTTATTTTGTATCAAGTTGCTGATTAATGGGGGGAGTTTCAGCCTCGTCGCGATGAGTCGGGGACGCTCCAAAACTTGACATGTTCGAGGGCGTGCCCTCGGGCCCTGTCCCCGGTCTCGACTGCCAGACCGCCCGTCTATTGACTTGTAGCATAAGGGTAATTAGAAAAATTATAGAAAAACCTCGTCGCAATGAGACACTAAAAATGTTCACTGGCTCCCGGACTATTGTGGCGACCGCTAGATTGGCGCTCAACGAGGAAAGCCATATATATAAGGTAGAGCTGTTCGGATACTCGAATAAAGCAAGCCGAGCCTGACTCGGCTCGACCGTCCGGTCCGGGTACCCGTAAAATCCGGGCAGCCCGAAAAATCCGGGTAGCTCGAATTTGTCTCGGGTGGTTTGGAAAATCCGAGCGCCTCGAATGTGGTCGAGCAGTCCGACTGTCGAGGCTCTCGGATTTTCTTAACCACCCAAAACAATTCGAGCTGACCCCTTCTATCGGGCCGCCCGAAACAATTCGGGCTACTCGGTTCCTCCGACTGGCCCGAAACGATTCGGACTACCCGGATTTTTCAAGCCGCCTGAAACAAATTCAAGCTACCCGGATTTTTCGGGCCACCCAGATTTTATGGGCACCCGGTTCGGCTCGAGAACTGAGTCCCGGCTCGATGCGAATTTCCAGATACTCAAATATTTGAGTACCCGGACAGCCCTACTATATGGCTGACTTTGTGCGCATAATATCACTAAAATCTCTATTACTATTTACAATCTCATTAACGCATACGCACAGGTTTTTCTTACCACGACGGCCAGAGGAACCACACAGAAATCTTCGCAGAAAACCGCTGGGGTAAAGGTGTTAAGTCGGAACATCTGTCTATTAACGCCGTGGTGCAGACCAATTGCTTCTCTAGAAGTCGAACAGTTGAACGAAGTAGCGTCATTTCGCTTTCTTTTGTGTATTCCGGATTTATATTAGGCTATAAAAGACAAGTTGAAGTTACATTTAACCTCTTTTATAAAAACAGCTGTGTACAGAATCGTATTTAAAATATACTTCTAAGTTAATTATCGTGTAATGTTTTGGATAATAAGATAGTAAAGGCATTGAGGGACAATTTGGCGAAAGTATTTGGCCATATTAACACTTCCATTCAAAGCTAACGGGAGGGCCATCTCTCCTTGCAGAACCTGGCTAAAATAGTGATGAATGTGATAGTTGTAGTTTTCTCTTCAAAACGCTTTTTTTCTCGCGGCTTTTGAACGATTGTTACATGTTTTTTTGTTAGTTCAACGCCATTTTAGTAAAAAGAAAATATTTAAAAAATTTAAGAAAAACTTTTTATCCAATGACTTTGCAATGGACAAAAACTGCACCACACAATCGGCATTAGCGTCGCAGATTAGATGAAAATATTTTTCCTAAATTTTTGAAATCTTTTCTTACTTGCCCAGCCGTCGTGTTGGTATTGGATCCGTCATTTTGAATTTTGAAAATCTGACAGCGGATTCGTAACGAGGGACCCAAAGAACCCCTACCCATACAGTACATAACATTACAGCAACATTGCAGCAATATTCATATGTCCGTTCCGGGAATATTGCGGCAATAATTCTGCAAGGTTTTAGCCAGTAGGGTCAAAAATGGAAATAACGGTATACATATGTGTTTGCGAGGGATGCGCCGACACAAATGTGTGCAGAATCGTAGTACTAGCTATACAGGGTCAACGTTTTATCCTGCAACCCGTGTTCGCGCGAACAGGTAAAATGGCAACAGCGCCTCACGGACGCATTCCACTACAACCATGCACCGATCCGGCGTTCGGAGAGCTGCCAGCGACCGCTGGAGAGCAGTGATGCCCGAGCTTCGAGACTTTTGGGATGGTCTCTTTCAAATTAACGTCACAAAGAGCTATTCAGAATTTCCCGGCCCAGGTTGAAAAATTTCAGGCCTTCTTCGTATAACTTCTGAACTATAAAAGATATCGGAATGCAATTTGCTCCGAAAAATGAGGAAAAATTATTCTCTCTTAATAATGGATAATTTAACATATTTTACGTTTACTTAATTTTTCTTTTATGAATTTTTTAACCATAATATTGTTGTAAAAAGCTTTTGCAAACTGTTTATTTGATACTGTATTTAATGCTGTTTTTAAAATTCGTGGTGTTGATAAACAATAGGCTAGTTGTTTCTGTATCATTACTTTCGTAAATTGAGAAATTAATTTTTTATTCAATTATGTGTTAGTTCTGCAGACCTCAGAATCTATTGTTCTGGTTTTCTTTTTATGATTTTATCCTTAATGCAGTGCATACGTAGAGTAGACGTAAGGGGTAACTAATGGGACGTGTCTTTGATTGTAGCGGTGTTAGAATTTTTTTGTAGAATTTTTGTGCCTGATGTTTTAGCTACTCAACGCCACGCCTATACCGGCTTGCGTTAATGTCATATTTGGAACGATGCGCCATTATTGTGACTTTTACACGCAGGTGGCGAAAAATCTCTCCGTACAAAGGTATAGCGCCGCGGTCAACCCTGTCGCAGCTAAAATTTTTAAAATTGAGACGTGCACGAGATCAGTCGAGATTGTTTTCGAACCTTATTACAGTAATCTGGTGTGCGAGTGGTAAACCGATCGTAAAAGCGGAGCGCACAGCTCGATTACGTGGGCCGGGAAATTCCCAATAGCTCTTTGCGACGTTAGTTTAAAAGAGACCATCCTAAAATTTTCGAAGCTCGGGCATCACTGCTGTCCAGCGGTCGCTGGCACCTCTCCACTGTCGAGGGTGAAATATCCATTACAGCGCATTAAGAAATTCTTATCTTCATAATATCGATATGAAAATGACACTAATGGATTCCTGGCGTTCTCCCGATTAAAATCATACCAAATGTCATGCTAATTGGACTCGACGACAGAAAGTGTGGTTAAAAAATGCGAATATGATTATGACTATGAATATGACGATATTATGAAGATAAGAATTTCTTAATGCGCTGTAATGGATATTTCACCCTCGACAGCGGGGCGCCGACCTTAATTCGCTACGGTCGGCCGAGGATTCATACCTGTTTCAGAAAAACTGAATTGTTTATTGTTTACCATATCGATATGGAAGTGATACCGATGGATTCCTTACGTTTCGCCGATGAAAATTAAACCAAATTTCATGTAAATCGGACTATTTTTAACGAAGCTAGCGAGAAATTATAAAAATTAAAATTTCATCTAATTTCCTTGATTATGGTCCGAATTGCATCGTTCTTGGTGTTAGTGTTATCGGCGAAACATAAGGAATCGATTGGCGTCGTTTTCGCAAAGATCTGATGAGAGATTGCGGAAATCCTGGACATTTCTCAAGTTCTTAATGTATTCCAACCCCTTCGAGGGTCGAAATCCCTAACATTCGGTTAGGCATTGCGGGGGGTTGTCCTCGTCACGGGGGGTTGACCTCGGCCACGGGGAGCTGACCTCGGCCATGGGGTGCCAGGCGGCATCTCTTTGAGTCCAGTGGCTGGAGGATCACCCTGTACAACTTGTGCACACACTATATCATAAGCCGTCCCTGTTGTCCCTATTCTGGTATTGAGTCTCTCCCGACCCTCACGCCGGCCTACTGGGCCGCCTCACGCGCCTTCCGTAGAAAAACAGACAATAATTTAATTTAAATAATTATAAATTTAAATCATACTTCACACAAAGCAAATTAATTACCTGGTGACCACCCATGCGTTACAACAAGAGTGATACACCAAAGTTACCATTTTCCTCTTCGTTTAGGGTCTCGTAGAAAATAATTTATTTTGTCACCATTCTTTGACTTATTTCTGCATTGTTCGGCAGAGCAATCAGGCATCTGAAATAATGTTTCAAAGAGTTTAGCCGGGTAAGCATAGTGAAAAGTACCCCCAAACCAAACTGAACTTGGTGTACAGAAATCGATAGGTTCCTCAAAGAAAATTATTTCTGCCGATACCCCTACTATTAGGGTAGTTACGGGATGAAACGTAATTTGCAGTTTAAGCTCCATTACTTTTGTTCTAGTGAATAGAGCCTATAAAAAGATCAGAGACATTTTACCTCTTGGTGGTCTACATGTCTGTGAATTTTTTCAGAATTATCATCTGCAAAACCGACTTTTCAAAAATTCAAAGAGATTAAAAAAGCCGATTTCATATTCAAATTATCAAGGCACCACATTTATATTTTTACACTTTTAGCATCTTTGTACGGTTATTAATGTGTAATTCTTTCTGATTTTTCCAAGGGGTGGAACGTAGCTACAAAAATTAAAAAATTATAGTTCCTACCTTCCTGTACGCAAAGGAGTGGCTGGGTACTCGTGTGACGAATATATGTATTTTGTTTATTAAATGTGTGTTATATGCAATTCTAATAAAAAAAGTAAAATATTCAAGAATCTGCCAAGAAAAGTCGAAGTGACTGACACCTGTTATGTACCTACTAGAGCCGGTCATCACTTATACACGCAATTAGTTAAAAATTCACACATATCAATAGGAAAATATTTTCAGATTAATTGCATTGATTCATTTAACACGCGTGAAAGTATTTAGAATTGCATATAACACCCATTTAATAAACAAAATACATATATTCGTCGCACGAGTACCTATGCCACTCCTTTGTGTACAGAAAGGTAGGAACTATAATTTTTTAATTTTTTTAACTACGTTCCACCCCTTTGAAAAATCTGAAAGCATTACACATTAATAACCAGACAAAGACGCTAAAATTGTAAAACTATAAATGTGGTGCCTTGATAATTTGAATATGAAATCGGCATTTTTATTCCTTTTGAATTTTTGAAAAGTCGGTTTTGCAGATTAAAATTCTGAGAAAATTCACAGACATGTAGACCACTAAGAGGTAGAATGTCTCTGATTTTTTTATAAGTTCCTATTCACTACAACAAAAAAAAAATGGAGCTTAAACTGCAAATTACGTTTCACCTTGTAACTACCCTAGTAAAGTATCGGATTGATACTTGGCAGAAATAGTTGTCGTTGAGGCACCTGTCAATGGCTGCACACCAAGTTCAATTTGGTTTGGAAGCACTTCTCACTATGCTTATCCGGCTGGACCCTTTAAATGCTAATTCTAAATGTCCTGCATGACGACTTAAAAAATTTTTAGTAAACAGCAAACAAATAACAACGTACAGATTTAATTATGAACGAATGTAGCTCAAAATTTCATGTTATTATAAAATTATAGTATAATTTATTGTTACACTTTGCAAAAAAATATTTTTACTGACAAGTTAGTTTTTACTTCGTTTTAATAGCCTATAACAGGTTGTTTAACTACTATTAATAATAATCCATATTACCAATGTGGTACATGCTATTACAATAATAGACCATATATTTACCTTGATTTACCTTATTTTCATTACTACGTACACTGTAATATACCGCAATTAATATCAGACTTCGTCTGTAAACAAATTTGAGAATGTGTAAGCACACATATATCTAGATATACTGATCTATACATAAGAGCTGCAGGAAGTTCTTCTAAACCTGTTGGAACCGATCAGCTTCGGGGAATAGATTTACCACACTGTCCAGACCCACTGTACTGTACCAGGCGCCCCCGCGCCAACCGATGTAATGACTACCTGGACGAGTACACTATATAATCATATTAATAAAGGCACTAGTACGTGACGAGACAAGATATCGATCTATCACGTTTGACAACCCGTACTTTATACACCATATACTTCCAAGCTTCCATAAAAAATTGAAGCACAATCATCCGGTCCACATAACGCCTTTTTCCCACTCAGCCGTATAGAACTATTTCGCTAGTTTGAACAGGAGAGTTTTGCTAAAACCTTTCACGTTGGTCTCGGTGTAGGTGTTGCCAGCAAAAGATCCGGAAATATGAATAGTAAGAAGAAAGCATGCTACATGTACCTACTATAATCATATTTGTTTTATAGTTACAATCTCGTAGTAAACTTACTCTAACTGGGAAGAAAGTGCGGTTTTCTTTACTTTTTAAATAAATTGATTTGCTGATACGAACGAATGCAACGATGAAATATAATTGTCACGTTATTTCTCAGTCGTTATTTCATCAGATTTCCGCGTATCTTCATTTATTATATTAAGGCTGCAATAATTTATCCCAATTAATCGAATGCCTAATCGAATTCAGGGCATTCAGTGGTTCAGGGAAGGGGATGCCGAGGAAGCGGCGTGTTCGGCATTTCTTATTACAAACCACTGAAAAAGTACCTAGTATGTATAGGGCAATATCCGGGACAAACGGACTTGAGCCACAAATGTATTGCAACTGCCCTGGTGTGCAGTTTCATAAGTCTCATAATACCAACGGTAAGTGGAAAATTTTCAAATTCGCTACTTAAAGTTCGTCGCCCAATAGGCCAAAGCGCCCTGAAGCGGAGCGCGGCGACCATGCATCGCTCATGTGACAGAACAGCAGCGACCACGCATCGCCTATATGACAGAATAGCGCCGACGAACATTTCGCTTTGATCGCCGCGCTTCGCTTCGGCGAAATAGGCGATGGCCTTAATGCTGGCGATAGATTATCAAAAAAGCAAAACTAACGAGCTCTAAATGTGAAAGTGAATAATTATAATCGGATAAATTTGTCGCACGACCGTGGTATATGATTTGGTAGGTATTGCAATTCTATGTATCAATACGCAACAAGAATTTGGACGGAGCCATCGAGACTCTACCACATTTGGTTACGGCATGTATCGCTTTCATCAAGTTATTAAGCCTTCATTTTAACCGAGAAAACGTATGTACAATTTACTTTCTGTACTACTTAACAGACGAGCGTTAAACGCGCGGAACCATAATAGTTTCAAATATTGTAGTTTAGGAAAGTATTTCTCACTGTGGAAAAAGATTGGGAAAATCTCGAGTACAGCAGGGACATGGCTATATTGGTTGGAATTACCGGGAAAGGAGTAAAATTCGCGTACGTGTACAGATGTAGGTACTTTATTCTGGTAGTTTTCACACTAAATGTTTGTGAGAAATATTTCGCGATCAGTTACTACGTATTACTTTTTAGGTATCATGTTATCATGTTTAGTATCATTCGTGGCACTCCCGCTGATCAATCCAATGCTGGATATCATTATACCACTGAACGAAACACGAGAACGGGAAGAATTATTTAGTCTTTACTACTTTGTGAACAACAAAGAGCACTTTTACCCGATATATGTGCATTCGCTCTGGTGTTCCACTGTCGCCATATGGGTTACAGTGACCGTGGATTCCTTAAACATGATTATCACTCATCACGCATCTGCGCTGTTCGCCATATGCGGGTAAATATAATATTATAATTTAAAATTCCACTCTGTGGCAATGTGTCATGCATTTTACTCATATAATTGACCAGAGAAGACCGAGGGGAAACCGAAATGCAACGTCTCATGACCTTGAAACATTTCCAAGTGTTCTTTCAACGCATTTAAAAATTTACTAATCGACGTTTCATTCCTCGCACATTGTCAACTTCATTGCAATTGTTCCTTCAAAATGAAATCGATTCACCATCATATTCATTACTTTCGCAAAAAATGCAGAAAGCGTTTGTTTATTTGAGCAATTGTGATTAACGCAGATCTATGATTGGCAAGGCAACAGAATGTAACGGCGTAGCTACAATGGAACGCGCCTCGACGGACGATGGACTCCAACAAATTAGGGAATGCGTAGTCGCCCACAATAAAGCCATCCAGTTTGTACTGATTGAATAATACCTACTAAACTGAAACCACGAAAGACCACGATCGATGCCACAGAATTCAACTAATCCGTTCGTGCCTTTCTGTTTCGAGATTCTTCGATTTCATGGATGCAACGAACCGAGTGGCCTACCTGCTTCAAGTCGGAAGTACCATCGTCGGCATTAGTGTCACAGCTTTTCAGGTATAGTACCCGCAAAGATGTAGCGAGATCGTAAAAGTAGGAGCGTGTGTTTGTTTACGTGTTTCGAGAGTCGGAGCGAGCGGATTGACAGATCTTTGGGCTGATATAAGGTGCTCGGGTTCCGGGGCTCAAGGCACGTATACATTAGGGTGGTTCTTAGCTATAGGGGTCAACTTTTTTTTTGAGTTTTTTTGGTTTTACCCCCTATAATATGAGGTTTGGTGAGAAACTGATGTGTACAAAGTTTCAAAGTGATTGGACAACGGGAACCCGTGCCGCATTTGAGTTGAAGTTTTGAAGTAATAGCGATGCCTCCATATTTTTGCATTTTTACGAGTAGTTATTTATCTAGCCCGAATACGTTACACAGCATCGGATTCTGCAGGCATTTCTGAAGAAGAAACCACCCAGGAATAGTGTCGGAACGGGTTTTGACTCGGACTGTTTGAGAAAATATCCATCGCCAACGCGTGCACGGTGTTTTGCTGCCGGGCGGCCATGGCTAAGAGCTGTTCGAGTACAGTCGACACTCGTTATAAGCCCAACGAACGGGACTGGCGGCGGGTGTACGGCACATTATGGACACCAGTGTTGCGAGAATCGTGGGACGTGGGGTAAATGCTTACCCCTACTATGACCTATCGTCGTCCCCCACTTTCTTCCCATCGCACTGTACACAAGCATATCTCTACCCCTGTCCGTGTGCTCGGCAGCCCAATAGGCAACGCACACGGACGGGTGTAGGAATATGCTTGTTTGCAGTGCAATGGGAAGAAAATGGGGGGTGACGATAGGTCATAGTGGGGCTAAGCCAGGGCTCTCCAACGTAGAGCCCCTCACGCGCCTGCTTCCCCTTCCAATCTTCCTCTCGCGCAGCGTGCCTTCCGTTGTCAAGGAGATCGCACGACGCTACGAAGGCAGCCACGACGGGCAGTAATGCCAGAATAGTGGAACGCGGGACCAAACGGTTACCCCCACTATGACCTACCGTCGTCTCCCACTATGGCCTACTGTCGTCCCCCGCTTTCTTCTCATCGCACTGCACACAAGCATATTTTTACTCCTGTCCGTGTGAGCTGCCTGTTCGGCTGCCGAGCACACGGACAGGGGTAGGGATATGCTTGTGTGCAGTAGGGATATGCTTACGTGGGCCGGGAAATTCCCAATAGCTCTTTGCGACGTTAGTTTAAAAGAGACCATCCTAAAATTTTCGAAGCTCGGGCATCACTGCTGTCCAGCGGTCGCTGGCAGCTCTCCACTGGGCCGGTGCATGGTTGTAGTGGAATGCGTCCGTGAGGCGTTGTTGCCATTTTACAAGTTCGCACGAGCACGGGATGCAGGATAAAACGCTGACCCTATATGTATACAACTTGTGCACACACTATGTCATAAGCCGTTCCTGTTGTCCCTACTTCTAGTATTGAGTCTCACCCGACCCTCGGCGCCGGCCTACTGGGCCGCCTCACGCGCCTTCTGTAGAAAATCAGACAATAATTTAATTTAAATAATTATAAATTTAAATCATACTTCACACAAAGCAGATGAATTACCTGGTGACCACCCATGCATTCCAACAAGAGTGATACACCAAAGTTACCATTTTCCTCTTCGTTTAGGGTGCCGTGGAAAATAATTCATTTTGACACCATTCTTTGACTTACTTCTGCATCCTTCGGCAGAGCAATCAGGCATCTGAAATAACGTTTCAAAGGGTCTAGCCGGGCAAGCATAGTAAAAAGTACCCCCAAACCAAATTGAAATTGGTGTACAGAAATCGGTAGGTTCCTCAAACAAAATTATTTCTGCTGATACCCCTACTATTAGGGTAGTTACGGGATGAAACGTAATTTGCAGTTTAAGCTCCATTACTTTTGTTCTAGTGAATAGAGCTTATAAAAAAATCAGAGACATTCTACCTCTTGGTGGTCTACATGTCTGTGAATTTTTTCATAATTTTAATTTGCAAAACCGACTTTTCAAAAGTTCAAAAAGATTAAAAATGCCGATTTCATATTCAAATTATCACGGCACCACATTTATATTTTTATACTTTTAGCGTGTTTGTATGGTTTATACACGCAATTAGTTAAAATTTCATACTTATCAATAGGAAAATGTTTTCAGATTAATTGCATTGATTCATTTAACACGCGTGAAAGTATTTAGAATTGCATATAACACCCATTTAATAAACAAAATACATATATTCATCGCACGAGTACCTATGCGACTCCTTTGCGTACAGGAAGGTAGGAACTATAATTTTTTAATTTTTGTAAGTACGTTCCACCCCTTCGAAAAATCTGAAAGAATTACACATTAATAACCATACAAAGACGCTAAAACTGTAAAAATATAAATGTGGTGCCTTGATAATTTGAATATGAAATCGGCTTTTTTAATCTCTTTGAATTTTTGAAAAGTCGGTTTTGCAGATGATAATTCTGAAAAAATTCACGGGCATGTAGACTACCAAGAGGTAGAATGTCTCTGATTTTTTTTATAAGTTTCTATTCACTAGAACAAAAGTAATGGAGCTTAAACTACAAATTACGTTTCACTCCGTAACTACCCTAATAGTAGGGGTATCGGGTTGATAATCGGCAGAAATAATTTTCTTTGAGGGACCTATCGATTTCTGTACACCAAGTTCAATTTGGTTTGGGGGTACTTTTCACTATGCTTACCCGGCTGCACCCTCTAAATGCTAAATCTAAATGTCCTGCATGACGACTTAAAAAATTTTTAGTAAACAGCAAACAAATAACAACGTACAGATTTAATTATGAACGAATGTAGCTCAAAATTTCATGTTATTTGAAAATTATAGTATAATTTATTGTTATACTTTGCAAAAAAAATATTTTTACTTTTCAAGTTAGTTTTTACTTCGTTTTAATAGCCTTATAACAGGTTGTTTAACTAGTATTAATAATAATCCATATTACCATGCTATTACAATAATAGACCATATATTTACCTTGATTTACCTTATTTTCATTACTACGTACACTGTAATATACCGCAATCAATATCAGACTTCGTCTGTAAACAAATTTGAGAATGTGTAAGCACACATGTATCTAGATATACTGATCTATACATAAGAGCTGCAGGAAGTTCTTCTAAACATGTTGGAACCGATCAGCTTCGAGGAATAGATTTACCACACTGTCCAGACTCACTGTACAGTCTCAGGCGCTCCCGCGCCAACCGATGCCTACCTGGACGAGTACACTATATAATCGTATTAATAAAGGCACTAGTACGGGACGAGACAAGATATGGATATATCACGTTTGACAACCCGTACTTTATACTACATATACTTTCAAGCTTCCATAAAAATTCGAAGCACAATCATCCGGTCTACTTAACGCCTTTTTCCCACTCAGCCGTTTATAACTATTTCGGTAGTTTGAACAGGAGAGTTTTGCTAAAACCTTTCACGTTGGTCTCGGTGTAGGTGTTGCTAGCAAAAGATCCCGAAATATGAGTAGTAAGAAGAAAGCATGCTACATGTACCTACTATAATCATATTTGTTTTACAGCTACAATCTCGTAGTAAACTTACTCTAACTGGGAAAAAAGTGCGGTTTTCTTTACATTTTAAATAAATTGATGTGCTGATACGAACGAATGCAACGATGAAACATAATTGTCACGTTATTTCTCAGAAATTATTTCATCAGATTCTCGCGTATCTTCATTTATTATATTAAGGCTGCAATAATTTATCCCAATTAATCGAATGCCTAATCGAATTCAGGGCATTCAGTGGTTCAGGGAAGAGGATGTCGAGGAAGCGGCGTGTTCGGCATTTCTCATTACGAAGCACTGAAAAAGTACCTAGTATGTATAGGGCAATATCCGGGTCAAACGGACTTGAGCCACAAATGTATTGCAACTGCCATGGCGTGCAGTTTCACAAGCCTCAGAATACCAACGGTAAGTGGAACATTTTCAAATTCGCTACGTAATGCTGCCGATGGATTATCAAAAAGCAAAACTAACGAGCTCTGAATGTGAAAGTGAATAATAATAATCGGATAATATGTCGCACGGCCGTGGTCTGTGATTTGGTAGGTATTGCAATTCTATGTATCAATACGCAACAAGAATTTGGACAGAGCCATCGAGACTCTACCACATTTGGTTACGTCCTGTATCGCTTTCATCAAGTTATTAAGCCTGCATTTTAACCGAGAAAACGTACGTACAATTTACTTTTCGTACTACTTAACAGACGAGCGTTAAACGCGCGGAACCATAGTAGTTTCAAATATTGTAGTTTAGGAAAGTATTTCTCACTGTGGAAAAAGATTGGGGAAATCTCGAGTACAGCAGGGACATGGATATATTAGTGGGAATTACCGGGAAAGGAGTAAAATTTGCGTACGTGTACAGATGTAGATACTTTATTCTGGTGGTTTTCACACTAAATGTTTGTGAGAAATATTTCGGGATCAGTTACTATGTGTTACTTTTCAGGTGTCATGTTATCATGTTTAGTATCATTCCTGGCACTCCCGCTGGTCAATCCAGTGCTGGATATCATTATACCACTGAACGAAACACGAGAACGGGAAGAATTATTTAGTCTTTACTACTTTGTGAACAACAAAAAGCACTTTTAACCGATATATGTGCATTCGCTCTGGTGTTCCACTGTCGCCATATGGGTTACAGTGACCGTGGATTCCTTAAACATGATTATCACTCATCACGCATCTGCGCTGTTCGCCATATGCGGGTAAATATAATATTATAATTTAAAATTCCACTCTGTGGCAATGTGTCATGCATTTTACTCATATAATTGACCAGAGAAGACCGAGGGGAAACCGAAATGCAACGTCTCATGACCTTGAAACATTTCCAAGTGTTCTTTCAACGCATTTAAAAATTTACTAATCGACGTTTCATTCCTCGCACATCGTCAACTTCATTGCAATTGTTCCTTCCAAATGAAATCGATTCACCATCATATTCATTACTTTCGCAAAAAAATGCAGAAAGCGTTTGTTCATTTAAGTAATTGTAATTAACGCAGATCTATGATTGGCAAAGCAACAGAATGTAACGGCGTAGCTACAATGAAACGCGCCTCGACGGACGACGGACTTCAACAAATTAGGGAATGCGTGGTCGCCCACAATAAAGCCATCCAATTTGTACTGATTGAATAATACCTACTAAATTGAAACCACGAAAGACCGCGATCGATGCCACAGAATTCAACTAATCCGTTCGTGCCTTTCTGTTTCGAGATTCTTCGATTTCATGGATGCAACGAACCGAGTGGCCTACCTGCTTCAAGTCGGAAGTACCATCGTCGGCATTAGTGTCACAGCTTTTCAGTCATAGTACCCGCAAAGATGTAGCGAGATCGTAAAAGTAGTAGCGTGTGTCTGTTTACGTGTTTCGAGAGTCGGAGCGGGCGGAGTGACAGATCTTTAGGCAGATATAAGGTGCTCGGGCCCCGCGGCTCAAGGCATGTGTACATTAGGGTGGTTCTTAGCTATAGGGGTCAACTTTTTTTTTAGTTTTTTTGGTCTTACCCCCCTAAAATATGAGGTTTGGTGAGAAAATGATGTGTACAAAGTTTCAAAGTGATTGGACAACGGGAACCCGTGCCGCATTTGAGTTGGAGTTTTGAAGCAATAGTGATGTCTCCATATTTTTGCATTTTTACGAGAAGTTAATTATCTAGCCCGAATATGTTACACAGCATCGGATTCTGCAGGCATTTCTCAAGAAACCATCCAGGAATAGTGTCGGAACGGGTTTTGACTCGGACTGTTTGAGAAAATATCTTAGAGCTTAGAGCTGTTCGAGTACAGCTCGGACTCGTTATAAGTCCCACGTACGGAGCTCGCGGCGGGCGTACGGCGCATTGTGGACACCATTCCGCGTGGCCAGTGGCTAGAGTGAGAGAACCCAAGAGCGGGTGAGGGGAAACGAAAGAGTCGACACGAAGTTGCCGTCAGCTCTTTCGTTCCCTCTCGCTCGTTCTCGGGTTCTCCTACTCTCGTCGGAAGGATTCCAAGAAATGGTGTGGATTACAGCTGTAGCTGTGGACCGGGTACCCGAGATACCCGGGACGAGGAAAATTCCCGGGTAGACGGTATCCGGGAAAACTACCCGAGATACTCGAGATACCCGAGAACTTGCAGAGTACAGAGAGTGATTCTGGAGAGACGCCTGTCAGGCAGATGCCATCTGGCACACCGTGGTGACGTCAACCCCCTGCCGTACCTCGCCGAAATTTATGACTTTCGACCCTCGAAAGGGTTGGAATAACATTAAAAAGTGAGAAACGTCCAGAATTTCCGCATTTCTCATTAGGTCTTTGCGAAAACGACGCCAATCGATTCCTTATGTTTTTCCGATGAAAATAACACCAAGGACGACGTAATTCGGACCATAATGAAGTAAATTCCGTGAACGTTTTGCATAATTTCAATTTCACTTCGTTAAAAATAGCCCGATTTACATGAAATTTGGTATGATTTTCATCGGAAACACATAAGGAATCCATCGGTGTCTCTATATCGATACGATATAGAGTTAAGAATTATTTTTTTTCTGAATCAGATATTAATGCTCGACTGATCGCAGCGAATCGAGGTCGGCCTCCCGTAGTCGAGGGTAAAATATTCATTACAGTATATTAAGAAGCTATTTAATGTTCATCGTATCGATATGGAAGTCACACCCATGGATTCCCTATGTTTTTCCGATGAAAATCATACCAAATTTCGTGTAAATCGGACTACTTTTAACGAAGTGAATTTGAAATTATGCAAAACATTTGTTCATGGAATTTCCTTCATTATGGTCCGAATTACGTCGTTCTTGGTGTTACTTTCATCGGAGAAACATAAGGAATTGATTGGCGTCGTTTTCCTAACGATCTGATGAGAAATTCGGAACTGGAGATTTCTCACTTCTTAATGGATATTCTTGTCTCCCCGGGGGTGAAAGCCTTCGACCCGAAGGCCATGACGCTCAGTGTGGCTTCAATTATGGAATGGTACTCTATGATATCTCGGGTGTCTCGAGTATCTCGGGTAGTTTTCCCGGGTAGCGCCTACCCGGGAAATTTTTTCTTCCTGGGTATCTCACGGGTACCCGGGTACCCGATCTCCCGAGAATCAACAGCTCTATAGTCTGATTTTCGAGAGTTGACACCTGAGACGGGTTCCTGGACGGAGCGTGGCTTAAGGAGGAACCAATGGTACGCTACGGATTGCGTGTGGCGTTGCATGCGGCGTTGCAATCCATAGCGTACCATTGGTTAAGCCACGCTCCGTCCAGAAACCTGCCTCATGTGTCAACTCTCGAAAATCAGACTATAGTGTGGATAGTCGCCGGGCGTACAACGCATGGTAGAAACGGGCTTATAACGAGTGCATACTGTACTCGGAAAAAGCGAGCTCATTCTGACTCGGCTCGAAGAACCGAACCAAGCCGAGTACTCGTAAAAGCCGAGCGGCTCGAAAGAACCGAGTAACTCGAAGAAAACCGATTAGGTACTCGAATTTTTTCGAGTGACTCGAACAAAACCGAGTACTCGAATTTTTTCGGGCGGCTCGAAGAGAACCGAGCGGACCGAATATACATACTTCGAGCAGGTCGAAATTTTGGAGCAGTCGGAGTGTGTCGAGTAGTTTCAAGCTTGAATGTTTCGAATATTTTAGGAAATGTTTATCTACTGGATAATGGTTCTTAATAATGTGAGTAATTAAAATGAAAAATGCAAATGAACATATTCTCTAACTATATATTGAAAATAATTTTTCGCGTGTATTTTTCGTGTATAATTTAATAATATTTCTTCTTACGTTTTCCTTTTTTTTCTTTCTTTTTTACCTTCTCCATATGGTTTATATTTCTGTCACTCAGGGTCACTCTTAACGAAGGTTGTTACCCGTTAATAAAAAATGAATAAGCATAAATAAATAAAGAATTCAAAGAGTCAAAATTGAGTCGCATTGAAAGCTGGTGTACAGGTAACAATTTAGGTCTTAACACCAGTAAGTCTTATGTCATGCGCTATTACTTTGGCTGTTGTCCACTTGTTGTCGATTACAGCCTTAGTAACTTAGCTCTGCAATCTGTGGACACTATTGACGATTTAGACGTTTAGAGCTCTATACTTTATTAAACGAGCAGCTTCGTATTTTCACTCTTAAAACATTGTATCAAACTATTGTGTTACCGCATCTAACCTCCTGCTCCGTAAAATACTATCCCTTATATGCGAAAGACTTTAGATATCTGGAAAGGATTTAGCATCTATTTCTACGTTTTGCTGCATTTAAAAGGGGAACTCCTACGAGCCGTGCTAAGCATAATTACGGGGCTATACGCACTACTACAACTTGGGCTGCTAAACATAGGTGATCACTTTATATTATCTGACATCGGTTTTCTTTACAACATCTTAAATAGCCGAATTGATTATAGGGATTTACTGGGTTCTATCAATTAGTATGCGATGTCACGTAACACACGTCGTAATCTCTATTTTCGGATAGGCTGTTCTAAGTCTCATTGGTAGGAATGCGTGATCCCATTCATAGATGCTGCGAAACGGCGAACTCTTTCTTCTCCTGTTTAGACCTTTTTAATGGGTCGCCTCAACGACTCAAGGCGCAAGTTATTACTGAGCTAGAGCATAGACTACCATAGCGTTATTTTTACTTTTACTTTGCTATTATTATTTTTCCCTTTTCTCTTTCTGAATCTGAGATTTTATTTTTCTCGTCCGTCATATAGGCTAATTATTACAGATTGTCCCTTACTTAGCTATATGCTTCATTGTACTCAAAGAGTACGTCCCGTAAAATAAATAAATAAATAAATAAAAATTCAGATTATGGGTTTTTCCAGGTGTGTCTAGATGAAATCTAAATGTTTGCTAAATATTTGCTCGCATAAATAAGCAGTGTCAGAGTCATGTCACTACGTAACTCAGCTACCTGAGGTGCAAAATCCAGTCATCCATGTAGCGACCCTCACTGCTTTGTCCCTGACATATTAACTACAAACGAAGACAATAAGCACTATATTTTGTAAATTTTATAAGAATCCCGACATTGCTACCCCTGTACAAAAAATCTAACTTGATAAAAGACAAATATTAACAAATATACGTTATTTTAATTTTATTTATACCAATAAGTTAAATTGTAATAATATTTTGTTGTATATAAATACTTACATAACTATAAGGAATTACCTAATAATACAATTTTAGCAAATAAAAAATATTGTAGATTGTGACATCCGCATTCCGCACCTGCGTAGAGGAGTTTAGACGTTGCGTTATATTCTAATTGTAAGAGATAAAAATCAATAATTTCGTCTATATTTTTGTAGGTAATACATAAACATTATTATTATACATGTAAGAAATTGTATTTTTATTAAAAGATATTCACTGATACTTCCAAAGTAGCCGAAGACCAAGAAAAATTAAAAAAAAATTTGGACTCCTATAGCTAAGGACTATCCTACTGGGCACTGTGGCGATTGCGCGTAGCTACAGCACTAACAAGTAGCGGCAGGCGAGCCATGGCCGCCTGGCGATAAAACACCATGCACGCGTTCCCGATGGATATTTTCTCGAACAGTCCGAGTTAAAAACCGTTCCGACACTTTTCTTGAATGATTTCTTCTTCAGAAATGTCTACTTTGGACTAGATAATCATCTTTTCGTAAAATTGCAAAAACATTCCGTAGAAACCATGCACATCGGCACTTTTTTAAACTTTGGCAGCCGTTTGCAACAATACACAAGCATCAAATTTAATAACTGTATACACCGATATATTCAGGAAACGCTTCTCTATATTTTGAGACTAAATTAAACTTTCTAGCGTTCTTAGTTTTCATGTAATACCTGATTCTTGCCAAAAACCGTGAGTTTTTGTAAAAAAACGCTACACTCAGTTTTTCAAAACTGAGGGTGATAGAGCAACTGTGCTTACGGATTCGTGTTTCGGACGAAAAACTCTACTAGGATCCCGGAGTGGATATTGCAGATTAAAATTCATGTTGGACAGTGTAGTTAAGGACCCCCGATTGCGTACTGTAGCTTATACGCTGCGTTGTATACTAATTTTAAGAGATAAAACTCAAATATTTCGTCTATATTTTTGGAAGTACGTACATAAATGTTATTATTATACATCTAAGAAGTTGTAGTTTTATTAAGAAATATTCACTGATACTTCCAAAATAGCCGAACACAATTATTTCCGAAATTTATGAGGAATCACTATTATTTCAAAAATTCAACTCAAATGAGGCACGTGTTCCCATTGGTCAGTCACTTTGAAACTTTGCACATATCATTTTCTCACCAAGTCTCATATTTTAGGGTGGTAAGATCAAAAAAATCGAAAGTGGAAAAATAAGGATCACCCTAGTGTACATATACCGCGTACGGTCTTGGGTGCTGGTCCGGTACACTGAATCACTGGTGCCGGTCCCGAACACTGGTGCCGGCCCGATACACTGAATCATTGGTGCCGACTCGGTGCACTGACAGGTACCGGTCCGGTACACTGAATCACTGGTGCCGGGGTCCCAAAGAACGCCCTTGATCATTTACGACCTCGCTATATCTTTGCGGGTACTATAAGAGACGATTCACTGCGGTAATGCCGACCAAAGAACCAATGAACACGCTAACATTCTCTTTCACAGACCATTATGCATCTGGATAACACGAAAGAAGCCGTCAGATACGCCCTTTTCTTGGGTGGACAGAACTTTCATTTGTTCTCCCTCAGTTTGCCCGGGCAAATACTCGCGGAATACAGCGCAGAAGTACTCGACCATATGTACGTTCTCAATTACCTAACAGAGGAGAGGGGCGCAGTATTTAATAACTACTTTAATAACTTCTAACAGCTACAACTCCAAATGGCACTGCATGCCAGCGAAAATGCAAAGAATGATGTACATGATGCAACTAAGGGCTAGCAAACCGTGTCAGCTGACTGCAGGAGGATTATATCAGATGAACATAGAGAATTTTGGAGCGGTATAAAATAATGTAGAAATAATACGGCTGTCTACAAGCCTACGCCTCGTAAGTGGCCACTAATGGTACATATGCTTCAATTTTAAGGCTGTTAAAACATGCATGTCGTATTTCACGATGTTACTCTCCATGAAGGAGTGATTCTTCGTTATTACTCTATACAATAATTTCGGCGGAGGAGTGTGTGCTATGCCTACTATCTGCAAGTACTTTACATGGTATTCAATTCAGAAAATGTTAATGTAGTAAACGTGTATGTATAGCTTATTTTGTGTACACGAATAAAGTTATCATACTATATGACTCTTGAACAATTATTTAATAGCGTTCCGCGTATGTATTTTAAGAATTTCATAATTACACCATTTTGTGCGATTTGAATAGAATTTATTGACTTTCCAATGCGGCTGTAAAAAGAAGCACATTGGGAAACTTAATCAATCGTTCAATTTGTTGTACGACCGTGAAAAAAAATTGGAAATTGAATAAGAATGATTTTCTGAAAGATGGAAAACAAAATTCAGAACAGGCTTCTAGTAATGTTGATAAAAAACAATCGATATGACATCTAAGGAAGAATGTAGGGAATACAGTGAATACACGATTACAGGGAGAAATATACTGTATTGACATCGGGAATAGCAGCATGCAATCATCCCCGCTCTCACACTTCCTACCTTGTCATTATACCGCCCAGCGTGTTTTAAAGCTTAACGGACACCACAAACGAAACCACCCTATGTCCGACATCTCGCTTTTAATAATTGATCATTCTGAAGAGTCCGTAAAGGCAATGCCACACAGTGGTCGGTAAGGCGAGAGAACCTGGCTAAAAGATGAAGGGGACCTTTGATTTATATAAAAATGAGTATACTAAGGTTTTCGAGGTCGCTCATTACGAATCTTATTTAAGTAAACATTGAAAAAAAACAAAATAGCGGATCCAATATGACGGATGCGTATATGAGAAAAACGGAAAAACCAGAATTGCCTACCGTAAGACCTAAGGAGTTTTAAGGTATGTAACGTCGTAACATAGAAGCTTATACAGGGTGTTCCTCTACCTATAGTCAATACTCTAGGGGGTGATTATATTATACTGGCAAAAGTAAGACGAAAATCAAGAGTGACGAAGTCAATTTTCAAAGTCAATTTTGTCGAAAACGAAGCCTTTACCGCAATTTCGTCATTCTTGATTTTCGTCTTATTTTTGCATGTATAATCACTCCCTAGAGTACAGGGTCATCAGTTTATCTTGCAACCTGAGCGTGCGCGAGTAGGTAAAACTGCAACACCGCCTCACGCACGCATTCCACTACGTCCACTACGAGCTGATGATGAAAGTGCACGGTCTTTTAGATGCCAGTAGAGAGCGCAAGGTGCTTTTGGCTTTTGCCAGAGGATATTAAATTTGATATAGCAGACGGGAAAGAAAACGGTAGCCATTTTAAGAGTGCGATCGCACCGATCCCGTTCCGCGTGGAAATATCCAAATAACTATCCCACGGCCCAGCTGCGGTATTAGACCACGCTGACGCGTTAGTGGCCCGGCTTGAAGAATTTGGGGCCTTTTACGTATAAATTTTGAACTATAAAATAGATCGGAATGCAATTTACGCCAAGAAATGGGGAAAAATTGATATAAAAATAAATACCTTCGAAAATGTTTCATAATCAAAGTACAGAGCCCCCTCGCTGGGGGCTCTCTGGTCGGGACCAGCGTTGAGCCGTCATCGTGAAGGGAGCACTAATTCCAAGCGATCGTTTCTCGCTTCTTTCTTGCCGAAGGGGGGAGGGAGATGGAACGTTTCGCGTGCGCGACGGACGCGAGCCTTCAGACGAGAACGGTTCCACATAGCACGCATCGTGACTGCTCGCCGCATGCGTGCCACGTTCAGATAGCCAAGCATGGCACGATCCTTTTTTGCGCCCTAGGCGAACTTGTCAAATTGCGCTCTTTATTATAATACATTTATTTGAGATTATTGATGACCTTACTCTGAATTTTTATTCGTAGTTTAAAACAGTTGCAGTACAATTTGTAGTATTTCATTTAAAAGTTTATTTTCAACAATGCCAACAATGGAAAGACCATTTTGCGCCCCTTGTCAACCGTATGCCCTAGGCAATTGCCTAATTTTTCAGAGTAAAGTCATAAATAATCTGAAATAAATGAATTATAATAAAGGGCGCAATTTGACAAGTTCTCCTAGGGCGCAAAAAAGACTTGAGCCGAGCCTGCGTCAAGCCTTTCGCGGAAGCCGTTTCGTCTTTACGATGAGTGCTCACGACCATGGCGCACGCAAAGGACGGAGTGTCAGGCATCCGAAAGACGGAGCGAGACAAAATATGAAATGTCGTCTGTCTCGTACCGTCCCCGCTCGTTTTCAGTGCCTCTAACTCGCTCTCGCCTTCGGCGGACAAGACTGAGACAGAAGTAGTGGGGATTGCGAAAAGTCCTTATTGTATAGGGCAGGGGTGCACATTAAGTCTGCCCTAGGGCAGTCGGTGCGCCCTCGAGCTCGACTGTGGTATGCTCACCTCCCACTCCTCCGATATAAGGTCTCGTGGTGGGGAACTCTGTGACTGCGAGGCCACATTTTGTTTTCTCCAAGGAAAATATCGTATTGTCTCTCCCATTGTTGCCCCAATACGATCACCGGAAAGGCCCAGTTTATGTTTTTATGACACCCCCGACAGCTAAATGATCGCTTGGCCGTGACTGACATTCACAGCTCCGCCAGTGTGAGCGTTAGCGATCTCAAGCGGTGGGTTAAAATTGACTCAGGCACAGGATACAGCGGGTTAATTCAAATTTGAAAAACGTGTTCAAATTTTTGTATGCAATAATAATAATTTTGTTAAAAAATTATAATGATAGCAGTAAGAAGGGTTCAAAAAAGTTTGTTGCTGGCGAAGATGATGCTGGCTGTCGTAGTCATCGGAAACAAAAAGGGCAAACTTTATGTTACTCTATATGAGTGTGGTTATCATGTGCACTAGAATGAAGTAATTATTTGCAAAAATTCAATTTTGCAACTCAGAAAACTAACAAATGCTTTCCCAAAAAATTAATGTTTTCATTTGAAATATAACCATTTTTGTGCTTTTCAACATTATCCATTCAACATGAACTAAAGTTCATACGATAACCACTCTCATATAGATTAAGAAAAATGGTACGTTTTTTGTTTCAGATGATCACAACAGCCAAAATCATGCTCGCCAGTAACACACTTTTGTTTCAAACCCCTCTTACTACTACCATTATAACTTTGAACCAAATTTCTATTATTGTATACAAAAATTTGAACACATTTTTCAAATTTCAATTAATAAAAGTACAGAGATTGGAATTATAATACTCAATACTTTTCTTTTAAAAATTCCCCAAAATGTGCCTTATTTTCGGAGCGTCAAACTCTGGAAACCCCTACTAGTTCAACCGCTCCCCACTCCGTTGGCGGACTCGCTTGTCCTTGAACGAGCTCCGAATGTGCGCTCGCGCCCGGAATTGAGAGTCGTGTGCATGCCTGGTGTAGGCGAAGCCGAGCTCTCAGCGAGGAAGTACTGTAATAGGATGGCCAATGTTGAATATCTCAGGAACAATGAATTTTAGGATTAATGTACTTTAGTATTTTCATTCTCAGAATTCGCTATTTTATCGATTTTGACGATAAAAAATTTGACAATCCAGTTGAAAAATAAAATTGCCCTCCACATTCCATCCACGCCACTACCTGTAAAGAAACTTATAGTTGCACCGTATTATGTGTTTCTTACAACCATACAATTTTACAACATACAACAGATATTTGAGGCCGGCAGAGTTAGTGGGACACCCTGTATATACACATCGTTTATACTTCTCTCGGTGCTAAGGTAACTTCACCAATGTCAGTGATAGAAATACAATATGTTTCCCACACCCACCGCTCGATAAACGTAGAGGGCGCTCGAAATCCAATGGTTTTAAGGGGTCGGTATTTCAGGATGTGACAAACATGGTGGTCCATAAGGTGAAAGATTTATTCTATACCTGGTCTGTGACTCTGGCGAAACTTCCGAAAACCGGTCAAACCCAATTGGGCTGAAATTTTGCAAATAGCTTTATTTTGCATAAAAATAACGTTTGCGAGAAGGATTTTTGGCGACTCGAAAATTTTTTTTTTACCATTTCAATGTCGTTTCCTACCTTACCGACAGAGTCGAGAATAGGATACAACAGTTATTCAATGCATTCTCTTTATTATTCTCCTGTATATACATATTTAATATCATTCAATAACGTTTCAAATGGGTCTCTGCCTGACTTCTTCACTTCATACCGCCATAAATATTCACAGATGTGATCAATCATGGTGTCATCTTTAATTCCGCCCCTACTCAAACGAGCCCGCAAAGCCCGCCACGACGCTTCAATGGTTTGGGTATATGCTCCACTGTCTGGATCCACAAAATTTGTGGAGTGATTCACCGTCTCATGAACATATCCATATTTCTCTAAATTTGCATACCCCTTCCAGCAATCTGTTATAATTTTTGTTCCCGCTACTACATGTTTTTGAATAAGTGAAATAAGCGTATTTTCATCACGCTTATTTCCTGGACATATTTCCAAGCGGTACTTGCCTCCGCCACGCTCTATCATCCCTTTCGAACGATAAAAATTAATAGCGAAATTTCCAAAAACCCAATAAACTACATAACTACCTAAAAAATGTATAAAATAACAGTAACATATATCTATCATACCAAGAATCCATTTGCCTTCTCTTAAACGCCCTCTTTCAAATTTTCTTCTACCAATTTTGCACTCGTCGATTTCGACAATAGTGTCAGGGCCCCCAATTAACCCATCTGCAATATAATTTTTGTCGAGAGCCAGAGTACACACCTCTCTGCAGAAAGAAAATCGGTCTGCTACAGTTTCTGAGGAAACTGTTTGACCCTCAACAATACTGCATTCATGCCGTACTTGCTCGAATGTAAATCGTCTAGCAAAAGCGTAAGTAATTATTATGCACGCCTCAATGCTGACATGACAAAATTCGAACCTATTTTCACATAAAATAAACAACAAGATATAATACAATATAAACTAGATGATGATGATGATGATGATGATAATAATAATAATAATAAGAAGAAAAATAAGAACCATGTATTATGCGCTGCAGAAATACTGTGATTGTATTTCTGATGCTTGCGGCATCGGAAACGGCCTAAACCTTCCGGTTCTTCAACATAATTCATTTCTCTTTTGTGTTTGGCACAAAACTTTCCAGTAGGAATCAATTCAATTTCCCTAAGCCATTGAATCGTGTCCTCTCGGTTATTTAATTTTTTTGATAAAGAAAATAGATTCATGGCACTTAACTTAACAATTACTATACACTTCCAGATACGTTCCGAATGCTCTGAAGGCGCAGTTTTAACTGAATTTTGGATCCTAACTTAAATGGCTAAAAATGTTTCTCGCAACATTGTTTCTATCTCTGGAATAGGCGCACGAGTCACGGGCCCAGCGACCGCGACTGTCAACACTCACAAGATAGGTGTGATAAAAAATAAAACAGCGCCTTCTCATCCTGATCTAGGACCTTCGATTCGTACATGTGCAAAAAAAAAGCTGTACGCAAAATTTGAGTCAAATTAATCTGCTCTCTCTTCTAGCTAGACGCCTTACGCACGGGGCTTGGCCCCGTGCAAACTCACATCGGTTCGCTACCATGCTTTACGCGCCCGCGAGCGGGCGCGCGCCCCCCGCCAAATCTAACCCAAACCAATACTAATACCCAGTATCAAGCTGATATCTTTTTCTAAGTTGATCTCTGTTCTATAGATTTTAGGATATTAATAAGGAGAATGCATTGAATAACTGTTGTATCAGATTCTCCGCTCTGTCGGTAAGGTAGGGAATGACATTGAAATGGTAAAAAAAAATTTTTCGAGTCGCCAAAAATCCTTCTCGCAAACATTATTTTTATGCAACATGAACCTATTTGCAAAATTTCAGCCCAATCGGATTTGACCGGTTTTCGGAAGTATAGCCGTGACTCTACACCACGGTGAAATAGACAGGTGTTCCGACTCGTGTTCAGAATGTGTGACTTTTTGGTCCTAGTTCTTCTGGCGGCCGGCAGATTTCGTTGATGTCGTAAAGGCATTTATATATATATATATACAGGCCTGGTGTAGATGGGATCATCACGCGCATGCGTGGCCTGTTGTTTCTGGCAAGCCTAGTAATACCACTAAAGTCTCTACTACTACAGTCTCATTAATACATATGTATATGCCTTGTAGGTCACCACGCCTCTCGCGACGGTCAGGGGAACTAAACAGAAATCGGCACACAAAATCGCTCGGGTAAAAAGGTATAGAGTCGGAACACCTGTCTATTTCACCGTGCTCTACACATCAAATCTAGAAGGGTTAAATTGGGTTTTAAATATGATAGGCTGCTTGTAGGTAAAGAAGATTTATAAGAGTTAAATTAGTTTGGCTTGTACTGTATAGATGCTGCCGCATGTGCGTTTACAATGCAGAGAATCCTTTCGCGATCAAGGCTTTTTGGAAATTAAATTATTCAAACAAGTTGTCTTTTCACTCTAAAATTAATAATAGAAGAAGATGATTAATAAGTAATTATTAGAAATCAATTTTTTTGTTGTTGCGATGTATAAGGAAATATAATTCTATTAATTTTGGATTAAAAAAGTAATGTACAAATCCCTTACAATCAATATTTTAAAGGAATTTATAAATAATCTCTTAATTCATTTATTTTGTTTACATATATAAGTGTATTTAAATTTACATATTCTTTACTACAATATAAATATATAATACATATGTAAATATAATGTAAATTTGAAGGATATAAATAAGGATAAAGAAAATTGTTTTCAACATTATATTTTCAATGACATAAATGATACTGATTTTTTACATTACAGAACGAAATATAAAACGAAATAAAATGGCTTAATATAATATTGGAATATAAATGATGATAGTGTAGTGATAAAATAGTAACACGATAGATAGGTATTCTGTTCTGCCTTCTAAATGTAAGCTCAATTGTCCCGTATTACATAACTGATACAGTTTACATGCAGTTTACATTGATACAATATCACGACATTGAACAGGTATCAGATTTTGCAGAGGATGTACAAAAACTATTATAAATAAATAAATAAATAAATAAATAGATTCAACCTGTGCTGAATATTCTGATTGGTCTAGAATGAAAACGCGCATTTTTTAAATTTTTTAAATTTCGTAAATTCTAATTAAAATAAAGAAAGCACAAGCATCTTGTTAGCTCTTAAGTTCCCAGCTTTATACCATTGAACGTAATAGGTATTTTATTAAAATCAATGTGCATGAAATCAAATATGCGTTACTTCTGATTTACGATTAATTCTGTCCAATACAGAAATTTCTGAAACACAATTCAGATGATTTTGAAGAAATCAATATCGATTAAAATCTCGAGGCTGAGTTAAGACACTTTTTCTCCTGCTCGCTGGAATATTTAAGGAGCCAATCGAGGGCTTAGATGCCAAAATACACAATCAATATTTTTTATTACAATATTGATATACTATAAGTGACTCGCCAATTAGCATCGTTAACTAATCCACTAAGTGACACTTTCCCAGATCCCAGTTTACGCCTATATTTTTGACTCATCGAAAATGAAAAGCACGCGCCATAAAATGGAACCATTTTCGGTGACACTACTAGTCGAGTTCAATTTTATGGTGCAGGCTGTGTGGCGGTTTCATTGGAGACCAACTTCGATGACGGTGGGTATTTTATGCGGCAATTGCAACAGGCGGAGGTCGCAGCATCGACCTCGTGGCGGATGACAATTTTTCGGAGACTAAATGAGCGATATGCGACGACCTCTTCCACACGAACTCGCGCGTTCTGTCGTGATCGTCTGCACTCTCCACTCGAACCTGATAAAAATTTGAGTCCAACAATGATAAAATTAGAGCAAGTTTTTTTTAGTACGCTGTTAGATATGAAATAGTAGATTGTGATGTACGGAGTGCCTCGTAATAGATGGAATATCGAAAGGACAGTATGTAATTTTAAGTAAAAAGATAAATGAGAAATGTAGGATAAAGTTTTTTCAAAGTAAGCCTCCTTTTTGAGACAATCAATTTTTAGAAGTCGTCTGATACGTTTACAATTGAATAAAAATTAGTAGAACTTGGCAGTAGATGCAGGGAAATACATAGAATGGGAGAATTTGTAAAATCACTTTTTTAAGAAGAAATCAGTATGGAAAATCTGACAAGGGTTTGGCAACTCGAAAATTCAAATAAATTTGATACTTTGTGGAAATGTAGTTGAGGTAGACCTAATGGTATACTCATTCTTTGTTCTAGTAATACAATTTCTTTACACGCCCGCAAAGAAATGATGAAGTTTCATATTATCTATAAAAGTCAATAAAAGTCAAATACAAAGTGTTATGCTTCTCAATGACCTATAACATACCTGTTTGGGTTGCAAAACTCGAATGGAGTTCAAGGTAGCTGCGCCACCATGAAGAACCCTGAGACTCAACTTCCCAGACATTTCAGCAGTGGTTGCAGTAGCGCTTCTCAATTCCTTCTTGGTAGACCTGCCGAACTCTTTCTCTACTTTCAGAACGAGGGGTCCCAAGGTGAACCTCGTTTTGATCATGGTGTGATCGCTCATCATGTTCACTGATACGTCTCCTGATCTCTGAAGACTTGCTAGTCCGTAGAGGGTGGCTCGAGCTTTCGGCTTGTTCTTCTTTGCCTGCAAATTAAGCAATATTTAAGGTAATAAGATGCTTAGTACAAGGTAAGAAAATTATTTCCCCTTCATGTTTTGGGACAAGCTATTGCCCTTTCAACATTTGGGAAAAGTCATTTCCCCTTCAAGCTTCGGGAAAATTTATTTCCCGTTCAGGTTTTGGGAAAAGTAATGTCCCTTTCAAGTTTTGGGAAAAGTCATTTCCCTTTCAAGTTTTGAGGAAAGTTATTTCTCCTTCAAGATTTGGGAAGTCATTTCCCCGTCAAGTTTTGGGAAAAGCTATTTCGTCGTCAAGTTTGGGAAAAGTTATTTACCCGCCAAGTTTGGAAAAAGTTATTTCCTCCTCAAGATTTGGGAAAAGTTATGTCCCCTTCAAGTTTTGGGAAAAGTCATTTTCCCTTCAAGTTTTGGGAAAAGTTATTTCTCCTTCAAGATTTGACAAAACGTATTTCCCCTTCAAGTTTTGGAAAAATACATTTCCCTTTCATGTTTTGAGAAATGTTATTTCCCCTTCCCCAGGAAACGATTGAAGATATTTTACAGAGATCATTCATACAGAGAAATATTGCTGCATGGGATGAGATACAACGAGGTAAGAGTTTTTTGTTCATTATTTCGTTATGTAGACTCTGTTAGGGTAGCAGAAAATTTTGTTTGTTTTTAAAGATTACTTTAGAAGCATTTTGTATATTCTTTCTAATACGATGCTACTTTTGTTTCAGTGGAGGTTTTGAGGTAAGTTAAAACCACTTTAAATTAGCTTAAAATAATTGGAAGTTCGAAATTTGCATCTTTGTATCTCATGTAAGTATGGATGACTGAAAGCTTACAAAGTTAGTAATTAATTGGTAAATAAATTTCACAGAAATATTTCATTTAAGCTTCGAGCAACGTTTATATAAATAAACCATAGTTACCTTGTTTTTATTAGTACCAGTTTGATTCTTCGTTTTGTTTTTCGTTCCAGCACGAGTTTTATTAGTTTTCTTATTGTTCGAGCTAGTTGGTCTTCGGTTCGTAGATTTCGTAACAGCTTCTATGTTAGATCTGCTTGCAACCTCAGACACAGAGGTTGTGATTGCTTCTTTTTCCTCAGAAGTTGAAGACATTGTTATGTTTTCCCCGAGTTTCTCGGTTTTCTACGAATTAATTCGATAGATCGATACAAAATAGAATTCAAAATCTTACTGTCAATTTTACCTCTCAATTTTAAATAAATTACTCCAAAATCATTAATGTTCGTCAGTTATTTCAGTCGTCAGATTCTTTCTAAAAATCCTCCATCAACATTATGTACCTGTGCGTTTTCGGAGATTTCTGGAATCTCGTTCGATTTCTCTGTCGTCATTACGATTGCAACCGAAGCACTCTTTTTGGGCCCATTCTTGTTGCTCTTCTTCTTCGGTTTGCTCTTGGTCTTCTGTTTATTCAACTTCGATTTGGAATTAGGGCTGGTCAGTTTCACTGTCACTGGATCGTAGTTGCTGCGCAAGATTTTGTTGATCCTTCCAAGAATATTGTCCACGAAACGATTATATTTCGCCACATAAATCGCTGATACGTCGTTGCTCGGTTCAGACTGCATTCCACCTGAAATTTTCATATTCGCACGTGTGTTGTGTTGTTCAATTTTCTTCTTACATTTCTTGGAGTCTTCAACGGCAATGATACTAAATAGCTACATGTAATCTGTGTGGAGTGTATGAGTTTACAGATCCATGGTGCAAACTGTGTGATAAAATAATAGATAGTTTTCGGTGTACCAAATTGCAAAAGAATTTCAAATTTGTGAGAGGTGGGAGGAATTTCCTATACACTTGAAAATGTGATCTGTGTATTGGTTTGCAATGGTAGAGAATTGTAAAGCTTAATGTCACAGTTTGGAATTTTCAGTATTAGACAATTTTGTTTTCCTAATTGCAAATTCAGTGTGAATCTTCATAAGCAGAGCTCAATAATTAAAGATAGATTCGAAATTTATTGCTAGTAGAAATTATTACACATCTAAAGATTTAGAAAGATTTAAGAAAAATTCATACATTCTTGAAAACAACACTTTCGCTTTCTTTCAGAGTTTATGAAACACGAATAACAAAGTAAAAATTGTATCCCAAACTTAATACTGAATATGAATAAAAGTGGTGCTTCAACTAGTCGATTTTTTATTCTCTGCAATATTAGATATAAAAGAAATCAAAGATCCTTTAATATAGAAGGAGCGCCACTGTAATCTTCCTTACATTCGTGAAAACGAAGTCTTGTTTGCAATTGCAAGCAGTAAAAAAATAAAATCGAATTATTTTTTAAACGTGCTTTCTGTAAATGTAGCACAAATCGTGAGAAGCATGGGTTTGCCCTAGAAAAGGTCATAGTAGTGTCCTTGACCGCATTTCCCGGGACATCATTTTTCAAAGACACATCTAACGGGGTATCGACCACTAGGAGATACTGTCAATGACGTGTTGTCTGAGATGAAGTTTATGAAGGGAAACGTTCGAGTGTACTTTCCACTCTTTAAGAAGTCGCTGACCTGGTATTTCGAGAATTCGTTCACTGTCCTAAATAGCAGTAAAACTTGAGCCTCCGATTCAATTATTTTTTAAGTATTCGATTCATGTGCACTCGACAGGAATTGTTGCTCACGCCACAATGCAAAGATATAAAATTAGAAATTTTAATTTTTCTTTTCAAGGACAAGGATAGTATAATTTATTAATACGTTGGAATATCGAGACAATAATATTTTAATTCTATAGCTATGTATTTATAAAGCTCCTGTATTTTGCATTCGTAATAACTAATAGTTTTTAACAGTTGTGTCGATTCCACTTGAGCCTAAATTGGGTCAAGTTACACAGAAAGATATCAACCCTCAATGATCTGAAATTGAATAAATGTAGTTTCCAGATTTTAATTGTTAAAAAAAGTAGCTGTATTTCTTTTACATTTCTTGTTATTGTTTTACAATATTTTTTATTCGATTATTTAATAGTGCATAGTATAATTTATATTATTTTAAATTTTCTATAGTTTTTGGTTTTTAAACCTAAAATGGAAATATAGTTTGGTAGTTTTTTATAATTGTATAATGTAAGAATTGGTCTATGGGTTGGTAATTTTTTGCAAAATAAAGATCACAAAATTATGGGATCCTTACTGTGTTTAGATTTCTGCATAACTTGGCCCAATTGTCTCTACTCGTTGGTAGGAAGATTCGAACTATTTAGAATGAAACTGTTAAAATTTTCAATTAATTACGAAATAACTGCAATTTTGTGACTGTTATTGTTTCTGTTCCGAGAAAAATGTTATAAAATGTAGTGTATTAACTGAAACTTTTATTGCATACATTTTTGTGTAAATAAGAAACTTTCATTTTCTTAAAAGTAGAAAAGTGTTCTAGTTAAACAGAAACATTTATTCTGTCCGAAAAAAGTTAAAGTTGTGACAAACAGATTTCCTAAAAATGTTGTGGGGTAGATAGATCTGAAGCTGAAACCTTAAACCGTTCTGTGCAAAATAATTATATAAAAATCACAATGTGCTTTCTCTTATATATTTATCCTGTTTCCAATTCCTTAAATAATACTAATTCAAAAAATATTCCCAACTTTTATATTTTACTCTTAAATATCTGTTGAAAAGTGTATGATACTCCAGAACTTTTATTAATCGAACATACAATGACTGTTAAATACAACACAGTTAAAGTGTTAATGTACAAAGTTAACTTGAAACAGAAAAAAAGATTTGGAAGTTAAAAGTTGGATAAATAACTTTTATTTCTAAAAGTTAACAATTTCGTTCGACCTCTGGTAGAAAGTTAAAGTATTCGACACTTTCAAAAGTATAATACTTTAAAGATCTCCTTGACAAGAACATCCAAAAGTCAACACTGACTTAATCTAAATCCCATTCCTCAACAAATACCTCAGCATTTTCGCTTCTATGAGAAAAACTTTACAATTATAGTCATCTCAAAATTATCTACTCTTTAATAACGCGAAGCTTCATCCTGCTCTATGCTTTTCGCGAGTAAGTACACGATTTATTCTCGATCAGAGTGAAAGCCCCGACACTCGTTACCGCAAGTAAATAAATCGTTAGGCATCGTTAAGCTCACGTCTAGCGTTAAGTTATGCGACGAATCGACGTGAAAAAGTTCCGTGAGGCGACCTCGATGAATTAAGTTCGTAAGAAAGAGCGACAATGTTAACGGTATGTCGGAATCCTTCGGTGGAGCCAAACTGGTCTTCGATCTGGGTCACGACCTGCTTCCTACTCACCTACAGACCTATCTATCTACCTGTGGTACATACAGTACAGGTACAACCTTCCTCGTGCCCACCTAAAAACTCTCCCCGGTCGTTGATCCTATTTAAGCCACTTTCGCCGGACTTTTCGGGATCGATGCGCCCAAAGTGGACCTTTCAAATGTTTCTAGCGAAATCCAACGCCCCAAGGTCACAATGGCGTCACCTAAATCATTCTTCTTAGTTTTGCATGATTCATATTTCGTGAAATATTAGTGAATGTTGTAAACTCCGCTGTTAAATTTATGTTCAACGTTGGACTATAAAAATGCAGGTTTGCAGGTGACGTTACGTTGTAAAAATGGTAAGAACAATATAAACTTGGCGTTATACAAAAATGTAGGTGGAAAAATGGAAATTTACGCTTTTGTATTGGTATGCAGTGTAAATTTATAATTTTGTATCAATCTGAAGTGTAAATTTATAATTTTGTATCAATCTGAAGTGTAAATTTATAATTTTGTAAGAAGTACAACACGTAATGTAAAGTTTCATTTCGTGCTGGCCTATAAACAAGGAAGTGTATATTTTGTAATTTAGATTTACTTTTGCGAATAACTATGCCTCAGAAACTGCTAATCTGCAATCCATGCTTACCAAGTCTTAAGGATAAACTCCAGTAACATTAAAAATCAGCGAAAATCTTTGAAAATTGGAAGAATGAATCTTTATGCAATAGTAAAACCCCCTGTAAGATTTTAGAAAAATTGGTTCGGTAGTACCAACTTCTGTACGAGAATATTTTCTCATTGAGAAATTCTGGCTCATGAAAACTATGTATGTATAAGAGTTTTATTAATATAACTAAGATATATATATGATCAACCAAATGCAACACATTGACACACATTTCACTGATTTTCATGTACAAGTAAAAAGGAAAATTATAATTTGATTATTTTATATCTAGCAGTTACATTTCGGGTACATTCCAACAAACAAGTTTATGATAAAAGACCAAGTATTCAATAAATTGACAAATTAAAATAAAAAGTAAGAGCGAATTCAATCGAATTTGCGATAAAAATACACCATAGCCATGTCTGACTGGTTTTCATTACAGGAAAAAACCTTATTAATATCTTGGAAATTGATAAACTTTTGGCTAAGATTGTCACTGATATTCATCCTTAAACATTTTTCCTCAACGAACTCTGTATAATGCCCATGTTAGAAATACTGAGAAGGTCGACGAACGTAAAAAGTAACTGTATTTCCAGTAACGTAGCTTAAAAAACGGTAATCCAAAATACCCAAAAGCTATGAATACTTAAAACACGATACCATTCGCGTCCTCCCAATTCAGTTCCAACCGTTTCTGTTCATAAATCAAAGTAAAATTCCACGGCATATTGCACAAAAAGTGGACATACAATATTCATGCACTAAACCATCGAACTAAAAGTTCCCTCGTTCACTGTAATTTCGAGCTAAAAATTCGGGGACTGCTGGACGAGCGTGGCTGGCATGGAACGGTCCGCTACTACTTCCCCGGGAAAGGCTAAATCGCGTTGGCTGAGTTGGCTCCGTGATCGAGGACGATCTAGCCGTGACTTTGGGTGTGTGGGTCAGGGTCGTGGACGAGAAGAAGTACTCTTTCGTATTACCGACGCGCGCGTTCGTACTTTATACTCCGGGTCAGTGGCCTCATTCTGTTTTGGACCGACCGCTCGGTGAAAGCCGAGAAAAAATTTCAACCCGGTCACACCTTTATCGTATTGAGCCTCGGAGTCATGTAGAAAGTTAATTGGCCGACGCGGCGACTAATTAAAATTTTTCCGACGCGTTTGTGCCACTGGCTCGCTGCACGCGCACCTCCCGGCAACTGATGACCACTTCAATTAGCGTCCGACGGACGGGAATTAATCAGACGCTCCGTCTGGCGCGTAATAATGCGCCGAGTGGTAATCACTGTGCTCTATTGGCGAGGAGAGACACTGATCGATTAGAAATGATTTTGAAAGAGTCTTGGATAGGTTTCAAGTGAACCTGTTGTTTCACTGTGGGATTCGAAAGTGATGCAAACATTTTCACGCGACACGAAAATCATGCACATTGCAGTTTAGAATAAAACTGTAGATGCTACCGACTCCATTGTGTCTAGAAGCTTTTTAGCATACTAAGTGCTGTGGTGCGCATTTCTAAAAGCACTGCTTAAAGGCGACTACTGTATAGTACTATACATATTTTACTTGTTTCTACTAGTACTACTGCAGAGTGTTAAAAAAAACTGGAGTTTACACGTCAGAATAATTAAAAAATTTACCCAAAAAAATGACATCACGTAACATAATATTGCAGTCAATAATAGGACTTTAAATATTATTAATTTTAGTATTAAAATAACTGGTGCATAGTATAACAGTATAACTAAAAAATTGACCATTATCGATACATGTGTAAACATGCGTGCATGACACTTTTCCTCCATTACTTTGATCTATTGCAGAATTAATAAATTTCTTTTCAACACTCTGCTTACGTTATCTTGCCTCTACTATTGCGATCTACTGGGTGTGCTCCTACAAGCCACAGGAGGCGAGGGATCTGAAGGAGGTGAAAAGGCAAAAGGAGTTTCGTGCTACTGTCCAGTTACACGTCACTGTCGACTGTCGTAAAACCGTCCACCAAACACGTGCGTCTACGTACCAAAGAAAAGGCAAAGAAATTGCAAGCAAGGGCTACACTACTAAGTTCTACGAACGAGTGACAAGACATGCGAGATTCCCGAAATAAAACAAAAAAGGCTTTTGATAACGATCGTCAACCCTTTGCAGCAACATTATAGGCAGTTGTTTCAATTTTCACTCAACTATGTGCGTTTTTAATACACATCAAATTTTATAAAATCTGCTTTGCTTTCAAATAAAGAAAAAACAGATTGTGGTTAAGTTATTTATTATTATAACCTATAATTATATGCAAATTTTCATCGCTCAGAATCGCGATTAATGCATCTATTTTTAAACATTAATGAGGAACTAGAAATGTGGTTGCTGTAAAGGGTTGGGATAGCTGAGTGACACAACACATCACGCATCAGGGGTAGAAAGTGCATCTAAATTTCGTGGAGGAAAAATTGAATGTCACTTCTCCATCTAATTTCCTCTCGAGGGAAAAGAGAACTTATCCTCTGGATCACGCGTCGCGCCGAGTACCTGGACGTACACACGGAACCCGTTCAACACAGACAGTGGTGACAGAAATAAAAGGCAAGACACAATTTTTTTTTCTTTTGTAAAAACAATAAGTTATCTGTATTTTGCAATCCAGAACGGACAATGTCTCTGTACAAGCTTCTTTTCAGACAGAAATATTCAAATCTTGCACGACGAGCGATACCGCTGTTGGCCATTTTTGTTAACTGGGAATTTGAGCGTCAAGAATTTAGAATCTTAGATTGCGAAGTATTCGAATTGAGACTTCATAAGATGAAGGGAAAGCTTGCAGAGTTCGCGATCGTAAATTTTCATTTAAATAAATTCTACGATGTGTAAGTATTAAATAGTTAAAAAAAAAAAAGAAGGGTAGAGAGGAATCTAAATTGATAGGATGACGTTGGAAAGAATTTTTATCGGCCAGGTCGGTATCGCCCACCTCGCAAATTAATGACATTTTTCGAGTATATGGCTCTCTTTCTCTCATTCTTACGTACAAACACGCGGGATCTCTCTCTACTCCTCGTTCATTCGATGATCAGTCGATAAGTGGATCGAGAAGGAAAAGAAAATACGTGACGTGAGGTCACCAAGCCATGGCATGATGGATGCCTTCTATTTCACAATTACCCAAAGTACCTTTCCTTAATTTCGCCATTAAACCTCTCCTGGCGGATGCGGGGTCCACTTCGACCCGCCCTAATTCTGTAACCACATTACTTCTCCGAGAAGATAAAGATTTTAAATCGTAACAACATCAGATTCTAATATAAAAACCTATTTTGTGGTACCCATAAATAAAATTATGTGTCAACATTGACCCTCCATGCAATGTGTGGCCACTCTATCCGCCGTCCAAGGGTTAATAAATGTACCAACTAGTATCCAAAACCTTTTAAAAATTTAATAGAATCCCCCCACTTCGGGGGACATTTTAAACTTCATGCAGGTCCAAGTGGAACTTGCTTAAATAAATATAGAGAACGAAATGAAACGAAGACTTTGGGCTGCGTGAAATTTCGAACGTCCCATGCGATGGAGGCAACAATTCCGCGCAAGGAGACTTTTCCTTCTTCAAACTTTTCATGTATAATGACTGGTGAAGATTTAGTTGCCAGGCTGAAAGGTACTTTGAGTATTTCGTTCCGTTGCTTTCCTCCTACCGCTTTGCGTATTGAACAGCACTTACACGAGCTTCAAATACTTTAGCTATATACAGTCTCCCTCTTGTGATTCACCGTGTTGCTCGTGTGAACAGTTACAGAGCCGTACTTGGAAGTCGCGCGAGCCCCATCGGAGCGACGAGGAACGCACGGTGGAAGCCACTAGGATTACATTAACGTGCCATGCTGTTCGACGTGCGAATGACTCGAAGTAGAGGTGTCGACTTTAATAAATAGAATAAATACTAATGCTACCGCTAATACCGCTACTTCTATTACTTCTAGGCGTCTGAAAAGGGCACTTTTCAAATTAGAAGCGCGAAGAGATGGTTTCCCGATTGATACTTCCTTCGGCGTGCTGGCGCTCTTACCGGTTCGTTGCTACCAGAGCCAGAGCAACGAAAAGAGGCGCGAGAATAATAAGTTCGTTGGCGGAAGAGTGAAATGTGTCGAACAGCACCAGTCAACAAGAGCTTCTTGAATCGCGATCGAACTCGCACCGGAGCTTCGTGGTTTGAAAAACAAAACGAGTGCGCAAGTTTTAGTCGCCTGAGCTGTTAGCCTCTGCGTCAGCGCTCTTTGGTACTTCTACGGGATAATTGGTATTGAATGTAAATTGGTCGGTAAGAACTGGCGCGTGAAGTCTGCATAAACGAACATAAAATAAACTCCCAACAAATTATATTCGTCGGATTAATTACCTCTTTCTATTTTGAGACACATAAAATCATTTTCTCAACACACGCATCTTCTCTATTCCACTTTTACGTGACTCGAATTTGAAACAAATACCAAAATTCCTGAAATAATATTTACCTACTTTTCTTTTGGTAACAATTATATGCTTCGTTACTTCAAACTCCGTTCGTTATTCCCGAAAACGACCTCCATTTCCTAATTCCGTACCAGAAACTGTTTCCGCAGGGCTAAAGCGACCGGCGAGCGAACCCGACCCGATTCTCTGGAGGACGCGTAGAAAGTATGAGCGGCCCCGCGGTGACGAGCGGACGTCGATGGAATTTTTCGCGCAGGGTATCAGGGATTCGCGGCTTGCCACTCGTTTCCGTTCACCCCGGTTAAACGGCCTTGGGGCGCGGGGGTGTGGCGCGCGCGTGCGACTTGCGTGCGTGCTTGCGCCCCGTACTGTGCTTCTTGCTCTTTCCCTTGAACTCACGTGCTTGTCTGGCGCCAGCGATGTCGGCGATGCTACTAACATCGTCGTCATCGTCGTCATCCTCGTCATCGTCGTCGTCGTCGTCATCATCGTCGTCGTCGTCCTCGGTGTAGACTAGGTCCACCTCCTCGTCGTCGTCGTCGTCGTCATCCTCGTCGTCGGCGTCCGCCTCGTTGGTGGACACGGCTGGCACGTGGACCGGGCTCGCAACGGACTCCGAGGCCTCGAGTGGCGTCTCGTGTATACCAGAGACGGCCTGGCCATCCCCCACAGCGTTACCTTCGTCGTCGTCGGCGCCGGTCACGTCGTCTTCGACGGCCGTCGATTCGTTAGCTGGTTCCGGGGCCGCGTGCTCCGCTTCCTGCGCAGCGGCGTTCAAGTCCGCCTCCACGGCGGCTGGTATCGCCGGGGCCAGAGGCTGGACGGCCGCCACCGCGGGTGCCACGGGCGGGGCCTGCTCGTCGTCATCGTCGTCGTCTTCTTCGCCTGAAACGGATGATTGGTTACTCGTTGCGGAATGACTCGTGCGAGAGATGTAGGTGTCGAAGTGGTTTAGGAGTTTTTAGGGGGACCTGATGTGAGGAAATGGAAATTAGAAGGGATGGAAAGAGGAATTTATTATTGTTGTTATTATTATTATTATTATTATTATTATTATTATTATTATTAACGAGGAACACTTTAGAATACTGAGAAATGTGAAAAATAACAAAGGCAGAGTAATACCACTGTTTCCCAACATTCTTTGAGTCGCGACCCGTTTTTGTAATATTCAAATAACCTGCGATCCCCCACCCCCATATAAGATAAGGTAAATTTAATAAGGTAAAAAACGCATTAAAAAGTAGGAATTTCAGAATATAATTCTAACTTAATAATTTTAAAGAAAAAATACGGCGCAAGGGTTGGGAAATACTACTCTAAACGCACCTATACAGGTGACAGACGTACGGCAATTCGACTGTGTAATAAATTTCGGAAGATATTGAGAAAAACAGAGAACACGAGAATTTGATTGAGTATTACGATGTTAAGAGACCAAATAGTTTAACTGGCGTATGTGCTTGTCTGCAAAGTTTGCAGCATGAATTCTTCATTCCGAGGGAGCTACGATTCAGAATTTGAACGGAATTTAGAATGCTGAAAATTTAAAGACCATCCTGCACGGTGTTCTTGTTGAGTGCTATAATCGAATATTTGGCGAATTGTCGTTTTTATTCATCGACTGTTTCTGATTTTTTGTTAAAATTGGTGAAGAATTAATTATATTGATCAAGATGATTTAAAAGTAGGTAATGTTAAAAGTTTTTTAAAATTGTGAGGTTCAATGTTTCATTTTGTATTTAACGTCAGAAACATAATAATTTTTTTGTTTGTATAAATAGCCATTGTTAATTTTTTTGTTTGTATAAATAGCCATTTTATAATTGGCGCAATATTTGTATGTCATTAGTTTTGTAGATATTAATTTACGACAGTGTCTTTAAATAGGCTTCTTTTTGATGGGATTGTATTTAACGTCAGAAATATAATAGTTTGGGGATTGACTTCTTCAGATTAAGAGGAATGATACAATTAGGAAATTAATTAATGGGTAAATTAGGTGAATTGATAAAGAGATGAAATGTACTTTTCAGTACAATTTTCTTAGAATAATTAATATTATACTTATAAAGTAACTTAATTTAAAACTTCCCCGATAATTCCCACTTTCTATAAATTCTAAATTACATATATTCTCAGACATGCACTAACGAAGTCATTTGTCTTATCAAATATTGCTAAAATTGGAAAGAATAAATTATCGAGAGAGTGTCACTTTACATCGAAAATATAATATCTAAGAGGGTCCGTAAAAGAGACACTAATAACATACACTTAAAAAATTATGAACCGCCAAATTTTGAAACAAAATCGTGAGAACCTTCCACGAGCATCCGTAGTTTAAAAAAAAAGGAGTCGAAATAATTTTCAACCAATTAATCGCAAATATTGAAACGATCCTGTTGTTTTATCTCTAATAAACACGATAATGAGGGAATGCGCAGAGTTGTAGTTAATCCTCCAGAAATCTGGGTCAATGTAAAAGAAGTAGCGCGTAGAAATTCTTTCCAAACTGGGACCGCCGTCGATTTATGTTAATTCGGGCGAGTTTGAAGCACCTTGTACCGTTACAACTACGTGAACGTACCGGAGTTACCGTCGAACCTGTCGCTAACTCGAGCCTCGATGTTTGCATAACGGCAAGCGCCAGATTGCAATCGTCGCCATTGTTTAACTCGGTGGAACGTTCAATAGTAACAGGAAGAAAGCAAAAGGCGTCGAGCGTGCAAACTTGATGCACCAAGCGTAACACGTTCTACCTTAGCCTACCCAACGTCGTAAAGAAAAATGGTACACGCATATTACCTAAAAATGAACACTGAAGAAAGAAGTATCTTTTTTCTTTTTCTTAAAAATTTTCGAGAATGCAGAAGAAAAAATTGTTACACGTTATGAACGTGCTGAGAACTAAGTAGCGGGTGTAACTAGGCTGTCTTATTCTACTGACTCTGCCACTTTTCTTGCGCCTCGCGCGTAAGCTACTTTTCTACTTTTGAACTGCGAGGAAGAGATACGTTACCTAGTATATCCTCGATGAAACGTTCCAGATAGTCTGAGTCGTCGTCGTCGTCGTCGTCGTCGTCATCGTCGTCATCGTCGTCGTCGTCGTCGTCCCCCGTGATGTCGAAATCAACGTCGTCATCGTCGTCGTCGTCGTCGTCGTCGTCGTCCTCGATCACTACAGGTGGTTGAGCTGCCGCCTGCCTTCCCGTTGCAACGACGTTCTGGCTCGTTGATTTCTCCTCGGAGATCTTTGGCACTGGCGATGCCAATGTCCCGATCGCCAGGCAGCACAATACTGCCAGCACTATCGCTAACTTCATGGCTCTGTCGAAGAAACCACACGTTTATCGTTTAGTAAATCAAGCGAAATCGTTAAGTGTTCTGTTTTAACGCGTTCCGGTTATTCGAAGATGGGGGCCATTCCTTCAGCCAGCGAAGCAATTATTTATCCAGAATATCTATTCTATTTTGTGAACTGTTTTCACGTCTTTTGGGTCATCGTTTAGAGTTCAGAGCTCTAGAGCTTTGGAGCTCGGGTAGGAAGAAATTGTTTATTTCTTCGATATACCATGAGGAGAAAATAGCTGCGTTGAATGGCAGAGAAATATTGTTATCTTGTGAACGTTGTTTGAAGCTTTTAGCGTTTAGAAATCGAGACAGAATGTTCAATTGATGGGAAAAATTTTGTCAAATCACTGTTCTTTTGGAATGATGTATTTTAGATGATTGGGTGCACTTTGTGGGATTATTACATATTGGTTTCTCATTCTATTAGTCGGTAGTATTGTGCGTTAATTGAGAATGATGCTAGAA
The DNA here is from genome assembly GCA_944738655.2 of Andrena hattorfiana. Lineage (NCBI taxonomy): Eukaryota > Metazoa > Arthropoda > Insecta > Hymenoptera > Andrenidae > Andrena > Andrena hattorfiana. The sequence continues at coordinate 12,314,452 of OX122893.2, read as the reverse complement.
CTAAATTAACTCGGAATATGAGTGATTAGCTGTGATATTGTGCAGACTGCGAGGGAAGCGTTATTAATTGAAGTATAATAATGAGAATAACGCGGCACTGAAGAACAAGCGACCGGGAGTACAACTTTCTCAGGACCACGAAAGAATTCCGTTTGACACGGGGTATCATGACCTTCGACGCGGGACATCAAGATTCCCATGGTGTTACATTCTCACACACGCGTGCATTTTAGCATCCTGTACAGCTAACGGTAGGCAAATGAACGTTACTTGGCCATTTTCCAAGAAAATCCAGTCTCTTTCACCTTAAAAGTCTTATCGAGCAGGAAGATCCTTATAGAAATTCTCTGCACCGTTCTACTGCTACATGGAAACTTACAATTTACATCCAGATACCACTAGACCCAAATCCAGGAAGAAAACAATTCTCATTCTACATCCCAGCGTCTAATCGACTTAAAATTCTGAACTACATTCCGAGGCTTAATTAGTTAAAAAATTGCCCCTAATCTACTTTAACTCCACATCGTTTAACGCCTAGGAATACCTTCTCCGAGGTCTGTCGAGCAACAAGGTACATACGCACGATTCAATTCCAAATGAGTTACATACTTCTAGGTCACAACGAAATCGCCAAAGCACCTAGGCACGACAATCAATCGACCTCTACAAGGTACGTACGATCGAATTCCAAACCTGGACAATTTACATATTCCTAGCTCACAACGAAGTGGCCAAAGTACCGAGACACGCGGCAATCAATCGATCTCTACCCCACTGTCGTTGCACACAGCATCACTGAACGCCTGTGGATCCACCGGTGCGATCACTCCTCGCGAGTACCTCTCCTCGCCGCCCACTAATCCGAACAGAATATCCACGAATATCCACGGGGGGGAGGGGGTTGAATAACCGGGTGTCTGTACACGAGTCAACGGTTCCCTTCGACTCACCTCTCTCCTTGCTAATTGTCAACGTCCTCTTTAGGTACAAGCACGAGCGACCCGTGTCTAAAGGTGATCGGGGCGATCGACGTACGCGTCTGATCCACCGAGCGACCCGGTGAGAGTGTTAAAACAGACGAGGCGCCTTGCTACGACCCTTTTATACCGAGCTACCTCCACCTCCTTCGTTCTCGTTCGCCGTCCTCTTTCTCCACGGCGTGCTACACCTTCTTCGCGGTCTCCACGTGGCCCCGTCGCGTTTTCTCCCTTTCTTGAGAATACGCATTGTCCCCGCCGTCATTAAGGACCGCGGGGAGCGGCGGCGGCGAGTTTAAAGATACGCGGGGTCATCCGAGGACGCTCGCCCGCTGGAACGGGCCCGTCCAGGGTACCGGAAGTGGTGGCTTTTATGAAAAATTTATATAACGTTGCTCCAGTTCCGCTGGCTTCTTTCTGCTCGATCGGTCGCTACGCCGCGACAATCATTGACACACATTCCTCGCTTAAACAAATAGCTTTCCTTTGATTGTGCTGCTCGAGGAATAGGATCGGTTTCGTTTGCTTCGGTGGGTGCTAGTGGAGGATGTCAGAGGAGTGGATGTGACGGTGATTTGGGTATTGTTAGGTCGCTTTTGTGGCATTTTAAATGACATCTTTAAGCTTGCGAAGAAGTTAGTGTGTAGGTGTAGGGGGTTGTTTATGGTTGGAGGGCAGTTTGATTTTGCTGGTAGAGAGTTTGAGTGGAACATTGTAGTTATAGTGTAATCTTGTTATTTTGAATGACGTAGGAATTGGAATATAAGTGAAATTAATTCAGTGGCTCGGATGAGAAACTTCTTTTTGGTCTTTGGGTGTGTTTCACTTCTAAACTTGTTCTTGTCAATTAATTTGACTGGTCTAGTGATTAGTCACTTCGATCAGGCGTTTTGCATCGCGTGATTCAATTTTCGTTCTGCCGTTGGACAATTTAATTATCGAGTCGATCAAGAAGATTTCCGGGAAATTAACAAAAGAACAGGGAACGACACGACGCGCTTCGACAGAAATTGCACGTTAAATAGAGAACAGGCTTTGAATTATTTTTGTTTTCGAAAGTCATCACTTCCACGTGTAAAACGCCACCGATCGGTGTTATTTAAAGCTGTTAATATCAATTTTTGCCACATTGAAGTATTTAACGGTAACTAGGCTTCGCAATGTTTATAGGCAATATGCCATTGCCGCAAGCATTTATTCGAAAAAAGTGACCAATTCAAAGTGAACTTATCCTTTAACGCAAAACACACTCCTACGAAAAAGGACATTTCTTAACACCCAATTGGTAACAATATATAATTCAAAGTCTACAGTTTCTATTCGGTGATTTCTCTGACAAACATTTGACTTTCGTCAGAATCAGAATTTCTCCCAAACAAAATATCATTTTCTAAACAGTGAAAGTACTCCCCTGTCTCTTGTCTCCAGCTTTTCAGTCATCTTTCGTGGAGCGAAGCTCGAACGGTTAACAGTTCGCGCCTGCTACGCACGCTTGCTTTCGAAGAGGCAAAAAAATTGATAGAGTCTGATGGTTTAAATCGAAAGTACGCGAAGGCATGCAACGCGAAGGATGCTTTAAGCCGAACGAAAATCCGGAATTCTGTTTGAAGGCGAGGAGCGAAAGCAACGCCTGATTGCTGGAGCGATCGCCTAACTGTAAATACAAGGCAGCTTCCTCTTCGGTCTAGCTGCTGATAGATCATACTCCTTGCATCCGTCGAGCCGATCGGAGTTTTTGTCGCGGCATATTCCAGTTCGATAAACCACTCCATTCCGCGATTTCACGTTTCGAAGCTGCTCTTTAACGATTTTCAACGTAATCTCCCTTATCCGTTTCCGACACATATTTTCTCGACGCTCTAATTGTGCCTACATCATTACCCTCGTACATGGTGTACACATTTGCTGCAGTTTACGTCGATTATTTTGCTCCTTGTCTTTTTGTTAATTAAAGAAGCATTAATCGCGGGTGAAATGGAAGAGAAAATTATTCTTGGGAAATAAGTGGAATGTTTCTGCCATTTTAATGGGGAGGATTAATTTGGGGAGATAATGTAATATTTTGGTTTTGGAAAATGACGAAGCAAGATCATAATATCTTCATATTATAGAAAGAATTTATTCATAGTGCTCCATTTAATTTTCTCCATGTTTTTTATTTTCATTTTTCCGCGATACATTATAATTATACCTTTTTCGTTTTTTCTTCTTTCTGTTTCTATTTCTATCGACTTTATTGTAGGTACCTACTTTACGTCTTTTGTTGAACGTGTTTGTATCCGCAAATGGTTTTTAACGGTTTATGTAAAATAAATAAATTGCAGTCTTAGAAGCTCAAATTACTTAAATATTTCAGCTTAAAATTTCTCACTTCATCGATTTCAGAAACATGTTGCATTTGGAATTCAAGTACATATGTACCTTACCAAAGGAAGCCCAAAATAAAAGTTTAAAGTGTCGAAATTGAAAAAAGTCTGTTCCTCCCATCGTTTCTTCAAACTGTAGCTACATCTTACGATTGCAGTTTTGGCGACAATTCATTAACGCTCGTCTTGACGAATGGTAGAAATCGAAGAGGGAGAATTTGACAGATTATCATAGAACGTCAGATTCCCATTTCCAAAGCAGTTCCCAGTCGCAAATTATCCTTTTCACGAAGAAACTTGCAAACTAATACATTTTGCTACCTCGTAGTAACTAGAGGTACAGAGCTGAAATCGGTTCGAATGCACGAGCCGAATCGAGCGTTCGAATTTTCTGAGTTGCTTGAAATTGACGAATTGTTTGAAAAAGATGCAAGCTACTTGAAAAACTCAAACAACTCAAATATTCGAGCCCTCGTAAGACTTTGAATTACTTAAATTTTCGAATTACTCCACTGTATTCGAGCAGATCCCCAACTTTCGAGTCACTCGTAAATATTCGAATTACTCGAATATTTATGTATTTAATGTCAAATACCAGTCTACCTGTATAAGACACTTGTAACTCGAAGTCATTTGAGTAATTCGAAAATTTCCGAGCTGATAATTTATTTCCAAGTAACTCGAAGTCTTACAAGGGTTCGAGTACTCGAGTACTTTGAGTTATTCAAGTAGCTTGCATTTTCTTCAAACAGTTCGTCGATTTCAAGCAGCTCGGAAAATTCAAACGCTGGAGCCGACTCGACCGACGATCATTATTCGACTCAAATTTCGGGTACTCGTACACCCCTATTAGTAATGAACCTCGAAAAAGTATCTAAACTTCATAAAAAAATCACGCAAACACTAAAAACTGAATTTCGAGACAACAATGCGAAGAAATGCATTTAACGCAACTCGTCAGACTCTATATCGTTTACCGTCGACGGCTAAAATTCTCGTCACACTGAAACCGGGTGCTTTCGCGTGACGAGTTAAGGGGTTACATCCACCTAGAGCAGCGTTGCCCCGATGGGCGGTCCGAGGGTACGAGCATTCATCGCGTTTTCCAAAGCTCGCGTGGAAGGGGGCGCTCGAAACCAATGAAGTTGCGGGCTCTAGTAGTGTGCGTGTAGGCTCGTACCCTGAAATCAGCATGTAACCGTTACATGCTGATTTCATTGCGATTAAATTGATTTGATTTCTGGTTATAGGCTGACTTTAAGTCGGTTTTCGCGCGAGCTTTGGAAAACGCGATGGATGCTCGTACCGTCGGACCGCCCATCGGGGCAACGCTGACCTAGAGGTCCGGAAAAAGCATACAAGTCCAGGAATTTTTTTTGGGAAAAGTATAAGTGAAAATCATACACAATGTTTTTTTTATTAAAAGATACATCTTTTAACTATATTATTCTAAATTTGCATGAGATATTATTATTAACTAAAGGAGATATCGGCCTGGATATGAGTCGTGCTTTTTTTTAAGCATTAGCTGGTGGACATTCCCTAGACCAAACGATGCATCTGAAAGCAAAAATTCAAATAGATTTTAAAAATAAATAACTTTCAGAAGTACCTGATGTTTTCCGAATTTGAATATTGTATTTTTGTAAAAAAGGGCGACCGTTCGAAGTTGACATATCTAATTTCGATGGAAAAATTTTTCTTTTTTTTCAAGAAGCCTTTGCAAATATTTCCATTATTGCAAAATTGAAGGCAATATTTAAAAATATGAGAACGTCGAATATTTCTGAAAGTTATATATTTTTAAAATCTATTTGAATTTTTGCTTTCAGGTGCATCGTTTGGCCTAGAGAATGTCCACTAATGCTTAAAAAAAGCACGACTCCTTTAGTTAATAATAATATCTCATGAAAATTTAGAATAATATAGTTAAAAGATGTATCTTTTACCAGAAAAACATTGTGTACAATTTTCACTATACTTTTCCTCAAAAAAATTCCTGAACTTGTATGCATTTTCCGGACCTCTAGGTAGATGTAACCCCTTAACTCGTCATCCCCGGCTTCGACATGTTATTCGCACCATCGATTGGGCCAGCATTTTATGCGATACGCGAGTTCGTAGGAATCAGCGTGTCCGTCTCGAATCTCCATTCGGTCGGAATATGGGATTTGGTGTCACAACGCGCCAAGGAAGTAGTCCGCGGCTGGGTGAATTAGTAATCAGGATGTGTGTCTTGCGACTGGGGAACACATTTTCGTTGTACGCTCAGTCGCACAGGTGGTAGGAACGCGGGAGAAAGAGTGAGAAAGAAGGAGAGACGCTGAGGAGGGCATGGGGGTGGGAGGAAACGATGAAGGGAAAAGGAGAACGGGGCGAGCGAAAAAGAGAAGCTGAGAGGGGAAAGATCGATGGATGGAGAGATGATGACGAGATGAAAAATTGAAAGAGAAAGTAAAAACGAGAAACAGAGAGGAACGAAGGGGAGAAAACGACCAGCAAAATGAGCGGGAAAAAAGGTACGTGGAGAAGGTAAAAGATTAGCGGGAATGAAGGACGAGGGGGCGAGAGAGTGTAGTCGATAAGTACACTAGAATTCCTTTTCTTTATCCAGAAGATTACTGGATAAAGAAGAGGAAGAGAGAGGAAGGCATCCTTATTTATTTGACTGCTCTTTGCATCTTATTTGATCTGTCCATCCTGTGCGCACGTTTGGGACCATGAGGGAATACACGAGGGGCCATTTTTATATTAGTTATGCGGCAGCATGCAAGTGGTTTATAATGGAAAGGGAATATTATATATTGTATAGAATGTTATTAGTAGACAATTGTTGTGATTGGTAAGGCGTAACGGAGAAAAGAAAGCGTGATCTAAAAATAAGATGTAAATGACGTTTAGAGAGGAGCGAGGAATTGGCTGGAAAACGTGTTTGGTGATTGTATGGACGAGGATAGCGAAGAAAGTTAGAAAAAAGCGGGGAAGTGTGAAAGAGGGAAAGGGGGGAGGGTGTCGGTGGAAAGCCAATATGCGTGAATCGTTCGACGATATAAGGTTCACAGTGGCATTCTTCGCTGTGTCGTTCGCCTCGGGAATGTCATTCATTATTCATCGATTGAGCGTGAATGTGCTTGTTCCCGAATCCCCCTGTTGAAAATTCAGATTCGTCGTCTTTGGATGTTTCTAAAACTCGAATCATGCGGTTTCATGTGAATCCTTGGTGCATCTTTTTTCTGGTTACAATTAGAAAAATAATGGTCGAGGAAGAACATCCATTTTCATACCATAAAGTGCAACAGTTCATCTGCAATATGCAGTTGCTTCCCTTTTTAAAATGGGATCATATATTTTTTGTATAACAATAAAAATGCACTAAAAAGTAAAAAAATTCTTTTCTTATACTACAATTTCGATGGTATTTTTTCACTTTAAATAAAATCGTGGAGCAGGATATGTCACAACAAATTCATTTCGACGCTTGATCCTGTATTAAATTGATTCATATTCTGTTATGACATATCCTGCTCCACGATTTTATTTAAAGTAAAAAAAATACCATTGATATTGTAGTATAAGAAAAGAATTATTTTTTACTTTTTAGTGCATTTTTAATAAAATCGTTTAACATAAAATTTTTTTTTATATTTTTATTTTCTAGTTTTTAGTGTTTGTGGATTTACATTTCACAGCTCAGACTTCTTTACAAATATCTTTTATTGCTCTATAGAGTTTAACAGTTTGCTTAAACGCTATAGTGCTAATGTCACTAAAAAATAATTCTTTCCTTGTAATACAATTTCGATGGTGATATACTAAAAACGCCTGCAAAGTTTTATTTTTAATATTTGTACATACGTGACGAATCGTTTCTTGATAAATTTTGTATTTTCGCCAATCGCGATGCGACTAGCGCCCCGAACGCAGCGGCTTTTTGTCGTTTTCGTAAAGAACGGGAGTGGCTGATTTCAAGTCATTTGGATTTGTGGTTATCGGTTATATTGATTGATGACTGGGTAATTTTTTCACCCGCTCGAGGCTAATTTTTTTTTTAAATATTGTATTGTCATCCAAACTACGCACGCCTGCAAAGTTTCAAGACAATTGGATAGTTGGAAGTGGGTCAAATTTGAATTGCCAGATTTGAACCATACATACATACATACATATATACAAAGAAACATACAGATGATCGAAGCTGAATAAAATCGTTTAAAAATATATGATTTTTTTGTGTAACGACAATATATGATTTAATTTAAAAGTACAACTTGCAAGGACATAGAATTTGAGAAATATGAAAACAGTAAAATTCCCGCACACTTTGACGTCGATAATTATATAACTGAAGTAATATAGGGAATGATAGAATCATATTCAAATTTCGCAGTTCAAGAGGAAAATTATACATATATAAGTTAAATATAATGGAATTCATTTTTATATTACAAACTTTTATTGCATATATTTTATAAACATTTTTGCATTTCATTATTAAATTATGCCCATAAGTTATCATTTGTATGCAGACCCGCCTGGTTGCGTGTGCAAAGTGCGCGACGCGCACGCGTCACAAAAAAGCGCCTAAAAATCCTTAAAAAATATGAGAAAAATTTTTAGCAACCCAAGTTTGTATAACACCAGAACTAGAAGGCGCTAAACTTTTACCACACACACAAAGAAAACACCACAAACCGGGCCTGTTTGTATGTCTCCCCAATTTATAATTTATAAAATAAAGTTTCGTTAAATCTTATTTTATATTCCTTGAACACTATTGTCCAAAATAATTGGCACATCGATGTAAAACAAAAGCAAAAAGGACATTCTTTTATATATGCAATCGTAAAGATTTTGTATTTTTAAGCTCGAAATCGTTCGATGACATAGTAGCTGAGCATCAGTCATACCGCTTTGTACCGCTCGCTTCCAAGCGTTAACGCATTCCTGTAGATAATTGATAAGTCATACTTTAAAAATAGTATACAGAATAATTATCAGAAATTGACACGTACAGAGGTGAAAGCACATACGGTTCTTACTAGTTTATTTAAAGTTACATTGGATCGCGCGCTTTACTTGGCGGCTATTTTATTTTTGACAGGTAGTGTGTGGGTCTTTTCTTATTTATTGGACCAACTCGAACTTAACCTCTTCTTCAATACTGTCACTCGATAGTTTTGTATAAAATATATTACGATATGTATAGCTCAGTAATTAATTCCGTTAGGTGTATGTATTGTTCCTGCCATTACAAATAAGTTTAACGTAACAAAATTGAAAAGATTTAAGTAACGTACAGTAAAATGCCAAGAGATCACGAAATATTTTGTTACTTAGTTTACCTTTTCCATTAAACATTATCGATAATTTATGGCTATAATGGTGTTCAAATTATTCATAGGTGATAATTTTGTTATACACTATTGAATATTTGTATTCAAATGTCAATACTTAATTTTATTACATATTGCGAAGTATTAACAGGTATAATTTTGTTTTATAGGTTTAATTATAATTTCTTTTGCCACAATGGCACAGTCGACTTGTACACCTTCGAACAGCAGAAAAGATGTGCATAAAAATTTGTCCGCCTCGTGTAATGAGTTTACAAAAGACTTTAACAAGGTAAGTGAAGAATATAAGCATTGAAAAAAGTTAGCACTTAGCTTCAAACAGCTGTAAAATCTATATTTTTCAACATTTTGAAAAATCCTTTGAGGTACGTTTAAATATCACTAAAGATACTCAAATTTCAGCAACATCCGAAATATTACTCCGAAAAGTGTCCGATTTCGCGTACAGTGTCCCATGTATCCAATAATTAAACATTCATGTTTCTTCAGACTATCTCTCTCAGACTTCCCTCGCACACTTTCATTCGCTACTCTGTCTTTGGTTTCGTCTACCCTCATTTACTGTAGGATACCTACCTAATCTGTTTTAGGAACTGGCTCTATCTAGTAAGGGAAATATCGTTAGCTCGCCCTTAAGTGTACATATGATATTGTCTTTACTTTCTCACGGGGCGGGCTCTGAAACTTTAGACGAGCTGACCACTGGTTTGTGTCATCTCGACAAGAACTCCATAGAAGAAGGATATACATCTTTAATAGCTGTATTAAATGTAAGAGCGACAGGATTCAGTTAAAGCAGAATTGTAAGATAATCCAAGGCTCGTACATTTATTAGGAACTAAAAGATGTTAAACTCTACATTGCAAATGCACTGTATGTTCAAGACGGGCTGGAATTGCTGACAGAATTTTTGACAATAGGAACAGATGTTTATCAATCTGTGATCTCGAAATTAGATTTCAAGCGCAATGTAGATGCATCTGAGAAAATCAACAAATGGGTGAAAGAAACAACTAATAATAAAATATCCAATCTCGTGAGCCCAGGTAAATTATTATGTACGATGTGAGAAAAGATACTTTGGAGATAAGAGCAATAATGCTTTACATAATGATTACAGATGACTTCAACGAATACACAAAGCTGGTGCTGATAAACGCCATTTATTTCAATGGTTTCTGGTTACACAAATTTGATACGAAAAACACAGAGAAGAGAGCATTCCACGTAACAGAAAATGAAAAGAAATTTGTTCCAACAATGTTCAACAAATCTAAATACAGTCATGGTGAAATAGCCCCGTTGAAAGCAAAATTCATTGAAATTCCATACATGGTACGTTCATGCGTATAAATCTTTTATATTAAGAGCTTAAAGGATATTTTACAGAACAAAGATATTGTAATGACAATAATCTTACCAAATGAAGTGAACGGACTCTCAACTGTGCAAAATAATTTCTCATGGGAAATCCTTGCGAAGGCATCCCGATCCGCTAATGACGTTGAATTGTATCTTCCAAAATTTAAAATAGAATTTACGGTCGACTTGAAAACCATTTTATGCAAGGTATTAGTTTTATATATCACGCCTTCGTGACAATTGCGTCTTAATTATGTGACTTATTTCAGCTTGGCTTAAGCAAAATGTTTGATGATAATGCAGACTTCAATCGCATGACAAAGGTACCTCTGAAGGTCAGCAAGGTTTTGCATAAAGCAGTGATAGATGTTAACGAAGAGGGTACTGAAGCTGCAGCTGCGACAGGTGCTTTAAATTTGGATAAAAGTGAATTATGTTCGGCACACGTGTTTATGAAATTAATATTTTATTTTAGCCGTGCATACGAGGCTTCGACGGATGATTGACATGCCAGTACAGTTTTTGGTGGACCGACCATTTATGTTTGTAATTGAATATAAACCAAATAATATACCACTTTTCGTTGGAAGTGTAAGAGATATAAATGTTACTCCAAAAAAGGATGAGTTATAAATTTTTGTCTACAGATGACGGTAAAGCATTATTGCTTGTATGATGTATACATTTCTATCTTTATAAGTAAAATTAATGTTATACTATATACATATATATATATTTTATTAAATAACGCATTTATTTTATGCAAATATATAAGTACAAAATGACATCACAAATATTTAAACACTATAAATGGAAACAGTAAAGATGATTTATGAACAAATTATTCATCTTTAGGAGATCCAACGACCCCTACTGTACAGCATTCTACGATCCTATCGAGTAATTCGTTTTTCTTACCAGTTGTTTTTAAACCCAAGGTTTTTAACATTTCTTTCAACTGTTGTACGGTACAACTTGCCAGCTGTTGAAAAGAAACACAAGTGAATTTATGGATTTTGTTTAACTATTTCTATTTCAACTAATACTTGTTTATTGATATACCTTTCCCTGTGCCACAATTTTTCGAATTTTTTCTTCATCGTCAAAGACCATGGATTCTATGGTTTCTTCTTTAACTTTCTTAACTCTCTTTTTTGGCGGCGCATCATTTGTACACTCCACTTCTTCATTAAATATTTCATCATACTTCTTTAATAAATCTTCTACTCTCTTACGCATTTGATCGATCAATGGTACTTGAAACAATATTTATCATCACATTATGGATATATTTCATACAAATTTTTATAATTCATCATTTTCAAATTGCACTTACCGGTATAATCGGGTGGAGGCTCATCCTGCTCCAAATCTAAAGCCAAGGTTTCTACAGTTTGAAGTTCAACTTGAAGTTTAGGATTTGAGAACTGTTCTGGATCATACTGAATTTGTAATTTCTGAATCATCTTCTCTAGTAGCTTAATCCCATTTGGATCACTCGGAGGTTTATTCTCATTATCGTCATATATGTGTTCTGGATAATATGCACTCAGATTTCGAATGCTTTCTGCAAAACGATGTACATTAGGATATTACTTGCAGTAATTAAAAATTGAGGTGAAGATGAAATATTAAATTCAGCTTAACAATAGCTGCATTGCTAGTAACAGGGTTGAGCGTTATTCGGATAAAATAGCAAATAAATTTGTTTGAATAAATTCTCCTGTGAATAATATTCGAATAAAAGTTACGAATAAAATGAAGTTTTTCGAGAATAACGAATAAAATTTATTCGAATAAATCGACGAATAAAAGATGGACGCTAAACAGGCAATTTGCTAATATATTAACCCTTCGTGGTCACACCTTCCTATAATCACAAGTTGGTCACACGGGGTTCACTGTACCCCAGCGTCATTTTTTGAGTTACCATTTCCGTATTTTTGAATCTTTTAACTTTTCAGTGATAATTGTCTTTTTCTAAAAATGTAAATTTTGATATAATAAAATTTGTAGTTGAAAATTAGCGATTTTCCACGGTTGTGGGAAAAAGCGGTTTATTTTTTTATATTTTTTTTCTTGCGATAAATCCCCTTTAGAAGTCGTAAAAGCGCGACATTTTAAATTGAAAATTATTCTTGGGGTATAATACACCCCGTGTGACCACAAAGGGTTAATTAAAAAACTATTGAAATTGTCGTCTTGGTTGTCGGACCTAATGAAAATAACGTTTTGTGTCGGGTACCCTTGTTCGTAACAACTAGACATAAACAGTTTGTCACATTTAAGGTAGATTTATATTATCCGTGCAAACGCGAAACGTAACCGATCAGAAAACTATTCTATAATGTAATTTATATATAGGTGTTTATACGTACCGCATCGTATCAGCAGACACGTACCGGTATTCACGACTTCGTTTACACCTAATAATATCGCTATTACAGCCAAATCTTACATTTTTAAAAGAGAATATATTTTTTCGTGCCTTTACGAATCGTTTTCTGTTGACTGACTAAACGGTGCCACCATCTGACGAACACATAATATTGTAATAAAACTCGTTCTGTGTCGGAACAGTGCCGATACGAAACCGTTCCATACGGATAATATAAATAAATTCTGGTTCGAATAAATCTGGCTCGAATAACGCTACAAATTTATTCGTTATTCACGAATACATCTTGGGGATTTATTCTTAATTCGAAATAAAATTTGCCCGACTCTGACCCAGTAATAACATTTAAGTGTAAAAGAAGATTTTCTATGCAATCGTGTTGCGATATTTAAAGAACATACCTGTGAATGGCATTTTATATAAATAAAAGCCTCCATGTTTTGCATTTGGTATCATAGTATACAAATTTGGCGCAGAACGTTTCCTTACCGTTACTGCGCATATTATCATTAAATTTCTTGAGTCACATTTATTAAGTAATCCACCGAACACTAACTTGTTATCTGAAAGAAAAACTTGCCATAAACATTCCAGCATAATTTTATACACCATTTTCCTACAGATATCGGTGACTTATTGAAGTTGCAACCAACGTTACCTGTACGATTACTTTTACTGGGTATAATAAAGTAGGGTGCTCCAAAATGATACAAAGGCTGATAAAAAATAGGTTTTATGCAAATTAAATCGATGCCCGGCGTTCGTGTTTTTCCCAAAAATCTCACTTCTGCTGGTTGAAAACATATTTTCCTACCACCAAATTCTTGGTATTTTTGAATTTCAATTTCTAAAACGGGTGTTGGCAATTGATCGTTTTCTACATCCTCTTCATTGTTCTAAAATATAGAAAGAAAAATTTCAAACATGACTAAGATACGTACGAAGAAGAGAGTATATACGAAATACTATATAAATTAGGAAAGTTCATACGCTGTTATCATCATCATCATCATTATTAGCCAGCTCCAAGTATGTATACGAAGTTAAAGGAACATTGGTTTCTTTGCTTATGTATTCCTTCTTCAAATATTGTGTTTTACTGTAAACGAAATTATTTCTTAAACTTGTTCTAATATTAACAGAAGTCTAAATAAGATAACAGAGAAAGAAAGAGAATACTGATTAGTTAGAGAATATAACTAAACTCAAATTCTTTGAAGAATTTAAATAATTCTGTTTCTTACACAGAAAGATTGCAAATAGAGACATCTATAACCACGTTTCCTCCGAGCCTCCAAGGGAGCTTCGCTATGTTTCTCGACGGTAATTTGACTTGTTTTACTGAATCTTGTAGAGATGTCCTTTCATAATCGTCGGTATCAATTTTGCCCGATAATATCTCTAAATCCTTGTAGAACAAGTCATGATCCCATTTTTCACCTAGTCCAACAACGCATAATTGAAGTCCTATGTCAGCGTAGCTTGCCACTTTCACTCGTATACGATGCTTTTCATTATCTGCCAATGGGGGATTATCTCGACATGTAAAGAGAATCACTCTTCGCATTGACATAGTTACTTTAATGGCAGAAAATGCTCGAACCGCGTGCCACAACACGTCGTGCAGTGGATAAGTCGTAGAAGAAGCAATGCCTCTGTAGTATTCCCATTTTGATCCTTCATCTGCGCACGAGATATAACAAGAGGTATTGAAGCGATCAAGAAACCTTAACATTAATATGCTAAAAGCAATAATCTCCTATAGTATTTATTAAATTTTCACTGCGAAATTTCGGTGCATTTCTTATCTAACATGCTTAAAGATAGCTACTCTCTGCATTTACTTAACATAGAATTCATAGCTCTGTTAAAATAATCACTTTAAAATTATTTTTTCTTTTCATTATTTGCAATAAGGATGGCATTGGTAAATTACCTATTTTAATTATTTCTTTCAAATTATCCACAGAAATAAGGTTTATTTTTTGAAGAGTCAATACATGTTCCGTCTCGGAATCCGTGTCATATTTATCGGTACCGAACAGTGTTAAACCCATCCAATCGGTTCTATTCCACCCCAACTTCTGCTTAAGAATCTCTTTGTAATGCTAAGGCGAAAATAAACATGGTTTTATCTTATTTGGTGATGCATGGAAGTTTGCACGAAAATGTGTGAAATTTGCCAACAGGGTGTTGAAAGCAGCGAAATCGAATAAGTTAAACTATAGTACCCTTATGCATTGTAAGAAATATGGAACTCCCTCCTTTGGATCGGTTTCAAACATTGGAGGTGTTGCATCAATCACAAAAAGTATACCATCTCGAATACCATAAAGCTCTTTTGGATCGTCTTCAAAATCATCTCCACTGTCAAATTCCTCGTCAAAGGATGCCATTTTCTAATTTAACCAGCTTTTTATTTCTTGGGCTATGCTACGCTTTACTCAAGCGTCTTTCTTTTAAACCCTAAAACCGCCAAACTAACAAAACAGCAGTGAACGGAGGAAATGTTATACGCCAGTAGAGTAATTAGCGGTGGGGGAATGCCGCGTCGTAGAACCTATCAACGCCAAGGTGGTAAACGAAACGGCGCCACCGTCAAGCCAAGCCAAGACGCTGGTAAACGAAACGGCGCCACCGTCAAGCCAAGCCAAGCCAAGACGCTGGTTGGCTGCGGCCTCACTTGCCTTGGCTGCTGAGCTTGCCTTGGCGCTGGCGCCGTTTCGTTTATCATCATGGCGTTGATTGGTTCGACATGGCGGCGTTCCCCCACAGCTAATTACTGTGTACACTCAGCTCAAACGATTGTGGCCGATCGAGATTTGATTGCATTCGAGCTTACCAGGGTTGGCTTTTTCTCATCGCTAACATTCTACAGTATTTTATGAACATGGTGAGGGCACTGCCAAGCCACAGGTTCTAGTGATCCTCCAAGGAGTGATCGGAACAAGCTGTATCGTCGCTGATTGGTTGCCGCCATTTGTGGCAAAAGCGGAAGTAGACACAGACAGAAACTATAAGAAAGAAAGAGACAGAAATACGGATAGAAAGAGATAGATAAACAATCAGCTTGGAAAGCAGACGATTTAATGAATGTTTAGGTTATGTTATTTCCGGTTTTGCCCCAAATGGCTGCGGTTATACCGATCACTCCCTGGAGGATCACTAACAGGTTCCGGTCTAGAACACTTCTATTTCGTAAGGAAACATCACTGTGACGCCATCTAATATAAGACACGTTCGTGCAGTCCTGTCACAAAATTGTGATCACAAATATGTTTATTTTCCCGTTATTAACATAAAATAACGGATAGTAGATTTTGATATAAATGCGTATGTCTTTGCTCTACACATTTCCACTAATAATGAGCGTCTTAGATTTTGATCTATGAAGACTGCTACGAATAAAATACCACAAGACTTTATTTATCTCATTAATCTAGTTTGCTTTGCCATCTCCACGAAATACATAACATTCGTTTCCATTCTTTTCCTTATTACCCCACCATTCCGCTTTATTTATTTGTGTTTTTCGTTATAAATTCTGTTAATTGTGTTAAATTTTGTTAATTGTACCGGCGTATAACATTTCCTCCGTTCACTGTATAACAGTTGTAAGTGGTTGTAAGTTGTAACCATAGACATATATTGACAGATATAGGCGAATTCCACTTACGCCCAAATCGCCTGCAACGCCCGTGATTTTCATTAAGGTAGGTTTTCCTATGCGCGACTCGGCACAATGTCAAGAATTTCAAAGTCTTAATCAAAGAAAGTTAGAAAAAGGAATAAAATATTTTGATATTGCGCTTCATTTCGAGAAAATGGACTTTGAAATTCTTAACGTTGCGTCCAATCGCGTATAGGAAAACCTACCTTAATGAAAATCATGGGGTGCGTTCCGATTCACGCATTAAGCGCATGAAATTGGTGGCATCGTACGATTCCCTAGAATTCCTCTCACTGGCCACCAATACGATGCTACTTCCGGTGCAGCGAGCATGCAGCAAACGCAGAAACTTAGGCCGGTATTCATAGTCGCTACTTATTCTTAAGCAATTGCTTAAGCATTCGGCATCCTTTACTAGCTACTAGATTAGTAGAGGATGCCGCACGCTTAAGCATTTGCTTAAGAATAAGTAGGGACTATGAATACCGGCCTTAGAGAAGCACACGGAAAAGGGTCAGCACCGTCGCTGACAACACAATTAAAGGCTGTGTTTCAATTCACGCATTATGCGCATAGACTGCAGCGCAGTTGCTGCGCGCATTCATAGCGTTCCGTTTCCAGCAGCGCATGAACCGCAGTAACGAAACGGAACCGTTTTCGATGCGTTTGGGGCTCGTGAGGTTGCGCGGGAATGTTCAAACTTACTTACAATTAGCTATGCAGTTGAATGGATTAAAGTTAATATAATTCGAGACTTTTGGACGGTGGTCGAAGCACGCTTCCTAACTACATCGGTTACTTCGTCCTAAGCATCAGGGACCGACTCCTAACGAAATTTGATGGCTTTATTGGTTCCTGGGTTTTCTCAACCCGAGTTTTTCTATTCTTCTTGAACAGCGACAATTATTGAAAGGGAAGACCACATTTTATGAGTTTTACAGGACGAACTGCTGCTTACCAAGCGTAATTTGATAAGCTAAGCAGATGTGTAACGGAAAAATGAAGTTATTTATTATCCGCGCTCGGGGTAAATTGAAGGTTTTGAAGGCTATTTAATACATTCGCAAGCTCTCGTACGTCTTCTGGATTAGAGTATAGCTGTAAAGTTAGCATTATAAGAACACGTTCGAAAAACTTAGCAGTAAAAGCCTTTAAGAAATAACAATGCGCGCCACGTATTTGCTTCCTTCCTCATCTTCCGTTTCGACCCTGCCTAAAACCTTCTAGGGATGTGCTGTTCGCTTCGAAATTGAGTCCGTTGCGTTGGTTGCTATTCATGCAGCGAGTGCAAAGATGGCATAACCTGATTCGTAGAATTCCTTAGAATATTCCAACTTCTAGCTCATAATGCGTGCAGCAAGTGCAGAAAATAAAGCATGGGCAGTCAATGCGCATATTACGCGCATGCGTATTTGTCGCTTTACGTGTGCTTCTGTATTTCGGATTCTAATACTGCAAACAGGGGAAAGCAGGATAATTCCGACTATATAAGCAAGAAACGCTATAAAATTTGAGCAACTTACACATTTGCTAGTTTTTTTATATGCATAGATAGTTTGAAGTGTCTAATTTTTATTAGTATGACCGAGAAAGCATAAATTTACGTTGTAACAAAGTTGGAAGCAATAACACAAAAATGTCCATTTGACTGGAATTACGGAATTAACGTGGGGTAATTCCGGCCATGATTTTTCTTTATAAAAGAAGTGGGAAAACTGTTAAATTAATAAAAAAATATTATTTTTTGTTTTAAAATTAATTACTACATGAATCACAAATGTATTCTTCAGGGGTATTCCATCCTGAACATTCTTCATATGCCTATGGACCACATGCTCGATTAAAAATTTAGTTTTTTCTTCCTCAGTTTCCTTTTACCTCCATTTTGGGTTTTTATGTGGAAGCGTGTAAAGAAATATTCCTGGCTTCATTCTGCCTTATTCGTAATTCTTTTATGTCAGTTGCATTTAAGCCAAAAAAAGTAATGTTAAAAGCTGGCTACGATTATCCCTCAATTTCGGCCGGTCTTACCACACAACACATGTTGAAATAGGTGAAGTAATACACTGCATTGAATTTTCATATCACCAAAAGCCAAATGTGAGTTTGAAAGTATGTATAAACATTTCTCCATTTAATGAGAATAATATAAATAATTTATATTTATTCCAAGTACTAATTTGCCTTACTTAACCCTTTAGCGCCCAGTGTGACGTACAGTCACATCATTTTCCAACGTGTCAAAAAAATCGATAGTTAATAATTTTGGGTCTAATAATATTTTGGAATGATGTTAAGTCATAAAAAATTGACAAATGTAGAAATGTGGGAAGCACATGTAGCTGACCACAAATGGAAATTAAAACCAAACGCTGTGCCAACAATATTTGGATTTAATATAAAGAAAACTGTAAGGGAGAATGAAACAGAAATGCCACAAGTATCAACTGAAAGCAATAAAGCGAACATAGTAATTCAACATATTGAATTAATAAAACTATTATATTTTATACATATGTATTTATTATATTTTTTTTACGTTGTCTCTTAACCTATTCCCCCTTCTTTCGCAATTGCCTTTCCCTCCCGCTCTCCTCTTCCTAGTCAACCTCATCCTCCCTCCGATTTCAGTTCGATGTGTATGTATGTATGTACTATTGCCCGACGAGAAGGCAAGAGACTACCAACAAGCTGTGATGCCAGATCGGGGTCGGGTTCCCTCGAGAATTTCCCCCACCTCGCGCACACTGCGCCGGAGCTGCGTGTCCGTGAGTTGGACTCCGAAGCGCCGAGCTCGCGGACACGCTGCTCCGGCGTAGTATGCCTGAGGTGGGGGAAATTCTCGAGGGAACCCGTCCCCGATCTGGCATCACAGCCAACAAGCTGAAATGTCACAGAGGCGAGGGGAATCGCCCGGTCGCTCCACCCTATCCCCTCCAAGAAGTCCTACTTTTCGGTTCTTAGCGGCTGTTCATATCCGCGGATTGTCGCAATTGCTTTCGCTCGCGTTCTTCGTCACGGGACGAACTGTGTCCATCGGACAATAGTATGTATGTATGTATGTATGGATACCTTCTCCATTTCCTCTCTTATCCCTTTTCCCTGATCCTTTATGTTTTAATGTATAAAATGAATTTGTAGATTGTAAATTATGAAGATAAATCTGATAAAAATAAAAAATATCAACATGTAAGATCAGAAAAGATTGTTCGAAGATTACAATTGAAATACAGTACAGATACTGAAAGATAAAATTAATAATAATAAGTACAAAAAGGCTTTAACTTCAGTTTTTACGGAAGATCAAATTAAAGCTCTCTTTACAAAAAGTCATAGTGTTCGAAATTGGTCAAATGAGACAATCAAACGTGCTTTGCAACTTAAATTTGTTTGTGGAGCTAATGGCTATAAAGAAATTATTCACCAAGGAATATCTCTCCCCTGTTTACGAACATTGAGACGCAGATTGGAATATTGTAAATTTACCCCTGGAATCTCGGATCAAATGTTTTAATTTTTAAAACAAAAAAAATTCATTTCAAGAAGAAACTGATTACGAGTGTGGATTAGTTTTTGATGAAATGACCATCATGCCAAAAAAGAGTTACGATCCTTCAACCGAACGGCTTATCAGTAATATAACATTCCCCAATGAAAATGGTAATGCAACGCATGCCCTAGTTTTTATGCTTGTTGGCATAGCTAGCAGGTGGAAGCATGTCGTGGGATACCATTTCACAGGAAATAGTTTTAATTCTAAAACTTTGAAGGAAATTATTTTTAACATAATCGACAAAACTGAGAATATTGGCTTACATGTCAATTTTATTACGTCTGACATGGGTTCTGGCAATATTGGACTGTGGAAGTTATTAGGCGTAAGTACTGGGAGATTCAGTAAAATAAAAAATTCTATTGTACATCCGTTTGACTCCAGTCGATGTTTGTACATAATTGCTGATCCGCCTCATCTTTTAAAAAATATTAAGCAGGCGTTAATTAGCAGTCATATAATCACAATTCCTGACAATATAGTATGTAAATATAATTTACCTTCAAATAAGATAGAATTAAGACATTTCAACAAATTGATGAGTATTCAAGAAAATTGCGAATTATTATTAACGCCTAAATTACAAAGAGATGACATTAATTCCATGAATACTTTCAATAAAATGAAAGTAGGCAAAGCTACAAATTTTTTTTCGAATGACGTGAGTAGCTCATTGCAGTTATTAGCAACTTGTGAGAATATACCGGAATATCGTACTACTGCATGGTTTGTTACGATTGTTCGTAAATGGTTTTCTATCATGACGTCAAGAACTTGTAAATTAGCACTTGGTATAAAACATGCAACTGTGTATAATAATAGTATTAGTTTTCTGCATGATGTTATTGATATCTTTACAGAAATAAAAATAGGGAATGGTGAATTTAAACCAGTACAAAGAGGTATAATGATCAGCACTACATCAGTCATTAATTTAACCAAATATTTAATTAAGACGAGAAAATTTTCATTTATTTTAACTTCTAGATTTAGTCAAGATTGCGTAGAAAATTTATTTTTTCAAATAAGACGAAAGAACGTCATACCTAATCCGTTACAGTTTTCTAATAATTTAAAACTAGTTTCTATAGCTTTGTATATGAAGCATGTAACCAATGGTAATTATGAAATAGATAACTGGGAATTTTTATCAGGATTTCTTGAATACATATCGGTAGAAAAATTGGAAAAAAGCAAAGCCATAATGCGAAATAATATACCAAGTACAAATACGAATAAAGTATCAGAATTTAATAATAATTTTACTGATATAAAAATGACAACACTTGAATTAAACTCTTTATATAATATTACTGGATATATTTTAAATTCCATCATGAAGACATGTAGAGTGTGTAATAATTGCTTAAAGTCAATAGGATCAAAGACCCCATTACAACATTCGTTTACAAGATTTGTGAAATTTAAAGCGTACAACGCAAATTCTTTGTACTATGTCAATGTAAATACATTTAAGATATTTTTGAAATTAGAAAAAATATTTCGATATTATTTTAAATATTTCAGTAATTTGAAAGATATTAATTTAAGATTATTTTTAATAGAAAAATGTAGAAACATAAATGCAGAATACATATTAAAGTGTCACGATTTGTTTATTAAAGTTATGAAAAGGTGTAAATAATGTTAACAAAATGTATGCTAGCAATGCATTGCTCATTTAAATAAGTATAATAAAAAAACATATATCAAATAGAACACAAGATTTGGTTTTTTACTTTATATCTTCATTATCTTGGTATAATTGACAGATTTAAAAATCAGCGGGAATAGATGAAAAATGGCGGGCCAATCAAAAACCCAAATGCACATTTTCAGATTAATAGATAGTAAAATATCCCCAAAAACGTAAGAGTTGTTAAGAGTGGTTAAGAGTGTAATGGCGAATATCTCTTTCTCTCTCGTGGGATTTCGATCAAACATGGCGGACCAATCAAAAAGTGGCCTCCTCATGTCCAGACCATAGACATAGCTAGACAGAACGTGTGCTGAGGGGGTTTGCAAGGTTCGCGGTAAGGGGACTGTCATACAGGCAAATCGGGTAGCAATGGTTATGCATGCCGAATGCTTCCGAAGCTAACCGACGTGCCTGTGTGACAGGCTGTATCTGAACCTCTGCCTTTTCCCCTCAAAGCTTACCTTCCCCCCGCCCATTGTCCCAGCTTCTGCTCCGTCTATATATGTCTATGGTCCAGACTCTTATTACAGTGTCTCTACGGGCAACAACCCTGCTCCAGATAAAATCTACAAGACGACCACGCAACATCAATTGTAGTAATCGACTCTTTTGAATTTTTGACTCCTGTTCTAACAAAATTTAATGAACAATATTCATCATATACCTTTTTTGCATTAGCATTATTATCGCCGTAAAAGTCGAACTGGTTTTGTTAGATCAGAAGCGAGAAATTCAAACGAGCCGGTTAATGACAGAACGACTACGCAAGTGTGGCGCTGCGATACGCGCCACGGAACCTGGTATCATAGATGGGAATGTCGTTTTTCGTAGCGTATCTCCAGAGGCAAAAGTGGAGTTATCAAGTAGTATTTTGTTCAGCAGTTTAGTTAACAATAAGCCCAAATTATATAAATCTCAAACACGATATTTACAAATACGGAGACATGTTTGTATGCGTCGCTAAAGAATAAAATTCATTTCCAGCCAGCGCGCCCCATAAATTTCGAACTTACGTTACTTGGAAAAATCTGTTTTCGATACGATGATTCGTAACTAGAGAGTACAAGTTCAAAGGAATATAATGACAGCTGTCGAAGGACGTTAATTTTTATTGTTATCATTTTGACTGATGATACACGCGCACTGTCGGGATTTACATATTACATTCGTAGTGTTACTTAAGCGTAGCGTCAAAAATGGCTGATGTGCACCGAGAAGCTATCCAAAAGCAAATTCAACAAGATTGGGCAAACCGAGAATATATTGAAGTCATAACTGGTAGCATTAAAAAGATAACCGATTTCCTTAATTCCTTTGGTAATTCTTTTTAAATTATTAAGCAAAGCATTCGGAGACAAAATCTGCTATCTTCGAAATAGATTCTTACAAAAAGATAAATCCCTTTTTAATTTCAAGGCCTTAGAATTCTTTCTTAAATTATGTCATTTGATAGAAGACTTTGGTATAAAGTTTCTCTAACGAAGTAAGAAAAACGAAAATAGAAGTAACCTTTCAATTTTCCAAGTCTGCGTCTCGACCAATCTTTTGCTATTTTAGATTTTAATAAAGCACATACTTTATCTACATAAGTTTTGTAGAACCTTGTCCTAAATTAGACGTCAATTTTCACCTTGGTTTTAAAAATAAAAATAGCAGAATTTGACTTTGGATGCTGCTAATACATTCAATTGTTTAAAAACACCCGATACATATTTTATTTTGCTAGATATGTCCTGCAGATCAAGGATAGCTGTTCTTAATGAAAAACTCACGACACTTGAAAGAAGGATCGAGTATCTCGAAGCATGTGTAAGTTATTTATAATTTAAGTACATCGAGTTAAGTACGTTACAATGTTTAAGTAGACAGTCTTACCAAACATATGTCCTTATAAATATTACTTTGCAGGTCACAAAAGGAGAGACATTAACATAAGTATCGGCGAAACGACTACTTTTAATATCGTAAGATTTTTGTATTTACTGGAATCACACATGAATAAATACACAGTGAAAATAATAATAATAATCCTGTATTTTAATCACCAATTCTACAGTACAGATGATGTTCATCAACGATATAAATAAATGTTGATATTAGTCTATCGTTCTCCCTGAAACTTAACTGTACTGGGGAACAGCAAGTGGTCTTGTATTAACATTATACAGGTCTCCCAAACCTTCTCTCAGACCTTTGTTCATAAATGTAACTGCGCTCGTAATTATTCCTACAGTCACAACAAGAGGGAAAGGTAATCTCAACCATGCCCTGAATATCGGTAAGGTACCAATTGCTGAAAGAAATAACATCTTTCTGAAAGATTTCATATTATTTTTAGTGTAATCGACAATTTTTATATTTTCCTAGTACTCAGCATTTTTTTTGTAAGCGGCAGGCAAATATAGAAAGAAGACGGAATAGAAGAAAGTTTAATATACTTAACATTGAATACAGTTTTTAAAATATATGGAGATATAGTTGAATTCTTTTTGTATCATGTGAAAGCAGTTGTCGAAGCAAAGTCAATGGACATAGGTTTCAATAATTTTCAAAGCCATATGAATATAAAATACAGAAATAGTTTGATGGTTTACGCGAATATCTATTTTCATTATTAGTACCAAACAACTTTGGATGATGGTATACACTTTTAGTGAAAGTCAGATACAAACACTGAGTACTAATAATGTGAACTTTGCATGCAATAAGACAACTACGTACCACCTATCGCATGGTTAAGGGCATCATCTTTTCCCCGGACAGATGCTGATATAAACATGATAGAAGGAAACGTTATAGCAATACTATTTATTGGCACGATCCAAAATACTGCACGCTGGAAGGCATGTGTAAATGTTCTGCATTGTGTGTGTGCCATTATATCAGTTATAGTAACAGGTATGCTTGTGTATAACCCAATTCTTAAGCAACCTAGAACTTTTGCAAGAGGATCTTCTCCATCTGGTTTCTCGAAAAGTTTATATTTAGTCAGTATCATGGTTACTGAATCTGAAACATATAGATATATTTCATTTGTAGTAATAAAACTGTTTCAATCAATTGTATAACTAGTACTTCATGCAATTCCTTTGACAACAATCGGATCAAATACACATTGTAATGACACGCTAGAATATAAAGAATCAAACGTGGACTTCGTGAATAATAAAAGAAATATATACTTTAAATCTAATCCACAAAATTTTAATATAGCCTTAGTTATTATTTATTGTATAATGTGTATAGTCCTGTGAACACTTTGCAATTACATAACTTGAACCAATAACTTCATAGATTCGCAACCATCCGCAACCAAGTTGTTCGATTAATCGTGTTCGATCTTTTAGGTAGATTTTTCCATATGTTCACAAAATAATGTTCATATTTGAGGAAATCAACGATACAAAAGTTTTCTCTTCGTGAAATGTTTCTTTAAAATAATTATAAATATTATCCCTAGGAAAATATACATGCATCACAGACGAGATATAGGATAGACCTATCAACCAATGTATTTTTCTGTCACCGGTTTGGGGCAAATGTAATGCAACGTTACCGATGAAGTTACGAAACAGATTGTAACGCTACGCGTGGTAGGAAATAGAATTCAACACGTGTAAAACTAGGACTTTCGAAACCCGCGATTTACAAATATTCTCTTATAGTAACAATTTAAAGATCGTTTTATAAACGTATTCCGTGCAACGACAGAGAAAGAAGGATCACAACAAAACAAGAACACATACACTTTTTAACCTTGCTGTCTTATTCGAGTATATTTAACGCAAAACAAATTTATTTAACATAAAAATATATATAAACAACAACATTATTTGTAGAAGACATGCTTTGATGATGTAACGTGGGATACATCGCCAAGGAATTGTAACTTGGTATATTTCAATAAGATGCTGAAGCAGAGAGGACTTTCAAAATTGTCAAAAACCCATCAGTTCCAGTATATCGCTGAAAGTTTCCAACTTGCACTTATCCTTCTATCTTAACACTACACTCGTGCTCTAGGATCGGGTAGGAACAAGTGAATGAATCGAACAACATTTCAAGTTACACATTTTATTCTTACATTTCACCAAAGTATTGCAACTCAAAGAAATTCTTATATCCAACTAGAATATTTGACAATCGCAGCCATTGACTCGGTTCTCACCGATTACCAGGTCTCACCGCGAGGAGGTTGCTGCGCTTGGAGACCCGTAGAGAGATAGATGGAATCAAAGTTCCATCGATCTCCTTGTACATGAAACCCTTAGCCTACTAAACCAAAGAGATGGATGGAAACAAAGTTCCATCGATCCCTTCGGATTAGATATAGAATCTAGGGAACTGCCAAGTAATCACTCGATTGAAATAAATACAGCAAAGAAGGAAAGACTACGGGTGAGCATGAAACGAGTATTGGATGGCGCAGTTCCTACCACCCTAATGTCCGAGTCGAAAGGGAAAAGCGCTCGGCGTCTCCCAAACGATTCCTCTGCACCCAACGACTCGCCAGGAGCAACACTAGGTGTGACCTGACTCAAGCCGACTAACAAGGAGACTGGGAATCGGACCGGGTGACTTACGCAGGCAGTGTACCAAAAGGTACACCCCCTACGCCCGAAACTTTTCCCTTTGAACAAGAACACCAAGGGATGAAACTGATCCACCCATACCGATTCCATGCTCAGTCGCTTGCTTCCGGAAACGGAAGCAGCGGCGACCACCTCATCACAGATGAGGAGCCAACGCAAGGGCAACAAAACTAATAAAATTCTGTGACTACTTGGCAATTTTACATGGGGCCTTAAATACTTCATCCTATAATAAATTAACCTAGGCTTCCTTAGATGTCTTCTTTCACTACCACTGTTCACAATCACTTTCCACTATTTTCTTTTAAATATATTATTTTATTAACCGCCTTCCCCGCGAGAGCGTGGACCTGAAATGCTGAAACAATCAACTACATTATGTTAGTAATAGTGTGGTGGGTTTCACAGGAATCTAAGAACATACTTATTCGGTTGGTGCCGATCGAGATGATTTGGAATGTCAGAAGAGCACGCACGAGCATGCAGAACCATCGTACAGATAGCTACACGAAGAAGAGCAGGAAATATAAATCCATCGATGAGATTCATGAGAGGGAACAAATCATGCACAACCATCAAAGGAATGCATCAAATAAAATAAATCATATAAACCCATCGAAGAAATGCATCAAATAAAATATATCATGTAAACCAATCGAAGAAATGCATCATGTAAAATAAATCCTGTAAACATATCGAAGAAATGCATCAAATAAAATAAATCATGTAAACACATTGAAGAAATGCATCGAATAAATTAAATCATTTACACCCATCGAAGAAATGCATGAAATTAGATAGATCATGCAAACCCATCGAAGAAATACACAAAATAAAACGACTCATCCAAAAATCCACGAAGGAATGTATGAAATAGGACAGATGATGAAAAACAATCGAAGATATCAGTTGAAAGGGAAGAGAAATCGATTTTGGCCTTGGAAAAATAATAACATTTTGAATGACTTTTAATGAACCCGAAAATTTCGTTGGCACCAACCGAATAAGCTAACCTAGGTCAGGGGGCCGAGGGGGTGAAGGAAAGACCAAGGGTTGGAACCCTGACCAGGTTCCCAGGAAGTCCAGGTGGCTCGGGAACTCGATTCCAGGGGGCCGAGGGGGTGCAGGAAGGACCAGGGCTGAAAACCTGACCAAGTCCCCAGGAGGTCCAGGAGGTCCAAGAGGCTCGGCAGCTCCAGGGTCCCCGGAGGTCCTCCAGGTCCAGAGGACCGACGACGACTGAGTACATGGAGCTCCGTGAGCTCCCTATATACACTTCGAGAAACCATGTCCACCGATCAAAACAAGGTCGACGGTTGATTACAATTGCGAAATCCAACGAATTCTTTGATAAAAATGGATTTTCTGCTAAAATATCAATTCCAGTGGCTATTGCTATGACAAATAATGTTAACAACATTTGCACTAACCGGCCAGTATAAATTATTATTAACTATGATCGATACAACTCGAGATATCAAGCAATTAGTAACATTTGGCCTTGGATTTGTAAATGATTTTCTACGCCGAATGAATTCTCTTTTATTCTCAATGTTTAATCGTTCGATAAAGGAATGTTAATGCTTATACATATCACACAGTATTAGTTATAACGTATAAATACATTTTAGTTGAACTTGGTGTAAATGAATAGTTGGAGGAATATTTGGAGAAATATGAGTAACATACTTGTTTCTCCCCCTTAGTTACTAACATCGACGAAGTATTCAGTTTCTGAAAAACTCTTTTAGGTAACGGGCATATTTCAGTGGAATCCTGTTAAAAGGCCTCCCACATAGTCCAGTAATCGATGAAATTGATGCACGAATTGAAAAATCACGAAATAATATGCACCATGCATGCACACACTTTACTGAACACTGAACCGATGAATTTCTCAGGGCTAGACAAAATTTTATTTCGCAATGCGAGTTTGAAAAGTAACTCGATTTGCAGTTGCATCCATGCACCCCACGACACTCATGCATCGTGCAACGTTCTGCGAGGCTTTTAAAAATTAGATTTTACTGTGAATTTCAATGTCGACGGTAATCTAATACTCGAGGTAATTAGAATCCAATTATTATTACTGCACTAGAATGATTAAACAGTGCATTAGAAACTTGCGGGAATGTCAGTAACAGCGTGGATTTTTAATACTTTTCGGCGTACAACACGTGAAAAGGTTCTACTATACGCAAAGTACTTATACACAATGTTATCTTGCAATTTATAGCTTACACGGGCTTTGAAGAAATACCATTGTTGAGCGCCATAGTGTCTTGATCCCCGAAATGGATTTTCGGAGAGAAATCCGCGAGTCGTTGACAAGCCGAGCCGAAGCATAGAATAGTAAAGGCCTGCCTTCAAACAAGTCACACGTACACAAGAGCACGCAACACCTTTCAGCATTTCAACACATTTCCAAAGAGGAGATATGATAAGAGGCGTCACTCCGGGCGGAACCTTTGAAGTCCTTACTTGACCTTGGCATTTAAATTGGTTGTCTATTCGAGTGGGATATTCAAATCGACTAATGCCCGATTTCTTCACCTCCGTCTAAAGTCCCGGTCAGTGAACGACCAATCAGATGCTATCATGTGGCACTCGTCGACCAATTGGATGCTATCATTTGGCAGTTATGTGAAACATAACTCTAACTGAAAGATTATTGAAGGTGAAGAAATCGACCGTAAATATACCTTAAGGCTGGAACAGACACGTCCAGTAATTTAGTCGAGTAGCGAGTAATTTAGTAATTTACCATTGTTTTACTAAACTATTCGACTAAATTTTAGTGTCCAAACTCGGTAAATTACTAAATTACTCGCTACTCGACTAAATTACTGGACGTGTCTGAACCAGCCATTACCGCAGTTGGCTGCTTATTGCCGAAGCTTACCAATCATTGCCGAATGGGCATTTAAATTGGTTGTCTAGTGATTTCCCTAGTTTATTTCTGTCCTTGTCGAGTGACGCCTCTTACTGTATCTCCTCTTTGGCCGGTATTCATAGTCGCGACTTATTCTTAAGCAAATGCTTAAGCATGTGGCATCCTCTACTAACCTAGTAGCTAGTAAAGGATACCGAATGCCTAAGCATTTGCTTAAGAATTTGTATTTATTGTTTTTCCTGTTAAACAGGAATGGCGTTTCAAGCTTTATCCGCTTATATTGCCCAACGAACTATAGTCATATATTTGCTTAAGAATAAGTAGCGACTATGAATACCGGCCTTTGACATTTCAGAGTAGTTGCTGAGTTGGACGCTGTTCATGAGCAGATGCCACTACATTCAGTCCTCAAATTATGGGTCGGTAACACAGTTTAGGTGGCGACACGTACATCCATAAGGTGATAGGTCTATCCTATACCTCGTCTGTGCATGCATAGACAACGGGTGTATTCCGATTCGCGCATTGAGCGCATGAAATTGGTGGCATCGAACTGGTGATATCGTACGATTCCCTAGAATTGCCACACATGTTGCGATTCCCGCTAGTGTGAATTCGTGTATTATATGAACTTAGCCATAGGACATAGGGATATCGAAGTTTGATATAAGAGCGACATTCAAAATTCTTTGTAACGAAAGATTTATTGTAGGCATGCGGGTTCAAAATGAGCAGCACATCTGGAAGGTGTTAAGCAAGTTTGAAACGGAGGACGAGAAAGAGTTTATTGCCAAACTCATAAACACGTAGACAGCGTTGTGTTTCTCGAGGGTTCTCCTTGCTAGCTTTTCGAACGTGTCCTTACAGTACTAGTAGCAGATACCTGAATTCAGAAAGCGTACGAGAGCCAGGGATTGCATTCAATAGCTTCCAAAACTAGAGTTAGGCCAGGCGAGGATAGTAAATAGCTTAACTTTTTCCAACACATCTGCGTGCCAAGTTTTGTCGAGCGGGCAGCGGCTCGTTTCGTAAAACCACTTAAAACTCTGTCCTTCCTTTCAATAATTGCCGATGTCCTGTTAGGGTAAAAACTCAGGTCGCGGGCGACGTCCTCTTGACCCTGAGGGTTGCGCTTACCTACCTGTTAGATATGTATGTACTGTACGTAGCCTATGTAAAGTATGTAATCGGAAAGCGTGCCTCGACCACCAGACGAGAGTGGAGGGAAGCGCGAAGGAAAAGCCAAGAACGGAGAGATGGCTGAAAGACAACCCACTGACGAAGCTTAAGGGACATCACCGTCTTGATTGGACGAAGGGATCCGAGGAGGGAGTCGGAAGGAAGAACACGCCCAAATTGGAAATCTTGTCAGCAGACTAGCGAACAGTTTTACTAAATGTAACAATATATACAAAAAGTTCACCTTAGTCGAAATCTTTTAAAATTCCCGCACAACTTCGCGGCGAGAGCTGAGTGTAGTGGGCGCGTTTAGCGGCTCCAAGAGCACGAACCGGCGCTTCTTTAAAACTTACCACTGAATCGCGTCGTAACAGTGGCAAGTGAGAGGAATCCATGGACATAGGAATATAATAGACGAGGGGAATGATATGTATATATTTGGGGGGGGGGGGGGGGGGAGCACCTTCATCTTCCTTCATCTGTCTGGATTTGATTTGGTTTGGCATTTCTACGACGCATGCTCCGTGTGTACCCGCAGAGACACAGTTCATGAACATTTGGGCGAGACTGTGCACCCAAGGAAAAGGAAGGATGCGCGCGCGTTTCGTCCCGGGCCCGCCAGTGGACTCATCAGTAAGGCGCCTGGCGGAATCCTGCCTTAGACGCTGGGGTATTAAGGACTAGGGCGGACTCTCCTTATATATGAAGGGAGTGGTTTATGACCACTCGCGAGAGAGCGTCAGGAGTTAGATCGCTGGAGTGGGCCTCTGTGAAGAGGAGCCGTCACTTCTAGACCGGCACAAACATAACCACTGTTCCTGTAGGTGTCTCCCCCTCCATAAGCGGTAACTGAAGCCCGCCGATCCCTGGACGCGACAAACGTTCATCATTACACATCATTGCGCTTGTGCGAAGCAGCAGCCAATGGAAAGAAGGCGCATGTTACCTCGTCGCCCCTCCCGCAAGGAGATTATCCTCCGCAACGATTCCTCCGTCCCTATATTCCTATGTCCATGGAGGAATCGTACGATGCCACCATGGACATAGGAATATGGGGACGGACTAATAGTTGCGACTATTGGCAAGGGGAGTGAAGCAGCTTTGGGGAGCGAGGGACATGGTCACGTGGTACTCCGGTGCTGCATTGGTGATTGGTTCTAGCCTAAATGCGCGAAATTTCAAGATGAAACTTTTAATTTCTTTACATCATAAATGTACGATAGAATATTTTCAGTAAAACAGAGAAACAAAATGTTTTATTTATAAATCAACATACTGAAATGGTAATGGTGATTGAGATGTCAGAATTAAATGGTTAAAAGTTTGAATCTATACATATAAAAATCTTTATTGTTTGCGTTTGATATTTAATTTTGCAACTACGCAATGAATTCAGTACGGTTTGCATTATTATTTGATGAGATCTGTAAATAAATAAAACACGACTATTTAGAAATAGGTAGATATAACTACAAGGATTTCTTTCACTTTTCTGCACTTAAGAATGTGATTTGAACGAATTTTGCAACAACATATAAGTTGCCATCGTAGAGTTAAATATTGGTCATAGTTTTATAATGCAATATTACAATTTTTATTATAAAATGTTAATCTAATTACCTAAATATTGGTAATTCATCCTTTAATAAATTATACAACTGTTAATACCTATTGCATAAAGTGATTAGGGTGTATTATCAATAATTTTCATAACATAATTTCTTTTTATCAATTTTATTATTTATTACACGTACATCCATTGGCCCTTAAATAAGATGAGCTTATTAAATACTTGCTGTACGATTTTTACAACTTTTTACGATACACAGCGGCATTATAAAAACAAATATATATCTCTTTTTTCTCAAATATGCTATAATCCACTGACACTCCTACTAATCACAGTATTCAGTCTACTCTTTCACTGCCTTTCACACTGCTTCTGACTCACTCTTACTCGATGAGAATAAGAATGCGTTTGCGCTATCACAACCAATCGCCAATGCGACACAGGAGTACCACATGACCATGGTTCTCCGCACCCCCTGAATTGATTCACACCCCGCAACCATTGCTACGTCTCTATATTCCTATGTTCATGGATGCCACCAATATCTTGCGCTCAATGCGCGAATCGGAACATATCCAACGATAAACAAACTAGCAAACAGAAGACAAGCATCAGTGGGTGCGTTCAGCAGTGTTACGTATTTTAGCGGGGATAGTGAGATGCGAACGCGGGTTGGTGCCCGTGGAGCGCTGAACCGTTCTGCTCGTCGGAGTGCGGGTGTTTCAAATAAAACAAAGTACAGGGAACTATTTTTAAGCTAAACTTCGAAGTTTATTTGAACTGCTCAGGAAGCTGGTTAGCGACAGAATGCCAGTAATGTTATAAAAACAGCTCCGAGCTCGTCGACGAAGTCGATGACAAGATCCTCCTGGTCCTCCGATAGATCCATGTTGTCCAATTAGAACAACGACATCCCTCAAGCTTCTTCAGTGGGTTGTCTCTAGCCGTCTCTCTGTCCTTGGCCCTTCCTTCGGGTTTCCCTTCATTCAGCTGGTGATTGAGGCACGCTTTCCGATTACATAGTTTACATAGACTACATACATTACATACACATCTAAAAGGTAGGTAAGCACAACTCTCAGGGTCAAGAAAACGTCGCTCGAACAAAGTTTATGACTTTTGGCCTCTCCCGACCGGAGTTTTTACCCTTACAGGACATCGGCAATTATTGAAAGGGAGGACAGAATTTTAAGTGGTTTTACGAGACAAGCTGCTGCCCGCTCGACGAAACTTGGCACGCAAATGTGAAAGGAAAAGTTAAGCTATTTACTATCTCCGCTTGGCCTAACTGTAATTTGAAAGCTATTGAATGCAATCTCAGGCTTCCGTACGCCTTCTCAGTTCAGGCAACAGCTATTAGGGGCGGTATTCTCAGTCGTTGCTTATTCTTAAGATCGTCTTAAGCATGCGGCATCTTTTACTAGTCTACGAGGTTAGTAGAGAATGCCGCATGCTTAAGACGATCTTAAGAATAAGCAACGACTGAGAATACCGCCCTAGCATTGTAAGGACACGTTCAAAAACTAGCAAGGTAAAATACCCGAAAAACACAACGCGGTCTACGTGTTTATGAGCCCTGAGAATAATCTCTTCCTCGTCCACTGTTTCAAATCTCGCTCCTACGTATTCTACATATCGATTATATACAATTCCCCAGCTACGTTCAAGCGATAGCGTAACCACCCAATTCCACCACATGATTGAACACGATTCTGGCGCCACTGTTCGGCTGTGTGCGTGTTACATAAATATCGGGATTTGTGTCTTATTAAAAATACAGCTGAATTACTGATATCGTCGTAACAAAATGTTACGTGTAATATCAAATGAAATTTTGACACTAGTACGTATAAAAATTATTCAAGATCTATCTGTCACCAAAGAAATATCTTGCTTACGTTAGTTTTATTCTTAATAACTTGCTACCATTCGAAATATTTTGATAAAGATGGAACAAATGATTTCAGAAAGGAAGCTTAGCAATGACACAATCTCTGTGTACAAAAGCAAAGTCAACAAAAACACGCAAACAATCCGTCCATCAGTCTACGAATACAGATGTTAAAGGACTCACTGACAAATGCGTTAAAGTTCCGAGCGGGCGTAAGTCGTGAAAATGTTCGGCATTTTATAATTGTGTATTTGTTTTGTTTCGTGATCTGTCTGCAATGTGTTAAAGGTTTATTTACACACATCAGTGATGTGTCCATTCGTTTTTGAACATGTTCTGTTCAATACAGTGTTTTGTCAATTAGCAATTTTTTGGATAATATTCTTGTTATTTCCTTGATGCGTCATTGATGCTCCATTTGGACTGTTTATAATTTTTTTTTATAGTTAAATGACTGATAAACAACTCAAAGTATTGATGCGTTGATACCCAATTCTTCAGTTGTGATTTGAACAGTAGATTATACAAAGTAAAGTGTTTTCTGTCAGTTAACAAGAGCTTGGAGATAGAAATATATGATTAGAAGTAAAAAAAATATTAATTTTGTACTTTTGAAAACTTCTTTTGCACATTTTTCAATGACAGATATGTTAGTGTTGTCAAAATAAATAAGATTACTTCATATATAAATGTATAAGTGTAGTTAATTGAAAATAACATATTACAATCTTATATTAGACAATTAGACAATTACCCTTTATCATTTTAAATACGATTGACGATAGTGACGACTTTATTAAATTTTATTTTTCAGCTGTAGGAGGTCCTGGTGCTGCCAAAGATAAAGAATATAAAAATCCAGAATATTTCTGCTATCACATAGATTCTTTCGGAGAAGCAGAAGTGGAGTTAGAAAAATATAGATTACCAGTTCCTTCTAATAAAGTTCCTTTCAATCGATAAATACGTATCTTCATTCATTTGTGAAGAATTATGTAATAGGCAATACAATATAGTTGATATAATAAATTATGTTAAAAAATAAAGAATTTACAAATTTTTAACTGTCTAAGAATAACGAGCAATGCAAATATATATTAACTAATAATAAATTAACTAATCAAAATAGCATTTTGTATGAAAACTGTTTAATAGTCCATGTATATTATTTTAACATAATACGTTCGCAATATAAAATAAAATACAATACTTAAAAACGATACTAAAATTTCATGTACTAATTGAAGGTGTAGGTGGCATTTTGTTAATAAATAATGATATCACAACTTTTGTTATCAATATTTATTAATTTTTATGTTCACTTTTAAAAAAAAATTTCTAATAATTAATTCAAAATTGGTTCATTACAAAATCGCCTGTTTATCACTTTCACATATAATCTTAAGGCGAATTTAGACTTTACACTTTGGATGTGTATCGCGGATAATTCATCCATAGTGAATGTGAATTAATCAAAAGTAGAGACTGGCTCTACATTGTTCATTGGTCATTTTGGATGTTCCCTTTCGATGCAATGCATATGAAAACAATCTTTAC
The DNA here is from genome assembly GCA_944738655.2 of Andrena hattorfiana. Taxonomy (NCBI): domain Eukaryota; kingdom Metazoa; phylum Arthropoda; class Insecta; order Hymenoptera; family Andrenidae; genus Andrena; species Andrena hattorfiana. The sequence continues at coordinate 12,279,388 of OX122893.2, read as the reverse complement.
ACCTTTCACTATGGATGACACCAAGTGAAAAGTCAAAAGTCACCTTTATATTGAATTAGTTTTTAAGTAAGTAGTACCACCTGGTATTACCTAATACTTCAGATACAAAAATATCGATAGTAAAAAGTTCATTTGTTATCTGAGGCATTGAGAGCGAAAAGAAATACGTAGAATAAATTTTAATTTGTTGTCAGTCAAACTAGCTTCAACAAATATTTGAGCGGTGTCACTTTGATTATGCACTGCGGTATGCACAATGCAACGAAAATGATTTCCACTGAATAAGTAGGGGAGTAACGTGCACACAGCATAAATATGGAATATTAAGGCAGATAGTTGACTAAATATAATGCATATATGTACATTTTGTATATTATCATGTGGTTAACGGTATCATAACAGCACGAGTCTAATTTCCACTGATGCACATTATTAGATGTAAGTAGATGCCAGGGCCGTGTGTTATGTTGTTCGTAGACTTTCAATGTACGGATTAAAACCGATTACGTTGAATGTACAAAGATAGCAAGTGTAGCAAGTGAAATTGCTGAGAGGCAGGAAATCGAAGAGGTAGACATGGTAATATTTCGTATGATACACATGGAAAATGTGACAATGAAGCGAATAGTACCGTATCAGGTATTGATTATTCCATATTACACACGAACACGGACTTATCAGCGAAGAAAACAGTACTAATTTGTAAATAGTTGTTTGTTCATTTTATAGTTCTAAAACATTTCATAGTTATGTTGATGTAAATCTGGCGCGCGAGATTTATATATATATATCGCTATATCGTCAACAATTATTTATTAATCAGTGTGAAAATTGGTGAAAATTTTTCTTGTATATTAAGGAAAAACTTTGTCGCTGCAAGTTACATGTAACTCAAAATTGCCTCGATACTTTTTATCGGCGAACGTTGAAAGACATGGGTTCTGCTTGAAAGTGGCATGATACTTACATTCTTCACCGACGCTTCTACTTTCTACGAGCGTCGGCCACGTGACTAGTCTTGACCATAGACATATATAGACGGAGCGTGTGCTGACGGGGGTTGCAAGGTTCGCGGTAAGGGGACTGTCATACAGGCAAATCGGGTAGCAGTGGTTATGCATGCCGAATGCTTCCGAAGCTAACCGACGTGCCTGTATGACAGGCTGTATCTGAACCTCTGCCTTTTCCCCTCCAAGCTTACCTTCCCCTGTCCGTAGTCCCAGCTTCTGCTCCGTCTATATATGTCTATATATGGTCTTGACGTTCAAAAGTCAAAACCAAAGAGGAGATATAATAAGAGGCGTCACTCCGGACGGAACCTTTGAAATCCTTACTTGACCTTGGCATTTAAATTGGTTATCTAGTGATTTCCCTAATTTATTTCTGTCCTTGTCAAGTGACGCCTCTTATTGTATCTCCTCTTTGTCAAAACGAGCGTCGACGCCGAAAGTCACGTCGGCCGATCACGTGACTGGTTTTGACTCTCCAAACGAGCATCGAGCGTCACATGAAAATGCACCTTACTACTCCGCGTTTGCGCGCGTTTTCTGCTTCTCTGCTTGGAATACAAACCTCGCGTTTATTCTCGCGTAAGATTTCTCATGAACATTCTTATCACACGCAACGTCCGTGGTATAGCGTACGAGCGGATACGTACAGATAAATTTTCGTTGCTCTACGAAGAGGTTAAAGACAAAACGTTCTGTTAGACAGTAGATCTGTAAAAATGTCGGCTTTACAGAAACACGTCCTGTCGTTGTTCCAACGAAATGTGCTACGAAATCTTATCAGTTCCGGGCATATTAAAAATAATACTCAGAGGCAATTTCACGAAGTGTCCAAGGCACAACGATCCAGGGCCAATACACTCTTCTTGGAATTTTGTAGGTAAGTGAAATTATTGACAAAGCGCGGCTTGAGTATAGTTGCGAAAATCGTCGAGGAACGTAAAGAAATAATAAACACCGAAATTATTGACGAAGCGCGGGTTGAGTATAGTTGCGAAAATGTCGAGAAACGTAAAGAAATAATAAACACCGCTTAAATATTTTGAAAAAGTATAACGAATGAATGCTACTTAATGCACATCAGTGTAGTAGACTCTTGACATCTAAATATATTGTTCCCCAATGATGTATCAGCTGTTTCGCTGATGCTGGACAAATTCCATCTTAAAAACGTTCTATTTTGTTGGCTGCATTTCTGTAACAAAATTCACTGTCACAAAAGAGCAGAAACGTGCTCGTGAGATCTTGAACCATTCTAAAGACAGAATGAACGTAGCATGATATCGAATTTACAGCAGTAAAAGGATTAATATAGGATTAATAATATGTTCTTTCTTTTGTGTACATGTACACATGATTAAAAATCTAAGTATTCTTATATCATATTAGCAATGATTTGATAATATTCGAGTTGAAAAGTATAATTGGTATCAAATGAATCTGTGTTTCGAGGGCAAATCCATTAGATAGGATCAGTAGTCATGTAAATCTCTGTACAATGCGAATGAAATCAATATAATTTTGGAGAACCATGAATCAGATTATGTATAAGTGTGAAACTTAGGTCAGTTTTATTGTTAACAAGTTTAGAGAATAAATGACGTATGAAACCACATTCAGCGATACAAACATGAATTTTAACTTCCTAGTTGAATAAGGGGGCAATCTGGTAATCTGGCCGAGAAATTCGGCAATCTTTATGAATTTTTTATGTGACGAATAACAAATATAGAGTATACCAAACAATTTTTTTGGTAAGTTTTTAATTTTTTTTACACAAAAATTGTGCCTTGAAGAAGAAACGCCTCGTAGGTTCGGTTTCGGACTTATCTAAAACAACATTCTAAAGCGATTCTTAATCTGTATAAGTGCCGCTATCGTAGGGAAAGCAATTAGTCGCTTATCTCAGAATTCAACAAACTGGCGGAAGCTCAAAGTTTGATAATGAGAAATGAACACGTTTTTGCAATTTTTAAATTTAACCCTTTCGCTGTGTATTTAAATTTTTAGATGATTCTTGAAAAGTGTCAATTAATAACAGTGAATGCAAAAAAAGTTTTTAATTTTCAAATTTTTTGCATTTTATATGTTTATCATAGTACAAGAGTATACATTTTTTTAATGCGTGGACTATAGTCGAAATCCGCATCGAACGGGAGTGTAGCGGCGTTCGATTATAGTCGAAAAACGCAGCGAAAGGGTTAAGGTGGAAAAAGCATGAGTTTTTCATTAAAACAAATCGATTTGAAAAATCGATCTGCTCTCCGCGATAGCCAATGGTTTGTAGAATAACCTAAAAAAGTTAGAACCGATTGGTCGGATAAGGTAAATGTTCAGATACGGCGGAAACACATTGGATAATTTTTCAATTATATAAGTCGATGTATGCAAATTATACATTGTATCTGATAAAACGTGTGTACTTTATCATTAAAAAAAAATCATTGGATTGAATAATTTTATAAAATATTGAAAATTCACAGTCCTTACAATGGCCCAATACTTGGACAGCTTAACTAGTACAGGGATGCCAGATTGGGCGGAATTCCGCCATTCAGGCTACGTTCCCAAAGTTTGGAATCCAAACCAATTTGTGACCAGCGGTCGTAGTCGTGATGGAAAACACTGGTTCTCGTTAGATCACCGAAGTTAAGCATCACGGGGCGGGTACTGGGGAAAGATGGGAGGAGACCACCTTTGTCCCGGTGCGCCGCTGCTGCTGGGATCCGAAGGAGAGAGAGGAGAGAAAAAAAGATACGACTATAGTTCGTTGGGCAATATAAGCGGATAAAGCTTGAAACGCCCATTCCTGTTTAACAGGAAAAACAATAAATACAAATAAATACATATACAAATCAACTGGCGTTCAAAAATTGAAGTTAGCGGTTGGCGCCTGAATTGGGCTACGGTTAGTACAATATCGACCATGGTTGCTTTGGCCGAAATTTCGATATTTGGACTGCTCAAGACCAAACGGAAGTCCTCGTGAGAATTAGAATTCACACAACTAATAACTCTTATTGCTGTAGAAACTTTAATATTACGAAAAACATGATCTCTAATTTTAAGTCCGATATTATTTATAACACTTATATAAAAGAAAATGATACCGAAGAAGCATTAGAAATTTTTGGTCAATTTGACAACGTTTCTAGTAACTTCTAAGGTTTTTTATTTGATAAAATAGTTTATCATTGTTGTGTTAAAATGTTAATTTTAATTTTCACATCAGTTTTATTTAAATTTCTTTTTGTTCAAATAAAGTTTATTTGTTATATCTAAAATAAATGAAGAAAACAGTTCCAGAAAATGTTAAGAAAATATTTAAACATCTTTTTCACTTAAGATATTTGAATTTTGGCGCTTTTGGGCTACTTTTTCTACGCGACCTGGCGGCTCGACAATAAAACCATCTGGCAACCCTGAACTATACTACATTTAGGGATGGAGTGCAAAATCACTAACAGTGATTTATCACAGTGATCGCAGAATCACGATCACGGTCGTGAGTAAAGTGATTGTGATTTTTTTAACTTGAGTGAATTGTTTACTGTGGCCGTAATTCTTGATCTTGATTGAATTATTTTTTATAAAATAATTCAGCTAATTCAGCGAATATATAGAATATACATTCATAAATAGTCAATGCATGCACACACTGATTTGATTGACTATAGTATTCACATATACATTATACTTTTTAACTAAAGTGAAGAAATATTCGTTAATTTAAATAGATAGAAATAGTTCATTTAAATAGAAGATATACAATTGAGATTCTGTAAGAACAGTGAGGACTTGAGAATGTTTCGAGAGAATGTAGAAATTGGGGTTATGTGGCGCGTGCAAAGATCAGTTATGCTCTCCACCAATCAGAAGCGATCACGGATCACTGTTCTGTCTTCACCAATCAGAAGCGATCACGGATCACTGTGAAAAATCACCGTGATTGGGAACGAACGTGATCGGATCACTCGTGATTCACAAGTCACGGTTCTAGCCAACACTAACTACATTCTACTTAAGAGTAGACTCGTTCCGCGCAGGGATATACTGTTGATTGGTAGGAAACCGGCAGGGAGAGCGCTACGACCAATCGCGTGTGTTAGATCCATGGGAGCTGCGTCCCGATTTTACTGTCCCCTTACATGGACATTTGATGAAAGATCAGCAATTTGGATGTTTTCTAGGGAAATTAAATTAAAAAAAAAACAACACAATAGTTTTATCTTTTTGGCAGATTTCTTCTATATAAGTAATTTATTTAAATCAGTAAACAAACTCGAGTAAAAAGAATCTATTATTGAATGACTAATTTTAAGGTTATGTGTATTCATGTATGACACGAATTTTATACATGAATTAAATATTATCATTAAAACAAGATAACAAGGTATTAAGTAATTATTTTATTATTCTGTCAACAATAACGCGCACTTATTACTTTACAGTTTGCACACGTGGTAAAGTTTAGGACCGTTCCGGGATTTCACTATACCAGTAGATAGACGCGTGAATAAAAAACTAATACGAATTTTTATTTTAATCTTCTCAATCAAGAGATAATACTACAAGGTACCATTTTTCTAAAAATGTAATAGTTATACTAATATACTAAACATTATTAATAATATTCGCTTAAGAAAAAGTAGAGACTGTTTAGCAAATCAGATAAGAGCAATACTAAAGTGTAAACTGAGAGTTCAAGAAAATGATTTTTTTTACTCGTGTTACAAGTTTACTAAGGAAAATATGTATATGAATATATTTTATTAAATATTTGAATAATTGAATAAAATAGTTCTTTTATGGATAAAATGAATATTAAAGGTAATAATCAGTATTATTTGCAGTAGTGTCAAGTACTGGGACGTGTCCACGTATTGGGACAGTTACCTTATTTTTTTTTATTTCAGACCCGCTAATCGAAAAATAGTAATTCTGAGAAAAACGCGTTTAAAGTTTTCAACGCTTACGCAGCGCGCTGCGACGAGCTTGTTTCACGGGTCTGTAAATGTCGAAATACTTCGAATATTGCTCCCAACTTTTAACAGTATATTCTAACAACTAAATACGAGGGTTTCGGACGCGTATTACCAGAGTACTCCTATAAAACAGTCACAATTTCAGCGTGCAATCAATTATTAATAGATTTACCAAGGCAAATGTATAGAAAAACTAAATTTGCCGTAAAAATGTGGAAAGAAATTGCATAGAGTGTAGAAGAGTCTTTTTTGACACAGTGCGTATATAATTATAATTAGATATATTTTGTTTAGAGACTTTGTTTAGAGACTTATTTTGTTAAATGACTTTGAGAATTAGACTTAATTTGGTCAATTATAGACTTTAATAAAGGAAATATAGTGAAAATACACATAATATATAATAAAATGTACGATAATGAATAAAAAATATATTAGAATTATTATTATCAATAAAGTTTTTGATAAAAAGTTCATATATACATATATGAATAAATGAAATTGCAGTGACATACGTGGAACGTGTACGCTATTTCCTTATGCTAAAACTCGTAAGTAACAATGATAATACAGGTGGCAGTCGGTTTGATCAAGAACGTTTATCAGTTGTTGATAATTGCATCAATGCAAAATAGATGGTAAGAATTTCACCACACACAGTATCAGCGCATACGTTTACGAATACACGTTTTTAATTATACGCATGTCGTTACAAGAAGTACATATGTATTTTATGGACAAGAACTAAGTATATTTTCAAGTTTGAATTTTTCTCTTTTGTCTCTGCACGTTAGTGTGTAAAAACGAAGATATAATAATAATGTTGTCACATAGATGCCTTATTCACGAAATATTTACTACAATCGATTCATTTAAAGCTAACTGTTTTGAATGATACGGTGGTGAATCTTCGGTATAGATATTCCGCATTATCGTTAGTTTCGGTAAAACAAGTTTCGATTTTAGATGAAATAAAATACGCGACAGGTACTCTAAATATACATACGGCAAACAAACATCGATCTCGCGTAGCGCGCGGTTCGTGCAACATTATTTGTTCATATCTTTGTGTTAATAATCCGGTCGATGAAATTCTCTTTGGTCTCGTCTGGGTCGCATTGTATTGTCGTCTGCGTTCCGCGGTGTGTTATCGCTTTTAGAATCACTGTAATGGATTTACTTATTTCTGAGCCCAATTCTTCTTCGTTATGCTATGAGTTTAAGCAGGATCTTAAGTAGAAAACTAGAGAGATGTCGAGTTAACGTTACAGCCCATGTGGGTTTTATCAGTTTTTTAACAGAGTCAATTAATGTACATATTTAAACACGTGACGTACTTGCGAAATATCACTTGGATCTGCTTCAAATACGGTCCCTTCTTCGACCGACGACATGTTGTAAATTGTATTGTGTTATCGTATCAGAAGAAATACCTCGTTTAAGGCTATGGTTACAGTGGGCGCGTTTTTGCCCGAACTGAACATCGCGCGAACATTTGTTTTTCAGAAATACCTACGTGGCTGTAAAGGCTGATTAATTTAGTAATTTTTCGTGCGTGGATACTAAAATTTAGTCAGGTAGTTTAGTGAAACAATGGTTAATTACTAAATTACTAATAACTCGCTACTCGACTAAATTACTCGACGTGTCTGTTCTAGCCTTAATAGATATTTTTACTCGTTTAATAGCGGAATAGCCGATACCCGAAATAGATTCATCGAAGTACTTATGTACTTTTCCATTATCCGGACGCCACTGTCACCCTTAAATTAATGGGTGGAGAATTGCAGAAATTGAAAGTAAATGAAAAAAAAAAGATTTATTCATTTTTCGGTTGGTTTAGGTTTAGATCAACGATATTTGTTGAACAAACCAAGCAATTTATCTAAATATTTCAGAATGTCCGCGGACACATTCTATTATATTTTAAGCGGTATAGAAACATAGATATATTTTCAAAGTGCAATTTTCGTGACTGCATTTCGCCAGAAGAAAGACTTGCCATTACATTTTTAGCGAAGTACACGCTTCATTTTTCTGTTAATTTATGTTTGTATTTTAAAAATACGAGATATTTTATTTTGTACTTTAAGAAGTATAAAATAAGTATGGCTGAAATACGTTAAAGAATTAAATAAAAAATTAAATAAGAATGAGATAATAAAATAATACTATTATTTATTATTTTTCTGTTTCAATACAAGATAATAATCAAAATGTGAAAACGTGCAAAATGTGAGATCTGAAAAAGTGTTCCTAATTTCGTCCCCCTTGAAAATGTTTGTAAAACAGGAAAGAAATTGGAAAAATTAATTTATTTATTGATTCAAGGGATCTTACAGTTTATGTGTGCAAGCAATCACGGAAAATAAACGTCTTCTTTTCGCATGGACTCCTTATTCCACTGTTTTCGTTTCGTCATCTAGGTACAAAACATTAAACATTTCTACTAAAATTGCTTGAAAACCGATAAAAGATAATTCACTCCTGTAACTGTTCATGTTTCAGTCCTTTTTATTTCAAATAGCAAATTTTTAGAAAAATGATCTTAATTTTCTTTAGAGTTCCGGGGAACGAAATTTGGAATTCGCGCAGGTTTCAATATGGTGATCGCTCTAACAGACTACGCGAGTGGTAGCCATCAAAGTTATTGCGTATAAGAAACTACAAGATATGCTCGAAAAAGTGCTACAACTTCGAATTGGAAATAATATTCACTTCTACGAGTAATGTGCTCTCATATTGAAGTTTGTAAAAACACGCTGGTCTTAATCTGTTACTTGCAAATCTGTCAGACTACTGACGTATAATAATGCAACATTTACCACCAGATGACACTGCAAATACAACCATAGGAATCGAGAAATGCAGGGGGCGGAATTTGGGTCCTTCACCCAATACTACATATAAATTTTATAGAAAAACCAAGCGAAGAAGAAAACTATTTTGCAGAATTAATCATTTATATATTTCAATAAAAGTCATGAAAATTTTCAGAAAATAAGATATACTGAAAATGAGTAATGATTATAAGAAATGGCAAACAAGTCATTTTGACTCCCTTCGTAGACCTAGTGTTAAAGAATAAAATCAAGTTTTCTTTTCTTTTTACAATGCTCTTGAATTACTTCAGTCGTGGTTACATTAATCTCCTTTTTCTTTGGGTGGTGCCAGGGCCTCCTCTAGGTGCATCACTGATGTAGGGTAAATCCGGGAGTTGGTCGAAACAGTTGATTCCTACAGAATTAATTGTTCTGAACCTTAACACACTTTTACATATACACAGATGTAGAGTCTGAATATAGCGACTCGACCAACTCTCCAGCCCGGGCTGGATTTAATGGGCCGGTTCCCCATTTGAAAAAAAAAATAAAAATGACAAAACTAATAACAGAAATAAAACTACAAGTGTAGGCTTTTGGATTGCAAGGAATATGGATATTTCTGGACAGACAAGATTTATTCGAATTAGGAAGGAATACATGGTTTGATTGACAGGATGGGGCTACAAATTTCGAAGGTCAGACGTTGCGTCTCGATGTATTTATACAATTTTCAAAGATACCATTGTGCAAACGGCACTTGACTTTACTCTAATGAGGCGTCCAGGAGTTACTCTGTACTCTCCCGTTCGATTGGCGTCCAGGTATTGTCGCCGAACTCTCCATATCGAACAGGCGTCCAGGAATATTCTCCCGTACTCTCCTCTCTCAACGATTGGGTATTTAAGAAGGGGGCTTTGTACTTTCGCGACTCTACTCTACTGAAGCGTCCAGAAGATACTCTGTACTCTCCCGTTCGGTTGGCGTCCAGGTATGATCGCTGTACTCTCCATACCGAACAGGCGTCCAGGAATATTCTCCCGTACTCTCCTCTCTACGTTAACGAGGCGTCCAGGAGTTCCTCTGTACTCTCCTGTTCGGTTGGCGTCCAGGTATTGTTGCCGAACTCTCCATACCGAACAGGCGTCCAGGCATATTCTCCCGTGCTCTCCTCTCTTTTCTAATGAGATGCTCTGTACTCTCTCGACCGATAGGCGTCCAGGTATTATCGCCGTACTCTCCATATCGGTCGAGCGTCCAGGAACAGACTCTAGTGCCTAGTCCCTCCAGCAGGCGTCCAGGTATTATCGCCGAACTCTCCTGCCGGAGTCCCTAAGCTGTCTGAGAGCGGCCGTGTGTCGTACCTCGTCCTCTCTCTCAGAACAGCGAAGAAGAAAATGCCATTGCGGGCCTCTAATTTATATCCAATCGTTGCTATCCGCGGCCGCAGAAATCAACAGATGCGTTGTCAAGCGCGAGCCTCGCGAGACGTGGTCCCGCGCCCGCACGTCTCTCCTCACGGGCGGCCTACAAGCGTGTTCTCGAAACGTCTCGATGGTCAGCGTTTCTCAAACTTCCTTTTCTGCATGCTACACAAGTACTCTTCGGCGAACTGACGACACCACCAACAGTACACTCAACGCATCCACCTACAATATATACACCTCATGATACATTTGCAGAATCTTTCTTCTGGCGAACTGCATTCACAAAAATTTGACTCTTTGCAAATGTATCTTTCTACTGAATATCTCTGTGCACATTCTAAAATATTAAAAAAATTTGCTATCTTTGAATAGTGTGTGTTCACCATAACACAAAAGTACGGTTTACATGCTGCTATCTGCTACTCATTAATAAATTTCTTAACAAAGGATTGTCTAAGTAAAATTCAACGATGTCATCCATTTCGGCTACCGTCATATACATACATACAGTGGCGTGCGAATGAAAGTTTACATCCTTTAACCCAGCGCTGTTCAACTTGCCTCTTGAGAGGCAAAAGCCGTCCCCCACCATCGTCCGCCGTTGCCACGGCGCATAGACGCGACCGATTCAGCTGAGCTTCCTTCTCTACGGAAATGTCGCGGTTTCCTTAACGACAAGTCACGCTGCTCGAAAGGAAGGTTGGAAGGGGAAGTAGACGCGTGAGGGGCCCCTATGCTAGACAGCGCTGCTTTAACCTTTAGTATCATGATTTTTTCATTTTACCCAGAAAAATTCTTATCGGTCCATTTTTGTCCACACTTCATCGTAAAAATAAGCAACAAATTCCTAGTGCAACCATTTTTTGTATAAATGAAAAAATATGGATATAACATCAGTGTTAAATCATGCATAGAGATACTTATGTATTATAATGTTAAGATAATACTCGGTTTTGCAGAACGTTACACTAGCGTTACATACCTTATTGTGTTCGACATCAGATTTATTCACAAAGGAAATCCGAAGTAATTGAGAGAAAAATTAGCATTTACATGGTATTTTCAGTGGTTCTGGCGAAATTAAGAGTTGTAATCAATAATACGAGATAGTGTATCACAGTAGAATTTCTACGGATGTATTTCTGCCCTAAGGACACTTGTTACATGCGGTAGTAGTAAAGTAACACTTTAAAGTTCATGAAAAAGACTCCAAATGGCGTGCATAATTTTTTCAATTCGTGTAACACGGGTGTTGTATTATGATACTAAGGGTTAAAATCGCATAAATTTTTTAGAATTGTTCCAAACGACTTGAGTTTTTTTGAGAAGCTAGTAGGATTAGTTTGGTAAGTGATGTGTTTCGACGTTTTGAAAAAAAAATGGCAATTGGTCGGAATACCGCAAAAAATAGTAAAGGTCGTTTTTTTTTCAACTTTTCTTTCTGAGCCTGTAATGAAAATTCAAAAATCTCGTTTGTAGCTACAAACGCGTAAAGATCGCAGAATAAGGTCAAAGATCGCTGATTTCGGGAATTTCGATCGTAGCCGTAGCAATCAATTCATGGCTCACTACGTTGATTTTCAGAAAGCTTTGCATTGGAAATAGGTTAGGAAATTAGAGCTGTCTAACTTGGAATTCAAACCGAACGAAGCTTTTTTCCTATCGATTCATTTTATTCTTATAAGACCCTTGATTAATTGAATAGTTTGATATGTTACGAGTAACTTACTGCTTTTCAAATGGCTCAATGGGATTCGAGTGATTCTTTATATTCGAGTAGCTTGAATGTAAACAAATCGTTAAAACGTTCAAGCTGCTCAAATCGTTCGGAGATTATTAAATTTTATCAAACTCGATTGAATAATTAAGTTACTTCGACATTCGAGAACTTGGCTTGGTTCGTATGATTGCACCTGAGTTTAGCTGAACTTTTTTCTGTCACCTATTTGAACAGCTCTAATATAAATACTTGCACTGTTTGAAAAACGATTACTATTATTTCATTACTGCAAAACATTCAGCTGTACACGTAAATCTAAAACCCGAACCATATATGTGTTTTATTAGCAGATAAAGCATGCGTAATCCAACGTTGGACTATGTAGTACAATTTAAACCATTGCTTTGAGTAATAAACGTTTTTACCATCTAAAATGACGGATGACCTTCTGCAAGACTTTCGAATGTAGCTTTTCATCTTCGAAATTAATTCATAATTTCTCATAAATCTTGTTTATGAAGATGAAGGGTAGGGTTCACAAGTATCAAGCTTAAGTAATGGCCAGAAGCAAAGAGCTAACAATAAGAGTTGAAATTCTAGCGGTAGTAGCTATTTCGTGGAGAATAGGAATGTCAGTTGAAAAAATGTCAAAACAATTTTCAATTATTTCGGAAAAGGGGTGGGAAATTGCCGAATATTATACGATTTTGTTAAGCCACAGTTTGCAAAAATGCAAGCAGAGTTGAATAAAACAAGGGGGAATTCTACTGTCATAAGTACAGCAAAACGGAAGTACATAATACGGTACTGCTTGCACACAGGGTCGGCGGATCGAATTTTTCCCGAGTGTGGATTTGGTGGCGTGGGGAGTAAAAAATTAAAAGATAAAAGTTTAGCACCCTAAAACCCAGTGGTACGCAAACAAAAAATAAAGAATGGTAAAATGCCTTCCACGTTCCCGAATGTGGAATTGAACACACAGCAAAATCTCGAGTGTGGAATATTCTACACATTCCACGCAACTCACGTCGGCCCTGTCTGGACAAGTGATACGTTTCGTGATTCCACGAATGATAATCTGCTATCCTCACAAACTGCCTGGTCCCGTATACACACTGCAGTATGTGCAGTATGTGCAGTGTGTATACCAAATATGTTGAATCAAAATGTAGATTTAAGTAGGTAAGTTGCATACATGCTGAAAATTTCATAAAAATCGATTAACGTTGCTGTGACCAGTATTACAACAAAATCAATTAGTAACAGTTTTTCGGAAAGAATTTTGAAAACATTCTTCTTAGCGAAAAAGATTTCCGACACTTATTTTTAATGCAACTTATTGCCTCCTTCGAAGTATCTTTCTATCAATTTATAATGAACACACTGTATACTGCTTTCGTATGTTTCCTTCACACGTGCATAGTTCGAAAATTGTACGTATGTATAATAAATAAACGTGTCGCAATGGGGTTAAGAGATCTGAATTTAAGAATACGTTTACCATGAATGCATGTATCTACAATCTATACATATGCACATAAAACTTAGGGTCGTAGTTATGACTGATATGTAAAGCAGGTTTTTTATGATAAATATAAGTTGCAAATAGGATATGCAAATTAATGTATTCTTCGTAAGAACATGTAAGATGTATGCCAATATTTGTAGGCATATTTTAGCTGCGGGTACATTGAAAACCCCACTTATGATATATGTACGTTTACCTGTATTGTAAAAAGGTAGTTCCGAGTATGTATCTATTTGAGGATATACTGCTCCACACTATTTTTTGCTGAGTATATGATTATGTACACATGTAACAGAAGATGATTGTATTAGTAACGTCTGTATAGGCAGATTTCAATATATTATGCCGAAACTTTTTTATTAATATCTCAGAAACTAACAAATACCCGAGCCTAAAATTTTATATTAAGGGTCCTCTTCCCTGCCCTCCCATTCCCTCAAAATTTCGATTAATTATGATGGTTGAGTCATACCGTAGTATGTATATCGGCAAACTATAGTTCGAATTAAGGAAGTTTTATTTCGAGTTGTGAAGGTGCTTACAGCGGAGAGGAAGGGAATGAAGCCGTATAAATGGTAAATAAATTACTGTCACTAGGTATCATCGTATTGATTTTGTCCATGAAATTTGAAATTTCTGTTTAGAGATAGCTTTCGTAGAATGTGATCTAGAGACGCGGTAGCGTTTCTACGCCAAGTACATGTTTCGACACCCTGTATATGTCGATTGTCGCTGCCGCGTATCTTCTACCACTGATATATAACACTGGATGCGACATCGCCTCCTACAGCGCCTGAAGCCACAAACCAGGCAGCCATCTTTGAGAATGAACTACATGCGCCGCCTGAATAGCGTCTCAATTATCGTTAAGATATTGTTAAAGGCCGTCAGTCACTAGAGCAAAGTGCGGCGGCTACGCATCGTTCATATGACAAAACAGCAGTGACCACGCATCACCCATATGGGCCATATGACAGAACAGCACCGACGAACAATTCGCTTCGGTCGCCTCGCTTTGGCCAGGTCTGTGAAGTTGGCACCCCCAATGCGAATTTTTGGAAAAAATCGTTTGCCCATCGTTTGCCCACGTTTGTCCGACAAAAATTTTCGTTTGTCCATCCTTCAAAGAAAAGTTATGGACAAAACAAAACTTTTTAATGATTTGTCAGTGGGAAATGATTGTTCACGATTTGTCCACGTTTGTCCACCCAAAACTTTCAATTGTCCATCCTCCAGAATCGAATAATTAATAAAAATCGCGAAAAAGAAAGGTACGGCTGAACCGATCACGTTTAAGTTCGATTTTCTTCAAATAAATTATCAAAATCGTTTGTCCAACGATGGATTTCGTTAGTCTATGTAGATCAGGGGTGTCGAACTAGCGTCTCGCGAGCCGCAGTGGCTCCTCTTCGCCTACTCCGTACAGCCGTAGGAGAATGGTCCCTACCACACCTAATTCACTCTGATGAATTTCTCCTCCGGGTGCCGTCCTCTCTCCCTACCGGGTCTCGTGCAACGCCTGGAGAAACCTAAGTGGGGAACCCAGTGATCAGGGATGCTCAGAAGTTCTTCGGCTGCACTGATTTTTGGTGGGGGGAACACCTACAGGAGTGGTGGTAATATGTGCGTAAACTGACGCCAGCGCCAAGCCGGACAAGTGGCCCCAACTTGAAGCCAACCACGGCCAACCATCATCGACAATCTAATTTCCGGTGACGCTGGTTGGCCCATAGACATATATAGACGGAGCGTGTCTGAGGGGGGTTGCAAGATTCTCGGTAAGGGGGCGATACAGGCAAATCGGGTAACGCACTGGTTATGCATGCCGAATGCTTCCGAAGCTAAGTGCCTGTATGATAGGCTGTATCTGAACCTCTGCCTTTTCCCCTCCAAGCTTACATTCCCCTCGCCGGTAGTCCCAGCTTCTGCTCCGTCTAGATATGTCTATGGCCAGTATTCATAGTCGCTACTTATTCTTAAGCAAATGCTTAAGCATGCGGTATCCTCTACTAACCTAGTAGCTAGTAAAGGATGCCGAATGCTTAAGCATTTGCTTAAGAATAAGTAGCGACTATGAATACCGGCCTATGTGTTGGCCGCGGTTGGCTTCGCGTTGGCGCCACGTGGCTGGCTTGGCGCTGGTGTCCCCCCACCAAAAACAAATGCAACCGAAGAACTTCCTTAGCATCCTTGCCAGTGATGCCCAGAATCGTGGAACGTGGGACAAATGCTTACCGCCACTATCATCTATCGTCGTCTCCCACTTTCTTTCCATCGCACTACACACAAGCATATCCCTAATCCTGTCCGTGTGAGCTGCCTGTTGGGCTGCTTTCATAGGGGTGCTGGTGAAAAAATTTTCTTTGTCCATAATTTTTTTTGAAGGGTGCACAAGCGAAATTTTTTGCTGTACAAAGCTTAGAGAATATATATATATATTCAGGAAAAAACAGACTCATAACGGGGAACTACTATATATATATAGTTATGAGTCTGTTCCTCCCGTTGACAGTACGGCGACCATCCCCACCATTTCTCGGAAGCCTGCGGACGAGAGTGAGAGAACCGGAGAACGAGCGAGAGGCCACGAAAGCGTCGACACGAAGGTGCCGTTCTCTCACTCGCGCCACTGGCCGCGCGGAACCATGTCCGCAAGCCACTATAAGTTCGCCGCCAGCCCCGTTCGTCGGACTCATAACGGGGAACTACTGTATGGAGGTCTCATGGCCTATGTCTCCTGTGGAGCCAGTTGCCGACCAATACCGTACGAGAGAGAAAAAACATTGTGCGAGCAGGTGCGAGCGAGATAGGTATATAGATCCCCAATCGTCCTCAATGCGCATGTACCAATATCGCCGGCGGCGATCCGCGGTTGCCTTCTCTTGTCGCGCCGGCGATATCGGCGCATGGGCAGTAAGTGGGGGCAGCCATGTTTGAAAACGAACTACATGCGCCGCCTGAATGGAGTCTCAAGTACTACGCAGCTTCTCGAAGACGTCCTCCTTGGTGTCCTTTGAAAGGACTCCTTTCCTCATTCTTGTTCAAGAATATTTTCGTCCTCTACGACGTAGAGTTTACATCTACGAAGTATGTAAGAAAGTAACCTCCATTGAATCCAGAAACGTAGTACTTGAGACGCCATTCAGGCGGCGCATGTAGTTCATTCTTAAACATGGCTGCCCCCTCTGTGGCTGCAGACGCTGTATGAGGCGATGCCTCATCCAGTGTTATATATCAGTGGGATCTACATACTTCTCTCTCTCTCTCTCTCTCTCTCTCTCTCTCTCTCTCTCTCTCTCTCTCGCACGATGGTGGCGACAGTTTCGAGCTCTTGTAGGGACTTTGAGGCGCGCGCAGCGGCGCGTACGTTTCGAACGTTGGGTTCCCGCATTGCGAAAAAGAAGTTCGACGTATTTTCCGCCATTGCAGTATTAACGCGTTAGAAGGTTTGCGAGATTTGTAGAGAGTACGGCACTGTGGCCGATTGTGAAGCGTAGGAACCCAAAGAACGGCGTTTGTCCCTGTTCCCGTGCCACTAGGAACACGGAATATATTCGTGTGAGATATATGTGTAGTACACGTGGTTACGTACAAACCCCACATTCTCACTGAGATCTCCATGTATATATACTCTAGGGGACAAACGTGGACAAACAATGGACAAACGAATACTGTTTATTTTTTTTCCAAAAATTTGCATTTGGGGGTACCAACTTCACAAACCTGCTTGGGCCTAGTGAACCGACGGCCTTTAAGGGGATACATGGGTGTTTCGAAGTCAAAAAATCGATTTTTTTTCGATTGTTTATGATAGCCACAAGACTTAGAAGTGTTTTAAAAAAGGTTTCATTGAAAAATTCGAAAAATGGCGAGACTGAGCGTAAAAAGTAACGGGCAGGTCACTGCAGGTAAACGCGCCGCGGCAGACTTTAAAGCCGTTTTTCTCAAAACTATGTTTTTCAAGACGGTGAACATCGTAACTCGAAAACGGATTGATATTTTTTGTTGAAATGTTAACTGAACCTACAAAACACTTTTCTCCACAATGTGGAACTCGCTCACTAAGATCGCATACCTTTAACAACATTTAAGACAACAAATATCACAGAATTACTTCAGTAAAATCCTTTACAGTTGATATTTGTTGTATAACTCCGTGAAATTTGATTAAAATTTTTCGAACGAGTTCCACATTATAGATTTTGAGTTAAAGGATACTCATATACAGCGATTTTGCTTTTACATGAGTCGGTCAATCGGAATTGTGTTCACCACATGGAGATGCGTATTACGGAAGCACTAATTTTTAATATTTTGTAAACATTCTTATTTGAAAATACGTCTTATATCCTTACGAAAAAATTGTTAAAAGTGTACGTTAAGTCTAGTATTCGCTTTAACATCGTGTGTGATAGTATGCCAATTATGTACAACTGTGACCTGCTTCTCGATATCGCTGGTATTCTTTTAACATTTAATCGCACACGTGTGTTGCTGCTGGCAGTATATCGCCCACCTAGCTGCCACATTGGGTCTCTTGACGCACTGCTCAACTATCTCCTTGACACGTACTGCAATGCCGATCACCTAATCTGCCTGGGTGATTTTAATGTTAATATGTACATGGCGAGCAATATGGACACGAGGCTCCTAAATCATTTCATGACTGTTCTTTCTCTTAAACAAATCATCACCCAGCCTACACGTATCACTAAATCTTCTTCGACGCTTATTGATTTAATCATGTTATCGCGAGATCTTATTCCGGCCGCATGTGGCTCGCTGGACGCTAGTCACATCAGCGACCATGCTTTAACTTACGCTGTACTTGGTCTCCCCTCGCTGTCGCGCTCACACCATTATCTGCTACGTAGGAATTTAAAAGCGATCCCGATCGATGAGTTCAACTCGGCTCTCCAGAGTATTGACTGGTCTCCTCTTTACGATGCTTCCTCAACCGACGATAAAGCGAATCTACTCTATGCGTATTTAATCTCACTCTTCGACCGCTTTGCGCCTATTGAACGAATCCGGGTTACCAAACCCCCGTCGCCGTGGTTGACGTGCAATGTACAAAAGTTTATTAAAATGCGTAACAGAGCGTTAGCCAAATTTAAAAGATCACACAGGGCACTACACTGGTCGAATTATAAAAACCTGCGTAATCTTTGTACACGCGCAATTCGGGCAGAAAAACGTGCCTTCTTTCTGCATCTGTCGACTGCGCCACCCTCCTCCTCTTCCTCATACCAGCGTTCCGCCAGAGCTTGTGTCAAAATTTCTCTCCTCCACAACCAGCACGTTCTCCTTCTCTCCGTTCTCTCTCAACGACATTTACCTTGCACTTAAGGAGATAAAACTTACATCCGCCGGTCCTAATGACATCTCTGGTACAATGGTCCTCTATTGTATTCCTCACTGTCTTGACCCGATCCTCCATATTTTCAACTCATCCCTTTCTTCCGGCACAGTCTCGTCCATCTGGAAACATGCTATAGTTCATCCCATCCCAAAAACTTCCGTTCCTTCCAAAGCTCAGGCATTAAGCTCGCTTCGTCCGATTTCCTTAATTCCATTCCTGTCTAAACTTCTTGAGAGGTTATGTTGCGAGCAGCTGCAGCACTTTGTAGAACAGTGTGGTGTCCTTCCGCTTCACCAGTCAGGATTTCGACGTGGGTTCAGTACCACTACCTCTATGCTACATATTTCTGATACCATTCTGCGTGCATTAGACTCTCGTCGCGTGGCTGTCGTCACGTCTCTGGACTTTTCTAAAGCCTTTGATA
The DNA here is from genome assembly GCA_944738655.2 of Andrena hattorfiana. Classification (NCBI taxonomy): domain Eukaryota; kingdom Metazoa; phylum Arthropoda; class Insecta; order Hymenoptera; family Andrenidae; genus Andrena; species Andrena hattorfiana. The sequence continues at coordinate 12,260,113 of OX122893.2, read as the reverse complement.
CACTTGATCACGATCTGCTGATTGCTAAGCTGCATCATATTGGCCTTTCTTCACTCGCACTTAATTGGTTTCGCTCCTACCTTTCGGATCGCAGTCAGCAGGTCGTCGTCGTCAATGCGGGTGGCCCTCAGTTCTCGTCTTCGCGATGCATCCTGCGTGGTGTTCCACAGGGGTCTGTATTTGGCCCTCTTCTGTTCCTAATCTATGTTGTGGACCTTCTATCCGTTCCTAAATTCTCGATTGCTCACATGTACGCGGACGATTTACAGCTTATAGGCCGTCGCTCACTAGGCCGAAGCATCGCGAAGCGAAGCACGGCGACCACGCATCGCTCATATGACAGAACAGCAGCGACCACGCATCGCCTATATGACAGAACAGCGCCGACGAACATTTCGCTTTGGTCGCCGCACTTCGCTTCGGCGAAATGGGCGATGGCCTTATTACTCCTGTTAATGCTGCTCATATCGATACTACCGCCGCTGAATTTGAACTGGAATTAGGGGATATACTGCGCTGGACTGAATAGCACGGGCTATCTCTTAACCCTTCTAAGACCTCTGTGATTATAATCGGTTCCCCTACTCTTTTAGACAAGCTACCTCCTTTCTCCCTTTCCTTCGACTCTGCTAGCATCATCCCTAGCAGCTCTCTTAGAAGTCTTGGACTCCGTTTCGATCCTCTTTTAAGCTTTGAAAATCATATTTCTGACCTTTGTCGTGCTGCGTATACTCGTCTCCGTATCCTATACCCTTCACGATATCTCCTTACTACTCCTCAGAAGCTTCTCCTCTCTCAATCTCTTATCTTCTCTCTTTTCGATTATTGTGATGTTGTGTATGGTCCTCGTCTTTCCGCCGGTCTTGCCTCCCGTGTTCAACTCGTTCAGAACTCCTGTCTCCGTTTCTCGTTTTGTGCCCGTAAATTTGACCACGTCTCGCCTCTTCTGGAAAAATCTGGCTGGCTCCCGATGAGGCAGAGATGGATTCTCCATCTCTGTTGCATTACATACAAGATTTTGCGTGCCCGCTCACCTCCTTACCTGTTTAACATCCTCCCTACCAACGCTTTCTTCCACACTGCTCACTCTACTCGCTCGCAAGACATGCTTTCCATCCCTTGTCATCGTACAAACTACCTTCGTGCTTCCTTCTCCTATGTCGCCCCCCATTATTATAATTCGCTTCCTTCCGAAATCCGCGCGCTTCCGACTCTCTTCTCTTTCAGATGTGCTTGTCGCTCTTTCCTGTTGCTTCATCCGTTATAATGCTACATATCATACTCTGAGGTCTAGCCAGTATGTCTTGTCTTCTTCTCTTCTCTAATAAGTTGCTTGTACTAATTTATGTCTAGGTTAAGTTTTCGTTTTAGGTTAAGTTGTAAAACAGTCTCTGACTGAACTTCGCCTTTGCTTGTGTCCTTGTTTACTTTCTTTTGTTGTTATCTTCTGCGTTTGCAATAAAGACGTTTAATAATAATAATAATAATTGTTCGATAACCGTAGAATAGGATGTTTCTGAATTTCAGATATTAAAACTCCAATATCCATTATATTAGCAATAGAATTCACTGAAAACGGGCGTCAACTCGACGCTCGTGTGACCGGTTCCGTAAGAATACATATGTACAATGGCAACACCGTCCTTGCCCAGTGGTCGACGGATTTTGCGTTTGCTGTGCGTCATCGTCGTTCTATGAACGTTAAATTTGACGTACGGTGCTCGTGTGACTGATCTTATCATAGACTCTTATGTCAATACAATGTTACGCTATGATGTCTGCCTATACACCGCTATACACCGCACACCAGCGTAAGTCTAATATAGGTACTGCAATATATTATGACGTCCGTCGAAAAAACGCTCGTGTCACGAATTTTATTATTACACGTTCGTATACAGTTTTGTAATCAGTATTATTTTCCATATTTTGTACTTTCTTATCAAAATCTATCCACATACTGTCATTTATGTCTCTATGTGTATCCATTATGAAAGAACTGTTACTGGCGCACGGTTGTGTATCGGAAGGCTGGGTCATCCAGCCTGGGTGTTTATACAGAGTTATCCATTTAAGACTGGCGGCGTTCGCGCGATTACAAATGAGAACAGCAACAGCGTCACACGCATACTTACTACTGCAATTATATTTCGATAATCCGCCATCTATGGGCTGTTGCTAAAAGTATAGGTTCGTGATAGATGACCTACACTACTATGATTGTAGTAGTACTACGTAGTAGTACCTACTATAGATGATTGTAGTAGTAAGTATGCGTGTGACGCTGTGTCGTTCTCATTTGTAGGGGAGACCGGGGGTAAGTTGTTCCGACAGTTCTATCTTCAAAATGAAAAGAGCGTTGTACTTTAAATTATTTTTTCCGTGTAAGTTGATCACGCCACTCTGTCGCCCATTTTAATAGCGTACGCGATAGCGAATCGTTTGGCTGTAAGCAAGGACCTATTAGTCGCGTACCACATAAGTAAATATTTTTCTATCATTATTTTTTGGTCTATTTCGATTATTAAACGTTGATATTATTGATTGATTCGTTCTTATGGATCAAATGCCATTTAAGAACATGGTGTAACAGTGTTTATCGTTACAATATATGTACAAGCAAAATAATCTCTCAAATTGCTACATCTGTCGATAGGGGCTAGTTGTTACCGTGATTTAGGGCATGTTGTTACCGTAACAACTTGCCCCACCGCAAATGTATGAATTGTTCCTGCTGTGCTTTAAGATGCGAACATATGAATGAAAGGCGGAAAGGGGCACCATTTCCATCGAAGTTACGCATAAAGTTAACAACTGTCACTAGAGAATTCAATATCTGCTACTTGACTCTTTCGAGAGTTATTAAAAAACTACAATCTGGACAAGAAGCCACTGTAGGCTGCAAGTACAAATCTCAATAAGTAGGTACTCACAAACAGTTGAATGTAAGACTGATTTGTAGATTTTAATTTTTATACCAAAGATAATGTTTATGGTTATTATATTGTTTTGGTTTTCTTTTATAGATAATACATTTTTGTTGATCCGAACCTTTATACATAAACATTATTAATAAAATTCTGTTTTATTTCATTAGAAAATGAAATATTTCATTAAAAGGCAACTCTTATATCTTAGTAACAACTTACCCCAATACGATAACAACTTGCCCCATAAAGGGGTAAGAAGTTCCGCTTCGACTAGCCACGAATAAATTATTTTTATGAAAAACCTATTACAATATATTAAATACAAGCTTAAAGTCATAAAATATAATAAATTTAACAAGAAATTAGTCAATAATGGAGAGAATAACTACATTATTTTCTAGTCATTTTTTATGTTCTATCAAAATCGGAACTTTTAGCCACGGTCTCCCCTACTCGCGCGAGCGCCGCCAGTCTTAAATGGATAATCTTGTATAAAAGCAATTGCATCACGACTGTCAGCATGGGATTCTCGCTATCACTTTGGATTTTTAAATGTGTAAACGAAAATGAAACTGTTCAAGTACGAGGTCAAAAGTCTTCTACATAATGATATCTTAACGATATTATCGATGTATCGAATTATCAGGGAGGGAAATAAATGTTAATTAGTATCGTGACAGAGCAATATATCTATAGATACTGAATTCCATCTAAGAGTAGACTCGTTCTGCGCAGGGATATACTGTTGATTGGTAGGAAACTGGCAGGGAAACCGCTACGACCAATCGCGCGTGTCAGATCGGTAGGGGCATAGGTCTACTTTTAGGTGGAATTCTATATAGTCAGCAAAAATATGAAATATATAGAGTAGCACGAAACTGGCAGTACATCCTCCAAAAGGGGTGATTCTTCGGGTGAAAATTAATCTGAAATGTAAAATAAAATTTTTCTACAAGCTTACTAATTTTGTACAAAATCGATTTTAAAGGGAGAATCGATTCTTATTGTTAGTCAGATCGAAATCAATCTTTTCGAAAAGGAAAGTTGATGCTTCATGAGAGTTATGCCATCTCCAGTTCTACCCGAGTAGTCCCCCCAAAACCGAAATTTTATATCTCACTTAGTTCTCGAGATACTACGACATGACGAATTTAGTTACACCTTATACATATGTAAATACACGGTATATATAGGTTGTCATGTCACTCGAATTCCACATTCTACATCAGACTAGGTAATACGGTGGTTCAGCGACACTTCTTGCTAGTAAAATGAATTCGAAGTACGTATCGCGCCTTCCTACATCACATTTATTCAAAAGAAATTGTAAACACTTGTGACAAATAATATGCGTATAAATATAATTTGCCAATATTCTGAAATCGAGAAGAATGCCTAAGTGAAAACGCTAATGAAGAAGCTATTAGCATAAAATTTTATAAAACGTATCAACAACTGATAAAGAAAATTTAAACTGAAGATTAACAATCGAGATTAACGTTTAATTTAAGTTGCTTGTGAACTGTGTATGATTAAATTATTTCAAAACGAATCTAATATGTTGTGGCAATCGAAAAAGTCTTGAAAGTGAGCCCATGGCTTCCATTTTGATCATATCAATTAGTTCACTGGTAGGCTTAAGCAAGGAAGGATGCGATCGAAGATAATGTGTGTCGCAAAAATTGTTCATTCTTCAGATCGACGAGTTCGGGTGCACGAACCTTATATTCCGCCAGTCAGCCCCAGATCGTAACGACCAAAGATGAAACTCGTGAACTGATGGCTGTGTGGCCCGATATTGTTAGGGATCTCACGGATGCTGGTCGCCATCTTGATATTCCAGATGTTACTAAATGGATGGCAAAGGTAAAATTTTATTGTAAATTGAAAATTCTGAAATAACACGTTCGTTAAACACACACAACCTGAACGGAAAACGCCGATGTGCGTTCAGCGAATGTGTTTAACAGATATGGCTGAGGGGTTTCCGCACGTGGTGTACGCTAAACGTTTGATTTTGCGGATTTAAAGGGTTGCGACCTTATACGTGCAGTATAGGCAGGGGACATACTTTTCGACCAGACTCGACTATTTCTACGAAATTATATTTCTTTTTTACGATTTTTTTTGTGTGCAATAATTATAGTCTTGCGCAATATACGTACGTCATTTTAGTGGTCGTAGTTGGAAAACATTTATTCAGGTCACGGTCAGAAGAAAAACAGGTGCAACGGTGCAACCACGTGTAATACTACTGTTCCATACTATTTCTTTATTATTATTTGAAGAGATATTCAACTACTTACCTAGTCGGGACACTTGCACTTGACAGATTTCCAAACCAGATTTTTTACTTTTTTATTTTACGAGGTCGGACAATATTCTTAAATGGGGAGTAGGTTTGTTAAATGCAAATCACTTTGGATGTACCACATAATTATGGATTTGTGGGCTTATTGTTTATTTTGTAATGTCGACGGAACGCACGTACCGCTGCACAAATAAATAAATAATGGAATTATTTATAACACACTGACACATAACAAATGTACTCTGGTCTCCATCAACAGGTACTGCAATATAATGTTCCTGGAGGGAAAAAGAGTAGGGCGTTGGCAGTTGTTCACGCATTCAAGACATTGGCTCCGCGTGAACAAATAACGGAAGAGAATCTTCGGTTGGCGCGAATTTTAGGCTGGTGTACAGAATTGGTATGCAACTATTTTATTATGCTTTATGCTACTAATGATATTCATAAATGTTCGATTCGTGGAGGTCAACTAAGCTGATCACACATTATATTAAATACAGTAAATACAGTAAATTCTCGTTACCAGACCGTTTCTACCATGCTTTAGAAGCCCGGCGACTATCCCCACCATTTCTTGGAATCCTTCGGACGAGAGTGGGGGAACCCGGGAACGAGCAAAGGCTATTTCGTTTCCTCTCGCTCGCTCTTCGTCGGGCTGATAACGAGGATTTACTGTATATGTAGAATTCTATAGAAAGTATTATTTGTGAATATACTGTCCTACAAGCTTTATTCATTATTATTGTACAGTAATATACTTCATTTATGGTAATTGTGCATAAAAAGGTATGTACACTTCACCGATTTTGATGAAATATTTCGTAAAAGTCAACAGTCTGAACAATTTTTCTTTATGCATATAACTGTCTCTCGGCCTTAGTTCTCGAGATATTCGCGATAAATTGTTACTACTATTACCTGGCGGATTTAAGGAAAAGGGGCCAGGTGACAAACGTTCTGAGGGGCCCATCCCAGACAGCACACGACGTCTTCAAGACGTCCATTTTACGTCTGTTTTACGTCTGAACGTCTGAATGTCCTGATTCGTGACAAAGATATCTTTAAGATATCATACGGACGTGTTAAAGACGCCTTTAAGATGTCTTTAAGACATCCACAAGACGTCTTTAACACGCCCATAAGACATCTTAAAGATGTCTGTCAAAAGATTATTCGCGAGCGTTTTCGTCTGTTCTTGCCGTGTCCACACCGCCGCAAATAGAACAAAACGTTCACATACGATTCGTACAGTGAGTTTTGTTCATGTTTGCGGCGATGTGGACACGGCAAGACAGACGAAAACGTTCGCGAACTTGGAGCATATAAACATGGAGGAAGCATACAATAGGAGCAATTGTAGACGGCGATAGAAAGAGAAAGATATACACGAAGGATACCTTCTCTCTTTCTAACATAAAAAAAAACGCTGGCGCTAGAAAGAGAGGGGGTGTCCCCCATGTACATCTTTCTCTTTCTATCGCTGTCTACATTCTCGCCCATTGCATGCTTCCTCCAGGTTTATATGCTCTAAGTTCGCGAACAATGTTTTTGTTCGTGTTCGCCTTGGTGTAAACGCGGCATTAAAGACGTCTGTAAAAAGCCATCATATATGTATATTAGATTCGGTTGTAGAGCAGCACTTATGCCGAACCTCGCCTATTTACCATTATTGTTATATCGTAATTGTCATGGTGCAATAAAGACATTTAATAATAATATTCTGTACAATATTTCACTGTAATGCGCGTTTTTTTTATAAACAATTAATACTCTGTGTGTATATATATATACACCTAGAATTTAGAACTGCTTATAATGAAATATGATGGGTAGGTGCGAATAACGATTGCTTCGTAAATGGAAAGTCCTGGTTTCGATTCCTCTTGTCACCGTCAAAATTTTTTTCCGAACATGGACCTGATAAAGACGTCTTTAAGGCGTTTGAGAAAAGACATCTTAAAGATGCCTGTGTGCTGTCTGGGATATTTTTGGGAAAATGAAGAGGCAGTTCACTAAAAATGGGCTAAGTGTAGTAGTACAGAAATAAATGTAGTGTTTGAGTAAAATCATAATTTCTTTTGAATATGGTTCCTTGAATCCGCCACTGACTATTACATTGAATTCTGCGTATAGGTATGTAAATACCTATACTACTTACGCGTCCGTGGCAGCATGGGACTACCGCTTATCTACTGTTTCTATAAATACAGTAAATCCTCGTTATCAGCCCGACGAACGGGGCTGGCGGCTGGCTTGTAGCGCGTTGTGGACACTATTTCGCGCGGCCAATGGCGCGAGTGAGAAAACCCAAGAGCGAGCGAGAGGAAACGAAAGAGCCTCTCGCTCGATCCCGGGTTCCCCCACTCTCGTCCGAAGGATTTCAAGAAATGGTGGGGATAGTCGCCGGGCTTCTAACGCATGCTAGAAACGGGCTGGCAACGAGGATTTACTGTACATCGCGACGGTTGAAAACAAAACAAATGATTAAGCTGATGAAGTTTCCGAGATATTCTAAAAAAACCTTAATTGGTAGTTGCTTGGGGATAGATTAGTGATCCTCTAGAGAGTGATCGGAACAACGAGTATCGTCGCTGATTGGTTGCTGCGATTTGGAGCAAAAGCGGAAGTAGACAGAGAAAGAAACTGTAAGAAAGAAAGAAAGAGACAGAAATGCGGATAAAAAGAGATAGATAAACAATCAACTTGGAAAGCAGACGATTTAATGAATGTTTAGGTTATATTATTTTCGGTGGTGCTCCAAAATGGCTGCGGTTATACCGATCACTCCCTAGAGAATCACTAGGGATAGATTGGTTTAGCGGACTCTCTAACGGGGGAATATTGAAGGTAGAGAGTGGACGCAGAGAGATTTGGTAGAAAAATAGTGGTTTAATTAATATGATAGAAATACACGGTTTGGCTGATTTTAGATTTTACTTCTATATTTTAACTGCACGCATGCCGTCTACGTGAAAGCTTAGGAAGTTCTAATGTACCGGAAGAATTCGCCGTTATGGCGGAAGCGCGAGGACTGCGCCTCTCGCGTACCCGCGATTAATTAGTCTCGTTTGAAATTACTTTCAACAGGGAACATACTATATATACCGAACTACTATATTAGAATATTGATAACTCGGTGAGCGGGAGTACGTGGGGTTTGTTTACATGACAAGAGCTGTGTCCTAGCTGAAACAAATCGTTGGTTATTATTTTATGCAATTTTTCTCGCCAGAATGAGGTGTACTCGTTACCTAAATAAGTTTAACCCTCCGTGGTCACGCCTTCTTATAATTACAATTTGGTCACATGGGGTTCACTGCACCCCCGCGTCATTTTAAATTACCATTTTCGTATTCTTGAATCTTTTAACTTTTGTGTGCTAATTGTACTTTCGTAATACTCATACAATCATGCTCTAACACTCTTTTTCTAGAATGTAAATTTTGATGTATTGAAATTTGTACATGAAAAAATAGTTGTGGTTCAAACTTTCGAAGCGATTTTTTTTGTTAAAATTCATATCCCGGGGTGCAATACACCCCGTGTGACCACGAAGGGCGAACTAAAGATTTTTGCGAATATCTCGAAAACTAAAGCCGTGCGGCGGTAGCATGTATAGGAAAAAATTATTTGGAATCATATGCCCGCGACAAAATATTTCAAGGTCATCGAAATCGGCGAGGTGTACCCTTTTATGCACAAGTACCGAAGTTATTACAAAAAGGAATTTTGAAACTGTGGAATATTTTGTAATAATATGTAATATCTTTCTCTATCGATCTGATATTCTAACAGCTCTGTTACATATTTCATTAATCCAAAGAGTGAAAAATCAACTTTGTACATTTTTACGTTTACATGTGTACATATTTACAGCTGCAAGCATTCTTCCTGGTAATCGATGATATTGAAGATGGGTCGCTAACACGGCGTAATCAACAATGCTGGTATATACATAACGATATTGGATTGGCAGCAATTAATGACGGTATAATTTTGGAAATGGCTATATACCAACTTCTCCGGACACATTTTAAATCGAAAGATTGTTATATGGGCCTTATGGAATTATTTCTAAACGTAAATACTTACACTTATGCTACATCTAAGTAGAATGTAGGCTAGAACTTATTGAATGACTAACATAAGTCGAAATTCTTGAATAATTATTTAACGGGTCACTTGGTATTAAAAAAAAAATACCATTTATGAAATATCGTGCTGCGAATTCTTAACTCTATCGTGTAAAATAAAAGAAATTTCAATCGAAATTCCAGCGTAATTTGTTTATACCGGAAATAGTTCGTGCTCGTGGTATATGTGTGGTAACCTTGATCGTAATGATTTAATATTAATTGCAGACTACATTAAAAACAACCATGGGTCAATGTCTAGATTTGTTATCAACAAATCATGGGAAAAGGCCAAATTTAGATCTTTTTACAATGGATCGGTATAATTCTATCGTAAAATACAAAACCGCATATTATACTTTTGTACAGCCAATCAGCGCAGCCATGCACTTGGTAAGTTGAATATCCGCGCTGATATCGCAATTCGATTTACTTCAATTAAGATTTGTAAAGAAGATGTATATTTCTTCGATTTCGTTTGCGTAATATTAATCTTGTATCGGTCGGCCTTCTTACAGGCTGGTGTAAAAGATCCAGAAATGTATAGACAGGCGAAAACCATTCTATTAGAAATGGGTCACTTTTTCCAAGTACAAGATGACTATTTAGATTGTTATGGCGATCCAGAAACTATTGGAAAGATTGGCACAGACATAGAGGCAGGGAAATGTTCGTGGCTCGTCGTTGTTGCTTTGCAACGCGTTACGCAACAGCAAAGGAAGATCTTGGAGGTAAATAAACCTTCATTGAAATCACGTATTTGCTTATTAAGTAATCAGGTACGCGGGTCAAATAATTTTTAATAACACACAGGAATGTTACGGAGAGTCAGATCCGGAAAAGGTAAGGCGCGTGAAGCAGCTTTACAATGAACTGGGCTTACCAAATACTTATTCCGTTTACGAAGAAGAAACATACAATTTGTTAAACACGCACATACAACAAATATCGCGTGGACTTCCGCACGAAATCTTCTTAAAATTACTTGCGAAGACGTATCGCAGGGTGGCTTAAAAATGTTAGCTACAGATTACACACAGTAGACTAATTTACTACTAATCTAGGAAAGGATATACATAAAATGTGTTTCTTCCATTCTGTGACTTCGGTTGAAACGAAAGGAAGAATCAGTAGCGATTACATTTTATTTTTATCAAATATAAACTTGTGTAACATTGTTAAATTTGAAAAACAAGAAAGACAATAATGGGTTATAAGCGGGAATGGAAACTCTGACAGAAATAACTGTCTCGAATTGTTATATACAAGGGTTTTGGGAAAACAGGCGTGATAAACTAAAGTGATTTCACAATCGTAACTATTATGAACGGAAATTGTTCTGGAATATATTGGTTCTGGTTCTAATTTTATATCACTTCTTCAATCTGTTTCATCGGTTTAGAATGAAAAGAAACTGTTGAATGTTCGTAGCATGTGTGCGTTACGTGGAGTACATTATATAAGTGGTAATTTATATGAAACTGTTGCCTGTAGTTGCTTCTTCTGCTGTAGTTGAAACACCTTGTTGAATCCACCGAAGTATTTCACAGTTTGCTTCTGGAAGGAAATGATGGTAGGCCAGATAAAAGAACCAATATCAGAGCTTTAGTCCAAACAGATATATTTATTAATCTCGTTTCTTTCTGACAGCTATTCTGAATAACGATTTTTTTTAAGTTGTTTCAAGAATCGAAGTCGATTCATTTTAAAATCCTGGTCTCAAGTCATAACGGTAGTTAAATAATTCATGCACAACGGCAGAGGTAACATTAGTCAATAAAGTGATAAATGATATTCCATATTCAGCGAGTAGGTAAGATATTTTATATTTTATACAGCAGACATATATTGTATACATTTTCATACGAAATTTAATATCTACTGTACAAAAACATGTGTATGAATTCAATGTACATGTTTATATTTTTGAAAAATTAATGAGAACAGTCGAATAATACCTTTTAAGAAAATCTCTTTATTTTCTTCTTCCTGCCCCATGGTTCACTATTTTTCACGTTTCTACGAATTTTCCAACGAACAATTTCTTTTAATTCCCGCCTGAGATTTTTAAACTCGTCATCTGGCACGGACTCCTTGGAAAAAAACTTCACCGCCTCTGAAATTGATCGAATAACGAAACTTTTTAACAACACCACGTTGGATTATTGCTATTTATAATTTCTTATAATTAAATACCATTAAAGCGCGTATCGTTAGAATCGAAGAAGAAATTATTCGTCTCTTGAAATACATCGCTTGTAGTTTGCTCATTCTTCGTCGTGCTTCTTCCTTTATCGTTGTCATTCTCGTCATCAGACGAGTCATATTTAAATGAATTCTTTCCACCAAAATTAAATTCAAATTTTTTCTGTTTCGCGGGTTCTATGGTAGTTGCATTGTAATCATTATCTCCTAAAAGATTATAAAAATATAAGAATAACAGTCATAGTAAAATTTTTTCAGATATAACGCGCATAGAGACAAACCCTTTTCAATGTTCTCCTCTTTTCCATATGTTTTTAGCAGACTAAATTGCCCTCTTTCTTTCAAGCTCTTTGATAGTGATTCCGATACCGAAAAGTAAACATCTTTCGACACTTCGACCTGTTTATTTTCAACATCTTCAACAATCTCTTTTGCTTTCTTCTTTGTTTTAACTTTCTTGGCATTCGCCTCCAACTTCTCTGGGGCAATTTCATATTCTTTATGATTGCTTTCTGTAGGATCGTACCTAATCATCTCTTTCCTGAAAGATTAAATAGCATGTAATGTAAAGATACATACTGGAAGGATTTATATAACTTTTCTTCGTGCATACTTTGCAAATTTTGAATCCTTGTTGACCTCCTTGGTTTTTGAAGTAATTGGCACTCCCAAAATATTTTCCAAAATGTCTAATTGCCATTCCTTTTCTTTATGCAAATCCAATGAATCATTGTTTTCCACCGCAACGTTTTCATCTGATATATGGTCATTTTCCATGAAGCGTTCGTCGATTTTAAATCGTTCATCGTTTCCTAAAGTGCGACTGTGTTCGCAAGGCTAAAATTATTAATTAATGGGTACTGGCTAATTGTATAGAAACTAAAGTATACTTATGGCGAGATACCTACCCTGCTACATTCTTTTTCATTCCAAATTTATTAACATCCAGCAGTGATTCGCCATTATCGTCATTATAATCGTCATCATCGTCATCAAACAAATCATGCTTCCTCTTCTCTGTTTTTTTCTTCACTTTAGGTTGTTCTGCTTTGAAAACATCGTCATTAAATATTATTTTATTTGTATTTGTTTTGCTATCCTGTAGAATTCAATACAGAATTATGTTACACGAAGAAAGAAAAAGATTCAAGCCATGATGAATTGGAGCGCAATATATACCAAATTCTTCAATGCATTTTTCACTGCCAATTCTTTAGCTCTAAACGCTTCCTTCTGCCGCTTCAATGACTCCAGTCGTTTTTTCTCAGATTCACTGATTTCTTGCATTGCTGTTTTGTTATGCTCACGTTTCTGACTATCACTCACTATCCAGTTTCATCGGTTCCTTGAATTTTTTAGGTTATGTTTACTGGTAATTTAACGGTGCTTAATTTGCAGGGTTTCGTGTTACTATGTTGTCTGCCTGCATGATTGGTTTGCGCGCGGATTTACAAGTTTAAACACCTTCCCCTTTTAACCTTGCTGCTCCGTTCGAGTTTATTTAACGCGATAACAAAAACGCTCGCAAAAACGTTACTTGTGAAAGGAGTGCTTTATAATTAATATATATACATCATTGTAACTTGGAATACCTCACCAAGGAATTGGAATATTTCATGAGGATTTGGTATAGTAGTACGTGTCCCGATTACGCTGCTTTGACGCTGACTTGCTCACGAAGGAATTAATTACTGACTTCTCTTACTTTAATTTTGCTTGCTGAAAATTTAAATTGGTTTTTTGAACCTTTTTCTTTATTAAGGTATTTTTTTCGGGTTAAAAATGTTACTTTTTCATTTTTTTTAATTGAAATAAAAATACATGTTTTGTCCCAATTACGGTGCCCTAAAAAGTGCGTGTCCGTATTACGGTGCCCATTTTTTAATAACGTTCCCGCGGTTAGGTTATGTCTTCGAACTTTGAACTGCTCAAAACATTTTTTTCTCTACGAGAGGTATTTGTATGTAATTTTAATATTACCTTTTCATTACAAAAGCAAAATATGCAAATATAAATTTCTGTTCACCCGTTCTGAGAAACGAAAGTAAGGTTAGGTTTAGCAGTTATAGGCCGGTATTGATAGTCGCTACTTATTCTTAAGCACATGCTTAAGCATTCTGCATCCTTTACTAGCTACTAGGTTAGTAGAGGATGTCGCATGCTTAAGCATTTGCTTAAAAATAAGTAACGACTATGAATGCCGGCCATATAGAGGGAGCCAGTAGTGGGCACCGAGGGGCACGGTAATAGGGACAAGCGTTAAATTTCTGTCCTTATTAATGGCTTCACTTTCAAAAATACGAAAACGTTTCAAAATTGCTCATTTTGCTATTTTTTCATAAAATTGGAACCTTTTATGATATAATTAACACTTTACATAAGTGCAAATCATGATAATTATCAATTTATTCACGTTTTTAAAATACGTGCTCCTTACCGTTTCCAGTCTTCATATTCATTTTTGAATTTTTTTTACTATGTTTTAATTGTTTAAAAATGCAACCTTCTCGTTTGTAACACATAGATTAATAGTTTAACTTATTTAAGAAAAATTCTTTCCCTATTTATTTATGCGAGTTATTTTGTACGGCTTCTTTAAGTATAAAGGCACCGTAATGGGGACAGGACACCGTAATCGGGACACGTACCCTATTTCCAGGGGCGGATTTGTGTATAGGTTGAGTAGGGTGCAGTCTAGGACGGCAAATTTTGGGCGAAAAAAATTGACAAAGGTTTAAACAAGGCTTGAGACAACTTTAAATCCAATTCACTTTTTTTGTAGCAAGTTAGCAACAACTCATATGGGAGTTGTCATATTGAATTAATTTGAAAATTGTCTCAACTCTTTTAAATTAATTATCTTTTAAATATTTCATGGAAAAGGGCGGTAGACGCTTGTTAGCTTAGGAGCGCCAAATCTCTAAATCCGCCCCTGTATATTTCAGTAAGGTGGTGAAGCAGAGAGGATATATAATAATTTTAAAATCCCATTACAACGATCTGGAGCTGAGTGAAGGACCATTTAGGATCCTCCACTTCCGGAAACAACAACCGCGATCGCAATAAAGTCAACGGTTAATTTCTTTTGCGACAGCTAGTTAATTATTCGACGAAATTTAATATTTCTGCTAAAATATTAATTCCAGTGGCTATTACTATGAAAAATGATTTTAACAAGATTTACACTAACTCCCCATTATGAATTATTATTAACTATGATCGATACAACTCGAAATATTAAGTAATTAGTAACATTTGAACTTGGACTTCAAAATGATTTTCTGCGCTGACCGAATTTTATTTTATTCTCAATGTCTAAACGTTCGGTAAATGTTAGTGACCGACAGTGTTCGGGAGTGTCCTGAAGTGGTGGATCCACTCCTAGACACTGCAGTACACCATCGGACACTCTTACTAATGCAAACATTTGCAAATGGCGGGTTCTGAATGGCCTAATTTTTCCCATGGTGAATTCTAATTCCTAGCACGCGTGGCGGTACCATCTGTTTCGAGACTTTGCCGGTAAGGTCGCATGTGACCCTAAAATGGTAAGAGGGGGTTCTGGGACTCCCCGAACGCTGCACAGAAATATTCAGTTCTGTCTATCCTATACCTCGTTTGTAATATATCCGATAATGTTTAGAAACTGCTAAAGTTTTTGTTGTAAGTAATAGTGTTTCGTCTCTAGATGATTACACCGTACACTTCGAGTCGATAAATCATTGGTGCAATCATTAATTATTATTGTAATGATATTTCGGTGCGATTAATGAATGTTTAAATATTATGTAATGAAGAGGAATTTTCGTGAGAAATACCGTTTACCTTTGTGGGGCGACAGGCAGATACTTTAGAAAATCAGTACCAATATACATATCTGTATATGATTTAAAATTTAAAAATATGGATATGGAATTATGGAACTTAATAATCCATATGAATATTCCTGTATAATACTTTGTTCCTGTTCTCTTTTATTTTTACCGAAGAGAGAGATGGAACGGCGTTTAACATATCAACTAGAATCTCAACACTCAATGAACCCTGCCTCTTCATTGACCCGCGCCCCTTCTTCAAGTTCGCGGCAATCCCGGCGACGAGATGCACTTCGCGCGGCATTATGCAAAAACATGTACGCCCGTTATGTGAATAAATATGTATTCCGTAACGGCTACCCCTTTGTCCCTTGCCCTTCGCCCATCGTTCGTCTCCCTCTGCCATCGGCCTTCATAAATTATTTATTCTCGAGGGAAACCTGTGCGCTCCCATCGCTAAGACGATTACTTTAATTAATGTCGATCGTTATCGGCGACGTTGAAAGCCAGAAGGGCAGGAGTCACGTCAACGAGACGCTTTTAAATTCTAATACGTCGACGCGACGATCGCACCCTCATCTGCCCCCTGCCGATGGCAACCGTGCGGAGACGCGGTGCTTCTCGTCCGTTTCTCTAAAGTAAATTCATAATCCGGACCAACCGTTCAGCTGGTTTCCGATGCGTTTTAAAGAGACGCGCAATATATTTACCTATCTTAAAATGGAAGTAGACAAGGACTTCGCATGGGAAAAAGGTTTCGGGGCTGGATATCGAGCGCAATTCGCGGGTCGCAAGTTAACCGAGCACCGCCTTTAATTTAATGGAGGCCAAGGGATACGTGTGTGGGTGCATACTGCGATTTCACGTTGAGCTTTCTGCGGCAGGAGGCTGGTCCTTCTGGAAATCTGCACTTACAGTCGACCACATTTGCGGTATTACGGTTTACTGCAAACGGAAAGCCGTGAATGCCATTTGGAAATCATTGCCGATTGAAGAGCTGCAAGCGGTTGTAATGCTCTTAGGAGTACGATACAAAGTGAAAGGATCTTCGTTCGGAATGTCCGTGTCCCTATACTTTCCTCTTTTTCTTCATCTGGTCTGAAATATTCCGGGCAATGTATCGAATCTCTATTATGGAAAGCGTGTACAGAGGTACAGCCGGACATCTTACTCTTCACTCATGGCTGGTATTATTAATAAACGTATTTTTTAAATGAAAAGTAATTGAAGCAGGGTCCCTTATAAGTCCTCATTGCACAGTACTCACAAAGGAACGCAACTTTATGTGTTTATAGAGTGAATCAAGACACGAACAACGGTATGTTTCATTCCTGCCTAATCGCGCTTTAAGGTTATGAAAACTAACCTCAAAGTCAAGTAGGCACCCCCATTTCTTCGCGTATAACTTCTAAAGTACAAGAGACAGAAAAAAATGTTTCAAAGAAAAGTTTAATGATACAACAAGCGCTGCAAAAAATTTTGAAAGGGTTTAAGAAGAAAATACTTGACGAAGAAAAACCTTTTTTTTTTTAACAAACTTTGGTTTGTTGACACAAGTTTGCAGCGCTTAGAGCACAATTAAACTTTTGTTTGAAACATATTTTTCTGTCTCTTGTACTTTAGGAGTTATACGCGAAAAAGTGAAAGTGTCTATTTGACTTTGAGGTTAGTTTACACAACCTTAAAGCGCGATCGAGCAGGAATGAAACATACCGTTGTTCTTGTCTTGAGTTACTCTATAAACCCACAAAGTTGCGTTCCAATCGGTGAGTGCGGGTTTGCGATGTTCCGTTGCCCGATGCAGAAATATTGAAAGTGTCGCAGAAGATGGCAGAACCTGGTTCAGCTCTGAAACAGCATCCTCAAATCTATTCGAATCGAGGGAAACGTTCACGATTAAGCCTGGAGTGCTTATTAACATTGTACTTGCGAGCCGCTTCTGCGGGGCTTCTATGACACCAGTTCTAGCGATCATCCGCCGCAACTTAAGTATTATTCAGCGGTAAAAAGATGATGGGCAGAGTAGCGAGGAGGCTAGCTCGAGGAGGTAAAAGCGTTTCCATTTAATTACAATCGATCGAAGCGGCGGAATCGCCTTCGGTGGCATTGGCGCGGCCGAGGTCTGGCGGTTTTATAGCAGGTCAGCCGCGGTGGTTCGTAGAGCGGCGTTAAAACCACCACTCAAATTTGCAGAACTTTTTTATTCCCAACCACTCGAAGCCTCCCGCCAACCCGCTATCTCTGTTCCTTGTTCGATGGGTTTTAAAATTGCACGGCTTTACCCTCCTCCTCTTTTTTTTTCACATCATTTGGTTAAAAGATTTCTTCCTTCTTCCGCCGACCTACCCTCTCCATTCTATCTTCCGCCGGAAACCAACACAAATGTTTGATCTACTTGATGCACCTACCTTTAACCACCTCCGCTTCATCGTCCCTGGCTTCGAATGCCTCTTCATCTACTTCTGCCCGCATCAGCCTGAAATCCCGTATCCCTTTGTGTCTCATCCTCTATTCCTTTATGAGACAGCGCCCGCTGAGACGCGCATAGAGCGATATTCTTGAAAATGTCCGCCCCCACCGGCGAAGCTGGCAATCCTTTTAGAACGATCTCGCCAAGGTATCCGGGCTTGTGATGTTTGTGAACGGAATTATCGAGTTTGCCGGCAACAGATTCGACATCGAGCGTTTTGTTGCCGGTAAACTGTAAGGCACGCGTCAGTTCCCTTCGTTTTTACCTTCCCTCTTGTAGGGAACTTGAACAACTTGTAGATAAATATCGGTTCAGGGATTTGTTCTCACGACAGTTCAAGCTTTTACCAACCCCCAAGTGTGGCGCGCAATATCGTTAGAATTCGCGTTACGCTCGTCATCCTGGGATTTGTTATTTTCTACTGCAACTGAGTATCTCGACACAGGCTACTTGTCCCTCATATTTCGTGCCTGGCCCGCGATGGCCATTTGTCACTTCTCGAGCAAAGTTCATTGCTTTTCGGGCCATTGGACGTGCGCTATAAAAAATGTAAAAAAAGAGGGTAGAAAGCGGAGAGGAGTCGAGGGTGGAGCTGGGGTTGGCGGGCAGGCGTGGGTGAAGGAGAAACACTTCGAGGCAGAGCGAAAGTTTCGAGTTGGCGTTATTGATGTCTTCGGTGGATGTGTGCTGGCGGCGAGGCGGGCGAAAGGGGGTGGGGGGGGGGGGGTCGAGGTGGTGGTCGGAGGGGGTAATCCTGAGAGCAGCCTCAAAGGCCAAATGAGAAATACTTTCCGATCGGGGGCAGCAACCCCGAAGACTCGGCTGCGAGGCTTAAAAGACTTCATATAACGCTTCTGAGCCGTGAGATCTTAGACTCGCGTCGAGATTTCGACGCTTTTATTATGTAACTATGTGTGCAGGGCTCGTTCGTGTTGGTTCCGCGATTTTTCCCCCCCGCCTCTACCCCCAACCCCTTCGTCTCGTAGCCGACAAACTTTCGTAATTACGAGTTGCTGCCTTTAAAATGACGACTTGAAATTAATCCCCGAGGAGCGATATCTCCGTATAGCGTCTGCCACTTCTCGTTTCAATTCTTTCCCTCATCGCTGGGGGTGATTCGAAATTCCCAGCGTGGTGAGAAGAATTACTACCTCGTCCAAAATGAGCGGAGGATCCAGAATACACTAACCGCGGGGATTCCCCTCAGAAACTATAATTCCCTGCCGGGGAAATCCCTGAAATCCTGCCTGAAGGCAGAAAAACTATGGTTGCTGCTTCGATGAGCATCCCGTACCCACCCAAGGGTTGTAAAATTGCAGGCTGAACAGTCGAGAATAATTTATGTTTCTCGACGAATGAGCAGCATCTCGTTACCCGTTTATACTGCCGAGGAGCCTGGCTGAGCCTTACGTTCCCCGCACGATAAACGCAAGGAGACGAGGAACAAGGCGCCCGGGGGTGGAAAAAAAAGACGAAGAATTAATTGAAAACACGGGCAACGAGGTGCAGCGTCGTTTAACTGGATGCCCGGCGTCCCGAACGCCGGGGGAAACGAAAATCTCGTAGGCGGTAATAATAAAGTAGGCGATAAATAACCGCGTTTAAGTGGTAACGTAATTTCAGTTTGCGCCCTTACCAGGGACCATTAAGGCCATTATTGCGAATCTCTTAATTTGGGAAAAACAGTGTTTCCTCAAGGGGCCGTAGCAGAACGCCGCTTACAGAGGGGCGCTAAGTGGCGACCAGGGTGGGCGAGATTGTGTTCCTGCACCTGTTGGGGTATTATTCATTTCAACTGGAAGGTCGTTGACACCGTTTTTCAAGGCACTTTCCGTACTCTATATCGCGGTCCCAGCTTTCAGATTGCAAACAAGCTGTTTTAGGTACATCAACCGCAGGTTGACTCCTCTCCGAGATGCCTACGAAGGCAACGATGCAACGATCTCCCCGAGCGGATAGGGAATAGAATCTGGGAATAGAATTTTAATTAAGGTCGTAGTAAGTATCTTTAAATAATCGAACCGTTGAATTTCTTGCGAATCGAGTAATATATAATCGAGTAATATATACTTAGAATTAAAGGGGTTACAGGACCGTGAAAAGAGGGGTCTTTTCACGAATTTATTTTACCTATAAGTAATTTCGTTAATCAAAAATTGTAATATGTACTTGAAAGCTTATAATTTAAACAATATCCACCGCTCCAAAAATGACAATAATTCGTTTCATTCGCCGTGTAGCTGCTGTTGAACATAGCAAGTGTTGTCATGTAAGGAGTTTGCGGTGCCAATAATATCTCCTCTGGGTGTCATCCAAAAGTAAAAAAGAAAAATGTTCCCTAAAGTATGTAAAATAAACTACTTAGTCTTTATCATACGCTATTTTTACAATTTTCATTTTTAAAAAAAGTACGAGTGTTTGAACTTTAATTTAACCCCGTAATGCAATTGCTCAGATAAAATTTAGCAGTTTATAATGATTAAAACCAAACTGTGACTATTACAACAAATTCCGTTTGATAAGGACAAGATATTGATGTAAGAAATAATGGTGCCAAGTTTCATTCAAATCTGTTCAGTAGTTTTTGAAATATCATTGACACCGATTTGAAATACGTAGTTTCGAGAAAACGGCGTTTAAAGTTCAAGTTACAGGTTAAAGAGAGATAATTTTTCCTCTCGAATTTACCTTTGATGTAGCTTCTGCGAATTCTTTATTGGAAAAATCGATTGTTCCGACCATTCTAGGTGTATGTAACCCCTTAATCCACCCGCCTGACACAGATATTATTATTACTATGACGTCTTTATTACATTCGCATTGTGTACACGGTGCAAAGAAAAACGAAAGAGAAACGTAAATGTAAAACAGCGAAAATATCGATAGGAGCTTGCTCGCGGGAATGATCCGGCAGAAACAGCGGCAAGTTATTACATTCATCTTCCTTGACCGTTCATTTTTGTATACGTAACAACTTGTTAACTATCCGCGGTTCAACGTGAATTTTTCACCGCGCTTTTTCACAATCCGCGACTCCACCCCATCCCCCAACCCCCTCCCGCGCCTCCCTGTAAATGATTCCGTGGTACAAAACGCCGTCCACTCCCACCCCTTTACGCTCGTTCCCGTCTCTATCTTTTCCCAGCCACCTAGTAACCCCCGGCCTGTTAATTATGATTAATCATGTCTCGGAAATTAAAGCGATTAATCTTCCCGTTGTGACGACCGGCGAGCGTGTTCCCCGGCCCTATACAAGCGCGGCGCCGCGCGAAAATGCCCGTGTATCCGTGTGCTCGATGCCTCTGTTCCCCGCGGGCTGGCGGTTTTCTCAATTAGTTCGGCCGCTAATCGTTTTTCCTGACTTATGCGCGTTTTCGGGCGACGGGGCGGGCGCACGTTCAAGCGACAATTAGGAGATTTGCGAATTTTATGGCCGCTACGAGGCGTTCTACGGTAAACCGGCGAGTTTAATGGGATCGCTATTAAAGGATAAAATGATCGAATTGGAAATCGGATATTGGGGGCGAATAGATAACGTGTTCGTCTATCGCTCTCGTTAATTACTCGAGCACAATTATTATCTTACAAGGGAAGAACCTCAACCCGGAAGTTTAAGAAATTATGAACCCTTGGGGATTTGTGGAGAATATATAGATATGTATTACAGAATTTTTGTTGCTGGACAAATTCTCTCTAAGCGGGTGAAATTGACCCCTGTAAATCCGGCTATTTTCCGATTTTGTGTTATAGGGGAAAATGTGTAAATATGGACCGGAGTTGTAATTGGGGAAGACAATTTAGGGAAAGACTGACTTTTGGATTTTTGGACTTTTTAAAAATATGAATTACTTTATGAACACTCCAAAAATATAAAAATAAAAAGAATAAATAAATATATTCATTTCATAATAATAAGGACAATAATAATGATAATGATTTATTTAAATAATAATATTATGTCGCTTATAACTAACTAAACTATTTTAACAACGATATTCTCACTTTCCGCTATTTCGAAATCGCGTGAGTTGCAAATCGCAACTTGTCTAATACGTAAAGTCGAAATATTGTAGGTATGTACATTAGGTGCTTTGCTATGTCTTCCTTCGCATTTCCAAAAATCTTTATACTGGTTTACTGATATTATCTACTTATTGAGACATTATTCTTCATTGTTCTACTGATCTTACTGTTAAAAATGATTTTAGCTTATGTTTCAGATTAATGATAGAAAGTAAGTTGGTTTTCTTTAAATAAAGATTTAGAATTTTAACGCATAATAAATCATTTTAATTACTGACATTTTCCATTACCCAATCCCGGGGTAAGTCCCGGAATCCCGAGATAGACTTTCAAAAATCCCGGGATAGTATATAATAACCGGGATTGTATTCTCTAGTTGTAATACCTCATTCCTCTATTAAGTGCTGCGAAATGTCGGGAACTGAAATAAACACAACAATTAATGTTCTCTAACATTGCGAGACGGAACTGGTGTGATTAGCATGTTTACTTCAGCTAAAAAGTGAAAGTATCTGTTTTTGTTCGTGCAAAAAGTTTTTCATAGTAAGATTAATTAATTTTTTCTCATGCTAATTGACAAATGAAATATGTTAGTTATAGAGGCATAATTAGTCATAAGGTTGGGCTTCAAAATGGTAGGTATATTTAGTTATTTGTAAGTATCTTCCCCCCGCGAATTTTACTTTGTTCTGAAAAAAGGTGAGAAGTGGCAATTTGGACCACGGTGGTGCATATAAACACTCTCCCTTAGTTCATCAAGTAATTCGTCCTCTTTTTGTTTCTAACTGTTCCACTATGTCACGCCTTATGCACTGGATGTGACAGTGATGTTTTTATTTGAGATTATCGTTAAACTTTTTAAGGAACTTTCATGAAATGTCAGATTTACATTAAATTTCATTAATAAACCATATTTTTTAAACAAGAAAATTCATATAATTATTTATTTTCTATTGTTCCTCATTTTCAAACGTATTTAATTTTGTTTCTACTTTCAAATTTCTTGGGCCGAAATAATTTTGAAGTTTTAAATGTAATTACTGTAAACATGAAAAGGAAACTTGTTTTAGATAATCTTAAAATATAAAATCTGTAAAAAATTAACTATTTCTTACGTAGTTTTTACCTTTTCAGCTTTGGTCCATATTACCACCTCAATTTCTGAAGCCATGCTTTTGACCAAATGTAAAAATGATATGAATTCAAAATAGTTGAATTTTGACGTTAAAGAGCTATTGATACATTATCTCAGATCTATGAGTTACCATTTCCACCTTTTCTTTATGCAATTTTTACATTTTTAATATGCGATTTCCTCGAAACAAAAAGAGATATCATTTGATATCTTACAGTTCGCGAATGGTCGGATTTTCAGGTGTTCATTTCACCCCGTTGGAGTTAATTTTGGCAGCAACAAAAATTGCATAATACATACCTATGTATATCCTCCACGTATCCTCAGCTTCATAATTTTTGAATTTCTGGCTTGCGGATCTTCCCTTGTTAGAAGGGAGCAGATTCGTGGAAATTTATTCGTACAATGAGCTTTAGAAGTTGGATCATTCGCCCTTTAGGTATGGCTCCAATTTTTAAAGCACTTTTTCAGTTATCACGTGTGCCATTTAACGCTTCTAAGGAGACAGCTCATGTCCAGTCTCTCGAGGCTTTAAGCAGATCCAGGAATTTTTGTTTTGTTACGGGTGTAGAGAAGCATTAGAGGGTTGTGTTCCTCATTGCCAGATGCGAGCGGGGCACCCGCTGTGGAGGCGGGGGCGCGAAGAAAGGCCGTGGATATAGCGTCGTAAAGCGTAGAAAATAGGAACTATCGCGAATAAATAACCGATTGAGAGTGGCTGGGTGAGGTCTGGCGCGAAAGGGTGAGCGGGCGTTGAAGAGGGGCGAAATGAATGCGTGCCACGTAGAGGAACCGGCCTGGCCGACGTTGAATGGAAGTGTCAGAACGGAAGGAGAGACGAAGAGGCGGGAAAGACGGGGGAGAGCCGGGCGAGGGTGGCGGTTTGGTTCGAGGGCGTGAAAATGCGGGGGTTGCACCTCTTGTAAAAGAGAAATATATAAACTCGAAAGGCCGATAAAGTCAGTACCCGCCGTTACGACAAACTCGCTTCCTTTTACCCCGGATTCACCTCTCCTCTTTGTTTCTCTTGTTCCTCCATCCCCTAGGGGTGCAAGGTTCGAGCGGGGAGGAGAATAATGCTCGTGCCGTGACCTCTGTCACGCGCAAGACTCCGTTACTGGGTCGCTCTTGGATGCACGATCAACCCCTCTTTCCTGCCGCTTCCTAACCCCATCGCCCCGTAGATCGCGCGCCGTGCCCCGGTGAAATCGAGCACCGTTAATTTCTACAGGGTTCTTACCTAGCGTAAACATGCACCTTCCATTCCCGTTTTCACCGAAGCCGCAAGACCTCCTATAATTCGCGAGTCTCCAGCAGGTGTCGCGGCGCAAAGCGGCAGCTTTCCCGCCGGCAGGTTGCTAAAGTACGCACGCGGAAACGCAGGACTCGGCGAGTTCTTTCCTGGAGGGGTCGTAAACTTATCGCGAAATATGTTTCTTCATCGTCGAGCGTTCCCCTCGTCGGAACGGCGCGGCGCGTCGTACGTTCGTTTCGGAAAAGTCTGGCGACGTAGAACCGGGGGTAGCTGGGAAGAAGGCAAAGGAGGGGAAAAAGGTACAAAAGGAAAGTGGCGAAAAGGGGAGCGCGAGTGAAAGGCGTAAAAATCGCAGGAACCGCGCACGCTTGGAGGTACATAAACTCGAGAGCCCGATAAACTTCGCAGCTACCGGCTGCAACCTACCCTCTGCGTCCCACCCCCTCCCCTCCCTTTCCGCCGATTTTTTTTCAACCCCCCACGCCAGCCCCCTTGTCGGCTCCCTATTTCTTCTTTCCTCTTCGCCTGGCAAAATTGGCCAGCGCTCGTTCGCGACGCGGGTCACGTGCAAATCGCTAAGTAGTAAAGTCAGACGATGGCCAGACCGGGCGGTGGAATTCAAAACGACGCGTGCACAGCGTTCCTTCGGAACCGTTTCGTTTGTTGGACGATGAACGCGAAAAGGGGTACGAACAGGGGTTTCCTGGTTTACGCGAGAAGTGGCCACGATCCGGCGCTCCTGGCATTCTCGCGGTGGAGTAGAAATCGACCACCTTCTTTGTTCTTTCTCTTCAGTTAGGCGCTAAGGGTAGACGCACACAAGAGAGGTTAAGCCACCGGGAAATTCAGAAAATTACATATGCAACTTTGTGTGCAAGTAGAGTAGTTCGTGCGTAAGACAAAGCTATTTTTTGTTGGTGCCATAGTTCGGTTTTTAGGGGTGAAATCACCCTTTGAAGAAGTGCAGAATTTTCTTTCTCGTGGAATATTTCGAGAACGGTGAGGGATATCGAAAAGAAGTTTAACCAAAAGTTGCACCTCTTTTTTATATTTACAAAACTGTGTGAAAATAATTATCGAAAAATCTATATTTTTCTAATTACTCCCAAACACCAATTTTTAATTCGATAATTATTTTTACACAGTTTTGTAGATATAAAAAAAGCAACTTTTAGTTGAATTTCTTTTCGATATCTCTTACCGTTCCTGAAATATTCTACCCCCCAAAACCGGACTATGACCCCAACAAAAAATAGGTTTGCCTTACACATGAACTACTCTATTTGCCCACAAAGTTGCATAATTTTCTGAATTTCCGGGAGGCCTAACATTCCTTGCCAGTGACGCGTGTAGACTGCGAAGGGGATTCGAAGGGAGGATTACAAATGATGGCCCGAATTCTTCGTAAGAAGTAACGTACTCATCGTTAGCCTGCCTTACGCTCCCACAAATGCTTGTATTCTATCCTCGTTTCAAGATTGAGGTAACTGCAAGGGTCTGTTGGCTTTGTAGACAAATATATTGTACTAGCAAAAGATACCCGCACTTCGCTTCGGCCCTAAGAGATATGTATTAAAGATTCCATGAAAACACATTTCATCCTTTTTCACCACCCCTTTATAGGTGTCGATTAGGGCAAAATCCTGAAATTGGTTTTTAGACATTTCTGTGGGTAACCTTGCGAAGTAAAAACCAAGTTGATATCTAATCAAGCCTAAGAGATTTTGAGGAATCCGTGAAAATATATTTCACCCTTTTTCACCCGCTTAGGGGTTGGTTAGAGAAAAATCCTGAAATTGGTTTTTAGGTATTTCTGTGGGTAACATTTCGAAGTAAAAACCAAGTTGATATCTAATCGGGCCTAAGAGATTTTGAGGAATCCGTGAAAATACATTTATTACCCTTTTTCACCCCCTTTTCGATGGAATTTCCAAAAATCCTTCCTGAGTGGTTGCCTGTGCCATGAAAACAATGTACCTACCTATCTTCCAAATTTCACGTTCCTGGGTTAAACGGTTGGAGCTAGCCATTGATCAGTCAGTTAGTCAGTCAGGACTTATTCTTTTATAAACATAGATAGATTAGAAAGCTTCTTTTTCTTTTCATAAGTGTGTGTCAGTATGAAATTTCTGCAAACACCTCGAGATTAATTTCGATTCGGTAAGAATGACGTAATGTAAATGCAGGAGGAAATGGAAACAGAGATGGGATTCAGTTTGAAACCGTATTTTTCAGTTCCGTCAGTGTTCTCGAACGTGAATAATAGGAGCACCCTGTACATCGGTCGGCCATGCGCGTGAAATATACGTAAGTAGCGGGCGCACGGTGTGGAATTTGATCGAGGCCATAACTCACACTATCAAATATTCATTCTGTATTGACTAATAGATGCAGTATCTGTCGGGCCGGTAGTGGCCCAACACGTACAGAAAATATATACACGGACACGTACCACGATCGCTTCGGATGGACCGCTATCGGTTTAAAATGTCGGTTCGGTCGGGGAAAGATGGAATAATCATTGACGTTCGCTAACTGTTTCTTCATTCGGTACATGGATAAGAAACAATTGCGAGAAACAAAAGCGCTGCTATATGTCGCGGTAAAATACACAATAGTGTAAATCGGGTGCTGTACAACTACAGATTTATTGACATTTTATTTGTTTAAGCTAAACAAGTAAAGCACACAGCAAACAAAAAATTAATTACCTACTAGCGATTAACAAAGTAAATGAATACTAAAGTGAACAAATAAAATAAATAAACAAATATAAGAAAAATAATCCCCCGCAATACATATATTGTAAATTTAACTGATAGAATAAAAGTTTAGAAAATGAGTCATCCCTCACCCACAATTTGAAAGTGAACCATTTATTCCAATAATAACTGTACCACCTTTCCTTTATGCAGGGAGGGGTGGTCCTCTCGTTTGCTTTGAAAGGAACAATTCATATGGCCAAATGCTTTCGCTGCATTGTCCCTCAATACCTCTACTTTCTTATTATCCAAAACATTAAATGACAATTAAATAAGAAGCATATTTTAAATATGATAAAACAGGTTAAATTGTAACCTCAATTTACATTTCATTCAACTGTTTGGTTTATAGAGAAACAATTGGTCTGCACTTTAACGCGTTTTTACGTATAGAGTCTGAAATATAGCAACTGCACCAACTCCCCTGCCGTACCGGCAGCCCCGGAATTTACCCCACGTATTTGTTTACATTTTCGCGAATGTCATAAGCGTTGCGCTCCCATTAAAGTGTAACATACTATTGCAACGGTAGAGTACACGTCGCGCTAACCGAAATGTGACCTTTACATTTGTCATGCAAATGCGGTGGGGTTGGAATCGAATCGACAGCCAACCCTCGTCAAATTCTCCGCCAGAGATATTACATCACGGCGGGCATCGAATAGCGAAAAACAAGGACGGGGGTGGAAAAGTGGGCTTATCCCGTTATTTCTTTATCGGCGCCCGGGGAATACGACGCGCATTCGAGCCGTTAATACCGAGTGTCCGAGAGTAATTATTCAAATTGATTATCCGGGAGGGCATTTGCACGTTCAATTGGGACGACGATACGATCCCTTTTTTTGCGGCCCGGCTCTTTTTTCTTCCCATTGCAGTATGATCTTTCCGCATATGATGTATTCGATTGATCGACGGCTCTATCAAACAGCGTGATACTTTCCTATAAATCCGCGCACCGAATTTTAATACCCGCGACTCAACTGGAAATTGCAGGGCGGAAAAGATTTGCTTGTTCCCCTGCTCTCTTTTAAGCTTCGGTTCCCGGTGAATTATTCAGAGACGCGGAGAGGTTATTGATCCTGACGGTTTTCATTCATTATTCCCAAGAGGATATCCGAAGGATTCCCCAAGCAGCCAGCCGGTTGTGTTTCTTTTTTATCAATCATGAATCCTCTCGATAATCGTTTCGTTATCGGGTTCCCCTGACGTTACTGGCTCCCAAGTAGCCTCTATACCCGGTAGTTATGCTTCCCTTTTCGGGAACCTTTTTTTTATCTTCCAAATATTCCTCCAAACCTCAAGGTAGTCATTTCCGCGGTAATCGATAACACGAAATTCTCTTCCTTGTTTCTACCACCAGGTAGCTTCGTCAAACATCACTTCGCTTCAGAAGAAGCATAAGTAAGAGTAATACACGCGTGGAAGAAAGGGCCGTCGGAAACGGGCTCCACGGTTACGTCGAGTAAACAGAAATCGCGAAGGGGATACCCGTAAAAAGGGATTGGAGGGTTTATTTCGCGAGTGCTAACGCTGAACAACTTCTCCCGCTGAATTCCTATGAACCGTCAACAATTTATTGAACGTTGCACGAACGTATCAGTGACGTTTATTCGAGCCGGAACCGTTTTCGTCCCCGCAGCTGGCCGGCTCGTTCTTTTTCGTCAGTCGTCGATGTAACCCTTCCCTCTTTTTCTCGCGTGTCACTCTTTTTCGCTCTGCCCGTCCCCCTCTTCCCCCAACCCCTCCCCTCTCTCTCCTTCCTGCTCTTTCCTTTTTTCTCCTTTTTTTTTAATTTTCGGTAACCAGCACGTTCGGTGCGGTCTGTCGGCGGCGAAATTGTCGAAATCGATCGACCGTTCTCGACGTACCAGTCCCACGAGTGTGTCCGCGCCAAATCCACTTAAATACACTGGCCCATTTTTACTCACGCCGTAGCACGCGAATTGAAACACGATTCTTTCGGGCCACGATGGGCGGGAAAAAAGTCGACAGCGACGAATGAAAACCGCTCGCTGGCGTCCTGAAATATTAATAAAGTCACGCGAGTTTCCGAGTGGCAACTAATGCCTATCGAGCTTCTTTGCGAGCTACAGTCTTCCCGAACTTTTCTCGGTGATATTGTAGTTTTTTTTGCGTTAATATTCGCGAGACTGATCAAGGGACGCGAAATTCTTTACCTTTTTTTTTTTAAATGATCGATCATGCGATCGAGTTATTTTTGTGTCTAGGTGGAGTTTCTATGTATGGGTCATATTGGGAGAGTAGGGGAGAGGTGGGATGAGAGGGATACTGCAATTATGTGAAAGATAAAGGATCTGGGAATGACGAAAGTATTTTTGTTTTGTAGCAACACTGTTGTGAGCAGAGCGCCGCCTTTTTCGGAAGATCCTAAATCTCCGACGACGCAATGTCACTTTCTGTATGGTGGTTTAAGACCACAAGAATTCAATGATTGAGGGGTGATGAGAC
Source organism: Andrena hattorfiana (assembly GCA_944738655.2). Lineage (NCBI taxonomy): Eukaryota > Metazoa > Arthropoda > Insecta > Hymenoptera > Andrenidae > Andrena > Andrena hattorfiana. The sequence continues at coordinate 12,230,605 of OX122893.2, read as the reverse complement.
AGGGGAAATAACAGGTGATATAATAGGGACAGGATTTAAATGGGACAAATCATATTGTCAAAATTCTAAACACATAGGGATAAAGAGTACAGTGACTGGCCACTTGACAGTGATTGGCCTCATTTTGAGAAATAAATGAATATAAAGAAATACCAATGTTATGCCTTTTTTTAATGAACATATTCGTATTCCTTGTACTTTCTTGCTTCGGATGTAATGAATATTTCTCCACTTATTATATACTGTGATTATATATAAAAGCAAATACGATGACTCGGCTTTGAAGCTTGGAAATTACAGCGATTTAATTAAAAAACCATAAGAGTACAGTTGACAGTTTGCGAATAGTTTAATGTATTTATTATATGCATATCTCTCATATTCAGTATACATCGATAAATAAAAGTTGAAACTTTATTAAAGAATTATTTATTTGTTAAAATATATATATATTATGACAAATACAGGGGGCCAACAAGTGTCATATGAATAATGTTGAATGATAGTAATTGGCCGGGCGGCCAGTGACTGTTTTTTTAATCATCTTAATGATGAAACAGTAATTATCCTCCTGTTAGAAACAGACACAAACACAGTAAATACATACATAATAAAATATATCCATTTTTATTGAATAATTTTAATCTTATTTCTATCACCAAATCAGGTAACATTTTCTTTTAGGTTATAGTATATATCAAATAGCGGCCAATCACTATCGAACCGATTGGACAATTACTGTCTTGACCATATTTCTTCCTAGGAAACACATTTTTTGTATATTCTTATATATTCTTGATTTTTTTTATAAACTCTATTTATTTTTAGATCGTTAGGGGTTCTTCGTACTTATTTATATTGATTTCCATTTCAAATTTACTAAATTCACATTTATTATTCATTATTTATGTGACACTCTTATTTAAATGGCCAACCATTGTACTCTTTACCTTACAAGTTGTTTTCCTGCTTAAGGCAACACTAGTGGTTTAAGGCAATCTAGTTTTTTGACGAAAACTTCACGGCGGTCTCACTCGCAACAGATCAGTAATCCGCGGTTGATGTTTTTCTGATATAAAAGTAAAAGTTTGTTTAGTCTTCTGGGGCGGTTTGTGAGATAAATTTATATACTAAGTGTGACAGTCTTATATCATTAAAAGTGCTCAATTCTAGCAATGAGTGCGGCGTCTGTAAATAAAACTTTGCTACCATTAAAGAAGATTGGTTCCAATGTGAAGTTTGCGGGAAATGGGCCAATGCGTCGGAATAAAGTGTGTATTCAATTTTTTTCTTCTGTATACTATTAACAATATTTTAACAATTAATCTCATTTTTGTTCTCATTTTGTTTATTTTCATGAACGTGTCCCTTTCGTGACGTCTAATGTCCCATTTAAGGTGACGAACCGTTTATTTCTTGTCTAAATCTATATATACAGTAATTCGTCGTTATTGTCCCGTTTTTACCATGCGTAAAACGAGTGTTAGTACGCCCGGTGACTATCCCCACCATTTCTTGGAATCCTTCGGTCGAGAGTGAGAGAACGAAAGAGTCGACGGCAACTTCGTGTCAACTGTTTCGTTCCCTCTCGCTCGCTCCTCGGAATTCTCACTCGCGGCGTCGGCCGCACGGAATAGTGTCCACATCGCGTCGTACGCCCGCCGCCAGCCCCATTTGTCGGGTTTATTACGACGCATTACTATACTATGAAACGCACACTACTAAATTAACAAAACCTAAATATTAACCCATGAAAACAACAATTCTTCTCTTACCCCATTTTGCATTATCCCTCTAATTACCGTATACATGTTTGTACATATGAGGTTCGGCAGGCGATCCGTCGAAGTAGTCTTGTCTGCGTCTGACTATATACCGAGCGCTACTACTTGCTCAGCTTTCCTGGTAAGGAAACCGTTCGCGAGGGGAGCAGAGAAACAGGCGTTTTCCTAGTTTTTAGCTTTTACTCACTTTCTTTCACGAATAAATCGTAGTGGAGGAAATTTGCTCTTCATTGAAGGAGGAATCGTGTGGCACCTCTTCGTTTGTACAGTTTCTTCCACGAATCCCTCGGTTGTGTTTCTGATTCAGTCAAAGATAACTCCACGAAACGGATTGACATTACAAGCGAAATATCGGGGCTGAAGGGGACGAGTCGCAGAGAGAATGGAAGGCAGCGTCGCGTGACGGGAATGAAATAAACACGATCGTCATGCGTAATTATGGTGAGCGCCGTCAGTCGATGGAATCGCCTCTCTTTCTATTCCTCCCGCGTCGTCCCTCCCCTATAATGGAATTGTCTGGTCCCTTCGGCCGGCAGTAACATTTTATTCCGACAAATAACGCCGGCGTTTATCCGTGGAAACAATACGACACCAAATATGTACACATCGCAGCGATTAAAAGATATATCGAGCCAAGTGCGGAATGAAAAGCCCGACCGTAACAAAATTATCACCGGCGTGAAAGTGTTCGTTCCGGTTCACCGAAAGGTTCATTAATTTTTATTATCTGCATTTCGATTTGATCGATCCAGCTTGTTAGTTCGCTCGTTTTTATCAGAGCGTCTCGCGTGCCGCGGGATTTCGTTCGGATATTTAAATTCCTCCGGCGGTGGTGAAAAATTTGGCGAATTCCATCGAAACGTTAATCGACAGGCTGGCGATAATTCTCGGAAGATTTAACCGAAATTTAAATCGCAATAGAACGTACCATCCGACTGGCCGGTTATGAAAAATTAATATCGCGTTCGTCGTGTAAAAAGCGCGCCAGGATTCGCGCGGGGTGGAGCGTGGCTTCGTTCATGACAGCCACCATTATGAAAATTTGACGTGCCGGTACGTGACATACATGTATTTTAGCTTGCTTCGTTGGTCACATATTTTGATCCCTCCACCTGCCCTTCACTCGATGATGGTCACTATTTAAACCTCGCATCACGGCGTCATTAGATGCTGATTTATCGATGGTACTTATTGTTAAAGGGTCTCCCTTGGCAGGCGAAAAATGATGCGAACTTTGGGAATTTTTAAAACAAAAACCATTAAATATATTTACTTCCAGTTTTGTGGCTTCATTTGTCAATCTTTAGAGAATATGGAAAAAAAATTGTATGCAAAAATAGTGGTTATATCCGGAGTTATAGTGTTTCAAATAGAGCGCTTGACAAAAATCATATGCGCATTGTTAATATAAAATCAGCCATTGTAGTTGTCTGAAATAGAACATTTAAAAATTTGTGTAATCTGAATGAGTGTGGCTATCGCCTGAACTAGATTAAATGAGAAATACGGAAAATTAAAAAAAATGGCAGCGTCTAAAGCAGACATCGATTTCTGCAAAAAAATTCTCTGGTTTTTTAAGTGGCAAAAGTCTAATTTTGCAAAAACCGACTTAGTTTTAGTACCGACGAGAATGGGACATCTACTGAAGATATATGTCAAGTTTGAAGTAAATCGGGTGATTGGTTTTTCAGATATTATGTTAACCAATTCAAAAAACATGGTTTTGAGAAAAACGCGTTTACAGTTTTAGGTAGTGTCTTTTTAATTGATTTTTTTATGTGTGGTCTATACATGTACAAATATAAGCAAAAAGTTTTTAATTAATATAATTTGAGGGTTTCTCTTAAAAAATCCCAAGTATCGCATTCGTTTCGGGCCGTCAAGGTAGGGAGACCCCTTAAATCTGACTCGCTATGGGGGCGAATCGATTGTGTGAAGACGTTGATATAAATTCCACGAGCTGGATATATAACCAGCGTAGGATACTATTTAAATAATCACCTACCCCAAACCTGCCTATCCAACCCCCTTCTCTTTCAATTCGCTTCGCAGCGAGGAGGATCCTTCAGGCATCGCGAAGTCAGTGGAAAAAAGCTACCCTCCCGAGAGAAGCCATCTGCGCCACATAATACCGTCATAAAATAGAAGTCATTCGCGATCCTTAGAAACGGAGGACGCCTTGCGAGTAACGGTCCAAGGGAACAATAAGGGCACCTCGTGAAAGGAAGTGCCTTCCGCGCGCATAGCTATAGCGTGCAGAAACTCGCCTCGCGCGAAACTGAATTCGAAAAAGCCGTATATAGCTGACCAGTCAAAGGACTCGACCAAACCAAAAGAGGATAAGGCGGACCCAGCCGAGACTGGATAACTCCGAACCTGGTAAATCTCATCGCCCAACGACCTCCAGGGTGAATAAATAGTCGGATACCCCATCTTCCCCGCCCGTCTTCGACGCGAACCACGGATTATCTGGTCGGTGGAGAGACACCGCGAGATTGAATATTGTATTCTTTCCAGTGTGAAAGGGTGAGTGGCGCGAGGGGTGGGTGGTTTGGCTGGAGGCAGAGTCGACAAGAGTACGTAACAGCTGACGCCATCAACTCCGGGCGCAGCTACCCCCCCGCCCTCGTATTTTCTCCCCTGGAACGAGCACCATCGTCCTTCGCGGTGCTTGGATAGTACTTGAATACAGAGCTTTCGCACTTCAATCCATCTGTCTACTCCTGTTAAGAGTCCAACGTCCTATTGGTCGGCGTTCCGAACACACGCGAGGACGCGGCGCAGTGGCGAGGGGTGGCGGGAAGGGGGTCGGAGATTAAAACCGATGGAAAATGAAGTCTTCGAATCGGCTGGATAGAAGACGCCCCGGGGCCGGGGCGGTAGAATTTAACGGAGGAGGGAATTCCGGGTGCTTGCGGAAAGCTGCGGATTGGGGTTTTTTTTTATCATTTGTCGTTGCTTTTCTTGGGAAGGGGGCGCGGGATGAGATCGGTCTGAAGTGTTTCACAGGGAGTTGTTGATGCAGGCGCAATGATGGGAATGCACTTCACGGAACCGTCGAGGGTCGCGGCTGTTGGGAGGATTTCTATTTTGTCGCAGATGGCGAGTTCGTTTAGCTGATGGATTGAGGAAGCGGGGAAAGTTTTCTGTTAAGTCTCGATTATGAATTCATTGAATGGTTCGTCAAGTAATGATGAAATAAGTGGAAAGGTTCGTGTCTGCGAGAGCATCTAATAAAAGAATCTAGGTACCACATTAGGGTTGGCAGTTATTTATACGTGCCTCACCCCCTATTGTGGTTCCATTTCATAAAAAAATAGTCCCTGAAAAAGATTATTGCAATCGGACAACCGGAAAGGGTGCCGACCAGGCCTTAAAGTTTAGATTTCATCAATGGTTTGAATTTCAAGAATTTCCCTATCGAAAAAAGCCCTATCGAAATTTTGTTCAAATAATCCTAAAAAAGCATTCAATTTTCTACAATTACTGTATATGCATTTTTTTCGTGCTTCCAACCATTTTTTAGATAATAGCATTTGAATGTAGAGAGGTCCGCGCCTTGCGCGTATCACCTGTACAGCGTGACGTACTATTTATACACGCGTAGTACAGACCTTTGTATATTCAAACGCTATTATCTAAAAAATGGTTGGAAGCACGAAAATATTGTATATACAATAATTGTAGAGAATTGAATGCACTTTTAGTATTATTTGAACAAAATTTCGATACGACTTACCATTTTTCAGAAATTCTTTACATCCAAACCATTGATGAATTCTAAACTTTGAGGCCTGCTCGGCACCCTTTTCTGTTGTCGAATTGCAATAATCTTTTTCAGGGACTACTTTTTTATGAAACGGACCATATTACGGGGTGAGAGCAAAAGAAATCGCAGGTTGAAAATAAGGGCCACCCTAGTACCACACGGTACCTAATCCATTTCAATCTGTGTGTCTTTCCTTCGAAGAGACCGCGACCAACACGATTTGCCTCTGTATCGTTTTGCTTTTTCTCCCCACTCCTCGCCGCGAAACAACGGCCACGGCCAAAAACCATAACTAATTGCCGATGCAAACAGTTCCTTGTTGTTGTCGTTGTCGGGGATTTCGCGACCGGCGAATAACTGCGTTTCGCGTGTTTGCGTAACGGAGAATATTGCCGGGTGGTCCGCCCTGATCCGTTCGCGATACGTATCTGTATGTATTGTAAAACCGCGGCCTTTTTAACCGTGAACATTCAATTTCTGTTTTCTGCCTACCCAACTCCCGCCCGTCGGCCGGCCGCGATCACGCAGGCCCCGACGTGAATTATTAAATATCGATTATGGGAAATTGCGGTCTGTTAATGGAAAAATGCAATATTCAACCGCGACAAAGCGACGTCGCCGTCCACGAGTGAATAAATTAATTACGAATCGCGGATGACTTGACGCTGCAACGGGCAATACACAGCGAAGCAGAAAGATACCTCCACTTCTCTACTATTCCTTCCCTGTCTTTATTTATATCTACAACCATCGAAATTCTAAACTCGTGATCCTCGATTTAAGGTTTCGTCCGCGCGAAAGATGACCGCGGCGTGGATGATCTTCAATTTTTTATTAAACTGTTCATCGAGTAACGCACTTGGGACAGAGTTACATAGAAATGCAAGCTTGCAGAACTATTAACTGGAATAATCAGGGGGCTAGTAGATTTCTGACAGAGTATTTTAAACTTGCAGCAGGAAATTAACAAATTCCTGGATATCTTGCGTTCATGCAGCAATCGTGTAATTTATGTTTCGCCGTTGTTGGGCGTGTGAATAATTAATTATTAAATCGAGGGGTTGCTGCGTCGATTCCCATCGACTCTGTGTATCGCGCGTTAAACATTGTTCCGTCAATATGGAAATACGGTCCGCCACGGTTGTTGAAGATATTATAACGTTGATGAAGTATACGTCACTCTTTCAATAATGCCGGGGAAATTATTTACTTCGATCATAGTAATCCGAGGGTTTCGATTGAAAGGGGGTATATTTAATTCACGGGCCGCGCCGCACCCTCTTTATTTCGAGTATTTTCGACAGCGTAGATTCGACGGACGTTGATATTTAACCAATTGGGAAGATTAAGTAGAAGGGCCGAAGGTAAAGGGGGTAATATAGGGAGCAACCCTTCCTCGATCGTTTGACCCTCGTTGAACAACGAGTTCGCTGGCAAGTTTGATTTAGATGCTAGGGGATGGAATGTGTAGCCTGATATTCTATCGTTCCTCTACGTTATGTGGTTTCGTCATTCTCCTCTTCGTACATTGGTTAGACGAAGTTTTAGGTGTAAGGGACAGGTGCTGACAGAGAATTCAGGAATGGATAAAGATTTGATTAAACCGACGAAGGAAATTACTTAAATTCAACGTCCTCAAATAGCGGCGACAAATATCCTTAATTGAAAGTATTAAGATTCAAAGTGTTGGTAGAGGTAAGTTTTGGAACTGCTGGAGGATTTGCTTGAAATTCATAAAGCAGAGCAGTCGCGAGTAAAGTAAAGATAAAACAGGCACAAAAAGTTTGGTACAAAACTCTGTAGTAATTAAGAGGATAATGATGGAGTCGATGGTACCTTCAGTCTCCTTTATGAAAGTGCTGGGTTTTCGACTTTCTTTGTTAAGCGTAGCACAAAGTGAGGCGCATTAAATAAAGGAGCTGGACCACTTCAAGTCGATTAAATTCAGGTCAGTAAGCTGTACTTCGCCTTGTATATAGTTCACCATTCCAGCAGCGAATAATTACAGGTAACTGGGAGACGTTCATTTGTTGGTCGCAGAAAAGACTGCAGGTTGATCCACGGCCTCATGGGAGATTTTTCTTTATATTCGTTGTTGATCTCCACAAGCCTGTTTTTGTTCCTTAAGGGAGTACATGGGTATTAGACAGCTAAAATTAACGGTTGCTTCTGGGCTAGATTGTAGAGCCCGTAATGACTCGAACAATTTGATCTTTTAACAATTCATTCTTAGGGACAAGACGTGTTTTTAAATAAAAGTATTTACAAAATATTAAACATTAATTAATATACAAAACATCAAAATTAGTGCTTCCGTAATGCGCATCTCCATGTGGTGAACACAATTCCGATTGACCGACTCATGTAAAAGCAAAATCGCTGTATATGAGTATCCTTTAACTCAAAATCTATAATGTGGAACTTGTTCGAAAAATTTTAATCAAATACACGAAGTTCTACAACAAATATCAACTTCGAAGGATTTTCCAGAAATAATTCTGTGATAAATGTTATCTTAAATGTTGTTAAAGTTATGCGATCTTAGCGAGCGAGTTCCACCTTGTGGAGAAAAGTGTTTTGTAGGTTCAGTTAAAATTTCAACAGAGAATATCGATCTATTCTCGAGTTACGATGTTCACCGTCTTGAGAAACATAGTTTTGAGAAAAACGGCTTTAAAGCCCGCCGCGGCGCGTTTACCTGCATGGTCCGTCCCTTACTTTTTACGCTGTAACTCCCGCAATTTTTCAAATTTTTCAATGAGATCCTTTGTAAAATATTTCTAAGACTTGTGGCTATCATAAACAATCGTTTTTTTTTATTTTTTACCCCCGTACGAGGTATTCTGGTCTAGCGCACGAGTTTCATAACCATTTTTCAGAATTTTTTATGGGCAATCAAAGTAAGTGTAGTACACAAAATTTTTCCTAAAGTCTTACTCGTCCTTTTAACTATATTTACAAATTGTTTTGTCGTGAAAAAATTAGTATGACATGCTTGTATATGAAGACATGAAGATTGTGCGTTTTGCTATGATGCTGTGAAATAGCTGCCATGATATCTCCATAACAGTGCATACAATGTCAATGCTCTTTTGCACAGAAATTCCGAAACGATGTAATTTTTGTCTGAATCGAAATTATAAAAATATCTGCAAAATTGTCTTTCTAATTAACAAATTAGTATCGCAATTGAAGGGGAAAACGGATTTTTCTGTTCAACATGGCGCCATTTTGGAAAAATGAATTTCAATGAATAATCTCGATCCAGACGATAGTCATATTCTCACGGAATAAAATTTTTCATTTAATCATTTGTTTCAGATGCCTACGAAGCACAGATTCATGGCAGCATCGTGGTAAAACGCACAATCTTCATGTCTTCATACAGACATATCATACTAATTTTTTCACGACAACAAAATTTTGTAAATGTAGTTAAAGGGACGATTAAGATTTTAGGAAAAACTTTGTGTACTATATTTACTTTGATTGCCCATAAAAAATTCTGAAAAATGATCATGAAACTCGCGCGCTAGAACAGAATACCCCCTTAAGTGGGAAGACCACTGTAAAAAAATCCGAAAAATTGATTTTTTCTTTTTTACATTGTCTGAAAAACGTGCGTTTCAAGAATGCTTTCTCCAAATTTTATTGACGGAGATATAGTATTTTCCGTGAAGCGGTGTTAAGCGCGGGACTGAACCAAGCGGAACTTTGAACGCGTTTTCCTCAGAATTAAATTTCTCAATCGCGTTGACAGTATACAGAGAAAACTATAGGTACATCCAATTGACATGAGCAAGGACATTTATTGTACAAAAAACCTATCTCTATTACGTGACGATCAGTTTTTATTAATTAACGGTCTTCTTCCATTTTTTTTATATCCATATTTCCTCAACTTTTTACCCCCAACAATGACTTTTTTTCAGTGGTCAGTTCATTTTGATATTTTTTGCAATATTGACTTTTTTATCATCGCGTAATAGACGTAGGCTTCTAGTTTCTAAATATTTTTGTCTTTTTGAATTGAGATTAACCATATGGCTAGGGCACTGTCAACGCCACAGGTTCAATTTTGCCACAGAGCACATTTTGACGAAAAGTATACCGGAAACGGATTTATGAATTCTATTGAAAAAAATTTTTTTGCCCTTCAATATGTACATATTAACTGTGCTAAGCAATCCATTAATTTACTTGCAATATTTGGTTGAAAAAAGATCCTGAAAACACCTTTACTTTTCAGACCATTACAGTGGTCTCCCCCTTAAATTAAAATAAGTGTGTATATCAAAAACTGGCCCATGTGAACCATATTTACAAATCGCTACGATTTGCAACATTATTTTACACAAATAAGCGTATATTATTCCTTAATAGACTAAAACGAATGTTGTTTTTGTTTCAGGTATAAAAATGGCTTTCACTAGTACCCCCAAACTCTTTCCCATGTCTCTAAGAACGATTAATCCTAGCGACCTCCAAATATTGCCTGAATAGGCTCAAATTTTGCACAGGTGTTAGTATGTTTGGAACAAAGGCAACCTTGTAGAAACCTACATTTTATACTTGAAAAAATGGAGCATCCTACTGCAAGTGGAAACCCTCCCATGCATCATTAATACTTAGGCTAATGGAACAACTGGGATAACCTTCCACTCCAAAATGGATCGACTGCGGGTGATTCTTCCACCCCCTTCCAATAAGCATTACCACAAACAATAATTCCACGTACCCTATCTCTACAAGCTGTCATTATTTCCACCATCGGCTCATCCAGGAATAAACATCGAAGCGTCCGGAACGCGTTCCCCAAAATCAATATTCCCGTGGGATAAAAACATGTCGCGTGCAGGGCTGCCAATGGTTCTTCCGGCGAGCCACTGTCCTCCGACGATCTTTCCACGTGTTAGGCTCGTTCTCCACGGTGCCCAAGGACCGAGGAATAGTTTTCTGGCGCGGCCTGGGCGGAGGAACTGAGAGAGGCCCAGCGTGATAAATAAATAGGGGTCGATGGTGTTGTAAACGTCCGGCGTAAAGTGATTTAGCCACTTCATTGGCTCATAGAGAGTTAAGTGCAGACGCGGGCTACATAAACGCCAGCCGAGAGATTCACCGTGCCCCATCCTGTTCGTTTCTTTGGCCTCGTCTTTGCGCCACCCCTTAGCCACCGTCCACCCCGACCCCCAACGCCGTCACGTCCATCCTCGGACGCGTAAATCCCGGGGTCTACACAGCTCCCAAGCATCGCCAGCGTTCCACGATTTACTTCCCTACGAGCGTAAAATGTGCCTTTATTTTTACGTCGGATTTAACCGCGGACTTCTCGAACGATCCCCCTCGCGGGCCACCCTCTCGCCTCCCCCAGCCCCGTGTGTCAATAACTGGGATCCACTCGGGCGGCTTTACGGATCCGCTGCTTATTTTCACGGTGGGTTACGCGGCGGGATTGTTAATTTCACTGGACGAACCACAGAGGACGGTTTACTTTGCGAGGGGAGATTTTAGAACGGTTGCCAGGACGGTGTGAACCTGCCGCGTCATTACACGGTCAACTTTTCTCTCTAGTTTCTCGTCGTTATTCCACGTACGAGTAAGCAAGCTGTTAATAAGGAATCAAGCACGCTTAGGTACTGGATTATTAGCCATTCTCGTGTAACGAACTAATTCGCAGATGTTACATTTACCTATTTCCTCGAGTTTAAATTGATGATCAGTGGAGGTTGAAGTTTTAACAGTTGTTCTTCGCACGGTATTCCCCTCGTTTCCATGGAATTTCCGTGCTCTGTATCGCGGAGTCGAAGGTTCGTTCGTTGCCATTTGTTTCGATCTAACGAAACGGCTGCGAGTTTATCGTAACGACAGACGATAGAATTAGAGTATTAGGGGATTCCCGTGACGCGACACCGAGATTACTGGCTCCACGGGATCGAGGAGCGTACCTTTTAATCCCCCTCGGCCCCCCGGGGCCACTTCCGGCCGATTTCAGAGCACAGTGGCGAGAAAAAAAATCGCCGGATAAGCGGTCAGATTACTGAGAAAACGGGGGCGTTATCATCGGATCGGGGTAGATGGAACAACTTGGACCGGGGGTGGCCCCCTCTCTCTATCTCTCTCTGGCCCTCCGGGTCCCATGGTCTGGAGCGAAGCGATGCCTGACTCTGATTGAGCCTGTTTTACTCGAAATGGACTTGGGCAAAAACCATCCCTGATTATGCTCCTATCGGGATCATCTAATTGGCACTAACTTTCCCCGGTGCAATGAGTAAAGACCGACGAACAATCCCTCTCGGCCTGGATTAACGGAGTCGCATCGGTCGGATCCTTATCGCGGCCGTTTTGGTACGCCCGTTCTGTGTATGGTGTTCGACTTCTGTTCATTGGAACGATGGAGCGTTCAATCTCGGACGTGCATCTTTTAGATCGTTCTTCTCTTCTCCCTTGCCGAGTGAATAAGTGTTCTTTGTGCCAGGCGATGTATGACTTTAATTAAGGTAAGTAGGAGTAATAAGCCCCAGCAGATATTATCTAAGGCCCAGCCTTCATTTTTTCCAGGTAGGTCAATCTACAATACTGGTAGCGCTATAAAATAACAAAATAGTTTGGCAAAAAAGTTTGACCCTTTTTCTCGGTTATTTTCCGATAAAAGTTGAGATTAAGAATCTTTTCGTATTTTTTGTTTCAGTTAAGCCTGAGTGGGGAAATCACCTACGCCACGAATATACCTACTTCTTTTTTGAGATGCCATATTGACGATATATAAAAACATTTAGATAAACTTAAAAAAATTCTTCTTCAATTTTTTTGTATATCTTTATTAAAAAATTAATTTAAGTATGATAAGTTCCAAGAAAAGCATTTCATTATGTGTTGTATTTAGGGAGAAAAAATCTGTAAAAATAGCTTCATCTCTTTCGGCCGATCAAAGTAGAATGGCTCCTTAAGGGGGGAGACCACTGTAATGGTCCAAAAAGTAAGGGTGTTTTCGGGAATTTATTTTAACCAAACAACGCAAGTAAATCAATTTGTTGCTTCGTATAGTTAATATGTACATATCAAAGGGTAAGAAAAAATTTTTTTCAATCAAATTCATAAATCCGTTTCCTGTATACTCTTCGTCAAAATTTGCGCTGCGGCAAAATCGTGCTTGTCGCGTTGACAGTGCCCAGGCCATATGGTTCATCCGAATTAAAAAAAACAAAAATATTTGGAAACTAGAAGCCTACCTCTATTACGTGACGATCACAAAAGTCAAAATCGCAAAAAATTACAAAATGGCGGACCACTGAAAAGAAACTCATGTTTTCGGGGTACAAAATTGGGGAAATGTTGATAAAAAAATAGAAACAGGTCGTTAATTGAAAAAACTGATCGTCACGTAAGAGCGACGGGTTTTCCGTACAATAAATGCCCTTGCTCATGTTAATTGGACGTATAGTTTTCTCTGTAGACTGTCAACGCGGTTGAAAAATGTCATTCTGAGGAAAACGTGTTCAATGTTCCGCGCGGCTCAGTCGCGCGCTTGACACCGCGTCACGGAAAATACTATATCTCCGTCAATTTTGTAAACTTCTTCATAAAATTTGGAGAGAGCATTCTTGAAACATACCTCTTTCAGAAATGGTAAAAAATCGTTTTTCCAATTTTTTACAGTGGTCTCCCCCCTTAAAGGGACTCTCCGGTCAAACCCCATAAAAAATAGGTGATCTTTATGATTTTTTTTTAAAGAAGAAGTTATAACATATCCTGAAATGTATTTTTGGCATTTATTGATACACTCGTTAGGGTGCAAAAAATTTTTTGTTTCATGTTTCCGGTCTTGATGCATTTTCTAGGTGGCGCTTAGTGCAGGCGCTCCCAAAAAGAGGTACCGGTAACCACGAAATATACACAAAGGATCTTCGAAAATCAAAAATTCAAACGATTTCTTAAAATTTATTTCAATGGCTATGGCAGCTCCCCTTGTTGGGGCAAAAAGGACCAAAACTACGATGTTAATGTAATTTTCCACACAAATATGCAGATAAAAAAACCGCGTTTCAAAAAATTAATAGTAATTAGTGGAGCTGCTATAGCGAGTCCAATTATGAATCAAATGCCTCAAGTTTTTTTTTAAATCGGTTCATTAGTTTTCCTGAAATCGTGGTTATCATTTCTAAATATTATGTTTCGAGAAAAACGCGTTCAAAGTGTTCTCGGCTCATACCTGCGTTCAGAATTTGAATTAGTCATATGACTGTTGAATCTATATCGTTACGAATTTTGGTGTCAAACTTTCAGAAAATATATATATATATGTAAATAATATATATATATATATATATATATATATTACATATATATATATAAAACGATTTTCTGAAAAATTTTAACGGGTGGGTGCTCACAAAGTCCTACACCCCTTTCGCTCCCAGAATCACTTTTCCAGTTTTTCCACTCAACACAAACCCGCCCTTCCATCGTTTTCCCAAATACAAAAAGATATCTCGCAATCATCTGAAATCAGAGTGAACGAACCCTTGGACGATCCAAACCCCTAACAGGAATACAGATTCGACCAACCCCCCTGTGAATATAAAGCCAGGCGAGATTAATACAGAGCCAAGGACCGCTCGCGTATGAAAATACTCGCGACACGGTTTCTTCCCCTTTGTGGCAGCAACAGAAATCGTCGGGTTTATGCGAGTAGGGGTTGAAGGAGGGTTTGCGAGACGTCAGTACAGAGGCTGATCCGTCGGGGAAGACGTTCTTAACGGTAAGAGGGCATGGAAATCGTACAAAGACGATGAAGACGTCAGGCCGTTTTTCCAGGAAGTACCCGATGCTTAATCGAGTAGATAAATCGGGCTAAGGTACACGCCGCGAAACGATGCTCAATAAGAGTCCTCTTATATCGAGCTCGGCGGAGCGTAGCGCGGCGAAGAGGCTGGCAGGGGGTAAGTGGAGAGGAAAAGCTTATGCCGCCGCAAAAATATTTGTTTGCTTGGGAGTTGCGCGGAACAACAAGAGAATTTCGTTTCGCGGGGGATCGCGCGGATACTGAACGCCCGCTATCGTAAAAGTAAGGACGATGTTCGTTCCTTTGATATCGATACTTACGCCGCGAGTATTCTTATACCTCAGCTCCAGCTTTTGTCAACCATAGCCGGAATAGCTTTCCTGGTGAATGTAAATAGGATGCAGATCCCCTGCCTTCTTCCCCGTTTTTCGCTGTTTCCGTAATGTTTACGCGCGACAAAAGGGAAGAGATATTCAGAAAGGATTCGCGTGAACGACGATCGAAAGCACTGCGGAGATTTAACGATCACGATCGATGAGCGATGCGTAGTCGTCAAACATGGAATGGATGTATCCTTTGACGACTTTGTTAAGGTGCAAATCCGCGAGACAAAAATATCGTGTCTCACGTGAGACTTGAGTCTCACTAATCTTATGGGACAATTATTTCATTATTTCATTATTTTTTAATTATTTTGTCATTAGTTTCATGAAATTAGACTCTCACGAGACAAGTTTCATGATATATTTTAAAAAATCTCATCCCTCGCGACTATTTCTGTTATTTACATTTAGTTATTGCTGTGATTTTTGTATCACGATGGAAAAGTTTCGTGTAAAATCTCATCGTGGATTCGCACCTTTAATGTTCTATGAACTCGCGTGAGAGTTTCATTTGTGGTGTCGCAGGTCGCGGGTTTACTCGAGTTAATTTTAATTTCGCCACAAACACCGTCATGGAAGATTTATGTAGAAATATTCATTATCGGTGTAGGGAGCTCGTCCGGGCCCTCTTCGAAGGGAAGTTCGAAGTATAGTTGTGCGACGATGTAATTGGAGTTCGAAAGTTTGGATTCATTAGTGCCGAAGCGGCCTTATCTTGAGATCTAATTCGTGATACTTGGAGGATAGGCCGAGAGGCCGCCTGTTACTTTCAAGGACTTCCAAAGTATCCTTCGTTTGCCTTCGGTTCACGTACGTGGCCCCAATCCCTCGAACGGTTTCTAACGAGCGACTGTAATGCCAGTGGCGACTCAAAATTCCTTGGCTTATCGATCATCATTCTCGACCGCTGCTTTCTTCATCGTTTACTGATCAAGCTTACTTCATTAAATATAAAGCTACCAGTCTCCAGAGAACCACAAAACTGCTTTCAAAATATTTCTCGCGTTACAGCTTTCGTTTATACTACGTAGCATTTCACTCCCCAGTTTCCCGTCGACATAGAGGGCCATTTCCTCCTACGCGCGCGTTTCTAAAATGGCTCAGCCCGGTTCAGCGTGATGGATCGAACGGCGAAAAGAGTCGCTTGCCGTTTTCGCGTCGACTCCCCGCCAATTGCAACTCGAACAAAGGACGTTTACGCGAATAATCGCGTTGCCGTTTAACGGACCGGACTAATTACCCGTTCCTCCCGAGCAAGGAACGCATAATTCTCCGGTGGAAACGACAGCCAGCAGATTGGAAACTCCTTGAATCCAGCTCAGCAATGATTCGCCTGGCACGCGCCTCGCTTACACGGCCAGGTGAAATGGATTAGTTTCGCAAATACACAAATACCTTGGAGGAAGCGTGTTTCGTGGCCGTTACACCTAATTTAACCAGTGTTTCTGCGCTGTCGGAAGTCGATGGCGCCTTCCGAGTTAGACGAATCGCGTCGTTTCCCATCGATCCCCAGATCACCCCGCGGAGGCTGCAAACTTGGCGATTGTTTCGATTATTCTGAAACGATATTTGCTTCTTGTAGCTCTTTGGTATCTGGGACAATGTTTGAGACGAAATATAGGAATCTTTTTAGGTGGAAGTCTCTCGAAGATAGTTTATAAATACGGCACGACAGTAGTTTGTTTTCCTATGATTTCATTTCATTTACTACTTATTCATCTGCGCTAGGGCTGTTCGAGTACTCGAATATTAGAGTAGCTTGAAATTCAGACCGAGCCGAGACTCGGTTTACGAGTCGAGCCGAGTACTCGAAGAGAAAAAAAAAAGAAAAATCGAGTAGTCGGTTCTCTTCGAGCCGCTCGAAAAAATTCGTGTACTCGATTCTTTGGAGCCGCTCGGTTTTTACGAGTACTCGGTTCTTCGAGTCGAGTCAGGCTCGGCTCGCTTTTTTCGATGACTCGAACAGCTCTAATCTGCACTTACAAGTCGTGGAATACCCGGGGGCCAAAGTACTACGATGCGTTATTGGGACTGGCGGTCGCGACGTCACCAAACAAAGATGACCGGAGAGAGTAGGCCGGTTGTAGTCTGCAACAGGGCGTGAACGTGCATTTTAAGCTTAAAGAGTACTTTAGTAAAATAATAATAGTATTAGCTTAAAGAGTATTTTTTATTAAAGTAATAAAAATGAAGATTTCTATAGACGAGATGTGTGATTTTACAAATTCAACACCTTCGTGCCGCAATTTTGTTGAAGTTGAAAGAGTTTTAAATGCAGATCATATAATATTTTGCGACAAGAAATGTGCCAGAAATGACTGTATGTATTTCGTTGCATTTTATTTGCAAACGTCGAATTTAAAAATTAATCCTCATGAGATTACTTGATCGATTTATGCTCCTGGATAAATTAATTGAATTGAACAACTCTTTTTCCATAAATAGTACGAAATATCTTGGGGCAGAATCGTAACTTTTTCTTTGAAGTCCCACCAACTTGCCAACTTTTAACTTTTTTTTTGGTTACTAGGTTCATCGACAATGCAATTGTACTAGAAATATAAAAATCCTTGGTTTTTTATTTCAGGGAAGAATTTGGCCACTGTTATAATCGCAAATTTGCAACTCCGGCGCGCGAGTCCTAACAAATGTGTTCATACAACTCCATTTCTACCAAGCACTTTGTAACAAAAAATTAATTTTTATTGTTTGAATGTGAACTAAAATACCCTGATAGTTTGGAAAAGATCCGCTTAACAGTTTCTTAGAAAAAAAGTTCCCAAAAATCACCTTATTCCTAGCGTCCTAAATAGGGCTCCCCCCTTAATTTCAGAAGAGAATGTTTTCTTAGGAAAAAAAGTGCTGTACAGAATTTTTACAGTCACTGAAAGTAGATACTAAGTAATTTGATTGTTGTAGAAAAATTTATACACAAAAATTTTACCACAAACACGAAATATAAATTTTAATTTAATTATTTACACACTTTCTATATGCAACCGCAGCCAGCGACCTATTCTTTCAGGTTCTGATTTTCGTCACCAGGCAGCGTATCGCAGTTTAGCCAATTCCAATATCGGGACCCCATTATAATTCATATCCAATCACTTTGAGTGGATTATCGATGGCAGGAAGTGGTCCGCGCCTTCTTTCCTGACATCCTTTTGCCCCCGAGCTTGCCATCAATCTCTGATAAGTAAATGCTAGTCCTCGCGTCTGTTATTCCTAAGTGAAAAAAATGATTCTCCGTACGGGACTGTAGCTTCACACGTTTTATCTTTTATTGTTAAGTAGAGGAAAAAGGAGTGCAATGTATTCGAAATTTTAATAAATCCCCTTAGCGCTCTCTGGCGAATTATCTGGATGACCAGGCAGAAGCAAAGTTAAGTGAATAATCATTAATGACAAGCCGAAGTGCCGATGGGAAGCTAGTGGAAAAACGACGCCCGAACGGACAGTGTCGAATCGAGCCTTGAACGACGTTGATTTTCCGGCAAACTTCTTGGGGAAGAGGTCCGTGAATGTCGGTGGATTCTCAAGTACTTGGCCAGAAATCGGATGGAAGGCTCTTTTTGTGGAGGATAGAACGCGATCACAGCGGCCAGAGGCTGGTTCCACTCTCGGCTGACCCTAATCGGACCAACCCACTGCTAAGTCTGACTAGAACTGGGCGTAACCACTGCGAGGAATCCAGTTATCTGCAACGTTCCTCGATATCCTCTTTTTATTGCTCGCGCTTTGGATGTGTCGCGACAAGAGTTTCGGTTCCTCTAGGTACTTGACGGGCATTTGGCTCGATCCCCTTGTGAAAGACTCTCGAAGACGTCGAAGATTAAAACACCCTCGGGCGATGGAAACTGTAGCACTTCTTACTCGCGGATGAGCGTGAAATTAAAGAATTACCTTTCACCAATCCAAACGCCTTGAAATAAATACAGGAGACTATTAAAACACACTACTCTACGTTCAGAGGAGGTTCCGATCTCTAGGAATTAATTAAAGGAAAACTACCGCAGATGATTTAATGGGACTTCTTGCATTGTGTTAAGAATGTTTTAAACTATAGACATATATTTTTTTTCTAATTAAACATTGCAAATGGCACTGGGGATTCGTTGAAGTCTTCAACTTTGTCAACATCAACGGATGTCAAAAAATACATTGAAACCGGTGGGACTTGTAGCGCCTAAGCCAATGGTCTGAAATAAGAAACAATGCCAGATTATTAAAGGGCATGATATTCTCTAGTGGACATAGCTTTAAAAATGATTTTTTACCGGATTTACACCGATTTTACTCACGCATTCACTGCTGCCCAAATGCCTATAATTTCTGGAATTTTTCGAATTTCAAAAAATCCTTTTAAACACGCATTCTTAAAAGCTAGAATATTTGAAAAATGAAATAAGAAAAATGATTTTTAGACCGGAATCTCCCCTTAACACTAAACGTACCACGTCCGGTAAAATGACCGGTTTTAAAAATTAGTTCAAAATTCCGCATTAATTTTTTATTCTTTCGTCCATTTGACTTTATGACAATTCTTATTATCCATTTAATCAATTTTTCTTTTTTTTTATCGTTTCTTTTGTTTCTTTTTTCGATGAGAAACACGTATAGTCTCCCCTACCTACCGCGACCGGTCCTTTGACCGGTCGATAAATTAACGCTCTTTTATAAAATTACTTATCAGAAGCATTATCAGTTTGAAAGTGTCAGAAATAACATGAAAGTGAACAAATTTTATAATACTCAGTATTTAGTTTCATATTATTTGTGTTGTTTTATTTTATTTCTGAGTTTTATTCCCAATTATGTCGTCATTCGCAGCGAAAAAGTTATTGAAAGAAATAAATATCATAAATGAAGTGTTCGGAAATCAGTGAAATCATTACATATTTATTATTTTTTATTTTTATGTTAAAAGTAAAAATGAAAATATATAATTTTTTTATTACTCCCTCAAAGGTCTTCTGTGCACTGTTTCCCATGTTAAATTGACATTACGTATACCCAATTTGCAAAAATATGACCTTTATTTCATTATTTCACCTCACAACATCCGCGTTGCAATTGCGGAGCTTGAATTAGACCTTACAAAAATGATAAATTGTCGGTTCAGCATGGACTTCGGTTTCATTCCGTCAAATCTTCCCCTCTTGTCCTTGGCTCCACTTCCACTTTGCAAAAACTCTCTCCCATCTCTGTTACACTCGTATCCATACAGTTATACCCTTCAGACTCCATTCGCAACTTGGTACTCACTTTCGATATTTCCTCTTCGTGTCGTCAAGCCTACTCTCGTTTATGTCTCCTTTTTCCCGGCTCGTCACATTCTTTCATCGTCACAAAAACTTTTATTATCTCAGTCCTTGATTATTTCCTTGTTTGATTATTGTGATGTCGTCTATCCTCCGTGTTTATCCTCTCGCCTTTCTCTCCTTATTCAACGTGTACAAAACTCCTGTTTGCGTTTTTCTTTTTGTGTCCCCAAATTCGATCATATCTCCCACCTATACGTCAAATCGTCCTGGTTACGTATGTCCCAACGCTGGATTTTCCATTTATGTTGTCTCGTTTGCAAAATACTTTCATCTCACGTTCCGCCTTATCTCTACAATATTCTTCGCAACAATCTATCTTACCGGCCTAATTCTCTTTCTACTCGGTGTCAAAATCTTCTTTCCATACCTGCACACTCGACATCTAAATTTGAATCCTCCTTCGCCTATGTTTCTGCTCACTATTATAATTCCTTCCCTCCTGATATTCGAGGGCTAAATTCCTTCCCTGATTTTAAATGTAATACCGTTAAGGAACTAGTTCTTGAGCAGGCACTAATTTTTTATCAGTTCATGAAATAAATCGTTCTTTTAAGTTTATGTCAATAAATAATTGTTTCAAATAATTACTAACATAAAAATTGATAATTCACAAATATATGTGTTGTCTGTGAAAGCAGTTAGTATTGTTAGTTTTCGTGAAAATAAATGTGTAAGGTGTAAGCCCACTTGAAGGAAGCCCGTGTTGAACGCCATCTCTTACTGTTCGAAGTAAGAGATCACCATCGACGCCACAGTCGATTTCTTGCTGGTTGTTGCGGTATTAAAGGTTATTTTCATGCATTTTGCTTACAATAGTTTACTTTACAATGTAGCGCAAGAATTTTAGTATTATATGTATCATTTTGATTTAAAAGTCAGTGATCATTATTTAGTTCCATTTTTTTCTTGTGGAACTAATTTTTGATCACCTGAATAAAAAATAGGTTAGGACATTATAAAATTACAAAAAAAATTGAATTTAGATGGTATAATACTAAAAATAAGTTTATTCAGTACTTTCTTTTTAATTAGTATTAGTATCTGATCAAATAATAGTTCTTTATCTGATAAAAAATTAGTTCCCATGTATTTTAGATGATCAAAAACTAGTCTCTAGTCACCTTATTATTCCGTACCTTATAAATGATTAAATTATACTTATTTTCAACTTTTTAAAATTTTTCCTTAAGGGGTTATGCCTACCTGCAAGGTCTGAAAACGCAAGTATTTTCGGGATTTTTTGGGGGAAAAACTTGAAGACTTTTTTAAACAAACCTTTATGTATTCGAAAGTGTACATCTTATACTACTTGTAGTAATTACTCCAATGGAAAATATAAATAAATAAAAGAAATATCAGTGATTTCCCGACAGCGATTTTTTTTCAGTAGTTTGCGGTGATCACTCTAACTTTGACCTGATTCATCTGACATAAAAAATTCGAAGGAATTTAGTTAGTATATTAAATTATCTTGTCCTTAATCGTTCATTATCCCGAAAAATTAATTTGCTACAAAATGGGGACTGTTCAAATTAAAATATCGATTTTCGCCGCAAAATCGCTCATTTTTCATCTGTAAAATAAAAACTATGCAACGGAAATGAAAAAACCACGATTAAGGACAAGATTTTTATATATAGAACAAGCCTACAAAAGCTGAATTCATTCGATGCAGCGGTTCTCAAGATATTTTGCTCACCGTTTCTGAAAATGTAGTTTCGAGAAAAACGCGTTTAAAGTTTTAAGTTAGGTTTACATCCTCCAGGACATGCCTATACTAAAACTCGGACAGCTTCGCCAATTTTGGTCGGATCGAATTGAAACTTTCACACGATACTTTTGAGATGTTGTACTTTAAGAAAATGTCAAAAACCCAAAATCCATTTTTCCGAATTTTGCAGGTAGGCATAACCCCTTAAAGTTTAAACATTAATTCATCTTTTAGTATAAAAAAGCTCATGGTTTAAAGTTTTATTAGGTTAAAAATAAATTTTAAAGCGGGAAGCCCTCTAAACTAATCAGAAACTAAGGTCGAAGTCAGATATATTGGCCGGTGAGTTTCGTGAGGGGTATTCTCCCACCACACAGTTTGCCTGCCTCGGTGCTCCTTTTCTCAACGTTTTCTGACTTGCTATCGCCTTCGGAGAACAAGAGTGAGCCAGAAGTGGTGGGGATGGTGTCAAGCTTCTGGCGTGTAGGCCAAACCGAGTTGTCAGCGTAGAAATACACACATCAGAATAGGTGTGCGTTAGCTCCGAAAAAATTCGGTAGTTTTATTGGCCAGAACATTGATTCTCTCTCGATAGCTTCATCTCGTATTGGTCTACGCGTAGCTTAGTAACGCACACAACTATTACACTAAGAATAAATAACAGCCACACGGCTACGTTCAGGCGGAGCCGAGCAGCGTTCCCGTTACCTCGCCATACCCTTCGGGGGTCATGCAACTTCAACTGACAAATCCACGATCGTCAGATGGTGGTGGCTGATTTCTCCTCGATCGCTGTTCGCGAAAATGAATTCACCGGCCAACATATCTGGCTTCGACCTTAGTTCCTTAACGGTATCTATTCCTAACTCACCTCTATATTCTTTCTTTTTCTTGTCTCGCTTATGTCTGTCCATTTACGTTTACGCTTTTCTATCTTAATGCGCCGTAAATTTTTCTCTTAATTTTTCTCTTTTTCTTTTCTTTCCTAGTACAGTATTGTCTCCGTATGTGCTCGCTGGTCGGAACCGGCGTTGAGCTCCTATCGTGAACAGATCCCTAATTCCGAGTGTTCGTTTCTCGCTTCTTTCTGGCCGAAGGGGGGAGCGAGATGGGACGCTTTTCGTGCGCGGCGGGCGTGCGCGACGGGTACGAGCACTCAGATGGAATCGTGACTGCTCGACACATGCGCGCGACGGTCAGATAGCCAGGCACGGCACGAGTCTTTTTTGCGCCCTAGGCGAACCTTTCAAATTACGCCCTTTATTATAATACATTTATTTGAGATTATTGATAACCTTTCTCTGAATTTTTATTCGTAGTTTAATCCACTTATAGTACAACTTGTAATATTTAATTTTAAAGTTTATTTTCAACAATACCAGTAATGAAAATATTATTTTGCACCTCTTGTCGACTTTCCGCCCTAGACAGTCGCCTAATTTTGCAGAGTAAAGTCATAAATAATCTCAAATAAATGTACTATAATAAAGGGCGCAATTTGACAAGTTGGCCTAGGGCGCAAAAAAGACTTGAGCCGGGCCTGCGTCAAGATTTTGCGAAGCGGTTCGCGTGCTCACCGTAAGAGCTTGCGACCACCGCGCACGCTCGTCGCGCATGCAAAGGACGGAGTGTCACGACGCTCGAAAGACGGAGGGAGACAAAACATCAACGCGTCGTCTGTCTCGTACCGTCCTCGCTCGCTTTCAGTGGCTCTCGCTCGCTCTTGTTCCATCTCGCTCTTGCCTTCGCCGAACAAGAGTGAGACAGAAGTGGTGGGGATAGCGACAAGCACGTATCGTGTGCACCAAACCGAGCACATACGGAGACAATACTGTATTAGTTTCAGCTTTAGTTATTTAGTTACGGTTAAGTTTCTAACAGTATTGCAGTGCAGCCTTGCCTTTTACTTCGCTATGCTTTACGTATTACTATTCGTTGTGTATTTACCAAATAATAAAGACAAATAATAATAATTTCGTAATCGCTCATTTGACCGTTTCAGTAGAAATAGGTATACCTATATAAAGTGCCGGTACATTTAGTGTTAATAATTGCGTAGAATTCAAAGGCACAGGAGAATTTCCATTACACTTCCGTTCAACTTTAAACGCTTATTTCGCCAGACTATAATAAAAGGAACGGCCAGAAAAGTGTACGTAAATCATTATAAAAATAAGGGAGAGGGGATTGAATGAAAAAAAAAGAAGCAAACACCGCAAATACCGTTTAATCCTCAGCAGCGGGGGAGACTCGCGACAGGGGTGGTACTAGGGGAACCGGCTCGCCAACCGCTGGAAATTACGAGGAGTAGAATTATTTTTCCATATTGGCGTCGTTCGAATCCGATGCACGCGGCGCACGTTATATCGCGATGGCAGGGGCGATGGTTATTTTCCATCTGGAAAGAAAACATTTGCCAACAGCGTCTCGCTTCCACCCCGTTCCGCGGGATGGATCGTTTTACAGCGGGAAATTCGAACTGCGCCCCTATATCGGATTGACTTCTGAGGTGGGCCTAGCGGGCGAGGGTGGGGACGGCGGGTTTCCGGTTACACATCAGACAAGTGATGGATCGCGAATAAATGGGGAATATCGGCTGGAAATATTAGAGATATTAAAAAGGAGACGCCCCTTTGCTCGTCATCCGCATCCTTTTAGAAAAGCCCCGCGCGCCGCTCCTTGCTCGCCATATCCGTCATCTCGACAGATTGAAATCCGACGCTACCAAATTATTCTTATCGAACGACCGGCTCTCGACGGTAAGCTTTGTCGGGGCTTCGGGGTTCCTTCTTTCCTCCCGCCGCTCAGCCGAAATATCTCGGCGGCACCGCCGCTGAAAGGGGCACTGAAATCAACATTGCCTTTTAATACGAGGCCTCCCGCAGATCAGCAGACACCTCTGCGACCGTCCGCGCACCATCAGCATAGTGTTAATAAATAGCCACGCTGGTCATCAAGCACGCCCATTTCGTCCACCCTCCGAGTACATGGAGTGGAATTTTATTACGCAAAAGCGGCGATCAAAGGGCCCGTAAAGGTCCAAGAAAACGAGTTAATTAATGGCGGGCGACCGAACAGATGCTCCAACGGCGACAGGGCCGTAAGTTTCGGCTTAATTTCGGGCGGATTTCTAAGACCCTCGGCTCCTCTTTTTCCCTTTTATGGTATCCACCGGAGCCTCGTTTCGTACAACGGAAACGTCGAAGGGATAAGGAGGGTGAAATGGAAGGTGAGGGAGGAGAGGAAGAAGAAGGAGAGGAAAAAAGGGAAACGGGAAAACAGCCAAGCCGAGCGAGATTGCCTGTTTTCTAATTTACAACTAGGCAGGGCCTGGCCTTAACAATTTACGCTGCTTCTTACAAGGCATCTTCCCGACCCTCTCTCGGTCCAGATTCCGAACGTGGGGGGAGGGCGAAAGAGGCGTCGCGACGCCGTATTGCACCGAAGAGAACACTTTCGCCCGAGCTTCCCACTTCCAGCGTCGTCGTTCGAGAGGAAGAATTACTACCTCGTTAACGGGGCGATTGATTCCGATTATAGCTGGCGTCCTCGATCCTCCAACGGCTGGCACCCGCGTTATTGCCTCCTGGGGAGAAATGATGTAATATTCTTTCTACTTGCAGTCCATTGACGGCCGTCGAAAATCCTTCGATGAGACCTTCCCGGCGTCCAGTGCTGGCGGTTAAACGTTATTTCGCATTTAGAAGGATTATTGAGGAATGAAGCATGGGAAAAGTGGATGCTTCCTGGGGACGTTCGACTTTAATGTATATCTTTCGTTTCTCTTTTGCTTTTGGGGCTCGAGGGAAGCGTGACGTTCTTCAATTACACAACGGATGACCACCAGGGAATATCGGTGGATATTTAGGGAAAAGGTTTTAGCGGAGTGCCGAGAGCTCGCTGTCCTTTTAACTCGCCTAACGCACCCCGACCCTTTGACCATCTCAATGAATGCAATTTTAAAATTCTGCCACGGTAGCAGCAAGTAATTTTTTAACTCTAAAGCACTGGCTTGCGCTTTGCCACAGCCTGCGAGGCTTCCCTTTGTAAGGGGAAAACGCATGTTCGTTGCACGGAGTGCAATATACATTTATGTTTCGCGAAAGGGAGTTGTTGAACTTTCATCATCGTCCAGAAAAATATGCGCCTTTTTTAAACAAAAAAGTAAGCCCGGCTCCCTTTTGCGGGCCGAAATTATTTTTACCAAAGTGGAAGAGCTTATGTTAGCGAAAGGCAGCAATTAAATTGCTTCGTTTTGAAGAGAATTTTATGTTCGTCGGGACAACTTAAAACCGAAAAATGAACAGTAAATTCTACTAAAATTCTACAGAGCTTATTTCTCATCCCCTGTCGTTAGAAAACAGGAACGGCTGCCTCTCAGACCGGCGAATTTGCATTAAACGAAACGGCGCATTGTGATGAATTCGATTAAAACTTTGTTAATAGAGACCTTTGCACACTTACGGGTGGAAGTTTGAACAGTCGCTGTGCGTAAACAGCAACAGAAAGTTAGATATGAAAACCGCAAACTTGCTTAGAGTCTAATCTAGTCAGTCGAGTTTCATAAATTTTAAAAGTCAAACACGTTTCCGGATTATCTAACGCTGTAACCGGGGGAAACTTCCTCCGGTTTCACCCTCGAAACTTGCCCTCCCCCCCCCCTCGGCCCTGGAATAAGCAGCGGTGGATTAATTTTAACGAAACGAACGAACAATATCCGCGCGCAACTCGAAAAGCGGAGAAGAAAGTCTCATCGATTCCTCGATCATGTAATTTGCATGTTGCGAATCAATTAATTTCTCGTCAGGATCATTCAATAATTCTGCCTCAGTGGAGTAATCTCTTTCTGAGCGTGAAATACCGTTTGCTACAGAAGATGATGTAACGGGCACACAGATAACGAGCTTCGGATTTCCATTAAGCAACTTACAGAGAAAGCAACTTGGTAGTTCGTAATAATCGGGGCCGTATTTTATGGCTGAAAGTTGCACAATGCGTAGACGCGAGGAGTTCTGAAACCGCAAAAAACTCATAAAATATCAACGGATGATCCACCAACCGGTTCCCCCACAATGCACTTTGTTTAAAACCAGAAGCTTAAAGTATTCGCTCCTCGATGGAGTCTTCCGAGAGTGATCAATTTTTTAAGAGCTTCTTGCAGCTTGGTGGAAAAATATTCCGTGAGTCTTTAAGGGGGTACTCTAGTGTAGATGGTAGAAAAAAACATTTTTTTTCATTATCCCGTAGTTTGCGGTGTGACAAATATTTCTGCAAAGCGACTTTTTGAAATTCGAAATATTAGCAGAGATGTAGAGGTCCAAAGGTAGTGCCTCTCGTACGGCACAATTGCCTGTAAAAACTTTAAACGCCTTTTTCTCGAAACACGATTTTTCAAGACGGGCGTTTGCATATCTCGAAAACTACTACGCCGATGCAGTAACTCTTTTGCGTACACATTCATAACATAATTGGCTATGATTGGAAGCTCGGGCGAGTTTCTATGTTGTAAAAGATTAATATTACAGAATGAATCCAGCCAAATTTTTCGTGAAAATCGAACAGTTTTACTAAAAATGCTGCCATTCTGCAAATTTTTATTTTTTGAAGGCCACCGTGCTTTCAACCATAGGGACAAATATAATAAATAAAATAAACCTCAGTTTTTCCATTCCAGATGACCAGAACAGTTTTCATGCTAGCGCCCATCGGAGAATTTTTTTGCACAAGCTTGCGCCACGAACTATATCTATGTATAATATGCGATGAAAAAACTGAAAAAAATTCTGAGTGTTACTTCAAACATATAAATCAACAGTTTTTTTGGGTTGGATTGCTTAGACACCTAATAATCACTATACCGGTTTTTCACAATTTCTCATGCACGCTTTTACGAGTAATTTAAAAAATTAAAATTTTCAGAATGTTGAAAATCATTGAAGTTATTTAACGCTAAAAATGATCCTGCGCAGCGCGCAGCTGTGGTTCCTGTACATAGCCCGGATGAACCAATCATCTAAAAGCAAAATGCTTTGGGGTGAGTAGTTTCTACACCCAAATCTACGGTTTGGAACTTTGCTGGTGAGTGAAACAGAGATTGTGAAAGTTACACACGAATCACTTTTTCCCTATGTTTTTACGAAAAAAAATCGTCTTTAATCAGTTATAAAAGGTTTTACAGACATCGAATGTAGGTGTGAAATTTCCACAGTGTAGAGGAAGGGATACTACACCTCCAGTTAAAATTTCATGTGAAAATATTCATTCGTTGAAAAGTTACGATGTACACGCTGTTCAAAAATGTAGTTTCGAGATAAACGGCTTCAAAGATAAGGGTGACAGTAGCAAAGGCAGCAGAGTCAGCAGAATATCTACCGTTTGGGCTTGGAATAGATGATTCTGTGTAAGAAACTAATATCTTATTTACATGTAAACTGCATTTGAAACTTTAAACGCATTTTCCTCAAAACGGATTTATTGATTACGGTGACCACGATTTATCGAAAATCGCTTCACTAATCATTCTGCAACTTTGCAGGCTTCTTCTAAGTATACAAATTTAGTGCTTAATCGGAAGATTTGTTTTTCCAATGCGTAGTTTCTATTTTATGGACGACAACTGGACGACAAATGAGTGTATTTTTGTACCAAAATTGATCATTGCACTTAAATATCCGCCATTTTGTCCCAGATTAAAATTTCACAAAAAGGAATAATTACCTATTAGATCAGCGATGCCCCGATGGGCGGCCCGAGATAAACGAACATTCATAGCGTTTTCCAAAGCTCGCATGGAAGGGGGTGCTCGAAACCAATGACGTTGCGGGCCTGTCACGGATGGGGAAAACTCTAGTAGTGTGCGTGTAGGCTCGTACCCATAGGCTTTTTTACAACTGGGGCTCTTGGAGCCCTAATGTTCTACATTTTAGGAATTGGGAAAATAAACAGGAATTGACTAATGATTAAACAATAATATTATATAATTGGACGGAATAGACTTGAACAGTCCCATTTACACATCTGATTAACAAACAGTTTCTTATTAAACGATTTTTATTCAACTTCAATCCTCTGTTTCTTTGTATGTATGTTTGTTTAGTTCAAATCTAGAAACTCAATTTTAACCCACTTCCAAATATCCAATAGACTTGAAACTTTGCAGGCATACGTATTTTGGATGACAATACAAAATTATGAAGAAAAAGAAACCACTCCAGGGGTTTAAAAAATTACCCAGTCATCAATAAATATAATCCTTAACCACAAATCCAAACGACTTGAAATCAGCCTATAACCACAAATCAAATCAATTTAATCGACATGAAATCAGCATGTAACCACAAATCAAAACTAGATAATAAAAAGTAAATAAAGAAAAGAATTATTTTTCAGTATGTGATCATACTTATAAGATATAAAACAAAGTTTAAGTTAAACTGTTAAACGATTTTATTTAAAATGCACTAAAAACTAAAAAATAATTATTTTCTTTATTTACTTTCTATTGCCTAGTTTTGATTTGTGGTTACATGCTGATTTCATGTCGATTAAATTGATTTGATTTGTGGTTATAGGCTGATTTCAAGTCGTTTGGATTTGTGATTAAGGGTTATATTTATTGATGACTGGGTAATTTTTTAAACCCCTGGGACGGTTTCTTTTTCTTCATAATTTTGTATTGTCATCCAAAATACATATGCCTGCAAAGTTTCAAGTCTATTGGATATTTGGAAGTGGGTTAAAATTGAGTTTCTAGATTTGACCTAAACAAACATACATACAAAGAAACAGAGGATTGAAGTTGAATAAAAATCGTTTAATAAGAAACTGTTTGTTAATCAGATGTGTAAATGGGACTGTTCAAGTCTATTCCGTCCAATTATATAATATTATTGTTTAATCATTAGTCAATTCCTGTTTATTTTCCCAATTCCTAAAATGTAGAACATTAGGGCTCCAAGAGCCCCAGTTGTAAAAAAGCCTATGGGTACGAGCCTACACGCACACTACTAGAGTTTTCCCCATCCGTGACAGGCCCGCAACGTCATTGGTTTCGAGCACCCTCTTCCATGCGAGCTTTGGAAAACGCGATGAATGTTCGTTTATCTCGGGCCGCCCATCGGGGCATCGCTGCATTAGATAAACTAATATACTAACTAGATCTTCTTTGTTTTTTGATATTAGATAACCCAGTTTTGAGCAGTAATGGTCAGCGCAAAACATCTTTTCAAAAAGAGCTATCCGGAAATCGACTGTAAGTTTGAAATAAATAAATATTTTTGCACGAAAATATAATAAAAAACTTATTAAAATGTTCTTTACCTAAATATAATAATTTTTGTACAAAAATATGCACGTAATTCTTCAAGTACGGTCCCAAAATATCGTTCTTTTTTTACTTCCAGTTGCGAATAACGCCCACTGGTGTGACGGCCTGCAAAGAAGGCAATGTTTGAATTTTTTTTAAGAGAAAGCTTGAAATTAAATTAATTAAAAACTTTATGTCTATATTTGTATATATTTAAACAATACTTGAAAAAAATCCAATCCAAAATGCAGCTGCAGCTCCGAGTTGCAATAACTAGAGCGCTTAACAAAAAAAGTCTGGCCTCGGGAAACACGATTCAGACTGTTGCTGCTGGCTGATAAACAAGAATCAGAACATTCTTAACCTATATTTGTGTACTTGCCGTTGGACCTACGACAAACGAAACATACAGATAAATAACAAAATGGCGACATTTTAAAGAAAAGATACTGATTTCCGCATTTTTTAGTGCCAAAAGTTTATTGTAGCAAATATTGACTTGGTTATAGACCAAACGAAAATAATGTATCCCACAAACATATCCTATCAATCTCAGTTGCATTGGCCCATGAGTTTTTTTTAGAAATCGTGTGCATAAGCTTTCAAAATGCAGTTTTCAGAAAAACGCGTTTAAAGTTTTAGGTACTGTTATTCTCTAATTAAAGATTTTTAAAATGTTGTCTAAGACGCTGTTTTATTTTTCTGTTTCAGATTACCTGTAAGGTAAATATTATGCACACCAACGGACGACGAGTTTTGCGCGTGTGACGCATAACTCCTATATTTATTATTAAAAATGATTAAAAAAAAACTGCAACTTCTCCAAGGATGTATTTCCATGTAAAAACGTGGTCCAAATTTCAGATGAATCGAAATGCTACGGTCTTAAAAAAATTCCTACATTTTGCTATGTGTTTAACCCATAAAATAGTATTCCCCCCTTAAGTCTCCTACGCCAATACCGTTCTGCGAGGCCGTTTCTTGACGGTGCACTCAATTACGTTCAGCGTTATAATTTCTATAATTGATTAATTCGATTGAATTTCCTCACAAAACTTTGTTGCAAATGTTCACAAAGGATGGCACTTTTCAAATTAATAGTAATAAAAAAAAATCGATTTCTCGAGATTTCAATAGTCTTGTCCCCTGTTAACTCCATCTTTCTGCCGCCAGCTACTGAGTCTGTCTTATATTGTAAGTCCGGGAGAGTTCGACCACTTTTTGGAAAAGGAATTGTAGCATCGTTGTTTCTCACATTTTAGGGTACATATAAATTCTAGTGTGCGATAATTTCAAATATTTATTTTCATTTTCAAACAAAAACATTGACACTGCAACTGGTAGGTCTCACCCGTATGTCGGGGTTAGACCATCCACCCACTACGGGTGAGATCGACCTTGAAAAATAACAAAAAGTGTAACTTACGAAAAGTATAATACACGAAGAAGTTAACTGATATGTTATTTCTTCTTCAGTTTTCCATGTAAATCGCAAACATTCTTGTACTTGGAGCATCTAAGTAGTATCATGAAACCAACGGTGTGCACATTTAATCCAATCGTCGCTTTTCGAGATTTCGAAATAGCTTTCTCCGCATCTCACGCAATCGTTTTCGTCCCAGTCTTTTAACGACATATCACTATCTTGTAGAATGGAATTTTCGCTCCTTAAATCTGAAGATGGGTTTACAGTAAGAAAAACTCATGTGGTCGGACTATCCCATAATCAAGGGAGTGATTGACCGCCTTGTCAAAATAAATTATAAACGAATACATACGTATTGTTGGGGTGACACTGTAGTTTTATGCATATTATATCCCCCAATATCGGAATAGTGTAAATAAACTTACCTGTCTTTCAAATATCACCAGCACTGTAACTTTGTCTAAAAACATTCAGACTCGCATAAGGTCTTAAGTGTTTCCTATAATTTAAATATGGATTTGTGACAATGGTCAATGCAAGATCAACAACAAGCGCATTCATTTCTTTTGTGTCAATGACACACAGTGCCCTATCTTGCGTCAGTCTTAAAATGTCAACACTAGCCGGACTCTCCCGGTGGTCGAGCTCTCCCAGACTTACCCTAATTATATTCTCCAAATAGCGTATGTAAAATATAATACCAATACAGTTCCATCAATTTCGGTAATACGTTTTAATCTTCGATTCGATAAACTATCGACAGAGAAGCTATCTGTCCCCTTGCTTCCTTAATCGAATGAATTCTAACTTCAACGAAGTAACGGTAAACTAAAGTTTGTTTCGCGTGACGAGTATCAGACACGACGAAGCACGTTAACAGTGTCTTCGTAATACATTTCACGTAATTACTCCACGCTCTGGGGCTTCTTTTTCTATTTCGCATCTAGTTTGTAAAAAGCGGAGCTGCTGATATTCGATATTCCATTCGCTTGCACGATGGTTGCGGCAGGTGAGTTTATAACGACGAAACCTTAGGAATCTTCCTTAAGGGTTTAACGATAACGCGCTGCAATTAATGGCCCGGCGAGATTTTCCGGTCGAAGCTTCCCCTCGAAAATTTCTGAAACAAACGATTCCTCCACGGCGCCGCGGCTGAACTTTCCATCCACGGACGGCGCCGTGAACGTTGCTGCGTAACCCGACGCGTTGTTAAACTTATTTCATTAAATTTGTTAGCCGAGTGTCTCGCAGCCCGCGTGAACGCTGAACTCCGCGTTCCAATCCGTGAGGCACTACTAAGAAAATGAAATTTGCAATTCAGATGGGTAAGAAAAGCTACGGCTTTCGGCCGCGGGATTGACGCTCGCCGCTTTTCCGATGAACAAGTGGAAAATTCGAGCTGCCGAGAATCCGAGTGACTAATCCCGGCCTGCATGGACTAGATAATATCGCATTACGGTGCTCCTTAAAACACAAAGCCATAGTGATCGCTCGGAGAGGAATAACCACGGAGATTTAACGGGAAATCGTTGTAGCGAACAAGAGCGTAATTTCTGATACGGGGGGCACAAACGGCGCATCCCTCGCGAGATTCATCTTCCTAATGGAGCGACGCGTGTGATTTCATTTTCGTTTATTAATTTCGTTAATGGCATAATCTTCAGTCTGTATCCGATTGCTGTCGGCAAGACTGCAGGTTTCCGAATCAATTTTCCAAGGAGGGGAGAATCTGCGCATCCTCCCGTTCTCCGCCTCCTCCTATCCCCACGGCTTCGGGAGTGCCTGTAAAAAATTAATTTTCTTAATGCAACACTATCTGCGAAGTGAGGTGAGCGCCGAGATTGCGAAATAATTAGTGTTTCCCGGGCTTGTCCGGGGAACGCGCTTAAGGAGAATTCTCCACGTCTCGAGCATAAGTTTGTAAGTCTCTAGGTTGGGCCACCTTTCAAACATCCCTCCCTCCACGATCCACTCCCTTAAACGAGATGTCCGTTTGCCACTGGTAAAATGGGATCCAATGAGCAGTGGTTCTAAACTGAAGATCGTCGAATCGCTTCATGGTTGAATTATGCAAAAGATTCTGCAATTAAAGATTTCTTTACAGAAAAAGGGGAGCGTTAAATATCTTCCATGAAATTTTTGCACAGTATGGGGGATGTTATACGATGGATGTTCAATCACGTAATGGCTATCGAAGCTGAAAGAAAGGTTGCGCGATTTAATCCCTACAGATGACGCCGCCTCACCACCTTTAAAACACTCTAGCATTGCTTCACCCCTTATTCTTTCCTCCACTTGCTACGAAACCTTTCGATCCCAGCACGAGTCCATACAACTATGTTTTATTTATAACAATCTTGGAGCGCAGCCCGCCTAGTCACAGAGACGCGGGCGGCTTGCTCGTCGGCAATAAAAGCAAAATTCAATGAATTTATCTGGTCCGTCTCGGGAATTTCCAAGTCAATCCCTCCCTCTCCCTGTCCCTATAACCCTCTCGCTATCCAACGTTTTGAATCCACGAAGGGGACGGAAGTTAATTGACTGCGGAATTCGACAAGCATGTATTATACATGAAACAAACGACGCGGGAATTAGGGCAATTCCGGTAGAGATGGGCCACGTTTTTAAAATGGTTGAAAAGTTAAATATTTTCAAAGTACTGAATGTCAGACTTATTGGTTCGTGTAGTGAAGTATTTTTCTATTACGGGTAAGTTATATAAAAGCTATTGGTATTCTTTCATTAAATTGAGTTGTACAAATTATTTTTGTCGGAAAAATTGTTTCAGTAAAGAAAAGAAGATTAATTCTATTCCTAATATTATTATAATTAATAAACCCTTATTTATTTTTTTTGTTTATTTCCCACAATAATCACACATGCTTTCATCCCAGTCTTCCTAATCGTCTTCACTTGAAATATGCATTTCATTTGTTTCTTCTTCATCACTATCCGAAAAATCTGTAATCTACATTCGTTTTATTTGCATTCAAGGGGAGTGTTCCGGTCTAAATATCGATTTTCTTTTTATTTCATTTTTCGAATGTTAAACCTTTTAAGAATACACGTTTAAAAGGATTTTTTGAAATTCATAAAATTCCCGAAGTTATAGGCATATGAGTAGCGGCAAATGCATCGGTCACCACCCGGCCACTCGGCGTTCGCGTAAAACTTTAAACGCATTTTTCTCGAATCAGTGTTCTTAAAATCGGTGGAACCTGTATCTCGAAAAGTTATTATCCGATTCGACTGAAACTTTCTTTATTTTGAAGAATATACTTCTGGCTTCTGGGCAGACCAATCAAATTTAAAAAAAAGAGAATTTGTCATTTTTAAAAACGTTGAAATAACGAAAAATATAGGGAAAAGTAAATAAAAAAAGAACGGTAACAGATATGGCAATAAGTCTACTACCACAGATAGCCACATTCATATAGATCAGGGTTGACTAACTGACGACTCACGAGTTGCCAGGGGCTCTTCCGCCTTGCGGCCACGCTGAACGGCCCCCTCCATACCTACTAAACATCGCAGTCGAATTCGTCCGTCCCTATACAGACATAAATACATTCGATTACTACGGACGGCCACGGCCATATGTTTACATATAATTATAATTAATACGACAATACGAACTGATATATACTTACTTGACCGATATTTACTTTTTATATTTTTCATAACGGAAAACGCACTTTCGCATATGTATGTAGAACCAAATATTGATGAAATTTTTAAACCCAAATCCACCAATTTCGGATACTTTTCTTCTGATAATAATTTAAAAAACTTCTGTCCATATTCATTTCTGGCGAGTACGAACGGATCTGCTTGCAAATTACACAATTCAACTCGATGATACATTTCTTGGTCTTCGATCAAAATACAACAACAATTTAAAAAGCGTTTTACAGATTTCGATACATCAATGAAAAATGAGCTTATAATTTTTAATAATCCAAAAGGATGTAAGATCGAAGACCAAGAAATGTATTATCGAGTTGAATTGTGTAATTTGCAAGCAGATCTGTTCGTACTCGCCAGAAATGAATATGGACAGGAGTTTTTTAAATTATTATCAGAAGAAAAGTATCCGAAATTGGTGGATTTGGGTTTAAAAATTTCATCAATGTTTGGTTCTACATACAGATGCGAAAGTGCGTTTTCCGCTATGAAAAATATAAAAAGTAAATATCGGTCAAGATTAGCGGATTATTCATTATCTTCGCTGTTAAGGATAGCCATAACAAAAATTGATGTGGATATACCATCCTTTGTCAATAATATGACGCGGCCTCAATGTGCACGTTCACATTCACAGAGACGAATAAAAGTAAGTATATATCAGTTCGTATTGTCGTATTAATTATAATTATATGTAAACGTATGGCCGTGGCCGGCCGTAGCAATCAAATGTATTTATGTCTGTGTAGGGACGGACGAATTCGACTGCATTCGTCAATGTTTAGTAGGTATGGAGGGGGCCGTTCAGCGTGGCCGCAAGGCGGATGAGCCCCCGGCAACTCGTGAGTCGCCAATTAGTCAACCCTGATATAGATTAAGAATCTCATTCCCTTTTTGTGTTTTAGATAACCCTTACAGTACTTTCCGTCAACGTCAGGACCACCCGATTTTTTTTCAACGCGTTCAGTCAGCATTCTGTATCTGCCATGTTTATTTTTTCCCTGTCACATAAAAATTCAGAACAATAGTTCAAGACACAATAAAACAGCTTGCCAAACCTCAAATTAATTTGTCGAACCGTTTTTGTACAAAAAATTCATAAAGAATTACCTATTTTTCGACCCAACAAGGCGCAGTCCCTCCTTAACTGCTCCGTCTCTCCCGGCGGTCCATCTCTACCAGAATTCCGCCACAGAGGGACCGCTGAAAATCTATCTTATTTAACCGCGACGATGCATCAGCGCGCCTTAAATCGCATAGTTTCCCTATCCACCCTCCAGTCGCCAATCATTTCCTTACTTACCAAGATGAAAGCATTAAAAGTCAACTCAGCCACGAGCATCCCCCTCGGCTGCTATCCACGCGGCGTACAAGCAAAAGCCACCCCCGCGATCGAGGCCAGATCGTCGCATTCAACAACGATCAATGGGCCTAACGAAATCGGTATGCAGCCGACGGGGGCGCGGGGGCCTAATAATTTTCTACCCTGCCTGGAAAGACTCCGCCGTTTCGGGGCGAGGGGGGTGTATTGCGAGGGAGCCGTGCGCCCTCGCAAGCTCAACGATTCCGTTCCGCGTTCCGATCGAAATATGTGCGGCACGTTCCCGTAAGGTAAACTCGAAAGGGTACGGGGGTGCCGGCGGTATTTGTCAAGGCTCGAGAGACGTGCCCGTCGGTATCCCAGCGATATTATTCAAGATAGGGGATGGAGGAGCCAGCCAAGATCGAAAATGGCCACTTGGACAGTTGGACAGTCGGCGGTCGCGGGCGTAGACGTAACGTCGTCGTCGTGCATCCACCCTCCTCGCGCGCATCGAGACAGGGACGGTGGTGTGACGAGCGGATAGAGGCTGGCGCGGGAGGAGAATCGGTGCTGTCACAGGGAGTTCCTTCGGTGTCAGGCGGACGTCTCTATCGAGTTACGGCTTTGTTTTTGGGTCGATCGACTCCATCGGCACTCTCTGGTCCCCGGACTTTCTTTGACCCCCTTTGATGTCGTTTCCTGGCGCGGGGGAGAATGGCGGGCGAAGGGAGCGGACGATAAGCACGATACCCTGCCGCCGCCGCCGAGGAAAATTGATTTCCCAAACATTTTGCGGACTGGACAGTCCACCGGGCCATAGGGACGTCCAAGTTTCCGGCCTGTGTGCAACCGACCTCGTAATAATACTTTGTCCCGAGTAGAAATCGATTTCCGGAGTTTTACATGCCAAAGGAGCTCGAGCCGGCAAGTTTGTCCGCGGTGATCGCTCTTCACGGGTAAATACGGGGATTTTCTGGTATCGGAGGGTGATACTCTTTATGGCACCAGAAAAATTGTAGGGTCATTATTAACGGAGTTCCTTAATGAGAGGATGTACGAACTTTGGGGATGCGCGAGTCAGCGAAAGCTTGTTGCGCCTGTGAAAATTCATGAGGGTGCACGCTGAAGCACACCCGTTCGATTTCGCAGTGTTTAAAACGTCCAAGAAGTCGTTAATAACGAGAGAAAGGAAACGTGACCGCCACAACGATATACAGGTGGCGGGCGAGGGAGCAAGATAGCATTGGCTGAAAATCGTTCGTGATTCGAATCGTGGCCAATTCTATCCAAGTACTCCTGCAACGCTGCGCGATTCGTGTTTCTACTGAAAACAAGTATCGTTACAAAAACGTCACGCAAGGAATATCGATGTCCCGCAACGATTTCCAGACAAAAAGCAGTTGAACTAAATTACGATTAATACTATTTCTATGTCATCAGTGGCGGATTTAACTTGCGGCTCATGGGCAGTTGTCGCCTGGGCCCCAGTTCGGAAGGCCCACAGGGCCCCATTTTAAAAATGAAAAGGAACAAAAATTATCCAAACACTAAATTTCTTTCTATACTAATACATTTACAATTAGTCTGTTTTTAGTAAACCACCTCTTCATTTTCCCGAAAAATAGGCCCCCCAAAACGTTTGCCACATGGACCTTTTCCCTTAAATCTGCCACTATAGGTTTATGATATTACAGTTCTTGACGTAACGGAAGAAGATTGTAAGATAATGAATAGATTGGACTTGTATTACTTTGAATATGTATATACCTACCACGATTTAATCCTTTACACCCTTTCAGGCATCAGATATTCTCGTGGCAAAGGGGAACGACCTTTCTCCACCCCGGAGGGATTCGATTAGGCGCGTTCATTGTATAAAGGTTACAGCAGCGAAACCATCGTCGGCTCGTTTCAGTGCGCGGGCGGAATTCCTCTCTCTGGTTTGGGGAACGAGGGCCTCGAACTCTCTGGTAACCAATAACGAGGAAGAAAGCTTTCTTTATCTAGGTTGCAAAATCAAATTGTCGCCCTTTCGCCTCGCGAGCTCTTCCCAGCTCGCAGATTCGCGCACCTTTCTCCCCGCCCGACGATGGAAGTTCGTGAAAACATTCCGTCGAAAGGCCCGATCGCCTCGTCTGCCATTCAACATCCCCGCAGGAGTTAAGGACTCGTTGATCAAGCGCATCGAATATTCCACCGAGGAAATCGTTCGACGATGCCGCGCTGAAACGTAGATGCGCGGAACGAAGAAGGAAAGCTACGGAAATATTAATTTACGCTTATATGTCTTCCCCGATACGCGACGATGCCAAAATAAAACCTGCGAATTTAAAGACGAAGTAATTCGACTTAAATATCGAATTATATTTAATTATATTAATTTTAATTAATTATATTAATTATATAAAAGTAGTCATCCGTATAATAAAGTAAAATAAGAAATAAAAATAAAGTATATTGGTATTCTGCAATTTGATTCTGATTTAGCTTTAGTTTCAGTATGATTCTACTTAGTTTGTATGTTTTTAAGGTATTTTAAACAAGTGATGCTTGAGTTTGTAATTTACTCCGTTCGTCACATGACACTTACAGAGGCGAAGTTATATGAAATTCATTGGATTCAGATGAATTCAATGGAACCCCGTGTTCGCGAAAATGAATTTTACTTTCATGATGCCTCCTCAAACTGTAGGGAAACAGGAGCGAATTGTATGAAATATTTGCGTGGAACGTTCGAAAGTTTACGGAACATTTAAGACACTTTCCATTTTTACGATATTTCTCGAGCTTGCTCGGGGGGTGAAAGCAAGCAAACCCCTGGGGATCACGAATTCCTTTGAGAAATAGAAAATCCGGCCGATGGGTCAATAGCTCAATTTCTCCTTCTAATTTAACTGCTCATTGTTTTCTTCGCTGCTTTAACCAACTCTGGGGCGGTAAACGATAGCCTTCGAGCGAGCCCTCGTCTGTGCCGTGCAGTTAACACAGAGAGAGGTCGAACGAGGGTCGGGCTGACTAGAATAGCGAGGAGAGAAGGGTCGAGGGTAACTTAAACAGCGGGTAACAAGAAGTAGCAAGTAATAATTGAGTCAGGCAAGTATGCCGCGGACCATGCCTCGCAAGCTGGGGAACAGCGATGTGGATGTACCTGACCGGAATTCGAAAACAGAAAGGGGTGGAGGGTAATTCTGGCGACTTCATCGATGGGGGATGTCTTCCTGCGACCTCGACGATCGGATAGAATTTAGACGTTTCTTGGAATATTAACGCGGCCCTGCAATCACGGTCATTGAGATTCGTTCTGCAATGAAGAAAGCGCTAACCGCTTTTTCAAGCATTGTGGTGGAAAATCATTTAAAATGTCTTATTTTATATTCGTGCGGTTCTAGACTAATTAAGGGGGATCCTATTTTATGGACTAACAACATAGCAAAATTTAGGATTTTTTTTTAAGAAAGTAACATTTCAATTCATTTGAAATTTGGACCATGTTTTTATGCATCCTTGAAGAAGTTGTAGTTTTTTTAAAATTCATTTTCAATAATAAATATAGGAGTTGTGCATCACGCCGCGCGAAACTCGTCGTCCGCTGGTGTGCATGATATTTACCTTCCAGGTACAGTATTGTCTCCGTATGTGCTCGGTTTGGTGCACACCAGAGATGGGCATCATTTAAATAAAAAGTTATTTAAATAACGTATCAAATAAAAGAGACTTCATTTTTATTAGTCGTCGAATAAAAATAACTTTGGTTTATTTTTATTTGAAGCACCTGAAATAATTTTCCATAAAAAATAACAATCCATTGGTGTCACTTTCATATTGATACGACGAAAAATAAAGAAATTCCGTTTCTGTATAATTGATGGCTTCGATCAAAGGCTCTCGAGGCTCGCCCAAAGTTATTTTAACTTCGAATAACTTTTGAGATAAAAGACGCCTGAAACGTAGAAAATCATTTCAAGCTTAAAATGAATTCCCGTCGAATAAAAGAATCATACGTAGCCGTCGAATGAATCCCGTCGAATAAAAAAGTTATTTTGAGGCGCTTCGAATAAAAATTACCCAAAGTTATTTATATTCGACGACTCTCGAATAAAATTTTTGTCTTTTATTCAAAATCAATTTTTTATTTAAAATAATTTTTTGCCCATCTCTGGCTGGACAAGAGCGAGACAGAAGTGGTGGGGATAGCGACAAGCACGTATTGTGTGAGCACGGGAACCGCTTCGCAAAATCTTGACGCAGGCCCGGCTCAAGTCTTTTTTGCGCCCTAGGCGAACTTGTCAAATTGCGCCCTTTATTATAATACATTTATTTGAGATTATTTATGACTTTACTCTGCAAAATTAGGCGACTGCTTAGGGCGGAAAGTCGACAAGAGGTGCAAAATGATATTTTCATTACTGGTATTGTTGAAAATAAACTTTAAAATTAAATATTACAAGTTGTACTATAATCGGATTAAACTACGAATAAAAATTCGGAGTAAGGTTATCAATAATCTCAAATAAATGTATTATAATAAAGGGCTCAATTGGACAAGTTCGCCTGGGGCGCAAAAAAGACTCGTGCCGTGGCTGGCTATCTGACCGTCGCGCGCATGCGTCGAGCAGTCACGATTCCATCTGAGTGCTCGCACCCGTCGTGCACGCCCGCCGCGCACGCAAAGCCTTCCATCTCGCTCCCCCCTTCGGCCAGAAAGAAGCGAGAAACGAACACTCGGAATTAG
Organism: Andrena hattorfiana; assembly: GCA_944738655.2. Classification (NCBI taxonomy): domain Eukaryota; kingdom Metazoa; phylum Arthropoda; class Insecta; order Hymenoptera; family Andrenidae; genus Andrena; species Andrena hattorfiana. The sequence continues at coordinate 12,189,402 of OX122893.2, read as the reverse complement.
GGATCTGTTCACGATAAGAGCTCAACGCCGGTCCCGACCAGCGAGCACATACGGAGACAATACTGTAACCTGAAACAGAAAAATGAAACGGCGTTTTACTTTGTAAATCTGTAGCTTCAATTTGATGAACCAGAATACCACTAAGTTCTATGCTTCATTTGTTACATAAGAAAATTCGCGCAAAATTGGATTGTAAAAATTAAAGGTTCAGACCTTTCAGTTTGAAAACTCTCCACACTGCTCAATAAATTTTTTGCTTTTGCTGGTTCATCAATTTCAAACTACATATGTAGAAAATAAAACGCCGTTTCATTTTTGTTTCAGATTTCTTGATAGATAAATATCATGCACACCAACGGCCGGCGAATTTTGCGTGGCGTGATGGTCGATCATGCATAACTATTATATTTATGATTAAAAATTAATAAAAAAAACTGCAGTTTTCTCAAAGATACATCAAAACATGGTCCAAATTTCAAATGAATCGAATCGCTGGTTTCTTAAAAAAAATCCCAAATTTTGATGTGTTCTTTGTCCAAAGAATAGGATTCCCCCGGAAGGGGACTAAGTCGAAAAGTCGATTTTTTCCGAAAGTACTATCTTTTCTGAATAAAATGCCGCTTGGTTTATATTAAAATTCCCAAAATTGTTGATTTGGCAGCTAAAAACATCCAGTGGCAACCTATAGCATCGCCTTTGCCCAGAAACTTTAAACGCGTTTTTTTCGAATCCTGTTTTCTCTTGGTTTTTCCTGGTTGCGAACGAATGGAGGTTCAGATCGACTTGAAAAAATTGCAGGATGTATAAAACATGTGCCATTTCCCGTGCAACTTATTATATGGTCCGCAAAAATTCTAGATTTTCATAAAAAAGTTAAAAAGTCACCGGTTTTTAGTAGCGCACAAACAAGACCGATTTTTTCTCGGAAAACTCGTCGTTTTTCAGCCACCAATCGCATAATTTTTATTTAATTTTTGTTTTTATAGGTTCCACTGGAAACTATGAATCCATCAAATAAGAATCACATTTGAAATCGGATTACGTCACATTTTAAGACCGATATTAAGACCACCGAAAAACGTTAAAATGTTTACCAGTCTGCGCCATTTTTAAAGCACATATATATTTCATATAAATTATTTTTCAATCTGTATGGTCGTCATAAACATTGAGTAAACGGATACATCTGGATTTGCTTTCATTTTTTTAAAATAAATAAAGGGCAGAGTCTCTTTGTCAAAAAAAAAACGACTGCCTAGTTCTCTTAAAGGGGCTACGCGCGGAATGGGAAAGTGGACGAAAAGACAACAGACATCAGCAACTGACATTCTCTATCATCTTGAATTTTCAAGAAACCGTTTAAAATTTTATAACCCTCGATACGCCATCAAGTTTTCTTCTTCGTTCAATAAAATTTCAAGATTTCAAAACCCACAGACTGCAAGATAAAAAGTGCCCCTATCAATTCCCACAAAAATAATTAATAATTGCAATGGGTGTAACGCCCCTCGTCAGTTTCCAATAAATTTGATAAAATATATAAAAATTTCCACGCCCCTGAATCGAAGCCACAAGCTATTCTCCATTCTCCCCTACTCGCGCCGCGAATTCCAAAAGTTTCAACAAGCGGAGGTGACAGGTTATAAGGGATACCGTTGCGAATAGCACGGACCTGCGTGGCGCGTTTCCGAAATCGTCCGTAGGGCGGCGATATTCGTCAAACCGATTTGGGACTGTCCCGAACGATTCCTCGTTAGCGATCGATGCGAATCAGGCTGCGAGACGTCCACGTGGAAAGTGGCTCGGTTCCGGAGGTGGCACGGTCCGCGACAAGAAATGTCCCAGAATAACCTGCTGCAAGGATACAACTGTGAGTACCATCCCGCGGAGCAGGGAAACGGATCGCCGATCCGTCCTCTCCCCGATCGTTCCTCCGCTATTGCCCATTCTTTTCGCCGATCCGCCGTGAATTCGGCTCACGTTGTCGCGCCGGATAGTTCCTCGCCGATCTGTCGCGCGTCCCCCGGTCGTGAAAAATGAGCCGTGATAATGGCGGCTTTCGTTTATTTGCCAGCCAAACAGCTGGGAAAAAGGCGAGGAACGAGGATGTCGGAGTTCTGCCGATCGCGAACCGTTACGCGAGCCTCGTTGATCCTCCGCTGCTCTGACAGTCTTTTCTCTCCTCTTTTCCGGTCGCTCGACGGCACCTCGTGAAACGCCAGCGATCTGACGGCAATGGCTACCGGTTCTCTCGTTAATTTCAACCGAAATACGGTGAAATACGGTAGATTCGCGAAGCGTGCGCGCCGATCGTGGAGCGCGCGCCCCGCGTGCTCTAGAACTCGGGACGATGATTCATTTCCCATGGGAGAGGATCGGCACGAGCTCGTGCACGATGGTGCATGACTTTTATTCTTAGCGTGTCGTTGTGCGTTCACTGGCGAAGAGGACTCGCGATGGCGTGGTGTAAGTAGATTATTGGCTGCCTAGAGGGGCTCTTTTTACATTTACAAGACTTTTTCTACATTTTACGCTACTGTCGTGGATTCTTGCGTTTTAGAAGTAAATGGTTTTATGGTGAACTGTTTTCGTGAATATATTTACTGGTGGTTTTGTTGAGTCAAGCTTGCGTTATGGTTGAGAGTTGCAGTGCTTCCAACTCTGCATGACTGTGGACTAATTATATCGTAATTTCAATTCAGGATTAAGAAGTGTCGGGTGCGACATATTCTTCAGCTTTTTAACAGAGTTGGGCAAAGTGTAATCTCATTACAAATTACAAATTATGATTAAAATGTAATTGTGTAATTGATTATTTTCTATAATCGTTAATTTAGGTAGTTGACAAAATTGTGGTCAACTACCTAAATTAACGACAAAATTGTGGTCAAGTATCTAAATTAACGATTATAAAATTGTGGTCTACTACCTAAATTAACGATTACGGAGAATGATGTGCAATCAATTACACAATTACATTTCAATCGTGATTTGTAATTTGTAATTAGATTAAACTTTGCCCAACTCAGGTTTTTAATTAAATGTAGTAATTTCTTACTTCAGTAATTTCTTACGTTCCCGTATGAAATTTCTGTCATTTATTGGGAAACGTATTTGAGCAGTTTTGTCGCGGATTTATATAAATTTAAGGTGTTGGTTACGTCTGGTGATCAGTGTAGACTAAACAATTTGGTTGAACGAAAATTCCAGCGCTTCGATACGACATTGTCTCGGTATCGTCGAAGAATTCACGCGACGAGGAGGATACATTGTATGCAATGGCACCTGTGTCGCCAGTTCCATCCATTTAAATCAGTGTCTCTCAGTCGATGGCTCACTTAAAATGTGTTGTTTTGAAAATGGCTCGTTTATAGAGAATTCGACTTCAGTTTTAGATCAACGAGATCTCATAATTCATATTTTGAACACTATCACTCCGAAAGGAGTGAAGAGCATCTGAAGTACTAACAATAAGTAAAGCTATCTTTTTTCTGATAAATGAATAATTCATACTGTCCATTACCATTTTGCCTAAAGATATGCTCGATATATGCACACGGAGAATAGAAAAGAGGATAAATATGTCACTTGGAATTTCGGGCTTTTAATCAATATGAACCGACTGATACAATTTATTCATTCCACCACGTTATAAATTCTTTTAGCTGGGCACGATCGAATTTCGCAGAGAGCATACAAAATCCGCCAAAGTAACAGCTCCAGCGGGCAATGCATTATTAAATAGAATAGCAAAAAAAGAGGGGAAGGGATTAGTTTGTCACGAGTGGTATTAGGGAACAGGAATTTCTTCTCTAGGAATCTAAAATTCTTTCTATGAAAAACATGTGACTTCTCTTTTTTGTCTGACTTAGAGTTCGCGAAGAAAGGTGCTGCCCTTTTGAATATAACGGTTTAACAGTATTCCTTGTTAGGAAGTTTTTGCATTGTACAGATTCATCTTATAACAAAGCTGCAGTGTTTCGATCGCTTCCTTCGTCGATTCTTTGCGAAGAATTGCGTTTGTAAGAAACTGTATGGCTAGCCTAGACGTTTGAAGAAATTAATTATTTTTGAGGCGAGGAATTTTCATGAAAGGCTTTTTGTAGGGGAGACCCAGTACGAAGATCCGCAGGTGCAGTTCCCTCGCCCCATTCCGGACGAGGTAATCAGGTGAGCTTAAAACATTAACATGCATCAGGGTTACACCGTAACCAGCCCCCATTCCTGGCTTTAATCCTCAATTTTTTACCATTTCGTGGAAGATGCTCCAAAAATTTAAAGATAACGGAGTAAAATGCTTTGCGGAACAATATAACGATTTTTTGCACACGAATGGGCTGGGTTAGGGTCTTGCGTTTGTGTTTAATTAAACGAGCGCGCATGGAATAATAGAACAATTTTTATTTTATTTTTATGCCAACCCGGGGCTGTCGAAATTTTATGATACGTATCTCTCAAGGCAAAACTGACACGATGAATAGCAATATTCAGAATACGAAGTTCGTTTACATGGTTTCGTATTTCTATCTCGATTTTGCCGATTAAAAAAGTTGGGGAATGAACGAATGCAAAATGTTCGTGCAGTTCTTATCTGGGAATATTCATGCTTCAAAAAAAATTAATTAATACATTTTTCTGTAAATTTAATCACGACCGAGCAACTGAGAATTCTCTTTTCTCCTTGGATTTACGAATTCAAATAAGAGAAAACAGTTTTCTTCTTGCGTCTTTAGTGTATATGAAGTTTACGTGAAGGAAGAGACCACAGGTGCTGAAGGAAGAAACGATGTCACTGTTGTACCTGGATTGACGTCCACCAATGACCATCAGCTAATTCAAGTAATCATTAACACTATATAACTATAGAATTCATAGTTTCGATCTTTTTCAATACAAATTCTATATTCTACGGAAGTTGAATTTCATTTTCGTTTCTTAGAATGACTGCATGAACCTGGACGTTGCCATAGATTCCGAAGTGATCAACATCGATGGCAGTATAACGAAATTTCTCGGAAAAGATGCTTTTAAGTACAAGGTACAGAACGAGCTTCTCGCATCATTTTCGTTAATTTCAAAATCCCTAATGGTCATTTCCAGATACTGGATCAGAATGTCAGCACACCCGAGGACAACGTTATGGTGTACACGCACCCCGTTGTCGAAGCACCCTCCTCGTCCTCTACTCGCCTGATCGACAAGGACGATCCAAGATCGAAGCTCCATTTCGTCAAGTACCTAAAACGCGACGGAAAGACGCTCAAGATTTGGGAGTGCGGGATTTGTGAGTAACTCGAAGGCGAGGACCGTTAAAAATAATATTCTTGCCTTGGAAAAACGCGCCGTAATTAATGTTCCAGGTTCGAAGGAGTTCAGGCACCAGTACACCCTGATGAGACACTTGCCTACTCACACCGATGAAAGGAACTTCAAATGCGAGGCTTGCGGCAAAGCCTTCCGCCAGTTATCGACGTTGAGCCAGCACAAGGCGATACACAGCGACGCGAGGCCGTACGTTTGCGAATTTTGCAAGAAAACTTTCAACAGGTCAGCGCCGCGAATCGATACGCAATTTCATCACACCCCTCTCGGTTCTGAGTCGATCTCGTGTACCTTTTAATCGCGCATCGCGACGAGAACAGCCCTTCTTCTTCCACGCGCACGCTCCCACGTTTAAACCTCGTTTGCAGCGTTTCCGTGAATAGTGCGCAGGAAAAATTTAAATTACGATTTCCCTTGAAAAAGAAAGAGAAAATAATTACTTTAGATACGAGCACGCGCGTGTCGTTAGCGTTTTGAATCGCGGCAACAAGGAAATTTTAACGAGCATGAAATTTTTGTTAATAAAGCCTAGTCTTGTTTTTATACTCATTTATACTCGTTACGGCGATGAGTTGATCCGAGTGGCACGAGGATCGTTGTATCGGAGCAATTACATCGATGTCGAATCGGTGTTTTTGAAATTTTAGCAGACATTACTTTCTATTTCATTCATCTTGTTTCAAACGAATTTCGGCCATATCGACACGGGTATCTTTAAAAATTGTTAAATGAAATGTTAGAAAATTCATTCGTGACACAGGCTGTTTGATATTTGTACTTGTGCAGGGTGTCTACGTTGATCTCCCACCGGAAGACACACTCGGAGCACAAACCACACAAGTGTCAGGTGTGTGGGAAGGGATTCCATCAGAAAGGTGATTATCGATTCTCAAAATAGCACTACTAAATTCGAATGCGCCTTGCAGAGGACCTGTTTGACCAAGTGGCTGTTCAATTGGAACAGAGTTCACAGAAATTGGATAAACGCTTAAGAGGTTACTCGCAGTCATGAGGTAGAAAAACAATGATGCTTCGGGAATTTATTTCAGAATGTATACATGCATACTTTTATGCAATGGTTTTTGTATTCAGATAAGGGACACTTTAACAGATTATTATATTATGTTTTGGTAAAAACGTACTTAGTTATTGAAAAATTACAACTGATTTTCCGGAAGCTGTTTTTAGAAATACGTTTCGCTGTGACCAACGTTATTCGGAACTAGGATATCTGAAATCAAATAACGAGGAAGATTTAGTGAGTGCAATAATTTATTCAGTCTTTAATCGTTCTGTTTTAGACAATATTAATCTGGGACAGAATGGCGGATGTTAATGGGAAATGATCGATTTTCGTAGAAAAAAATACTAATTTTTCATCCATGAAATAAGAACTATGCATTGGAAAAACGAATGCTCCGATTAAAGAGTAGATTTGAATGTGTAGAAGAAACCTACAAAGTTTCAGAAAGATTAGTGAAACGGTTTTTGAGAAATCGTGGTCACCGCAAACGAAAAATCCATTTCGGGAAATCAGTTGTATTTGTGCAATAAAAAAATACTTTTACACCAAAACATAATATAATAACCTGTTAAAGAGTTCCTCATCTGAATACAAAAACTTTTGAATAAAAATATGTATTTATACTTTCTGAAATAAATTCCTAAAGAGTCATTCTTCTTCTACCTCCAGTCTACGAGTAACCTTTTAGGGAGAAAATTGTATTTTTTGGGCTTAAAATATAGCAAAATGGGGGAATTTTTTGAAGAAATTAGCGATTCGATTTATCTGAAATTTGGACCATGTTTTTATGCCTCTTTGAAGAAGTTGCAGTATTTTTTTTTATTCGTTTTTAATAATAAATATACGAGTTATGCGTGATCCACCAACACACCTCGCAAAGTTTGTCGTTCGCTGATGTCCATGATATTTATTTTCCAGGTAATCCGAAACAGAAAAATGAAATTGCGTCTTACTTTATACATATGTAGCTTCAGTTTTGTGAACCAAAATAAAACAAAAAATTTATTGAAGAGAGTGGTGAGTTCTCAAACTGAAAGGTCTGAATCAATCATTTTCGCTGCCGTTTTGCGCCAATTCTCTTATGTAACAAATGAAGTATGTAACTTATCTGTATTCTGGTTCATCAAATTGAAGCTACATATGTACAAAGTAAAATGCCGTTTCATTTTTCTGTTTCAGATTACCGGGAAGATAAATATCATGCACACCAGCGGACGATGAATTTTGCGCGGCGTGGTGGTCGATCGTGCATTACTCCTATATTTATTATTAAAAATTGATGCATAAAGATGCATAAAAACATATTCCAAATTTCAGATGAATCGAACCGCTAGTTTCTTCAAAAGAAATTCTCAAATTTTGCTATGATTTTAGCCCCAAAAGTAGGACCCCCCCGTGAACGTATATATTTTGAAAAGTCTCTCGACTTTCTCGTTGGAGGTGATTTATATTCTGTTTAAAGTTATCAGAGTCACTCTGCGAGCCGCGTGCAACGGTCACAAGCGCTAATGGTTCCGTACCTGTTCCCTTGTCAGGCAATTTGAGAAACCACGTGTTTACTCACACGAACGAGAGGCCGTACAAATGCGAGCTATGCGGCAAAGGCTTCAATCAGATGTCGAATTTGGTCTGCCACAAGGTCAAAGCGCATGCACACGCGGAGAAAATGCAGTACGTGTGCGGAATCTGTGGCAAAGAGTTTCCGCGTCGATTCTCTTTGAGATCGCACGAGGAGTACAAGCACGGCATAAAGTATCGACATCCCACCGCCGCCTCTCAGCCAGGAATGAACGATCCGACCGTCATAAGGAAGTAGGTAGACGTCACGGAACGAATGACGGTTAATTCGCCCCCGGACAGACAGCCTTCTCCAACGTGAACGCGGCCTGAATGTTCATCCCTCAGTCAGCGCGGAGAACAGGCGTTTCACAGCTTTCCTTCGCCCTTTCTGCCTGTAAATTCGTTACAGCCCAGCATCCGTAATTGGTAGCCCTACGTCGACGATTCAAGTAGCAATGACTCGAGTCATCTCCGTTCCTCGCGCTGACGCGATCGTACGCGATTAGCCTATTCCGGTCGCGATCGTTCTTGAATGATTACAGGCGAGCTCGTTCGCCTCGGTGAAAAAGAGGAAGCTTATTAATCGTTCGATATCGACTTACAGTAAGAATGTCAGGATCGTCCAGCTGCCCACCGGTGACCGTAATCAGACTATCGAAGTGAGGGACAAGGATCCACTGATTGCGGTTAGTAACCCGCCCAAGGTGATGCCACGTTTCATTTACACTTTTCATATCTTTAATTTCGCAATCTTTAACATTCGTTTGATCTCCACCCGAGTGAGAGATAGTAAAAGGACGATAACTGTTGCAAGAAGTCTCGGAAACAAGTATAATAATAAAGCTTCTAAACTGTATTTCTTGAAAGCCGGACGTGATGGAGTCCGTGGTGATAGATAAAATCGATACGAAGGCGATGGAGATGGCACTGCTCGAAGGGCAAACCCCGTTCGCCCTGTTCAAGTCTGCCAAGGGGATCCCCGTTCTCGTGAAAGTCTCGCCGACTGGAACTCACAAAAATGTAAAACTCTTTTTGTACAGCTTACTTTGTAGGACGTAATTTAGCCAGCAAGGGCCTTCACACATCTAATTATCAGTTTCTGTCTACGAATACCATCGATTATTCAGATTCTTACCCCTGCGACGGCTGAAGACCTGCGAATGGCTGGAAAGATGACGCTAAGCCCAACGATCCCGGCGGATCTAGACAGGATTAAAGCCGTCCAGATCAAGGTGCCCGTTGTGGCCACTGTCATCCAAAACGTGGATCCCGATGGGAAGATCAATTTCATCGTGGAGCCGCCTGGGCCTGAGAACGAGCATGGTGAGGGCTCCGTTGCCGGCTCAATAAACGCTCGAAACTTCCATCTTGCATTCCCAGTCGTATCGACAACCCCGGTGATATAATCATTTTACGATACGCTGTTAGCTCGATAGTTCGCGTGGCAACGTTTGAACGTCGTTGCACGCCTATAATTGGCTCGTTAACGCCGCGCAGTTTTTCACACTGTCGCGGCAATGTGGTGTTTATATGGTGCGTTGTCGACAGAGAGCTTGGTCACGGCTTTGGATTCCCAGTTCACGTACAACATGCCCGCCAGGAACGAGCCAGATCGCCAGAATGGCCCCGTTGTATCCTCGGCGATGGAGGATTGCAACGAGTTGCTGGAACTGGCTGCCCAGGGTGGCATACAGTTCGTGCGTGCCACCGAGGATGGCCGTTACGAGGTGACGAATTTGATTGCACGATTCCTGGACTTAGTTCCAAGCGGAGTTAGGAATCGTTTACCTCGTCGCGTTGAAAATCCTATGAAATGATAAACATAGGAATATGCGTGTTCAGTAGTTTTTCATTGATGATTTCGTTCGACGCAGGTGATGACGAACAGCGAAGCCCGCGACCTGATGGCCCAGAACTCGCACGACGTGACGATCCTCGACGGCGAGGAAGCAGACGCGATCAACGTGGTGAACATGCGTGGCAACGGGGAGGTCATCATCGGTGATTCCGATAATCAGATCATGGTGCTTGACTCTGCGTCCGCGCAGAAATCCATGCCGATGGACAGCATCGAGATTTTGGAGGACAAAGACATCAGGATCCTCGACGGCAAGAGCCTCGACGATCGTTTCGTAGACAGCATTAGCTTCCTCTCGCAACCGAAAATCGACGACTTGATCCTAGGCCCTAAACCTTTGACCATGGACGGCGGAGTTGCTGTGAGCGAGCACGAGGACGAAGGTAGAGTTTTAATCTGCGCCCAACTCTTTGAACCACGACTCTCATTGAATTTTACCATAGGCATGGGGCTACCATCCAGTCAGCAAGAGTTGACGAACATTCTTAGCCATCGAAGCGATATATCGACACTGTCGACCACGACTCAGCCTTCGATATCCCTGCTGCTGAAGAATCATCCGTCTCTGTCGATTCTACACGAATCGCTTCCGTATCTGAAGAGCAACAATAGCTTGGCAGAGGATCTTAATATTCTCAGCTCGGCCATGGAGGATCATCATTCGGTGTATGAATCCAAGATGAGATTACCTTCCGTTTTTGACGACAGCGAGTCCGACGCCGGCTTAATAGCCATCAGCCAAGCGGACATGAAGATCCTTGGATCGAGCCATCCGAACACGAAGGTAGTACTTAGGAGCTTTCGTTACCTTTTGATCAAAGAGAGCACGAAACAATTGTGCTCGTGGGTAATAATTGTTTCATTCGCACATTGGAATTCCACGCGAAGATTCTGGGCAGCAAGGCGAACTGTCCACCGCCGTCGAAGCTGTTCTCTGGCTTGGGCGAAGTGAAGATCCTTGGCCCGAAGAATCATGGCCAAGAGATCATGACGTCCCAGTATCAAGACATGAAGTTGCTCAATCCGTACGAGCAGTTCTTGAAGAGCACTGCTGCGAACACGAACGGCTGTGACACCAGTATGGTCAGCACTACCGGCGGGTGCAGGAAGGAAGTGAAGATCCTGGGGAAGAAGTTGGGAACGGGCATCATCACAAGCACGGAGGATGGAAACGTCGTGGAGGTGGTCGAAGAGAAAACCAAACTGGTGAGAAATTCGGTGGTCGATGAATCAGCTTCTTTGCCTGCCAATTGCGTTCTTCTTTCCTATGTACTTATGCGTATCGAATTCTTTCCTGAAGATGATGGACGGCGATGGGGGATTCTGCAACAGCGCGGACAGCGCTGTGATCTCGTCGCCCCGCTTGGAAAGACAGATCACGGAGAACGGTGGTCCGGACAGCTTCTTGCTCCAAGTAAAGACACATCAGAATAACCATTGCTCGCAGACCACTGAAACAGAGAATCTTTTCCCGATCTATGCAGGCCTGTAGCCCGTGCGGCTCGGACTTTCTGAATTTCGATAACCGCCTGAAAGACACCTCGCCCGGCAGCCACTTCGAGCGAGCCCACAAGGACTCTAGAGACAGCTTTAGCTCTGCCAGTGGACTCCCCGATCTCGATTGATGAAGACTCCAATTCCCACCCCCTTTAGTCCTGCTTTCCTCTCCCATGAAAGAGTTCCGAGCGACGGGGGAAACTTCGTCGTGGTCGTAGAAATCTTTCCACGGCTGTGAGGGATTCAATTAGAGCACTTCGTACGTGCGAACCACTCGCACGCGGAAGGACACTCCCGGCTCAGGCTCAGTCGCTCCCTCCGGTTGAGTGATTCGGGGGGACACGTGCGATTAGAAAAAAAGATGTTGTTTATAGTCTAGGACTCGAGTGCTACTTGGAATTCTTGTGCTTCTGGTACTGAACATCGTTGAAGATATCCATGGGAAATTCGTTCGCTTCTCTGAACTTCGTTTTAGAATTTTTGGATGACAATAAACATAAATTTTCTCGACAGACTATCGAGATGAAGTGTGCAGTGGAGTCCTAAGGGGAGCATCGCAATCTTCGGGCTTTCGAATCGAATTTTAATATAAATTCAGAATAGATAGGATAGAGTTAGAACAATTTTCTCTTTTTAGCTCGCCATTTTGAATATCGAATGGCATTTCATTCGAGATGAAGAAGGAAACGTTGATAGGGATCGTCGAGGAATGTGTATTATACCATGCATCGAGAATTCAAATGTGGTTAGTAATTCGAGCGTATACTAATGATTTTATTCATCGGTGGAAAAAGTGTTTTTGCATGGGCACCGGCGATGGCTTGTAAATTTCAATTATTGCACGCAGGTGCACGCTTCCCTGTGTTCAACTATGCATTGTTTATTTTCCGAGTTTTTATTTTAACATGGCCGATTACATTGTATAAATTCGAATAGTACAATATTTTATATATTTGAATTCTGAGGTTGGAGAATAAATTGTATGCACAAAATTGTGTCCGGACTTTGTTTAACATTCCATTTGTAGTCGTTTTATTTTGTAGTAATTATTTTTGTATAATTAAGAACACAAGTGTTGGAGATTTCAATGCGCACCCAGCTTATAACAAACATTTATAACTTCATAAGTTAATTGTTCATCTATTAGATGTTTCAATATCCATTGAATAACTGCTACTGAACGAGACATTGGTAATATAAAGTTTTCAAAGGATAAATTCCCCTAATAACTTCGTCTCCTTTGTCAATCAGTTCTTTCATTTCTCAATAAAAATGGATGTTAGAAACGTTTTATGCATAATATCAATGATAATTTGATTGAATGGATGTTAGATATCGAGTTTATGCTTTTTCGTGAGTATCGCCTTTAATCAACCATAAGTGTATAGATAGATATCCCTTTATTCTACTTACAAGAATTCACTTAAGAAAGTGATTAATGTGAACGTGGGATAATCGATAGGAAGCACAAACTGATCGATGAAAAAGGCGAAATAGACTGGACATAATTTTCAATAGAATCACTTCGTTAAAATTCATAACACACTTGGAAATCGATATAATTTGAAAGCTAAGAAGGTCAATGTTCCTTTCTGTATCAATAAAACACATTTCTGTTTAATAATCACTGTCTAATATGTCAACTAATTGGGTTATTTACTTTATACAGTTTTAAATAGGCGCGCGCTTTCCTATTGCTTAGTTTGAAACTTTCGCGGCTGCGCGCGCATACGTTTTAGGCGGGAGACGGTTTTCTCGGCGCGTCCCTCGGCCACGGTTACCGTGCGTGTCGAAATCGAAGTGTATTTGAATGTTTTTACCGCGATTCTATCGATTGACCCATAAAAATAGAGTCGAACTGTTGCGTAAATAAGTGAGTGATAGTTTGTGAATAAGATCCTGATCGACATAACCCTTGTCTTGGATATATCAGCGAGCAAAACTTCTGCAGTTATTGGTGAGACAATAACGCGTTTTCTGTACTCTTTCTTACATCATGTGTCTTAACCTGTTAACTGGGGGTGGGAGTTCTCCTACCCTCTTAAAAGTCGCTTTGTATTGAATTGAAGAAGTCACTAAAGTTTAACAATTTCGCTCGCCTAAGCCAAGCAAATTTACCTCCACTCATGTCTACGCACACAGATGGCGCTCCCAGTCATCACGAGATACAGTTAAGCGGTTAAATTTTAAACGCTCCAGAAACTTATCAAACGAAGCTAATCTTGTTTAATGTTACTGACATTTCAAGTTTAATAATTTAAAAGTTTGATAAATTCGTCTCTGTAATATGATTCTGTAATAATATATAATAGTACAGTAATATGGTAACATCAGTCAACGGCGTCCGCAGACTTTTTTCCAGGAGGGGCAACTTTGAGGTGACGGTGAAGAAACATATAGGTAGTAATGAAAAAACGAGTAGCCCGCTTGCTTTTTTGAACTCATTCTGTAGTGGCAATTTAATTAAAATTTTAAATCCGATATTTAGAAATATTCACTTTTTTAGTATGAACTTGAAAAGATCAGTTTTTAAAAATAATCGATCTTTTCTCAAAAGCCAGGGGGTGGCAACTGCCCCTTTTGCACCCCCCTCCGGACGTCCATGACATCAGACGAGGATTTAACGGACAGCTGATGAGCAGTTGCCGCCTGGACCCCATCCTAAAAAAATACACAAATTGTGATTTTATTCAAACTATATTTTTTTCTGTTCTACTACACTTAGCCCGTTTTTAGTAAACTACCTCTTTATTTTTCCGAAAAAATGGGCCCCTCAGAACGTTTGCCACCTGGGCCTTTTTTCTTAAATCCGCCACGGGGTAACACGATATAGTATCAGTATATAAATATAATAATTCGATAGCATGGTAATACAGTAGTTTTATAATAAATCATACCCCGATACTATGATAGTAACATAGAATCAAAAGAATGCTAGTACATAATTGCAGCAGATATGTAAAAGCTATTCGTTAAACAATTCGTAACAATAAATCTTCATCATTTGAAGATTTTTCTGCCTCAATCTTTTGCAACATTTACAATTAGATCCAAGCTTTTACTCGATGGTTGGTCCTCGGTTTCAAGTAATACGCGTGGTTGTCACACGTAGAACATCGTGATACATAGCCCAGTTTTTCTGTCCCCGTTTCTCAAAGCTAAGGGATCACCGAATTCGATAGAATTTGCTCAACAGGAGGTAACGGGCTTGTGTTTGCCACATGAACTTCCTTCTACCTTCATTTCCTGCTGTGCCCCATTCTTTCTCCCCCGTTCTCTCGTACACGATCTACCAAGCGGGCTTGAATCAAGTCGGGTCAGGCCAGGTTCATGCTTCACGCCTTTCGAGACAAAAGGAAGCGTCGCGGGCAAATTTCTCTCACCCGGGCTTTCTTCTTTATATGGTTGCTCTCGTCGCTGCTGCCCCAATAAATAATCTCCAAGGATAGAGAATCCCATTTCGGTAGTCACGGTAAATCACCATTTTATTCTAAGAATGGGATGATTATCGGCTAGAATTCTCCGATAGACTTTCCCATTCAGATTGACGCGCCCGCCAGGAACTGGAGGGGGATCCAACGCCGCTCGAGGGACTTCATTCGAAAAACTTTTATCCACCGAAATTGCGTCAACGATTTGACGTAATGCCATTGACTTCTTCGTTTCGCCTTACTTCCCGCCGGCGAGGTACGCGGAGACGCTCGCATCCCAGGGTGCACGGACGGAGATCGAATTTGCGAAATGGCTGTGTACGAGGGTTGAATTTCTGACGAGGTAATTCGCGGGGCTGGGGGGCAGAGGCCTCAGACTGACGTCCCGCACAGGGTAAAAGGGAAAAAGTTGTAAAAGGCGAAATTCAAAGTGAATTTCCCTAAAATAGGCACCCCACCGTTTCACCGCGTTACGGATGACAACTTACCAGGCCTTTTTTCGACAAACCGTCATTTTTCATGGAATGGCTTTTCGCTATTCCTTAGTAAAGTTACATCCGATATAGGGGAGAGTGGGGATAGTTGAACCATGGGGATAGTAGAACCACTAGGGATATTTCAGTTTCTTCTAGTAATTTCCGACCGCCATGTTAAATATAGTTAGGTCTATGCATTACCTAACTTCACATGCGTTTGTAGAGGCGCTGAGTGTCTGTAACTTCTTATACTTGCGCTAAACACTTTTGCGTTACCTAAACCGCTGTATTTCTGACCTTTTCATCTGTCGAAAAAAGTTTGTTGTCATTGGTAAGTGCTTCTAAATTACATCAAAATTATTTTTGCCGTAAGTACATTCATATTGTTGTATTTGCATACTAACGTTTTCGATTCAAAATATGTTTTATTATTTTGAGAACATTCGTAATTTGTTTATGATCCGAGGGGCTGAATGAACACTAAAAAAAAAACGAAGAAAAAGTGTTTGAAAAAACCTGCCAAAAATTTGTTTGCAATGAAAAATGAAACAAAAACAATGAAAAAGTAAAAAAATTGTGATATTCGTTTTCATTGTGATTACACGGCACGATTTGTTCAGGGTAATAAAGTTATATTTTCGAATTCGAAAATGATTATTTATTATATATAATTGTAGACTTTTTAGCCGCCACGTATGTATAAAAATATATTGTTTTAGTTAAATAATAATCACAATACTTGAAGCAGAATTTTTGTAATTAATATGAACGCCCAGAAGTACAGACTTTATTCCAACTGATAGTGGTTCTATTCGTTCCACGGGATGGTTCAACTATCCCCACGGGTGGGGATACTTGAACCAAATGAGGCATTGATGTAATTGTTCATACAATCTAAAATAAACCGCATTAAATTTCAAAGTGATTTTGCAAATTATAAAGGAATGTTTGATTCTTGATTTTATTAAAAAAAATATAACTAATAAAAAAATTTCATGGAGAAATAACGATAAACAAAAAAAGTGGTTCAACTATCCCCATTCTCCCCTACAGGCTGTTTTATTTTAATGCGCAATTGAGTGCAATTGAACGTTGGAACTAATTGTAAATACGACAGTAACGGTAATTGTTGTTACTGTCACGATGCTTTAATGATTGATGGGCCACTGGAAAAACGAAGGCTATGCTGCCGATAGGAGCGATGTTAATATCTCGCGTACCCGGAATTTTACCGGATACGAATTAAATAGAGCTGCAACGGGAACGCAATTACCGAAATTTAATTATGAAACCCAGGCCCCAGATGCAAATTGCTTTTGCACGACATTTGCGGCCGTTACGCTCGCTTTTCGAAGTTTGAACTCGTCACGGAGCTGAAATGACGTGCATTTAACATCGCAGAATGTAATACTAAACCCAACCGTATTTAAGAACTGAATTTCGATCCTCGGCTCACCCCGCATCTACCATCCCCCGAAAATAATGATGGAAGCCGATCTTCCCGTGTTTGTATTTCAGGCTCACGCCTGGTATTTGATCCGAGTCCGCGATGCGTGTCACTTTAATCAGGTTACATGCATTAAGTCGCCCTCAATTATTTAAAATTCATTGGCTAATCGATTGACCTTGTTTCTGGCTGCCTGTAGTGTCACTCTCTAGTCTCATTAACACGCTTTGCCAGCAATATTCATAAATAGCTCGATATTCTACTTCGCCTGAATGAAGTCAATCAAGTGGACTTTGTTTAACGCTTGACCTATTACCACCATCTTCGATCCAAAACCACCCTCAAAATATTAATGACCAAGCTGCAGATAAAGGGTGGGAAACGATTAGATATGGAAATAGGGGTGGGAGGAAGGGACAGGAGCATCGCGGTTTTCTTTCGTGGAAAAAAAGAGGGGGCGGAGCAGCGGGTAAGAAACTCGGGCGCTAATTAAGGCTGTTTCATCAGAGATTCCCTTTTTCGAGGGGCCGGGGCTCCGGCTTTTAAATAAATTATACCGCGTTAAAAGCCTCTTCGCACTTCCTTGGATAATCCGTGGGTCCGTTTCGCCTCTGGAAGTTACACTCGGGAGAGAATTCCCGCGGATGGAGAACGTCGTAAGCCTTCTGGTTATAGGTACACCGTAACGCACCTTACGATGTCCCGGTGAATTACTTTCTGCGCTTCAATTAAGTGGCGAGGCTGGAATAGTCGTTCGAGGGAAAGGTTTCGCGGAAGGCATTCTTTTCCCCAAGTTTCTGATTAAGCGATGAGCCAAACAGGGACAAAACGTTTTAGGGCAATATTAATTGATCAGGGATTTGTTTAAATTATAAATGATTGCAGTCTTGTCTATTTAAAAACCGTTGCAATTAAAAATCAATATTTTCGGGGTTCGCTTAGTTGGTCATGATCCTTCGAGAAAGCCTGTTAAGTAAATGTTTCTTAGCACGTTGGGGGGATTTTTAAATAATTTGATGGAAAGTGGAGGAGGAAAGGCGCGAGTAACACGAATTCGCAGTGGGAGGAGGGACTAAAAACCAAGGTTCGAAAGAGTTCTGAAACTTTTCAATAGAGTTCTATTTGAAACATGGACCGTGGAACTTTTTTAAAAATGTTCTCACATTATAAGTTACAATGAGAACTGATAAAGTGAAAGCTCTTGAAAATAAAAGTTTTAGTTAGAATGGAACTTATAAAATATAAGAATAAAAAATTCTCTAAAGCAGGAACAGATACTTTGTTCGTCAATATTAAAAAAGTTTTCAATCGTTGTAACAAATACTGAATACTATTCAATGAATAGTACTACAACAATAATAAGTAAATATTACACTTAAATTGATATTCTGAATGTGTTATTTATTTGTAACATTTACCTACGTAGATAATTTCTACACAAATATTATAGAATTTTTGTGTATTTTGGTGCATGTAAGTTATAAAAAAATGTTATTTAGGTATTATTCTTGACAAGTTGTCTTTTCTCTTCAATACTTCTTATGAAACTATTAATTACTTATGTTATGATTTTCATACCTTTTATTAAATAAACACGAAGAATATGATATTATATTGTTAAATAAAACTAGTACCTAATAGTTTAATACTTTTCTTTATCTTATGGAACCTTTTTAAATAAATGTTCTAATATAAGTACCTGTTTCCATGGAACTTTTATTATATAGATTCTAAAATATCTGTTCCATGAGAACACTTTCTAAAAAAGTTCCAAAGAGTAACATTTCTTTCAATAAAAATTCCACAGGAACTGATATTTTCTTAAACGAAACATATAAGTTCTAACAGAATTTTTTTAAAAATAAGAGTTCCAGAACTTTTTCGGTTCCTGCTAGAAACGTTGCTTCCGCGAGTCTTTCTTGGAAGTCCAGGCGAGGGGATTATACACTTAATCGAAATGAAATACTCAAATACTTCCAACTCTGTTTTCTTTCTTAATACATTTACCGAGTGCTGTGCGTCAACATCTCTGTCATCGATCATTATGTTATACATTTATACGATTACAATCGTTTGATTAAAAAAGACGCAACATGAAAGCCCCCGTTTCTGGCCGGATTAGAATTCATTCGTTTATGTGAATACATATTGAGTGAGAGATAGTAGAGAACACCTCGCAGACCAGCGTGTAGATGAGAAAAACAAAGAGCATACAGAATGATACTGCTGCAGAATGTGTCTCGGAATTGTAGATTTCTTTGACGATTCACGAGCCGCTGCTGGTTACAGGAACAGAAGCAGTCAGGGTTACTGCCGCCCGTTTTCTTCCTACATAAATATAAAGCAAGTCCTTCGTACTGGAGTCGACTATCAAGTAGAAAAGATGGATCTCCATTCGATCGGCGAAATATTGCTCCGTATACCAGATCCCGCGTTGCGAATAAATTTAAGCGCCTTGCATTCTATTATTCGAACCTCGCGATAAATACGTCTCCCCATCGCCCTCGAGCTCTCCCGTTCTTTGTAAAATATAATTCCAATAGATATTTACGCATATGAAAACTTCCGGGCCAAAGAAAGCAACTTTCAAACGTCCAAATAGAAACAGATTCCATTGGCAGGCAATCCAAACGAAAACTAACACAACTTGATCACCCATACCAAAGTGGAATATCAATCTCAAAAATTCCACCCAGAGTAATCGAGCTTCGTAAACACACCAGCCGGACAAAAATATAGAAAAATCGTTAGTTACCGAGCTAGCAGCTACGTGCTATTTCACGCAATCCTTGTCAGTTACAGTGCCCCCTTCGTTACGTTTCATTTTCCCACGGAATCGCTTGCTATGAATTTCGTTCCACTCTACCAATCGACAGGCGGCCACGTTAATTCGGTGGTTCTTGATCGGAGTAGCAAAATAAAAGGGACCAGTACGCGGGGCCGCGAACGGCGCGCAAGTAGTAACAGTCAACGTGTGCAACGATCGCGAGCTTCCTATTTTTCTAATAAATATGAAGATACTGTGGAGCCGCAAGGCCTCTTGTGGGAAGGTTATTTAGATTTATTCGTGAATCCTCGACCCGGCGATATTTTCTCCGAGTGCATGTGCCAATACCAATAGGCGGAGTGGTTAATACCGTCTGGCCTGGCATCCATCCTCGCTACTTGATAGTCAGCTTCCATTCGAAAGCTTCGTCTTATGCCACCGCCTATACAGTAATCCTAACTCTCATCCAATTTTTTCCCCTCGATCCTTCTATCGCGCTTCGGATCCGTCTACCTCCTCGGCGAAGGGTGACAAATGTTAGTGAAATTGGTGGAATTCCCTGGGAAATTCCTTCCAACCGACAACTCGATCTTAGTTCGCAACGCGAGCTTCTAAGGCGCGGGGCTTTCGCAAATACGCAATTGTAAACGGGCGAGCGTGGGAAAGATAATTTGTTGGAAGAATATTGAGGTCGAGAACGTCTTTCAGCGAGATTTTTAGAGAAGAGGATCATTTGCTGGGCGCCGTGAGTTCGTGGGAAGTGAAGGCGACTGATATACAGGGCCGACAGTTTCTTTGGCGCGCTTAGCGTTTAATATTCATATCCCAACCACGATGGAACTTCCATTCCGCGCAAAGTTTCTTCGCTGATCCCAGTTCGGCTGACCACAGGAATTTCTTGTTGCGCCGGTGAATTCGCGGCGAGCCCCCACCGACGACAGCCAGCTCGATTTTGCGGGATATCCGGATATTCGGGGGTTTTATTGACGCACCCCCTTCGCGATTGCAGAAGTTAGACAATTTTCCACCACGCTAACGGCAATAACAGGAATTCGAGCTCGGGATAACGTTCGCGTGGACGATAGATTATTGCAGGAAATTTGAATTTTCATCTCCTTCAGCCACCACTTCTTACAGGCTTCCATTAAATTATTATTCGTTGAAGGATCTTGATTACTCGACTGGCGAGTTGCTCTTGAATATTTGGGCAGCCAGGAAGCCCGATAAGTTTTGCACCTTTCGGCATCCTTTTGTCCGAGACACCAGATATATCAGGATGATGCTCCGCGAGCTCGGTTTTACGAGCGGTGCAAAAAATTTATAACCCCAAGATGGAATTGAATTTCCGCTTGGTACTGGCCGAATACTGATTACGCCGCACTTTATACACCTTGATTCCCCCTTTCTGCTCTCCGCTCTACTACTCTAATCGCGTAGTACGATGTTCTGATTACGACTCTTGGCCAAGTCGGTTCTAAGACTTCTGGCCCCTCCTGTCTGCCCTTCCTGTGATCAAAGAGGGCCTTGGTGACAATAGTTCTGCAGATATAACACCCTACTCGTCCCTTTCCCCTTATACTTTGTATAGGGGACAGCGGGGACAAACGTAACGGCGTTATGAAAGTAACACGCCTTCTCCCCATTCCACAAACATTTCCAAAACGTTTGTTTTCCACCGTTAAATCTGTATAGTCTCTTTTGTTGTACTGCGCGACGCTGAGCAGTAACACTAGAGCACTAAAGAGGTGAGTATACGCATCCGCCATATTGGGTCCTCTGCAGAGAGAAAATTATTGAGTACCCGCCTTTTTGAGTATTGTCAGATTCACTTTATAAACAAAATATGCGTTACTGATATTGATACATGGTAGCTCGTCACATGATTACAGTATTTTATTACATTTAAGTTTATATTTGCTTTATAAAACGAATTTGACAATACTCAAAAAGGCGGGTACTCAATAATCTTCTCTCTCCAGAGGACCCAATATGGCGGATGCGCATACTCAACTCTTTAATGCTCTAGTAACACGAATCATATACTGTGGGCAAGCTGAACTTGTTATTTAGATTATTCAGGTAAGTTTCTCCTATTTTGTTTTTTTTTGTTTATATTCATAGTTAAACTATCAAACCAATTATTTGCTAGAGCATTCTTAGATAATGTCTTTATAAGTCCCAGAATTTGATTTCAACAAGTCTTGTATAGTTTGTATATTATAACAGTTCTATTTTGAAAAACATGAGTGGGGACAAAAGTAACACGTCACTATGGGGACGAAAGTAACATGTTACTTGGACGAGCAAAAAGCATACAGGATAGGAATTCTTCAGATGATAATGAGTATATATGTTTAGTTTGTTTGGACTCTTTCAGTGAAAGCTGTTCGAAAGAGAAATGGATTTAATGTCTAGATTTTAAGGGCTGGTCCCACGAAGACCATGGGTGATCTTCACTACGTATGTCATAATTGTAATTCGGAGTAGGTAAAATTTAACACCTATCATTCAACTAAATACACAAGAACAAAGAAATGTTCGAAACTGGTTATGCTTTCTGTCCTTCGTTATTTAACATTTATTTGTTTTTATCGTTACTTAAAATATGTTTATTTAAATGTTTCTTTCTATCGTTTTTTATAATAAGAAATCCGATTTTGCGTTGGAAGAAGTGTTTTTACTTAATTCTCCTCAAAATAATTAGTGTTACCTTCGTCCCCACGGTGTGTTACTTTCACCCTACCCCTGCAGGACAAAAGTAACAATGACAGTCACTGCGGAAAACTGCCATAACTCTTTGACTACTTATCACGTAAGGCTAAATCTGGGGTTAAATGATAGACCAAGAAACATACTATCTTAAGGCATAATTTTTCGTTTTTTATATCTATAAAAGGTAATTGTAAGCTAGGCCAAATGTACAAAATAATACTTTTGTTCCCGCTCTCCCCCACTTCTTTCTAATATTCCCTTACCGAGCACACCGAAGTAAAGCTCCGTCACGCGAATCGCTTCTATCGCGAAAACTCCTCCTTTTAGCTTATTAAAAACCTGTCCGTGGCCTGCAATAATTTCCCCCCCCTCGACGGAGCGATCAACGTCGCGATAAGGGGCTGATGGACTGGTATAAAAGTGGATGTCCATTATTAAGTATCGGGCTTAACTCGAGGAATTATTCTCTAATGGGTCGCTAATGAAAAATTCCAAATTATTCCTCGACGATTATAGCCGGGCCATAATGTTCCGCCACTATCTCTCGATATCATCGCGATTGCAAGGAGGCTGCTTGAGCGTCATGTCGAGCCAGCTGTAAAATCAGCGGGCTCGCATTAACGTCAAAGGCGGGGTTGCCCCTCTTGGCCCAATTACCAATTAGTTAATGAACAAAGTATTGCATTAATTAATACCTAGCCACGGAGGCGCGAGCTGCTTAACAAGCGGGTGGCGCCCTCGGGACATATCGTTTTGCTGGAATTCAACGATCGATGATATTGTGGCCGGTGCTAATAATCGAGATCCTTGGTCGGCTATTACACGGCGAAATTGACCAATATCGGTAGTCGCATCGTCGATCCGCGGACTCGTTGGTATTTTATCGCGGATCGCAGCCATGATGAAAATTGCGTCGCCCGCTAATGATGAATTATGGAGGCCCTTGGACCTGCTGAAAGGGTCTTTAAAAGGGCGGCTATTAATTGCGCGCGTGGGAAACGGCGACGTTGAAAAAGCCACGTGATATTGGTCCGCAGTGGACAGACGTGGGAAACATTCATGCCAAGCGAGTACCTAATTATGGGAGTTTCATTGGTGTTCCGGTCTCCGATGTTTCAAGGTGTTTAACGGTGATCCGGGTATGTGATATCCAACACGGTAACGACCAGGGGTGGATTAAGTGACATTTTCATCGAAGTCGCTTTAAAATAGGGACGTTAAAAAGGTCCAAAGTTAATGAAAGTTGCATCGAGCCGTCTAGAAAGGATTGCGCACACAGGAAGGGGATGTGCCAAACGATTTCGCAGCTGTTCCGACACCGACTCGTAGAAAATTCCTGATATAATATTCAAAATCCTCGGGCATCGCGCGAGCGGCACGGCCGCCCCTCTTAATCCAATTTAATTTGACTTATTAAACTCACCATCTGGCGGTCTACACGCGCGCCCCAGATTATCGCCATTAATTATTTCCCCGAGTTTGTTTAAACGTGACGTATATATACATTGGAGAGGGGCTTGAGCGGACTAATATTTTCTTTAGGCGAGGGAAACTTCTAACTTGCTGTACCTCAGAGATATCGGCATTAATTACGAAGCATATATGTCACGGTGAACGTACTTAATCCTGCGATTTTACAAAATCTCGGGGCACATGTGGGATTCAAATGGTCCTTCACACATTCACTCGTGACTTTCTAAATACGTACTCACGACGAAGGTTCCAATTAGGTCGCAGTTAGTTCTAAGTTCAGTTAGGTCTATGTTGACCTTAGGTGACTGTCAAAAGTTACTCCAGGTCTGCGTCAGGTCCCCAGAACCATCTGTTAGTCGCCAATCCAATTGCCTTTTCCTCCCTCTACCATTTGCCATCGCGGCTCAGTCTTCGGCTCGCTCTGATTCCGACTTGTTCAATTTCATAGCGCTTCTGTATGTTCTCACTGCTCCCCTACTTACAGTTTTAAATTCTTCGCCCATTGTGCCGATGCCCGTCATCTGCTCCCCGATCTTCCGCCCCCGTGCACCAGCAACGCGACCATCTTCTCACCGTCGAGGATCTCTAATGCTCCCTCGAACTTCTTCATCCAGTCGCATCGCGTCCTCATCGATACCCTCTGCTCCCTCGGCTTCCCAGCTTCATCGACTTGGACATATTTCCCCCTGCGCCCGACTCCTCGACCTTCTTCCCCGGCTTCTGCTGCGTTACTTTGTTTCTAAAGCGTATCAAACTTTTCACGGCGCTCCCACTAGGTCGTCACACGGTTTCACATCCTCGTCGCGTTAACTTCCGCCGTTCTTGTTTCCCTGTCCACCTCTCGCCCTTACATCTTCGACACAGCGTCTCTCAACGTTTCTATCCTGTTTCAAATCTAACAAACGGGTTCTTACTTTCAATTCGGCGTTGTCAATCTAGCATAGGGTAGGGATTCCCAGTGAAAAATTCCACTGATTTGACAGTAAAGTCTGTACGAAACGGAGGGTCATTTTTTTCTTGTTGAAGCTGCGTCGAAATGCAGTACACGGCTGGAATGTCGAGAATAACTTGCCAGTTTATCGTTCTATCGGAGGATGGATCGCTCATCGGCCACGTATTGAGTAGCTGAGCGAAAGAGTTATGGATCTGATCAGATTCCGCTCCATTTCGCTGGCTTCCGTGCGGTATTCTGTCTCCCCGATGCCAGCGTATGGTAATGTTATTCGTAATGCGGGCTCGGTCAGGCGAATCCTGTTATGGGCCGCATTTCGACGCTGAGTCCCGGACAGAAAGATTTGTAGAAGTCGTAGTATTCGATCCGATCTGATTTTTGTCAGACCATTCGTCCATCCCCACATTGCCCGATCAACGTACGAACATTTAATCTCCCCTTCTTGCAATCTCGAGTCATTGTCAATGAATGCTTCATAGAATATTCTTCTAATCGTTCGCATTACTACTCTTTGGTTCGGTAGTGTGGTAATAAGGAAATTCAATTTTCTCATTGCTAAAATCGCGACACCAAACTTCGACGAGTAGTCTCGAGAGAATCTCGTCATTCCTAATTCATTGCACGCGATTTTCTTTTTATCCGCCATTAGCGCCCCTTCGGCACCCATTCGCCGTCGAAAGCGGAACTTGCGAATCGCGCAAGTTGCGGGAGAGGGGAAGTGGTCCCTGAATTCTTCAGGATCCGAAGCAAGTTATAACAACACGGGGGAATAAAATATTTCTATCCCTGTCGCCTCTCGCGATCGAGAAATTATTGAGGAGTCGAACGCCGCCAGGGTAAAAAGTGAGAAGTAGAAACGACGGGGGAAAAGTAAAAATAAGAAGGACGAAGTAAAAAGGTGGATAAAGCACGGTGTAGGGGGAGCGACGGGCGGGTGGCAGAAGCTAGGGAGGTTTGGAACGAGGGAACAAGGTCTGCTTGGTACACCACGCGCATCGGATAAATTTTCAATCGGACAAATTCTGAAGGAGAGGTCTACCTTTCCTCTTCCTACACGTGAGCGAACAAATTTAAAAATCGATGCTGTCTCGACGAACCTTCCTCCTTCCTTCCACCCTTCTCGCACTCTCGCTCCTCTGGACACGAGGGGGTGACGAGCGTGCATATTCCCAGATAACATGTGACGGAATCATCAACGATTCCAAAACAACGTCCGGGAGTCTCTAGTTCATTCAACATTTTTCTCTCGTCTTAAATCCCTCATCCACCCTTTGAGTTACCCATTTTACAAGGGGTGAAGGTACTGTCCATGATCGGCTGCAATGGAAGAGGTAAGAAAGGAAACGTTGGAAGTAGAGAGCCGGCCCGAGTAGCGTGAATGGTGGAGACCTCGCGTGGTGAATGTGCGCGGAGGGGGTTGTGAAGGAGAGAACACCGAGGGGGCTTCCTGATGCGAATTGAATCATGGGGGCGTTTTAGCGTGTACGTGGGCCGAATCCGAAATTTTCAGGCGGCGAACCGTTCGGGATCGCCTTGCTCCACGGAAATAAGATTTACGCGGGAAAAAAACCCCAGGCAGCTTTTAATTTAATGCTGTTACTCTGAACGACAGTAGTTGCCGGGCTTACCTCACCCCTCTCAACTGTTCCGACATACAGGCACCGCTGAGAATCGTCCTTCCCCAGCTATGCGCTTGCGAAGGAAACACCGAGTGCTGTTTCGAAATTTCCTCGCGCTGTCGATACACTTCGATGCGCAACGTTTAAGCAGCAATGTTGCGAGAAATATCATTCGTCCCCGAGTCGTTCGTCATTCTCCTATATAATTTGCGGATATATATCCTATATGTAGCTTGCACACCGTTGCGTCCCGCCCGGTATTCGAAATATTTCGCTAAATATTTTATTAAACTTGCGCCAGGTCCGAGGCCGATCCTGCTCGTCGCAACTTCCAAGGGAGAAGCAATCTTTAACTGGAACTAGTTGCCCGGCAACTTTATTAATGTCAACGAAATTTACTCGCGACTCTGTCAGCGGAAAATAAATTCGATCCCGCGTTTCCGCTGAAGGCCTCGAAAGTTTACCTTTTCACCTATCGGGCATGATCTCGATATTCCACCGCGAGCGGACACCGTCCAAGAACTGTGCCCGGGATTGCGAGCTTTGCGGCGCCTCTTCTTTTGAAGACCGCCAAACAGATAGAGACCCGCTCTGCTTTCACGCCGAAGCACACACACGAAACTCTATCTTTCAGCGGCAATCGAATTCTGAAAGCTGTTTTTCCATCCACCTCTGTCGACGCACGCCCGCTCGCGATGGATTCAGAAACACGAGATACATTCAGAAATAAGCGCGTCAACGCTGTTTAATTCTTCTGAGTCGCGACGCGAAAGGGGATACGCGGCCGTACGGTTGGCCTTTTCAAGTATCCCGAAACTGCGATTCACGGGGGAAAAAGGCCTCGGAACGTTGACGCAAAAGAGGTTGGCGGAGCGGGCGGGGCGAAAGGGTGAAAGGGGAGAAGGAATCACAGCCCGAGCAGGGGCTGAAAAGTTTGCGTTTCATCCTTTTCACGAGATCCGCAGGCTTTTCACTCGCTCCGGGAATCAATTCGAATCAGCCCTCGTTGGTTCTCACCCTTTCGTCCCCGGCTAAAGCACAAAACGCCCTGGATACTCAGCCGCAAAGCAGCAGCCTCTGTTTCTAACTGGCTCTCTTTATCGCCGTAATATTAATAACTTCATCCGCTTGTGGCCCTCTGATACGCTCGCCTCTTGTGCCCCCATCGCCGCGATTTTCCTTGGAATAAAGGTCGTCGAAAGTATCGAAGTGGTTTTCCCAGAACTCGAACGTTCGAGAAAGGCTTGTTACTGTGGAAAAAGGAAATAAGGGGGAAATAGATACTTTCCTACTTGAGCACGATTTAAATGTAACTTGGCGGACGGAGTAAGTATCGGGCAGCAAATGAAACGAACCTTAAGTTGGAATTAATTTGAGTGTAGCTACTTTAGTTTGGAGCGTGTTGGCGATTTCTCCCGGCTCCGGTTCAAACACTTTTCCTCGGTGGTGATCGTAGACTGTAGAGAGTTGTTCTAAAAATCTACGTAATTCTGAATATAACACAGAATAGTGGAATAAATCACTCTAATTTCCACTCGCCAGCTACTCAGAGATATGCAGTTACTCGGGAGCAGTCGAAAGACACGGGCGAACCAACCGTCTTGTCGCCTAAAGCCCGCCAAATAATTGATCGACGTTTACACGGTCGTACGATTTCCTGGGAAAACACGAACGTTTGCATGTCGCGCTCGCACGAAACAACGCCGGCAGCTGCTCATCAGCGTAGTTGATTCGGCTTTGCATAGCACAAGTGATTCGGCCCCCGTTGTCGAGGAATTTCGGTTTCAAGCCTGTGATCATTAAGGCGACGTGCACAGACACGCTGTGTCTTTGACGGTGGCACCGCGAAGCGACTGTAAGTCGGCACAAACGATCGTCCTAATCTTACATGGAACTCTGGAATTCTAGGATGCAGAAAGATAACGCGGTCGCGCGCGCGCCAACATCTCTGTTCTGATCGAAGTTTCGGGCTGCTTGCGCGCGGTGATCCTCGCTCGTTTGTTGAGCCGTAACTTTCATTCTGAGCTAAATTGCGTTTCATATAAGAGCATACCGACGCCCCTACCGATTTGCGACCGATTTGCGACCGATCTGCGCAGCTCCCACGACTCTGATACACGTATATGCTCGTAGCACTTTCCCTGCCGGTTTACTACCAATCAACAGTGTATCCCTGCGCGAAACAAGTATGCTCTAATGTGGAACGCAGTGTAGACAGCAATTGACAGGGCGAAATACTGAATGATAACGTTATAAGAATCGGTCTGGGTACGAGCTTGAAGTAGAGGTCCGGTCAATCTTCGAGATAGTACGGACCGGTCGATTGGAACTTGAGATTTTAATGGGTACGTGGCCAGGTTAAATTGGATGGTCATATTTGCAAGCATCGTGACATCGATCGGCCGATACGCATTGCTTGGCACGGCACGAAGGGACGAGATGTTACCGCGAAACAGAATGGAACACGAGCGAGCAAGTTGCACGGCGCCGTGTGATGGGTCACGATTTCGGAACAGCATTACCAGCGGAGTATATTGTAACCCGCTGTAACTAGTAATTCGAGCCGGGCTACAGTCAATCATGATCCCGTTGCGTACAGGTCACGGTAAATTGAAGCGATTCTACGGGATACACCGGTTGTCGTGATTCCATTTCTTCCTCGCTGCTAGGGCACTGGAGATCCAATCGTTTGATAGTCGCTGGGGACATAAGACACGCGAGGCTGCACTGAAATTACTGACAAACCTATCGCGGCCGTTGCTAATTAAATGGAAAATGGATATATAGTTGGCTAAGAATAGGAGCCGACACCTGGGGACCTTAAATGTTTTGAGCCTTGATGAATTTTTTCTGGTAATGATGAATACTTAAACTACTTAATACTTAGCTAGTAATGGCAGTTCAATTTGGAAATTCTTTAGCTTAAAATTGGTGCCTCTTCAGTCGTGCCTTGCCCTTTAATTAGAGGATTCATTATCGTCCACTTGGCCTATCACGTGCGTGAACAATTCACGAACAGTTGCCAGCAACACAGTGCCGCGGTGGAATGGCGGGGCGTATTTTAAACGCAACGATAACTCACGGAATGTCCCCGACATCCCTGATTTCGCGGGAACGGTGAAAGGGTAACGAGCAATGGCGGCACCGAACGAGGTTAATCGTGGTAAGTTTCCGTTAGCAACTTTATACCAGGCTCTGCTAGTCGTATAGTAGACTGTTCTCCTCTGCACTATATCGCCGCAAATAGGCTGATTTATTGGCAATTATGGATCGACGACAAATGCCAGCCGTTTGCGGCGCGGCTGCGGTAACCCTGCTACAAAGTAATAATTACTCGGAAGATCTACGAGCGC
This sequence comes from Andrena hattorfiana, assembly GCA_944738655.2. Taxonomy (NCBI): domain Eukaryota; kingdom Metazoa; phylum Arthropoda; class Insecta; order Hymenoptera; family Andrenidae; genus Andrena; species Andrena hattorfiana. Next base: position 12,159,911 of record OX122893.2, on the reverse strand, counting down.
GAGCCATTCTCCTTCTTCGCGAAACGCTTCAACCATGCTCCAGAAACTTCCTGGCGCGGTGTTCTCGTTAAGATGTTAATTCGAGGGGGCGTAAAGTGGCATCGTGACGTCTGTGTCATCCGTGTCGCCTGTGGCGGGTTGTTTGCAAGCGTCTCCCACTTAAACCATCAGCGTAGTGTTTAAAATTACAGGATCAAGCCTCCTTTTTCAAGCTTCTCTGAATATCTCTTTACCGAATGCTTGCGAATCTCTATAACTCACTTCTCAAAGTACCTATCGTTCCATTGCCCTCGACGAGAGTGCTCCGAACGGTGAGTAGCTAGCAGTATTTCAGGTTCTTTGGTCACAAATCGTTACGTGTAGCCAGCATCGTCCTATTCAATACCACCGAGTGGACCAATGGGTCGACCGGGCAGACAGGTACGTGTGCGTCGCGGCGCACGTGCAGCGCCTGCGAACGTGGGGACGAGGCTTAATAACGGTCGGAGCTCGCGGCCTAACATTCCAACGTGACCGCCGGCATACGCGGTTAGCACACCTGAGGGATTTTGAGTTATGGCCGGAAGCGGCAGTAGGAGGTTGAGCCGGTGGCGGCGGTGAAATGGAAGGAGGCTGGTCCGGTGGGTTCGCGGCGAGGGTGCAAGGGTGCGAGGGAGAAAGGCAGCGAGGGAGAGCGTGGAGGTCGGGTCAGCTAATGTGGTAACGCGTAACGTTCGTCTCGTTCCCAAAGCCGCATTAATTATTTCATATCCAAAACTCAATTTTCCACGTACAGCCCCGGCTAAGCCAGCTGCCCCTCAGTCCCTCCACCCTCTTTCGCCATCCTTTTCCTCGCAATTACCAGGCTATTCAGCTAGTTTGCAGCGTGTATTACGAGTAAGGCCTCTGCGCGCCACTCCGATTGACGCGCGAGTATTAGGCCTCTTTCACGCTGCCGGTATCTCTCTCGTTGGGTAGAGAGTTGGGAAACTCGGGGGTGGAATCGCTGGAGAACGATGATGGGATGTTTGGTTAAATGGGAAATCGTTCTTTGTAAATAATTTGTTCGCATATGCGTGGGATAGGAGTTGGCTGAGCTGAGTTTCTAGATTTCAGTGTCAGAGGGCTCTCAGCTGATTCGGTGACTTTTTCGATTCTCGAAGCAGTGGACTTGTTTGATCACAGAAACAAGGAGAACGGAAGAATAATCTTGAGGAACTTGACATATAGATTTACAGTTTAGGATATTAATTAATTGATTAGGTACAGCGGTGGTTGATCAACTGAAGGGTAAGGGGAAAAACGAGGAATGTCCATTTCTCGTGATTTTGCGATTTATAGCATATTTTGTTGGTGGCGACTGGGACTAGAGAACTGTAGAATTAGAAAGAGTTATAAAGACCAATTCCCCCGTATGATAACGTTAAAGATTTGGTATACCTACTGGTTAAAAATAGGTCATTTCCACTCTGCGCTGGAGCAAAACACTCCATTTTTTCGATAAAGCTGTTTTGTGACAATCCCTGTTTTTTCTCCTTACCGGTTCATTGACTTCAAAGAGCAGAATTGAAAAAGCTGATGAATATTTTTCTTCTCTTCTCTGTCTACCATCGAACAGGCAGATCGATTACTAGTTAGCCACACGGTCGTTGCATCTGTTTCTTCAATAAATGCAATGTTTGACTTGGAAAGGCTTATCTTCAGCGTAGGTACATGTTGTCGCAGAATAAAATCAACGCGCATAAAACGCGGCGGATACATAATTATGCAAATAAGGCGCCGTACGGCAGTCACTACTTTGGCTTTCGTACTCATAATTAAAACATTTACTTTGCCAACAATAATAAGCGTGAACGTAGACGGCGAGGCAGAAAGCGTGCACGCGCGAAGTACCTACCTGCGTTTAATAAATCAACATTAGCTCTAAGCAGCCACCGGATAAATAAAGAATGAATGCAAATAGATGTAAGTTGTGCAGACCTACGCCTGCAATTATTAGAAGGCATCGTTATTACTGGCTTTTCAGCATATAGTTTTTAGAACAGGAGTCTCTAAGGAGGGCTACTGTTCTGAACATTAGTACTTCTTTCTCTGTTCTGTAGATATCAAAGCCTCCACTCAGGGTTCCATTCACTATTGTAGGGGAGAGATGCTATAAAAGGGACAATTTTGTTTAGCGTCCATTTCTGATAATATCATGATAGGTATTTAAAGCACAAGTCCATAATAGGAAGTATGTTTATTGACCTTCAATAAAAATACATTGCAAATTTTTTAATAATAACAGAAAATAACAAAATATTTGATCTTCAAATGTCCCATTCACGACTACTTATCGTTAGGTAGTTTTAAATGGGATATTAGACGTCATGAAAGGAACATGTTAATTAAAATATCATTAATGGTACATAGAACAAAAAAAACTGAACACATTCTTTATTTCGCATGACTCATTGGCCCATTTCCCGCAAATTTTACATTGGAACCAATCTTCTTTAATGGTAGCAAAGTTTTCTTTACAAACGCAGCACTCATTATTTCTATAATTATTTGTTAATAGTCTCGCACGTTTTCGTAAGTTCAAGTCCGAACAGTCTACACAAGAATTTAAATCTGGAATTGAATTCTCACTGCTACTGGAAAGGAAACGGCCGTCCCATTTAAGACTTGTTATGCTATCCCATTTATGATTATAAGTGAGCATGTTATAAAGTTACCCCAAAACAAAGAAAATAATCAGTCAAGCTTAAATGTTTCTCGTTTCAGGAGAATATTGGCTCTTTTAATGATATGTCTTTCACACTTAGTATATAACTTTATTTCACAAACCGCCCCAGAAAACTAGAAAAACTTTACTTTTATATCAGAAAAACATTCAACCGCGGATTACTGATCTGTTGCGAGTGTAACCGCGGTGAAATTTACATCAAATGACTAGGCTGGATAACTAAAAATAACTGGGATGGATAATGCATTTAGAATTTTGGCAATATGATTTGTCCCATATAAAACCTGTCCCTTTTATAGCGCTTTTCCCCTACATCAGTATCCTAATACTTTACGTACACGATACTTAACCCGGCGTTGGTCAGGTGGGGTCTCACGGACCCCAGATTTTAAATTGAGTATAACTTTTTAACAACGCGTGGCAGTGTTATTTAGTTTGCTCATTATATAAGCTATTTAGGAAGTATAATTTTGTTGAAAATTAAACATGTTTAATTAGTTAAGTATTCTTGGGTAGAGTATTGTGGGGCAAGAGTGCGCACTTAATGTTTAGACTCCTCTAAAATCTTTGGTATTACACTGGTAGTCATGTCATTTTGTGAGAAATAACTACTATCCCTTAATATTCGATAGGCAGTGACTTCATGAAAATTTACCTGTCACAACTTATATAAAATAAATATTTTCAAAATGTGTCAAATGCGAACTTTTACCCGATATGTGGGGCAAAAGTTCGTATGTGTGGGGTAAAAGAACGTAACGAGAAATATCCAAAGAAGTGATTTATTTTCTTGCATAGCTACATACAGTCGGGGACAAAAATAAGTGGACAGGTACTGGAAGTAGGTATCAATGAAGTTTAATCGAACTAGTACTAGTCTTATAAATTTAAGTTTTATTTCTTGTATATCCTTATAGTACATAGATTATGTAGTGAATAATTGAAATTCATGTTTACATTTCTGTGTGGACAAGTCATATTTAACGAAATAGTAAGCTATTTGGCGAGAGACAAAAATAAGTGGACATTATAATAAAATAAGTAATATATAAAATACATAATAAAATTAGTACTTGGTATTGCCGCCTTTTGCTCGAATTACTGCTTCCAAACGTCGGGGAATACTATTTATTCATTTTTCTATATAATCTTTATTAATATTTTCGAATGTTGCCTGTAAATTTTTTAAAAGATCGATTTTGTTATTTCGCTTATCCAATGCGACTTTCGCGTCCAGTAAACTCCATAAATTCTCTATTGGATTCAAGTCGGGGCTCTGTGCCGGCCATTCAAGGAATTTAATTTTGGATTTCTTAAAAAATTTTTTAGTTTTCTTGGCAGTGTGTTTCGGGTCATTGTCTTGTTGGAAGACAAATCCTCCGACGAGACCCATTTTTAATACAGCCTCTTCTAAATTTTCATTTAGTATATCAATATACTTATCTGCAGTCATGATTTCGTCAATATGTGCTAAGGTACCAATCCCATACCAAGAGAAGCACCCCCATATCATCAATGATCCGCCGCCAAATTTAACCGTTGGGGTGATAAACGGTTTCTTATACACTTCATTTATTTTTCTCCAGACTTGCTGCTTCTTTTTTAGTTGCCGCAACTCAAATTTACTTTCATCACTCCATATTATATTCTTCCAGAATGATAGTGGCATATTCACATATCTTTTAGCAAAAGCTAAACGTTTTTTCATATTTGTTGTACTAATATGCGGCTTACGTCTAGCCTTGCGACATTGTAATCCAGCTTCGTGCAGTCTTCGTTTTATTGTTTTGGCTGAAATGTTTAATCCTACTGTTTCTGCAATATTTCGCGATGCGATCGTTGGATATTGTCGACATTTGCGAACAATTCGACGATCGTCTTGTACGGTGGTACAGCGTTTGCATTCACGACCTCTTAAATTCTCCACAATATTATGTAGTTAGTAGTAGATACTTTTTATAAATTGTGTCTACCGCACTTTTAGATGTATTGTACTTCTGAGCAATCACACGGTAACTCAATTTATTATGGCAGGTCGAAACTATTAATTTACGAATTTGATATGAAATTTCCTCTCTTTTTGACATTCTGCAATTTTTTCAGAAATGATCTTACTTTTACAAAGCCTGAATTTGTACTGAAAAGCTTGCTTAGGACCACTGCGCGTAAGCGTGACCTGTGCCTGATGTTTATGTACATTTCTTGCTTCACAATAATATTGTAAACAAGTGTCCACTTATTTTTGTCTCTCGCCAAATAGCTTACTATTTCGTTAAATAAGGCTTGTTCACACAAAAATGTAAACATGGATTTCAATTATTCACTAAATAATCTATGTGCTATAAGGATATGTAATAAATAAACCTTAAGTTTATAAGACTAGTACTAGTTCGATTAAACTTCATTGATACCTACTTCCAGTGCCTGTCCACTTATTTTTGTCCCCGACTGTAGTTGGGGTAATACAGTAAAACGCCTAATAGTTTATAATTAATTTTTTTAGGTGAAGTTAACAATAGTCGCAAATAAAATTACCTCGACCTTAGTAATTTGAACATGCACAAAAGTTAATGAAAAACGTATTTCGGAAAAATATTGCGGATTAAAAATTAATAAAAAAAATCTAAAGCTAATATCAACGTGGCCCAATTATCATAAACTCAAAATTTATTTCCATGTTGTAATTGATAATTAATTTCAAATTTTTTTTAGGGTCGGTTTAATCAGTTTTTGTTACTAATTTATCAAACACTAGAAATAAAATAAGTTTAATGAATTTATAACACGCGTCAAATTATTTTGAGGCAAAAGTTCGCACGTTCGCATTCGAACACTTGCCCCACTGCATTGTGCGAACTTTTGCCCCCACAGCTACTTTTCCATTGTTTAATCAATCCTGTTATCTCTGAGGAGAATTGAAAACTTCTATTAGCACTTTTGAATAGGAGAATTTCATCTCTTTCAAACGACATATGAATTAAAATATTTACTGATCAATTTATAGGAATAATATTGATTCCTAAACATGAGAATATTACAGCAGAACTAACGAATTCAGTACTTACCGTATTGTACGATAACAAAACGAACCACAGCTACACAATTCGACATTGGTGACTCTACCTTGATTGACAATTAACTGTCGATCGCCATTGGCAACTGCCATAACTCAAACCATGAAATTCGCATGGTGCGAACTCTTACCCGCTGCGAACTTTTACCTACCTTTACTCTAATAAAAATTTAATTAAAGATATGGATTTCTATAAAACACTAAATTAATTGCGGGGTCTGTGGGACCCCACGTTACTACTCTTGTTACATTTCCCCACTTTACCAACGCCGGGTTAAAAGTAAAGAGCAGTACATACAAATAACGTCCCTTGCCTTATCCCTTCGTTGACATTTTGGATGTGAGCCACCCATGAGCTGATTTTAATGCTCTGTATACTTCTATATGTAAAATAAATTCCATTTTTCCAGAGTCGACTTACAAACTATTTTTTTACTGCAAATATTATATCTGAAAGCTAACTCTGTATATTTTTAGCTTCTAACATTGAAATTTGTAAATGTTACAATTTTTTGAAGATTTTCTTTGTGTTTTTTTTCGACATATGGTAATCTAGATTTTTTTTGCAAAAACTGTGATAAAATTTCAATTAAAAAACTTTTTGAATGCCTTCTAGTGACCTTGAAATTGACCCATAATTTTTTTCATAACGATTGGATTCTTTAGATGAGAATAGCAATTGTTCAAAGATTGTTCTGGGTGTGAGCCACCCAGGTATGTTACAGTTGATCGGAAAAGGAGGTGTGTCAACGAAGGGTTAAATTTAAGAGAGCCTCAAATGTCTCTCATGCATAAATCCACAGTCAAAACACAAAACTCTCATCAACCGTAACTTACAACACCATCTTCGACGTCTTCTATCCCGCACAGTGCCTGACCAAGCGTGAACTCGTTTCACTAGCACACGATTTCGTCCATGCAGAGCGATATCGACGTCCGCGAGGAATCACGAAAGTGATGCGGACAGAACTGTATCGGTGTAATTCGCCAACTTGACGACGTTTCATTAAGAGTAATTGATAAATCTTGCGTGAAGGAGTCGCGAAAGTTTCGATAGCAAAAAGCAGGGTGTCTCTGTGTTAGCGCGGAGAGGGACACACAGGGACGGCGAAAGCACTGCGAAGCTTTTTTGCGAGTGGAGCCAATTTGTCGGACCCGATTCCGACAAGTCGCCGCAAGAAAACATTTGACAAACGTCTGGATATTCCTGCGAAAGGACCGCTGGGTCAGCTTGGTTTTCCGAGGGAACCCTTAGCCTTGTGTCCTGCTCCGCTAAAGGGATCCTTGCCGAACTTTCGGGGCATCTCTAATAACCTACGTGTTATTTGCGATCGACGTTAGTTCATAACTGCTGATATATGGGAAGTTTCGCGACGAGTGTTAGAGGAATGGGCAGTGAACTTCAGAAGGAGTATTCTTCGTCGTTTCTTATTTGGAATTCATAGGTTGCTGAAGGAGAGATTGCTCTCTGGTTTTGAGCATAGAAGAATACGAGGGAATAAATTCACGGAGCTCGTACAAAGTGATTTTTAATTCACTTGTTTGTTCATAGAAACTTTGCAGAAACTCTGAGCGAGTGCGTTTTAAGGTAGTTTTATGTGTAGGGGAAGTCGGGGCTAGTTGACTAATTCCCCGTTAATTGTTGTAGTAATATTTTTGTTTTGACTATTTATGAATTTTTGTCCACTAAGAACCAACTGATTGATATTTTTTCATGAACATTTTGTTGAAAATGTGACACATTGTGCGGAGGTACTGTATCTACGTACTGCCCTTAACATGTTAACAATGTCGGACAGGGTTATTTGACTAAGAAAGCATAGGAACACCACTAAAAATTACACTTCCTACTTTCAAGCTGCAGTCGGGGCAGAGAGTTTAGCTGCTCAAGTTCACTTCCCTCACCAGAAAATCCTTCCAAATTCACTTACTCTACCTCTTTCACACCCTACCCTCCCTTCAAACTCCCAGGCCTTCCAAATATACTATAAGAAATCAGTACAGAATAACTGCAGCATCTAACACCACCATAATTAATAAAAAAGATTATAGTGTGATGGAGTGAAAAAAAAAATTGTTTGGTCGTATACCTAAGTAATACTACCTACATTAATGGAACTGGCAGAGTATATCTATACACACGCCTTTCACAGTCAAAGGTGTGAAGCTGAATAGTAAATGTGAAGTCAACTAATCCCATCTATGTATAATCCCATTAATCTAAATATAACAAAAACTACAACCTCGGCTCAATTAAAATGACTTTTAAAGTTAAGCATGTATATCTAATTAAAGTTTTAAACTTTTAATCTGCAACAAATCAACAGAATACCAGTGGTCCATTTATAAAAGTTGAATATGTTAAAAATTAGTCAACTAGCCCCGGTCTCTTCTACCATAGGAATCCTGAGTCCTGAATGGCGTTTCTTTTTAACACTCTGTCGAAAATTGGCCAGTTATGCAAAAACGAAACACACAGGCTAGTATATGGTATTTAACGTCGTTTGCAAAAATGGCGGCCACCATCGTCGATGAATAAATTTACTACGAGGTGCTGAAACGAAAGTGTAAACGTTGGCGAGCACTCTCGTTTCTTCTAGTTTTAACGAAATTTGCTGTTAAATTTTGAGGATGCACCAATCATGTAAACACTCGCTGGTTTAATCGGTGGTTACATTTTATGGGACCAGGAATAAATCAAATTTAACGATGCAGTAACGGGATTAGCGTGTAACAGCGCTTGTTCAATATTTAATCGATGTCTGATGTAATGCTTCCGGCTTTCACTAATATTTGACGACGTGGACGGTCTTTCTACATGTAATTCTATATCGTTGCGGTCCAATGACGCAATTACCATTGCATTAGTACCATTCCCACGCGCCACTTGATATTAAATATAATAATACCGCCAGCCATTCGAAGTTGCTAGCTGAAGTATCCATCAGTGTGGACAAAAATCCAATTCCATATCTATCTTTACCCCTTCATAAGTCTCAATTGCGAAACGACAGCAAACATTTCCCAGATAACCCTCTGCGTCTGTATCTACCACTTCTGAAATCCAAAATACTCCAATTACCTGGATTAATCTGTCCTAATGGAAGTTTACATCCCTACGGGAACAAAAGTTCAGTCGTCTAGCTAGGCACTACATTTTTATTAGCTTCCTCTTCTCCTTCTCCCTTTGAATTCCGGGAATAGTTTATTTCCTTAGGTGCTGGTTGCCGTTTCGCACAGAAGTTGAACGATAAGAAGGAAATGACGTCGAACGAGGAGCGCCGGATGAATTTCCAGCGACCGCTGGCGAGGATGCTTGTCGACCGGTGAAACGATTCTGTTAATTGATCGATCCCTCGATTAACACGGCGACACGTTATTCCGCGGAACGGCAGGAAGTGCCGTGTACCGGTAATTCACCGTGCCTCCCGACGAAATTGAAATCTAGAAGCACCGCCGATCTAATTACATCTGGTGTCGATATACCGGGCGCCGACGAATATTGCCGGCTAAAGCCATGGCCACAACAATTACAGGACCGAGCTAGAGAGTACCTTCGACTTCCAGGGTAATTGAATTGTCCTGGAAACATCGGCGGTGACTGGTAATTAAGAAGAAAGACAACGAAGCTTGTCGCCAGCCTCTGTGAATCTACGCCGCTTCCTTCTCCTTTGACTTTCATTCTACTTGGATCAGCAGACAGTGGTAAGTCTGAGAAGAATAATCGAACTAGGAAAAGTCCCATTGCGAATATTTATCTGTTTGGACGAAATTTCGGTAGAAATTAAAAAAATGGTTCTTCTACCAGTTGTAGTTAAAGTGGCAAGCAGAGGCAAGTTTCAAAGGACGAAAGTGCTTGAAAATAAGCGGTTCGCTTCCGCAGACGAAGCGCAGGATGTTAGCCCAGCGCGTTTACCTGACACTTGGACGTTCCGGTGAAACTACGGCCACCTTGGACCGAGCAATCTGATGATTCCGCCGAGAAGTCTAACGTTTCGATCCACCTAGAACACCGTACGACCAATCAGCCAATCTAACGCCTCCATCAGCCAATACAGCGGTTCGAGTTGGCCAACCTCTGCGAGCGTCTCGTCTACGACCCGTCTCTCCGACGCCGTCGACGTCGTATTTCGACTCGGAACGACGTCGCGGCGCCATTTTCGATTGTTCGCCGCGTAGCCAGGGCCAACTTAATGCTGTCTCAACTTGGCTAATCAAAGGGACGTGGATGTTACGGTCGAACGACCAACTTCTCGCGAGATATATTGGCTCCAGGTTGTACGTCGCCAATAAATGGCTGTATCGGACGATCAAAGTGCATCGGTAGGTTGGATGTAATTCACTCTACATCGGTTCATTCGCGAGAAGATTGGATGTAGCTCGAACACTTAGAAATTGGACCAAGTTCTCGTGGGGATTAACCCAAGCCATAGGCCCTCATTACGTACTGAATCAAAGGCTGTGAATTTCTTACCGATTCCTTGAAGAACTTTTAAAAATCGATAGTCCTGCACGCGACCCTAGGGTTCATCTCATCGATAAAACGGGACTGACTCTCACACGATCGTCTCATCCCCCGTTCTATTTCCACGAGTCGAGAGTATCCACCCCCGGCTGTTCGCCGATTCGCCCGCGTGAAATATGGGGAATGCACGGGAACAAAACGCTCGGAATAATCCCGAGGCGTCGGCGTAAACGTTTCGACGCGTCTCCGGCCAAAGGATTCATTAACGAGTGGCCACTTTTCGACGCCGGCCGCAACGGCGATCGATCTATCCGCGATCGTTGAGTACACTCATCCCCGTGGCCGCTCGAATCGCCCATTCGTCGCTCACATTTACCACCGATGGTTTTGCACGCAATTTGGAGTCACGCCAGGACGTGGTTTCCCACGACCATCGTGGGTGGGCAGCGGTGTGGGGCGGGGTGGAGATTGTGAGATGGAACAGAAGATAGGCAGGCCGGATCGGCTCCTGAACGAGGATGCGGCGTATTCAAGCGGATTGCCAAGTGGCCGGTGCCACATACACCCGGGGAGTCCAGCGGTTTGCCATTAAATTGGAACCGAACTCTCCCAAGTTCATGCTTTATTTAGGGTCCGCCGTTGGACTTCCCGATTCGACGCCGGCAGGAATGCTAACCGATGCTCGTTTCTTTTGCACGGGCTCTTTGGCGCGCGTGGATTTAGTGGGGGCGCTATTTGCCATGAACCTGCCCGGGGCTAGGCTCTGACAGAACTTGGACTCTTTTCTAAATACTCGGACTACAGGGTGTTAGGGTCGCTCTGCAGTACGCTTACTTCCACGTGAATTATCAAACGAATTAATTTTATTAACACCCCCGCTGCGACCACCTGATTAGTTGCCTATAGATTCCCTTCGTTGTGGAGGGATAGAAGATTGCGGTACCCAGGCACACTGCGAATCTTGAAAAGCGTCTCCGTACAAGGGGATTATTTCCTTTCAGTTTAACTGCCACAGGCAAGGAAAAGAGAACTTATGATATTCATTTTCGAGAGTGAATGCGATAAAGAGTCAGAGGCTTCGAACGCGATGAATAAACCTTCAGCCCGTGGCACGGACGAGGGATAAATCGCGGAGGCTGCAGCAGCGGGTCCAGCGCTCGCCTGGTCGTTGAAATAAATAAGTCGGGGGGGGGGGGGGACAATATTAACGACCCTGTGCGTTCTGTTTCAAGCCCCGGCCAGTTTATCAGGCCGAAAAGGAGGGTAAGGCTGATCGGCGCCATGATTGAATCCGTCGGGTCCGGTAACGCGAGCCTGTGCCATGGTCACGTTTCACGGCTGCAAACGTGCTTCCTCGTGGCCGCGAGTTCGGCGCCGCTAGCTTCGTAACGCTGCAATTCCACGGGCGAAAATTTATTGAATACCATTCGCGCGACCCCCCGCCAAATGTATCGCGCGCTGCACGCGAAAAATGATAGCCGGGAATCTCGAAAACGAGGGATTTTTTCCCCCATCCGGCGCGGCGGGGGTCGCACGTCGCGAACATCAAAAGAGTGCCACGCGTTCAACGTGATTTCTCTTTCATTCGATCGAATCGCCGCTCCCAAAATGGGGGAAAAGCTCTTGAAAGCCTGCCACGGCTGGGCCGCGCGCATTTCATGCTGCTGATCCGTGCTCGGGGGTAGTTTATAATTGAGGGCTACGCGTTTGAGAGGCAAATCTAGTGGGCGGAAGGGCTAGAAGGATGTTATGGGTGCTCTGCTTGTTGGGGTATCGCGTGGCAAGGGACTAAGGAAGAAAAGTGTCAGCTGATTTTTGGTAAAACTTCAAGTTCTCTTTTGGTACTGTCAGGGTAAAGTAGTTTTGCAGTGGACGTCTTAATGGCGCGGTAAAAGGTGCAAACGGGAATTGTTTGACAAAATTGGAACCGGCAATTTCACGGGGCACATTTCACGCGACAGTGATTCAATTTAAAACTGACGCGTAGATAGCACGCGTGTGTGTATAGGAATTCGCGCTGTCGCGCTACCCGTTTCCACGGGCATTATATTATTTTCTATTGGCTCTCGTCACCCTCCGCGGGCCGAAGGAAGGGGAATGGAACGAGAGAGAGGTGGAAAAAAAACGGCAAGCTTGCACCACAGCGAATCCACGCTCATAAAAGCTCCATTTTACACGTTTCGATGGCGCTCGGGGAATAGCACGCGTCGCCCGCAATATTTCCTTTTTTCCTCTGCTGTTCACGCGCTCGCAACTGCGACCCGCGACACGCGAAACACGAAATTAAGGGAAACAGAGGAAAAACACGGGGGAAGGGGAATCACGGATTCGATGACTGCAATAGGAGCAGTTGATGCATGCCGAGTCTTTCAAATGTATGGAAACGATCGGGGTACCGAGTGAATTCTACTCCATTCCGAGGTATTAAACCTTATGCCATGGCATTCGAGACGAGAGTGGAATATGGAGATAACTCCATGTGCTAACTTTCTTTACCTGTATCACTGTCGTTCTCGGGGTGCTCAACTGTGCATGATGTTGTAAAACTCCTGACTTATGCCGTTCCTGGACGAGGAGGGATGGATGATCTCGCTTCCTCGCCACCGCGTAACCGTAATCCCTAAGGCCGGTTACACTTTTTGAAGTACTGTGCGCGTACGGATGGGGGAGGAAATGAAGAGGTGCGTTTCGTCTTGGGAACGTCAGCCAGACTCATCAGTAGGGCTGCAGCCGACGGATCCTGCCCCTTTTCTCTTTAAAAAAAAGTTTATTGGTTAGGGATTGGTAGAATAAGTGCAGCATATTTGGAATACTGTCAGTAATTTAAACGTTATCTAATTTGTAACGCCGTAGATAATAGGGGCAGATGACCTGTTAGCTATGATGACATTTGTGGATGAACCGCCATTTTTACATTTTCGACTTAATGTATAGAAGAAGAAAACGTCAATCTGCAAAACTTTTTCAGCAAGTATTCAATCGTTCCAATCATGGCTAAAATATGTCAAAACGTTAAGGTTAAACACTTAATCTACTCGTTTGCATGTTCCTTCTATGGTTCCGTTTGTTTTGTAATAATTTCGAGAATACAAAGTGTGACATGAAATTTTAGGTTTCAATCCCATGTTGCTAATTCGGAATACCGAAGGTGAAGGTAATTTGGAATATTCCAAAGCTTAGCGATGCTTTTCTTTCACGCGTAACGGCTACCGCCGCGTTGGTTTGGGCTAGCGCTGTCCATTTATATTTACCTACTTAGGATTATTCGTACATTGTGATTTTTCTGCCTGATTACATCGTAAAAGAAAATAATTTTATTGTCTACATATTTTTTTAAGTTTATAAAGTGAAGGTAAATTAGAATACCGGCATTCCAAATTACCTGCACGTTAACGAAATCGATACTTACTATCATTTTTCACGTAGACCAAAGTTTCAGCTACTTTTTGTTTTTTTTTTTTATTACTGAGAGTTTGAAATATAAAAGTTTATTAGTTTCCCTATGGTATTATGCAGTTTTATTTGTTCCCATCCTCTGCCGTAATTTTTTATTCGTCTTGAACAAACTGGTATTCTAAATATACTGCACTTCCTCTACCGTTTACAGAGAATGGCACTAAAAACATAATTCGAAACAAGTGCCCTACAATCTCCTTCCTAAATAACTAATTCGTACGCTTCGAAAACTTTTAGATAAACAACATTGTTAAATATAATCAGGGATAAAAAATATTGGTAATGGTAACACTGATATAATGAGCATTTTCTACCACAACAATACCTTAACAAAACGAAAAGGGTAAAACCCTTGAGCCACTTATAATAAACATGGTTAAACTACGAATAAAAGTATACTTAGGGGAAACTCGGACAAAACCGGGTACCTGGATGAAACCGGGACGTGCTATTATTTTTTAAACTACCTTAAATTTTCCCGCGTCGTTGCAGCGACATATTGTCGCGATGTGCATTATTTCATCAACAAAAGATGTTCGTGTTACAAGCGTGCTTACTAAGGTTATATCGTCGTGTGTTTTTGAAGGCTCTGATCTAATCTTTGATCATTAAGAAACTTCAAACACTTTTGACAATGTTCAGATAGATACTTTTTGGTGTGAATTATGTTAATTGTGGCATATTAAAGTGTAAATAATTAAAAGGTTTGTTTTTACTTCGCCATGGTATTGTTGATAATTCGTAATATTTACAAAATTATATGCCGGGGCAAAACCGTACGGGGTAAAAGCGGGTGCCTGGTTTTGGATAAAATATATATAACAAAGAAACGGAAAAAAGGAAGTTATTAAAATTAAAACTAAATCTTGACAAAAGACTACAACTAAAGAGAAAGAAAACCACAAAATTAAACAAAATACCGAAGGATAATGATAACAGTGGTGATGATAACGGTGAAAACATTTGCATTTATGTCCAAGAATCATATCGTTCATTGAAATTGAATGAATGTTAGGTTTACAGCTTGTTCTAACTGGTTGGGGGACTGAAGAATTGTATGAGGTTCGTTGTTATAGCTTCTAGGATCAGTATCTAGTATGGTACCCGGTTTCACTTATGCCATGGGGTAAAACCGTAAAAACGGGTCATATTTTAAATCGTTAGATTTTTGTATTTGTTTGTTTATTACAAAAATTGGATATATACTATTATTTAATAAAGAGTTTATTCTAAGGAATCCTAGTTGCAATTTTTTTTTACATTAATAATGTCAAAGTTATGAGTTTTTATCCTTAACGTCCCAATTTTGCCCCGGTCTCCCCTACTTACTAGGAGAAAAACAAATACGTGTACAGGAATAAAGGAGATCCTTATTAACATAAATAGCTATTGCACGCCATTTATATATAATATTGCATATTAATCAGATTATATATGTAGTTTGTTAAGATTTCACATGCAGATGTCTTAATCGGCGATAACCAAGGTCAGATGAATGTTCGCTATTGTTAGATAACCACCGATATTTTTTAAAATTAAGTCTAGGAAAGTCAGTTTACAGTAATTCCACGTAATAAACCTGACGAACGGGGCTGGCGGCGGGCGAACGACGTGATATGGACACTATTCCCTTAAAATGGTATATGCTCTAAGACTATTTCGTGCGGCCGATGCCGCGTGTGAGAAAACCCAAGAGCCGAGCGAGAGGGAACAAAACAGTTGACACGAAGTTGCCGTCGACTCTTTCGTTCTCTCACTCTCGACCGAAGGATTCCAAGAAATGGTGGGGATAGTCACCGGGCGTACTACGCATGCTACAAACGGGACTATAACGAGGCATTACTGTAGTCTCTTTTAAGCCGGGAATCCACCGTGAAGCTATGCGTTGCTATGTTTTAAAGTAGCTTTTCGTGGAAACGGTTCCATAAGAATATATTGAAGCTAATTTTTTTATAACGTAGCATAGCATCGCATAGCATAGCATCGCATAACATAGCTTAGCTTCCCGCTGGATTCCCGGCTTTACGGGCAGCAGTCGGAAATCTAAATTTGATTTTCTGCGTTAAAAAATCGGTGTGCGCGAACGTAAACCTTTTGGCGGACCCTGCCCTAGACACATGTGGGGACTGAGCAGGAAACATCCCGAACCCGGAAATTAAAAAAATTTTGTAACTTCCTCCTGATTACAACGCAATGTTTGTTTGCTGCCCAAATTCACTCTAATGTGGTGTAATTGGCCCTTGAAGATCCGGTTATTTTCCAATTTTGTGTTATAACTCGTAAACTGCAAAATAATCTTTTTACCAAATGATGGATCTAAATAAAATAAGTAACTTTTGTCTTGAAACTTTTTTTCTATCTCTTACAGTTTGCGAGTTATAACACAAAATCAGAAAATAGCCGAATTTTCAGGGGTTAATTTGACCCCCTTCGAGTGAATTTGGGCAGCAACCAAAAATTGCTTTGAAATCAGGAGGAAATCCCCTACATATTCACAAAGTTTCAGAATTTTTTGAATTTTCGGGTTCTTCCCTTGTGAGAGAAATAACTTGGAACTTGGATATATGTACGAACGAGACTCGAGTTAAGGGACTTGCGGGAAAGAATTAGGAAGATTAGATTTCTAGTGGCGTCACAGGCTGTGGGCGTCACAATGTAGACACTCGAAATGGCTGGGGTGGATCAACTTTTAATTTTCTGTTAACAATCGGATACTCCGAAATAACTGTCAAGCATTCGATCTAGAACAAAGTATTCTATCGTGTTGACTTGCAGTGAAAGTGGCCATCGGAAGATTTTGCGGGCTACATCCCACCTCAGGGAAATTCATAACTCAATTCGGATTGAATTGGTAGGATTCGAAATGATTTTCCAAGTATTCCAACGTGCACCGTTGCACCTCGTGCCTATTTTAACTAAAATATTTAAGCTGCACTATGCAGTAACAGTTGCAGTGGATGCTTGTTTTACAGTTCACGGCTCGTGCTTCAAGTTGACGTATCGTAAAGAATAATTACCGCTACTTGAAATGAACATGCTAAATATTTAATAAAATCTGACACGTTAATTGCAATTTGTACCTGTTTAAATAAAACGAAAGCGCTATTTCATAATTGTCCATCCGTTAGAACTAAAAATACTCGACCTATCGTAGCAGAGTCCATTGCTCGCGCGACTCATTAAAATCTACCGTTATTCACGCATAGAATTTTCATGGATGTCAAATTTTGAAAACTTGAAAGTGGCGTGCGGTGACATTACGCGATGCCTCGCGTTTGCTATATCCAAATTAAATAATTTACGATTCATTACTTACGTACACTTAAATACAATGAAATTAACACCGTATCAAAGGAAAGAAGGGATGAGCAAGTGGCTGGAACTTCTAGGAACGTTTTACCGAGAGGGTGAAGGGGTTAGGATCCCCGGGGGGTCTCGTCTTCGTGCATGAATATAAAAAAGAGGGAAAGGATTTTTCTTCGCGGCACGCAAAGCGTGCAAATTAGAGGGCCAAAAGGAGACGAGAAGGGGCGAGGGGTGGAGGATCCGTCGCGGGGCGAGCTTCTCTCGAAAAATTTTGAGGCTCGCCCGCGCTTCTGAAATATTAAATTATCGCGTGGCGTACTTTCAATTTAATTAATGCCGATAGAGGTCCGGTGACCCAAAACTTTAGCAGTTCACCGCCGTGGCTACGAAATTGTTCACGTTTCTTTTTTCGTCCCCTCTCCCTGCCTCCTCTCCAGGTTTCATCCTCCGACGCCATTCAGACGCCAGTTTTTTTCACAGGTGTAAATAGAAACCGAGACGGAGAGAGACAGGGGAGCGAGCCGCGGGAGAAGCGGCGACGAGTGCTTGACGATATTCCTCTGAAAGGATTAACGATTTCTGACACGGCCGCGGTGATAATTAAATGCCGCGATATACAAAACCGTGGAATGAATGTGCGAGTGACGGTTTTATGCCGCGATGAGAATGGAAGAGTAACGTGTTCGGCTGCGGACGCATAAATATTCATCCAGGAAATGGATGTCGAGTAATTTCATTGGTTTTAGAAACGGGGGTTCGCGGCGGGAACACTGCCTATGGGAGACGTCGACGTTTCGAGAAAGCTGTGGACGAGAGAGAGGAAATGACGCAAAATTGGGTTTGATGGACTGTGTTAATTTTATCCTTGCATATCGCGTGAAAATTGAGCGACATTAGAGTTGTCAAGGAAATCGGTATTACCTTAACGGAAGCAGCGATAGCTGTCCTTAATAATTGGCGGGTTTAATTAAATCTTTGAAGGGGAAATATACCGAGAGAATTATATAATAACGATACACTCATGTGGAGCAAATATTTGTCGAATTCATAAATATTACGCAGTTATAATTATTATCGCTGTTAGCAGAGTAATTGAATTTTGTATCTAATTAACGGCGCTCTGATTATTTACGAATATTTTATAATAATACGGGGTTATTTGCATACATTTCGCAGACCTACACACGCTTCAATTATAACACTCATTAACGATACCGCGTAACGCGTTACACCTCCGCGCAACGAACGTTTGCAACAAAAGTGATGAGGATCAAAATACACTTTGGCGATGGGATTGTAGAACGATACAAAGTATTTAGCTTCGTCGAGAATCAGTGACGATAATTGGCATACATTTCCCAAGCTCGCATTCGGCAGATGCCCGATTTTTAGCGATTATTCCACCCGTTCTACTGTGGAATTTACATTTTAAAATTTTTACCGCCAAGCGTCGGTGACCTCTCCTCCGCGAAATTTCATCGAAACACGCATAAATTTAAATACGAATCACTCGGCAGGACTGGCGAATATCCGAGTTATTCATTCGAATTGTCTCTTCTGTGGCGGTATCAATAAACGAAAGCCAAAAACGTAACGCCTGCGACACTTGGCACCAAAATACAAGTCTCAGTTTCCAACTTTTCCTTTCTCTTCGCTACAGCCCTTTGCGATAACTATTAATATCAGTAACTGCAAACGAGCGTAAAATAACCCCAAAACGATGTTCCCCATGTTGCGGGAATATCCCATCCCGATATACCTACGCGACCAACAGAGGATGCTCGTTTCGATCGACGACCCCCCCCCCCCCCCATAAGCAGCCTCATAACCGATGCCCGAATCGAGTTACCGTGGCGAGTCCAGGTGCTAAGGGTGCAACCCCATGACCAGTCCATGCACCGACGACCAAGGTAAAGGACGACGATAAAGTTAAACGATGGTTTGGTCGCATCTCTCAGCGTGTTTCGCCCCTCTCCTTTTTTTATTTTTTTTTTTTGCCACCTCTTGGTCGACCCGTGCACCGTCGCCACGGATCGTTCGATTCTCGACCGAAATGGAATATCGATACCGGAACGTTCCAGGGAGGGTTGAAGTGTAGCGAATATTGAAAAGTTCTCGGCTGAAAGATGAAAAAAATGGCCGAGGGGCGGCGGGGAACGATGGCTGTCCAGGAAGAGAATGGGGGAGGGGCAGGGTAGGGGGTGTGGTGTTTGCATTTTTCGAGGGGGTATAATCGGCTCGAATCGATCGACCGAGGGCCAAGGGACGGGGGGACAATCGTTCGTGAAACGTTTACTTTGCGCGAATTTCGCGGCGTAACGGGCGCAGAAGAATCGGCCGATCGGCGGATTCGCGCCCCTCTCGAATTTATTCTCGCAACAGTCCGCTTGTTATCGCCGCCGGCCGCTGATAGGCAATCAACTTTTTCGGAGGGCACCGGGGGAGGTGGGTTCGCGTGATTTTTCGTGGACGATGATCGCCGTGTGACGAGCGATTTCGAGTCTGCCGTGAACAGATTTCCCGTGGAAATCGAACCACGGTTTCGATGGTAATTGATACTCGCCGCTTCGTCGGAAACGCAGGATGAATGAATATAAGGAATTAGGTGGCCCGCTGGGCTCGTAATAAATTCGTCGTTTAAATATCCCGGAAAATCTGGATGCTCTTATTATTGAGGTCATAATGTTACAGCTTTCCCTTGCAAGCAGTTTACAGGCTGTTTAAATTCTACCTAACTCGTTCAACTACCTCGCTGGATTATTCCCATCTGTATTGCCCTGCTCCGCACGTATGGAGGGTTGAAATTTTGCGTTCCAGGAGCGCTGCGGAGGTTTCAGATTTTGCTGCCTTTACCCGCACGTCGCACAGTGGTTTAAAATCTTAATAACCTGCAAAAAACAGTAAAAGATGTCCCTAAATTCAAGTCGTAATATCTCAGACTCTATACGTAGGAACGCGTTAAAGTGCAGACCAATTACTTCTCTAGAAGCCAAACGGTTGAATGAATAGTGTCACTTCGCTTCCTTCTGTGTTTTTCCGGATTTATAGGCTATAAAAGGTAAATTGAGGTTACATTTAACCTCTTTTGTCAAACAACGGTGTACAGAATCGTATTTAAAATATACTTCTATGTTTATTTTCGTTTAATGTTTGGGATAATAAGATAGTAGAAATATTGAGGGACAATGCAGCCAAAGTATTTGGTCATATTAATTCTTCCTCTCAAAACTAACGAGAAGACCATCTCTCGTTGCAGAAAGGAGAGATGGTCGAGTTATGATTTTTTATGTTTTTATTTATTTTTTTATTTTTTATCATTATTTTATTATTATTTTTGTTTATTTAGTTTATTTATTCACTTTTGTATTCATTTGCCTTGCTAATCACCGGTAGGTAGTTCACTTTTTCCTTTACGCATCCTTTACTTGTTTAGCGTAAACAAATTAAATATCAATGAATCTGTAGTTGTATTCACTCATAAATAATTTTGCTTTATTCTTTGTTATTTTTCCATGAATAATTATGTGAGTGATCTCTGCCAACGACGAAAACCATTTCTCCCGGCATCTCGGGAGAGGTGGTCAGATGTCATGATTTCAGTTTTCAACCCGATTTAGGGTAAATAGGGTAAATGACCCAATTACTGACACATTAAGCGTTGACGCTGACATTATCTTATAGTTTTGTACTTATAGACTAAAAGTATATGTTGTTCTTGTTATTTATTATTGTTTAATATGTTTACTTAATGAAAAAAATTTGGTGGATCTTAAAACTTCGATTTTCATGTATAAATTCATCAACTTCAAAAATATGTTACGGGATCTATTACTGACACCCTTCAAATGTATATGACTGAATTACTGACACCCCAATTACTGCCAGCTAACCTAATACTATTTATCTGTCATTTTAAGGTTACGTCGCGTCATGTATATTAGCAACTACTGCTATGACAGTAATACCAAAATGCTTGAAACGCTTGTACCAATCACTGTCACCCAATTAGTAAAAAGATAAGTAAAAAGACCTAATGAATCATTGAATTCGGATCGTTATTACTTTCTATGATACTTATATTATTTAAAATATTATATTTTGTTATGTTAATAGCTTAAATTATACAATTACAGCATTTTCATTAACGCCTTGTTTTCTCTTCCGCTAGTAAGAAAGTCATCGTTTCCATTCTCATAATATCCGCTTAAAAGTTTTTATCGTTTTATTCAAATGAACGAAGAAAAAATTAAGTACTGTTTTTTGTATCGTATAAATAACGGTTTGAATTGTATGCTAAATTTTTTTTATGCATCATTTTATAAGATTTATTCGTTATTTTACGTAAAATAGCTTAGGGTGACAGTAATTGGGTAGGTGGCAGTAATTGGGTCCTTTACCCTATTGTCCTAATGCAAATATCGTCCCGTTTTTCCGAATCAACATAAAATTCTGAACATATTAGGTTTGTTCTGATAAAATACGTAATATCTGTATTAGTTTTAATAGGTATATAATTATATTTTTACAGAACTTTTTGCACTTAAAAGAGCAACATTTAAAGAACATTTGGTAATTTTTTGTAGAAAAATATTTACGTTTATACTAAAGTTACAACCGACACCTAAGAAGCCCTTTTAAAAACTTGTTTGTGCGGTGAGCACTACCATTCGGAACCGGATTATCTAAAATCCAAAAACAAAATGATTTCGTTAGTATATTAATATATCCATTGATTAACGGAGGGAATTCCCGAAATATTAATTTAAAACAAAATTTAAAATTGAAGTCCTGATTTTTAATTGTGATAAATCACGCGAACTTTTATCGAGAACACCAGTAGTTTTACTTAAACACAAAAACAGGCAAAAAATAATCATAAACAAGTAGAAAAAGCATTAAAAATAATAAATGAGTAAATACGATTAAAGTATATAAACGTACAGGAAAAAATAATGAAAAAATAATTTTGCTCATTTTCAGCGAGAATCGCATTAAAATGCCGCCACTGTGCGTCGTTTGGCTACGCGGATGCGTTAGATGTAAACGGATAAGTGAATGATTTTGGCGAGTCTACCCTTAATTATCGACAACGTTGGAACAAAAGCTTTCGCTTGGCGTCAGTATCCATTCCGTATAATTGAAATTAAAATCGAAACTATTCGATTATCCTCGCGTGGCCATTAAAGTTACCCACTATTTGCGTGCCCTGCGCGGAGCTTTTATATCTCGTCCGGATGCGAATAAATTTTGGGAGGTTAATTAACATGGTAACGCTTAAAAACGAACGTCAGTCGGACATTATCTTCGACCAACCCGAAACGTTTCCAAACAAGGTATCGGTCAAAAACGGCCCGCTGAACCGTTCAATCGCGTCGCTGCGTCATGCTTTCGAAATTGGTAGCTGAAAGAAGTAATTGGAGCCGGAAATATCGGATTGACTAAGCTATCACAAGTAAAGCCCATTTATCGAAACGAAATAATTATTCGTGCAAACTTTCGTTTGCATTTGCTAGTCTCGATCCCTTTGATCCCATCGAAACGTTCAAGTCGATACACTTTTGAGAAGTTTGTGGGAGTTGCTGCGATAATCATTCTGCTATTAAAGTCGTAGTCATCGACTTCCCTCGTTCATCACCTCTTCTAATGCCACCCTCGCCCTCCTGTTACGCGAAAACGTACCCACAAAATCAATTTTCAGAATCTAAATATCCCATTTGATACATTTACATCGGAATGAATGAATATTTCAGCCGCCCCGGTACAAATCCGCGAGTCAGCGTGAGTCCACGCGAAACTGCCCGATCGTTCGCTTTCATCCCCCTTTCTTTTCCCCCGATTTTCTCTGCTATGCTTCTCGGCGAGTGCAGGCGCACGCGAGCCAAGAGGGCGAGAGGGGCACGGAGCCAGCGTGGTTCATCCGAAATTTCGATTAAATGGGATTTCGATATGCGCGAAACATGTCCCGAAGGGAAATTTACCGAGCGTTGTAGAGCGAGGGCCCCTGGAACGGAATAGGGGCGGAGGGAAACGAGGTAGTTTTCGCCGATAGAGTCATTGGCCGTTCGGCCGGATAATGCGAAATGAAATTGTCACAATAATCGTTGGCGAACGGTATACGTCGCGGCTGGATAAACTTGGACAGTTATACGGGGTGGTCAGTTTATCCAGAGAGCATTACCGTGGTAATTCGAGCGCACCAGTGGCGAAGCAGGAATTCCACCTGGAGGGGAATCATTTTCGTGAAACTTTGTTCGTGTACACCTTGGGGAATCGTTGAATAACAAATTAAAGGGTACAGCAGTTCTTAAGGGGTAACGCCAGGATGCTAGGCCAAAAATGGTAGAATAACTTTGAAGGTGTAAATCTGAAAAATATATTATTTTCTTCTTCTTTATATATATCATAAGACCTGTATGTTTCATTTTTAATAAAGTTCATAAATTTCTTTAAAATCACCTCCAAAGTTATCGTACCATTTTTGGCCAATCTCGCGGCGTTATCACTTAAACATGAGTAGAAGAATTGATTTGTATGAATTGAAATGTAATTAATAAAATCAATAGAATCTGAGTTCTATTATTTTTAAGATTTAGACATTAGATCCGGAGTAGGAATATTTTATATCACGTTTCTCTAGGTTCTCCTTTTAAAGCGTTAGATTTTTGCAAACTCGCGTATCTTTACGCCGCTTAGCCAGTGTTTTGGTTTCGTAAATATTTAAACTTTCCATGTGCATCCATTTTGCCTCGGTTTATTCGGCGCGTATACATTTTTTAATTATATGGCTCATCCACAGCGGATGTAGGAGGCGGAAAACGCGTTTGTTTTTCTCCCCTCCGCGCTGTAGTCCGAATTCGGCGGACAGCAATGGTCGGGGGGCCGTTAAAACATTAATTTTGTTCACGACTCGGAACAGTGTTAACGCGTCGCGTTAATTATTAACGCCTCTGCTTTCAAACAATCCCTTCAGCCTGCGAAATCCACGGCCGTCGACCGATTCAATATTTCACCGTGCCCGCGTTTCTTCTTTATTACAGCCCGTAAACGGACTGCTTTCTGTTTATTTGCCGAAATATTATGAACACTGTTCCCCGCTCCGTCCGTCAACTTTGAACCATTCACATCGCGATCTTAGAAAACGTTTCTATTGCCTAATCATTAGAGTTACTTCATATACAGGCATCTTCACCCCCTTTCGAATTGGGCACCAGAAATTCGGCTCCCAATGTTTGAAACTTCCTCTAAGATGCATTACTCGATATTATACCTATATAATACTTATACCTAAAAATGGCTTCGTGCGATAAATTCTTCTGTGGAAGTTAACAACCCCCGAGGCACAGCAGGGAAATTGAATAAGACGCGAATAAAGGTCGTAATTAGTGTGACGTTTCGCTGGATAATCGTTTTGAAATTGACTTGCTGGTTCAGCGTGTTACAATATCGAGGGGAAATATTGTTCGGGGCCGATCCGGATGGTTTTATCGAGCAATTTTGTAATTTATTCCGTCAATATACATGTAAATGAATAATATGCGGTAAATGTATGGCTCTTGTGGAATGGCGGGAGTGTGTCCTCTGACAACCTGCACAAATATTAGTCAGACAATGGTACAAGCACACGCTTTATTCGATTTTGCACATTTGTACTAGCAGCGCTCCCTTTGCGCTTGGGTTTGTTCATTGATTCGCCTCTCTGGAATGGATTTAGATTAGGCCTTGATTTAATATGATTGCAATCCGTCACTATTTCAAGTCTCCCATTATCTTCGACTTTTCAAGTAGGTGTGAATCACAAGGAGAGGTTTCTAGATGTTCGCCTCCGAATCCTTTGGTTTTTGGACATATTTTAGAGGGTCGAAAAATAAGATACGTGTTTTTTTTATAGCAGCCTGTTTGCATGTGTAAGGAGTGAAACCACCCTTCAAAGTTCATAACAAGAGGCACATAAAAAAAAAAAATTAAAATCATCTTTAAAATAATAAAAATGCAACAAAAAGTAAAAAATAATTTTTTTCTTATTTAATCTACGACTCTCAATATTTTTATGTCGGCGCCTCATCATTTGCACTGTGTATATCTGGTGCTGACTTAAAAATATCGAGAGTCGTAGATTAAATATGGAAAAATATTATTTTCTACTTTTTGGGGCATTTTTATTTTTTTGAAGTCGGTTTTAATTTTTTTATTTGTTAGTTTTTACTTATTTAAGTTATATAACTGCAGTTATTTAAAAAATATGGATAGGCCTACGAAAAGAGGTGCTCGTAATAATAATAATGAAGTCGATTAATGAATCAGATGTATTATTTTTGGAGTAACGTCAAAACTACTTAAACAATTTTGATAATTCTTTATCCATGACCTAAGTTGATTGAAGCTAAACTAAATGCAATAAATTGCATGAAAATCGGTCCAGCAGTTACGGAGAAATTTGCGGACAAAGATAATACATACTCACATACATACAAACACATGGAACTGATTGTGAGAACCTCTTTCTTTGTGAAGTCGGTTAAAAAGTGACTGACGACAAGAACATCATCCATACAGCAAGTTATGAACTTTAAACTAACAATAGGTATTTGAAATCGGGCCAAAATAAAAAGACCACTATTTCTTATTTTTTCGCCCTCTAAAACATATCCAAAAACCAAAGCAATCGGAGGCGGACACCTAAAAACCTCTCTTTGTCAGAGTGTAATTCCATAATTCATTCGCTCGAGTCATTGTGCTTTAATTTTGCAGTGTATGGTGTGGGAAACGGAGAGCGCAAGTGATAGAGGAGCGTGTATGGTCGGACGCACCATATCTCATTTGTACCTTGAACTGAAATACGCTTTCCCCAAATTAATAGGATATTCCTCATTTAATCGTCTTCTTCTTCGTCTCAATACATTTCCAAAATTTCGTTTTCCTAAATGTCCCTATCATATAATTTGTTTAAATTGTATATGTTGCTTTCATACACGTGTCCAGTAGACTGTATCAAATCTGTCGCTTAACCCTTCGTGGTCACACTTATGTAAAGTTCCGCGGTGGTCACATTGGGTCCAATGGACCCGGCCGATTTTCAAACAGTTACCGTACGAACTGTATCAGTCCAATTGAGTCCCAAAAATTAAAGTACACACTTTGAACATTGTAAAATATGAAACAGCCGCGTTTTAGTAAGAAATGAAATGAAAATATGTAAAAAAATTGGAAAGTTGTAGAGTCCTGAAAAATGATTTTTTTTTACTAAAATAATCATAACCTTTTCTATTTTCAATTAATTTTCGTTCAGATTGTGGCTGATACTAAGATGTAGTCCTTTCAGAAAATATACAGTTTCTTCCTAGTGTGTGTTTCAAAAAATGGTATTTATTTTGAGATCTGAAGATTATTATTATGATTCTTATTATTATTACATGATTATTATTATTATTTTTTATTCATAAGAAAGTAATTTAACAATGAAAAGAATTGAATCTAGTCTTCTGCCGCGCATTCCGGACACATATACATTCTGTATTCGTATTTATTATGCACACATATAACTTGGGGGAAAAAATATTGTCACAGCCATACACATTACATTTTATTGAAGTAAATTTCTCAAATTAGAGTAGAATAAAATATTTTCATTTTTTTCGATATAATTTAGGCGTTGGTCACACATGAGTCCGAACAACCCACACTCAAAAACGATGTTTTTGTAACGGCTGTCACTCACCAACGGACTTTTTGATTCAAAAACTGACGGTCTCTACCGGAAGAAGAAACCTCAAATTTCCGTAAAATATCAGGTCAATGCCATTTCAAAGCTAGGAACTTACCGGTACCAAGCTCCAAAGTTAAAAAGCGGGTCTATTGAACCCATTGTGACCATGAAGGGTTAAATCATTGAGCTCGACTTCTTGATTTCGCAGATTACACTCTGTGACACATATTCCCGCCTCTAGGCTTCCGAAAAACCTTTCCATATTCAGTTCTCGCGTAAGAAGGGAGTATCGGACAAGTATCTCGCTTTGAGTGCCAAAAAAATCGCGGCAAACGATCCGGATCGCGCCACCCTCTCCCATCGATTGAATCTGCACAATAAAATCCATCACCCGGCGCAGAAAGAAATTTCACACTCCCTTAGGCATGTAAGTCCTACCATCGCGGTACCAGCAGCGGTTAATGAGGGGCGGTTGCTTTTTATATTTTCCATCCCCGGCGCACGTTCTCTCGCGAGGCCGAAAATTGGTCGACGGCGAAGGCGCGAATAAAGGGAAGAGGGCAAGGGGCGGGTGGGCGGAAAGCAGAGGAATATCGATATGCGGGCGAAGTAAAACAGAATCGAAATGAGGCAGGTGGCGCTTTGAAGGGGCGGCGTTCAAAGCACACGTAAACTTTTTTTTCAGGGTGAATTCGTCTCCGCCTTGTTCCTCTCGGTTATTGCTCGAACTTGCTAAATCGTCGTGCGGGTAACTGCTCGATCCTTCAAGGGATCGCCACAGAATCCTCGCGTTGATCCCATTTAAGACGAACCCTCCCCTCGATCTTCCATTTGTATTTTGAGTGTATTTTGTCTTTATTGTATTTTAAGTGTCCCCTCTTCAACTGGATGTAGCAATTAAAAATTGTAGGATTTTAGGACATTCGGTGGGATGATTCTAGGTGCTGTTCCGCTGTTTATAAATCCAAGAGCACTGAAAGTGAATCTCACGGTTTCGTCTGGAATCTAGCTCGTCTATGCGAAATCGTTGAATCCTAACCAACCGCGTTCCTATGTCAAATGAGTTATGGCTAAGACGCGTTGTTGATTATTGGTCGCACCGACACGAATATCGGATAATTATTTAGCTCTCCCGAGGTAGTAGGGTTCGCCGCATTGCTTTGATACAGAGAAATTAATTATTAATTACGTTGCACGTATGTGACGCGCATCTCGTTAGCATACGTGTAGCTTGCGTTGATCTCGATACGTGATCGCTTTATAAAGATTAATTAACGATGGCTACGAGTACCGATATCTGCGGAATTTTTTTTTACGCTATCGAAAACCGCCGAGGTGTCGAGTGTCGTCGCGTTCGATGTATCACATCGCGATCACTCGATACCATGATATTGATGTTCGAATGGGTCGTGTTTCTTTCCTCCTGTAATTTCGTAATTCGATGAGAAATAGGATAATAATGCTAAAATTGTATCAATTTCACATTAGCACTCGCGTCGACGCGAGTAAACTGGAAGCAGAGAGTATCTACTGAATAATTACTCAATTAAATTATTCGCAACCCCGCATTCGAAGTAGTCTCCCGTATAACTTTAGCATTCATCACTGGCGTTTCAAAAGGGTTTATCCAGGTTAGGAATTCTTAAGTTCCAAAAAATTGAACATCCAGCGCACAGAGCAAATGTGGAACATCACACGCGTGTGCAAGCTTCATTCCAACCCCCCAAAGCCACCAAAAGCACCGGCATTCAGATCTTCATACCCAAACGTCGAGCAACAGCGTCCCCAAGTTCCCACCCGTTCGCTGCATTCGAAAATGATCCTAGCAGGAGCCATGGAAAAGTAGCCAGGCCCAGGGAACAGGGAACTAAAGGCGGGGGTGAGATCGAGGGAGAGGAGTGGCCGTTATACTAATTCGGCGAACGCTCGTTAACGACCCCTTTGAGGTCATAACTTTTGCCGCAAGTCCGGCGTGTGTTGGTGTGTGGCTGGTGGCTGCGCTTTACGTGCTCCTTCTCTCTCTGTCTCTCTTATCCTTAGCCTATTCCACCCCACCATCGGCCGCCTTGACCGTTGCTCAGTCAGTTCGCTCCTCGAAAAGCGTCGCGACGCTTCCATCGGCGAGACGCGCTTTACTCGCCGGGATTCAGGGCGCATGTCCAGCCGATCAGCGCGCGGACCTGTCGTGTGGCGGCTACCCCTGTGCTGGTGGGGGTGAGAAACGTGCTCGTCACCCTCGAGGAGCGCCTGGAGAGACTCAGTGAGCGCCGCGAGTTCGCCGTGGCCGGAAGCGTCTCGTGGCGTGGCCGTTAGACGTGTTCGGGCGTCGCGAATCCCTCAGCGCGCCACTTTTCGACTCTGCCTCCCTGCATCCTGGGTGTTTCACGGCGAGATCGTTCGTCAGGTCGCGCGGAATAATCGTTAGACAAATAGCTGACGACCACCTGCAGGCTGCTCTCCGAGGACGGAGGATCGATCGAACCCGCCAGTTTCGGAAGTCTTATTCGTCCCTCGGCGGTGACGGATAAAGGGGCCCTCGCCCAGTGTCCCGTGATGCGTGGACCGAGGATCAGACCTCTGGAGCCAATCCGCTCCCCGGGACTCTTCGCCTTCCACTGGCTCCTTTGATCGTTAAAATTCGACGAACATCAGACAGCCTGACGGAGAAAGTAATCACATTAAAAGGTCCCCAGGGGTTTCCAAGGAATCCTCGGTTGGTAGGAATAGAAAGGGGATAGAAAGCGATAGAAAGGGGGGATCCGGTCTGATCCCGGTTCTTAGGGGGAAGCAAAGGGCCGCGGGGCAGCTTCTGGCTAGCTGACGTCATCAAGAACAAACAAGTAGATCGAGGATCCGCAGGAGTGGAGATATTATATCCCAGGGCTGGAAGACGGCGGACAAAGAGGCACGGTGGATCGTTCCTTGCCGATAGAAGGGCGGAAGGGCCAGTTCACAGAGGTGGAACCCGAGGAGTAGCCGACAGACAGAGCTGGGAGGAAAGAATCGGATTTCAATCGAGCCTCTCTCCGATCGGTGTCTCAATCAACTTAAGTCGCACTAATTAGCTGTCGTCCATCGTCGTGTCTCTGGTGGCAGGCCAGGGCCCCTTCGGTCCTGTCCCGAGACCTACAGGATCGAGGAAAGCCGCTGGGGATCCCGGTGTTCCTCCAGGATGATAACAAGTGTCACCGTCGGGGTCCACGTTCCTGCGCCTTTGGTAGACTGATCGCTGCTAGAGATACCTCGACAGAGAAGCCTTCCCCCAGCGAGATACAAAAAAAACGATGTCCGACAGGGACAAGTGAGCACCCCCCCTCGCGCGTGCTCCCTTTTTTCTGTGCTCTCTCTCTTTCTCCCTCTCTATCTGCACGATCCGGGAGAAGATGTGCCTGTCGCGACGCTTGCTGCTCTGCCTGCTGGGCGTCATCGTCGCCGTGAACGGTGAGTTTTTGCGTATCTTCTTCGAGACCCTTATCCCTGGCTTACGCGGCGAAAGGGACCAGAGGCTAGTTCTTTTCCCTCGCTAAAGATCGACTCTCGATCCAGCACGGATGAAGTATCTTTAATACTTTGTACGTTCGACTGGCGAAACGTGTCGCCAGCTTTCGGCTGGGATCTTTAGGCACGTCTCATTCGGTTGGCTTAGTAAGAGCCGGCCCATTCGCGGCTGGTTGTGTTCGACGTGATTTACCGGGGAACTTTCGCGCGGATATTTTGCGACTGTTGCACGGTTCAGAGGAATTGCGTCGCAACTACGCTGCTCGAGCGAGCTGTTTGGGCAGAGTAATTGCGGGGGTGGTGCTTGTTTTATTGGCTCTTAAAAAATGAAAGCCATAGTTTCCGCTTGTTTGTTCGCGACGAGCTCTGATCTTCGAGAGAATTGCTCGCATTGTGCGCGGTGAACTTGCCGGGGAACCCGCGAAATGGGGTTAATTTTTTTCGTCGGGGGAACGCGAGCTGGGAAACTGCCATAACGGGCTGAGAAAGTTCGGACCAGCTTGCGAGTGAAACTTCTTAGGGGGTAGTCTTTTTTCTCGCGCTTGGTTCTAAATTACTTGATAAAGTTACAGAAAAAAGAAACTTTGGTTAATCTATTTCGACGGAGTGGAGGTGCCCTTGATCCTTCAACTGGCGACACTCGAGATTTATAAAACTCAAGTATCCGTGGCTAGGAACTCGCTATTGATAAACTTAGCTGTAAAGTTAGAAGGGGAAAAGACAGGTTCTATATCCAGTAGAGGTAACTTCTGTCCTCAAACTATCAATCAATTACAGGCATCAGGCGTCAAGAATATCGACACTGCAAATTGACAATTGTCGAACCCGGAGATACTTTTAATCCCCAAATAATCCTTTAGCCCATAACTCACATTAAAACACGTTAATCCCTAACACAAAAGGAACCCAAGCACCCAGCGACATCCTAAGAACGTTAAAAGTATAGCCGGAGCACAGACGTTAGGTCTTCGAATGGACGGTAAGGTGCTCGTCCCGAGGAGACTTTTCCGCGGTGCGTCGGTTTACAGCAAACAGTTACAAGGAAAATAAAAGCAGGAACAGCTTGGGTGGGGGTGGCTAACGCGGGTCGTTTTTACACGCGTCGGCAGATTTTACGGCGAACCAACCCTCTCCTCGTAATCTACGCGAAAGCGTGCACCAGTGGTGAAGGAGAAAGGGGAGAGGTGAAGAAAAGGGGGATTGTAAAAAAAAAGAAACGAAGAGGGAGAGAAGAAAAAAGCCAACGCGGATCGCGGGGCGTTAACGCGCGCATTAACGGCCCTCTCGTGCTGGGCAAATAAAAAACGATATGCATGGATGGACGGTGGATTTCCCCGTCGACCCTAAAAAAATCTGCGACCTGAAAAAGCACCCGTGCACCCGTGAAAGTGAATCAAAACGCGTTATTGTTCCCTTTTCCCTCTTTTTTGTTTCCCCTCCCTTGTCTCTCTTCTCCCCCGACAACAGACTCTCTTTGTCGAGAGAGCCGCTGTCGATTCGCTTTTGGTAGCGAATGAATGAAAACGCGTGGCGTTTTCAAGAGCCCGTTTTCCAGCTGCTTTTCCGCCGTCTGTGCCGCGTTTCCCGGTTTCCTTTCTTCCTTTCTCGTTTCGTTGGCCCGCTTTTTTTCGGTCCCGTTCCTCCGAGAGATTCGTTTAGTCCGGCACTTGTACGGGGGGATCGATCGTTATCCTAGGGAAATCGGGCGGACAAACGCATCCAGGGAAATTGCACTGTTTACATTCAATTACTTAAGAGTGCAGCGTGCAATAAACAAGATTACTGCGTCTGATGAAATATGCACTGGCGCCTGCCCGCTTAATTTCATTTCCCCGAGCGTTCTCCTCGCCGCGATTCGCCGGCCAGTCGTTCATTTTCTGGCCCCGTTTCGTTGCTCCCGTTCTTCTATCGCTGGGCATAAATTTTCCCTTGTTTACGGGCCGGCCGGAAAGATAACAAACTTGGCTGCAAACTGCTGGAGAAATCTCGACGTCGCTCTTGTTAATGCGCGTTAGGCGAAACGATCGGGTATCGTTCGGAGATGAAAAGTGTTTGGTATTCGATTACCGAATGTTTCGCTGTGGACGTGTTAACGATATCGGCATAACTTCAGTTGTGGAAATTCGAAGCACGAAGAGAAGGAGGTAAATTCACGAGTGAGTCTCAGATTTTTATGAGCTCGGACAATTCCCGTTTGCGATAAGTTTTAAAAGTAGTCCACTTGCGAATCGTATTTATCGACATTGCATTTTCAGTTATATCGAAGTCGTTGACATTCATTCCTTACCGGACGTTGTCAATTCCTCCCTATTTTTCGGGCAAATTTTGTTCACGGGGCGGAACGAACGTCGCGGTGACTAAAAGCGTCCATTTGTTGTTGGTGAAAAAAGAGGAGGAAAAAACTGATTCGTTATTGACTGAAACTGCGAAATCGCAAACAGATAACCGCGACGGAAATCAATCTAGATAGAGCGAGATGTCGGCACAGTAATCTCAGATTTATTTTTATTAATCTCGGCTGATCGACCTAGTTGCCCACCGTGCCGCGAATACTACCCCGTGAAATTTACCGTAATATTGCGATCGTTACGGTGTTTTCGAATATTTCCCGGTGTGCAAATATTTATAGAGGCTCTAAAGCTGCATACTGTACTCGGTCGGAGTGAAGGAAGTAAATTTTTCTCCGTTTCCTGGCATCGACTTCCCCGCCCGTCTTTCCCGTTTATATCTCTTTGAAGTGCCTATGCAACTTTACGATTCGACGAGCTTGTCGATCGAGTGTATAATATTCGTGAAAAAAATTCTATGAAAATAAGGGCGGGCCTGCTGTCCCTCCTTGCATGCGAGCAAAATTTCGCGACTAATCGAATAAGTACCAGGGCACTGACTAAAGTAGACGCAATTTTCCGTGACGAGTGTATCTTCGCCTCGGAGACATTACGTTAAAGCAAGTTAATATTTAGGATGTGGTATTTGCGTTTAAAAAAGTCTAGCCCGCGAACCTGCTACCCCAAGTAGGTACTTGAGAAGCATTATCTGTAATCTCTTACCACTTTTCATGCCGCATAAACCGACGCTAACTTGCTCGCTAATGTGATTACCGTCTTGTATTTCACTCGTTCCGTACTTGTCTCCCTAATAAATTGCTTGGCTTCAGATTTTTAATGTCCTCAAATTTAACCGCGGACGATCTGGTCGCGTATTTCTCCGAGGATCCAAACGATGTTTTAACACACCGCCGATAGATCTTCGCTTTGTCAACAACGGAATTTTTATCGCAGAACCGAAAAAGTACACGCCGTTCGGAAAAATCCAGCTCTCAAGGAAGTTTTCCCGTATTTCTGTTCCGTTCGTCGCGCGGCCGGAGCGTGAAAATCGAGATTCGCGAAGGAAATTTGTTTCACCTCGCGAGGGGAAAGTTCGAACGAGTTTCGCGTGGAACGTCTTCGTTTCGTCGTGGAAATTTTCGGCGAACGTCGACGGGAAGATCGATTCTGCATTCCTTGGACCAGCGACGGCAAAGGTCGCGCTAGGAATTTCATTCTTTGACTACGATTACACGAACCAAGTGCTCCGTGTAATTAAAGATTTGTAATAAAATATCTTGTGCCTCGATCCAGCTGTATGGCACCTGATTGATACGAATCAGCGAGCAAGGAGGTAGAATAGGGAAATAAGCGGAGGCAGTACGAGAACTTCGCGGTGGAAAGATACCAAGCTGACGCTCGCGTTTAACTTGGGATAAAAGGTGGATACGCGTGTCTCGCGCTACTTAAAACTTGAAACCGAACTACAGTAGCAGCAGGTACGCTTTTCCTTAGGCGGAAGGGAACGCGCCGTCGGCTTTATACATTGAAACGCAATCAAACAAACAACTGAACGCTGCAGCACAGTCTTCCGCAACGCGGAATACCTTTGTCTCGCGCGACTTTGCCGTCGTAATCCGCGCGTTGCGCGAATAAGGAGAACATCCGAGAATTCGTCCGCGTTTCACTCGTTACCACGCGAGGGACAAAGAAAGAGAGGGAGAGAGAGAGAGAGAGAGGGGGGGGGGAGAGAGAGAGGGAGAGAGAGAGGGAGAGAGAGAGAGAGAGAGAGAGAAAGAGAGAGAGAGAGAGGAACGCGTGTAATTCATCCGTCTAATAAATTCTAGAGAGATAAGTTTCTTGACGCCGGGGCCTTTCAGGCGCCTGTGAAAAGCGATTCTGTTAATTGCAACAGCCGAGGAACGGGAATAGTTGTCGCGTGGCTGCAATTTGTTAAAAAAAGAGGGGAAGGGGGGATGAATTGAAACTGGCTGATCGAAATGGTTGGAGGATTATCTATTGAAATAGTTGTGTAGCTTGCTAAGGATTGCGAATTCAGTGTGTCATTTCGTATAACAGTTCGCTAGTAGCAGTTAAATTAAATAGAAATGTGATCAATCTGCGGAATAGGTAATTTTCATCAAGCTAAATTTTTGTATGAAATTTTTGTAAAAATAACAACAGTTTTTCGTGATTATCTCTTTAGATATCAGTTTTACGACAACAATAGTTATTATGAAATTGTAGTTTAGGAAATTCTGTACAAAAAAAGGTTGTATGAGTTTTTTTCGTAGGAGTAACCATTTTCTTGTATAAAGGCTTGCAATGTTTCAACCCTTACACTTTTAACGAACGAAGATCCCGAACCAGGGAAATTAAAAAATTTATGAATCTTTATGACTATATAGGCGATATCCTCCTGAGTACAAAGCAATTTTGTGTGCTGCCCAAATTCACTCTAAGAGGGTGAAATTGACCCCTGGAGATTTTCGGATTTTTTGTTATTATTCGCGAGATGTAAAAGATGGAAAAAAGTTTTCAGGAAAAAGTTACTTCTTTTACTTAGGACTATCATTTGGTAACTTACAGTTCGCGAGTAATAACACAAAATCCGAAAATTTCCAGCTGTCAATTTTACCCCCTCAGAGTGAATTTGGGTAGCAAACAAAATTTCTTTGAACTTTGGAAGACATCGTCAATATATTCAGTTTCATAATTTTTAGAATTTCCGGGTTCGGAATCTTCCCGTATCAAAAGTACGAGGGTTGAAACTTTTTAAGCTTTCATACATGAAAATGGTTACTCTTACAAAAAAACTTATACAACCTTTTTTGTTCAGAATTTCCTAAGCTATAAAGTTCATAATAATTATTTTTTTCTTAAAAGAGATATCTAAAGAGATATTCGCGAAAATTGCTTTTTTTTACCTTTAACCCTCTGTAAATTTGTTGAATTTTGACATATTGTTAAAAACGACGAAATAAAGGCCCATACAAAAATTTAGCTTGCTGAGAATTATTCCGGCTGACAGATCCTAATTTAACTGGACTAATACATACAATTCGTGGATTAGTATGTTACATTCAGATTTTCCGTAGGGTTTCGAAAATTTATAAAGAAAATTAATCGTAATCTTTAATTTGCTCTCTGGAGGTCATATTCCCGGTTGGTAATTTTCAAGATCACGCTTCCCTGTGGATTTCAAAGACACATTGTACGCCAGCGAGCGACAAGCACGATATACCGTAGCATGATACGAGTTATATCAGCTTGCAGCAGGTCGAAATGAGCGGGGGAGGATCGTTAAAGGGTAAAAGAGGACAAAGACGAGCAGCCGTGCTGGTGTTTGTCCCGATTCATTATCAGCCGTGTCGGACGAGTACGGCTGTCAGTCATTTCGAGCAAATTGTTATTCGCTGGTGGCTCGAACCGTCAATCAGGATGATCGACGGCGCGTCGCGACGCTCGCGCTCGCGCGTGTCGCCAAAGGCGTCCAACGGGCCACTTGCCACCCCGCCCTTTTCTGCACGTCCCTGCGCACCCTATATGAATTATTCAGCCAGCCAGCGTTTGCCAGCGTGTTGCAAAACAAATACATGTATATACGTACTTCTTTGGCTACGTGAATTGCTTGGACGATAGTAATTGTTCCGGGGACGATGACCGAAAATTCGGGCGCCGAAGTTCGATCGAGCGTATTTCGCCAATAGTTATATACGGAAATAAGCGTAACTTTAGTCCCTGCCCCGCAGATTCTTATCCTCGCTTGAGTGCAGGCAAAGACAGACTCGCGATATTCAGTCTGGTGCCTGGAGGCTTTAGGACGCCAGGTCGCTTCAGTCTGCACCTAATCGCCCGCATTATCGCGTAAACGTGTGCACCTTCGATCGAACCTCGTCGACTGTTATCGTCGTTATTGACGGGAACCACCTCGTAATTACGCGAGAACGTCGCTAAAACGGCCCTCCCCCGACCGAGGTGCGAAGTGCCTCCGCTAAATACTTCGAGCACACGCGCTGTACGAGGATTGTCGCCGTGGTTGCTACTGCTACAGGCTTTCCGCCGTCGATCGGTGGGGAACAGCATGGAGCAGACCGCGCATTGCTCGGACGAAGCTAATATCACGCTATTGGAATGGACATTCGATGCTGAGATAGTAAAAAGTGAGGGTTTAGTCGGTCTATCGCGAAAGGGTGTTCAGATTATGGTCACGAGTCCTCTCGTCGACTTCCAACCAACTCGAAACTGCCTCACGCAGGCTCGAACCGCTCGCCAATTTGAAATGATAATGCCCGAGGGTGGTTGGAGATAAATAGCGGTTGCATCAGCGTTCTTCGTCCCCCTTTGAAGCCCTCACGAGCCACTCGAGCTCCACTCGAGGCATCGCGTTGCCAGTCTCAGGCCTTCGCGATGCGCGGAACCTGGCGTGGATTTCTGGCTGGGATCACTGATTACGCTGATACCATGGGGCAAAGTCGTGGTTAATGGGAGGCCCTCGAGATCGATGGGAAAGTTGTGCGTCGAACGCAATAAAGTAGAGCTCGAGATGGGAAAAAGATAAAGGGGGCATTCCTTTGTGCAAGTGGTAGAGACGGTTCCAGCAGTTTGGAATGGAGTGTAGTGAGCCGTTGTATGGGGTGGCCTGAAGGCAATAGGTTTCGTGAACAATCACGAGCCACTGGATTTCACCAGTTACGCTGATTATTTCTTGACAATGCGATTTCTTAGTAGTTGGCCAGGGTTACTTGAAGCGTAAGGTGATCCATAGATGGGTAGTATATGCCTCGAATGCTTATTGTAATCTATTATTTCTTGAAGGATACTCGTCCTCTATTCCGTAGCTAATCGATCACTTTATATACTGTTAGTAAGATTCCACGAACTAACGAGTCATTTTAGTCGCTTTATTTCCACCACTTCTGAAGGACGGTTACCTTAAAGTCAGAGGTCAAGTGTAGCTCCTTATTCCTGGAATTCGTTGTTACGCTCGAATCAGTGGAATTAAAATTACTACTTCGTAAAGATCGCAAGAATGAGGAACGAAAAGATTCGAGATTAAATCTATTCCTTAGGAGATAAAATAGCTGCACTTAAGGGGTTACATACGTTCTCGGCTCCAAATAATTAATTACTTTCGAGATTTTTTTCTCGAGAGGTGTGAAATAAATTGAAAATTTTATAATTGTATCTTGTTTTTGGGACCTTTACTCATATAAAAAAATTTACTTGACACACTTTTGTCGTATATTGCCGTTCGTTTTCTGCGGTTGCAGCAACCTCTGAACCAAGCAGGGGCCACCATCATAACTTCGCCAATTTACAACCTTTTTCATGAACTCTGCGTTAATCTATGCAGAATGACATTCTCTAAGGGCCATCGGATCGCTTTTTTAACTTTTTATTTTTATTATTTTTTTTACCATTTAAAGGTCGAAATTGTAGAGGAAAAATCGACTGCTCTCTTCAAAATGGCATAATTTCCTTATTTTCTAAAAATTCAAAAATTTTGCCTGATGGCCCTTATAGAATGTCATTCTGCATAAATGATTGCAAAGTTCATTAAAAAAGGTTGTAAATTTTCGAAATTACCATGCTGATAAGGTTGCTGCAACCGCAGAAAACGAACGGCAATATATGACAAAAGTGTATCAAATAAATTTTTTTATATGAATAAGGGTCCCAAGAACAAGATACAATTATAAAATTTCCGATTTATTTCACATCTCTCGAGGAAAAAAATCCCAAATGTGATTAAATATTAGAAGCCGAGAACGTATGTAAACCCTTAAATAACTATTACCTATCAAGTTAGTCGACAATACTCGCAGCTTAGAATTTTTAATTCGAGACTCGAACAAGTACGATTCCTTTCTGTTTCTCAGAACTTCGATAGTTGATCTGTGCATTAATTAAATCATCCAATGAACAACTGTTTCCTTCTCTTCAATGAAGTGTATGAAAAATTACTACGTCAAATAGCAGTTTGCTAGAATTCGTAAAATATCACGCATTCCAATTTCTTTGTTCGATACACCGGTGCAGGGGGTCTGCATCGCGTAAACATTCAGCAGCATCTACCTACGTAGGTATGGGTCTGGTCTTTGTCGACTTACACCGTGCACCAGTTTCTCGACATTCGTGTGCAATACTCATAGCAATGTTCGTATGATTCCCGCGAATGTCTCTCGTGGAAGCGCGAGCTTCCGCGCGGATGGACGCGCTTATAGTCCTCGGGGCGGAAGGATGCCTCCGTCGCGACACTGCATCGACCTGCAGACGTTTCCATGACAAGCAGCCCGCTTTCTGTGATTAGACAGATCGATATGTCATCTGCCACCGTTTCCCCATCTTTTCCTAGACTGCTTAAGTATTCTAGAGCAAATCGGAGGGAAGAGATCCAGAGCACTAGTTTGAATCCCGATCTTTATTAAGATCCATCAAGATCTCTGCTATCATCAGGGACGTTCTTTATACAATAGTAGAGACCTCAATCTGCTAAAGAAAGAGCTCGTTACGACTTGAAAAGCTCGGGGATCACTCAGATGCGATCTTGCGTCGCTCAGAATGTAAAATGGTCGTTGCTCGCCGCACGGAAGTGTTCGCGTGTTACGCGTGCGAAACAAGGATCCAGAACGGCTCGCGCGGCGACTTTAATTCCACGGTTGAATTACGAAAGCAAGAAGGAGAACGGAAATGAGAGGAAATCTCGGTACGACAGCGGGTTTCATAAGCAACCGGGGATCAGAACGAATTCTTTGCAACGCGGCGAGACGTCTTCGCTGTAATGCGCAGCATGTAATATGCAGTGCGCAATATGCAAGCTCGGTAACCGAATAGAGTCGGAAGGACCCCCCAGCATTCGTAATTCAACGCGGCGCGATTCAAAACGGCGGCTCCGGGGACACGAGTCTACAGGGCGTAAGAAGAAATAACGGTGCCCATTTTCGAATGAAAATCTACGCCGCCGGACCTATGGATAATTGCTGAAACATTGAATATCGAGCTTGAAAAACGATAGAGAAGGAGAAATGTATCGATAACGCTACCAACTGCCGCGCGAAGTTTCTCTGTTTCACATAAATCGCCGTGAGATTCGCTAGCGGTCCGGGTAACCTCTCGAAAAATGCAGCGAAGCTCCCAGCGATATCTCGTATTTTTCAATTTTCCGCGCGCTCCCTAACGGTGGCTTAGCGCCCTGCCTTTTTCCCACCCTTTTTGCACGAAACGTCCCTTTCGTTTTCATGCGCGCTCGCGCGCGTTAACGAGGAAAAACGAGACAGTCACGCGTGTTATCGATCCCGTTCAAACGTTTCGCCCGCCTAACATGCCCGACTGCCTGGCCAAATAACGCGATTCGCGACGCCATTCGAAAAAGCTGGCCTCCCTTCGCTCGTTATCACGGAACGTTTCGCGCGGCGAGCTATCGAAAAAACTTTCTTCTACCCCGCGGGGAAAACGCGTCGCAACGATTTCACGTCTCCGCGATAATTTCGCTCCCTCAAACATGCCGGCCTCAGCTCGATGGTTTTTAGAGGCGAACCGCGGGATTAAGTAACAGTATCGCAATCTCTAATTTATTATCGGCGCCGTTCGTTGACCGAACGATAATTCGTACCTTCAGCTGTTGCTCGGAAAGCGTGATTTCTAATTTATCGTGGATAGTGGTAATTGAAGCTCCGATAACATTTCCGATACGTGGTTTCGTGCTGCGCGTGGATAATGCTGATGTGATATTTTGCGTTGCCACCGGGGCGTGCTTTTAAGTTGCACGCGTGTTTAATCCAACTTATTGCGGATTATGTAGATCCAGTGTAGCGTTACGAACGTAGGAATTCAATCGATAGTTTTCGGAGAGTAAAGGGCGGGGAATGCGGGCAAAAATGGAATGCTTTCTTTCCTCTCGTTCGTAATTTTCAGCTCGGTTTCTTCACGCGTCGTTTGATCGTCACGAGGCACGGTGTATCGCGTGTTTCAGCTTGGGAAAATTCGTCGAGATGCTCTGTGCCGCGTGCACGCTCCTATTTACACGTTCCCACTGTTGTTTTACGGTACGTTTCGTTGCCAATATTCGTACGACGCCCCTAAATGTGTCTCGCCCAGGGTTTTCACCTGAACGCCGCCTCGTAATCCACCGTGCGGAAAAAGACCTCGCGTTACCTCGTAAAATTCGACCAAAGAGGCGCTTTCGCGATATCGAAACGGGAGGCGCAGCCGAGCGCCCGCCGAAACTCCTCCTCGCCTTCGTCGCGCTTTTTCCCGCGTTCTTTCCATTTTTCTAGATTCTATATATACCATATAATTCCAACGTGAGGTTTATAGAAATCATTCATGCTATTTCTACAAACGTCCGACTGATTAATCTTCCAAATTTACGACTTGGGCAGAACAGTGTCAGACACCCGCATAATCGCGAGAAAGGCGAGGAAGTGTGTTACTTTAAATTATAATGCAAATAACATCGTGTCTGGTACAGCATTAATTTCCTGTCACACCGAAACGGCCACCATTATGGTCGCAATTTGTGGTTAAAATTTGCACGCAGCCGCGGCGTTCATCTTCGTTTTGCCATCGCCGCGGCTCGGTTTCGCGTTTTGCGTGTTGTTAGTAATAGCGGCGAGCACGGCTAAACCGCACCGCGTTCGAGTGCCGTCGCTTCGAATAAACAATAGCAGAACGCGCGCAAAAATCTTCAAATGAGCGACGCAGGCGAATTATTACGCGCCGTTCTGCGAACTCTCTTCAGAAATATTCTAACGTTTCACTTGCTCAGCCGTATCAGAGACCCTCGCGAGAGCTTGGAGTACATTGAAATTATCCATGGGAAGTGGATACTTTCCTTCGAGCCACCGTAAAATTCTTTCGAAAGTCGCGAAAGAATAAAGCCCCGAATCTCTTACGCGGGCGATTTCACACTCGGCCCCGAGTCCCTTCCCAAGAAGCCCGGGTAAACTAAAAATTTTCCCGTGGAAATTCGACGTTCGACTTCCATCCAGCCGGGCCGTAAAAATCTCTCGATCTAAATTCCGCGCGGGGAAGTTGTCTAAGTCCGCAGCTCGCCCCGTGAAATTCATTAAATTACAGGGAACTCGTAGCGGGGGAAGGAAACCCGCTGACTCCCGCAGATTTTATATATCGCCCCGGCTCTTTCTCTTCCTCCGCTCGCCCCTTCCTTCGAGTACATATCGTTTCCACCGAGATTCCTCGCGTTGGAAACGATTAACTGGATTCCTTGGGATCGCCGCGCACGTAGCGCGGAAGTTGCAAGGACCTTCAGTATCTTTCTTTCCCTTCCACGTCCGTTGAAAGCGGCGCCCTCGGTCCCGTTTACGCGGCCATCATCATCCTGCGGGCTAATTAATTTTCCCCGGGCTGGGTATCCTCGACGACGCCGGGACACCGTCGTTTATGTACGCCCGGGCGCCGTCAAAGATGATGAAAACGTAAAGGCGTTATTAGGGCGATTTCATGGGACGGTCGGGGTTATCCGGCGAGCACGGGGATTATGGTCACGGATATAGGATAATAAGGATCCGAGGAGGTAAAGACGAGAACTTGGACGCACGTGACCGGAATCGCGGTCCGAAGAAAGCTCGAATTACTTTGACAAACTCTCGCCGGGCAATAGCTACGTGCCCCAGCGCGTCCTACTCTTCACTCTCTGTCGTCTTCTTCATCCGCCGCGCTGGTGCGTCCGGCTTGTTGGAAATCAACGACTCCCTACGTGTCCTCGAGATGGTATTAATTTCTGTCGTTAGAGGAGTGTTTTCTGCCGTCGTCGCTCGCCCCGCTTCGAGGGATTCTCTGCTCCGACGAGTCTCTAGAGGCGTTCATCTGGGGCTTATTGGGGTTGCAGGACAAAATACGGGGCACGTTTAGTGGGGAGTCGTGAGTGTTGTGAGAAGTATCTTATGAACTGATTGTGGATCGAATATTTGACGCACGGGGGCGATGTAGAGGATATTTAAAAATATCTCTCATTGGAATAATGGTAGGTAGGTACTTTTGTGATCCATAAACACTCTGCATCCAATCAGTTGAATTGTTATCGAGGTCCAAGGAAGACGCAGCCTCCACCATCCCAGCTACGAGGCAGAGGCAGGATTTCGTGGAGGGAGAGGCCCTCCTTCTTCCTAACAATAAGTTGTAAGTCGCCAGACGAAACGCGGAAAGGTTAGAAGACTTACGAGGAATAGTAGTCGGCGCGCGAATAAAAGTAACTGGATTGAGAAAGGGGAACACTTCGAACCTTCGAACTATCGCGCGGATGTAAACTTGCTATCGGCGGCAGACAGCCCAGCCAGGCGACGGGGGCGTGCTACCCTCTGCTCTCTCTTTCGAAGAAGGCGCGCTGGGGAAGGGTGACAGAAGGCGCCGTAGTTTCTTCATTGTTTCGAGCAACTTTTCCCGCCGAAAAGTTGCTCGACGACGCAGCAACGAAGACGTTTCTTAAACGTTACATTGGTATGTACATATCCCGGAGGATTCAGGTCGCGCCGTTCCCACGAGGCAGCTTTTAGCGCTACCACTGAGGGAATTATCGTCGAACGTATCGCCACAGACGTGGACGATTCCCTCAGTCACGTATTTTCGACGAGGATCAGATTCTCTGTCGGCGGTGCTGGTCTTCTTTGCCACGAATAGACCTGATAAGATATTCCCGGCTCTCGCCGACTTTGCCTTCTTAGAGTGAATGCTGTCTGAGGCTTGTAGGTGTGTACTGTACCCTTTTGGAAAGGCTTTTGTGGTGATTCGATGTTTTTACTGGCGCTGAAGCTTTTCTCCTGTTTCATCAGGGGTTCGATGATAGGCTGATATTGGCAAGTGTTTTCTGCCTGTTGTGTGGATTTCAGAAGCAGTGAAGTTCTTCAGTGAACTGTGTTCTCAGATATTTTCTACAGAATCTCTCAGATCCTTCTTCGACTGTGCTGAATTAAAAGTAACCGCGCAAAAAATCGTTGAGAGTGACCGATTCCAGGGCAGATAATTTCGAATAATTATTCATGATGTGTGCCGTGGTTTTTTCCCCTGTTTCTTCTCGAGTCGAGAGAAATGGAATTCGATAATGTTCGAGGAGAGATCGATAGGCATTAAATCACTGACCTGCGAGATTACTGGCGGAACATTGTTCCACTTTCATTCTCGCTCGTATCTTTTTCTTAACGTAGACACGCTTATGATTTACATTCTACCCGCTGGATTTCTCCCCTTCTGTTTTATGAGAAAGCAGGAGGATACTTCTTGTTCCTGGAACAGGGGTTCAACTTTCATCCCAGGATTTTTCAAGTGGCGATGAGTTGATAATTGAACCTCGGAAAAAATGGCTTCTTAAGGGGTTAGACTACTGTAAAACGGTCGAAAAATCGTAATCTTTTTCCCATTTAATATCAGTTTGAAATCTTTAGAATGACATGCAAAAGGTTTGAAATATAAATACAGCTTGGCACTCGAATGTTTGCGCGCTGAACGATACATTTCAAAACGGTGTACATGATTTCTCAATATGTATTGCTGCAATTGTGACCAAATTTTTGGGACATCTTTGTTGCTAAATTCTCTAAGCATTAACACGCTGTTATTCAGCAAATTTTCAAAATATTAACAAACGGGTGCGTTAATGCTTAGGCATAACATTATACTTAATAGACATTTGTTTTTTTTTGTTTTTGACAATCCAAATTTGAGTTAGGAGGTACGCCGTTTAAGAAAGACCATCAGTTTGGAGCCACCTCGTGACATATATCTATATTATTTTCTTAATTCTTATAATGATTTTTAATGCTTTACAATATACCAAAATCGAGTGCTAAACCATAATTTA
Source organism: Andrena hattorfiana (assembly GCA_944738655.2). Classification (NCBI taxonomy): domain Eukaryota; kingdom Metazoa; phylum Arthropoda; class Insecta; order Hymenoptera; family Andrenidae; genus Andrena; species Andrena hattorfiana. The sequence continues at coordinate 12,115,579 of OX122893.2, read as the reverse complement.
ATGGGCTGATTAGTTTCTCTACAATTTTCATCAGAAGATTACCTATCTTTTCGGGCCGTCACAGTAGTCTACCCCCTTAAAACATTTCACGTGTTTCTCAGTCCACCGACATGTTAAATGTGTCGAGCTAAAATCAAATATTGCTTATCAATAATTAAAATTACACAGTCATCTCTTTTATTCATATGTTAATAATGAAATAGGTACTTATGCTATTTTTTATTACAGTTACCACTCGAATTTCAAATCTAGCTGACTTTTAGCTACTTTTATTATAGTAGAATATCTTATGTAGTTCCATGGAAATGAAAACTGTGTGAAATTCAGGAATATCGGCGAAAAGTTTACAGGATAGAATTCGTCTCGATTTACGTAGGTACATAGTGTATATATATATGCATGCGTTATTACGATAAATCTCATGAGCTCCGTGAAGGTCTATAATTTCACTCCCGACCTTTTGTTGCAACTTGCACCACCCCCAGGCCACTGTTACCACCCTCTTCGTTTCCCCATTCTCCGTTAGTCGACTTACGACTTATCCCCAAATCCCATTTCTCCCTATTCAGCAGGAAACAGGAAAAGCTACAGTTTCGCAGACATTCACAGTCGGATGTTCCATCACAGGAAATAGACGAATAAAGTTTCAAAGCAAGATTCTGCTGACCCAACACTGAAGCGCCTTTTGGACTAATTGTGATTCTTTAGCTGACTGACAGAGCTGCTAGAAAGTTGTCTCCTAAAAATAATTCCGTCAGTTTCATAAGTTTTAATCACTGCTCACTTCAGTTGGGAAATCGATTGATAAAATTATCATTCTCAAACGTAACTTGGACATGTCTTTCCAAATTCAACTACGATGGTTTCAATTTAGTTGCTCATAGGACCCTCTAAAAAGAGATGTCAAGATAAACTAGAAGCTCGCCCATAGTACGCGATGATAAGTCTAAAGAATGGTTAAAAAAGAAGTTCGCTATCGACAGTGTGTCAGCGCGTGATTGCCAGCGGTTGCCGTTAATGGCACCAAGGAAACGAAGGTGGAATTAACCAAAGAACTTTTAGAATCGATGGACCTTTAAAACGAAGTTTGCGGTTATAACCCAAGTTCGGCAATAGAATTCCTGAGTTATGGCTTGTTCGCACACGCTAGAGCCTGCCTAGCGGTGAGAAGTAGGAGGAAAATGGGACGATGATCGGGGCTTTTCATCGTTTCGATTTCTCCTTCGCTATTTACACTCTACTCACCCCCTGTCTTCAACGAGCTTCTACAAAAACTTGTCCCAGTCGCTCTCAAAACAATTACATCTTTTTCCATCGGAGCTATTAAAAAATTTCTCAGAAACATCCTAAATACCATCGAAAACGCGTGGCAAGTGTCCGGGCATCGCGACCCAAAGGGCAAGCAGAAAATGGCACCTCTATCAAGCGGCGTAAATTGAAACGAATGGGAACTTATATGCATCACGGCGGATTCCAGGCTGTTTTACTGCCAGCTCATTTCATTCCCGGCTGTCGGCAGTACGGTTTTATTGGTGTTACGGCGTTATGGTTTTCCGCCGTTATTGTCACTCGTTCTCTTAACCCGTAGCTTCACGGCGAACGAGGGGAGCGCGAGGGGCAACCGTTGTCCGTCGAGCGGCGAGCCCCCAGCTCCCGGATCCACCCCCGTTTGCTTTTCACCCGAGCGGCGGCTGTGACTCTTTCCAGCAGTCCCTTGAAATTAAACCGAACTCCTTTCAGACTCCCGATGAGTTTTTTTACGCGCCGCCAAGGTACACTTCGCGCGTACTCCGCGTTATCCGGGATCCTTCGAAGACCGACTCTCTTTACCTCCTTCCTTTTTCTGCGGTGGGAGGCGTTCTATTTTTAGGGGAGTCATATCTTTTCACCCTTCCCGTGCTGTGTTCCTGCGCGTTGGATGGGGCCGATCGCAGGAAGCTTGAGGGAATGTCGGAAATTTGCGAAGTAATGGAATATACTTCGCTGAAGAGGATGTGTGCTTAAGGGAGGAGTAGCTCAGGGGCGGTTTTCTTAAAATTCTGTTGAACCTGGAATTATGCGATATTGGTTCATTTATGTCTGAAGAATTCCTGCTGGTATGCACGGTGCAATTAGTGGGGACCGTAAATGGTATTTTTAGTAGAAATTTTGTGTTGGACTCTTGACAGTATTTTAGTAGAAATAAAAGAATGAAGGTTTTTATTTAACAAATGGTTTCTTCGTACAATCGATTTTAAATTCGACGAAGGTTACATGGTTTTGTAGAAGTATTTGGAATTCGATCTCGATCTTACAATATCCAGAATAGGATCCCATACGAGGGGTTGTAGACACCTTAAGGAGACGCGCTCGAAAGTGCCGTTTGAATTTAACTAGCAATATCGGGCGTATATTGGTGTCGTACGGGCCCGTATCAAATACACGATAAATTTTTAGTACCCGATTATTCCGGGGTCGATTTGAGGGGGGCTATCCAATAAGTTTGCATTATTTATTTATTGCCCGAGTCCCGTGAAAAGCGATTTGTCGAGTACCTCGTAGACATAGTTCGGGGAAGGGACGGTATCTCAAGCAGCTCTGTTGCCACTTTTAATATGAAATTTCTAGGATATAATTATTGAATAACATTTTAACGTTTCGCGTGAAATGTTTACACCAGGGTGGCTCTTATTTTTGACTTTTGAATTTTCTTCGCAGCACCCTCCAGAATAGTTCCAAATAATAAAAAAAATGTGTGTAAAGTTTCAGCCCGATCGGTTAAAGGGAAAAAGTGCCCCTGGGCCCTTGAACATTTAAATACTTATTTAACAATTCACAAAGTCGATTTAATATAATATCCTCCAAATTATTGATTACATAAAAAAATATGTCAAACAAAAGTTGTAGATCCAGACAAGGAGCATTTTTATGGTCGGTTACTTTTTCTCGTGCGACAAATGATTCTCGAAAGAAGTCCGAAAAACTGGAAAGAAAACATTATTATTTTTCAAATTTTGAAAGATTAAATCCTTCTCGAACAACTTTTATTTATGCAGGCTAAGAAAAAAATTGTTATTTTTATTTTCGAGGACTATTTTTTAAACATTTAAGGAGGGGTCATATACCGAGATATGCCAAAAAGATACAAAAAAATTTCTCCATATTTTCAGTGTTTGATGTGTCATGAATGTTTCCTGAAAATTTGGGACCGAAATTCGCAAAAATACAGAAGATTTTTTATACAAATAAAAATTATCATTTTTCGCCTTTAAAAATAAAAAGTGTTCGAGACGGATTTAAACTTTCAAAATTCGAAAATTAATTTTTTTTTAGTTTGTCGCGGTTTCTTCGAAAACCGTTTGTCGCACGAGAAAAAGTAATATATCATACAAAATGTTCCTTGTCTAGATCTACAACTTTTGTTTGACATATTTTCTTATGTAATTAATAACTTGCAGGATATTATATAAAATCGATTTTGTGAGATGTTAAATAATTATTTAAATGATCAAGGGTCCAGGGCCACCTTTTCCCGTTATCTGATCGGGCTCAAACTTTACATAGATTTTTTTTTATTATTTGGAACTATTCTGGGGAGTACCACGAAGAAAATCTTGGAAAAAAAATTCACCTAGAGTAAATAAGAGCCACCATAGTTTACACGTAACGTTCGTTCTTATAATAAATCGAGTACGAGTAAATAAGAAGAATCGTAATTGCCACGCTACTAAATGGTCCCAGAAAATAAATTCTTCTCCAAGCGACAACAGCAAAGACTTGGACAGGTTTCGCCAGATGTATAGCGGTTCCCGGCGAGAGACGAGTAACAAGAAAGCTTTGATTCTGCGAGTATTGTTCGTTTCGCGACCGAGGATAGGTTTCCGATTGACAGAATTATTTTCCAATTATTTTTCCTCGCTCGATCGACCCGTGGTGCATCGTCTCGCGAACAACGCCAGTGTGAATTCATTTTTACCCATAAAAGAAACGACCTCTTTGTATCCGGCTTCCTCCGTGAAAATATTTTGCTCCAAATACCCTGATTCAGACGGATCGCCTCTTTTCAATGCTTCAACGATGCTTCTGTGAGTCCTCCTGATCATTTCATACCTCTTACATCAATAATCAATGCAAAAAGTCATATTCTTCGATCTTAAAATCTATTTCTCATTCTGCTGTTAGAGAGGAAAAAATTCTAAAGAGAAATCATACGATTACTAGGGTAACTCGGGGTAATATGCCACTTCTCCATAATTTTTTAAATCATACACAGATGCCGTTACATTTGCACTAATTCCGTTCAATTTAGTGTAACTGCAAAGACGACAATAGATTTTGGCTTTTACCTTCTTTTATTTTCAGTTAATCCTGATAAGTTATAAAAGTATCATCTTGATCTAATTTCACACTGTAACTAGAATGCAAATTATACATTTGTGTGAACAGTTCTACAAAAAATCAATGGATTATGATAAAGTATACTAACAAACGAATTTTATAACCTCTCGCACATCCGTTAAAACTATGTATTTTGTGGAGAAATTTTCAATCCTTCTTCTTATGGCCGTGTGGAGTAATATACCACATGTTTGTCGGTACAATATGCCACAAAGTCATATCTTTATAACTCTTTCTATTTAATGCCATCGAGTTGTTTTTTTTCGTATTAGAACCATGCCTAAGAAGTATTTACGAACTTCAAGCCGTGCTGCTCGGTCAGAAAGTTTAAAGGAAGCCATTCGAATGGTGAAGGAAGCTCGTACTATAATATATAGAACATATTTTGAGAATGTAGATATTTCTTATGACGATTCGACTGATGCACAAAATGACAACCACTGTGCAATAAGTGGACTATATTATTACGATAAAAAAGGACCTAAATGTGACTGGGTAAAAACTACTCGTTGCAAAAAGTGGGTCCATGAAGACTGCGTAGAGATTGGGGACTGTTTAGTTGGTAAGAAATAGCTATTTTTTTAAATATATTTTACGTTTCATTGAGTTCAAATATTTGTTTTTAGTTACTAATAGCTAGAATAGTTTAAAATATTGTTGATTCTCAAAAATTTGAGTGATTAGTTCGCACATCATAGCTTGTGGCATATTATCTCAGAGGTTGTGGCATATTTACCCATCACTTGGGTAATATGCCACTTTCGAGGACTTTTGTATTTGTACGTTTCTCATTGAACTATTAAGGTTACATATCTCTACTTATTAGACAATGCACAGAATTAGTTACACTTTCAGATGGTTTTATCTTTCTTCCTGCATCTACTTATACTTGCGAAATATCGCATTTCAAAGTTAACTGTGGCATATTACCCCGAGTTACCCTATGGCACTAATCGTCGCGGACTTCTCCTGTTGGGAAGATCGGTGCACAATGAAAACTGGCAGGAAAATTCGTGATGCATTTCGTGTCCTTCGGTGTTCCATCACGGAGGACGTGTCCTCCGGTTATCGAGCTTGATGATATTAACGTGGCCTTCGCGACAGGGTCGACAGAAAACTGCAAAATTGGCAACTCGATGCAACCTGATGACATCAGCAGCGGTTCGTTGGTTCGTTCGGATATCGGAGTTAATGGGACAAAATATCATCCCTCTTCCCATACCGAGTACAGATAAAACGATACAGGGGAGGTTCGACGGACGCGTACGGATGCGTCGAATCGGCAACTCTCACGAACGCGGAAGTACTTGATATTCGTGGCCGGTTCAATCACCGGCGGCTGATTGGATCGTACTTATTAAATCGCGCTCGCCTGGCGATCGATAAGGTATCGTCGGTTATTTATTTGTTTGCCCCTTTCCAATTAAAGTTTCCGCATGCTCGCTGGAGCCTGTCGTCCGGGCACCCTTGCAGAAAGCATTTTGAGCACCGATAATCGCAATATTCCGAGTCCTATAGGAGCAGTCGGATGGAGGTTTGAGGCATCGCGACCTGTCAGTCGTAACTTTCCGCTTTCGTCGGTTCCGCTTGCACCAATTCGCGCGCAACCGCAACCTTTTCCTTCGATCGTACTCGGCTGGTGGTATTGCTGCTTTATCTACTGGGTGATTCGCAGTTGCCTGTGGACATTTCGGCGGGTGAATTTAAAACATTGGAGGGAAGAAGGTATTTATTATATAAATAAATTTATTAAATAAAAAAAATTCTGGGACTTTGGGATGGTTGAGATTGAAAAAGGACGAAGATATAGTAAATTGGTTACCTCCTACTATTTCTTGCAATTCAACTATGATTTGGAAAATAACACACATCATATGGAAATTCCTAGAGGTAATTTTTCGGTGGCTTCGTCGGTTTCATGAAACTTTGGTCAATTTTTTCCTCGGCCTCCAGAGTGTGGGAGATATTTCGCGGTAACGGAGCATCCTATATTCGAGGGAGCGTGTATCGAAGGCGAACGATCTCTCGAGTGGCCGCGGTCGAGTTCGCAAAGCGGTGCTCTTCGGGGTTGATCGCTGATATCGGTTGACTGATCGACCGACTCTGAACCAGGTGGCCAGCTAGAGTGGAAATCGGGAAATGAAGAAAACGCGCGATTTTGCGGCCAATTTCAACAGCTACAGCGACCGCTAATTTAGTTACGGAGATACTCGAGGTGCGCGGAACGATTTCCTTCGGTTCGGTTCTCTTTCCCGCTCGTCCCACCGAAAAACCACCCTTCCACGGATAAGTCAGGGCTGCCGCAGCACCCTAGCACGTTCCCCAGTCGTCCTTTTTTCTATTACGCGACATTTACCCCGGGAAAATAATGCCCCTGCACATTTCACTTGCGTTATCTGCTCGCCGGCTTGCTTTCCATGCTCGTTCGCTAGCTCGTCGCTGGCTTGCGAGCTAAAACCCCACCAACCAAGCCCTCTGCCGTCGTCATTATCTGACGTACTCCTTGCAAATCAGGATTCTTGACGAGCTCTTCTGGAAAACCTGTCGCGGTACATTTAGTGAGGATTAAAAATTCGTAGCGAGTGACAATGAATAACATTAAGTGATTAGACCACCTTGGCCAGGTCAAGAAATACCGCATATTGGGGAATTTATTTCTAAGTGACAAAAACACTTTTGTCGATTAAAATTTTTTAAAAAAGATAGAGACGCTTTGAATAATATACACCTTTTTTTTCAAGCTTTCTTTAAAAATAAATATGGCAATTGAGAGTATACCATGGCGCGTATGGTTGGACGGTGTATCTACGTTATTTCTAATGAACAGGTTTTTGAAAGAAAATTTGAATAATAGGATATTAAATAAAACTAAATTGTCAATCGGCCGACATTAAATTTTTCCGATTGGTTGAAAAATAACAAAAAAGCTACACATTCAAGCAAAAACCTCAGTTTTGTGTGTAAGACAATGGACCTTTATTTACGCACAAGTCAGCTAAAAATTAAAATATAGCAAAGTAAATATACAATAATTATTATTTTAAGACCAATAATTCCAAATTCAAAATATCCATATTTTCTCTTTTTACCCACAGTTTACATATATAAATTTGCCTGAAAATTGGTTAACATTTTGGCAGAAAAACTTACAAAAAAGTGTTAATTTTTAATATATTCGTTAATGGGATTTTTTTAAAAACTGTACCAGGAGCTGGATTCGTCTTTAAAAACACACACTTTAAACAAATTTTATTCTACGCCTAACAGTTCTCGACATATTGCAGAAAATATGTTTTCGACTCTAAACTGTAGGAGCAGTTTTAACCCCTTCAACATGGACGATTGCCGATAACAAAAAATACGTATGAAATATTTTTTTGATAACTACTTCTTACCAAATCCTAATAAAATCGGCATGCGTCCGCCCAAAAATTCTAAAGATGCGGTATTTCTTGACCTGGCCAAAGTGGTCTAATCCCTTAATTCTCGCGCCCAGTAGTAGTTCTATAATCAGTGTACACGGCATTGAAGGAGACTAGATTGAAAGATGTGAGTCCAAAGGCATCGTTACGAAAACGTAGAAACTGAGTGTATGGTGAGTAATAAATTGTCGGAAAGTCATCGAATGACGAGCGGTTGAAGATCTTATTTAGACAATCGTTGGACCTAAACGCAGACAGGCGACGAGCCATTTAAGCGGCACAAAGAAAGAATCGTACAAAACGAAACGGAACAATGAAGTAAAGGCACCAGGTCGAAAATCCCACGGACGGTAAGACCGTATAAACGTATGGAAGTTAGAGGCCACGACCAGTGGAAAGAGAAAGAGTAAAGAAACACTTTAATTGCGACTTACTCCGTCTTTTGTCCCGAAAGTAACAATTAACGGTTTCTTCGGTCGAGTTTATACCTTTGGCAGTTGTGCAAATTCCATGGCCCTCGAAAAAGATTGTTCTCGCCAAGCGGCTGGAATCCCGTCTGTGTGCGGCTCTCCCCTTTAGCTCCTGGAATATCTGCCAACTGTCATTTGTCTCTGGCGCGAATGACACGCGGCACATGTGTGTTTCCTAATCTGTCTTTGTGACGTAATGAATGCGTGCATCCCCTAACGATTCACGCGCGACGACAGCCCCGGGGGGTAAGCTTCGAATATGATGCTCTTCGATGACACAACTCGTGACGCTTGAGCTTGCAATTAGAATCTGTTTGCTCGTTTCGCAGATGTTAATTTATTTCGCTGGCGCCACTGATGATCGAGGGGTTGTTTCATTTGCACAATCAGTGTATTTATTTCTATCTCTCTTAAAATTATTAACCCTCCGTGGTCACACCTTATATTCACAAATTGGTCACATCCCAGTGTCATTTTTAAGTAACCATTTTCGTATTTTTCAATCTTTTAACTTTTGAGCGGTAATTGTATATTCGTAATACTGGTACAATCTTGCTCTAATAGTCTTTTTCTAGAAATGTGAATTTTGATATGATGAAATTTGTAGTTGAAAAGGAGCGATTTTCCACGGTTGTGGAAAAAACGATTTTTTATTTTTTTTTTTTTTTTGGACGATAAATCCCCTTTGGAAGTTGTAAAGACGCGACATTTGAGCTCGAAAATTGTTCTCGTGGTGCGATACACTCCGGTGACTATGAAGGGCTAAGTATCCGGTTCGTTGTGGACAGTAGTGAACGATATGATGGATTTCTATGATTCCACATTTTCTCATTCTTGTATTGTTCTGTTAATTGTTACATTCTATTGTCCTTCTATGCGCGGAATAGTCCTCGAAAGCAGTGAAAAATTGGAGAAAAATCTTGGTCGCACGCGCCACCACCACTGGTAATATCATTTCTCGAATTTTCACGAAAAACGGCGGATTGAGGCGCGCTAATTAAAAGCCTCTCGCAATCGACGCTTCCACCTTAATTAAAAATGCATCAGGACACGACTCCTTATGATTTACACGCCGGCGAAATTAGATTCCATTATCGAGACGCGGTTCAGGCTTCGCCCTGCTCCCGAGCTTCGCTGGGATCGCTCCCGCGCCCCCCGATTATTTATATCGAAAATTGCCCATCGCGCGGAATTAACGCGGCGAGTTCGATTTTAATTCGCGACCCGCGAACTCGCGTGCCCCGATTAATTAATATTTTTAATTAACGCAACCTACGACGAGGGGACGGGTCCGGGGAAGGAAACCGCGTTTCAACGATTAGCGAATTATACGCCTGTATAGGGCGGTGTGCTTGTTAATTCGTGTATGACGATTGGCCAGGGTTCTTTGAATTCACAGTTCAATTCACCCCATCACATTGACGACTGGAATTCTTCTGAAACGTTACTGTTGACGCGAACGAAACGTGTCCATTACATTCACTCGCGTTTGTAAAAAGGTTATCGCGACCGCAATTCACGGCTGGATTACGTTGTGAATTACGTCGAATTAATCGAACGAGCCGGGGAGAGATAGCGCTTTTTTCTCCCAAATTCTCGTGCAATCGGTCTTGTCGGGGGTAACGAACTTGCTGGTAATTCTGTGTTTTCGTGTGCCAATTTCGATTTCACTCATACATGAAGACGTCGTATGGGTGGATCGATCTCAGGATAATTATTAATCACCGCTGACTGTACTGCCCGCGAGTACAGCTGTCTCTGGCTTCACGTACGCGAAATCTCACGACCCACTAAACCAACCTGTGTTTGTTACGTTAAAGAGAGATTAGGAAAGCCACGTACACGCGGATGCATTGTACTCTAGTGACAGGATGAACGTGAAGCGACAGATATTCCGAGTGTTTGCGAGGCTGTCTGGACGAATGAAACCTCTGAGGAATTACGACGAGGAGGGACAGGCCGGGAGTGCCTCTCTTTCGCCTTGATTGCTCTGCGAATTGTGGAATTTTCTTAATCTGCATGAAAACTTCATCTGACGACTACCTATCCTTAGAGACAGTAAGTATAGATTGGAGATGGGTACAATTTTTATTTAAATAAAATTTCGAATAAAGAATAAAATTTAAAAGAATTATTCGTCATTATTTCTCGAATAAACACGAGTTAATTTGAGCGTCGAATAGAATTTGAACTTTAACTTTAATTTTAACTGTAACTTTAACTTTAACTTTGTCGAATAAAAAAATTAACTTAATTCGTGGAATAAATTCTCGTCAAATAAAAAAATTAAAAATATTCGTCGAATAATCTAAAGTTAAAGTAACTTTTATTTGATCGGTTATTTAAATAATTTTTATTTATTCAAGGCCCAACTCTGGTATAGATACTTCTGGATGAAGTTTCTTTTCCTTATACTTCTTTTCCCAAAATCTTGTATATTCACGCTGCAATTGTATCACATCGACAAAATGCCCAACCAATTTCTTTGTTTCTTTTGCTCTTTGAAAAAGCAACCTGTTTAAAATCGACTCGCGGGAGGGGCAGGCGGGAGGAGGAATGTTTCACCGATGGAAATGTTTTGAAATTCAATAACCCGTACCGGGTCGTATAAATGGCGAGTCGTAGTCGGCCGGGGTTGCGATACGATTTATCACAATAATATCTCGCATTTCGGTCGATCACGGTAAATGTTCAATTGTTAGCTGTCACGCGGCGACGCTTGTTTAGTGCACCACTGTTTCCAGCGCAAATAGAGGCGATCTCCAATTATTGTTCTCGTTTCTTCTTTTTTTATTTTGATGTTCTGTCGTATGGGCTTGCTCGTGTATGCGCAACGACAGCTCTTGGCCAGAAAACTGGGAGAAAGGTAAATCACGATGGTCTTCTGTTATAAATCTAACCACCATGTAGAACTGTTTTTGTTTATCCAATTCTATTCTGTATTGCTGAATCCCTTAGAACAGTGTTTCTTAACCTTTTTTGAATCGTGACCCCTTTGTATAATATTCAAATGTCCTGCGACCGAATAACGCGCCCCTCATGTAGGGTAACGTAAATTTAATGAGCTAAAGAAAACACATTAAAAATAGATATGTACTTCAGAATATAATTCTAACTTAATAATATTTAATTATCTTAATACACATATTAAATAGGTATACTTAACTATATTTAATATATTTAATTGTCTTATTTAGTGTGATGGTTGTGCTTCCATCTGGGCAACTAGCTTCTTCTTTTTTCGTGAATGAAGAATCAGTGTTACACCATTAATAAAATATAACAATGTAACCATATTAAAATAAATAAGTGCTAAGAATCGTTAACTAAAAATAACCACGGCTACCCTCCAGGAAACATTTCGCCACCACATCTACCCACTGTTTGGGAACCACTGCCTTAAAAACGCGAATCAGAGGTTTAATGAAAGTAAATTAACATAGAACCGCTTCACCACTATTCCGACGCGGTTGCTTTACGTGGACTGATAAAAGCTGCTGTGGGAAAAGAAACAATCGTCCCAGTTAAGCGAAGACGGAATCGCTAATGTCAGCAGATAGCAGGTAAATTGGGGACAGAGTTGAGCGTGCACCTTTGTCGCACTGTGCGTAATCGTGTGTGTTGAAAAGGAAATAATAGTTTGTATAGGGGAGGTGGTTCTGTCGGGACAGATTGCCTGGCATACGTGGCTACGGATAGGCTGTTTTAAAAAGGTCCCTTTTCAGTCGACGTAGCCACTGATTGATTATGTTTTCATGCAAATTCTACTGGCAGCACGTTCCTTGTCGTTGGAGCACCCTCCACCTCGCTGTTAATGGACTGCCGATGCCTTCCAAGAACGCGTTGCATTTTTCTTGCTCTCGGGGCGATTGCCTTTAAATAATGGTTCGGAGGTTTTACCGAGGATTTCAAATCGACCAGAATACCTATACGCGAATGTTGGAATTCTGAAGCGCGTGACATCCACTACTTAAGAAGATCGATTTTCTGAATGTGAAAAATGAGAATGGACCCTTGGTTCCTCGATTGACAATTGTGCATAGAGTATCTTGTGATGCACCTCCCCTCACATTCATCTAGCACCCGCATCTTCGAATTCTCCCGCCCTGTGACTGCGCGTGTGCACCGAGTGTGAATGGTAAGAGGGACGAGTATGAAGCAGAGAGAGGAACGGGCGTAAAGCGAACACGGGGGTTGAGAAAAAGAATGGAGAAGGTGTCGAGGGAAGCGAGCAGGAGGAATTTCTGAAATATTTTTGCGGAGAGAATTTGGAGAATTCGGCGGGGAGCGGCGTGCTGCGAATTCTTGGCGGAAATTTATGGATCCTCGACGAAGTCTCGGTCGCGCTTCGTTGCGAGGCGGGAGATATAATTACGACTCGGAGCGTTGCAGCAGAGGCGACGGGGCGGTACACAGGGGAGGAGTGTTTTATTATCGCATTCGTTAATAGCGAGTCGGGGTTGCGCTGGGAGTGGTTAAATTAACGAGTGTAAATCGATACAATAAACTCGGACGGAGGTGGGCGCCGTTTAACTTTTCAGCGATTGCTTAGCCGCAATTACTTCGATAATCGCGCGCTAATGGTAGCTGAGGACGACTCGTTATTCGCGTGTAATTCCCCGCTAACGCGGGGGAATATTTACATAAAGATCCCGGGAGATATCGTCCCGATTAACGACTGGCTCCTCGAGCGAAATTATGTGCGGCTCTTGGCTTGAAATTGATTAGACCAGGAGGGAAGTTTGCTTCTGAGGGAAACAGCTTCCTACTTACTGGGATCTTCACGATTCAGCAATTTTATCAGGGATACTTTCTATTAGGTACTGCGAGCTGACGGAGTGGAGGATGCAGGCGACGAGTTTGTTCAAATTTACAGCTGCTTTTTTTACCGCTTTATTGCATTTCCCATTGCAATGCATTCTTCCATAGAGGATCAACTTTCAGTTTGATCTAAACCTGAATTCGTTCATTGTCAATTGAAGGGAGATTAGCGAACTTCGTGGAATGTACGAATAGATCGGAAAGGTCGACAATGACGCTTGATATTCGCCCATTTTATTAAGGCGCGACAATGTATTTCTAGAATGTCTCAAAATATCACGGTCGGGGAGAAAGAGGTACTTGATATTTAGGGGAAGTGCTCTCAGGCTCGTTATTAATGCAAAAGAGTTGATTTTCCGCTGTAGTTGTCGATGGAAGGCCTGATGAACACTTATTTATTTTAAATTTTCTTTGTCCCTTCTTACGATACAAACGTGCTGGTATTGTGATTGCATTATACAATAATGAGTGAGATGTGTAAATTTCTTAGTGATCCCCCGGTGCTCAACAGAAAATAGGACAGTATTTTTTGAATGTGACGTTTTACACTTGGTTTATTTACGCTCGACCCTTCGAATATAAGAATATTAAAATCTACAGCGAAACACAGTAGTAGGGTGGAGCATTGGTCGATCGAAGTAGTGTAGGAACGCACAGAGTCAGACGCGCCAGTGCATCAAGATAAGTGCGGGACGATTAAATTTTGGAAATGAATCCATGTCAAGTCGTTATGAAAGCCACTGACATGTTCAAGCTAATTCGATCTACAGTAGTTGATATAAATTTTAACTCGATAATCCAAAACAAGCAACATAACGTTTGTTGTGAGATGAGCGACGCCTTTTTCTGAAGGGCGTAAATCTCCGACGGCGCAACGTCACTTTCTCTACGGCCTTTTAAGTTGTTACATCCACCTAGAGGTCCGGAAAAAGCATACAAGTTCAGGAATTTTTTTTGGGAAAAGTATAAGTGAAAATCATACACAATGTTTTTCTACTAAATGATACATCTTTTAACTATATTATTCTAAATTTTCATGAGATATTATTATTAACTAAAGGAGATATCGACTTGGATGTGAGTCGTGTTTTTTTTAAGCATTAGCTGATGGACATTCCCTAGGCCAAACGATGCTTCTGAAAGCAAAAATTCAAATAGATTTTAAAAATAAATAACTTACAGAAGTTCTCAGAATTTTAATATTGTAGTTTAGTAAAAAAGGGCGATCGTTTGAAATTGAAATGTCGAATTTCGTGGATATTTTTTCTTTTTTTCAAGAAGTCTTTGCAAGTATTTCCATTATTGGAAAATTGAAAGCAAAATTTAAAAATATAATTACGTCGGGTACTTCTCAAAGTTATATATTTTTAAAATCTATTTGAAATTTTGTTTTTAGATGCATCGTTTGGCCTAGGGAATGTCCAGCAGGTAATGCTTAAAAAAATACGACTCATATCCAAGCTGATATCTCCTTCAGTTAATAATAATATCTCATGACAATTTAAAATAATATAGTTAAAAGATGTATCTTTTAGTAGAGAAATATGTGTATGATTTTCACTTATACTTCTCCCAAAAAAAATTTCTGAAATCGTATGCTTTTTCCGGATCTCTAGGTGAATGTAGGTATCCTCTTAAGACCGTAAGAATTCACTGAAGTATGATGTAGATGGAGGTTAGACTTAAATTAGTTGAGACACCGCACATATTCACATTAACAAAGTAAAATGTATTTAACTGAAACTAGAATAAAACTTGACTATGGCAATTTAACAAACAATAAATGTGAATCTGCACTGAGTCCCTTATATTAATACAGGCTTTACTGGGGCTGAGTGCGTAACGAGTTGTAACGAGTCCCTCTGTGTTATTCGTGCGAGGTATGAATTCGGACTGCCCGTGGGACTCTTTCGCCTGCTGGATTGTAGACTGTTTGTAGGTTTCATTACCACAGTGGTAAGAATCGTTATCCTATTGGCAGGGAACGTTTTGAGAGTACGTTGTGAAAAACTGTAGGAAAGGGAAGTCTTGGCAAAGGTGTTGGTCCATTGGTGAGCCGGTGGTCGCGAAAAAATCTGCTTATTATCACGGTGATCCTGGGACCCTTGGCTCTGACTTGGGCTAATCGCCTGCGTTTCCAATACGAGGTGCAGTCAATTTATAAGTTTACAACACGACGCGGACTAACAGAGCAAGTGTCTGCTAGATGAAGTTTTAAAATACGAGTCACTCTTGTGCGTCCTTGGTGGTCCGGCGACGATACAACTCTCAACGTTTCATACCCCCTTTGAATTTTTTCACAAATTTCTCCGCACTTTGAAGTTCAGAGACTCCTTCCAATTAGGATGGTTCAGTGATTGTAAGGTTTAAAAGAATGTTCCTATAATATCTAATTCAGTGTACCGTGCACTGTCAGAGACGGAAATTGGAGAGACACGCGATGTTTCGATGCTAACTGGTTGTTATGCTGGTATCTCGACGCTGTTCGATCACTTTTATTTCTGTCTGCCCGCGGGCCGTTATTTCGGAACTTGTTTCACTGATATCGCGTATGGACATGCTCCTATACTGAATATATTCGCCCGGGATAGAGGTATTGCCGGAATCTCGTTCATTCAGCGTCACGGCGGAGTATAAATTCTCCCGACGTTAAAAGATTCATCGACAAGAACGTCAATACTTGTACGTTAGTGTCAATGTAAACCCGTTTAAAAATAAAACTTACTAGGAAGCTTGCTGTTCTTTCCGTTGACACGACAAATGATTTTCCTTCGGTTGCCCTCGATCAACAAAGTGTCACAGTTTAATTCTTGCAATGTGTGACAGCTTGAGGGGTCTCGGTAGTGTGACGGCTGAAAAAAAACTAAATTTTTCGGGAATTAAAGAAAGAAACAAGTGTTGCACGTATCATTTTGCGCGTTCGTTACTTTACTCTATCACCTTTTAAGACTATTAAAAAAATTTGTAAGTAAAAATATCCATTTACAGCGGAATACGAGCATCGAGAAGAGAACAATATCCTTTCGGATGCCAGACCTGAAATCAGCAATTGCAGTTACCTCAAACACAAAATTAAAAAAAAACAGGATAATAATCTGTAGACGCGTGGCTATCGTCTAAACAAGCATAATGTCAAAATTTGGAGAAACAAAGAAAGCAAGGGCAGCGTCTTAAAACAGTTTTATCAATTTTAGCAAAAAGAAAGATATATTTTTTAATATTATTTTCTTCACGATGCTTCTATTCCGCTATAAATGGATAGTTTTATATACAATTTTTTGATAGTCTTAAAAGGTGATAGTATAAAGCTACGAACACGCAAAATGATACGTGCAATACATATTTCCTTTTTTAATTCCCGAAAAATTGAGTTTTTTTCCAGCCGTCACACTAGGAGAACCCCTTAAGCTCCGCTATCACGAACCTTCACGAGAACTCGCAATTTTATACGAAACATCTATTCGAATGTCCACTAATAAGAGGAATCTAGTGATTAATGATACAAGAATCAGAATCCATTCACAAGAGTAACAGTGATAGGATCATTGTTGAGAATTTTTCTCGACAGTCTCTCCAATAGCCGTTTAATTTCACGAATAACGTGCACCACTGGCAGAGAAGGATAGAGGGGTGGCTAGTGACGTGGAGAGGGTTAGAAGAGCTGAGATGACGGAATCTAGGGGGCAAGCTTGAGCGCGGGGGCAAACTGCGGGCATCGTTCACCGGGACACGCACGATAGGAAGCAAAGGGACGGTGCAAAAGGGTAGGAATGTCGAGGGGGGTTAGAGAAATGGCCAGGTGATGGTACGCGAGGGTGTAGGTTTACACTTGGCCCGTTAAAAGGTTTGTGTTCCTCTTCTTTTACGAGAGTGAAACGAGACGAGATGAAATTGTACGTTCCCTTTCAGCAACCCAGGGGCTGGCTTGCCAAACAAAAGGATAGAGCGGGGCCGATGGCCGGCTGAACTGCGCCAAGATTTCTTTGATCGGCTTCCCGCGCTGTAATCGATTCGCCGAGGCGTAGAGCGGGTGCGAATGATCGCCGAACTTCAGGACGCTCTGCCCTGCTTCCCATGGAACGACTCCTCTCCTCGTTTCGCGTGCCAGCAGAGCACGGCGTGTGTCTGGGAACAAAAGTGTGATCGAAGACGCGCGTTTAATACCCAGCCGCGTCTACGGTCCAGCGGCCGAGAATTCCGTGTCGACGAATATTCTTGGCAGGATCTGGGAGAGTCAGCAGAATATTCTGACAGCGATAGGCAAGAGTTTATTTCTGGAACCTCCATCAGTTTCACTTACAGCACGGAGTTAGTTAAGGGTTCGTTCCAAAGGGAAGAACCAGCAGGATTCGTTGTGCATTCGCTAGGGGCGCATCCCGCAAATAGTTTTCGCCGTTCGCGTCGAAATTCCCGCTTGCCAAAGGCAAGAACCTTGAACGCGTTAATGATCAAAGAAGGGTGAGCGTCATCTGCATGCACGCGCCAGGATTTTCTAATCAGCACCCCTCGCCTTCGCGCGTTCAGCTGCGGCGGAAAGGTTGGCTAGTAAAAATGGATGTTACCTAATTTTGTTCGCTGTCACGGTTTCGCCTCGCCGCTCGCGTAATTGCGAATGGGGAAGTGTCTTTACGTAGCGCTAGAGGTGCCCAAGTGGTATGAGATTGTTTATGGTCAGACACGGCGTTAGTGGAAGCCGCGTGGTTGCAGTAGTGTAGGTTAGTGTGTGGGTGGCCGCGTTGTTCAGTGGTAGGTACATTGAACGTGGGACAATTCGTTATTAATCGTATTGAATATGGATTTGTTTATGGTATGTCATAGAGCTAGGAATTCTGTAAATGAAATTCATAGAACTACAGGATATCGCGGCGGGAACGGGGAAATGGGACAAACTGGCTCGAAGCGTGTCTGTGAATGAGAGGATCGATGAAACTCGAGGAGAGACAGGAGGGCGAGAGTTAAAACGGTACTAGGGGAAAATCTTGAAAAACGATTGAAGGTATGCATCGATTGGCCAGGTGGTGGGTAATTAATGCCCCGCTTTAACCACCGCTGAAGATGTGTTCGCGTTCGAGTGAGGTGTCGTGAATTCGTGGGAGAATATTGAATATCGATTGCGGGAATAGAAAAACGCTCTCACGTTTCATGTAACTTCTGTCGTCATTTCTCTTTCGTTTTGGTAACGTTAAGGGAATCACGCTTTTGCCTCGAACATTACATCGGATACGTTATTACGTATTTACTTCCAATTTCGAATGACTTGCAATTTTTCACGCGAACCATTCGAAGCAGTGGCAGTGAAGGTAAAAATCCTCGGTAAAGATAAGCTCGACAAATCTTTTACGGTACAATAGGCAAGTTTTTACTGCAATGGCCGAGGCGGGGAATAACACGGAGGAGCACGGTTAGTTTTAATGCGATGCTAATCTGGAAGTTTAGTGGCGTATTGTTAGCATCTGGTTCGAAGTGCGAGTCAAGTCCTATCTGTGTGAAACGAAACTTCCCGTATTTCCTTTTTACGCCAGTGTGGTGGAGGCTTCGCCGTCGGAAACCACCGTGAAAGTAATACAAGGAAACGCCGCGTTTAACGCGAGGCGAGCTGGCAGTAAGATCGTCGAAGTTCTCGTTCAATGATATCAGAAATTAGTGATCTCCGCGAATACTCCATTACCTCTAAATTCATACGCCTCTCCTAGATCACTCTGTTATTACCCGGAGCGTGGAAATTGACAAAGAGGCCAGCGCAACGTTCCATTTCAAGCGAAACTTTTGCACACCCCTACCAGAACCGCACGCGAGTAAATCATCGAAATGATCGGAGCAGGAAGCTCCCCCTCCCCTCCGCGGACCTCTGTTAACCGAGCATTTTTCGTTTTTATAAACCCTCTGCGCCCATAAATTCTCCATCCTCCTTCAAAAAACGGCGGGAAAAAAACATTGCACCGTGCAGGGGGTGGAGACCAACCAGCGTGATAAGTCTAACATCGCGAAAATTATCATGGCGACGACACTTCCTTCTTCCCTTATTTCCCCCGTTAAAACCGGGCACCGAGCGCGCGGCCCTTTCGCTATTAAATTTATCAGAACGTGTTCGACGACGATGCCTCATGTCAAAGCGCTGCAACTATGCGGCGGGGGAAAATAGAGGAAGGAATGATAAATAAAAGTTGTATACGTACGACCGACGCGGAACCGCGCAGGAATATACGATCGCAAAAACGTTGAATTATTACGTTCGCAGTTTATCTCGAGCCGGCGCGGCGCGGTCTCAAGCGGTGCGCTGAGCGAGCCAGCGAAACCTTCGCTGCCGCGGCTGCTGATTCACGAAAAAGAACCGACCAATGAACGTCATCCCTGCTTATCAGCGAGAGTTCATTAGTCGTGAGAACAACGTGTCATGGGGGACGTCGACGGCGGTCCCAGGGAAAACAGGAGCACCGGAAGAGGAGCGAGCCCGCCTAGCCGGGCCGCTAGGGAAAGCTGGGGCGCATAATGCTAGCGGCTGCCTCGCGAAAACAAGGAAGAAAAACACGGTAACGGGACATCGGACCGGATGGCGGGTCGAGGAGTCCAGCCGCGCAACGTTGCAAGGGGTTGCTGGAGCGTATCGCCGCTAATGCATGTACAACGGTGCCAGTAGGAAGAATTGGTAACGTTGGGCCATCGGTGGATACCAGAAAAGTAATTTAAAATCCGCTACCTCGTCCCTCGTCGAAATGGCGACTAGCTGGGATACGAAAAAAATGCGCCTCCTGCCAGTTTCCCACGGGCGAACTGGGGTGGCGGAGTTGGGGATCGTGGAATCGGAGGCAGTTGAGAGATACTGCTTTGAAGAGGAAAGTAAGTGGAGATTATGTGTACTGGTTACTAGAGGGGGAGAGGAATGATTAATAATCGTAATGAGTCTTGGAAAAGATTGATTACTGAGGGGGAAGTGGAATCGTGGTTATTTCCTGCTTTTCAGGGCTGTGAATTACTACGTGGCGTTTGCTTTGAAGGAATTCTGGTGGACTCTGAATTTTATGGTATTTAAGGCGAAGTGAAGCTAATTTAGGTCAGTAGTCCGTTAGAGAAAATTCTGTTGTGAGCAGAGTTTTTTTTAGGAGGAAATCTCCACAACACAAAGTGATTCTCTCTATGGTGTTTTAAGATTACAAGAGTTCAATGAAGGATGATGAGATATGGAGGTTGTTTTAATAATCGACTCACCGCACTTGTAACAATAACAGTATTTACTATATTGGATATGAGTAACCACTATGTTATAAAGGGAAACATTGCCGATTTCTATACGTGTGTACTTGTGAGTTCTGTTTAGGATTGGACGATTCTACTCGATTCTTTTTCTGAAGGA
This sequence comes from Andrena hattorfiana, assembly GCA_944738655.2. Classification (NCBI taxonomy): domain Eukaryota; kingdom Metazoa; phylum Arthropoda; class Insecta; order Hymenoptera; family Andrenidae; genus Andrena; species Andrena hattorfiana. Next base: position 12,095,138 of record OX122893.2, on the reverse strand, counting down.
TCGATTATTTTATCAATTATTATGATTATTCTAACCAAGAGTCGAAGAAAAATCGACGTTTTGTATTTCTAAGAATTTTCTAATTATAATCTTTTATTTGTCAGTCTCTACAAATGAAAATGAAATTTAGATGTGCTAAATTAAATAACCTACAACTGCACCTATATAAAAAATGAAATTGTATGTAAGTTTCACGGATGTACATGTAGGTACGCTAGAACATTTTAAAAGGATTTTATAATATAGGTATACTTACAATTAGAGTAAAGAATACTATATTTTCCAATATAATGATTCAATAAAAATCCTTTTTATCTCACATTTAATTGATTCTATTCCTGTTCATATTCTCGATCAAATTTGTTATCATTCTGATCACCGATTCATCGATTCTTTTGTAAAATAATCGATTTCCATGCATCGATGTTTCATTAGAATCTATTCTTATGTGTCGATTTTTTTTTTACTGACTTTGTGCAAGAGACCTATGGAGCCTCTTTCAAGGGTGTGACTTGTAAAATAAAATCATTTAAAGAGGTAGTTGAAAGTATTTTCTATTGGTCAAAATGAGATGTGGAAATGGATCATGGAAACAGCACAGGAAAGGGTAATCTTGAGAATCCGTGACCGCGTAAACACGACCGGCGAAGCCATCCTGGACATCTTGGAGAACTGTTTCCTGACTCGGACTAATAGCTGTGATTCCCGTGCCGTAAAAGTGAATTTTCAACAGTTCCAAATCTATCAACTGCGGACTGACAGACAAAGTGTCAGCCAGCTGAGGCAGACGAAACGCAGGACACTTCTACGAGTCCTAGAGTTCTAGGAACATTCTCTCCACAAAAAATTCTCTAGTTCAGAATGATTGCTGGTTAACGTATTCGTGGAAAAATTCATGCAATATTCGGGGGCGATTAAATGGCAAAAGTTCGTATTTATGCATCGTTAGTGCTAGCAGTATCCTTTGCGCGGGAATTAATAAAAAAACTTAATGCGTTCCCGTTCAGGATTAACGTACGCGTCCCAAGAGATTCAAGCGCTTGCAGCAGCTCCATAAGTCCACAAGAATGTGTCAACCCCGCCTGCTTAATTAATCCTCCACTTTTCTGTCCCGTTGCTTCTAAGGTCTCCCGCTCGTCCCTTTTTACCCTTTACAAACTCCCTTTTGATGCTCGAGCTTGCCTCTAACTTCCTCCGCTAGCAGTCCGAGATGAATAAGATGCTTCTCTGCATCGGGACACGGGGCACACTATTTAATTCTGCAATCTGTCGCTCCCCCAATTTATTAGAGGCCTTTTAATTATCGCCGCGGATGAAACACAAGCGAGCTGCGGAAGAGTCAGCAATCTACGCCCAGCATTCTTTTCACTCGTCCCGAGCAGATAGCCTTTGTTCTGTAGCTACTTACGATTCACTAGACTGGAAGCTTCCCGCAGCAGATTGAATAGAAATAGAACTAGTATCCCGCCACTTTATCCGCGAAATTTTAATTATCATTTCAACTGCGAGACGTAAGCAAGCCCGGAACAGAAGCTCGTTAGAAAAAGGGACAAAGGAAGTCGCGGAAGGACTTGTTGAAATAAGTAGACGCGTCGCGCGCGGTACCCTAACGAGCCCCCAGGCAGAAGGAACTTACAGTTTGGCAGAGCTTTCGCGTGGAATATCTCGTGTCAATGGAAATCTAAATCGATTCGATCTCTCGGAAGAGTTCAAATGTCGATCCGTAAATACAAGCGGCGTGCTCGCCTGGCGGAAGAGGGGAACGCGGAAATTGAAACTGTGAGGGGGAGGGACCGGATCGATTGCTTTTAAAACGGTCGACGGGGCGCGGGCAGTTAAAAATTGAAGCGTAGCCGGTTTTTCCGCCAAAGGAAGTCCGGAATGCGGGCCCCGGTGGAAATGGACTCCTACAAGGAAATCAGGGAATAATGAAACGGCCCCCGTGACAGGGGCGGAACGTACGTTAGCCGGATGTGTTTCCAGGTGTGCACAGAGGGTTCATCGGCGTGCGCACGCATCGTGGCTGTACGCCTCGGGGAACCTGTTTGAGTCGACTAGCAAATTGAAACCGTGCTGGCGTGTCTGGCACTGCGCCTGCAAGCTCCCGTCGAACGTATTAATTCGACTGAAACAAATCAAAAGGGGAAAGATGAGGGCATCGGTGCGTGGGGCTGATTCCGTGGATCGCGATTCGGAATCCTGACGGGTACACTGTGGAATTTGATCTGCAAGATAGGCTTGACATCTGACAAGCTTTGATGCTGTCTACCACTGGAAGTGTAGTATTTTTAAATCGCAGACAGTTCCTATATCGATATTAATCTCACCCAGCGCATACAAGTCTCTTTGAATCGGTTTGATTGTGATCGACGTGTAAGGGTCCACGTGGCGGAAGGTGTTAAGCTTTAACCTAACCTAATTTTGTTCTAACCTATTTTTTATTCAGGTGATCAAAAATTAGTTCCATAAGAAAAAATTGAGACTAAATAATGATCACTGACTTTTAAAGCAAAATGATCCATATAATACTCAAATTCTTGCGCTACATTGTAAAGTAAACTATTGTAAACAAAATGTATGAAACGAACCTTTAATACCGCAACAACCAGCAAAGAAATCGACTGTGTCGTCGATGGTGATCTCTTTATTTCGAACAGTAAGAGATGACGTTCAACAGGGGCTTCCTTCAAGTCGGCTACCTTACACATTTATTTTCACGAAAACTAACAATACTAACTGTTTTCACAGACAACACATATATTTTTGAATTATCAATTTTTTATGTTAATAATTATTTCAAACAATTATTTATTTACATAAATTTAAAGGAACGATTTATTTCATGAACTGGTAAAAGATTAGTGCCTGATCAAGAACTAACAATAAGTAGTTCCTTAACGGTACACATATATACGACCAATACTTTTTTCTCACTCCTTCACATTGTTATTTTTTTTTTTATTAATTATCATGGTGTTAGATACTGTAATGCTTTGTACTTATTTATGATGGTCTATTTGGACGGCCTGAGAGTTTGAAGGGAGGATAGGGTGTAAAACTGGTAGGGGTGAGTTTGGAGGAATTTGTGGTGGGGGAAGTGTACTTGAGCAGCTAAACTCTTTGCCTCGATTGCAACTTGAGGATAAAAAGTGCTATTTTTAGTGGTATTCGTATGCTTATTGTTAGTTAAGTAACCCCGTCCGACATTGGTAACATGTTAAGTGGAAGTACGTACAAAACCTCCACGCACCAGATAAAATAAAATACCGTAAAATGTAAATTATAGTCAAAGTATCACGTTTCCACAAAATATTCATAAAAAACATCAAGCAGTACTTAGTGGACAAAAATTCATAAATAGTCGAAACAAAAATATTTACTTCTCGCCGACCTTTTTAGACTTTTCATTCTCACTGATAAAACACGCAATTTTTTATCACGGCGAGACATTAAACGGCAAGCTGGTCATTCATATGATTCAATATAGCGAACCGCAGCATAATTTAATCCATAATATAACAATTAACGGGAATTAGTCAACTAGCCCCGGTCTCCCCTACGTGAAAAATCCTTGGTCCTGATCGATTATCTTTGGAAACTCGGCCGATATGGCCCCGAAATAACTCTCGTTGGAGAATCCGTCTTCTTGGAGACCTCGTGCCAAACCGAGCCAGAGATGCATAATCCCAGGTCCAGGAACTTCTTCCTACCAGCTTCTCCCAATCCTCTTACTCGCCTCCAAAATGCCATGATAGACACCCCGCATGAAGCGCGAGGGAAGATTGGTACGAAGCTGAGGGTGTTTGATCGCGCGAGCTTCGAAAACGCTGGCGTATCGCGCGATGAGATAAAACGGCGGCAGGAGTTGTATGTCCATCAGCGGCAGCCAACCGGCAAGCGGTATCGCGAGCTGGTATCGTCTATCGGGGCCGTATTATCTCGGGCAGCGCTCGCGCAAATGGCGCGAACATCCGCGAGACGCCTTCCTAACTTATCGTCATAGGAAGTGGCCCACCCGTCCTCCTTGTCGGCGAGTCTCCCTTCCTCCTGCCCTCCCCTCTCCTCCTCCCCGTTCAGGGGAGCCTTTTTCCGCTTTATCCGGCGTTGGCGCGAGGTAAAAGACCCTCCAGAGGCGCCAGAACCACCCTTTGTGAAACGCACCCAGCCTGAGTCCCTTACCCCCTCTCCAAGAAAGGAAAACCCTATTTTTCTGGCGCTCGCGCGTCCAAGACACGGAACGCGGGCGTTGCACGGAGCGGGGAGTTAATATTTTCTTACTCGAATCTGCTCTTCTCTGCATTACCGCGTCGCGCCGCGTGCTACTGTCATTGTCACCCCCGCGGACGGATTTCGAGGGGGGTTGTATCCTTGTTGGTTGGCGAGGTCGCTCGAGATACGGGGCTGATTCGAGCTGAGGGAGGAAGTGGTTTTTCAGGGAAGAGTGGCGGTTCGTTGTTGATCCTTGGCGGTACGTAAAAGTGAGGTGGAGGAAGATGGCGAAGGTAAATGTGGGAGGAATAGTGCGAAGGAAATTGACTGGTTGATGGGGAATGTTGTAGGGGGCGTGATAAAGGGGATGGTCGCAACCTTTTACGGGCGAATCTGTGTACCTATATTCGGGATGATTTCTTTTTATTTCTATGTTCTCTATTCGACGGGGGGATAAAAAGTTTGAAAGGAACAAGCTACGCGTTGCAAATTCTTCTGAAAAGCTTGATATATTAATTCCACGTTGCAGTCGGATATTTAAAATTTGATCACGTTTCGAGGAAAATGGAACGAGGTTTCCTCAGTTGTGATTGCTGATCCAGTCACATATGTATTATAAAAATGCGCTCGCAGCAGCGTGTATTACAAGCCAGCGCGGAACGTTATCGGAATTCGCGTTTTCAAGAGTAACGTACTTAATACCGGTATTATGTTTTATGGGGATCGTGAGGGTATATAGGGGGTGTAAGTCTCGCGGTAGCTGCACGCGTGCGCGCCATCCCACTTCCTCCGTTAGCTACTCGTATTTCTCTAACTTCGTTACCACAAAGAAGCGCGCAGCTTCTTTCGCCCTCGTACAATATTTTCCAGATGCTTCCCAGCGCTCGAGGAAATCTCGGTGCCGTGGTGCATTTTCACACGGGAGCCCCGCTGTACCGTCTGATAAGTCAAGAACAGAGTTTGATCAGATTAAGCGAAATTAATCATGGACTCTTTCTTTCTTCCTGCGAATTCTCGCCTCCCCGCTTTCCATGAACTAACTAAGTAATTTTCTAATTCCTTAATTTTCTGGCTGTCAAGAGCTCTCCCCCTGAAAGATAACAGCTTCTCCTTGTAAATTTCACGAGGCCCATCTGGAAGTATTTTTAACACTCGTCCATCAAAATATTTCCCTTTGGAGAGGGTATAAGTAAAATACAAATTCAGTACTTGAAACTATAGGTATATCGAGACAGTGCATTTGATCTGTGATCTCAATTGAATAGCTAATTCGAGGCCGAGGAAGGAAAGCTTCGAATAGACGGCTGGCACGTATTTCGAAGAATAAATTGGTCAGAGGGTCGGTTTAAGTAGTACATTAGCTTCCGGTGAAAACTTAATTCACCGTCGCTGAAGAGATCCACTTATCCTGTCTAGCAGCCGAATATATAATCTCTCCGCTCCCCTTCTCCATGCTTCGCGATATCCTCCCTGGCCCCCCACCCGACGTCGTCCTTTGCATTCCTGGCCCCTTATCCGCTTTAGCGAACAGAGAGCCTCGGGAAAGTCTTCGGGGGATTTCAAGTCCCTGTGCCTCGTTTCCTCGCCGCCCTCCTTTCTCCTTTTTCTCGTCGGCCCGTGTGTAATTATGAGCAACATTAATTACGGTCAATTTCGGTCCCGTGGCCATAGCAGACGTGGTTCAGGAACGCGGCTTTATACACCCGTGGATTAAGGGAGAATTTTTCTTTGCCCCTTGACTTTTCGTAGTCGTTACCCCTTTTCTTCTGTCCGTTCCTTCGTTTGTTCCACATTCTTTTTCTCGTTCTCTGGCTCAGGATCCTGTCCGGTACTTGGACGCCTCATGGCTCGCGCACTTTTCGGATTATCCGGCTTAACTGGTACCGGACAAGTCGCCGAAATCTTTCAAGCCATTTCAGTTTCGATTGTGACTGCCCTTTTTTGGCTGTTTTCTGGTGTAGTGGTGATTTCGTAGGAAACACGGTGGTGAGTTTATTTTGGTTAACATTAAAGGCTCGTTTCAATCCTCTTTTAATCAGAAGTTAATAGAGTAGTTGGATAGTATATAGGTAGGAATCGACATGTAATTATTATAAAGGACCCCAGGAAGTTTTAGTAACATTGGTGCATTTAGCTTTATATTTTATGCATGCCAAGAATATAGGTCCCATTTCCAAAATGCCCCTATAATATATGTATACATAAGATCGTGCAAATATATATATATATATATAGTTAATTAATCAATTCCATGCATGCACGAGTGCCGTGTTAAATTTATAGGAGACAAATGAATGATTCGAATGGGATTGATCAATTTCTTGGTCCGCGCTATTTTATCACTGAACGGATTTAATTGTACCATAATTTAATCCATGCCAATTTGACACATGTGTGATGATGTGAATAATTTCGCGGAATCGTGCCTATTAAAACGGATGACAAGGCATGCATAATAGACAGCGAGGAATAAAATGAATTATTTTTGTAATTATCACTTGTTAATCACTATCGTCGGCTCTATTCCAATTCAATTAAACATTCGCGAATATCTTGTTTCATGCTTGATTCAGTCAAATTGTATGCAATCGTACGAAATTTATTGCGCTGGAAATGGCAAGGCAAAATACGCAGGCTACCAATGCCACATGGCGGAGGTTCTGTGAACAATATTATCCGGGCATCGGATATTTTTAACTGGAAGGTAACATTCGGTTATTTGCGGGGATTTTCCAAACTTTGTAGCCCGAAAGTTTTACTACATTCACAGGTACCCGTGATTGGAAAGTTAGCGAGCATGTACAGAGGGGGAGGAATCCGGAAACTAATTGGCTGGAACGCTAAAACGATGCGCGCCATGAAACTGTCGAGTAGGTACTCTACCATCGTATACTTAAGAATCTGTTACATTATGGGGCCGTTTGGTCGGATTTATCAGAAGACACGTCGGACTTCTGACACCATTCGCGGCACAGACCACCCAGATGCCATCGCGGCTCGTTGTCACGCTCCAAAACTTTAAAACTTTGCCTGCCACGGGTATTTTTATATCAAGATATCATTTCCCCTTGGCTAGGGGTGCCCGTCCATTATTCCCGCGGCATTCTTAACAATCTGTCAGCGTGAAAGAGGCGCGAGAGTCGTTACGAGAGAAAGGAGGGCTCGCGGGTTATAGTGGCTGAGGAATCAGAATGTATAGATGCAACGGACGGGAACGATGGATGCTACAGAAGCGCAGAAGAAGGGGTGCAAAGCACATTATGTAACGGGGAAAGAATCTCGTCTCCGGAGGAGCCGTAGAACGTTTGTGTATTTTATTCTCGCGGCATTCTGGCGGAAGAAATTTCGAGAGGCACGGGCACAGGACAACCGTATCATCTTTTTTTCTAAGACTTCTTATTCGAATTGTAAAAGATACAGTTACTTCCATTCGCAGCGAATGTGGGCAAAGAATAAGAGAAAGGAAAGCACCCCAGCTTCTCCAAGGTCGATTCTCAAAAGTCCTCCAAGGCGCCCAAGACTCGATCTTCTCAACTTCGAAGGGGAATTTGCGATACGCAGTATTCTCGAACCGTTTGGTAATCTGATTAAACCGTTTCCAGAACGAATGCCGGCTGCATGTGCCTAGAATTCCCTTTCATCCCTCCCTACATTCTTTTCCCTCCTATACTGTTCTTTCTTTACTCCTTTTTTCCACCTTGCATTTTCTTCCTTTTCTCTTGTCTCAGTATTCTTAGATGGCTTCGCCATGCATTTTATTTTTACTGTTTCTGCTCATCAGCGTCCGCAGTTTCTGCGCCCACTTCTTTCCTCCTTTCTCCTCTCGCTCCATTCCCTGTTGGTTACTGTTTCTTTCGATCATCCCCGTATAAAGCTTCTCCGTTCGATCCCCGCACAGCCCCAGCTTTCGACGCGCCCCAGCGAATAGTCGTCAGGGAGGCGAGGCTCGGGGGTTTAGCATCCAAATGGCGGCAATTTGCAGCAGGTGATAAAGGTGATAAAGGTGACACAGTGGTTGCGAGCCTGCTACCAGCCACCCAAGCTCCTCCAGCTACAACAGCTACCCCTCTTCGACCGCCTGCCGAGGTGCTAAGCTCCTAAATAGCTACCCCCTTTGGCGGGCGAAGGAGAAAACGGTGGTTGGCTATAGACGGTAGGTGGTTCCCGGTCGCAGTACTCGATGAAGTAATTTCCTTGAAGACACAAAGTCATTGGGCGTTTAGTATGCAGTTGCGTAAGAGTATTCGACTCGAAGAGGAATGGCAATATAAATTTCAGATTGATAGAGAGAGAAAAGAAGTGGAAACCAAGTGGATGTTGTACAAAACTATCACAAGCCACCAGACGAAAGGAAGAAAGAAAAGGGGACCACAGAAAAACGCGGAGTACAAGATAAGGAAACAGAACCGAAAGCAGGGAACAGATAACGTGTAAATGCGAGGACAGGGTAGCCAGTAGAAGGGGGTAGGTCGAAGGAAAGGGGACAGAAAACGACAGGCGCAATATGGTGGTAAACGAAGCGAGGGGGAAGGTGTCCCTGTATCGGAAAGCAATTGAAATGTTCGCTGTCGCTGGTTTGGCGCGTGCGAAATCACAGTTTCTCGCCTTCGTTCCATCTCCTTTCTGCCCACTGCTCGTTCACAGCATCGCACTAGGCCCGTGATGACGTGCAAACCTAATATCCGAGAGGGTCGGCTGGCTAATTATGGGCTAAGCCTAATGACCCCGAACGATGCCCGCGCCCATAATCTTCCCCTTAACTGATAATCAAAGCCAACTACGGAGACGTAGAAGACTTGTCTCCTCGATCGTTAATTTGCGCTTTAAACGATGCTTGCACTGGTACGCCGTGTCCCCGTTGCAGCTGTCTTGTACGATCGCTGGCTCCTCCTTTGTGCGCGGAAGAACCGAGGAGAGGAATGCCAGAGATGGGTTACAACGGGACGCAGGGGAGCTTTGTACGAGAGACGCCTCCAACACGCATCCTCCTTCGTTCAGTACTTCAGTTAGAGGAGAACTTGAATCTGAGAGTGTCTGTTCGATGGAAGATTGATTCGAGGGAAATCGGAACGTCGATGGTGAAGCAGGATGAATGAAAGAGAGGTGTGGGTTAATTGAAGATCGATATCTAAGAGAGTATGATCTTTCCACGTCATATTGTTTAGCTATTGGGTGCAGTGTTGAGAGAGCACCGCTACAAACTGAAGCTCCGTTCCCGCAAGGTGTATTATTATCCGTTTCAAGAAAAGTGGAGAACAATTTTCCAGTCTAGCGATTACACTGGAGGACCAGAGTGCAGAAATAGTCTGAAAATGGGCTCGATTAACATTTACCACCCCTTCTTTGTCACTAACTATCCCGTCCATTGCCTAGGCCGCATCTAATTACAGGCCAGCGGCTAATGAGACGCTTGTTTCCATAACGTTCTGTTTAAGCGATAACCAGACGCCACGTCCCCAAGTTGCCACGAAATTCAAGGAATTCGCATCGCCGAGATCCTTCTGAGGATGCAATTTGCACCTCGAGTAGTAGTTGCACAGATACATGCTGCCCACGCCGCAGTGCTTCTCTCGCCGACTGACGTTAATAATACTAGGCCCTAATTTAAATTCCTTTGATCGTTAACCAGTTCTGATTAATTACGCTGCACGAAGGAGGACGACGTCCTTTAGGCCGCCGCCAAATGAATCGATACTTTGTTCCCCCATCGCGGAGATTCTACCACCTTGGGAACAGAAGCTTTCATCGTCCTCTAGTTCGAACCTCCTTGTTCTCATTCGCGCAGCTGGAGGTATTGAACAAAGAGTCCGTATCTGATTTCTTTATGAAAATTGTTATCCGTGCAAAAATTCTAAATGAAAGCCAGGAAAACCTCGTCCCAGAGGTGGAGACTAACCCACATTTCTTTGCGACAATGATTTAATAACAATAATGTATTCCAATAGAATGTAGTGTCAGATGGGGTTGATTGTAACACGGAGCACAGTATAACAGTGAAAGTATTTCTGTTTCTTTGCCACATCGATTGCGTCATTCTACGTTTTTGACAAACGCACCTGCTGTCATCTTGATTCAGTTGTCATTTGTCGGCATCATACCTTTCCCGTGATAATACCTACCAAAATAAATTTCTTCGTGTTTAAACGTGATGGATTCAGATAAAAGATTTTTGTTTCTATTCCAACATATAGTAATTCTGGTAAGTAATAATATTTTGCAATCAAACTACACATATTTTTGTTGGTGGATATAACAATAATGTTTGCCGGTATTCATACCCTATAAAATTCCAATTGATATTTTGTTGTTTACACGGTAGGGGGCACAGTGTGACGGGGTACAGTGTAACATGAATATGATAACAGTTACTTGCGCAAAAATTGAAAGGTAGATCATATCTTTTACTTTCCGCTGGAACTGGGTCTAGAACTGTTGCAATGGATGATATAGCACTTATATTGCCATTTCCTAAAATGGCAAATAAGACAAAACATCATGCACATTCTTATTAATTTTCAGATAATTTGAGTTAAAGATTTTTTTTGTATTTTATTGGTATTTTTAAGGTTTTGTGCAATTGTTATAGCGTGTCCTATACTGTTACATTGTACCCCTAAGGCTGTTAAACTGTACCCCAAATTTGGGGCACGCTGTAACAATTATAAGATCTCGAAAAAGTGTCAAATTGATTAGCTTTTAAGGATAATTATTAACATCTGTTAATTCTGATTTGAAGGACCAAGACTGTTGATTGTTTAAGTCCAAAAGGAAAGTTGATTTATTTTACATTTTGTTATCTACAATCATTATTAATGTTTTTGTTACAGTCTACTCCATCTGACCCTATTAATCATATAAAATAAGAAAAATTAATTTTTCTCAATGTGTGTCCGTGGTTGCTCTTAATGCCTCAATTCTGCACTTCCAATTTCTACAACCTTCAACTCTAAAGTCGCTTGAAATCCAGCGTCTAGCATTCACTGTGAAATGGATCCACTACGAAATATAAAGCTAGCGATACAAATATCAATCCCGATTCAATGGAACAAAATTTCTCCCCGTGTTTCGAAGAACCACGGAGGGCATCAGAATTTCGCCACATGATTAAGAGCGTCATCGTTCCGAGTCGCGTGTGTCTCCTCGACAGAGAAACGGGGGTGGAATACGAAACGCTGAGCGTTGTCGAGGGTTGTCGGTGCGCAGAGGGGGTGAGCTTGGAGCTTTTCACACGGATACTCCTGTGGGACGCGAAGTTCGCGAGGCAAGCCCCGTTCCCCACGGGCCTCGGAAGTGCAAAATGTTTTTGAGAGCGGACTAAGGTCGGCTGGTGGCGTCGCCGCGCGAAATAAAACCCGTCGAGCACGTAGGGACGCTCCTGCGAAATTTCTCCGATCCCCCTCTCTCCCCTCTCCGGCTGTTCCATCCGCGGGTTTCGCGGCTTTCATATTCCTCGCCGCGATATGTTAATTCAGCGGAAACTGTGGAGCTGTTGCGTCACCAGCCCGAGAGGGAAAGGGGTTGGAATTGCTTGATGAGTTTATTTGGGTTAGAAATGAAAATTCCTGCGGGCTTGACGACCTTGTTAGCCGCAGGATGGTTGCGTTTTCAGCGCTCGTTTCTGCGAGGAGGAAACGCTTATTTCGCGGCGGAACGATCGTTTTCTTCGAGCTTTTTATGCGAGGATGTTGTGATTAATAGCTGTGGCGCGAAGAAGCAAACGGAAGGGAATAATAAAATTGATGTTTCATTGTTGTTGTGCTGCGGGCTTTTAAATACAAAGGTAGATCCTACTTAATTGTACTGTTGGATGCAAGAAAGGCCTTAGTGCCAGAAGTCAGTTTCGAGAAAAGTATCTGTACACGTTACGAAATTCGATATTTGTTACACATAGTAAAGTTGTTGTAAAACTGTCTACAATATTTAAAAATTTAATATATCTCCTTTGTAGTTGCATTATGACAATCGAAATTATGTACTAAATTAATCAGTGAAATTAATTTTCATTATAGCCCTCTCAGTCCCTTCTTGCATAAAATGGAGAAATATACAAAAAAATGTTGCTTTTTAACATTATTTTTTATTATATATTTAAAATACTGAAAATATATAACCATAAAAGTAATCATAGATCGTGTCATGATCGTGACCAAGTCATGTCGCGAGTTAGGGCCGGTTGGTCAACATGGATTCATAAAATTTGCCATAGCTCTCTCAATTTTAATTATCAATTGAAATTTAGAGGGCATATATATATAAAAGAATTAGGAATCTAATTATGCAATTTATGCAAAAAGGTCATGAGTGTCCTGGAGCCGTTGTCGCATCCAACAGTATCTACAACATTGTTTTAGAATTCTAACTGCGACGTTTGTAATCCCAGATAGAAATTATTTATTTCAAGATACCTTCTCAAGATAAATGTTCAGTCTCTATGGAAACTTTTGATCGCTAGCTATGTTTGTGTTTATGATACTTAGTTAACCCTTAGACAAGCGCCGTAAGCTTATTATCAGCGGAACGGTACATGCATAATCACGTATAACAACATTGGATTTCTCCGTCAAACAAACCAGATTCAAGCGAGTAAACATTCCGTATTTCTCTGAAACTAGTTGCCGCAGCTCGTACACTTAGAAAAAGGAATTCAGTTACTTCGAATAATAATTAGCCTCCATTGCTTTTCATTAAAGTAATAGAGCAGATTTTAATTGACTTGAATGCTCATGGTCCCTAGAGTGCGTTAAGCATCGTTAAAATTAAACGATCAATTTGCTAGCATGTAAAATTCACGGTAATTTAAGTAAGAAATAATTCGATCGCGCAACGTCGAGGACCCCCTAGGATTCTCTATAATTTTCCATCGATAGGAGGGCCGATAAATTCTTCCAACCCCTTCCACTTGCCCTACGATGGATTTCCTTTCTTCCCGATATTTGCTGTACACTTGGATAATTAGAGAGTGAACGCGATCGGCTCGATTACTTGCGATCGGGCTTAAACACGGCCGGAACTCGATTGAATTGGCACAAAACGCGTAAACCACCCCTCGATCGCTTTCATAATTTCGTGGATTTCGTCTGGTCGCGTTAATTAACGCTCTTCGCCCCCACCGCGGCTCGAATTTTCATTATCCGTCTGTCATGCCCGCGGGAAAAACCGAAACTCATTTAGTCGAGCGTGTATTCACAGATAAATCTCCACTGTTAATTCGTAACTTCATCTCGAAACGAACAACACGATACAGTCTTGTTTGAATGCTCTTCATTTCCGATTGTCTTCTGTTTTTCTCACCTTTTTCATATTTCCACGTTTCTTTCCTACCACCAGAATTTGGCATTAATGGAATAAAAAATTATTTAAATAACGGATCAAATAAAAGTTACAATAATTTTATATTATTCGTCGAATAAAGTTAACCCGAGTTAATATTATTCGACACGTGCCGAACAAAGTTAACTCCTTTTAACATTATTCGACACGTGACGAATAATTTTTTGAACTTTTATTCGTTACTCGAAATTTGATTTATTTTATTTATATATAGGGCAAATCCGGGAGACGTGGTCGGGCCGGAGAGCTGGTCGAGTCGCTATATTTCAGACTCTTTACGTAAAAATGCGTTAAAGTGCAGACCAATTACTTCTCTAGAAACCGAACAGTTGAATGAATCGTCATTTCACTTCCTTCTGTGATTTTCTGGATTTATAGGCTTTAAAAAGTTAATTGAGGTTACATTTAACCTCTTTTGTCAAACAGCGGTGTACAGAATCGTATTTAAAATATACTTCTAAGTTTACTTTCGTTTAATGTTTGGGATGATAAGATAGTAGAGATATTAAGGGACAATGCAGCCAAAGTATTTGGCCACATTAACTCTTCCTCTCAAAGCTAACGAGAAGACCATCTCTCACTACAGAAAGGAGAGATGGTCGTGTTATGATTTTTTTATTATTTTTGTTTATATTTTTATTTTTTATTATTATTTTATTATTATTTTTGTTTATTTAGTTTATTTATTCACTTTTGTATTCATTTGCCTTGCTAATCGCCAGTAGGTAGTTCACTTTTTCTTTGATGTGTTCTTTACTTGTTTAGCGTAAACAAATTAAATATCAATGAAGCTGTAGTTGTATTCACTCATAAATAATTTAGCTTTATCCTTTGTTAATTTTCCATGAATAATTATGTGAGTGGTCTCTGCCAACGACGAAAACCATTTCTCCTGGCACCTCGGGAGAGGTGGTCAGATGCCATGACTTCAGTTTTCAACCCGATTTACAGTAAATATTGTCTTAAAGCTAATATCGACCAGCTTTTCCGAATCAGCATAAAATTCTGAACATATAGGTTTGTTCTGATAAAATAAGTAATTTCTATATTAATTTTAATAGCCATTTTATATTAGGTCGACCGCGTCTCCCGGATTTACCCTACGGGAAAATCCTTTAGTACATGTAGAATAGAGAAGACCAGTAGAGGACTAGTACAGATAAGTAAAAACACAAAAATGAATAACATAAAGCCACAAAAGAAATAGTGCCAAGATAGAGTACAAGCAAACAATAATAAAATACAATGAAAGTAAATAGGAGTTGACGAGAATTATTAACCGCCTTCCTCACTGACAAGGGAAGATCTTGAACCAGAAAATTCAAGGGAGTGAAATTAACACCTGGAAATTCGACTATTTTATTAGATCTATTATTTGGTAAAAAAAGTTATTTTACAGTTTACTAGTTATTACACAAAATCGGAAAATAACCGTTTTTTCAGGGGCCAATTACACCCCCTTAGAGTGAATTTGGGCAACAAACAAAAATTGCGTTATAATCTCCAGTTTCGGGATGTTGCCTTGTGAGTACTTGAAAGAGTATAATGAGTGGCAGAAGAAATCCACTAATTTCGCAACAGAATTTGAAGATCTACACAGTTTATTAACACAGTTGTTCGTGCCAAAGGTAGTAGAATGTTTACGCAGCATAAATAGTTGAGTATTCCTTAACACTCTAAGCGGTACATTAAGTTCAACTAAGCTTAAAAACTCTGGACATCCAACGTGGTGATTTATAATTTTCAATAAAAATTTTGCCCATCTCTGCCTGCCACTACGAACTTTAAAGCTATGTTCTCCTTAAAAGAGTTGTTAGGTATATGTTCTTCCAATCTCTAATTGCTTAACACCGTTGCACTTCCAGATTCTCATTTCAAGATCCGCTTTCTACATCTATATTTATATAAAATGTATCGCAGCCATACTAATGGGAAATTCAAGTGATTAAGAAGCGTAAGCAACCACCGAAGCCACAATTCGCCGAATTCCAGCTGCGCGTCCATGCAGGCCGCTTTATATTGTAAATAGGAGCGAGTGGGCGTTATTTGCAGTAGCAAATATTGATCGATCACGATACGAGAGTGATTGACGCTAGGGTGATCGATGGGATATCTGTTTCGAAGTCTCTCGCAGGGAGATTCCGAGTTCCAATAGAGGGACAGTCACGGGCTTCATGGAAAATTTTGAAATTTTCCGACACGATACGATAATCGGTAGCGCGCGAAAGTTTTTCGGGGTGGACCGCATCGACTCTCATTCGTCATCGTTTATTAGGAACTCGCGGGATCCCGTGATACCTATACCTCGTCGAATTAATCGCAAACGTTGAACGAAACTTTCGCTAGTTGAACTTTTCTACCATCTAGTAATGGATCGGGGACCACGCGACTGATAATGCTGCCTATTTTCCTGCAGTCTGAATAACGCTCATCGAAAATAACCGAGCATGGCTGTTCAGCTACCCCCAAGCTCAATTCGAAGCAGTACATTTGGAAATGACGAGCGAAAAGGAACGTTGCGGAGCGGGCAAAGCGTTAGCGACGCAGGCCGATGACGAACTGAAATAGTAAAACCCCCGTGCATCCGGGGGAAATGGGCTCGCTTAAAAATGTAGGATCTTCCGGTTTTAAAACTCCGGGTATCGCGAGGAGTGGCAAAACACAGCACAGCACGGGAGAATGCGAAAAACGAGTTTAAGTAAAACTTTTACGAGAGTTTTTCCAGCACTTCGGGGAGAATTCCTTCCTGGTTTTATTCGAATTCCACGACGGTTCTTCGGTTCCCCTCGTTGCCTCCTCGTCCCATCGGCTGTTTGCCGAAATTTTCTTAACAAGGCGAGTGGAACTCGACGCAGCCAGCGTGGGAAGCACGTCACGCGAGAAGCAGCTTCGTTATTCAGGGAAATTGAAATGATTTTCGACGAGTTACACGGTCCTGTTGCAAGAGTGCTGTGTTCAATTTGCAATATTTCCCGCGCATGATAATCAGGCGGAGTAAACGAGCCGGTTACTTTTCAGTTATGCAAGAGAAATATTGTGTTACGCGGTGTACAGCGAAAACACCATTATTCGAACACAAAATTGCCCGGTATTGTTGCTTCGCGGATATTTCGGGGGAATTTATATTACACACCCGCGCGCTAATTATGCGATCGTTTATTAAAACGTGCCAGCTACCAGCTTTATCGGTCCCCATAAATTTTATCGTCCTGCATCTCGCGTCGTCGAAGTGGCAACCCTCAATTAGTAGCGCAGTCTCGTCGGTATACCGTTCAAAAATTTCGTAACCTAATTGCCTTTGATCACCCCTCTGGGGCTTGATTAAAATTCCTTTCTTCCGTCTACTTCGTAGGTAACACAAAGCGTTCCTCTCACCTGCGTTCCTCATAGGGATGAAATTGATTGGCTCTATGAATTGTTTAGCGAACACTTACTGTATTTGAAAAAACATTTACCATAAAGGAAATTTGGCCCCTACCGATACACAATTAATTCCCCCCGCATCATCCTCTGCGCGGCAAACGCAGACGTTGCAGTTCCTGCTCCGCGAATCGGAAATAGCCAATCATCGCGCGAAGAGGCTAAAGCCGCGTCTCAACCCTTTTAGTCTGCCGAACAAAGGGTAACAAGATGTAATTCTCGCGAAACTACGCAATCAGAGCCTCGAAGCAGGCCTCCAGAGTCGAAGCTCAAATCTCATCTCCGTCGAGTTTTCCGATGGGGCATGACCTTGGAATTGTTTGGTTATGATCGTAGGCGCAAAAGCTGCTGGATATGGGCCTGTTATTTTTTTTCACCTGCTGGTCTTAATGTGTTTGGACGAGCCAGCCAGGATGAAAGGGGTGTGTGCACGAGGTGGACGTATAATGGCATCGTCGAATGTTCTTTGTGCCCGGACGCGAAAGGGACGAGCGCGGCAAAGGGCCTGGAAAAGGCTCGCGTCCTTTCTGGCGTATAGCCAGTGCTACGTATTTCAATGCAAATTCAATCGAGCTCCGCTGAATTTTGCAACATGATCTCTCACGGGGTCTAGGGGGTGGCTGGGCGTTGGCAAGTGATTAATTCGGGGAAGATTCGCATGGCAAAGGTGGCGGCGCAGGGGTCTTTAAAAAAAATTAATCTCGCGGAGGCAGCACTGATGCTTCTCATTGGAGGAGGAAAGGTGTCGTGAGTCGTGTTCATGGATCTATGGAGGCTGTTGATTAATTTGCATGAAGGTGACGTCGAGGGGTCTTCTTGCAAAGCGACAGGCTTCTTAAGCTCCCAGCAAATTCTTACGCGACCATCTGGAATGCAACGCTTTTTCCAAGTCGAATAGAAGCGTTGCAAGGCTCCAGGAAGGGACCACATAATTCTGAATCCATTGCCATGACGGTAGTCCACTACCAGAAGGATTCGTCTACGCCTGTAGGCGCGGGCACGCGAACAGCCTTCTACGCGAATTTGAATATAAATTCGCAGGTTAACGAACCCGGTGTTCTCTCGAGGCTGGCCTAAGAGGTTTCGAGATGCGATCGGGCACGCTGTAATTCACGGCTCTAAACCGTGTAAGACGATAAACCCACCCCTCCCAATGGCTTTATACTCCCTCGCAAAGAAACCGACGAGAGGAATTCCAGGCCGACGCCAGGGGTTCTCCTCGGTGCAAATAGGAAAATCTGCATGAATGCGTTCCCGTCGAGTCATTTTGGAACGGTAAGGCGAGAGCACCGGCGCTCTCGGCCGAATAAATACCATCGGAACCGTCACACACGTTCCACTTTGCCGCGCTTTATTTCTCAACCGACACGCGATTATTGACTGCCGATTAGAAAGGAGTTTGCTGTTGCTGTCGGGAACGTTTGTAATACGATTGCTTAATGAATAATTAAGCTGCTGGCTCCAATTTTCGATCCAAACTCCGGGGAATCCGCCGGCGTCAGGGCAAACAGTTTTATCAATGAAGCTAATCGAGGGGGCAGATAGATATATACATGATTTATCTGATGAAATTACGCAATTTTCTACATATAATTGAAGACTCCCTATAGAAACCACTGTAAGTGCCAAAAATTAAATTCCATACTATAGTGTTACAATTGGCACGTAGAACATTTTCCAAAAAAAATTTTTTTTAATTTTGGCGCTTACAGTGTTCACAAAATTCCTCATTCCATGGGCAGGACAAGCAATTCCGGGATTCGAAGAACGTCCCCACTATCAGTCGAGCTTCGGACGCCGTGTTTATGTCACGCGTCGTGTGTTTGGGTATAGCACCCAAAGATTTATATAGTGCTCGTAGATTTCGAGGCCCGATTTTAACAGTAACGTTCCCTTTTCCTTCACTTTCGGTCGTTTAACGTCGCAATGAATTATTCTACACGGTGCGGTGACTTGCATTTTGCATTCTATTCGTGGAGCCGCATAGTGGTTCGAGGAATATAGTGACTTCGCGTTTTGCGTTTTTCGGCTGGATTATTCTGATGTCATGTCATGGCCGCTACATTTGTGAGGCGTCATTGGCACCTGAATTTCCTGAGGCCCCTTCACCGTTACTACAGCTTCTGCTGCAGTAAGTAGGAAATTTAACTTCCAATTTGCAGGCTAATTTGTGTGGACATTTTAACTCTGCTTCTACGAGAAATTTTAATACTGTGTGAGAAGTTAATGAACTCTGAGCACTCGCTAAGATAAATAGGTGCTCTTTTTTCTTGATTTATAATAAAACGTTATTATTATGCCTAATTCGTTGTGGTGATCGTATAATTGGTCTGTAGGTACATAAATGGGAGCTGCAATGAAACTTCTATTTCTAGCAATAAGTTTAATGGAATAATTCTGACTTGTAAGTGTTAATGTTGTACATTTTTAACCGACTTTAAAAAGAACGAGAATTTAAGTTCGATGTGTATGTATGTATGTTAGTATGTTTTATGTTTCTTCGCGAATTTCTTCGTAACTACTAGACTGATTTTCGTGAAACTTATTGCATTTAGTTTAGCTTTAATCAACTTAGGCCATGGAGGAAGAATTATCAAAATCGGTTAAGTAGTTTTGAAGGTACACCAAAAATAAGAAATCTGTTTCATTAACCGGTTTCATTATTTAAATAAATGCAGTTATATAACGTAAATAAATAAATAAATGTAGTTATATAACAAAAAAGTAAAAAATAAAATCGACTTAAAAAAATGCGCTAAAAGTAAAAAATAATTTTGTTCCTTATTTAATCTACGACTCTCAATTTGTTTAAGTCGGCGCCAGATTTACACGGTGCAAATGATGAGGCGCAGCCATTAAAAATTGTGAGTCGTAGATTAAATAAGGAACAAAATTATTTTTTATTTTTTAGCGCATTTTTATTTTTTTTTTTTGAAGACGGATTAAATTTTTTGTAAAATTTTTTTGCTCCTTCGATTCCACACGATAAATGGTACCTACGTAATGGTACGTGATAAAAGTAGCTAAAAAAATATTCTTTGGTGTGTTTATAATGAAGCTGTGATAATGAGTGATTCTGAAAAAGAATTAATAATAATTCTTTTTTAGAATCACTAATACATAATAATATCTTCAAGTTCCGTAAAATGGTACATCGGTAAATGTCCACGCAGTAAGTGTAAATACTGTGTTGTATTTAATTAAACAGCTACTTCGTCTCATAACTTATCGAAAACGAATCTGTTATGGCGAAAATCTGTTATGTATCAACGATGAAAACGGCGATAATAGCGAAGAAAAAGTAATATTTGGTTCTTGACGCTTATATCGTTTGTCATCTAATAAGCGTATCTCTCACGCTGCTTGAATGTAAACACTTCCATTATAAAACTATAGAATGTATTTTTACGCTTCACTCTCACATCAACGTAGCCTATTCGCAATAAACGGTGGGAGAACCGTGAGTCTTCATATGTAAGACACTGAATTTTGTTGCAACGCGTTTTCGCCTAACCACGCGGCTCTCCATCGTTCGGAACGAAATCTCGTGGTTCAATTTCACGGGTCAGGGATCGCCACGCGTGTGAAATTTTCCACCGATATATCGACGCGCCCTCGAAAGGCGAGGCACATCGTTCGCGGAAAAGTGCACTTCATACAGCTAGGTACACCGATAATTAATGATTCCCTCTGAATTTACCGTCGCCTTAGAAAACGTGAATGAGTCACTTTGAATTTTAGTATCCGTGGTGGGAGCGACAACAAAGTTGAAAAGAGTAAAAAACACAGAAGGTAGTCTGATAGACGATTCTCACGCCTGAATACTGTTTTGAATTTGAATAGTCTTCAAAGAACTGTGAACGTAATTTCCATACAAACCGTAACTTCCGAACAAAGAATCGAAAATAAAATTCTCTTCCCAAAAGGATTCTGAATTGTAGAGGAGAATCGCCAATATTGTACTGGTCGCCTTAATCGTACCTCATCAATTTCTCAACAATTAACGAATTTAAACGACACGTAATGATAAAAATATCAAGTAAATGTAAAATACAAATAAAACCTTTCGAGCTTACGCCTTATTTTATGGGTGCTGTAAATATTTTAAAAAAACTCAGGGATGATTGATGATACTTTTTATCAGTTTATTTATTTATTTGTTGTTGACACTATTTTTAGAAGAGCTACGATTTTGGAAACCGAGGAGTACAATTTAGGAGACCTGTTGCCTAAATCGTACCTTTTTAGTATGTCACAAGAAGATTAGTAACAAATTAATTACGAAACTACGTAATGCCAACTACGAAACATAACGTAAAGTAGCTTAAGTGGTATGATATCGGCAACCCTCCCCTATTAGCCGACGCCTTCGACACTCGAGACGCTCTCGGACCCGAGTCAGCAATGCTCGATGTTGCGTTTCAAGTAAAGAGAATATTCGTGTGATCATTCGGCGACTAAGTAATCCCCCAAGCTCTCTGTGTTCCCCCGTGGATCGAGAAGAATCGGGCTGTTGTGGCCAAAGGATCACAATTTACAACGGTCGAGCATTTTGTGGGCCGATTGACAACTCCTCTGTCGAATCTGTGAGCGCGTGGAACGGGAATCGACGGGGTCGTAACGAACGAGCTTGCTAGTGGAGTTTGGGGCGAAATTCGCGATCATGCGACCAGGGAACGCTCTCGTCGGCCCTCTGCGACCCTTCGCATGTCACCTCCGCCATACCCTTCCCTTCCGTTGCCTTTCCTTATTTTCTAATTCACCATTTCGTATAGCTTTCGCGTGCACAGCAGAAATCGATCGGGGTTCCCTTTCTCCCTTTCATTTTTCTCATTCCGTTTGTTTCCCTTTTAACCACGGAAGGGCTTAGAGGACTTCCAGACGCAGCTTAAAGCGTTACACGCTCGTATCTGCTTGCGAGCGAAAGCACTCGCGAGACTCGCTTCCCATTGTTTTTTTCTCCTTTGTCCGTTGCCACACGGGGTCAATCTCTGCCGGTTATTTATTTTTCATTCTAATGAAACGAAGAGGATGCTGGAGATCGCGTGCCGGCTTTCGCCTCGCTCCGCGCGTTCGTTCTGTCTGGTCACCGCTCGCCAGCGCGATGATAACGTGCGGAAATTAACGATAGAGCTTGGATGAATTGTAGGTTCCAAAGATCGTACGTAGCCCGCGGTATATATTTCGGATGATTTATATCGGGCGAAAGGGAACATTCGTGTTTGAGCGAGCGGATCGCAGCGTGGGCACTGCGAAAAACTAAATTGAAAATGTGCAGTGCTTTCCTTGTATTGTGTAAAGCGACTGATTTACGGAATTCTTGCTCGTGATCGATGGCCAGAGAATCTGGCAAGATTTTTCATGATGTGTTTGCATAATTCAACGCAATTTAGGATCGATGTAGATTTCTTACATCCTGCAAACAGGGAGCGTGAAATATCGTAGAAGATATGATCGAGAGGGGCATTGAATTCGACAAGTGTGCAGGTCGCGATTCTCTCCCTCGCCTGCCTCCCTCACCCTCTATTCTTTAACGTTCGAGTTAATCCCGCCGCGGCGCAGTTTGGCACGTCATTAGCATAATTAGCCGCCGGGTAATTTCTGCTCAACACTTATTTCCATGAAATTCTACTCTAAGTCCCTGCATATCTGACTTTCATTTCGTTGTCAAACACCGGCTGAAAGCTCATTACCCATTTCATCTTCGGATACTGCTCGTTAGTGAATATAATATGTATCGTGGTGAATCTATTATAATTATTTCGATACGAACGCAGGAACGGAATCACAATGATGACTTTTAGCGTCCAACAGTTTATTTGATCTGAAATTTCATCTACAATTATCAGTTGCTCAATTTTGCCGCAACATTGGAGAAACTTGATTCAGATTGAAACCAGTGGATTCTCGAACGCCGAGAGAGTTTATCGCCGCGGGATGAGCAGAGCTCGAAGCGACAAGGGTTGTCAAGCTGGATTTTTCAATCGGGGAGTATAGCACAGTTTGGAATCAATCGACGCTGATCGCGATAGAAATTTCGACGGGCGGAGGGACGCATCCGTGGATATTCGCGAAGGAGGGAACGATATCCGTGGCGTGTGTATAAAGGGAACTGTGTCGGACAGGGCGGCCCGCAGGATTTATGCTCGTATAGAATTGCAGTTCAGCGTCTGCCGCGACGGTGATTTACTTTGCATCGCGGGGCGAGAATTTACAACCGCCCGAAATACCTATTTTCCAGATTGACCTTCAAAATCGAGCCCCGACGCGTATTGATTGATAAGCAATAACTCCGTGCCGCCGCCCTGAACCGTCGTCAAATATTTGATCGCCTGTTTGCGCAGCGGGGATTTCGAAAGCGTTCGTACGAAAACAAAGCGTGGAAATCGATATACGTTTCAACGATACGAGACAATTTCGGTGATATCTTCACGAGTTTCTGAACGATTCTCGATCCACTCGACTCATAAATTCTCGCACTACCTTTATATCCCTGTGCAACTAAATTTTCTCTGATCGTTTCTAAGTGCGATTCAATTGACGGAAGTAGTATACAGAAGCGACCAGTTGTGATTCGTTAAAGAATAAATTGGCGACAGTTTCGATGTTAACTCGTTCCTGGTCGATCAAATTCCCACAGATTTCATTGCGAAATAACTACAAGCTCTTTAGTGGAGGGAAGGAGGAACCAGGACGTACTTGCTATTCATACAGATCCACAGGCAAGATCAAAGAGGATCTCATCCAGATGGCGAACAGCTCCCATCTCGTTCACGTTTGTTTGAAAAGCCACGCTGATCAAAATGTCCCGGTTTTAAAGTACATTCGTGAATGAAATCTGGCTGGCTGGACCATGGATACAATTGGCATGCCCCGGGGGTAGTTAACGCCATAAAGACTGCTACGAAGTTCCGTGGAACTAAACGTTCTTGTTCAATGAGCTTGGAAGCAACTGGCCTGGCTAAACCGTACGCGAAGGAGATACTGGTTTAATTGGAAAAAAGGGGCCGAAGTATAATTTCTCTTTTCGGTTCCAAGCCCGGCATTCTCCTTCGCTCTACTCCGCGCTGCCTCTCGCCTCTGCCTGCTAGCCACGGGTGTCTGTCGAGGAAGTATTTGCAGGCGACTGTACAGAAACCCAATTTAGTCTGCGGTCGACTAATCCTATCCTACTACATACCATCAGTCGATAGCTCCGGGGCTGAAGCTCCTCTCGCCCCCAGCTTCGCCCTTCTTTCCCGTCCCTCCGTCTTCGTCTACTCTGTTTGTTCCGTCTGTTCCCGGGGAACTGTCCGAAACCGGTTCGATTTGCTGCGGGGGCCAGGTTTTTCGCGAAAAGGAAGTCACGGCTCCTTCTGCGCGTACCTCCACTGCGGGGATCTTGAAGGGGCATCGGGAAGTTTTGAGAAATCCGGACGATAAGGCAGGGTGGCCGGGTTATTGGACCGAATAGTTTGCAAGATTTGGGAGATCGAATGTTGCGGAATTAATGGACTCGATCATTCGTGCTCCAGTAGACTCGAGGAATGGATTATTAGAAAATTCAGACTCGAGGTTGTTAGGCATTCTGCATATGCTAAATTTGTTTTTAGATATTTCTACGTCGCACAGTGGGGTAGAAAACCTTAAAAAGTTGGCGGAAAATCGAAATACCAGTAATTGACCGCATACCAGTGAATGACCATTGGGCAATGAAATGTCAATTATTAATTTAAAAATATTATATGTTTATAAATGGAGTGTAGTTGTACTTTTAATATCCCATATTTTTAGTTACGCGTATTAAGCAAACATTAATAAGTACAATTCTTATTAAAAGTATGCGGTCATTTACTGGGCTTCTACACGTTTTGCATTTTATAATCTTTTTTTTTAAATTACCTTAAGAATAAGTAAATAAATTTAGTTGTTTTGTTGTTATACATAAATATATTCAAGTATTAATCTCAAAGGTCCATAAATTCAACAATTCGGTCACTCACTGGTGGGTTTACCCTATAAAAGAATGTTTACACATCTGATCTTTTTATCCCTGGTATAGTTGAAATATGTGCACACAATAAAACGTATATCCATAGCCTACTACAACTTTTCCTTCCTTACCCGAGTCGGTCAAAAACCGTTAGTAGTAGGAACTCCATTGCATGTTTATTCCAAGCGATTTATCAAACGATTTTGTGTAGCTATTTTTGGTGTTTTCTGTGCTTCAAGCTTCTGTTTCGTGATGAACACGTCAATTTCAGGTGTTTTAGTTTAATTACTTTTTGTTGTTGTACGTTTGCGGCAAGCAATAATACCTTCATAAAGTTTAATTCAAAATTGCCTCCTATAACCTTAATTACCATAGCCGATCTGCAAAAACAATTAAACATTTAGTTTACTTCCAAGTCCAATCAAGCATTGTTGTTTGCACAGTTATCGTCTCTAATTATCAAAGAACTAAGATTAACTTTCAAATTGTGCTCGTTTTTGCTGGAATCCTTAAAATATCAAATTATTCAAAAAGATTCCCAGTTAATGAAAATAATGTCTTTTTGCAATCAGCATATTTTTAATCACTTTTTATTAAGTTCATATTCCGTAATAACCAGTAGGAGACGATTACCCCACAAAAATCGTCTATCTCTGCCCAAAAGTGGTTTAAACTTATTATTGCCCCCAGTTATAAGGCGTGATGATCATACTATACTGTTGCAGTCTGACAATGAATTTGATGCCGGTGATGCTAGTTCGTATGATCATTAATATGATCACTGGCATTGCCGTATCATCAAAAATTAAAAGGTGTTCCACTAATCGTATAGTATAGAATAGTGTATTAAATAAGGTTAAAAGAGGAATCGTTTATTTGATTTACTTTAAAATAATCGTTTTTGATTAAGTTATTTAATTAACAAAAGTTTTTATGACGCCTGGGAATTGATGTCAACTTTTAGTCTTTTACCCCACTATGCGTCGCTGCAATCGCCCAAAATATGCTTAATTTGACTCTATGGTGAAACTAGGTAATACGCCTCATCTGATAAAACGTCTCACCATTGGTTTACTCAGTCGCCCACAACTGCCGCAATAATAATATTAGAAAATATTACGGCTTTTACATAAATATACCAGAATTTATATTTTCTGCTTTCGGACAAATCGCGGTGAGTACGAGATAAATTCAATTTTCTATGTCACTATTGTTTTTGCGATAAATTCACACACATGTTTCGAATGTAGACAAAGTAGCCTCTTTAAATCGTTATTGCCAAAACCTTTTTTCACTACGTTGTTGCTCAATTTAAGCCGGGGCGTTTTGTACTCCAGAATTTACAATATGCCCCAGCAAAGAATTTACAATACACTCCACCTCAAACTCATATTCATCACGAATAACGTATTTCCTTTTTTTGAGTTGATAACAGAAATATCACGTAAATATGTAAGGAGTACATTACGGGCCTCGTGGTCCGAAAATGATCTTAATGAAGCGGTGGAGAAGCTAAAAAGTAAAACAACGGGAGATAATGAAAGTAGTAGAATTTATAATATGTATACTGAAGGCACATACAAACAGGAAAGTCTAAAAAAAGAAAATTGATGCTTGAAAAAATTTTGATAATTTTATTCAATATTATTCTATTTTCGTTAATAATATCTTTTATAATACATATTCTATAACATTTTGTTACAAATAATGAAAAGTAATTACTTATATATGTCGGGGCGTTTTATCACATAGATGGGGCGGGTTACCTGACGAGTGTGTTACTAAACGCTCCACGTAAGGTTCAGGAAAATGATTATTTGTGGTTATTCTTCTTCACAATTCTGACGTAATTGTGAAGAGTAATAAACACTTAATGTGTTTACACAAAAATTTAAAGAATTATTAAAAAATATTGGTTTTATAGATTTTTCTTTAAAAGTGGGGCGTATTGTATGGTTTTACCCTATGAAAAAATTCTGTCTCCTGGGAAAGATTCTTCTCCCCTTCTTCGTCCTCGTGGCTATTCCTGTCACAGGTCGTTTGTTAGGCGGTAAAAAGGCGCGACCTATGCTCGTATGTGGACACGCAACTACTTAAGTAGGCGGTTGCTAGTGGCGGAAGGGTGGCAAGCATGTATCGTCATCTCAGGAATAACCCCAATATGTGGCGTTAGTTCACCGCGGTCCCAGCTACCGTGCAGACACGTTGATGCGACATAGTTGGCGCAACGCTCGCGAATAGTTCGGCCAACAATTTTCCAGCAGTATTTTACGCGGCGGTGCAGGGGGAATGGGCTTGTACGTGTTACCGCTAAACCGACGCGGGAACGACGGAGCCGCATTGCGTGCTTCCCAGCTCGCGGCTTTTTCCTTCTTTCCGCGGAGAAAAAGCGACCGCTTTCGTGCGACCAGCCGCGAGCTTAATGACGCCGAAAAATGGACTCGCGGAAATTATGCGTTTGGGCGTCGAATAAAATTCGCCGGGCACCTCGCTGCTCGGGCCAGCGAAGTGTGCGAGAACGGGAGTCGGTGTCTCTGTGCAAGTTGATTTATGGGAGACTCTCTCTTAAACTTTCGCGAATTTTTCGGGCGAACGCTGCTTGGACGCGGAAGAGGAGCATTCATCGCTCGTTAGACGGCGGATTTTTGGAACTCGAGGCTGCTATCTTCAGGATAAAATTGGCAGGGGCGAATTTGGGTATAGGCTAAGTAAGGCTAATTTTAGAAAGCGGCAAATTTTGGGGAGTGGCAATTTCGGGGAGAGGAAAATTTTGGGGAGCGGCAAATTTTCGGGAGCGGTAAATTTTGGGGAGCATCAAATTCTTGGGGAGCGACAAATTTTGAGCGATAGGAATTGAAAAAGTTTTAAACACAATGGCTTGGGACAACTTTAAAAACATTTCATTTATTTTTCATGGAGCGAATTAGCAATGACTAAGATGTGATTTGTCATATTGAATTAATTTTGAGATTGTCTCGACTCTTTTAAATTATAATATTTGATGAGATTTGACGGCAGGGGCGACAGACGCCTGTTAGCCTAGGGGCGCAAAATCTTTATTTTGCAAATTTATTGCAAATTTTGAACCTGTATCCATCACTGTTTTGTGCAATATTTTTATTTTGAGCAGCTCTAGATTTGAAAAATTCATTAGCAATAGAAATAAAAATATTTTTCAATTAATGTTCTTTCTTTAATATTAAGCCAAAGCAATAATTTTATAAAAAGTTTTTTCTAATTTATTCGAAGTTGATAAAGATAGAGCTGCACGCCTGTTGCTGGAAGATCTTCAATTAGAATTATTATCGGTGATTATTAGGAGTTGAATAGGTCTGAGAAATCGGCGATTAGGAAATGCTGAAAAATCACGTGTAGCTATATACGCAAGTAAGGTATTCCTGGGAGTTTTTTTAACGGCAGCGGTATTTAGAGTTTACGTTCCACTGTGGAATGTGGAATATGTTTTGCACCGGTGCACGTGCATTTGCTTGGACTATTATAAATCGATTAACTTATCACAGTAGGAGGTCTTGATCCCTTAACCAATCAGCGTCAATTATTCAGCCGGTTTACCGTGACTAACTAACTCCTCAACGGTTGACGCGTTATGCGCGCACGGATCGATCGGATCGTGTAATCGATGAAACCGATTAGTTTGACAGCTAATAGTTAACCGTATAAATCGATCAAGTAATAAGTACTATTGACCGAGTGATTTGACCTCGTGCACCTCTGCGACCTGTCCTGTAATTAGTTGATCTAGTTAGCAGGATCGATTGATGTGCTGATCGATCTGTTTAACTAGGCGGACTAATAATCCGACGATATTATACCTCTATTGCCTGCTACCCTTCTATTTCTCTTCCTCATTCGATCGTTAAATTAATAGAATCTATAATTTAATAAAGGAACACGATTATCGTGTCTCTTCTCACTGTCGCGCGTTTCCGATTAACGATTAACTATCCCTCCTATTATAGTACACTTTACATAATAATGGGAAATGAATATCTAATTTATCTAGTACCTATCTTGTATGATTTGGGAATGATCTGAGGTGATTAGGCGGAGTGAAATAATGGTCTTTTAATTTGTCGAACAATTCAATATATTTTCGCTTAATACTCGGCGCGTAAAATAGACAGCTCTGAAACGTACTGGCTTGTGTCTCGTTGCTAACTCCCCTGCCCTTGCATGCGCAGCGTTTTCTTTTGTCGAAAACGTGGCAAGGCATTAAGGGGACCCACCGGTTAAAATGTTTTAGAATATATATATATATATATATATATATATATATATATATTTGTAGTATAACATCACGAAAGTACCCTGTGAAAGTTTCACATCAAAATTCGTGACGGTATAGATTCTACATTCACATAACTAATTCAAACTCCGAACACAAGTAGGGTAGATGCACCATTTGTGGCCACTTTAAGGTATTGTACCAGTTTTGGCCACTTTTTAAAAAATATAATATTTTTCAGTGTAAGCAATAAATGTCACCTTATATTTCTAATACTAAACAAAATAATTATGATGTGAAATTCTCCACATAATAATGATCTGCAAGCAATTTAAAAATAAGATAATTAATATACATGGCCAAAATCAATGCAATGGCCACGAACGGTACATCTTCCCTATGAACCGAGAACACTTTGAACGCGTTTTTTTTAAACGCGATATTTCGAAAGGGTAACCACGATTTCGGGGGAACTAATGAACCGATTTAAAAAAAACTTTGAAGCATTTGATTCGTAATTGGACTCGCTATCGCAGTTCCAGTATTACATAATTTTTTTAAACACTTTTTTTGTCTGCATGTTTGTGCGAAAAATTACCCGCCTTTTTTGCACTACTTCGTTCAAATGTACACCAGCATCGCAATTTTGGTCCTTTTTGCCCCAACAAGGTGAACTACGATAGTCACTGAAGTCAATTTTAAGAAATTGTTTGAATTTTTGATATTGGACGATCCTATGAGTATATTTCGTGGTTACCGTTTTGGCATCTCTTTTTGGCAGCGCCACCTAGAAATTGGATCAAGACCAGAAACGTGAAGCAAAAATTATTTGCACCCTAACGAGTGCATCAATAAGTGTCAAAAATATTTTTTAGGATATGTTATAATCTCTTCTTGTAAAAAAATCATAAAAATCACTTATTTTTTTTAAGGGGTTTGACCGGAGAGCCCCCCAAAGTTTTAATTATTTGGATTTTTTTATTTTTGTTAATTCTGAATGTGTCATCCTTTGTGAACATTTACAACAAAGTTTCATGAGGAAATTCAAATAATTCTGGAAATTATTAACAGCCTCGCAAAGCGGTATTGGGCAGGGGGGTTAACTTTGATGTCGTTTACCTAGAAACTATATTTTTAAACACCGTGTACATCATAACTCTCAAACAAATGCATGTTTTCACTTGAAATTTTAACTGGGGGTGTAGAATTCCTCTTTCTACTGTGTGGAACTTCCGCATCAACATTGGATGTTTGTAAAACATTTTATAATTGATTAAACCCGATTTTCTCCGCAAAATGTGGGGAGAAAATTGATTTGTGTGTAACTTTCACTTTTGTTTAAATTCGCCAATAAAAGTCCACGCTGTAGGTTTTAGTGTAGAAATTATTCACCCCAAAGCATTTTGCTTTTAGATGATTGGATCATCCAGGACTACATATGTACGGGGACTACAGCTCGCGCTACGCACGACCATTTTTATCGTTAAATAACTTCAATGATTTTCAACATTCGGATAATTTTCATTTAAATTACTCGTAAAACCATGTATTATTTGGTAAAGCAATCCAACCCAAAATAAACTCTCGACTTTAGTTGTTTAGTAGTCCTGCATCCGC
This sequence comes from Andrena hattorfiana, assembly GCA_944738655.2. Classification (NCBI taxonomy): domain Eukaryota; kingdom Metazoa; phylum Arthropoda; class Insecta; order Hymenoptera; family Andrenidae; genus Andrena; species Andrena hattorfiana. The sequence goes on along the minus strand of OX122893.2, from coordinate 12,064,344 downwards.
TTAATACAAAAGAGAAAGTACTGGAAATAGAGGGGGTGAGAAAGTTTCCTGGTCGAACGCTGAACGAAAAGTCCCCAGCTGCAAAGCAACTATTTTACTATTTTATGACTCTTGCCATGGTCCGTTCCTTTTGTATCTTGGACTTTCGTCATCCATCACAAATCTAAAACATATCGCTGTTACAATAACGAATGTATCGTTTCCCATTTTAACATTCACCTTGCTTAACATCGCGTTACATCGTTCCGTTCGATTTTCTAGAAGAATGTGTTCCTGAGGAACGAGTGGCAATGGGTATTCAGGGCAAAGGTCAGTTTACAGTGAACTACGGGGCCGAGATCCCTAGGAAATTTGTGTATCGCGAGGAGCACAAGTTTCCCCGTCGTATTTCCTTACAATTCCCCCTGTATTTCACCTGTATTCGTGTTCCCTGTATCGGGCGCTGGGTTCCCAGAGCTACGTTATCGCGCCAATTGCGCATAACGTACTCCATAACGCAGCACCCCCTCCCCCCCAAGCAGGGGCAAAAGTTGCACATGTTTCATCGTTCGTCGCAAATCATTTTGCGGCATTGTAGTCCTCCATTTCCAAGTCAAATGCCCGGTACGTTGCGCGGCTGCTGGGAAACAGAGCCCCGAAGAGGAGGACTCGGCTTCGTGAGCCCCCCTTCGCGACTGGCATCGAACTCGCGAGGCTTCCGTGGCAAAGCTCAGAGGGTCCATTTTTCAGAAGCACGGGGACACGCAAAGTCCTCTTCGAAAGCTCAAACCGTCGGTTCTTTTCGCGACGGGAATAACTCGGCCGTGATTCTTTCCCTGGTCGCTCCTTCTCCTGCGACGACCTCTCCAGCGGAGCTGCCGCTTCGCCGAGCGACTCCTCCGTTCCCAAGTTTCGACAGAATGCCCTTTGAATTCGAGCGTGCGGGGGCGGGGTGTAATCTAAAGTTCGAAGTCTCGATTAACGAGTGTCGAGTAAGAAGAAGACGAGGGAGAGTGGGTAAAGATCGAAGGGGGACGGAAGCTGCGAGTGTCGCAGAGGGTCGACGAGACGGAGACGGATGGGAAAGGCGACGAAAGGTCGCCGGCAACCTGCCGCGAAATAATATTTCCCAGCCTCTGGTCCCAGCGGGCGAAGAATTCGGCGAGGAATAACCGAGTTTCAAGTCTTCCTTGTCCCGCGAGGATCGGGCTTCCGATTGCATTCGCGTAGCCGTCCTCGCGTCGAAGCAGAGGGGGAGAGACACCGACGGTCGGGGAGGGTGGTTTGAGCTGGATGGCGCAACCATTATCGTCATTATTATCGTTATTATCCTTACTAAGCAGCCCCATCGCTGAAACCTCCTCCTTCCTCTCGGATTCTCGGGAATCCACTAGGAATTTATTGGGCACGGAATACCGAACGAGGGACGCGGGGCGGCGTGGAGGGTTGCGCGAGAAAAAGGGACGAAATAACGGTACGCGACCTTATTTCGACGAGGTATTTGCATGGCTCGCAGGTATTTCTGTAGGGGAAACGAAGCTGCGCCCGGAAGCTAGGGGGTTGGAGGGAAGAAATTGCGTTCCACGTACGCGGCACTGCCTGGTCATCGTGTTGTGCGACCCTCTTCCGGCGAAGGAATTATTATCTTTTAACGTGGACGAACGACGGGCGGTTTTGTGCGTGCGTTGCTTTCTTGGTTTACTCGAAGTCGCACATATAAAATTCCAGCACACGGAATTACTCGCGTAGGGGGATCCTTAAAGGTGTGAATGCACGATGAGATTTTACATAAGACTTTTCCATAATGAGAGAAAAATCTCAGCGACAACAAAATGTAAATAATGGAAATAAAAGAATTATAATAATGGAAATTAAAATCTCATGTGAGAGACGATATTTTTGTTTCATCGTGGATTTGCACATTGAGTAATGGAAAAGTCGCGAGAGATGAGATGTCTCACGAGATTTAATAATTTCATGAAATTAATGACAATATAATTAAAAAATAATAAAATAATGAAATAATTGGCTCATGAGATTAAAGCCTCACGTGAGACACGATATTTTTGTCTCATCGTGGATTTGCACCTTGACCCTTTCTGCCCTCTTGGGACACAAAGTCCCAGTGAATGTTTGTGATCATTTGTGGAACAATGCGTGCCACATATGTGCGTTGTTTTATTCTTTTCTAGGTAATCTGACTATATATTACTATCTTTGATTGGCAATCATGATAATAAGCAACATTATATTTTGGCAGGGTGTCTGACTGCAGAGTCGCAATTATAGAAATCTTGTCTTTTACACGCGTAATTGAATAACTTTCTGAAACTTTTTATCGTAGCCTTTCAGTTGATAGTATGATATAATTGTTCTGCTTAAATTTTTTTACTTTATTACGTTTTTACTTATCTTATTGAGCATAGAAACGTGCCTATGCGTTTCCGGGACGCGTATGTCCCATTAAGTACTTTCATACTTTGTTCTTGTTTCTTTATCACAAGCAGTAGAATGTAATAATGTTATAAATACGTTTATAATATGTATGTATAATATATCTATATAATAAGAATACATTATATAACATACCCACAGAAGATCGGAAGTGTTTAATGTGATTGGGTCACATATGTCCCACTCAAAAAAAACTGCTGAGACACATGTGTCCCAATTTTTAAAATAGACATACAACTTTTAAATTTGATCAGTACCTATCCACCATTAAGTACAATCGATTTCTGCAAGTCAATATAATAAAATCCAGAGAGAAAAATGTCGGGTTGGAAGGGTTAAGGCTGTACAAGCGTGACTATGGGGAAGCTGACTACAACCTTTTGCCACATGTGCTACTTGTTATCGGGGTTCTAAATAAGTAAATAGAATGTCAGAATATGATAAAAAGATTTGCCTGTCCAAATAGTTAAGGATATATATCATTGTTAATGTCGGGATATTTGAGTTAGAATTTACCTATGTCTTTATATGCATCTACATAGGTAAGTACGTGTGAAGTGGTCAAGTAGTTAGCTTAGAGCATATGATCATCAATAATAAGTAAGGATGAAGGTGCTTTAATTAAATAATTGTTATTATTATCGTAAAAGACTAATCTGGAATTGAAACAAATGATGTAACGTCACTTTGAAAAAAAAATTGAATAAGGTGAATGTCCCAATTTCTGCTCATTTAAGAGGTTACACGTCATAAAGAAGGTGTAAAAAATTTGTTTGTGATCAAAATTTGCAGAGTAATTTATTAATTCTTTAATAATAAATCAACCCTTTCAAAAACTATTTACGATAGATATTTCAAGATGTTTAACTACTAGTAATTTATAATTAAATACAATGCTTTAGATGTCCGTACTTCTGCTCACGAAAAATAGCCATGTACGTATTTCTACTCACCATTTGTACCAATTTCTGCTCACATAATATGTTGCTTTTTCAGGTTAAAATAAGTTACATCTTTTATGGAGAGGTTTTATAACACAACAGAAAAGCATAAAATAATGATAAACAAAAAATAAAATGCCTTCGACTAGAAATAGAGGTTACAGCATACATCCAATTGTGAGGTTATATTACTAAAATTTTGGTGAGTAGAATTTAGAAATGCGGACATGACGGTGATTCACTTGACCCTAAACCTACTTAGTGATCCTCCAGGGAGTGATCGGTATAACCGCAGCCATTTGGGGCAAAACCGGAAATAACATAACCTAAACATTCATTAAATCGTCTGCTTTCCAAGCTGATTGTTTATCTATCTCTTTCTATCCGTATTTCTGTCTCTTTCTTTCTTATAGTTTCTGTCTGTGTCTACTTCCGCTTTTGCCACAAATGGCGGCAACCAATCAGCGACGATACACGTTGTTCCGATCACTCTCTAGAGGATCACTAAACCTACTCACCTGTTTTCTATTTAAAACAAATTAAAAATAGTAAAAAATCTAAATCCAGAGCACAATACGGTATCAGTTTTTGTTATTCAATAAGAATTTTTACCGCGAAAACTATTTTCTGTCCAATTATCGAATACCAATAGTGACGCGGTTCCTTAGCACAACCAACTAGAACACGATCGAAAAATCATGAGTCTCTCGTTTTAAAAGTTTTTCGTTGCTTGTACTGCATTTTGATTAACCCCAACCTCGTGCAACACTCGCGTAAATGTTCAAGTAATTTAGAATTATTTTGTTGCAACAATAGTACAAACGTAACGCTTATAATAATAAGAAAAATACAAAATGAGCAGAAATGGGGACATGAACAGAAATGGGAACATTTACCTTATGGTACATCATAGTGCACGTTTCCGCAATAAATCTTTAAGTTGGACAACAATTAAATGTCCATAATTTTCACTTTGTGTTGTCATTACAATGTTAAAATGAATAGTCAGCAAATAACGATGAAAATGTAAATAAACACAACTTCTAATATTATAATATTTTAATTTGGTATGTGCGCTAGTGGGCCACTCTGCGCTGAGTTTAGCGTCAGTTTCCTCAATTTGCATTACATTCGATCATTTATAAAATGATATCCCCATTAAACACAGCCGAAACTAGTTAGAGTAAGAGCTACACAGAATTGCTAGAAACTTGAAAAGCATAAACAGGGACTCCAGGTTGAACGCACCCCAGGCACATTTCTTCGCGGTCTTGAAAATATCACCGACGCGAAACGAGAAACAATCGACCCACCCTCCCCACCGTGCCTCGGCCGAGAGCGCACAGACGGTCGAGAAATTACCGGTAGATTTATTTCGAGTATCGACGCGGAACGATCGCGGAAATCCGTGCGTCTCGTCGGCGATCCATAAAAAGGAGGCGACGGGAACAGGCAAGGAAACATTCCAGGCCCGTCCACTCGTAAATTCCCGGTTTACTCGATGCCGGGCAACAGCCATCGGGGCGATCGTCGTATAATCCTCGGGACGACGCCATACCCTCGCGTTTCATTGGCACGATAATAATTATCCGGGCGAATAGCTCGAAAATGTGTAGCCGCCGCGGCGAACAGTAGTTTCGTCCGTTCGAAACTGCGCCCCGTGATACGGAATTGCCTGCATTCTGCCGCGACCGCCGCGTCGGAACAGCCTGTGCGCGCAGCCGAGTTGTATTTGTGTGCGTCGGCCGCGAGACGGGGGAGACAAGGTCCCTGGTAGAAATTATCCGGCATTTCGAAACCCTTGGATTACCCTTATCGCGCGACCCAAATTCAAGCCCTTCCATTCCCGAGCGGATTACCAGTCCTACCCGCGTGTGCACGCTAGCATTCCGGGGGAATCCCAACCCGAAACATCCTGCGACGGTTATGGATACACAGGGGGTGGCGTGCACGCGCCCGATCGTCCGCTTTCGGGGGACACCTCTGTGGTGTACACGCGTCAAACAGAACCAAAACTGTGCGTACAGTCGGGCGCAGGAGTATCCGCATTGTCTCGTGTTGGAGTTAAAATAATGGAGCGGGAGATCCGTGGCGATTAGATGGGGATGATTTGAAACGGGATGGTCTAGCGACAATGGAGGCACTAGTCTGATTGCTTCTGAAAATAGTAGGTACACTTTAGGGCGCGTTATCGTATACAGGAGTAGATACCATGTGTGACGTTTTCGTGACAGCGATGCGAGTTTAGTTTTGGTGAAGATTCCTTGCGAAGAGGGACAATACGCCGTCTCAGAACGTTTGAATGTTCGATTCATGGAAATTTCGACACCCTGTATAGAGGATTGGAAATAGAGAGGCGTAGGTGAGAACGCACACAGGCACGGAGGGGGTTGGAGCGCGCAAACTCGCGGGCAGACGGAACCACTCGTACGCACTCGTAAGCGCCCACACGGAGAGAGAGCGTAGGGGAAACGGAAATAGGGGCATATGCAAACGTATGCCGTCAACGAGGGTATTGTCGCCGGCCCCCGTTGGCATTATTGGATTAAATACACTCGAGTATCCGAAACGGCGAGACAAACGGCCAGCCACAACGAAACCGCGCTTGTCAGTCGTAATTGGCCCGATGAGCAATGATGACTTCCGGTTTGCTCGTGGTAATTTAGTCGTGGCTACGAGCTCTTCTTTCAGTAGGGTAAGTCCGGGAGAGATGGCCCACTTTTTTATAACAATCAGTACACCGTAAATCTAGTGGTTTTATAAAGGACAAAAATATATTTGCGAAATAAAATCGAATTGAAAAAATAATCATACATTTAAAAAAAAAAATAAAATTGCAGTCTATGCGAAAGGCCCATATAAGAGGTAACATGTTATGAGGTTAATAAGACGAAATATTATTTCTTTTTCTTGCACAGAATTTATCCACACACATTGCATAAGTTTAAAAATTTTGAGCATCATTCGTGAAACCATTTTTTACAGCTCATACAGTGAACCCAGTCATCGGGTTTCGATGTACAGCTGTACTGCTCCCCACAACCCACCCATTTTGCCACTTTGGACTGCTTCTACGGTTTTCAACAATGCCTCGTTTGTCCCTCACTTCCTACGCTGATTATATCCTTGACTATATTCTGTTGGCACGTTGTGCAAAAACATTTACTAGCTATTATGCATGATTTTATGATGGGCCAACTATCCTCGAAAGAAACGGGTCAACTTACCCGAGAGTCAAGGAGCGCTGACTCGCTTATTTTTTTCAATAATTCTACGACAATATCTCATCACAAGAACGTAAATATAACCTTTAAACATTATATTAACGCACTGCATTCAGAAAAAGTCGTTACTATTTTGTAAAATGTCAGTAAATTATAATTTAAAGAACGCGTAGAAAATTTTTGAGAATAGTCCATTTTTACATTACAAATAACTTACCTGATTTTACAGTTAAAAGCAAACAGAAAACACGATTATTATGTCTTGTGAGCGACGCGTAATATACCAACTGAAAATCGCTACGTTCTAGAACGTAAACGTGATCGAGCCATCTCACCCGGAATCACTCTATCTATAGTCGAATGAACTTTCTCAGTTATTTAGTATTAGTGTTCTTTATTCAGTAATTCAGGTTTTAAATAGTTTAGGTCGGTCCATGGTCGGACACTGCTAATGGAAATATTAATAGGTTCAGATTCGAAAATCAGCATAAAATATTAGGCAAGTATTTAATTGATAGCATATGTTTTGGATTTATGTTGCTGGCTGGCAGGTCAAGTGGATCTACTTAATCTGTCAAAGTCTCACCAGTGCCAACTGCACTGTGTCGCTTTTGGTATGTCGTGGTTGATGTGGTAAAGCACTCAGGGACATAGGACTGAAACTAACATGGCGGTTGATGATGTAATTAATAATGGAATCCTTCGATGATGATCAAACGAGTATTGTCACAAACGATAATTAAGAATTTCTAATGTAGTCAAATGGAATTCTTAAGGGCACTATGCAGTCAAGTCGCTCGAGAATCAAGTACTTTTGCGAATTAATTCGAAGGAGATGAACGCAAGCACAGACTTTTCCTTTTACACAATGCTTATTACTATTACGTAGAATAAATTTTTTTTTATCAACATATCTCTTTTACAAATGACTCCACAAGAAGTTGTTTACTCAGTGGTTTAGAAAAAGTGTCTTTAGTAGGGATCGAAAAAGTTCTAGAACTTTTATTTTTAAAAAAATTCTGTTAGAATTTATTTGTTTCGTTTAAGAAAATATCTGTTCCTGTGGAATTTTTATTTAAAGAAATGTTTTACTCTTAGGAACTTCTTTAGTGTTCTCATGGAACAGATAATTTAGAACATACATGATAAAAGTTCCATGGAAACAGATATATTAGAACATTTATTATAAAAGGTTCTATAAGATAAAGACAAGTACTAAACTATTTGGTACTAGTTTTATTTAAAAATATATCATATTTTTGTATTTATGTAATAAAAGGTATGAAAATCATAACATAAGTAATTAATCGTTTCATAAAAAGTATGGAACAGAAAAGAAAACTTGTCAAGAATAATACCTAAATTACATTTTTTTATAATGTGCATGAACCAAAATACAAAAAATTCTATAATATCTGCGTAGGTAAATATTACAAATAAATAACACATCCAGAATATCAATTTAATTGTAATAATTATTTATTATTGTTGTAGTATTATTCATTGAATAGTACTCAGTATTTGTTGCAACGATTGAGAACTTTTTTAATATTGATGAACAAAATATCTGTTCCTGTTACAGAGAAATATTTATTTTTATATTTTATAAGTTCCATTCCAATTAGAACTTTTACTTTATCTGTTCTCATGGGAACTTATAATGTGAGAACATTTTTAAAAAAGTTCCACGGTCCATGTTTCAAATAGAACCTACTGAAAAGTTCCAGAACTCTATCGGAACCTGGTCTTTAGTTTTACCTTGATATTGTGCTTCAAAATAAATATACAACGGTTTCCTTGGAGTATTTCTCCTAGCACTTGTAATTTTGGTGGGGACATCTGAAAAAATTGAACCAAAATTATTAAAATAGCGATTAGGAGAAGGTGATTTGTACGATAAATGTTGATTTTCGGTGTGCACAGATGGCTGTTTTTTTATTTAAAAAAACTAGAACTTTTACACTTAATCCCGAGGTCCACTCTAAAAAGGAATATATATTGAACATGCTGTACAAATTTCAAATCGATCCGAACCTTCGTTTTTTCACAATCAGGGCAAAACCACAGAAAAACGTCTACACATTAGACGAGTGTAGTTCCGTCATATACATGTATATACAATCAAAACAATTTTTTTTCAGTTTCTAGTATTACTAAACATTACTCAAAAGCACTACTTAGTCACAATTTGTATCTCCTTACAATTAATTCACAAAAAAGTTCTAGGTCTTCGAGCGATTTGACTGCCTAGTCCTCTTAAAAGAACAGAGTATTTTACGTCGCCAGTTTTATTAATAAATCAGTAATGCGTAATGTACTGATAATATATAATAGCCGACGGGGGTAACGGCGCAAGTTAATCATCAAATATTCACTGAACTCACGCGTATATGACTTTCACCGCTGTGAGCTGTATACATACGTAGGTGATTAAGTAGTATATGGACGCATAAGCCAGACGTACTGGTAACCGCCTTAAGCTTAATTCACACATTACGTCCCTCCAGTAGCTGACAGGAAAGTTAACGAGTAGATACTATTCCTAACCAATTATCAACACAAAAGTATCTTAACATCAATATGATTCTTACTCAAAATACAACTTCTCCGAAACTCCACTCCTACCATCTGCAAACTCAGAATTCACATCTTACAATTTCCGCCAAGTTTTTCGACCGAAGCTTCTCCAATTCAGCCAAGAACGAATAGAAACAAGTTAACGAAATATTTTAAGGGCAGTTTTCCCCTGTTTCGCCACTTTCGTGTCGGCCATAGAGATTTTACTGTGAGGCGACCCTTACGAGAGCACGGTCGTCGATCCTCAAATATACACGCGCTCTTGGGGAGGCAGGTTGCCCGCGTGTACATAAACACGCGTTGAATACGTAAACTCTCATCCCCGAAACAGGTGCGCTCGTCTCAGGCGTGCTGGCAGCTCGTGCGGGCCCGTCGAACGAAAATGGATGCATACGCGTGCGATCGAGTGCACCGTTGGTCCAGTCAGTGTTATCGGATTAAACACATTCTCTAATTCCAACGGAGGTCTAAATAGAACCGTGATCGTTGCCTGTGGTGATAGGAGCCTCCCTTGACGCGCATCACCGTGACGTGGATCTTCTCTCACTTTATTATTCGAGGAATCCTCGGGGAAAACACTATAACGGTCTGAAAAGTAAGGGTATTCTTGGAAATTTTTTCAAACAAACAATGCAAGTAAATCAACGTATTGCTTAGTATAGTTAATATGTACATATTGAAGGGTAAAAAAATTTTTTTCAGGTAAATTCGTGAATCCCTTTCCGGTATACTCCTCGTCAAAAAGTGCGCTGCGATCCTCTGGCGTTGACAGTGATCTCGCCATACGGTTAATCTGAATTCAAAATGATAAAAATATTTAGAATCTAGAAGCCTATGTCTATTACAGTACATAGGGAAAAGTTAATACTGCAAATGATGACAAAATGGCGGAGCACTGAAAAAAATTTCATATCTCATGGAAAGATTGAACTGTTCTGTTCATGAAAAAAAAATAGAACTGGGCCTTTAATTAAGAAAACACTCTCGTTCGCAACACACTTTTTTAAAATGTTCATCACAAACAGTGTCAAACGTTTATTTTATCGTGAAGCATAGAATTGGCAAATTGAGGGGTTGTATTTATTCATTGCTCATGTTTATTCGTATAATTTCGTCTATTTTACCATTTTAGTGGAAGTAGCTCTCGTCATTCTTTTATACGCCTTTCACTGCGCCTTACCCACGAATTTAACCAATATTTCAATTCGTTGTATTACGTACGAGCAACGTGTTTTCTCCAGCCGATCTCATCTCACATTCATCGCGTCGATATTAACCTGCCTACTTCCATTTTCTTATCGCACAATCGCTGTGCCCAAAATTCGCGTGGCTAAGGGTAGGAATTTTTCAGAAGGGGGACAGTTTTGTTACAGTCGTCGGGAGTGTATAGAAAAAAAAAAACATAACGCATCGTATGAATAGTCACGATTCGTGAGAGGACTGTTAAACATACGTGGAACGCGACTGGAATAGAAACTATGGCCGCGAAAGGGGGTGGTCGTGCACGTACGCGTCGTCGTCGACGGGGGAATTGTTGGTCCCGTCGGTGTCCCGTTAGTGTTATTGGATTCTGTACAGCCGAATAAGCCATCAACGAGGACAAGCATCCGCCCGAAATCGTGTTCGTTACGCAAATAGTCGCGTCTTTGTTATTACCCGCTACTTCGCCCCGTGACGTATTCACTTTGTGACCGGCGCGTGCTTCGATACAGGGAATCACCTCGAATCGGGAGGCGTTATTTTACTCGATAGACTTGGCCCTGGGTCGAGTTAGCCATTCCCTCACGGAACGAGTCCTTTGACCGTTGCCCGACGAGAAATCGTACCCTGTCAACCTTATGTCCACGGAACAGTCCTCTACGTTTCCTGGGAGAATTTGCGACCGATTCGCGTCACGCGGGATATTCAACTGTTGCGAAGTCAATTATAGGGTGTTTTTGGTAAACGTGTTCATGGTTCACGCAGGCTGGTAGTAGATGCAGTATATGTCTGACTATATACAGACTACTGTCACTTGCATTACTTGCACTTTCGTTCTTCTTTCACAGAAGCAGAAAAGTGTAGGGGAAAGGTGACTAAAATGATCCCTCGGGGTAAAATAATTCCTGGCTGTTCTGCGGCTATTACTGCTGCTATTTCTTAATATCGTTATACAAAAGTTCAGCCCGTACGTCGTGAAGTGTCGCACGAAGTGCCATGTAAATATCAGCGCTGTGTATGTTATAAACAAAAAAAAATCAAAATTACTGCCTTTTATCTAAGGTAAGGTCTTTTACAATTTTGTGTAATTTTTGTCACAAACGGCTTAGTGTGACAGCTGTTTTTTCGCGAATTTAATGACAATTCAACAATAAGTTAATGTATGTTTCGTTACCGAATGTACTAATTTGACGTTATATGCAACCACTGATTGTGAGTTGGATGTTTGGGGTCATATGATCCCTCTCTAGTAGGGTAAAATGATCCCAGGAATCCCAGGGTGTGCGCGAAATAATTTGAGTCTGTGAAGCTGATCTCATTTTCTTATGTTTGTTAGTTGATTTTAAGTACTTCTATTCATTGATTATGTACCAAAAATTATCTAAGATTTGATTCTTTTAAAAAATTGTTTTAATTTATTATGTTCGCATATTTTGTGATTGAGTTAAATTTCTGTTTTTATTTACATAAATCAATGTTTTTAATGTTCGTCTAATCAGTAGATATAAAATGATCCATTTATACACATAGCTGTACAAAATGACCCTTTAGTATGCCCTAACATAAATGCGAATAAAAAATATAATTGATCATGTAGCTAAATTTGATTTAAGTCAATAATAAGGTAGATAAACGAACTTACAAAAACTACTTTACTTTTATTTAAATATTATGCATTTGTATTTTTTATATGAATTGCGCCTTAAGGGGATCGTTTTAGACACCTTTCCTCTATAGTCCTCGATTTGCATGAGATATAAGATGCTTCTGGGGTTCTCGAAATCGCCGAAAATTCGAGCGCTCTGTTTCCGCGTAAAAGAGCAACGACGGGCATCGTAATTTGCGCAAATGAAACTGATCGTAGAGTTTGAAGGTTTGCGTTACGCTGACCGGCGAAAACAAAAACACCTCTCGTAATTGCGTTATTTGTCGCTGGCCCGTTTCGCCCGGTGTAAATTGTATTAAATATAGGGAACGGGATCCCGAGCAAAGCCCCTTTGTGGCCGTTGAATTTGTTTTCATGCAATTAGAAGTGCTATGTAGCAGCCTGGTTGAAATTTTGAACGGCGCGCGGTACTCGTTACAATGAGCTCACGCAACGAATGTACAAGCACGCGATTTGCAGCTGACGCTTTGTGTGCACGCGCCGACGAGGGTGTATTGGACGCGGCGCGTAATGCCGCCGTGCCGCGGAACGAACGGGTTATTGGATTAAATACACGTAACCGATCGAGTGGGTGTGAAACGCTCGGTGTCGATTATTATCCACAAATAATCGCCGGCATCCTGATTGCCACTGGCTTCGCGTCACGAAATTATGCTGTCGATCGCGGCGCCTGTACGGCTATTATTTACAATGAATCGCAAATAACGCGGAACCAGGGCTTCTCGGATTAATTGGGAAAATTCAACGTGGGATGATTCGCGGTGAATGAAGATTTGCAGGGATCGCTGACGGGCAGGAAATGGGCAGCTTGGGGATCTGAAGGCGCGGTAGGGTAAACTGTGCAATGATTGGCACCCTAAGCGGAAATCCCAATTGGAATGTCTATATTTTTTTGTCAAGTTTTTATATGGTCTTAATTTTCAGTTATTATCAATAATTATGGATTTCTCATTAAAATAAAACATCTTGAGCACATATTAAGTCTTTTATTTTAAAAATATTCAATGATAAACAAAAATAAGCATAAAAGTACAATCATTGGCACCCTAAAATTTAAGATTATATAGAAAAACATGTGTAGTTAAAAACGAAGTTTAAAGTGTTTAAACAGACTATTTCATTTACTATTAAATACCTACAACACTTAGTAAATCTGTATTTCAATCCATTACTTAGTTATAAAGCGACAAAATATACTTACCTACCGCTTATCAAAATTTTAAGAAAACGCCTAAAACTCAGGTGTTTGTCCCACGTTGTGTTGTTGCCAGATGTAAAATGTGTAGTTCAATTACTGGGCTTTGCAGTGTTGTAGTGAAAGAAAAATAAGAAATTGTAAAAGAAGTACTTACTTTTTAATCAGGAGTGCCAACGATTAGTGCAATGCCAGCATTAGTGCAGTTTACCCTATACACAGAATATACGTGATCTGATGATTATAAGACGTATTTGTCACAAGATACGAGAACTATGAGTCATGAGGATGTCGGGGTCATTAGGCGTAGGAATCACAAGATACGAGATCAATGTCTGCCGTGGGAATTACGATATGTGGGCGTGATAATGCGTGAGAAACACAAAAATTATAAATTACAAAGTGATCATAAGTGCCACAACATTTAGATTCAGTGAATTACTTTCCGCGTCTGCTTCGCCACCGCGCCCTTGAATTATATCCACACACACACGCATGACAGAAACAGTGTTGTGTTAAGGTGTACGTCAGCTAGAGAATCATCGTTGTTCCCGTCGGGATTATTGGATTTAATGCACTCGAGTAACCGATCCTGTAGGCACAAACACTGACGCTTCTCGTTGAAACGAGGTTTGTCATTCGCAAATAGTCACGCGACCTCGCCTGTCATTATAACTCAGACGCTGTGACAGCGCTAAGCAGATACGCTTGAGGCACTCCTGGCGAAATATTCAACGTTCACTTGTGCTTTCATTTGAACCTTTGCAGTAACGAACGGTAGATCATCAATCTTTCAGATGTGAATATGCTTACAGAGTTTTAAACTTTCACATACTATTATTCAATAAAGAGTTTCAAAAATTTGACGAAGGTGATCATCAAGAATTTACGCCGTGTATTCCCAGTAGCACAGATCAATGTCAAGCAGTCCCCACTCGAGGCGGATTTCATTTCCACTTGCTACTCCCAGTAGTGCTAGTCAACGATAATTGACACACGCCGGAACAGGCGGCTCGCGGTGCCCACAAATCCTGCTGTAAAGAAAGAGGACCAGCACGTTTCTCGTAACAATCGGGTGGCAGAATTACGTAAAATGTCCCAATTAAAATGCGCCCATAAAGCGTCTCAAAGCGATCGTACCGCCACATTAATTAGCAACAGGACACCCCTACTAATTAACGAATCAAAGCAATGGAGACCCACTCCGATAATTCGGTCAACACTGTCACTTTATTATGAATAAACGTAGGCTGAATTGCAAACGGCATTGAGACTCTTTCAGGGGAGCCCGCCTCCATTTCATATTACACCTGCTTGTCAAACGGAAGTGTGTGTGGATCGAAACCACCGATTGCCACACGCGGTCGCCATCCAATTAGCGGCCTTCTGGTTTCCTGAAAATCGAGCGACCAAAACCTGCCACGTCGTCGAGCCTTGTATTCGGGGGATTATGGCATTCTCGATTACCGTTATCCGTCGACAAACATTGCGCCGCTTTTTCTGCGGCGAGCCCGGCACGCGTCCTGAACCCCTTTCGCGTTAATAAACATCCCGGGAGAGGGATCGACGCGTCGCGAATGTTAATTAACCAGAGACGAAATGGGCCCCCAACCCTTTTACGACCAGACACTTTCGTTGGATTCCACGTAAACGTTTTCAGGGAACAGATGGTCCCCGCAGCCCTTTACGTGGCCATTGTTCCCTTATCTTAATTGTTCAAAGTAAATTCGCCGCGGCGGGGGTGAATTTTGTGTTGCCAGACGTTTCGTAATTGCAGTTTTCTGGGATCCCTTCGCTATGCGCTTCGGATGGGTTTGGTCGAGGGAAGTTGTAAGCTTCTTGCAAAATTAGCGAATCGTTAAAGCGACTGGGACGGGATGCTGTTCCTTGCAGCAAACAGGATGTATTAATGGATTCTTTAAATTCATTACAGAACGTCCGTAGTAAGTTGCGATACTTGGAACTTTCTGTGTGATTGATTCAAGGGAACCTTTAGCCACGTCGCACAGTGGTTCCAAATCGCTAAAAAGCGCAGAAATCGGTGCTCGGTGGGTTTTGGAGTCGCTGATTACGAATCTGAAATTCTAAATGTTTAAAACAAAATGACGAATCCAATATGTCGGACGCGTATATTAGAAACATATTTTGGTCTAAACTTGGTATCCTAAAATTTTCGAGGTCGCTGATTATGAATCTGAAGTCAAAATTGCGAAAAACCAAATGGCGGATCTAATATCACTGGTATAAACGTTGTTTTCAAGTTAATTTTTGTGAATATTGATTATTTTCCGATTTTTTTACTAAAACGATATAATTAGAATGTCGAATTTAATATGTCGACGTTAATTTCAAAACTTTTTTAAAAATTATTTTGAAAATTTTATTTTTTCCCGATTCTAGTGAAAAAAACTCAACATTTCTGCCTTTAGTAGCTCATGTGGTTCAAGTATATTGTCGAAAATAATAAAAGAAAACTATGGATTATAAGTGTCGTTTGAAATAACAAATGCTGTTTCTTTCATATACTAAATACACTTGGCACTTTAAATTTAAATATCTTAAAAACCGCAACTTTTCT
Source organism: Andrena hattorfiana (assembly GCA_944738655.2). NCBI lineage: Eukaryota > Metazoa > Arthropoda > Insecta > Hymenoptera > Andrenidae > Andrena > Andrena hattorfiana. Next base: position 12,048,530 of record OX122893.2, on the reverse strand, counting down.
CAATTGGATATCATACTTGACATGTTACTTTATATCAAGAAACTTGTTACAGCGTGGCACTCGGTAACACTCGTCTTTGTTTTCCGTCCGTTTTATCAAAACATGACTTAAATTTACGACACATTGAGAAGGGAATTACAAGGATAAATTCAAAGATATTTTACTTTGTTTCCGTGGAAAGTTTATGTTTATAATACCTACTTTAACGGTAAACGGTTTCACATATGGATCTTTTCAGATAAACTTTCTCTGACACATTAAACATGCTCCCATTTTCAAGCCATTAAGGAGCATGAAGTGTCGTTAACTTTGACGGCCTATATCTTAATAACTAATCAATATATTTAAGAAATTCAAGCGGCATTTCATGCACTGATATATATACAACAAATCTGCTATAATAGCAAAAAGCTGTTATATACGTCGAAAATCGAATTTTGGCCAGCTTTTTGGCGATTGGGGACCACCGTGCATCGTTTCTTATTACAAGTACCTCGGAAGGGACGATTTCCTTGGGAATACAGGGTGGTGAAACGATCCCCGATTTTATCAATATCGGTCTCAAACTGCTAACCACAAGATATTCCCCTGAATTTCCTAAAACACCAACAGCTCACTAAAAACTTCGTCTCTCGTCAGCATTGTGTTTCACCAACCTCTAATCCCCAAGCAGCAGCTGCCTAATAAACCCTATCCTTCCATTCTGCACACACTTTGATCGTTCATGGAACAAGAAACGCAGCGATTGGACGGGTAAGAGGAACAGTTTTGCGTCAGGTCGTATCCCAGCCGTAAAATTTAAAGCCTCCCCTTTACCAGGAAGGAAGGGTGTCATTTCGCGGAAGGTTTGCTAAAGGTTAACAGCCTAGGTACCGGGACTCGCGGGCCTGGCCGTTACTCGTGGAAAGGCAAAGCAACGTGGCGTGCAGTTTCTTCGCAGGCGTGTGTCCACGATGCGTGCTGCGACCCGTGGGCAGAGATTGCCAGGGACGACGAGGCTAACTTCGTTCGGGTTAGCGGTGATTCGATTTACCTGGAAGGCCAGCCAGGGCCAAGTGTACAACACGTTGCAAGCCGGGACAGCAATATGTAATCCACTTTAACCACACACGCCACCCTCGTGCCTCCACCACCTCCTCCTCCTGTGTTGGTACATCGACCAGACCCTTCTTCGACCGAGGGTATCCTCTTTTCTCGTCGCATCTCGCTCCGGACCCTTGTCGAGCTGCTTCTTCCACCTAACGTGGCTTAAGCATCGTGAGCTGTTCCTTGCGTTACCGAACAGCGGGAAATTGATTTTCATGGGGGATGGCGAAAGTTAAGGGAATTGGGAAGGTGGTGGACGATGTGATCGGCGAAGATTTGAGAGATTCTCCAGTGGTGACGGTGGCGAGGGATTCTGATCTTCTGGGTATACTGTTACATTGGAATTTGCATCTGTTCCTCTTCCTTTTCTGAGGGATGCACTTTCTTCCTGTCAAATGTATTTTGCGATCATTCACATGGTAAACTTCATATCGATCAAGTCAGTACACATATAATTCCGCGAAAAATGTATTAAGGTTGGAAGTATTTTTCAGTAGAAGCGTTTGAAGTTACATGGCAGTCACATTATGTAATATTGCTTCTGGTAAATTGCATATTCGTTAGATTCTATCAAACCTTTATATGCTACAGTGTTTACAAGTCACATTCAGCTTGAATCTCGGCATGGTTCGGATTTCAGACCCTGGCATTACGAGCAATTGGTATTGCCACAGTTGCAGGGGTACGGCTACGTATTCCTGGGAACGTATAAGACCAGCACGTGATTGAAATTTTCATTGCCTCCTTGCATTAGCTGTTTTCGAATGCGCCCAGTGTGCTGCGGCAGGTTTTTTTTTTTGCGCGATAAAAACACACGGGGGGAAACAAAGGGCTGAAAGAGGGGTAAAACTGGCGTTGCTGAAACGAGGTAATGTTGTGGAAAAAAGTAATTATAGCAATGAAACGATTTTGCGAAGCTTCTGCGCGCATGTAGTTTAATTTAGAAACCGTTATTTGCAAAATGAGAACGTTGAATTATTCGTGTTCGTAATCCCAAGCTGCAAAATACACCGGACATTCTACCTATTTTTGGAAGCTTCCAGTCTCCACAAATAAATTCCTTTTATAATACCAATCTAAAGAATCCTTCTCGTGTCTCCTTCTTCTTGATCGTACACGAAGCGAATGAAATTTTCGTGAAACACAGAGCATCCTCCATGGATAAAGTCACCCTTAATTCTCGAAGACCGCCGGGTCGCAGAGTATAATACCGTTTGTGTTAGGGGTTATTCGATTTATCCGGATGGTCAGCAGCAGCAGCAGGGTCAAGTGTGCGCTGTCCGTTGCAAGCTGGGACAGCAATATGTAATCCATTTTAGTCTGGTCCCCTTGCTAGCTGTAGGCTTGAAAGAACCACCTGCGAGAGGTTTCATTTATAACGCCGGATCAGCGCGTAGAGCTGGTAACCTCGAACAATTCGTCTGGTTCTTAATCCACGGCAATGAATGTAATCGCGGTGGAAAAATTCGCTCCTTCCCTCCGCGGCGTTGCTCCTGAAAATTCTGACCAAGGAAATTTTGATTTCCTCAAGGTTACTTGCAAAATATTTATCTCCTATCGAAGGTCATTTAGGCGCTCCATTTCATTTCGGTAATAATTTTTTGGAAGAGCGAGAAGTGAAAAGTTTCGTTTATGAGTAGATGTTAGCGTTAACAGAATTTCGAAATGCTATGGAACTTGCATAGGAAAAATATTAATATTCATTAATATGGCAAATAATAGAGAGCTAGATAATAGAGAGCTGCGACGAAAGAGGAGATGTGCTTCGGAATACGTACATTCGAAGGTACACGCTTAAAAGTTGGGACGCACGGAATCGATAGTGGGTGAATCGCATGTAACACGATACTGCACAGTAGTGAACTACGCATTGGTGTCACGGCTCGTATCGGATACCCTTATCACTGGTCTTACAGATAAATCGAATTGTTGGTAACGCGAACGACGTTATCCTCTTTGTTCCCGTCAATCACCCCGCTCGAGCACATTGTATTTTACAGCTGCGATTGGAGGACAACAGATTTATGCAAATAGCGTGGAGTGAAAATACGAAACCGAGGTGTTTCGAGTCGGTATTATTTTGCAGATGATGTAAATACACTCGTGAGAGCCATTCAGTAATTATTTGATTTCGAGACTGCGAGAAGAGATGTTTGGTAAAAGATTGATAGCGACAGCTACTCAGAAAATACGGTATTGTTCGCGCAGACTAGAGTCACTTCTCAAGTTGAACCGTAAAACTTCTTACGCTTACTATTCATTATACACCGTCTTTCTTTGATTACAATTCAAATGATAATCTACCCGGCGATTCTTAATGGGATGGAAATTCATGAGGTACGGCCGCGTAGTCGCGAAGTAAAGTTCAGAGTAGAAATGAACGAGGGGAACCGGAAGCGAGTCTCTGCTCGCTACCTAACTCGTAAATTCTAAGCAGCTTAAGTCAGGGGGCGTGCGTCTCAATCCTTTGCTACGTTTTAATGCCACTGAACTTAACGATACGATTGCCATTGACGCCATTCCAGCCACACCTTCTGCCCACTGGTTCCTACGTCGACTTTATTATTGACATCACTACTGTGATATTAGTCCTCGTGGCTTTGAATACTTTTAATGGATGTTAAACGAGGACTGTCGGCTTTTAATGCTCCTGTATACCTGTGTCAATAATAGTTGGCGCTCAATAATTTTCAAAAGGCGATTCACAAAAATCCTGTTATCAAGTTGAACTACAGCTGAAATGGGTAATTTTTATTCACAAGATTGTTCAGTGATTTAGAAGAAAATTTACCCCAATAGATTATTAGGATTGCGTGACAGTGTCCCTGCTCGAAATGAGGCTGCCAATGTCTACGTCTACAGTAGACGTATGGAAACGTCGTCGATTACACGCTACACTAGCGTTCAACTAGTTATGATAGAGTTCGTCCTCGGTGACTGTTGGAAGTTTTCAAGTGTTGGCACTTGTCACTCGATGGCTTCTGCCCTGATACCATGTAGCCCGCAAACACAGATTCCTTCGTCGGTCGTTTAGTGGGAGCTTCAAGGACGTTCCGCTGCGGTCTGAACTCCTGCAATCTGAATTCCTTGAGTAGAGATTGCTATAGGCTACATCTGCGCCCTTGATTGCAATCGATCTCTGTGTTCCTCTGACTGGACTACGACGTATCGATTCGAGCTCACCTTAACCTTGCAAATAAGCGGCGACTTTTGGTCAGTTGAGCTTGAATAGGTTAGCAAAGTAATTAGATAAATTACACTGTCCAATAAAATTGAACTTTTTTTGTGTTCTGTAACATTCAATAGCCGTTTCTTATAGATTTTCGTGCACTGAAAACGAATCCGCAAACCGTTTGTCGCCATCACCCTCAGTTTTCGAGAACTTCGATTTTGAAATAAAATGCAAATTTTCAACTCTGAACATCTTTTGTGTTTAAACAGTTATTTGGTTGCTTCTTTCGTCAAATAATTCTATGAACCCTCGCAAACACAACGATATAAGTTATTATTGAATTATAAACATTTAAATATGTTTAAACAACTATCAAATGGAAAAGGATACCCGAAATGCACCAATTTTTGCAGATTTCTTTCTATATATTTTAGAAACTAAGCGTCTAGGAGAAAATCTAACTACTCTACTCGATGCAGCAGACATTTTTCCTTCGGAAAGCATCAACAGAAGTGGTAAGTCGCATTTTATTTTCAATACAGAAACGAAAAAGTTTGGCAAAACGTGCGGCGCGGAGAGTGGTACTGTCGTACCACTTTAACTTTCGTTAACGTATAACTTTCGTTTCTGTATTGTAAACAAAGAGTGTTTTACCACTTCTGCTGATGGTTTCCGGAGGAAGAATGTCTGCTGCATCGCGTGGAGTAGTTAGATTTTCTCCTAGACCGTTAGTTATTGAAATAAATATATAGAAGTGAATCTATAAAAATTGGTGCATTTCGAGTGTTCTTTTCCCTATGATCGTTGTTTAAACATATTTAGTTGTTTATAATTCAATAATAACTTATATCTTTGTGCTCGCGAGGGTTCATAGAATAATTTGACGGAACAAGCAACGGAATAACAATTACTGTTTGAACACAAAATATGTTCAAAGTTGAAAATTTGTATTTTTTTCAAAATCGAATTTCTCTAAAACTGAGAGTGATGATTGAGATTCTGAGATGACTGAGATTCGTTTTCAGCGCACAAAAGTCTATAAGAAACGGCTATTGAATGTTACAGAACAAAATGGCTGTTGGACAGTGTTATTACGTATATCAGGGATGAATAACACAGGCTACTGAAGGTTTACAGACTCTTAAGTAGTAACATGTGAAATTATCTATGGAAAGAAGGATTCGATTAGTGTAATTGGGGAGTCAGATTTCGTGATTTAATTTTTCACAGTTGGGAAGGTGTTGCTGAGTGGCCAGTTGACTCTGCTGCAACGATAGTCGCAGAACAGTTGCGTCGCTCAGTTTGCCTTTACAGCACAAAGTCCTCATTGTGTCTGCACTTGTTACAGGAACTTGGAGCGAAACATAACGAAGGGAATCAGCGAGTGATTTCCTTTGTCCAAGCCTCTGTTCTTAATTCAAAGGAGAACCGTCTTTGATTAAGTCACGGTTATACCGTGGACTGCTGTCATCAGCTGCTGCAGCACCAAACTTCCATGTACATATTCGGTGCGCTACAGTCCCTGCGAATCCTATGCAAATGACTGAAGCATTGGGTAACGCGGAAAATATTTGTTACAAGTAAACCGAAACCTGATGAATAATTTCACGTGGAAGTCAAGGAAATTTCGTGACTTATCCCAATTAATTAATCTCTTCATTTTATTGTCGAATTCCCTGACATACATCCAGCAACGCGAACACTCGAGCGGTTACTGGTTTGTTCACGCGTTTCACACGTACGAACGTGTAATCACTTGTCTTTTCTGCCTCTAAACCGCCCTAATTTCCCCACCAGGGAAATGGGTCGCGCATTCGCGAGACAAATGTCACTCGTAGATCATCGCGAGCAACTTGTATAAAATGCTGTCCCGCCCGAATCGCATTGCACACGACCGGTGTCAAGTGCTGGACACTCTCGTCGCTTTACAGGATATTTATGAAGGGCAATTGGTAATCAGATGCTGCTAAACAAAATTGAATTTTAATTTCGTCTATGCTACGCTTCGATTTACGGTTCTATTCATCATTGACTCTTTCACCTGCGCACATTTGATCCTTTCTTTTCAGTGACGCGTGTCTAATAAACGAGTTTAATGTACCTACTGTCTGATAATTAAGAGGCTCAAACTATCGATTTGATTCGATGGTTAATTTCGATGCTCCGTGGAAAGCTGCGGACATCGCGAAATTCTTCCATTCGTCGAAATAAGATCATCGTGTGTGCTCTGGAGCGTAGCTCACGAGTTCATTATGCGGCTGTAATTAGGACGACGCCCAGAAAGCACTTGTCGGCGAAAGGGTGAGGCGGGACGCGATATTAGTTCATTTTCGCGTCCTAATGTCACCGCACCAGCACGTGTTTACGGGGCTATATTTACGGGTGTACAGTACACACCACTCTGTCTGAACCTCGTTTTCTCCTCGCGCAGACCTAACTCAGTGGCGCAGAGCCTCGCTGTTGCTCGAAATTCATCTCGTCTCTAAAGTTGAGGGGCGAAGTTCGGGGGAAAAAGAGTATGATAATTGGGGCATTTATTATTACGAAGATCGATATCGACTATCGAAGCGTTCTAATACGGGAGTGCAATCATATTGTTTACAGTTCGGAGAAAAGAGGGTGCTGAACCACTGTCTTATTTCTCCCGCACACTGGGAACAAGCTCAAACATATGGGCAATTATTTTCACGCCGCAAACGTCACGTAGGTCCAGGAAATTATGAACGAAATAACCCGTGTGGCGTATAATTTTAATCCTAAGCAATTTAATCATGAAAGCTGCCTCCGTTTATGAATTAAATGAAACCCCCGGACCACCGGCAAACTGGCCTGATTCCCGCCGATTCTGGCTCGATTCCTGGGGTCCTTTCTCGCCAAAAATTTTGCTAATTTAAAAGTTTCCCTGGCACTTTGTTGCTACCACCAATGTGGGATGTGTACCTCTCAACGCTTCTTCTTCTTTCGTGGAATCTTCGGGATTAATATGCGCGGCGTTGAATGTTTCAAATTAATTACATACGTCGGATTGTTTTTTAGTAAAACCGTGCACAGGCGTGAGCACAAGCGTGTTAGACACTTTGAAAATCAGTGGGTGCGGGTTTAATCGCTGTGAAGTATAAATATTGCGCCGTGTTTGCAATAAAGCGAGATTTATTCACAATATTCTCCGTGTCGAGGGCTTTCACGCGACTTGTTATCGTAGCACACGAGTTTATTGGCGGAAAGCATTTTACCAGTGCCTTCAGATTTCTCCACGTGATTGCTTCGCCGACGAAGAAAGCGCGACGCGATTAAAATTTCACGATCAGATCCTGCGAGCGCGGGAAAGCTGGCGTTTCACGATGGATGCTGGTATCGACAAACACCCATCGCAGACGCAAATTTTATTGCAAGCCTCGTCCCGACTTCGGGTCAAATCGAAACGAATGTACGGTAAATAATGAACCGTTGGATTACACTTTATTAATCATCCATCCAAGTATAAAAATTGGGGATAGTCGACACAATGCATCGAATCTTAGCTCTCACCAGAGTAACGTACACTTCTTATCGGTGAATTTCAGCTTTAATCGTGAATATCACAGATGAACACGATGGGAATGGTACACAGCAGCGAGCAGCTTGGTACAAGGCCACTTGCCACTGCGGTTTGGCCTCTCAAACTTCGGGTATTGCGATTCGCAGCGGTCGAATTGGAATCGTGGACACAACTATCAGCCTCGATACCCAACACGAACGGAACCGAGGCATAATAAACAACAGATCTGATTCTCTAGTAATAGCATTGCTCCTGGCGAACGAGACAGTTTGCGGAACTATGCTGAAGGAATAGTTTGCCGCGCGGAATGGTGTTTGGCGACGATTACCAGCGATGATTCAAACATCGAGGATGATATCCTCGGCCATCGTGGCAGGCGTATTTGCCTGGCCTCCTTCGAGAATGCATTTTAAACAGCAGTTAGTCTAAGAGCCCCTCTTTCAAGCTGGAAAGTACCTTTCCAGACACCGTTGCGATTGGGTAGAGAATGGAAGCTGTGCCTTCTACAGCCGAATAGAATTTAGAACGTTTCACGTCCCTTTTAACTGTAAGCTGATGATGCTTGAGGATATATTTTAAAAGAGCTCGAGTAAGTTTGCGTCGCAGTTTGCAAGCTTCTTAAAGATCCAATTAAAGTAAGATCAATTGGAGTCGGAGTCTGATAACGAAGGAGATTGGTAATGTCGTCAACTTCTATCCTTATGAAATATTGGTAGGTAATGTGTCCCAGAGTTGTGCAGAATTACAACAGAATTACTTCATGAATTATAATTATAAAATAATTCAATTACATCGTATTCAATTACATTGTAATTCCTAATTCACATCTCTCGTTCAATAAAATTATATCGCAATTCGTAATTGCGATTGATGTACAATTGCAAAGTACAATGTAATTGAATTAGAATTGCGAATTAAGAGGTAACCAAATTGAGAGGTAATAAGAGGTGAGAAACATAAGATTGAGTCAGGTATGAACGGGAAACAGGATACAGTCGCGTCGTATAGAGATGAAAGATAAATATAATCATTTATCTCACTTCTTCAGAATTCTGAGCTGTAATTTAATTACATTGTATTTCAATTACATTGTAATTCGATTACACGCATGATTACAGTAATTAGGAATTGGATTAATTGAAGAGTTTGAATTATGTAATTGAAATACAATGTAATTAAATTACGTAATTAAATTATAGTTTAATTCAATTACCAGAACTATGATGTCTCTATACTTAAGGGTAGTATGGGTACAGGGAAGCATTTCTTTTTCAATTAATTAGAAAGAAAGAAATTGAGTATGAGACTTATTCTTTGACACAATATCTATTGACATCAGATGCTTTAAAGGAACATGTTTGTTTCGCCAAAAATATGCATTATAGATGACGCTACAGATGGATCATTAAAGAGGCTTTTTAAAATAGTTTCATTTGTTTTGCAACGATTTTGACGAAACATAACGAAATTCGGCGACCTGCATGTACATTCTACTTCAGAATACCACTGCTTCTGCACTGAACCTAGAAAAGAAGCAAAATTATGGAAATGACAGCTACGAAATGGCGATTTTCAAAAGTGGCGTTTTTCAGTAGACAAATATGAGGTTTTAGTTTATTTTCATAAAGATTAAGAAGTTTTTGTTAACTTCAATTTAGGTTCAGGCCGAAACTACAAATTTTGTGAACATGCTCGAATTTGATCTGAATCGATTGGAACCTCTGTTTTTGAGTTATCCCAGCAAAACAAAAGAAACTTTTTTAACCCATCGTGGTCACACTTCTGTAAAGTTCCGCAGTGGTCATACTGGCTCCAATGGACCCGGCCGAATTTTAAACACATACCGTACGAACTGTATCAGTCCAATCGAGTCCCAAAAATTATAATACACACTTTGAACATTGTAGAATATGGAATAGTCGTGTTTTAGTAAGAAATGAAATGGCATCACGTGCCAAAAATATTGGGGGGTGTAAAATCCTGAAAAATGAGTTTTTTTTTACTAAAACAATCATACCTTTTTTATTTTTCAATTCATTTTCGTACAGATTGTGGCTGATACTAATAAGATATAGTATTTTAGAAAATATACAGTTTCATACTGTGCGTTTTAAAAAGGTATTTATTTTGAGATCTGAAGATGGTCAATAGTGGAGTAAAAACACGTTTAATTTAGAGAATTAACTATTTATTATTATTATAATGATTCTTAATTATTAAATGATTATTATTATTTTTTTATTCACAAGAAAGTAATTTAACAATGAAAAGAATTGAATCTAGTCTTCTCCCGCGCATTCAGCACACATATACATTTTGTGTTCGCACTCATCATACACACATATAACTAGGGAAAAAATAAAGTCGCAGCCATACACATTACATTTTATTGAAGTAAATTTCTGGAATTAGAGTAGAATAAAATTTTTTCATTTTTTCGATCAAATTTACGCGTTGGTCACAGATAAGTCCGAACGAATCACGCCCAAAAATGATGTTCTTGTAACGGCTACCACTCATTAACGAATTTTCTGGTTCAAAAACTGACAGTCTCTACCGAAAGAGGGAACCTCAAATTTCCGTAAAATGTCAAGTCAATGCCATTTGAAAGCCAGGAACTTATCGGTATCAAGCTCCAAAGATAAGAAGTGGGTCTATTGAACCCAGTGTGACCATGAAGGGTTAAAAAGCCCCTTTACTGATTCATCTGTAGCGCCAGATATAATGCATACTTTTGACTAAACAAACATGTTTTTTTTTACAGCTTATGATGTTACTCAACTTTGTGTCAAACAACAAGCCTCAGCTTCAACTTATTTATTTATAATTAATTGAGAAAGAAATGCTTTGCGACCACGCTTTAAAAACATTCAGGTATTTAATTACACATTAGGACATCCTAAACCCTATCATAATTCCTTAGTACCTAACCTAAGCGGAACATAGTCTTCCACGTACTGATTAGAGACCGTTGCTTTGAGTTCGACAGAGGAATGTGGCCAACCAACCCTTAGATCTTTCTATGGGGGACTGAGAAATCCTTGTCGGTATCATTTAACCCATAATACCTAGCCGTAGTAATTCGCGTATCTCATATACTTAAACCCTAATCCCTTGGGAGGACGATAAAAAAAATCATTCCCACGCCTCCAACCCCCTTCCAACAAAGATCGATTAAAAGAACTGGGGCATGGTGCGCACGAAACAATTCCTGTACCGTAAATTGACTTCCATTCAATGTCGTCGATAAAGGGGATGCTCTTAACCCCGACAAGACCAACATTGATAGTCATCCGAGAATTTACAGCCTCCTAGGAGTCTCGTTTCGGAATCCTCGTCTTCAACGGTGCCAGTATAAACGTTTGAGCGGAACCGCTATCGCTGAGCCGTGGCAAGTAGGTGGAAGGGGTCGGCGAGGGGGTGTGGATCGCGGAGGGATAAAAGGTCTGAGTCGGGTTTACTCCGCGTCATCAGCGTAATTGTATGCGAGGGAATAAACAAAACTATAAAGCCCGCGGTTCGGATTACTTTTCCGCAACTTTTCCTCCCTCCTCGCCGTTCCCAGTGACCAACCCTCCTTCGGCTCTTCCCGCCCTCCACTGGTCCGCGCAACCCTGTATATTCCCCGTCTCGCCCTCGCTGTCTCCACCGTTTTCTCCGTGCTCCGTTCCTAAAGCTCCGGAGCTCTTCTTCCCTTCTTAGCCGCTTCTTAGCCCCATCTTTCCCTCTTGTTCTCCCCTTTTCTCTCCCTCTCCGCTCCGGAGGACAAGGGATGGAAGTTTATGTCTGCGCCGGTGTGTGGCGAGCCGTACACTCTCTAGCCAGTTTACTTTTCTTAATGCATGAACCCTGTGTACGTGGGGCGAGGATTTCGCCCGCGCGCGCATACACACACAACCCACCCCTCTCTCCCTCGATGGGGTGCGCTCCGAATCTCAACCTCCTCTCGACGGTTGCTTTTTATTTACTCCATTTCCTCCTTTGTTTACTCGAGGGCTCTCCCTCTCCGCCGACCACCTCGCCGTTCCCTTCTTTCAGCGTTTTCTTCCGCTTTCATCGAGCATGGCTTTGGGGGAGGGGGGCAGCACAGGGCCGAATCAAACGATCTCGACACCCCGAGCCGGAGCAGCCTCCCTGAGGGTCCAGTCAATGGGATTAAGGGGGTGGAAGGGGGTGGCTGAGTGAAAATTTCGCTGCTTTAAACGGACCGCGAGAAAGATGCTCTCGATAAGCATACCCCGTGGACGAGGATCCGCTTTGAGGGCGCTCGCGGCATCTTGGTCGAGTCTAGAGGGATTGGGACACGTCTGAAGATGCGTGTTTGTCATCTATCGGATGATTGTTAATGTAGATTACACTCAAGGTTTGGGTCTTGCTCCCTGGGCGAACGTTCTCCTGAAATGAACCCTCAAGACTGTGTAGCAGACGGTGGTCTTGGAGAAAATTTTATTTATCTCCTGAGCCTATAACTGTCTGTTGCGCGAGTACCTACTGCGTGCGCCGAGCTTGGGGTTAGGGCAATAAGAATGACATTTGCCAGAACCTCAGGTCGGACGCTGAGGACAGCGTGTCCCGTGTCTCGAAGTCGTTGGAGTGCGTAGGAAATTTGTTTTCTCTCATCCTTAAATTTTCTGGTCTTCGTTAGACGCCCGCGAAGGGACAGAACATCTTGAGACTTTATACCGACCACTTCGCGCGTCGCAATTTCCTTCAAACACCTTCACTATCTGCTTGCTACAGTGTTATTTGTTTTGTTGAATGTATGTTGTTATTGTTAAACTATTATTGTGCATAATTTCACCAGTATCCAAAACGGGAACCGTGCTCAGACCTTGTAGGAGCCTCGACTGGGAGCATTTCAAACGCAGAATAATTGATCCAATTAGTCGAGGATTTGGAACAGGACATCATTTGTATGATTAGAATTGACGAAGCCCGCGAACCTCTCGAATCTCTCCAGCACTTGCGTTCCTTGCACCACCAGAAGACCTTCGCCTCCCCCTTCGTGGGGCATCCATCTCGTTCCGCGCCTCGAATATCACCTGCTTAAGTAATACGGCAAGTAGTCGGAGAAGCTGGCGTCTCCGAACGCCTTGGATCGCGCTTCGATCCGCGGGCTTGTAAAGACAAGGGGTTGCGTGGGAGGTTGACTCGCGACGCGGTGCAGGGAAATAACGCGGCGCCGGAAGCAATTCGGCTAACTTTTAGAGTCGGAACCGCGGTGCTCTGTCGGAATAGTTAGCTGGTACGATTATTCGCGTAATGAATATCGTTTAATTCATGGCGTATGCGCGCCGAGCATGGGCTGAGCCGGAGGAAATTGTATTCCGCGGCAAGATGTAATGCGCTCGAGCGATTATGTTGCCTGGGAGGCGAAGCCAACTGTGGCCTGGTTCTTCGAAGCACGATGGTAGTCGTTTCGAGGGAAAAAATTACTGGAATATGTAATTTCACTCGTTGCCATTGCCGAGATCTATTCACCTCTTCGAACTCGTTACCAAGAAGACCATTTCATCTCAAGAAATTGCAGTTGCTTTTTCCCCTTCCTCTATTCAGGGAAAACTTCATCGAAAGACAGCGAAAAACGCAGCAGATACTGTCGAATCTGGCAGATACTGGCAGACATTCTCACCAATTAACCCTTCGAATGCAGAGAATTTGAACGCTCAGCGCACGTCGCGTGCGGGTCTACTCTGGTCGCATCTCTTAACCATAGTCCCTGAACGCCTGTAAGTGTTCCCCCCACTGGTCGCGCACACTGATAGCACCTAAAGGGTTAAATCCGCGACAATTCCTCTCGTGAGGTGTAAAATGGTGAACGGAGCTGGTCATGCCAGATCGATGCCTCGTTGTAACGGTTGTAAGGTTGGGTGCGGGGGGTGTTGGTGAATTGGACGGTGCAGGAGCGCGTACCACGCCTAAGTTCACCAAGTCAAATAGTAGGGGTTGCGATACAGGGTAGGATGAAGGTGATAGAGGGTTAGTCAAGAGAGGGTGCGGAAGAGTTGCCCTATGCGAGCTGAATTGTAAACCAGCCTGAACTTTCTGCCTTCTTTTCTGGTCGTTGCCCAAGGATGGGGTGAAGTGGGGCTCCCAGGGCAGCGGCGGGAGAGGCTTCCTTCTTTAAATTACATTTGACCACTCGTTTGGACACACTTCTCCTTTTCTTTTCTCTCTCCGCCTTTCCGTTCTTTCCAATCCCCCCTTTTGCGGCCGGCTCTTTCATTCCAACCAGACCGGGGCAGGGAATTCGTTTACTACCACCTTTTCGCGCATCTTTCCGGCTAGTTTCAGCATACACTCTACGTGGATTGTTTTAGGTAAAAGTAGCTCTTGCTTTGAACAATATAGGGCTCGTGTTACCACAAAGGGATTAGAAAGGGGTTATAAGATTGCTATAGGGAGCATTAAAAAGAAAGAAATTAGGATCCTCTCGGAGGCTTTATTTGAAATAGTTTTACTAGTTTTATAGTTCCACTAAAAAGTGGAGGTTCATTTACTGTAATGATCTACTAGGGTGGCCCTTATTTCAACATGCGATTTCTTTTGCTCTCACCCCCTAATATGGTTCCATTTCATAAAAAAATAGTCCTTGAAAAAAATTATTGAAATCGGACAACAGAAAAGGGTGCCGACCAGGCTTTAAAGTTTAGAATTCATCAATGATTCGGATGTAAAGAAGTACTCAGAAATGGTAAGTCGTATCGAAATTTTGTTCAAATAATACTAAAAGAGCATTCAATTTTCTGCAATTATTGTATATACAATTTTCTCGTGCTACCAACCATTTTTTAGATAATAGCGTTTGAATATACAAAGGTCAGCGCTACGCGCGTATAAACAGTACGTCACACTGTTCGGGTGACACGCGCAAGGCGCGGACCTCTCTATATTCAAACGCTATTATCTGAAAAATGATTGGAAGCATGAAAAAAATATTTATACATTAATTGTAGAAAATTGAATGCTCTTTTAGTATTATTTGAACAAAATTTCGATAGGGCTTACCATTTTTGAAAAATTCTTTAAATCCAAACTGTTTATGAATTTTAAACTTTAAGGCCTGGTCGGCACCCTTTCCTGTTGTCCGACTGTAATAATCTTTTCCAGGGACTATTTTTTTATGAAATGGAGCCATATCAGGGGGTGCGGGCAGAGAAATACGAAAAAAATAATTCGACACGTATAAATAAGGGCCACCCTAATGATCTACTATCCCGAAATAAATTTCCCCAGAAAGCAAGTCGATTCGGTTCGTTTCCATAAATCCTTGCCAACAGCGTGTCTAAGAGCCGCTCACGCGAGCGATCGCCTTTATTATCGATATGCTGCGAACACGTCCGGTAATTTCTGGTTGCAAGATCGGCCGTGTGTATCAGCCACCAATTAATATCAGGAAAATGTTTCGTGCACCGTAACTCTGACCGTGGAACGAGCAGGCATCTCCCCGTTAGCGGATACGATCTCGCGCGCGGTTAGTTATAGACTTATTTGATATGCTCGGCTGATAAAAGAAAGAAGGTAGAACCGATAGTATCTGCGCCCCTGTTATTTGCCCAGTCTTATCTGGCGAAACGGACCAGGCCCCTCGCGGACTATGTAATTTCCAGGCAGTATAGTCGATCGATATTATGTTTAATCGGTATCAGGCTCACCGCCTGGACTTCACTTTGGTATCGCGAAATATTTACTTAAGTTATCGAGCTAGGTGGTTTTAATTCGTGTCCGGCGTTTTCAATCGCCATCCTCGACTTTTGATACGTGATTCAATTTTCCTTCGGCCATCGACCGCGTGTTCACTTTCTCTTCCGTTAAATTAATTCCCGAGATTCGACGGGGTTTCTGATTCGGTTCCCGTGTTCCATCCGCTGATCGTCTGTCGAGCTCTCTGGCTGCCTCCAATTGCTTTGCTTTCAATTTCGACGGTGTTTCCCTTGTCTCCGATCTCCAGCATTACTTTGAAATCCTTTCAATTGCTTTCTTAGCCATTGCTACCTAAGAAGCCTCTCTTACCTTCCACAGCTTTCGTTACACTACAGCTTTCAAAATTAAGACGTGAGAGCATTCAGAGCTGCATCCGCGTGACTTAGCAACTCCTTCTATCCTCCACCGATCCCACCAACCTTGGACAATATGATCAACGAACCATGGAGCCGCAATTCATCCTCCCCGAATCGTTTCACTCCCCCCAGAAAACATTGTTACGCCGCAAATTATTAAACGGTGAAGCATGAACCCCCATATCGAACCGATCCTCTGTTGTCCTGGTAATCTGACACCTCGGGGCCTCCGAGTCCCATGAATTATTGAAAAGTCACTGGGAAATTATTCCGCGCCGACCTTGGAGCAATTTTCCGGTGCGTGTGCAAAGAGGGATGAAAAAGTGGGGGTGGAACACGAAGACTTTTCCCGCTGGGAAAAGTGTTTGGAGCAGGTGAGGTAATAATGGGGGACGACGACGAGATGGTCGTTTCCGTCGATTCGTCCTTTAACAGGGCTGACAATTTGCTCAGCAGGCGAAGGTGCAGCGTCGATAATCGCGTAAGTGCACTCGTAATTGGCGTGCACTTTCGATCTCTCGATCCACGCCTCGCTCCGGTCGCGTGTTCACACTTAGGCGCGTTTTCCATGGCGATGTCAAGTCGTCCATAAAGTATCCAAAGCAGTGAGCACTTTGGATCCTCGCAGAATTCAATCCAATACTATGCCACGGTCTTCCATCCATCTCGAAGCCCCAGTTTCTTCTGAAAATATCCATCCACTTGCCATTTCTCGGCATGCTTCATCCGGCCGCGTTCCTTTGTGTCTCTACACGCGCAACTATTCATTTCCCCCGCGGATTAGCTGGGCGAACTGTCGGTTGTTTAATTATAATACCAGCTACGTGGTAACCGCAATTCCTCTGCAAGTCGGGATCTACCAGGAAATAGAGGGGCACGAAAATCAAGCGGCAGGGGAAGGAGAATGGCGACGGGGGAGGTGGCGTGCTTCCCACTCAACCCCCTCGCCCACTACGCTCCCAGCCGGCGTAATATGATTTTCCTTTGCCCGCGCGCATTTTTCACGTTTCACTTAAATGAATGCCACTGAATGCTACCCCCTCCTGCCAGCCACTTAACGCGTAGCGGTTGCCTTTTTAGCGGCCGTCGTGGAAACGTAATCAAGAGGGAGCACAGGGTGAGTTTACCGCGCTCGGACCGCGGGAATTTTCGGAAAATTTCCTTCCACCCTCGGGCCTACGAGAAGCACAGGCGCGATGGGGAAAGCGCAGCTGCGCGAAAAAAGAAACGGGGGAAATAATTTCGGGGGCTGCCAGCGTCGTATATTACCGTCGCAATATCCAGGGAGGTTTTCTTAATCTGGACTTTATCTTGCCTGTGTCTCTACTGCGAATTAAACTGTACACCTTCGGGCTTTCTTCCGCCACTCTTAAACCTGGGTACCGTCGGCTGGGAGGGGATTAATTTGACTGCAGGAGGGGGTTGCCACGATTCGTTTTGTTAAATTTAATCGTTTAATAGCTGAGGGTGAATTACAACTATACGCTGCATGGTTCAGGTACCATTTTTTGTAAACGAAGGACGAAGGGCTGCGGAAATTTATCTTGCGTTGCCACGAAGGGTCTATCGAAGGGTGTTCGATATTCGAACACTGGCAGAGTCGTACAGTCGTTTGTAATTATTTCTGAAACCACCGACAGCGGGGGCACTTCAGCTACTCCGTGGCGTGCGGCTTAAAACGCGGAAAAGTCACGCGATGCTGAACGTAGGAACAGCGAGTTGAATCGAATCGAATCGGTAGTTAACAGGTTCGACGCGTTTCGTCGGTTAATCTATGCGGTTGCGTGCTTTCGTTTCGCGGGGTTGCGAGTCGATTCGCGGATCTCAGCGGGGCCTGGCTACCAAAGAAGTTCTCGTTAACGCTTGCACGGTGGACAACAGAAATATCGGAGAACTTTGGTGTATTATTGAGTGATCGGAGCAGCGCAACGACAATGCACGAGGTACGAGAGTATGATTACTGCTTCGTAGATGACAAATGCCCTTAAAGTATCTTGAAATACCAACTCCAGGGAGCAATAAGAGAAATGCGTTTCAACCCTCCTCGAGAAGCCTATGCAGGATGTAATCAGCCAGCACAGCACAACTGCTTGATAGCCTCGAATGAAAAGGGAATTGGGTCAGGAAAGTTGTTTCACGTGGTCGTCAAAGCGGTATGTCACATGCGAGGAAACAAGCGTCAACACGTTCGCGGTTCCGCGATCGCCAGCTTATCGCGGCGAGGCGAGTAATAGACGAATTACAATGCGAGCGCGGGAGGGACACCCGCTGCGCGCGAAAAAGCTGGCCAGTGGGTGGAAACGGATGGAAAGCGGCCGACGGAAGTTGGAAGGAGTTACGGGGCTAATAAACCTCTTTACTGCGTTACGAAGGAAGCCATCCACTTTATTTCCCGCGGCGGAATTGCCGTTTTAATAAAAACTATCGCGGTACGCCGGTTGAGGAAGGTGCGAAACGTAGCTGGCAGGGTGGGGGGTGGTGAGGAAACTACCGCGACGGGGGTTACGTTTAATCCGACCATAATTTCGTCATTAAAGTTAACAACGTCTCCCAGGAGCCGGCAGTTACTTCGCGGCTGTCGTTGAATATAGAAATTTCGGTTAACCATAATTACACTGCTGCCAACCCTCTCATCCCTCAAGGCTGGCGATCCTCCGCACGGAATTATTAATTCTCGACCTCGATTCCTCTATTACTGGACGCTTATTTCGCGGACTATACCTCTTTCCGATGCGGTCGACGCTGTTCTCAGTGCCTTTTGAGAGGTCTAAGAGCAGGGTTGACGAGCCTGAAGTGTTTCTTAGTAATGATGGCAAAGGTAGGAAGTATTTAAATAGTTCGGTACAACTGGATTGCTAGGTTGTCCCGTGCTGGAAAGGGTGTGTGTTTTTCCGTACGAAAGTGATTAACTGCAATGCATATAAGGGGTGATTTATCAAAATGGTATATTTCCGTTTTTGATCTTGAAACAAATTTGGATGGCATCGCCTTAATAATGTAATTACATCCCCCAGTACACAGTGCGGTACTTGAATGGGGACTTGGGACAAAAATAAAAGAATAAATACTTACAATGTGATAATAATTCACGTTTCTATATTAAAATATTATAATAAAATAATAGGAGGAAATATTAGTATTAACAAAACACTAAAAAACATTTTATATATACGAAATATATATAAAACACAAATAAATAATACATAGGGTAAATCCGGGAGACGCAGTCGACCTAATATAAAATGTCTATTAAAACTAATACAGATATTACTTATTTTATCAGAACAAACCTAATATGTCTAGAATTTTATGCTTATTCAAAAAACCTGGTCGATATTTGCTTTAAGACAATATTTACTGTAAATCGGGTTGAAAACTGAAGTCGTGACATCTGACCACCTCTCCCGAGGTGCCGGGAGAAATGGTTTTCGTCGTTGGCAGAGACCACTCACATAATTATTCATGGAAAAATAACAAAGAAGAAAGCCAAATTATTTATGAGTGAATACAACTACAGATTCATTGATATTTAATTTGTTTACGCTAAACAAGTAAAGAACACATCAAAGATAAAGCGAACTACCTACCGACGATTAGCAAGGCAAATGAATACAAAAGTGGATAAATAAAATAAATAAACCCGTTTATTTTTAAGTTAAATTTAACCCGTTTTTACGTATAGAGTCTGAAATATAGCGACTCGATCAATTCTCCGGCCCGACCGCGTATCCCGGATTTACCCTACATATACATAAAAACAAATAAATGATAGATAATTTTATTGAAGTTGCCTTCAACGAAATCGCAATTGCGAATAGATTTCCCTAACAAAAAGGTAAATTACATTCAGTGTAGGCGTTTGTAGCAGACAAAAATATGTAGCAATGTGAGACAAGTGCTTCTTGATATAGAACAATAAAAATTACTAGATAGTTTGAACCGTTCTTTTTTAAACTGCTTTTTTAAAGAAAATGATTTTTTCATTGGAAATGAAAATTATACACACCTATGTTCAAATTATCCACTATTTAAAAAAAATCACAAACACGAACGAATAATGCACGAGGATGATAATTTTTTAGTGTTTAGGTTATAAGAAAAAATGATAATTAGTGATACTCTATTGGATTTTTAGGGTATTATATTTTACATTCATATTCCTTATTTTCGGAGTAATCGTTATATAGGATAACTAGATCAAAATTGAACATTGATTATTTCGATTTTTGTCCATTACATGCCGCACTGTGCAGTGGCACAAAACACTACAAAGTAGGTTTAATTCCGTTTTAAAAAATTGAAGTGAAAATACGTGTTTCATGCAAAACGTCTTATTTCCAATATGAAATAATTTTTCAGTCTGAAACAAAACGGACACATTTCTTATACTCATCTAGGAAATTGTAATAACTATAAAATGAACTTAATTCCATACTGTTACCCAGACATATACTAAATTCGTTTAAAAATGTATCCACTGTCATGGTATCTTTACAATTAAATGTGGCAAAACAAAGTAATCATAAACAATATATTATATTTTGAAAATTGTTTATTTTTTTATAGTTTCCATCAAAAAGGCTTGTTTCGTAACTTTTTTTAAAAATAACTATTAAAACAATGTCGCTAAATTTAAAACATTGCCGCTATCAAATGAAAGAGTAAAATGTACATGTACTAATAATAAAAAGAGATTCTTATTCTAATTTTTTT
The DNA here is from genome assembly GCA_944738655.2 of Andrena hattorfiana. Taxonomy (NCBI): domain Eukaryota; kingdom Metazoa; phylum Arthropoda; class Insecta; order Hymenoptera; family Andrenidae; genus Andrena; species Andrena hattorfiana. Next base: position 12,027,961 of record OX122893.2, on the reverse strand, counting down.
CTATTGTCGAAATGTACCCTTTTGAAAAATCACTCCTATATCTTCGCAGATTTTATGGATTGACTGAGAAATCACGGAAGATTCGCAGGTATTCCTCGATAAATCGTAATTGTAACGAGTCTCCACAGAGTCTGAGCGTTTTAATCGTTCGTTGATTGTCCTCCAAACAATCACACCCCGAAGTCGATACAGGACCACCCTTCGACGAGAAATTCAGTCGGTTTTATTGTGTCGCAGCCCGGACGCGCGACGCGTTGTCCTCGAGCGCGCAAAATATTATTGAACAGCTGCGAGGAAGGAAATTGCAGCGAGGCGAGAGCAGGCTTCATCGCGATACCCGTGAAAAGCGTAGCTGGGGTGAAATTACTGTGAGGGAAAAAAGAAGAGAAAAGGAGCTATCTCCATTCCGCTGCTTGACTTCTCCCCTTTTCTTTTCCTCGTGCTCGTTGCCGGAGTACGCGGCGCCGCCCATCCATGCATTCGATAGGAATACTCGCATTTATCGGCGCTCCTCGTCCCTTCTCCCGCGCCTCCTCGCCAAACAAACCTGCTGATTTCTCCCGTTCGACGTTTAACAGCGCTCGTCGCAAGGGTACGTAAACGAGCGAAAAAGTAACGTGAAAATTGCGCTCGAGAGGTTCCCGCGTTCCCCGAGCACCGTTGCGTGGACTCGATTGATCGAAGGGTGCAGGTTGTGAGAAGAATTACTCGAAATTACATTAAACCTGCCAATTCTGCTTCCCTTCCTGAAAGGGACAGGAGAAGTTTTACCTTAAAATAGGAAGCAATCGCGCTGAAAGGTGCACAGGCATCTGTGATTGACAAGAACGGGGCGTAAAATGATGAGGGTAGCGGCAAAATGATACAAGCTGCATTAAAGCGTACGAGCTCGACAATGGAGAGAGGGGAGCACGAGGGAGGGGGGTATCAGGATAGGCCGAGAAAGTTTTCCAATTTGAGGCAATTAGTTTGCCGTACGGGACACTGGATGGCATGCATCCAGATAATCGAATATGGGTCACCGTCAGAAGTGGAATGGGCCGCGTGTTGGTCAGACGACCATTAGACCGGGCGAGAGAGAGAGAGAGAGAGAGAGAGAGAGAGAGAGAGAGAGAGAGAGAGAGAGAGAAGAGTTTGACGTGGACGCGTGGACGAGGGTCAACTAGAGCCCAGCCTGAAGCAATAGTTGTTGGAGGGAATCTCGAACTATTCGATACGCTTAGGGCATTAAAACGTTCCTGCGATGGAACGTGGCCCTCGTGGAGAAATTTGCATACAGAAAAACGACGACGAACTCGATACTGGCCGCTACGTTCGCCGGCTTCGAGATAGAAAAAGTAATGAATATTGCAGCGCAAGTGGTAATGCGGAAGATAAAGCGCCCGTTACAACGGGGGAATTCAATTTTGCCAGTGTCCACGGGCCAGAAATGAGGCTTTGCTTGAGCGTGCCTCGACCGACTCCAAATGGAGCTTCCAGTGCAAACAACACCTCGATTCTTTCCTAAGGTGGTATTCCAGTGTGACCTACGATTTTTTTAATTTTCTTCGCGAATTCTTTTTATGGACTTAATGAAAGATTTTTATGCTGAACTTGTTACCGTATATTTATTATATCTTAAACTATGAATAAATTTTTTGGGGGTTGAAAATAAAGAAGGCGGCACCGCCCATGAAAGCTGACCACCTCGAAAAAAATTGCTCGATTTGTTGCCAAGATTCTGATCGTTCTGTTCATCTGCAATAAAAAAATGAAAAAGATTCATAAATTATTGGGGCACGACTATCGCAGGTAGCAGATTTGGATTGAAATTTCAACTTCTTTTTAAATGGTTGCAATTAGAAAATCAAGTGTCGATTTTTGCGATTTTTTTCGTCTTTTTCGGGCTGCAAAATTAAAAGAAATTTAGAAAAGAAAACTATTTTGGCCTAATTCTGCTAGGAAGCAAAGCGACACATCTGCTGAAGATGTGTGCACAAGGTGGGCCCAATCGGTCAAGTAGAATTTGAGATATCGTGGCAACTATTTTCTAAAACGCGTTTAAAGTTTTACAAAGAGTTCTACCGAAGAAAATTCTACTTATCCTCTTCTAACTAATTCCTCTTCCTCAAAGAAGCCTTGCTGGGTCGATTTTTCCCTCTCCGACCGTCATAGTAAAATACCCCCCTAAAACACGATACATTTTCATTACACATACTCTCGCATCTAACATTATCACGCGGAGTTTAAATCTCGAACTAATTCCACCGACATCCGCCACTGTTCCATTTCGTTACAATTGATCACTCCGGTCTCGCTCGTCCTGCTCAACACGTATCTTCAAAAAATTCCGAGCACTTTCCAGAGTAATCGATCGATCGGTCACTCGTTACCTGCAAGTTCGATTGATCGATGCTCACGGCTGTGTACCTCGTGATGGAGCCTCAAAGTTTCCCTCGACGTGCTCGAACTTGCCGAAGATATGCAGGTCGGGGGAAGTGGTAAATTGCTAATACCACGTGCAACGGTTCACCGAGAAAAATGTTGCCGGCGCAAGAGGCAGGAATAATACAAAGGGGATCGCCCGATGTCACGCATGGAAGGTAGAAATCACACCGGTTGATAGCAAATCGCTCCTTCTCGATGAATTTATTCCCTCGGTTGGGCCGTTCTTCTCGTTGTTGCAACGGGCTTCGGTATCGCGAATTTTTCAGATATTGTTCCTTCGTGGGGGAGATGATGACGGGGTTTCGCATTTTACTCGCGGCCGTAAAGCGTTATTACGATTTCTACGATCCTTCGGACTGCCGCGGTTATTTATCGGTTCCCATCAACATCAAGCCCCCTTCGTTTTAACGAGGTCACATTCTGTCTGTTAAGACTTCAATTCTCTCTCCTCCCTCCTTGGTTAGTTAAGAAGACAGGGCTGATCGTTGCGGGATTTAATAACAGAAATAATCGGCGAGAGTTTGAGCAGTTATACTCTGAATCTAGCTCTTAATTAAAGCTACACAAGTTTCGCTTTGTAAAATGTTCTTAAGGGATCCCTCCGGTCGAAACGCTCGAGAAATAGGTGATCTTTATGAATTTTTTACCAGAAGAGGTTATACCATATACTAAAAAAATGTTTTTGGCATTTATTGATACACTCGTGAGGGTACAAAAAAAATTTTTGTGTGATGTTTTCGGTCTTGATACATTTTCTAGGTGGCGCTTAGTGCAACGCTGATTAAAGGGGATGTCTAAACGGTAACCATGAAATTTACTCACTGGATCGTCCAAATTGAAAAATCAAAAAAATTTCTTATAATTTATATCAATGGCTATCGCAATATCCGTTGTGGCGTAAAAAAAGACCATAACTACGATGATTGGTGCGCACTTGAACAAAGTAGTGCAAATAGCCGGTAATTTTATGCATAAATATGCAGATTAAAAAAATTCGTGTTTCAAAAAATTATTTTATGGGATGCTGCGATAGCGAGTCCAATTACGAATCAAATGCCTGAATGTTTTTTTGAATCGGTTCATTAAATCCTCTGAAATCGTGGTTACCGCTTCAAATTGGCGTGTTTCGAAAAAAAACGTGTTCAAAGTGTTCTCGACTCATACCTGCGTTCGGAGTTTGAAGTGGTTACGTGATTGTAGAATCTATACCGTTACAAATTTTGGTGCGAAACTTTCACCAGGGTATTTTCGAGATGTTATACCAAAAAATATAAAAAAAATCGGTTTTCCCCTTAAAAGCTACACGAATAAATGCGGATGCGAGGTATCGATTAACCACGTTTTGTCTGGTTTCCAAAAATTAAGCGATAAAAATAGGCTTTCTAAATGGTACACTTCATTTATATAACTGCGAACGTTGTACTAAGAATTTGATTGATTTTGTTACAGACTCCGAGGCCAGCTGGGACGAATGGTGGACCTACGACGGGATCTCGGGTAAGCGTCCACGATCAAAATAAACGACGGCCCCCTGGATTTGCACGATTTCGAAAAATCCAGCTAAGGGTCGCCATCAATTTTCCGCGTTATCAGCCGATGTAATCGCCTGTGTAATCGCGTATCGATACCGCCGTGCCGACACGAAGCTCCTCGCTAAAAGAGCAACTTAATCGTTACGAATTAATTTCCATTAATATTCGAGGATTTCACGATCGATTGCATTAAGTTTGCCCGAGCAACGCCCGTCCTCCCGTGTCTTTCGAAGCGAGAGCTCACGGAATAATGAGATATCGGGGGAAGACTCCCCTTGAAAATAACTCTTTTCCCCGTTCGGCCGCGAAACGCGAAGCTTAATATTGGAAAAGTTTTATGACTGGATGATATTCCGGGACGATTACGGAATTAAAGCCGCGCCCGATGGCGATGGGACGCGTTTATCTACTGGTACACTTGCTGGGAAAACAAGCAAACGTCGCTGGCTTTTCTCGCGAACTTTTTAACTTCTCCGTCCACCCTCTCGTCCGACTTCCGCATAAATACCTCCTCGACTACTATTTTTGCTCGCGACGAGCGAGGGTACCTTTAACGTAACTCGAAACGAAGTAGACTTGTTGAAATTCTACGAACCTCGGACTGCAGTGGATAGGTCTGGCGATGAATAGGGGAGCGTTGGACGCTAAACTTCAATGAACTTTAAATGCTGCGTTAAATATATTCAGGTCATACTTCTCTCGTGTCGAATCAGTTCTGTTGATTATTCTGCGCGGGACTAGGAGACATAAATCGCCAGGGGTAAGGCGTTGATCAATTTCCATCATGCCACACCGTGGTGGCGCGTGTGGGGGCCTCCTAATTTACTTAATTTTAAGTTACGAGGCCATCGAGTGGCTCGTGGCGCCAGCACGAATTTTTTAATCTCGCCCACCCCGCGTGGGGGTCGCAGTTTTTATTAAAAATAAGACGGGCGCCGATAGGGTCGTGCCCCAGGGCTCGGGAGCGTCGGGTTTAGCGTTGTTCCGCCATGCGAGCCAGCTGCCACAAGAGAAACAGTGCAGTATACTCGGTTAAAGGGGCGTCCGTATAAACCCGCCGAAATTCTCCTCGCGCTACTCGTTCGAATTTCTTTTTATCGCACCAACTTTCGCTACCGTTCATAGTTGGTCGATCGCCGCGTAACAAGCCTGAAATATCCGTTCGTGGCAGGCGTCGTTAAAAGTGAACACGCTTCTAAAACAGGGAAACGACAGGGTTTGATACTGGGGTTGATTAAATGGTGCTTGAGCGAGCCCATTAGATGTAGATATTAAATTTGTAGTTTTAGTGCACGTGATAATACTCTTCAATCTATGAATCGTAAAGCGAAACGAAACAGAATAATTCAGTTTCTTTTAATCGCAACTTCGATAATTTATATACCTCTGTCCGTAGCAGAATAATATCACCATGTAGGGGGAGTTCCCCTAGTGCCGGGCGCTTAAGGTTGTTCTCAAGTAAGAAGAAAGAATTTATTAATTCAATGTCCTTAGTTGTGCACACGCGACTGAAACGCGTCGAAACCTAATTGCTATTTCTTCCATCCCCTCTACGGTTTACGTGGAATAATGGCTCGGTAGAGTTTCAAATGTCACAAATATGGCTAATGTCCGGTATGCCTCTCATGCCTCTTCTCAAGGAATTATCCCGGGGTCGAAGAAAGAATCGACTTTGGAAGACCTTCCAACAGTCGTTGTTAGGAAAGATGCTCCTCTACTACTCATTTTCGTGACCCAAAACTTGCATTGTTAAAATTGGACATTGTTTGAGGGAAGGTAGCGATGGATTCAAACGTATGCCGAGTATTTTTGTTTGAATAGGTACTGGTGGGTACTTTGGTGGGACGTGTCGAATATGTGATTCGGTTTCCACCCCGTCTGGTTATGTAGGTTCCAATTTCACTTAGGTTGTCTGTTTTTATTTCACTGTGATGAAAATGAAGCATTTCTTTTTCAAATAATTTATTTTCATTTAATTCTATGACACAATGCTTATTAACATCATAAGCCGTAAAAAACGTGTTTCTTTAATAAAAAATATGCATTATATATGATGCTACAAATGGACCATTAATCCTTCCGTTACGAGCGCCGACTATAATCGGCACCCACGCGACGACCTGTGTGTACGAGCACCGACTTCAGTCGGCGTCACAGGAGGAGCTGCCGATCCTAGCGTCAGAGTTAAAAAAATTTTTTAGAAAAAAGCACTTTCGCGGAAATGTACGCCGTAACGAAATGGTTAAAGAGGCTTTTTAAAAAGTTTCTTTTGTGTTGCACCGATTTTAACGAAATGAAACGAAATTCAGCGACCTGCTTGTAAATTCTTCTTCAGAATACCTCTGGTTCTGCACTGAACCTGTAAAAGAAGCAAAATTAAAAAAAAATGACAGCTACGAGATGGCGATTTTTCAAAGAAGTTCGTTTTTTGGTAAACACAGGTGAAGTTTTAGTTTATTTTCGTAAAGAATAAGAGTTTCTATTAACTTCAATTTAGGTTCTGACCGAAACTACACATTTTGTGAACATGCTGGAATTCGATTTGATTAGATTGAAACCTCCGTTTTGAGTTACCACTGCAAAATAAAAAACTTTTTTAAAAAGCCTCTTTAATGCTCCATCTGTAGCATCATGTATAATGCATATATTTGCCTAAACAAACATGTTTTTTTAAAGCTTATGTATGATGTTAATAAACATGCTGTCAAAGAACAAGTCTAAGCGTCAATTTATTTTTTTCTAATTAAATGAAAAAGAAATGCTTCCTTTCAACAAACACGACTGCCTAAGTAGTACCCTTAAGGGAACTTCCCCCACCACCATTTTGATAGTTACTACCAACCACCGGTTTCTTCATCGACCTCTTTCCTTTCCGGATTTATTCGTCACTCACTACACGCAGCAACCACCGAATCTCTCTGTGACTTATTACCCCAAGTCGAAGGGACGGGTGGGGAGGGGGTGGAGACTGGATTTTTAGGGTGCACCGACGTCTCATATCGGGGACAGATGGCTGGGCCGTTTTACAACCAATAACAGACTCCCTACGTAGCGACATGTATCTACCACTATCCTCAACCTATGTCCGTCTAGATATATCTGTGCCGCGTATATCCTCGAGTTCGGGGCTGGCGGGCTGCAGAGAAATATCGTTCCAGACTCCTCCATCGTTCTTTCTACACGTATGCGCCGTACAACGTATAAAAGCTAACGCGAAGGGGAGATATGAAAAGACTGTGCTCCACGCGGGGATATAATTTGTTGCAGAGTCAATGCCGTCATCGCGAGATGGGGGCGGCAATAAGTAAGCTGAGAGGGGAAGGTGATGAACACGACTGATGTTTCATATGTCCTGTAATCAGAATTAATGTACCGGTCTTCTTTCGAGCTTCTTTAATACTGGCTCGAGTTTCGCTCGTTGATTAAAGTCAAGTCAAGCGTGTTGATCCTTCGACGTAAACAGATTAAGAAGATTCATTTGAAGATTACGCTCTGAGAGAAGATGGAGAACGGTAAAAATTTTTTGGTGCCCGTTACAAAGGGGATGGAAACGTAACGTTGAAAGGGCGAAGTCGGCGCGAATATTCGACGAGGTAAGAATACGCGGGAACGAAAAATGCTTCAATACCACCGGAACTTTTCCACCAGCGGGATTAAGTCAGCTTCCTCGTCGAGCTTCTCGTCTTTCGCCTTGGTACGCAACTGGTAGCATTGCCAGCGCCCCGCTCCGCTACTTGAAGAGCACTTTTCCGGCCCCGTGGAAGTACTATTCCGAAGTGAAAATGAAATTTCTGCCGCGGCGAGAGGGCACTACTCTTTCCCCTCCGACATATCCAACGCTGGGGGACTTAATGGTACACTTGTTAAGTGTGCCAGAGACCGACCGCGAGAGCGTTGGTCTTACATAGCCTTGTAAATAAGGGAGGTAATTAAAAATTTCTCTACAAAGAGCGTTGATGGTTCCGGGGGAAGAATAATAATAGAATTCAACGAACGCTCTCTGCGGATCGTCTAAAACTTTCAAACCCCTGTGAAATTGTAATAGGATAATTATGGGAGAGATACCGCACTTTTGGCATTTCAGGGGTTGTCGGGAATAAAATACAGTTCTGCCGATTTTATTTGTTTTAGGCTGTTGGTTTAGGTAAGATTAGTAATCTAGAACGTGTTTCCCTTATTACTATTAAAGGTTTTGCTGTTTTTCGAGGTAAGCCTACCACACTTTGCCTCAATAAATATACGTTGTATTTATTTTTGCTATCATAGTAGTTAAAAATTCATACTTTTTGATGATATAACTTTTGTAATAAGTTAAAGGGATCTGTGGAATATTTCTCCGCCCGAATAGGTTACATTCGACATAGCATGTGCAAATACGAAAGTGCGGTGTCTGTCCCGGGCATTTGGGATAGATGTCATACTTTTATGCGGGATTGATACCGCGCTGCATCGGAAACTAAGTCGACTAAATGATTTTTTTCGTGTTTAAAAAGTACTATCAAAAAGATACCGTGATATCTCAGGGCAAATTATTTATTTTTGAATGACAAATTTGATAATCTAAACATATTTGTGGTCTTTTTACTCTTTTTTCACATTTTATGTGTAACGAATGTGGAAGAAAGAACAAAAGACATTTAAATTCTGAAAAGCAGAAATGATATCTATAGGTACTTATTAATTTTTTCAATGTTATTGTATTTTACAACTGTATAAAATAAAAATATGTTTCATTTTACTTCGCTTTCATTATTTTTACATGAAAGGTTAAAATTAACATGCTTTAATGGAAAATTAAGTGTTTCGAAATGCGACATCGCGCTCGGAAGTGCGACGTCTCTCCCAAACAGAAGGATGTTTCTGCTTTTAACTTTTTAAGGGTGATAAATATAAAAATTTTGATTTTCTTCAATCCCAAGTAGTAGCTCAAAATGTTTAATTACTTAATAATATGTATCCTTGGAAAACCTTTCACTGCGAAATTTAGATGCGGTGAGCCTTTTGCGCAAGGTGCGGCAACTCTCCCATCATTATCCTACTCCTAAAAAGACACTGCAGATTTGTATGAATTTATCAGCGTCGAGGCGCTATAATCCTGTTACACGTTAATATCAACGGCCAAACGGAGCGAAAAACGTTTCGTCAACGATGTGCGCGACGTCAATCGCCATTATCCTGGCGCGAAGAGCACGGATAGAGGAGCCCTAATAAAATCACTCCCCGGGCCCATTATTAATATCGGAACGGACGATTAATGTCCCGTAACGGAGGGGAAAAAGAACGAAACGCGGGCGAACAATGTGAAAGGGACGTGGAATAATTAAGAATAATTCCATGTAAATAACATCGGTTCTCGTAACTCTGCCGTCCCACGCGTTTCGATACCATCGCCATGCTATTCAACGACGCGTACGCGTCCTCATCGACAGCTTTTTGTGGCGCTTTTCTGTCGGAAACGACGCGATTGATGCAACCGGCATCTATTTGCACAACAGCTCCCCTATCGTAACATATCACATGCTTCGACTCTTCGTTCATATTTAGCAAAACCAAAAACTTCCAAACTGCTCGGTAACGAAATTGGACGAGCACTTCCCTCCCGGTAGATCCTCATTTTTATTGCAGTGGAAGTTCTGGAGAGTCATTGTCGCGGGTAACAATGAATCTTAACGTAATCCCGTTGCGCATTAAAGGGTGCCCGGGCTCCTGCGAGCAAAATGGAGTTTCCCCCGTCATAATGGGATTGTCTCGCACGTGTCGCTACCCTCATTCGCGCGCGGAGATCCGCGGCGCCTGAAATTTTTTCCCCCCAGATATTCCGAAGCGGCGGGCCGCGAAACGCATCTGGCCCTCGGAGCACCGGCCTTTTGGAAACTTATTAACCGCGCATTCTTTATGAGACCGGGGGCTTCGTTACTGTGTGGAAAGCCGCGGCGAAAGCGGAACCGGGGCAGTTTATTCTATAAATTTGAATGAAAAGCAACAATCGCGCGGCTCTGTTATCCCGGCGGAACAAATAAATGTGCGTTGGCCTGGTTTCTGGGAAAGGCAGGCAAGATTGGCGAGCTACCGCTTGATAATAGGTACGCTTTTCACCCCTGTTTCCTGCGATTCGCGGATCGATAATTCGCCACGCTCGCCGGGCATTGTGTTAATTTTCGCTGGGGAAATGGTGGACGTTGAAGTCGGTAGTGAACGTCCATCTACTTAGTCTTAGGGTATAATAGAATACCTTAACCTCGATGGGAGGATTTCTGTTGCGCGTATCGATAGAGAGTACGCAGCCGAGATTTAAGGGGGGATTCTCCTGTAACAGCCCCCGAAATTTATCATCCTTTTTGGAAGAAACTATTGTTAATATCGCATTAAACTCTTGGGGGATATAAGGAGGTATTTTTAAACTTGCAGAAAATATTTTTTTTATGTCGATCTTTCTTATTATTTATTAATTATTGTAAACCTCTTCGACTATGTTGGCGGCTGGTGTAGCACTTGCCACAGTGATCTGATTGCAAAAAGAAGGAAATGTTCTTAAAGTTAAATAATTTACGCTGCTATTGGACCTAATATTTTAATTTTAGTTTTCATTTATAATACTTTTTCGTCGATATAAAGAATAATATGAAAAATTTGTCTAAGGAAAAAAATTACCTTTTCTTTCATACGCTATAACTCTTTCAATTTTTCTTTTTTTTCTCCTTTGAAGTGGATCAATACCAGCGTAAACTATCTAACTTTAAGAACCTTCTATATTTTTTTGCAATCAGATGACTATGATAAGTGCTAGAAATCCCGCCAACAGGAGTTACATCGTCGCAGAGGTGGAGAAGATTCCACGATAATTAATAAATAATAAGAAGGATCGACATAAAAAAATATTTTCTGCAAGTTTAAAGATGCCTTCTTATATCCCAAAAGAGTTTAATCCAATATGGCCAACAGTTTTTAAAAAAAAAATGCTTAAATATCAGTTACTTTTAGGGCTGTTAGACGAGAATCCCTTCTTAATTGTTAGAGTTGATACAGTCGTGTTGGAAGAAGCAGAATTCTAAAAGATTTGATCGATTCCTTTGAAATATTTCATCGTTCGGAACTTCGAAGGAAGCGGTGATCGATTTTGATTACATGGTGAATAAATGAACGGGACAAGTGGATCTCTGTTCCAGGGAGTGAAAATTACAGGAATTTCCGTTCGACGTTAACATTTCCGTGACATTTGACAATGGTCGCGGGAGCCTCTATTTCGCTTCTATGCTGGCGGTGCGGCGATGAATATTTTATATTATATGTCCCATTGCTATGGCGACATTAGACCTTTCGCTTGAGATAGTGACCTTAACACAGAGCAGCGTAAAAATGTCAGACATAAATATAGAGTCTCATATTCGAGATCTCTGTTTTAACTGCTTTAATTACGCAGTTCGACAAAATTTGGCTTTTTTCGGACTTGTAACATTCAGTAGCCGCATCTTATAGGTTTTCGAGCGCTGAAAACGAATCCGTAAACAGTTTGTCGCCATCACCCTCAGTTTTCGAGAAATTCGATTTTGAAAAAAAATGCAAATTTTCAAATTTGAATTTCTTTTGTGTCGAAACAAGAATAGTAGTTCGGTTTCTTGTTGCGTGAAATTACTCTCTGAACCCTCCCGGGTGCAACAGTATAAGTTGTTAGTGCATTATGAACATTTAAATATGTTTAAACAACAATCAAAGGGAAAAGAACACCCGAAATTCACCCATTTTTGCAGATATCATTCAATTTATTTCCAAATCTAAGGGTCTAGGAGAAAATCTGACTACTCCATGCGAAGCAGCAGATATTTTTCCTTCGGAAAGCAGCAATAGAAGTGGTAAGTCACATTTTGTTTTCAATACAGAAGCGATATGGTTTGGCAAAACGTGCGGCGGCGACAGTGGTAGTAAACGGCAGCACGCGATCCACTGCCGCTCAGCGTAACACAATCGCTTAACGCGCGGGACTACCACTGTCGCCACCGTACGTTTTGCCAAACTATTTCGCTCCTGTATTGAAAACAAAACATGATTTACCACTTCTGTTGATGCTTTCCGAAGGAAAAATATCTGCTGCATCGCATGGAGTAGTCAGATTTTCTCCTAGACCCTTAGTTTTGGAAATAAATTGAATGATATCTGCAAAAATGGGTGCATTTCGGGTGTTGTTTTCCCTTTAATCGTTGTTTAAACATATTTAAATGTTCATAATGCAATAATAACATATACCGTCGTATTCGGGAGGGTTTATAGAATAATTTGACGTAACAAGCAACCGCATAACAGTTACTGTTTCAACACAAAAGATGTTCAAAGTTGAAAATTTGCAGTTTTTTCAAAATCGAATTTCTGAAAAAACTGAGCTTGGTGGTGATTCGTTTTCTGCGCACGAAAGAATATAAGAAACGGCTATTGAATGTTACAAGTTCAGATGGCTGTCGAATTCTGTTATAGCTTTGAAGTCTCGCACTTAATTCCATACTTTCATTGCGTCTTATCATGAACAATTCGTATAACATTACTGTCATTTCGAGTCCCTGCGTTTCCCCCGCAACTTATCCGAATCGTTTGTACGTCGCATCTAGAACTTTTCACATGCGCGTTGCTCCTCTTTGCGCAGTGCACAAGATTGTTTCCAACTTGCAAATATTTTCCCACCAAGTCGCCTCGGAAGTATCACTCGCGAAACGCCCGAATGCTACACTACGAATTGCTCGCCAGCGTTTTAGGAAGTTACACCAGAGACACGGTGTCCTCTAAGTAGACGGTATTAAGACGTCAGCTTAAAGAGACGCGCTTGTGTACATGGCTAATACAATGTAACACCCATTCTGGGAACGAGTGGCCCAGCGAACTGGAGAACTCGAGCAGGAAGAAAGTGGAAAATTCGTTGCATCGTTGAAATTTAATTAAACGACGGGGACAATTACCGCTCTATCGAGAGGAACTGACGCGACTTCCGTTTGATTAAACCTTGAACACGAGAGTTCATGAAGCTCCTTCGGCGAGCATTCGTGTTGCCCCGGCGATAGAGGAAATGATTCCGACGAGTGGGATATTTTGTCGATGCTTGGGAAACTGAAATTCCTGGAAATTCAGAAAATTAGATCCATGGGACCGAGGAAGTAATTGGTTTGCGCGTGTCCGACGTCTCGGCGAGCTACACTCGTCTTCGATTGTCCGGAATTCGAAACGAACACTGTCGGATCGTGCCCGCGCGTGATCTTGTTTTCTGGAAAACCTGATTTGATACCCCCTTGCGCGACATCGATCTCGCAGCGCTCCGGACAGTGGTCACCATGGCGAAATTTGCATGGTTATGCAGGCTATGCGTTCTCCTGCACGCTGTTCCCAGCAGCAGAATTTCGGGAATGTCACTAATTTGCCAAACGGAGTGAGACCTGACCGCGTGCCTGCCTGCGTCAATGGTATCGCTGATAAATGATTGAATTTATCGCGGCGCATCTTAAGCGCGGTTTACTGCGATAATAAATTAAGTGTGATCTCGAACCTATGAGTTATTGCGGAGGAGAATTGTTATGAAGCACGCTTGAACATATGAATTATTCTAGAAGAAGCTACGATAGGGCGAATCGGCACGACAAAATTACGACACAGCTGCTTCTGCTTATAGATTATCGGGAGAATTATTTTCAAACGCATCGATTTGTCGTGAATTATAAAGAGGAGGAATTATAAAGAGGATTAAATCGAGGAGCATTTGATTTGTCGAATTACTGGGAGGGAAATTCTTGTAGCTCTAGATGGAAGCCGAACGTGTGAAAGGAATAATATTATGTATTATAATCCCGTTCATTGTCCAACTATGAAGCTAGATATTACATATACAGTTCGGAATTACAGACGACGCATGGGTTTCCCTCGGAGGTAGACCAGGCACTATTTTCCCGGAGCGAGATGCAACAAGGTTTTCGAAAAGTAGGAAAGTAGGACGGATCCATGAATAATAGAAGCAAATGAATATTCGAGTAGCGGAGGAATATTCGTAGCCGGGATGCATGAAATAAGGTGAATGCCTCCGAATGGTCCCGAGAATCTGTTGAACGGGATACGATATCTAATTCGACAGGGCACCACGTTCATCCGCCAGGGAAACTTCCCACGGAACAATAACGTTTTTGTAGCCAGCCGTATCCCCCCACTGCGAAATAAAAATGCATTGCTTTTACGATGCACGTGAAATTCGTATAAACGAATTACGAAAGAAGAGGCATCGTCACTGTAGAACTAGAAGTTCGTAGACATTTTATCACAGTTTCTCCCTTCTGACTATGCAAATCGAGTCTTTCAGAGCTTCCAATACAGGCAGTCTTCCTTTATTTGTAGGAATCACTTGGCGCTAGGCTTGGCTGCTAAAAGAAACAACAAGGGCAGGTGAATTTGTGCCCGTTTCAGTAGTACAGTACCATATATACGTTCAGCTAGATTGCGTTTCCTCGTCTTCCTCATAATTCGCTGCAGAAATAAAGAAATCTGCTCGTTATTGGGTCAAGTATCAAGAATACTTCGCAGAGATAATACTCTGAATTCCATCCTCCGACTCCACCGTTCCAAGTGGCTGATCTCGGGATAATGCATCTTTAATTCTCGTCGAAAGCGGTATTTGTCGCGTCGTTATCTCTTCCGACGCGAAATCCTTCGGGGGTGCCATGGGAAACGGTATATTTAAAAATCCGCTGCTCATCCGGTTATGCTCCCTCCCGTCCGACTTAGCGCGCCTTTCTCCACTGGGGCCGCGGCGAGCCTTAAGTCAGCACGCTCGTATTCAGCGCGAAGTGATAAAGATGGAAAGTGGCCTCGGCATTTGCATGTTTATTCCACTTCTTTAATTCTGGCCTCGGCTGGGAGAGTCGCTTGCCCCGTTTCCATCCGGAAAATATATACGAAAGCAGGGAAAGCTGGTCATTCCACGGGCCCAGGGCCACCGCTCTGGCGCTGTTGTTTTACCTGCTCCGCTTCTGGCGCGAGATTCCCGGCGCATTGCAGTGCTTTCTTACGCGTGAAAATTAGCAAGCAACAGCTTGCACGAGGGTGGAGGTGGCGTGGATAATATAATTCATCCCGAGAACGGTAACGGAAGGTGTTTCGTTGAATTGTCGCGTGTTGGTGGCTCTGGGATGGACGATTTTGCGGGATCAAAGGTATGGGATCCTGCGATTAATCCTGCAATCGCAGAAGGTATTTGTAGAGATGGGAGATTTCTTATTCTATTATATTTATAATTAAGTAGTCTACCAGGTTTTGGGGATCGGCAACAGTCTTCGTTGGATGCATAGATACTGTTGAGTGGTAGCCCTGCGAGACAAGGCCTTAGAGACGTCGAGGTTACGAATTCACAGCTCTGCTTGACAGACACTTGGTCTGTCACTCGTCATTGACAGAAACCTGGGACTCTTGGAACACTGGCGATTTGTTCGACGCAACAGCGACCCTTTTCGGGTTAACAGACTCCGGCGGTGCCAAGATATAGTGACAGTAACCGGGCATTGTAGGGTTAGAGTTATTAGCTTTTAGGCATCAGACAAAAAATCTGTCATATAAATTGGAATATGTTTACGTTGTAACCGGCGTTCTAGGAACTAGAAAATATTCCCTTTCCATGGGACACGTAGCCCACCCCTCTCAAATCATTAACCTGTTGAGCGTGAAGATGTCAGTGTCTAGCTCGAAGCGTATCTTGATATCCTGTGTTTCGTCACTTCGCACGTGTCAGACACTTGGTCTGCCCGCCCGGGCCTAACATCTTGGGACTTAGTTATTTACAACCGGCGCTGAAGAATAGGGGCTATTAGGACGAGTCGAGACCGCGTATCTCTAGACGGCAATAAACAGACGCCGCGGCGTCGCACCGTTTAGTTTGGTTTCGCAGAAAATCACAGTTTCCCTTTCCGTTTCTTTTCCGTCGTCCAGTTCCACAGCTACTTCGAACCAGTAGGCAATAGTTTACCATCTCTTGTTTGAAGACACACACCTCCAAGGGTTTCGAAGGCTTTGTAGAGCCACAGAGCAAAGTGAAAAACCAGATCAAACAAAACCTCTGTACCATCAGCATCGACAGAGTCGCATACAGCGTTCTGAGACACTACAATCGCGCATTATAAGTCAATCAGAACTTGATTTTGTACACCAATATTTTCACTCATTATTCATGAAATATATTTTAAGTGTTAATTGTTACGCGCTGCAGTGTCAGTTTGATTTCACCACTATCCTCATACATAACTCAATCATCATCAATTAGTGAGCTCTTGCGGTCGTAAAAAACTACAAGGAGTGTGACATTGTATCGTCGGAGACTTGCACCGTCCAAAGAAAGGGGCAACATTTTAGCCACAACAAACAAATAGGAATTTTCCGAATGTACCATCTCCACCTGGAGAATTAACTCAAGGGGGGAGGGAGGATTTTGGTTTCCTCCGAGCGAAGACTTCATCGCGAACAGCAGAACTCAGTCTCCAGCGTAGTCATGCAAAACCTTTATTGCGGAGAACTCCTTTGTCGCGAACACTTGTAACCATCTTCGATTAGTATCGTTGTCAGTTTAAAAGTAAATATATTTTTAAGTATTGTTGATTAAAAGTGTCGTACCGTCTATACATTGAATACCTTCCTCAACACTTTCTACAGTAAACTCTTGTGGCGGTAAAATACCACAAAAGAGAGGCATTGCGTCGCGAGGACTTACGACTTTCAGCAAGCGACGTAGTGGCCACAACACACACCTGTATGCATTTTGAAGTACACTTCACCGCACCATGTGCAATTCTAATACGCAATAATCAGCAACAATCGTACAAGTTGAATTGCCACGGCACTCCACCACGCGACATTCGACTTTCCTTTCCGTTTACGACAGGCCTTATCGCCCCGACGCGAGTGGTCCCCGACGAATTTGTCGATGACCGGACTCTGGTGGGAGTACTTCTCCAACAACTTTCCTTGATTAATTTCTGTAATTTTATTTGCCCTAAAACACGGCCCTTTTGTCATGCGCCGTTATATTGTTATCCGAACGACGAGCTTGCAGTTTACCTTTAACTGGAGCGTTTCAGCACCCAAGCTACCCTAAGAAAGTAATCGAAACGATACTTCCCGAACTTGGTATTCGTAAAACAGAATCGTGTACCACGAAACAAAATAGGTACTACATAATTGGAAAAATGCGTTTAGAATCGCGGTGTTACACTCATGCACTCCCTGAACCACCGGAAAGGCTGCTCGTGCTTCCCCTCCCGCGGAACACGTACTCGACAGCAGTGCTGGTCAAGGGAGGCGGGAAGCAGGCAGAATCAGAGGGATAGAACTTGTGTAGAGGGAAATTAGAAAAGTCCTCTTGGAGCTTGTTCGAAATCCGTGCACCGCGTATTTGCCCTCTCGAGTACGTCGCTGGTAACGTATGCACGCAATCCAGACCAGCTGGCTGGATGAACCTGCACCAGGAGAGTTGGTTTCCCGGAAACATATTCTATGCATACATGCATGTTCAACACCTGCGAAGCACCGGCCATCGTCCGGCCGCTGGCTGTGCAGGATGTGAAATTACGGCATTTAAATAATTTCATTTAATCTTCGCGCCGACGGAGCTTCTCTGCCCCCCTCCCTCCCCTGCCCCTCGACGGTGGGCCGTCCTCCCAGAATCCCTTCGCGTGTCGACGCCCGTGTCCTTGCGATTCTCGTTCGACCGCCGAAATATTTCCACCCTCCGGTGTAATTACGTGGTCGGCCGGAATAACGATGGAAACTGGCGATGCCCGGCAGAGAGAACGCCTTCACGCGCTCGCTACCACGGCTCGTTTCGCGGGGATTAGCAGGCAAGCCGATTTCCTCGCGATACCTGGGGAAAAATGGTTGGAATTTCCAGACCAGTATGTAAACGGTGGTGCCACTGTTTTGCCTCGATTCAATTACGTAAGTTCGTCACTGATGTCATTCCACGACGGTGTTTAGAGGTAAGACAAGGCTAGTCGTATCAAAGCTTTGGAATGTCTATCATTCGTTCATTCTTTCGTCATTGTGAACTGCTCTAGTTATTTACTACCCCGGGATTACGCGATTTTGTAAAGTCTACCTCAGGATTCCGGGACGAATCCCCGGATTGGGTAATAGAAAATTTCAATAATTAAAGTGATTTATTATGTGTTAAAATTCTAAATCTTTATTTAAAGTAAATAATCTTACTTTCTATTGTTAATCTTAAACATAAACTATAATTTCATCGATGAAAACAGTAGAACAATGAAAAATAATAAAGTCTGAATAAGTAGCCAACTTATTATTTTATTTCCAATATAACCGGCCGCTGAAAAAGCTCGCTCTGCTTCAACGCTTGTAGGAGGAATTGACAACATTTAATATTGATATCCTAGTTCTAGAATCTAGAATATCTAGATGATATCGTCCACGTGTTCCACCATCCTCAAAGAGACGCATTTCTTTTTTTATGCTTGTCGAAAAATAAATATAGTTCAGTTAATTATATGCCACAAGAGGAAGAGAGTTCACAGAGGAACTAGCGCAACGAAGCAGGGCAGAACAGGTTCCATGGCAATACGACAGGATACTAGGAAGCAGATACAAGGTACATTACACAGAAATCAGGGATAACCAGAGAACAAATTACCTAAACGGAAACTACAGAAGCTGAGACCAAAGCATGATCGCAAGGTTCAGATGCGGGAACGAAGAGCGGGGAAGCAAGTACTGGAAGGAAGAAAAAGAGACAGTATGCAGACTATGTAAAGGGGCTAGAGAGACTCTGGCTCATATGCTACAAGACTGTAAGGAGTTTAAAAGAGAAAATTCAACGATAAGAGGAATACTAAAGGGAGAAGAAGAAGGAGCAGAGTGGATTCGTATGGTTCTCGAAAAAAGGAGAAGAAAAGAAGCCCAAGATGAAGGAAGAAGTCAAAACGAAAGCACAATCTTGAGTTAACAGACCCAGAAACACTTACACACACAACACATATAACCCTATTTTGAGGTCGAAAGGCAAAAATTAAACCTATTTACTACTAGTTATATGCCACTTAATATTATTATTTAAATAAATCATTATTACTAGTATTGTTCTTACTATTATGACTTTGACTTTATTTATTCTGTGCATTTCTATATTTTTCAGTAGTTTATAAAGTTATTCCCATTTTTAAAAAATCCCGAAATTCTCAAGATTAGTTATATTGAATCTCATAATTTTTTGTATCCAAAAAACAGTCGGAATCGCAAGATCCCGGGATTGTATTCCCTACTTAGTCATGAACACCATAGCGAACGCCGAGGATATCCAATCAGAATTCTAAGGTGTTTCAGGCTCGAATATCAGATCACCGTTCTTCAATTTCCGTTTCGTTCGTGATCCAGCGTCATTTGGAAGTTGATAAAAGTTGGGCGAGAATTTCGAGGCCGAAGAATTCAATATAGAGACGGAGGCAGCGGGAGCCGCCGCGATCCGTCGGTGGATTAATCGTCCGTGGAGTCTATTCTTCATCGAAACTCGGAGAGAACTGCATTCCCCCGGTCCGCGCCTTATATTTCCCTTTATCCCGCCAAGTTGCCGCGTTTCTTAGCATCTCTCTATTAATTAATAATTCACTCGAGCCATTTTGGTTGCCCCCACCCCCCGCCGGCCACCCCATTTGACTCGATCAATATTTCCCAGCGGAACTTCCGACGCGGCCCTTGTAAATTTTCTTTCACGGCGTCTAAATTTTCCGTCGAAGCATCCCCCTCCCCCATCTCGATCTGGATGGGGGACAGAGATGGAAGAAAAGGCGTCGCGCAAGTTTCCAGCTGGCGGCGAAAAAAGTACAATCCTGTTAGAACGAGACGTCCGTCTTCCCTGCGGAAGTTTCCGTAATTAATCGGACACAAAGTAGCCCGGAAATTCCTCGAACTCGGCTAATTTCATCCATCGGATGCAACGTCGACTTTGTTAATTTCCACGGCAGACACCGGCTAGTTGGATCTTCCGCCGTTTCCCGCGGATTTAGTGATACAAGATCGGTAGACAATATTGGGAACAGAGATTTTTCAGTTATACCTATGCGAGAGGGGAGGGAAGCAATGAGTTGTTGAAGGGAAAGTCTGCAGTTCACTTTAGTGGGGGCGTAATTTTGGTTGAGAGTACTTTGTGCTGCGTGGTTCGTCGATGGTTTCTCCTTTCTTTACTTGTGCTAGTCTCTTGTGTGGCGAACATTTGCTTTCGTAGGCGAAAGTGGCGCCAAACAGAGTGCTTAATGTATTTTTCCTGCTAGCAAAATGCTAGATGGCAAAGTAAACTTTGGGCACCGCTAGAAATCTTAATTGGACCTTACAGAATCAATAAATGAGAGTCCTTCTTTGAAAAAACTATTTGGCTCACAACAAATCTACTGAGAAATCGGCTTCTATAAGAAAAATATTTTATCAGTATAGAATAATGAAATATTAATTTATGTCTTATTTAATTCATTCATTAATTAACGCTTTAACAACCGAGTACGCCAATTTGCGTGCTATGTGAAAATTGATGCTATTGCTGTATTCAATTGTAAAGTATATTATGAATTATTGCAATAGTACACACATTAGTTGTTTAATTCAAAACTTTTATAATAAATAATAACAATTTAAGTTAAATGATCACACACATGGTTTTTCTTAGTTTCTAAAACTGTCTACAAGGACGAGTGATTGTTCTTAGTACATAAAAGCGACTGTTTGATTTACCGAAAACTCCATATTATTATAAACATCATAAAGAAAAAATATAACATTTTCTTCCACTGATAGGAAAAAGGAATGAAGATTAAAAGACCCGGCTTTGCTCCACAATTAAATACACAGTTTTGCCCCAAATGAGGTAATTTACTAAACATGAAATATTTACACTTTAACATGCGATAAAGAAAAGGGTAAAATGTCAAAATACTGTGTAAAGACTAGAGAATACAATGCAGCACTTACCGTAATAGATTCTTTAAATCGAAATGGTATTGAACAGTCAATTCACCAACACAAAATTTAAACTTTTCAACTCGAAATTTTTAAACTTCTCTGGATGGAAAACTACGACGGTTCTTGCTGTGTGATTGATCTCATACCGTCGTGAGATCCACCCGAACGTAACACCATATGTTGGCTGCATATCGCAGCTCTTGTCTTAGAACAGTGTTCCTCAACCTTTTCTGAGTCGCGATCCTCTTTTATAATATTCAAATAACCTACCACCCCCACCCATATAAGGTAAGGTAAATATTTCCTTCCTTTCATTTATGAAAAATCAGTGTTTCGTCATTAATAGAATATAGCAATTTAACCACATGCAAATAAATAAGTGCTAAAAATCGACGACTAAAAATAACCGTGGCAATCTGCCAGAAAGTATTTCCCGACCCACAAGTTGGGAATCACTGTCTTAGAAAAACAATGATACCCGGTCTGAGCCGCGCACCCACTTTCCCCTACTTAGAATTTCTTCCCCAACTTGACAAATTGTCAGGGGATTTTGTTTTTCACAGTGGAGCAAAAGATGCAGCAGCTGCTTACATTCGAATTGAACTCTATGATGCGTGTTTCCCAACTGTTGGAGGATCGAACGCGTTACTGGGGCTACAAGAGCAATTACCTTAGTTAATTAACGAATTTACAACTGCGACAGCGACGGTGTGTAAATCGACATGCCCCGCGAATTCGAATCGGCCCAATATCGTTATCGCGCGTGGGACGTGTAAGCTTCGAAAGCTCGTTGTTTGTGTACAGCCTTTCGAATTGCTCGTAATTCGGGCCGTTACTAATTAATTGCCTCTCTGCGCAATTTTTCTCCCTTTCCGATTGATCGCCACCTTTTTTTATGCGCGAGAGAAAACGAGTAGGGACATTCAAGAAACGACCTATTTATACAAATATCAGGTTGAATTCTTTAAAACAGGACCTTCAATCAGAGTTGGGTGTTATTCGAATAAATTTTTTCGAATAAATTCTGCTTCGAATAATATTCGGGAATAACGAATAAAAATTCATTCGAATGAAAATTTATTCAAATAAAAATTCATTCCAATGAAAATTTATTCAAATAAAAATTCATTCCAATGAAAATTTATTCAACTAAAAATTCATTCCAATGAAAATTTATTCAAATAAAAATTCATTCCAATGAAAATTTATTCAAATAAAAGTTCATTCGAATAAAAATATATTTGAATAAATCGACGAATAAAAGATGGACACTAAACAGGCAATCTGCTAACATATTAATTAAAAAACTATTGAAATTGTCGCCCTGGTTGTCGAATACAAAGTGGTGCTGCATTATGATAAACGAAAATAACGTTTTGTGTCGGGTACCTTTGTTTGTAACAAGCAGACATAAGCAGTCTGTCATCCATGGTTGGCCCGCTATCTCGAGAAGCGTTCCCCTCACCGTCACGCCGTTTATTCATCACATTTATTCGTCGCTGTGCTCGCTCCAATAACGAATAAATTTTTATTCGAATAAATCTGGCTCGAATAACGCTACTGATTTATTCGTTGTTCACGAATAATTTTTCGTCGAATAAAATCGTTATTCGTTATTCACGAATAAATTTTCGGGATTTATTCGTTATCCAAAATAAAATTCACCTCTGCGGCTTCAATCAAACTGACATCTAATTTATCAAAACTTTCACCACCTTTAATTGTCGAAATCTCACTGTATTTCGAGTTACATCGGGTACAGTAAATTGTATAGCAGGATTCTTCGTTGAAAGACATGTCTTTTTTTACGAAAATAATAAAATTACAGCATTTCTACGTGAATGCTGCGTTAATTCATCAAGTCAGCGAACAAAGCGAATAGTTTACGCCAGCGTTGCCCGCATTCGCGTAGCTGGTGTACAGGGCTATGGAAAATCAGCCGTTCAATGATATCGTCATTTAGGAGGGCTCCCCTCGATTGGAGCCAGCGCGATGAAACGACGTTGATTAATTAGACCGCTGTAATTAATTTGAGACTCGACAACCTAAATGGCGCGAAGACTCGAGACGTAATCCACGGGTTGCTCGCGCGAGCTTGAACATCCCCCGATGCACCCCATTCCATCCTCCGTTATCTGTCGTTCATAATCTCGAATCTAACCGTCGAAAGATAAGAGCCTCGGTCTCCCTTACGAGTTTCAGTAGCCGTGAAACTTTTTTATTGGCCATTCCAGAATTTTTCAAGGCTTTTCCAGTCTTTTAAGCCGGGAGATGAATGTGACCCTCCCTTACTACTTTCGAAACTCTTTCCCCCTATTCCTATCAAGCATATTCGTGGTCGCTTCGAATTATTACTCGCTATTGAGTATTCAAAATACAAAACGATAATCCTCTTGTCCAATCGAGACATCTTGAATCGTCTTCAGTCTCCTCAGTTTAGAAAACACTGTCTACAATTCTCATAAGGTCTTCCTCGAATAGATACCGATTTATTTTCATTGGCGAAAATTAATTAGACCTTGCGTATATGATCCTAATTTTATCGAGCACTCCGAGTAGCACAGCAGCACTTTCAGCGCTCCCAATGGAGCTCCTGGTTCTGTTACAGCACGATAGAAGTTAGCAGAAGATTGTGAATGGTGCTTTTAAACGCAGAATGACCGTTAAAGTATTAACACGCCGCGCAAGGGAGCTCGCTCGCGAAATATTTTCCCCTTAAGATGGAGTTTTGTTCCAGGGACACGTTCTAAGAGGTCCTCGACAAGTTTCGCGGAAAGTTCCGGCCGAATCGGAACAGCGCGAAGTTTAAAATTATTTCGAATGTTATCCGAACCGTGATGGGCTCGGGAGCTCGAAAGTCTCCGAGGCGCTGCAAATCTTGAAGGCTTTGAATGCGTTATCCCGAACTTCGTGGCTTGACAGTCTCAAAAATTTCGCCGGGCCCAGATGATCCTGGAACTTTTCGCGCGTCTCCGGATACGTGGGAAAAGAGAAACGGTAGGGGTGGGGGGTGAAACTCGTAATCGGTCGTACGCGTCCCTTGGCACTTGTCGTCGCTGTTACAGCAGTTACAAAAACTGAAGCGTCTGCACAGAGCGGACAGGGAAAATGTAAATGTACCGGTCAATCGGCGCCGGTAAAATGCGATGCGCCTACACGAAGGAAATACGCAAACTGTGCATCGGTTGTTTCGAAATTCAGCAGACCTGTGTTAAAACTTCACGAGTGCAACTTTTATTTTACTCTACTCGAATCTGTCGAACAAAATTCAGCCGTGTAATTGCATAATAATTGGAAATGGAATTAGTGCTGTTTACTTCAATATTACTGCAGCAACACTGGTGCATTTTAAAAGGATAAAATTTCCCACCTTTGGGGGCGAACTGATGACCACTGTGTTCGAAACAAGTCAAGAATATTTCCATCGGACGCTCGATTTCCAACGAGCGGCGTTAAACAAAATTTTTCTCATCAGACCGTGCATGTATCGCGCGCACCGCCGATGCCTCCACGATTCCATTGGAAACTCTCGTTTTCACGGGGGCGAGGGAGAAGGAGATTTATCGACTCCGTGAGAACACGAAAAGTGTCGCAGCCGACCAACGAGCTTCTGGTTCCTGGGGAGGGACTACGGGGTGGAAAGGGTCGAAGGACTTTCCCGAATCGTGGGACTCGTCGATCGATCGGTTATCTCTTTTTCACAGCGGGGTCTCCGACCCCCTTGAGAACGCTGTTTTGTATCAGGAGGCCAGGCTGGCTGCCAAAACAAATTAATCGGGGGATATTAATGAGCGAGAAAAGAAAGGTAGGCGGCGAGAAATTTATTATTAGCTGGTGGGATAATTTAATTAAAGCAGCGACTGGCCACGTGAAATTAGATCTGCCCCAGCGTTCATTTATTATTAATATAATTAAAGATATTCTACGATCGGTATGCTGTATATTTGGCGGAAATAACTGCGATCGGAAATATCGCACACCCTTTCCTTCCGTGGTTTTTATTTCCACGGTTTTACTTAGTGAACAATTTATTCCGCAAATCATTCACCACCCCTTTGAATTCTAGAATATTTCGCCGATCGAGAGCCGGCTCTCGTTCATTTAATCACGATCGTAGGTATCACTCGACGTGGCACGTTAAATCAGTATCGTGAAGTCACGTTGACACACCCGTAAAACTGTTATCCCAGAAAATATTTTCCTGCCCGTGGGAGCTTTTAACCATCTTATATTCATGCTTTTATTTCGCGTCTCGCTTCCGCCAGCCACGGCGACCCCCTGCTCGTTATTTTTGTTCCGCGTCCGCTCCGATACTTCCGCCGTGCATCGCCGCCTTTTAAGCTGTAATCATTTTGTTTTTGAATATTTCATGCATATCGAGATTGATCCGGAAGGGATCGGGGGAGTTTTATGGAAATAGGTCCTCTCAGCTCTCCATGCTTTAACGTAAGTAATCCTTCCTCCATCGTATTTGCATACATTCCGTGTGCGTTTCCGGAATGCCACGGCGCATTTCCGACCTCCCCCCTTTGCCTGTTTCCCGTCGCCCTCCGCTCGCTCGTTTTCTGCCCGATAAGGCTCGATTCCGACATGTAAAAATGAGAATTACAGATAAGGGACGAATGCTCCATTGTAATACCTTCGAGGCACGGACTTGTGTTTCTTGTATCCTCCCTTCTTGCATCTTTCACGCCTGCCTTTCGCTAGGAAAACGATAGGAGGTTGATTGCAGATTATTATTGGTTATTATTGGTAAATCATCGAAAATTAAAAATATCATTTGTGGTTCCGTTGTTTTTTTAAAGTAAATGATATGGAATTAAGCGAAGCAGGTACGTATTTGAATTTTGCTAAATTACACTTTGATACCACTGTCCATTTCGAACTTATTGGTTTTTGAAAATGTTCCATTTTCATTCTTTGCTACAAAAAGTTTTCAGTAATACTCAGTGATCGTTTTAGTTGCATTTTAAAGAATAAGGGCTTAGCTTTTACATAAAAGAAAAATTATCTGTAAGAATACCTCTTAAGGAACAAAAAATATCCTTGTTACTTTCGCAAAAAACGAAGGAAAAATTGTCAAAAATGAGTGCCAATATGAGAAGATAAAAGTGATCGAAGTTAGTTTTGATGACTTTCCCATCGCTTTTCGGGAAAGTAATAGGGCTATTTTTCTTCCTTAGGGGCTCTTCTTGAAGGTCTAGAATGAACTTTTCATTTCCAGAAGGGAGTCAGAAATAGTAATTTTCGGAAATCCGTCTTTTTGTGGCAATAACTTCGGTATTCAAAATAACTTGAAGTATTTTTGCATAGGAAAAAGAAGATAACTTCTTGTAACATTTTGGTCGACCGAATCGCCCGTCCTAAAAATGTCCTAATCGTACGAAATGAAAAATAAGACATACACGAACTGTTTTATCAGGTTTACTTTAAATCGTTGTACCATTGTTAAGCACCATCCTTTTCCGATGAGGTTTGAATTATCAGAAACAAATGATCATACTTTCCGAAACTATTGTTTGCACCCCGTAGCACTGGATAAACATTAAGAAGTTTTTACAGTTTGGCACACTTCTCTTTAAGGGTGGATTTTATCCCCTGGATACCCATTTCGATAAAAGTGGTTTAAAGCATCGAAGTGTAGAATATTCAAACTTCCAAATGGTCTTGTTTCACCAACTTTGGATGAATTTTAGCAAAGTTATGGGAGTTTGAAGATGGAGCAAATTTGAAAATAGTTTTGGACGCATTTGAGGTACAAACGCTCCATAGTGCGTCGTGGGTTTTCGGTGGTTGCACGTTCGATGAATTTTCGTGTTTATTTAGGGGACTCGTACGAATCTCTCTGGCGTCGATATCGAAGAAAGAGCTCCAGCAGGTTTTATCTGCTTTAAGAAAAGTATTTTCTTTCTCGAGGTTATTCGGTGCCGTCTCATTCACGGCGATATTGCCTGCTGTCTGGTTATCGATAAGACTCGATTTTGAAAGCAAATAGAAAGGTTCGAGGTATTGTGTTATAGGTCTATCATATTCATGTATATTATAGACGAATATACACGAAAATAGCACTTAACCATTCTCCGTTCGCTTGGCAAATGCCGCTGTAAATTGGAGCTAAAATATTCATGGCGATCAGCGCACTAAACATACCGTACATTGTAACCCACTAATTGACCGCAATTTCGTTTCACATTGAACTAACTTCGCGGCGAAAGAATTCCAATTTTCTGGAATGCCCATGAATCATGAACGAAAATAATCGCGTCGATTCGCCCTGGCTGTAATTCAAACCTTGCTACTCCCACCCACCGTTCCCAAACTTACACGCGAATTACGTACAACTATCAAGGCTGTCAGCCATCGAAAGAAACAGGGTGAACGAAAACGGCGCGCTGAAAGGTTGGGGGTGATTCGAGGATTCCAAGAATATCTAATAACAGTCGGGGAGGAAAGTTTTAAACCGTACAATTACCATCTACTCGACGTCCCTCGCGAGCCAGACATTACTCTCACGAAACTGTCTCCAATTTCACTCGACTAAGTATACCGAGAGCGTCACGAGGCCTTCTCCCAACGAACGCTCCACCTATTATTCCTGTTCGACCTGCGCCATCGCCCAATCCCGACCGCATAGCGATGACACGAACGTATAAATATTCCCATCCATCAAGGGTGTCGCCCCGTCAACCACCCCCACCCAAGCCACGATGAGTGGCAACATTTCCGACCAGCCTGAACGAGAGAGAAAAAACAGCGAGATCCCTCGGAGGAAAACCCTAATTACAGTCTGGTGGATTGAGGGAGGGGGTGGGACCTTCATTAGCGTGTAGATTTTCCAGCCTCTAAAAAAACTACACCCCCATCTGTCCACGGACAAAAGATCCTCGGCTCTGGAAGGAGGATAGTTGATTGGGACGGTGCGAAATGTATTCATGTATGCATATGAATTCAGTCGTCGGTAGGCCGAGGCGTCGCGACGCCTGGGTACGTCGATGTCTGCGGGCTCAAGCCCGCCCATTGAAAAACATCTTAATTGGACTTGGCTGGGCGCTGTCGCGATGCCAATGGACCCCTGTCCTTCGCCTCTGCCCGTGACGATTTTGGCTCCCCCTCGAGTCGACGTTTGGGGGATGATCTAGAGGACTCGGGAGGTGAGATCGCGAGATATTCCAACTTCGTTCTACTACGATTCAAGGAAATTCGTACTGCCTCGCGTCTTCGCGCTTCCTAGAAGCCTCCAAACTCGCAATCTTCGCCACTCGCCCCCATTGAGAACAGAGACCTCCCTATTTCTCCACTCCTCTATCCGTCGATTAATTGTTTCCACGGAGAAAAATCTCGGCAGATCTAATCCACTCTCGATTAATCCCGTCGCCGTCTCGAGAGCCCTCCTAATCGAGAGGAGCCCGCCGGGTTTGCGGAGGGTGGAGGTGGACAGAGGACGAAGCGAGCTCCTCGCGATGGAGGAGGAGAGGGAAAAAAATCGCCGACAATTATTCCTGGCGCGAGGTAACCTGCAATTACGTCGGTTAACGAGGGTGAGTGGAGCCAGGGGAGAGGGCCCCCGGTGTGTATCCACTTACCCTTTATCTCCACGCTGTCCGCTCATTACGAATTATTAGGCACCCCCTGGATGGAGTCCCGCGAGAGGAGGACAGGTGGATAATTAAAACAGGTGTCGCTGGAGCGGACCGCAGAAGGGAAACTATCAAGCTGGAAGGGTGGAAGGCGGCCCGCAAGGGGGATCAACAACGACCGCCGTTGCAGCTACAAGCTCGTTGCACGAACGGTGGAAGAGGAGGTAGGGGGCGAGCAACGAAGAAGAAGAGAGGGCCGCGGCCGTGTTAGCTTCTACACTTAATCACTTTTGCTAATTGCAGAATGATTGCTCCGCGCCTGAAGTTTCAATAATGGGGTTGTTACACCCCCGCCGTTCGGGTGCTTCGTAACTGGTTATACACCGGGTAAGGCTCTTCAGTTATCACCCTTTCTCCCGTTATCTACCGACTTTCACCCTCTTACCTCGGGCCCGCCCCTCTTTCTCTCCCTCTCTCTCTCGCTCTCTTTTCCGACTTCCTCAGGTAGCGGCTGATGAATGCCATAATAGTCTACCTGCCTTCGGGTGATAAGAAAGTAATCATTCCATCTGGCCACCGTTATTCCATTACCCTGCCACTCGCCCCCGCTCTCCCGCCCTCTTTCGCGCTAGGCCATCCACCCTCCCCCCTGCGCAGGCTCCGACAACCCCACGGAGAACGTCGGACGGACGGTGCTAATTATGCAATTATATCGGGGACGGTGGGCTAAGAGGGCAGGCGCCGTTCGGAAATGAAATTCCCCCGTCGCGGGTGCTCCGGCGTCGTTATAAATATCGAGTTAATGTTGCGTCGCTTGATGAACAGCGACCGCCCCGAATGCGATACGCTCGCGCGGTACTATAAATCGTTGAGCGTGTTGGCCACGCCGGGCGCGGATGTGCGCTCGAAAACAGCCGTTTAGAAGCGCCTCTGGACTTCGCAGCGTTATTAGCGAGGCAACCCCTAAGCGACGTCCCTTATCTCGCTCGTTAAATAAGTGGGCATTGGTGTCTGGTTTACTCGTGTGCAAAGGAGCTCGTGTAAAAAATTGTTGCATGAACAGTATCGAGTTCGAGAATGTGGAAGCAATTGATGGACTATTCTTCGAATGGAGTTCCTCTTTCTTCGTTCCTTTTTTATGGAGCGAGGGTTTTAATATCGCACGCGATGCTGGTCGAGGTAGGGAATATGGTCTCCAGCTGTGTAACGTGATAGCATTTCGAATATATTGTTACATGTTATTATAATCACAATAGGAGCAAATAGAAGTAGGCTGAAAACGTCGGGTTTATATAAAGTCGTTTAAGATTAAAGTAATTTTTAGGAATCTAGTGATCATCGTGTTTCAATTACAGTCCATCTGCGACGCGGATCGAAATTAAAGATAAAACAAGGGAAATGAAGGTTTTAATCAGCAACGGGGGACCGGGTGCATTTAAATGTAAATTCTCCGAGTAATGGTGGAAATATGTATCTACATCGAAACAGCGTATCGGTAATATCGAATGACAGTAGAACGTCGAACATCAGATATCATTAAACGCCCGTGGAAGTTAAACGCGTAAGCGTGTTTCCTCGGGAACTGAAATTCGCTCGAATAATTGAATCACAGGTTTACCGAATACGTAATACGTTGCCAGGTATTTTTCGCTAATGCAAACGAAAACGGTTTCGAATGCTCATGCGCCCGATTTGGCGTTTTCGACCGTGAAACGGTCGATTGACTTTTTTTCCATGCGATACGTTTCATATTCGAAATGTATAAACAACAGAATATCGATTAATGTGTAGAAGAAATTCGTGTACGCTTCAATCAAATGTTTGTCTGCAAAAAGATATCACTCGAGGGGAAAACGATTTTTATTGAAACATGGAAATCCGCTGGAAACAAGCTGGCAACGCGCATGTAGCAGGCTGAACGCGAAATAGTCGGAATTTCTGGCTTCGAAACTAACCCCTAAAGCAGAGTCAACATCCCTATTGCAAATTACTTGGCTGCTCTATCGCACAATACGTTTCGTTTCGCGCATTTGTTTACCTACATATGAATATGTACATTGCTGAGATCCTGCGGACCATAAGCACGGCATTTCATCCCCAACTCCTAATAATTTCGCATTCGACCCTTGTAATTGTGTCCCCTGTGTCGGTGTCGGTGCAACGTTTGTTAAATCACTGAAAGCACACGAACGAAGCACACTTTATCTTTCCTCTGTACAGTAAATTGTTACTGCATTTAGGAAGTTACCACAAAATTACACTGTATTCCTAGTTGCAACTATTACAACCATCTTTCACAGACGTGAATATAACCACTCATAATCACGAGGTGCGCATGGGCATTATTGAAGAGTCCTTGTAGAAAACACTGCAAGTGCCAAAATTAAAAATAAAAAATTTATGTTAAACGATTTCATTAAAAATGCACTAAAAACTAAATTAAAATACACTGAAAGCTAAAAAATAATTCTTTTCTTGTACTCCAATTTCGATTGTGTTTTTTTACCTCAAATTATTTACTTTAAATAAAATCGTGGGACAACATGTGCAACCAGAAGTTGAAGTAGCGGTTGGCAAGTGGAACATCATCAACTACAATTTATCAATTTTATGTCACGTTACAATATGTATCCTGTAATTAAAACATTTTATTTTATTGCGAATGAAAACTTTCTCACAACAAATTCATTTCGACGTTTGCTTCTGTATTAAAGTGATTCATATCCTGTTACGAAATAGGTGGCACATAGAGGGTTTTCTACAAACACAATTATTTTTTTCACGAATTTGGATTATATTGATGCAAAAGAATAGAAAAATTTGTGATGCATTTGGGTTATTGTAGGTAGGGTAAATCCGGGAGACGCGATCGACCTAATATAAAATGGCTATTAAAACTAATACAGATATTACTTATTTTATCGGAACAAACCTAATGTGTTCAAAATTTTATGCTGAACACTGGTAGATATTTGCTTTAAGATAATATTTACTGTAAATCGGGTTGAAAACTAAAGTCATGACATCCGACCACCTCTCCCGAGGTACCGGGAGAAATGGTTTTCGTCGTTGGCAGAGACCACTCACATAATTATTCATGGAAAAATAACAAAGAAGAAAGCAAAATTATTTATGAGTGAATACAACTACAGATTCATTGATATTTAATTTGTTTACGCTAAACAAGTAAAGAACACATCAAAGATAAAGCGAACTACCTACCGGCGATTAGCAAGGCAAATGAATACAAAAGTGAATGAATAAAATAAATAAACAATAATAATAATAAAATAATGATAAAAAATAAAAATATAAATAAAAATAATAAAAAAATCATAACTCGACCTTCTCTCCTTTCTGCAGCGAGAGATGGTCTTCTCGTTAGCTTTGAGAGGAAGAGTTAATGTGGCCAAATACTTTGGCTGCATTGTCCCTTAATATCTCTACTATCTTATCATCCCAAACATTAAACGAAAGTAAACTTAGAAGTATATTTTAAATACGATTCTGTACATCGCTGTTTGACAAAAGAGGTTAAATGTAACCTCAATTAACTTTTTAAAGCCTATAAATCCAGAAAATCACAGAAGGAAGTGAAATGACGATTCATTCAACTGTTCGGTTTCTAGAGAAGTAATTGGTCTGCACTTTAACGCATTTTTACGTAAAGAGTCTGAAATATAGCGACTCGACCAGCTCTCCGGCCCGACCACGTCTCCCGGATTTGCCCTATACTTAAGCATATTTAGCAATGAAAACAAATCAAATTTCGTAAATAATTTAAAGTCTGGGAAGTGTTTTCCCTCTCCTCCAAACTTTGATTTTTTGCACTTACAGTGTTTTCTACAAGGACTCTTCAATTAACCATTGCATTCCAACGCTACCGTGTTCACATAAGCTTTCGTAAATATTTCACACGGCGATCGAATGTCAGTCTCTCTGTCATTATTCCTACCAAATAAATATTGAACAAATATGTCGAACTGTTATCCCAAACGAAAGGGGTTGGTTTTCTGTCGCACCTTCAAAGGAAACGAGGGCAATAGGGAAAACCGATCGCAATGGGAGGGATGTAACAGCGTATCGAGGGTGAGAATCGCGGGATGAATGTGTTTAATTGCGTCGATATCGTGGCAATAAAGGGTGGTTGCGCAAGAATACGTGACAAAGGTGCACGCGGAACGCACACACGTGTGCACTGTGCATCGGCATTGACCCCGTGGCCACGGTTTATCGGGCCCTGTAATTTTTAATTACACTCGCGTGCCATGGTATCGTTACGCTTCGACCCTCCACTCGCCCTCCACCCTTCCTGTTGACAAGTGAAAGAATGGTGCACAGGCATCTGGCCGTTGTGTGCGATGCAAACATTACCGGGGGAACAATATTCCTTTGATGAAGCGATTGTTGAACCGTGTTGAATGGATTTCGAGGGCCTATCCGCGGGGATTCGCGAGAGCGGCTAATGAGGGAATCGGGGATGTTAAAGGTGGCTAATAAAGCGAGGAATAATTGACAGTGATGGTTGAATGCGCTGGGAATGTTAAGAAGGTTAAGAAGGCTATTTGCGTTGGTTGCGAATAATTTGGGTATGATTGACCACGGGATTGGAAATCTCGAGGACCATTTACGGATTGGGATTCTAAGAATTTAGAAGAGGAACATTGGAATTCAGAAATCCCACCAAAAATTTGGTGTAACGCAGAGTAAAAATGATTCAGGTCACGATTAGAAATTATATTTATGAGATGAGTGTACCATTAATACAATATTGATTGGACAGGCACTGTGAAATGCTCATCACTCGGCCACTTAAGGGTGAAGGTTTAAGCTTGAGGGTATCTTGAATTATGGGAGAAATGGAGATGTGGAGGCATTATGGAATAGTTCGCCAGAAAACCACAGCGTCTATGGATCGTAGTGTAAGAGTCTCTTTGTGTAGAACGTCGCGTGCCGTCACGGTGGCAAATTTCCGTGCTGACATGCCTGGCGCGTCGGTTATACGAGTTGTTTATACGAGCAATAATTTATTACTTACCCCTGCGACGCGAGGGATCGTTAATATCATAGACGTCAGCAGGGGAAGATGGAGAATGCCACGGAATTGTGCTTCAGTGAAAAGGCGCGCGGCTGCTTTGTGTGCATCCACAAGTATTTTAATAATCTACTTCGCAATTGATTATATTGATTTTAAACTTGATAATCGAAAGTCAAATCTAATACATCTTTAATTACTTATGTCTCCAATCGCATGGTAATCCGCGTGAAATATTTACACTTAGAAATTTCTCACTTAAATTTCACTCTTAAATCTTTTACTGCTTTGACAGCTCATTACTTACAATTAGAATTCTTATCGATAACAGTCAGCAACAGGGTGGAGCTTACTTTTCAACTATGAAAATATAATATTCTTACCATCTCAATTTGTTCGTTTTTATAAAAAATAAAATCGAACAGAAATGAGCACAATTGATCTAAACTTTGGGGGTAACTGAAGGATGGTGAAATTTCCAATGTACAAGATAATTATACGGAAAGACATGGAACACTAGAAATTATTTCAAATGCATTTATTTGTGCATTAAGAAAAATAGATATAGAGAAAAGGTATCATTGTGCCCCAATGCCGTATAATTAAATAAACCAATTAATGACAGACATATAAATATCAGCAGTCCCTGACAGCAGGAAACAGACACTGTCTGATGCCTTGCAAACAATAAATTTAACAAATTATCAAATATAAATGTAAATCTAAATATACAAATTAAAATATGGCCATTATATGTTGAATTTTCATAATTTCCATCATCTTTGACTCACTTGAGCTACCCTTGAACATAATAATCTATTGTCCAAAGTTTTCGAATAGTATTTGTAAATCTAAAGCAACAAATCAGGGTGGTAAGACTTATAATAAACTATTTGCCCTTTTTTAACTTGTATACCTCCACCCCAGTAAGCAATCAAGTCAATCCATACGTAGCAAATATTCAAGCATATCGCTCTCCAGAATTTTCCACGTCTTTTTCCCCATGTAGGATCATCAATTTCCCCTGTTGTCCCATCAGTTACCCATGCCTGCTTTTCGCCCAAACATTTCACTTACACATCTCCGAACAGGTCCCTAGAAACTGCCCGCTGAAGCCACCGACCAAGCTATCGAGGCTGCCAACGATGCTGAAAATCGCGTTACGAAGGGTCCCACGCCTATCGGGGAAACAATTTTTGACCCCGTTGTTGTCCTCCTGTTCCCGGCTCCCCTCGGCTAAGTTCGTGAAGTTGGGGAGAAACCGTGACCGTCGGCGATCCCCAGCGGTCCGGCTTCTTTCCCCGCCGCGCGAGCCGCCTTGTCGTCTGTCAGCCGCTTGGAAATTCGAAATTTCTATAATTTCAACTTTTCCAGCCGGCTAGACCTTGGCTCGCGTCAACTCTTATTCGGCGAAAGGGGTTTCGAACTCGTTTCGCCGCGCAGTGGGCCAACAGGGACCGAGCGAGATGCCCGCGGCCTCCACCCCTTCCGCTCGCGTTTCCTGGCGTCCCTCTGAGAAATTTAACTTTCCTCGCGTCGGCCACAGGAATCGATACCAAGAATGCTGGGGCTAACGAGTCGTTGCTTCTTCTTCCGTGGGTCTACGGTGAATCGCTACGCTTTTGTCCTTGTGTCAGCGTATCCCACTGTATCGCGACTAATCTTTTCATCGAGCCCCGCACGGCATCGCTGGGAATCATGGCTGGCGTGATTCGCCTGGTTTCAGCGAGCTCCGTGGGTTCATTGATGAGGAATCAGGGAACACTTGTCCTGTCGCCTACCACATGGGAATTGATAGTAGGATGTAGAGGTTTTAGGAGGATCTGAGTTTGATGATATGGTGATGACAATATTTACTGTATTCGAAGCTTGCTTCTATAGAGCATACGAGATTAATATCAATTGACCAACCATTCTCCTTTTGTTTGCAGGTCCTTCGTTTTGGGGTCTGATAAATCCTCAGTGGTCTCTGTGCAGCAAAGGGAGGAGACAGAGCCCCATCAACATCGAGCCTAACAAGCTCCTCTTCGACCGCCACTTGAGACCGGTGTTGGTCGACAAACACAAGGTAATTGATCGAGTGTTTCTTTTTTTTTTACTCTCGTCCACGGAGCTCGGACTTCACCGTATCCCTTTACAGTCTTTAATGGAGGGTTGAATATCCCTGGGTTAAAACAAACAGTCGCCACATTCCGTTATCACCATAGCGATCTTTTTTATCAGCATTAACTGTTAAAGTGTAATTTACAAGGTAAGAAGGATCTGTTAATTAGTAAATGTAATACTTGGAATTGCGTAAGGGTCTTGCTAGAAAGTGGTGCTACTACTACTCGACGACTCACCGGTGTTGCGCGATCGGAACGACGGGGAAAAAGGTGGTAAAAGTATCGCCACTCCCGATGGTGAGCGGAAACGGGACGTTAAAGTGAAAATTAACATTTTTCGGATGATTTATTTCACCGGGGACTTCTATCGGGGAGGGAAAGCGCATTCAACTCGGCACGAGTAGCTCTGCCAAGGGTATTCCCAGAGCTGTCGCCGTCTAGTAATGGATTTCGAATTCACCGTGGACCGTTCTCCACTCTCTCCCTTTCTCTCTGTCCATTTTTCACCAGCCTGGAGTTCGTTAATTCGATAATAAATCCATTAATTACCAGCCTGCCTATTTAACGTGCCTCCCCGTACCCTTCCCGACGCGACGGCCCCCGCCACCCGCGGTAATACCCTTAAAGCTTCAGAAACACTAATCTTCCATTAAGTAAACATTTATTCATCCCTCCGCACCCCTCTGTTCCTCGCCCCTTTCCGCCGTGCGAAAACTCCGTGATTTCGAGTTTGACGAGGGACTAGCCATTGATCCCGAGCGATGACCGATAATGATTGCCTCTCTTCGCCTATCCTGCCCAATAATTTCAAGTCTTCAGAGAATGCTCAACAGAGTTATCATTACAAAACACCTTTCGCATCGAAGTGGCGTTAACAACGACAAGATCGTCTTTCGTTTTCTCTTTTCTTGGCCCTTTCTCCTGCCCCCTGTTACGCGTTTCGTTGAAACTCGGTTGCGTGGAAATTAACGCGGGAGCTGATTTACGCCCGCCCATTTTCCGGCGGGCGAAATTGATGCTCGTCGACGTCCAGCAGCCGCGTAAATATTGTACACATCGCCGACTCGACTTGCAAACAGCAATGCATCGCCGATTGATTAATCGACGATGGGTAATTAATGTTTCGAGAAGGGTAGGGGTTGAGGGCGGATGGGAGGCGGGCTATAGAATTTTATATGGAATTTTAATGTCGTTGACTTTCGTCTATGAGGGGGAGCAAGCTTTCGGTGTCTCTGAATATTCATCGAAGAAGATTGGAGTTCCATTTTTCCGGCTTCCTCCTTCGCTACGTGTATTCCCTGGAATTCTTGGAACGCTCCAGCCTGGTCTCGCCTACGTTCAGATGCCATTGCAATTTGTTTAACGGTTCAGCAACGATCGCCGACGCTGGAAATGATAATTCGCGAACGGGACTGCAGGGGCAGTCGACGACACTCCACTAGACGAATAAATATTTATCCCTCGCGGCACGGGCGAGACTTTTTGCGAGGGTCTGATCGACGTGTTTACATTTACTTGAAGAGCGCGGGGGTTGAATCACTTAAGTCCCGTTCAGATGAGTCAAGTTACTTGACTTCAAGTCGCTTGCATTCAAGTATACTGACTTCAAGTCGCTTGCATTCAAGTATACTGACTTCAAGTCCCTTCCATTCAAGTATACTGAGTTCAAGTCGCTTCCATTCAAGTATACTGACTTCAAGTTGCTTGAATTCAAGTATATTGGCTTCAAGTCGTTTAAATTCAAGTATACTGACTTCAAGTCGCTGGCATTCAAGTATACTGACTTCAAGTCGTTTGAATTCAAGTATACTCAGTTCAAGTCGCTTCCATTCAAGTATACTGACTTCAAGTTGCTTGAATTCAAGTATACTGGCTTCAAGTCGTTTAAATTCAAGTATATTGACTTCAAGTCGCTGGCATTCAAGTATACTGACTTCAAGTCGTTTGAATTCAAGTATACTGACTTCAAGTCGCTTACATTCAAGTATACTGACTTCAAGTTTGTGTTCACTAGTGTCAGCTGTCTTTAAGTTACTTTCAAGATTACTCGAAGCAAGTCGATATCTAAAATTTTATCAAAGAAGGAGGTCTCCTTCGTTATTCCATAAAATATCACATTTCTCATACATTTCTAAGAATTTAGAAATCTTTTCATTACTCTACCTCTTCTTAGTCATTGTTTTATAATTATAACCGTACTTTTCAAAAGCAATGGGCAGTCAGCTTACTTCAAGTGACTTCCAACTCACACTTGTACATACGTTCACATTATTCAAACTGCATTTCAAGGCAAGAAAAGTTGAAGGACTCTCTAATTTTCTTGAAACTTGAAAGAAACTTAAAAGGATATTTCAAGTCAAGTGAATTGGAAGTTCGCATTAGAAACGTAGTTTCAAGTTACTTGAATTCAAGCGATTTGAAAGTAACTTGATTAATGTGAACGAGCCTTTTGGGTCGCGCGCTATTTCGGGCACTCGTTTCCGCGAGTTTCAAGTTAAAAGGATGAAAATTGTTATACGCGACGCTAGACGAGAGGAATTCGATCGACGCCGCGTCCATCTTGTACGCGATCGAGGCTGTTTCTGCGGAACGAGATTATTCGGAACGCTTTATCAGAGGATCTCACATGCGTGCTTTTATCGCGTATTCGCGTGACGTAACGCGACACGAGAATTTTACGTCTGCGCCAGCCCCCCGGTTGGACGCGAAAGTGCACCTACGGAAATTGTTTTATGTAAATGGCACGAGTGCCGCGTGTTCTTGGCGAAATGAACGTCGATACGCTTCGGCGCGGGCCTAGGAATATTCACAGACAACCGAGACAGAATCCTCTAAACGTGGATGTTTCGTTGAACCGACAGAAATGCGCCTGAAAGCGCTGTATACATATTTCCAATTCTTGAACGCTTCGTCTGCTTCTTCGGCGATAATAATGCATGACATGAAATTATGCAGCGTAAAGCTCGACGATGTAATAATTGAAATTCCCTGCCTTTTTCTCCGTGTAATTAATTCGGAAAAAATTCTTGGTTTTTAAACGGTTTGACTGGCTATAGTCCCCTTAATAAGGGGTTACTCGCAGTCAAGAGATAGAGAAAGAACGATTCTTTGGAAATTTATTTCAGAAAGTACGTGCCTTTTTTGCAAATGTTTTTGTATTCAGTTGAGGCTTTAAAAGGTTATTATATTATTTTTTGGTATAAAAGTGTTTACTTATTGCAAAATTACAACGGATTTCCCGGAAGCTGTTTTTAGAAATACGTTTCGCGGTGACCAACATTATTCGGAACTGACTTATCTGAAGTAAAAACACGAAGAATATTTAGTTAGTACAATAGTTTATCTAGTTTTTAATCGTTTCGTTTTATAAAATATTAATCTGTGACAAAATGGCGGATGTTAAAGTGAAATGGTCAATTTTCATAGAAAAAAACTCATTTGTCATTCATAAAATAAAAACTATGCATTCGAAAAACAAATGAAGATAGAATAAACCTACAAAGTTTCAAAATGATTGGTGAAGTTGTTTTTTGAGAAATAGTGGTCACCGCAACCGAAAACCCCATTTCGGGAAATCAGTTGTAATTTTGCAATAAATAAATACTTTTACAACAAAATATAATTTAAGAACCTGTTCAAGTGTTCCTCATCTGAATACAAGAACCTGTGCATAAAAATATGCATGTACACTTTCTGAAACAAATTTCCAAAGAATCGTTCTTGTTCTACTCCCGACTGCGAGTAACCACTTAATGTCCCACATCTGTGAATGTATAAATCGCAGAATCTTAAAGAAAGTAAACCATGTACAAAACATTATCACAGTCTTATTCAAACATTAAGTGACTTCATTGCTTCTGAAGTCTATCAGAAATCAAAGTACCCGAGTATCAGTACCGAGAGCAAGAAACTTTTCTCCCGGTCTATTTCAAAGGGCTTTATCTGAAGCAAGTCCAACGAATTCTTTGTAAATTTTCAGCTGTTGTATTATTCATTTCTATCATTAACGCAAGCCAGATTTCTGTGCCGCGTTACATAAACGACAGCCATTTCAGCGCCGTGAAATGGACAATCGCGGAGCAACTTCCGGTCGTTCTCTCGGTGCCTGGCGATCGAGCCTTCTGCTCACGTGCTAGCAATCAGGGGGTCAGCTGAGACGGCCACGTGATTCGTTTCCATCGGCTGCTCGCGACGCGATTCCAGTTAGCACGTCGCTCGTAACAAACGGAAACGTTCCGCCTTTGAGACGGGGCGCGCGTTCCCGCGCCTTTTACAAAGGCCGGACAAAAGCGCACGTGCAGGCCAAGCGCGAAACGCTGACGGACGATGTTTCTCAAAAGCCTTGTGCCAGGCTATTCCGCGTGCTTTCCGCGACGAAACGTTTCCGTCTCCCGTCACGGGGAAGCTTTCTTTGAGCGGGCCGCGAAAAAAGGAAGACGCCCGCCGTGCCGAAGGCCTGCAGAGCTTCGCGAGATTGTTGCTTCACGGCGGACCGATCTCGCTGGGTTTCGAAATGGTGACGAATCGAGGAAAGGAAATGACGAGGTTGGGAATATAGAAATCGAAAGGATTGACACTCCAATTTTAACACAGCGAGGAGCATGTTTTCCCAGTCCCATACTCCTTGTACCGTGCTTCTGCCATTAGTTTGTTCTCGGGTGGTGGCATTTTTCGCACTTTTTATTACAGGTCAATTCAGTCGAATCACGTAAGTGAAAAGGAAACTAGAGGGCTGTTACATAGTCTGAAAGAGAAAGGCACCGACAAGTTTCTCGGCTAATGAAATAATGGCCCGCCTCGTGGTGCTTGTACTTCGATGATTACACAATTCCCGCGGCAATTCCACTTCGCCCGCGACTTTATTGTTACGCGCTCCAGTTACACCGGGATCTGCGCGGCTTCAAACGGACCACAGGCGTGTCGTTTTGCGAGTTTATCGAATAATAACACTCGGCGAAGTAGCTTTCGTGCAAACACTCGAGCCGCGAGCGCCTTCGCTGTGGGTCGTTTACATTTCCGCCCTTTTCTTTGCCTTCTACCTCGCCGCGACCCTTTCGTTTCTGCCTACCACTTCGTCGCTCCCGGTTAACAATTCTTCGCCTCCTAACTGCGACACAAAAGTTCCGTTTCTTCTCGTCGCCACTTCGACTTTCTTCCAAGCCACCCACGCAGCAATTAGTGTACTCGCCTTGTGCCGCACAATTCTCGCCGTGCGAACGGTTTTTCTATTCAAACAATCGCTATCTGTACGCTTCAGCACCGCCAAGGGGGCCTTCCACCCACAATCCCCTGCCTCGAGCAATTCTTTCATAATTTCGGCGGAGTCCGTCGTTTCATCTTTAAGCGAGGCGTTTGGAGGCAGGCAGAGGCAGTCGCGGCAAGAAGAAGCGCGCGTACCTGGAATTTGTCGGGCAGGGCACAAAGTACCTTCCGCGGAAATGCTCGTGAAAAGGTTTAAACGCAGACCCGCGGGGATCGTTTGCTCGTCCTCTCTTCTCCTCTTCTTTTTCAAGCGTTAGCTTTCGCGCGGCCCACCTGGGTGCGGAGTCAATCTTTCCGGGCGCAAGTAGCCGCGTTCTCGCGAGGCGGGAGCTCATCGGATGCATTCTGCGCTTTGAAACGAACCACGGGCCGGGACTCCTCATTGTTTGGACCACCCTGTCGGGCACAAAGGTGCCGGAGGCAGCGCACCCTCCCCCTGAGTGTTCTGCCGCTCGTGTCGCACTGGTTAGCCACCGTCGCACTCGTTGTTTAAGTCGGATAATCGACTGGTCGTGAAAAAACGCACCCTCTCGTTTTTCGTCGAGGAGGCTTCCTCGGGTGGGATTCCTTTTGGGAGAGGGATTTGAAAAGGATGAAGCGGGACTTTGAGAGGATAGGGTCGAGGGATAGGAGTGTGCGACGCAAGGGTGCATCAGGTTAATGAAATTTCAATCCGTTTGGTGTTCAAACAGGACTTTCCTACAGTTTGAATTCGGTGGATTTTTTAGGAGTCGTTGGTTGCGGGAAGGAGTGTTATTAGTAGGGAATACAATCCCGGGATACGTTATCACAACTGTTTTTTAGATTCCAAAATTCCTTTATTCCAAATTTTTTGAAAAATGTGTATTACTTTATGAACAACTGAAAAATATAAAAATAAACAGAATACATAAAGTCATAGTCATTTCATAACATTAGGGACAATAATAATAACAATAATGATTTATTTAAATAATAATATTTTATGCACTATATTTTTTGTGAACGAGTAATAAAGTCGAAATAATAATAATAATGATAATAATAATAATAATAATAAGGGGGAGGCCTACCTAGAACGATCAAAACAACATGCTTCTTTGGGAATTTTTTCTAGAAAAACCGATAAACTTTTATTATTAAACATTAGTCTATTGGAAAGAGTACATTTATGGATATTTTAGTATTTTTTGTGGTAAAAAGTATTGAAATGTCCTTTTTGTTTAGGAGCTTTGCGGTGACAACCGTAGCTCAGTGCAGAATCATCCAAAATTGAAAAGTCGAAACTTTTTAGATAATATATAGAATTATCTAGGTGCTATCAGACCCAATTTTGGAAAAATTATTTTGCGACAGAATGGCGGCTGTGTAAAGTTGAAGCATCGATATTTGGCTAAAAATCGCTCGTTT
This sequence comes from Andrena hattorfiana, assembly GCA_944738655.2. Classification (NCBI taxonomy): domain Eukaryota; kingdom Metazoa; phylum Arthropoda; class Insecta; order Hymenoptera; family Andrenidae; genus Andrena; species Andrena hattorfiana. Next base: position 11,985,666 of record OX122893.2, on the reverse strand, counting down.
CTCGAGTGTAATAAAAATCCAGGCAAAAAACAGGAAAAGCTCCCGATAGCGCTTAGATTTTTCACCCACAAATAAGCCTGTAAAGCCTTGAGTAAATCGGTTCATTAATTTTTGGGTTATGTGTGTCACCGACTTTGAAAACATGATTTTGAGGAAAACGCGTTTAAACTTTTTGCTCTGAGCGCTACACCGAGGAACACCTACCTACTTACACACGCATAAATTTGTCAACTTTGGTCGGATTAACTTGACACTTTCAGGGAATATTTTCAAGAGTGAGAATATTTTCAAGATTTTCTGTACTTCAAAAAAATATAAAAACCGATATTTCGAAAATTTTTGGTAGGCCTCCCCCTTTAAGTCTCATATAACTAACTGAACTATATTTATTTATTGACAAGTATAAAAAAAGAGGCGAGTCCCTTTGAGGATGGTGGAACCCGTGGACATTGTCAGTTCCGTAATTATTGTCAATTCTTCCTACAAGCATTGAAGCAGAGTGAGTTTTTTCAGCGGCCGGTTATATTGGAAATAAAATAAGAAGTCGGTTAGAAGATGATAGATGCTTTAGATGCTTTGCTATTTCGTCGTTCATATTTCCAAAAATCTTCATAATGCTTTACTGATATTACCTACCTATTCAGATTTTATTACTCTTCATTGTTCTACTGTTTTTATCGTTGAAAATGATTTTAGTTTATGTTTGAGACGAATGATAGAAAGAAAGTTTGTTTACTTTAAATAAAGATTTAGAATTTTAACATACAATAAATCATTATAATTATCGAAATTTTCTATTACCCAATCCCGGGATTGGTCCCGGAATCCCGAGATAGATTTTAAAAAATCCCGCAATCCCGAGGTAGTAAATAATCACCGGGATTGTATTTTCTAATTATATATTAGTCACTCTAGAATAGTCCCAGACTCGTGCTAACTCCTAATGACGATAGGAAGTCAGTAGAATTACTTTTCCAAGCTGAAGAGGAGTGTGACAATGCTGTAAGATCGCTTGTCAGCCCATCACGGTTGCTGAGGAACTTGCCGCGAGAACCATTCTTTGTTCTCCGTCGTCGTATCCGTTCTAGATGGCAAATTATCCGTGGATTATTAATGCGACAAGTCTCGCGTGTCCACGGGGATTAATGTGCCGTTTCGAATATTAATTTCTAAGGAAGTATCACGATACGGGACCAAATGGATCCAACCTGACGCAACCCCGTAATGTAACTATTAATCTTCTGAGTATAAGCGTGCATGGTAACCGAGGAACCGCGCGACAATGGACAAAACCTTGATACCTCCAACTTGCCCCTTTGTATTTTGTCCTATCCCACTTCCACTCCCGCGTCTCGGTCCCCGAGGTTGCAGTGATAACGAGGACAGCTTTGTTAAAGTACAGCCGGGCTTTATAAGTTCGTCATTGGAAATTTCGCTTTGAAAAGTGAAACCGCAACAATGGGGAGCAATTTGTCCTGTTTCGTCCACGTTTGACCACGCGTAGACCTACTCTACTGTACCTCAGCCCGAGAATTCGCAAGCCTGCTCCACTCACCCAGACTCGTTCGCAATGCCACCTAAGCAGCTGTTACTTCTCTCAATTAAAAACCTTTATTTTGCCACCAGTGATCTACGGAAGAATCGTCGAGCCGGGATATTTCGCCGTAATTTAACTCGTTTCACTTGCGCCTGATGAACAGCTGCCTCGCTCTACTTAACCCCTGTCTGAGGTTACGTAGACGTACTCTACTTGCCGTAACTCGCGTCTAAGTTCACCGAAGTTGTGATTACGAGCGCGTTTGATACTTGAACGTGATTTACAAACGTGCAAACAAGCTTCCGTGTTTGGCTCGATCTTAATCTGCAAATGAGTGCGAGCCGATACCGCCGGCGATAGTCTATTACAGGAACGGCGAAGCGGGAGTGAAATTAACAATTAACTGCCGGTTGCATCGCGAGATCTATCCAAGAGGAGAGAAGACTTCGAACTCCCTCGTGCCGGATCCAAAAGGAACTTGCTTCGTGCGAAGTCAAAGGCACGCGGACAAACATCACGTCCGTTCCGTCGGCAAAGGGGAAGACCCGAATCTGTCCAGTCCCTCGAATCGCAGTCCATTCGGATCCCCCTTAGTCGGCAGAAGTGTCCACGAGATATCAGGGGTTGGAAAAAGCAGAGGAAACGTCGCCCAGCCTCGACTGCGGCCCGGAAACCGCAGTGACGTCACATCTGGTCCCTCGCTACTTAAACACAGCCCCTGGTCCGTTTCCTAGCCACCCTGCCCCCTCCCTCGTCAAGCCGTACAGACGGGGGTGGCGCAGCTCGTGAATTTATACGGCGTTTAACCCGGTTTAAACTTTGGCACTTAAATTAAACAATAGAACGAACCGCGCCGCCGACTATCCGAGTCGAACGTACGTCTTCGACTGAGCAGACCTCCCTCCGCCCTTCCACCCTCGCCAAGCCCTTTCCCCCTTGCCTTTTTAACCCCTTCAATATCCCCCTCTGATTCGTACCGATTCGCAGGAACGTCTCTGCGGTCTTAACATCGCCGGGGCAGCGTAATTTCGCGATCGAGCCTCGCGTTTGAAAGGAATCCTAATTCTCCAACGGACGGCAGCGATCCGTCTGGACTTCCGGCCCCTGGCTCGTTCCGTATGTGTGTCAGCGGAACATGGAACGTTTTGAAATATCTCCTGGCTGGGCTCCTACTGATTCTCGTTCTCGGTTTATTAACTTTCCACGTCCACTTGGGCTGGTTGGAGCGAAAATTCACCGGCTACGGGCAAAGAGGCGTGCTGAATTTTACGTCGGGCGAGGAGAGACTGTGATATTACGAAGATATTCGTTAATTGAATCGGGCGTATTCGAGGTTTCGTTTGTTGGTAGAAGAGGAGGGTGGAGAATATGAAAGTGATGCGAATACTGAAGGAAATAGGGTGGACGATACAGTTATTGACCAGGGTACAGAAGTTGATCACTTCAAATTTCTGCCGCCATAGTCTAATGAACTTGCACGTTTCCGCGTCAATGATGCACTTTGATCAGAAAAAGACAGTCCTACCTTTCATTACAACGAACAATCTATGATTTCAGTAGAAGCGTTCCACCGCGAAATCGTCGGAAAGGAAAACGTGTAATTTCAAGTCTCAAAGAAGGTAAGGGCTTAGCGAGGATCTTTACAGCGGCGATTTCTTTAATGACTGTATAATCATCGTTCAATTTTATTTGCCGTGAGTAACATTGATCATAATAGGTGACAAGGACCCAATGTTAACATTCGTCATACGTCCACTCCTGTCGAACGTGACTATCTTGTGTTTCAGAGGGTGTTCAATATTCGGTTCGACGAATACGCAGTAATACAGTTATTGACCACTCGTAATTTTCGTGCTGATATACCGCGATGAAGATTGATTTTGATCTTTGGAGGCACGGGGCAATGTGCCCTGGTTTTATATGGTTTCGGGTATGCACCTCCGATAACTGCTGATTTTTTGTTGGTCCGGAGGTTGGTTCGATAATTCGGAGGTCAAAGACGCTTGACAAAAGAAAAGAAAAGAAAAAAGCAAAAGAAGAAAAGAAAGAGGTAAAGAGATGCAAAGAGAGGAAGAAGAAGAAAAAGAAGAAAAGGAAGATCAGGTGAGAGAGAAATCTAAGAAGCAAAAAAAACGAATGAGAAATCAATGAGAGCAGCGAAGTGCACGACATACGTCGTGAAGGGTGCACATGAAACTCACCCTGCTCCAAGACAATATATCTTTGATTTTGATATGTTGGTGGATGGTTTTAATAATAAAAGTGATTTTGAAATAAAAAGTATGCCCTTTTCTATTATATTCAGCAAGTGGTCAACAACTGTACCTGGACCAGCCAACAACTATGCCACGACCCATACAGCACACTTCGTGGCGGCAACGTTGCAGAATCGTTGCAGTAACCTTGCAGTGTTGCATGGTTGCAGCGCAATGTCGATATAACGATGCTGCGACGTTGCCGTGCGACATTGCACGGGGCGGACATAGAATTATTGCTGCCTAGTTGCATCAATGTTGCGTTGCAATATTGCACGGCAACGTTCCTGCAATATTTCTGCAACGTTACGGCAACATTTGGCAACGTTTCCACAATGTTGATGCAACGTTGTGTCAATATTGCGGCAACTTTCCTGCAATTTTGCGGCAATTTTCCTGTAATGTTGCTGCAATTATCCTACAATGTTGCGCAACGTTGCTTACCCTAAAATATTTTCGTTGTTTTTAATGATACAAGAAAATGTCTAAGGAAAAAAATGTTTGCTTCGGGGAGAAAATTATTCTGACGGATACGATTTTTTTCTCAAGGTTATATTTACCAAAATTTCAAGATCATCAATGGTTTTTTTAATGGGAGGACGTATTTTTATTACTGTAACGCTATAGCCCATAAAAATACAAATTCAACCATATATAATATATTGTCCTTTTTGTCTAACAATTATTTTTTTCCTGAGACATTTTCTCGTATCATTAAAAACCACGGAGATATTTTAAGCTTAAATGTTAGGTAACTCATCCTGTATATTTTAATGTGTAGAATGACACAGGGTGGAAGTTGTAGCACATACCTATAGTATTACAAAACCCTAATGGAGTTCGTCAAAGTGAGCCTCCGTTTTGGAATAATTTGAGTTTAAAGTTTTGCACGGTAGGAGTATAAGTTCGAATATGTTAGCAGTCTTATCAATCAGTGGTTGTTGCTGCGGCGGTAAAGTGTTCGCCTACGACGCTACAGGTCGCCGGTTCCAATCCCCTCTGAGGAAAAAATTTTCTGCGAAAAAAAGTAATACGGGCTTTATGCTTCTATGAATCTGTACACATTCAGAATCGTTCGTGTCCGTCACGGACGGACGTTATTTATATTTTTGGCCTCACTGCCCGAAACGTTGCAGGAGGCGGACAATATTGCTGCAACATTGCGACAACGTTGGAGTGCAACATTTCAATCTTGCATTGCAACGATCCTGCAACTTTGCTGCAACGAGAGTGTGCTGTATGGGGAACGGTCAATAACTACAATTTTGAATTATGTTTCTTTATAATAGCATAATGTCGAAACTACTGATTTCTCAAAGTTTCTTTGGTGTTATAAACATCTTTGATACTTCTCTTTCCGCCTGGCGTAACAAAACTTCATTTATAAAATTCAAGTTACTTATTCCATAGCGTTTAGCTAAACTGAAGCCCTTAGGTAGTCAACTACTGTATCGTTTACCCTACTCAACGCTAATGATGAATTAGAATTCCTGTTGCAGACAGCAACGTGTAACGGTGGATTTTTGGAAGCTTCACTTCTCAAGGTTCATCCTCTGCAGGGAACACCGTTATCGCGTTACCCCGTATCTTCTAACCTCTTCCGCGCTACTTTCCTCTGTTTGCTTTCAAAGAATGGTTCCTATGGACGCGACTATTGTTCACGAATAAAACGCGATGCAAATACAGGCGAGGCAAATACAGCCGTCCATCAGGCCGGCTCTGTAATCTTCTTGCTGCGTCTCTACAGCCTCCCTCGAAATCGCCCGTATCGCTTACAATACCCGGGAAAATCCAAGTCAATTACACCATAAGCAGAGCCGCGGAAAGCTGCGTATAAATTCTCCCCAACGTTCGCCATAATAGAAACCGCAATGAGCATGCTGGCTCGGCTCCTTCTCTCCCGGGCCAATGAAATTCCGCGGGCATTCTTTATCCATCGGGGGAGGTAATTGAAGCCGTGCGTTTCGATAAGCCAGAGCGGAGGAGCCGTTGCCAGGAACTGTTGCCTATATAAATCGCCGTAACCGTCGTATAAACAGAAATGGTTGTTAGTTAACTCGCCTGCCCATTGTTCCACCCCCCTCGAAATGGGTTACGTCGAACTCTGTGCAACGAGACTCTCCCGCCCACCAATTGAACCGCGTGGAACGTAATTCGGCTGGGACTGGGGTCCTGTTACTCGACTAAAATATGAATTATCAGGCAGCGTTTAAGACAGCGGCGGTACGAGGCGGTTCTCCGCTATTCGATCGGCTTCTCCATCCCTGGTTCCAAACTGCTCGCTGTCCAACCGCGTTACCCTGGTTACAAAGCCGGGCGGCTGCGTCACGTCTGATAGGAATTGCCAGTGACTACGCGACGCCACAATTTCGAACGTCTGGCGACGATTGTCACTGTGCCGCGCGCTTGATCGAAGGAACACAGTGAAAGAAACCGCCTCGCCATGTGTTGCGCGATTGCTACAGACACACGAGTCCTCCTCGAGTTATTCCTCGGAAAGCAAACGTACGTGGCGCAAACAAGCACCGCGTCACCTTCGATTTTTTCGCGTAGCGAAGCCAATTCCTGAAGCCGCCACGACGAACGATCGCGGCCGAAACTTTCCTTTGATCGCTGCGGAACTTCCTCCGCCACGGCTTCAGCCGGCGAAAAGAAACTTGCCAGTCGCATTAATCACCAATGCCGGGGTGAACTTGGCGAACGAAAATCCGCTGGTACCGCGATGTCTTAGCAGGGTTCCCCTCGTGAATTTTCCAGCTCCTGTGGGAACAAAACGCGGGCAGACGCCAGAATTTGCGATGACGATTGTTCCCCGGGTAGGGTGGGCGAAGGGAGAGGGATGATCCGACCGTGGCTGAACTTTGAGCCCCGTCGGAAGAACGACGCCCTTTGTGCGGATTCCGCCTCGCGGAACTGCCTTCGCGACTCTTCTTCCGGCGGCCTCATTGATCCGAGTTCGAAGTCGGCGAGAATAGCCCTGAAAAGGGGGGAAAAAGGACAGGATCCCTCGGAGAGGGAGTTGTTGGGAACTAAAATCGAGGGGGATGGAGAGTTATCAGGGAATAATGAATTACGTACCACCGCTTCCGCGCGTCTTGGGACTCGCCTTTGTGTCTGCAAAGTGTCTCGATGGTTGAGGATTTATTTGGGACGATGGGTGGTGAGATACGTCTCTTATTCGTGGAGCGATGGTGATCATTGGAGATACTTCGACGTCAATCTAATGTCCGATAGTTCGCTAACCTGTTCTCCTGAGCTTACGTCTGACGACGCGGTGACCTCTTCTACTGAAAATTCGTCTGATCGTGAGTTAGCATAAGCCACTTTTAGAGGAAAGAAGCGCGGAAGCTTGATTTCACGTTTTCTCGTCAAAGAATGAAAAGGAAGTGGAAGGGGTGGAGAACGAAAGAAAAGCAAGATGGCAGAATAATCTCGGGTCCTTTAAAAAGCCGGAATTCAACGTCGCCCGGGCGAAAAGAGAAATACGTGTCCCCGTTTATAAGAAAACTGCTCCGCGATTTTTCGCCCCCGAGGCCGATATTTCAAGCCCGCGGAGCTCCTTCGAAATTTACCAGCGGAAACGTCAGGAATTGAAAACTGTTCCGCAATGGCGGCAGCGGGGGGAAGGCGCGAAACAAGCGCGATGAAACAGAAACGACGGCGTGAAGTTAATGGGAACCGGGGCGAAAGGTGGATAAAATGGCATCCGAGGGCACGCGGGGGGGGTCGAAGCTGGCTGGATGGCGGAAATCTATTGCAAAATAATAAGTTATCTCTCCCCTTAACCTGGTCGACTTTTGCCGACGCGTCGCCCGCGGCTGGTTCCACGGCCGAGGTTACCTCATTATTTCTATCTGATGACGCCATAATTCAGCTTCACGAGACGTACAAGAAAATGGACTTCCCGGCCTCGTCTTGCCCTCGGAGCTCTATGCCGCGACACGGCGCACACAGTGTCTCTGCCCTTGCTATTCCGTCCAATTAAATGCCTAATCAATTATCCGCCGCGGTGGAGTTCACGCCCTTTCTTGCTCCCAGCTCCCGAAACACGCTCTCCTCGTTCTCTGTCGGCCTCATGCCTCTTCTCAAGCAATTATCCCGGGGTCGAAGAAAGAATCGACTTCGGGAGACCTACCAACAGTCGTTTTTAGGAAAGGTGTCCCTCTACTATTCATTTTCGTAGCCCAAGACTTGTATGGTTAGAGTTGAACATTGTTTGAGAGAAAGTAGTGATGAATTCGAACGTATCGCAAGTATTTTTGTTTGAACAGGTACTGGGTTAGGGTGCTTCGGTGGAACGTGTCAAATATGTGATTCGGTTTCAACACTGTCTGGCTATGTACGTTTCAATTTCACTTAGCTTGTCTGTTTTTATTTCAATGTAATGAAAATCAAGAATTTCTGTTTCAATTAATTGCAAAGAAGCAAATTGAAACTGTGACTTGTTCGTTGACACCATGTTTACTAACATCATAGGGGTTAAAAGGACATGTTTGTTTAGTCAAAAATGTGCATTATATATGATCATCAGTAAAAAGCCTTTTTAAAAAAGTTTCGTTTGTTTTGCAGTGATAACTCAAAAGCGGAGGTTCCAATCGATTCTAATTAAACTCGAGAATGTTCATAAAATGTGTAGTTTGAGCTTGAACATAAATTGAAGTTAATAAAAACTCTTATTTCTTCTGAAAAAAAAACTAAAACCTTATCTTTGCCCAACGAAAAACACACTATTTTGAAAAATCGCCATTTTGTAGCTGCAATTCTCATAATTTTGCTTCTTTTGTAGGTTCAGTGCAGAACCAGAGGTATTCTCAAGTAAAATTTACAAACAGGTCACTGAATATCGTTTCATTTCCTCAAAATGGCTGCATAAACTTTTTTAAAAAGCTTCTTTAACGATCCATTTGTAGCGTAATCTATAATGCAAAATTTTGGCTTAGCAAACATGTTTTTTTAAAGCTTGTCATGTTAATAAACATTGTATCAAAGAACAAGTCTCAACTTCAATTTATTTCTTTGTAATTAATTGAAAACGAAATGCTTCATTTTCGACAAAAACGACTGCCTAATACCCTTAATGGAAATTCGAAAAGTGTACATTTATTTATGAAGCCCTCGTGAAATATTCAAGAATTTACTAGAAAATGCAGAAACAAACTGTTTGAATGAACATCGTGAATGTATTAAACGATCAATTCCTTGTAGCGAAATTTAATGAAACGTTGCACGGTGATTGCCGTATGGTAATCAACGCCCGGCTAAATAGTTAACGAAAAATTAGGGGAACATGACACTCGTGGGGAAAACCGATCGAAGAAAATTCATCGTGGATTATTTAATGACCTATTGATTTTTGGTCGGGCTACAAGTGCGCCCGTGGAATTTTATGGGCGAAATTGTAATTTAATGGACGTGGCTGTAGATTGAAATTTCTCGGGAATAACGGTGATTTAAATGAAAATGATTTGCGCGGAACGCGTAATACGGGATAATTGCGTTCCGCGCAGGACTTAATAGAGTTACGCTATTTTAATTATATCCGGTGTATCGGTGTTTTCCTTTTTCCGTGAACCGTTCGACCATTTACAACACAGCTCTAAGTGGCTTCATTTCCGTAACACTGTGGTGCGCTGAAGAGGCAAATAACGACTAATCGTAAGTGCGTTAGGATGAGACAAAGAGTAAAGTTTTGAAGGGGGAACACCATTGTGACGGCCGGAAAAATAAGCCATTTTTTTAAAAAAATTCAGCCATAATTTACAGTTTTCATACAAAACTTTTATTACCTACCTTTAGTACAATGTCTGAAGAGACTATAAAAAAATAAATAAAAGAACATGCATACATTTTAAAATATTAATTAATCTTCTAGACCCCTCACAAAAAACGTAGGTCGCTGGCGGACTGTGTAACTACGGAACAACAACTCTGAAATCAAATTTAATTTTTTTTTTCATAAACTATATGAGTGTAGTTTCCGTTGCACGTACAGGTTTTTTCATCGGAAACAAATTTTTTTAAATACACTCGGAAAACTGTCCATCTTTTTTAGATTTTCGAAACAATTTCTTCTACAGGGCTATTTTTACCAAAATATAAATATAAACTATACTTATATAGTTTATAAAAATAGATTTAAATTTGATTTCTGTGCCACCGTTTCAAAGTTAAACACCCCGCCAGCCACCTATGTTTTTTGTGAGGGGTCTAGAAGATCAATTAATATATTAAAAAATTATGCATGTTTTCCTATTCATTTTTTTTTATAATCTTTTAAGACATTGTACTAAAAGTAGGTAATACAAACTTTATATGAAAACTGTAAGTTATTCCTAATAAACATTAAGGCCACATTACATAGCTTTTGCGAATAAAATACGGCAAGAAAATTGTTTGTTTTAAAATTTATTTAATCACCTATTTAGAATATCAAAAATTCCTTCATAATTCTTTATAGTGATTTAATTAACCCCTCCCATTTCTCCATGCACTCATCCGGTTAATAGATTTTCTGCTCTGCCAATCGAACCATCGAAACACCATCCGCAAATACCGAAAATCATTATTTCTAATTTCGGTGTCAATAATGAAACCAGACACCTGTATCCGCAAGGCTCGCTGTCGAAATTCTCGATTATATATTTCTCTCGCGATTTCACCCAATTAACGCACATTCCAATTTCCCGTCAGGGAAACGTCGTGACATGGTATCAATACTGCAAACGCGTTCCATTAAGCGCAAGCCGATTTAACATTATATTCGAAATACTGCGTTATGCCTGTGTTACAATTCTTGGTAGAACCTTCACGGCGTTCTCTTCGTTAAAAAATAAATGGAGAATATGAAACGGGTTTTTTTTTCGTCGACTTTGTTGTAAGAGAAAAGTAATTTTTAGTAATTTATTTTCATAATCATGCAGTGAGCACAGGTGAAGCTTTAATGAATTTCGTTTTCAGGTTTCGGGAAATTTGCACAACACCGGTCAATTCCTGGTATTCAGAGCAGACCGAGAGGCGAAGGTGCGAGTGAATATAACGGGTGGACCTTTGGCCTATCACTATCAGTTCGAAGAGATCTATATTCATTATGGGCTGGACAACGATCACGGCTCGGAGCATCGCATCAATAACTACGCTTTTCCCGCTGAAGTAAGTGGAATGTGCGAACGATTTCTAAGAAAATATCATAATTTCTTAAAGATACTACGCAGTCGTTCCTGTGTAAAATAAAACGTTTCTATTACAATTAATTACACAGAAACAAATTGAAACTGAGACTTGTTCTATGGCGTGAAGTTTATTAACATCATAAGCTTTAAAAAACTTGTTTGTATAGTCAAAAAAAAATGCATTATATATTAATAAACTTCATGCCAAAGAACAAGTCTCAGTTTCAATTTGTTTCTGTGTAATTACAGCATTGTCTCCCTGAGGGCTCGCTGGTCGGGATCGGCGTTAAGCCCGTATCGTGAGCAGAGCCCTATTCCGAGTGTTCGTTTCTCTCTTCTTTCTGGCCGAAGGGGGGAGCGAGATAGAACGCTTTGCGGGCGTGCGCGACCGTGTCTCGCTCGCTTTTGTTCCATCTCGCTCTCGCCTTCGCCGGACAAGAGTAAGATAGAAATGGTGGAGATAGCGAAAAGCCCACATCGTGTGCACCAAATCGAGCCCATCGAGAGACAATACTGTAATTGGAACAGAAATGCTTCATTTTAGAGAGGAACGACTGCCTAGTACCCTTAATGGGGAAGCTGACTGCAACCTTTTCCCACCAGCACATGTACAACTTATTTTACTTCTTAATTTCTATTCCTATAATAAGTGCATGTATCTATAATTATTATTGTTATTATTCTTATCTATTATTAATTATGTAGATATAAAAAGTAAATTTGCATATTTTAGATTAAAAGAGCGTCAAACCTGGTAAAAGAAAAAAAGATATTGGAAGTCAACTTTGGTATAAAAAATTTTCAAACATTTTTAAATTTTATAATTTTCTATTTTTGTTGTCTTTTTAATTTTGAAATCAACAGTCAGCAAAGGTACATGTGCTAGTGGCCCCCTGTACGCCGAGCTTTGCGTAATAGTGCGATAACGAAGTAGAAAAAAGAATGGAAAAAACGGCTGGAATTCGATATTCCACTTTTAGAACACCTTAAAAGAATTATTCTCACGAATCTCTGAATTTCTTATAAAACCAATACCTACCATTTGCGTGAAAAGTTGATATCTGTAATTTATTATGAATTAACGCGAGCTCCCGTTTCGAATGGATCGCTTTTAACTGGCAAAAGAAAATAGGTCGCGTATCCCCGCGGTCTCTATTTCATTTTCCCCTTTGAAAAGTGAATCCAATCTCCGCTTGCTTTTATTTTTAAACACGATGAATCATTTCAAGCCTTCGTGTTAGCTCGAGAGTGCCCCTAAGATTATCTACCCACCCACCGCGCTATTCCCTTATATTTTTCAAATTACTTTCGACCCATCCAGAGTCAACGCAATTTCAGGGCTTGAAATCGTCAAATTAAATAATTCAAGCTTTCCGCATGCCGATCCCCCTCTAAGTCGCGGCAATCGATCCTCGTGATCTAATCGCGAAGCGAACACAAAAAGCTTGCACGTCTCGAAAATGGGCGCTAACGAGTTAATGGCGAATAGTCGGACAAACAGTCGTTAAACCAGAAAATCGATCCTCACGAGCTAATCACGCGCGAAGTGGAGGTAATCGTTGGATCCTGAAAATCTACACCCACGAGCCAGTCGCGAACGAAACGGGAACAGTGTTTGGACCCTGAAGATCGGCCCTGACGAGCCCCACCGATGAGTCGTCGACAGCGCTCAGAGCGTAACGAGGCTCGCTCGTCGGCCAGCCTGGCGACGCAGTTAATCGAAATTAATCACGGGGCCGGCTCCGTAACGAGACAAATTAAACATTCGTTAAACGCTACGCGACGATGACCCAATTAACCGCCCCCCGCTCGTCCTCACAGCGAGCAAACTCTCTCTACGCGCGACCCAATTTTCACGAGCATCCGCGGACCGCAGAAGAATGTCACGCACTCTCACTTATGGTCCGCGATTTCGACAGAATCTCGGCACATTCGTCGGACAGCTCGACCTTGATCGATTTCGCGATTTCCATGGCGAATCGCCAGCCTCGATCGTCTAATCAAATTTAGAGAGTGATTATGATCTAGGAAATTCAACATGGTACAAGACTGAGGCTCCACGAAGGGTATGCGTCCCAATTTACTATAAAATGGTGAAATCAACCCTCAAAGATGGACCTGTTTCTCGTTTTTCATTTGTCGCAAATTGGTGGTAGATACAGGACAATTTACAGGAAAAAATTACTCCCGAATTTCTCCACAGAGACGAGATTTCGCAATATTGCAAATCCACAGGACGAAATTCGAGTTATTCGCGGCCAACATTCGTCCCCGACACGTGATTAAAAAAGAAATCCAGAGCACCCGTACACGATCAATTTCCATCGAATTAATATCAAATTCCCCGATGAATACCGGTGGAAAGCGGAAATATCGCCGCGCGATAAAATGACTCCGTGAAAATTACCCGATATTCGTACATGCAACCGGCGTTTAATATACTTTTTTTGCGATGGAAATTCGACACCGGTTTTTCCTTATAATTGACGATATTCGTTGGCCGTAGTCCCTGCAGCAGTTTAATGCCGGGTTGCTCGTGAATCGTGCCTTGATGCTGGATGGACGCTAAGCAGCGAGTATACTCGCTCACGAAGAGTTGTCGGGCGAAAAAGAACGAGTTGGACCGGCTTATAAACTGGGAATCATTATTTCCCTCGCTGGACTCGTCGCATTCGACGCGGATGAAATCGATTGGAGGTTAATCGAGCACATAATTCAACCGCGACGCGAGCGATCGTACGTGTCGGTGAGGCCGAAATCCGCACGCGAGCAGCTGCAATCAGCGACGCCGCTCCGCGACTGCGTCCATTTCCGGTGTGTTCTTCTTTCGCGTCGCTCCCATCGTCCCCTTTTTCACGGTTGTAACAGCCTGGCTGCTGTAACTCACTCGCTTGACGAATGAACTCGCGAGCGTGTAGCTGCGGGACGATAAATCCCGAATGCTCGTTGTCCGCGCCGCTGGAAGCCTGCATGTCCCGCTGGAGGCGGTCCTCCTTGAAAGGGATGAAGGCACCGTGTCATTAATTGACGTGGACGCTGCTGCTCGAAGAATTTCTCTCGGATTACTTCTCAGTCTGCAAAACAATGCAAATTCTTTGCTCGATTTTATCCTCCCATGGGGTTCCAACTGCGTAGGGTGGCATTAACCCCTTCGAGGTGGAAGAAAGTGGCAAGTGATGGAGGATAAGTGCACGCTCTTGTTGTTTAAGTTATCTCTATTCGTGATAAGCTTAAGGTGTGTGTATTATATGTAAGATATTATTCTGTTAAGGGGTTAAGTTACACCACTTTGGATTTTAAAGATATCAGTTACCTTTTTTTTTAAAGAAAATGGTAAAGATATCGAAAAATCTATAAGTAAGCATTTATTATACAACTACTTGAAGTACACGAAAAAATTGTTGTCTCTTTGTTTTAGAGCACTAAACCCAATATTTTCACTTTCTATATGATATTTACTAAAGAAATATGTAGGCATTTTTTAAAGTATGGTTTTTTGTGAGAATGGTGCACATTTGAAAAGTATTTCATTTTTTATTTAACGGGGGATTCTCGTGTAACAGCTCCCGAAATTTATGATTTTTTTGGAAAACACAATTGTCAATATTGCATTAAACTCTTTTGGGATGTAAGGAGGCATCTTTAAACTTATACAAAATATTTTTTTTATGTCTATCTTTCTTATTATTTATTAATTATTGTAAACCTCTTCGACGATTATGGCGGCAGGTGTAACACTTGTCACAGTGATCTGATTGCAAAAAGAAGGAAATACACATTCTTAAAGTTAAATAATTTACGCTGGTACTGGACCTAAAATTTTAATTTTAGTTTCTATTTATGTAAAGAATACAAAATATAACAATTTTTTCTATGGAAAAAAGTACTGTTTTCAAACGCTATAACTCTTTCAAATTTTCATTTTTTTTTCTACAAAGTGAACCAATTTCAGCGTAAAGTATCTAACTTTAAGAAACTTCTATTTATTTTGCAATCAGATGATTGAAATAGGTGCTACACATCCCGCCAACAGGAGTTACCCCATCGAAGAGGTGGACAAAATTCCACAGTAATTAATAAATATTAAGAAGGATCGATATAAAATAATATTTTCTGCAAGTTTAAACATGCCTCCTTATATCCCAAAAGAGTTTAATCCAATATGACTAACAGTTTTTAAAAAAAATTTTAAATATCAGTTACTTTTGTTGTTGTTACACGTGAATCCCCCGTAAGAATTGAGTATAAAAGTGTCCGTAGCAAAGTCAGTTTTGAATATATCGCAAAACCGCTGCAAATATGCATTTATAATAATAAATGCTTATGGATTTTTAATTTTCTTTATCATTTTCTTAACAAGAAATCGTAAAAGTAGGTGATATATTTAGAATCCAAAGTAGTGTAAACCTTTCAAGTAAAAAGATCTTGAGACATGCACGTGGCGAAAGAAGTGATTCTTGTCATTGAGATTTATGCCAGTGCGTGTCTGCTAAGAGGAAGCATTATTTCGAGTAGTACGAATCGATATTGCGTGCTGCCACTAGTACGAGTCAGTGATACGTCCAGAATAATACAGATCAATCATAAATGACTGATGCGTTTCAATTCATATGAATAAGTACCGTGTCATTAATTTTCCAATGGTATAGAGCATTGTATGGCGTTGGTCTTGTTAATATTCCAGGTATTTCAAGTCAGTAAATATTGGCTCATTAACAATTCCAATAGCTACAGGTCGATTCTGTTTCCCTTCCTATTAATAGATGTGCGCGCGGTAGGCATCGCAGAAGCGTGGCGCAGCATAATCGTCTCGAGTTTATCACGCGCAACCATTTTCGCCTTGTTCTTCTATTTTTTCCTATGCCCCTGTCTCCTTACACGTAATGCATCATCCATCCAGCCTCGCGCGCGGAACTGATTCGGACACCCCCGCCGTTGCGTCGCTTGCTAGAAAAAGTTTTGCGCGGGACTCTCTTGATAATCATTCCCGTCGTTAATTTTCCAACGATCTCTGTTAAATTCCGAAGGCAAATGTTCGGTCGTGTCCATAACTTTTCGGGCGTTTCGTCGGGCAAAGTATTTTTCGATAAACCGACTAATTTTTCATGGAAAGTGCAGCGATAAATTATTCCCGACGCGGGGAAAATTATTTAAACTGATTACCGCACTGTGAATGATTAATGTTTATCGTAATATGCAACGTGTTTTTTTTTAGTTCGTTGCAGGGGGCGAGGCGCGCGAATACATTAATAACGTCGGCGCAATTTTTCCGTTAATCCCGTCCATTATAATTTATTTGCAAGCGGAGACAGTAAATTGGAGAATGTAAAAATTTGCAGCTTTTTGCGCGGTGGAAGGTAGAAACGGAGCGTGTTATTTTTGAGTTTGGTATGGGAACCTCGTAACGAGATAGTTTACTGGTTTCCACGTAAACGATTTAACTGTATGGCAGGTAGCAAACACCTTTTTTTTAAATCCAAATAGTTGTTATTCGAAAGATATCACGAAACAGTGTTCATATCAGAAGTTAGAGGCAGATATAGTTTAGAACATAGGTATGTACTATTAACACAGTATATAATGTTGATCTGTACGGCACGTCTGACTATAGAGTGTCCTCTTCTCCTTTGCCCGACTTGCGTCGCTGTTTATTACTTGATGTAGCCTGAAAAACATAGAGTAGAATATCAAAAAGTCCATTTAAACTTCTTGTAAACGGTTTCATGTGGTTTCTTGAGAGAAAATTTTAATCGACGTTAATGTAACAGGAGCGGGTAATTCAAATTAATAATGGAAGAAGGTAACGTGGTCAGCAGCTGCGATTAAAGGTCGCCTTAATTATCTTTACTAATTCAGCGTGCGTGCGCACAAAAATATTTAGGCGCATCGATTTGGCAAGTAGAACAAGGACAGACTAATTTCAGGATCTGTGAGAACACTTTCCCTCTAATTATTTATTTAGTTACACGCACGCCGCGGCTAATTACAATAATGGAGTTACTACTTTCGAGCACTGGATGCAACAAATTGGTCTCGTGTTTCATAATTACAACGAATGTAACGAGCAATGGGAACTTTCCACCCGCTTTCCATTTATCGAAACAGTAAACTGCCTTTTTTTTTAACGAAACGGTAGATGATCGATGACAAACACAGGGGCTCCACAGCCGTTTAATTGCAAATAGAATTTTAATCTCAGGGAAAGGGTAGCATTGATTCCCAGCGTAAACTGTCCCTGTAATTTCCATTTTTATTCGAGTGGCGTTGAAATTTGAAGCCTTGAATTCCATGGCGAACAGGGTGGAGACAGTTAACGTTTTCACAATGCGATAGAGGTATTTAAAATCGAAATTTCTAAAATCTGAACGAAACTAAGAAAGGAATTAAGATGATGGAATCTGACTACAAAAGAAACAAAAATACAATGAAAATGGTGATTACTGCCGGATTCGATTTATCAAGCTGCCACCACTCCACGGTACCTATTATTATTATTATTATTATTATTATTATTATTATTATTTATTCACGGGTAAAGACACTTTAGTTTACAGTCAACAATTCATAAAGTTAACAAAGAAACAATGTGAAAGAAAAGATAAGACAATAAAAGCCAGTACATAAATAAACAAACAATAATACAGGAAAATAATAAAACTAATGAACTAATATAATTAAAATTAGAATTAGAATTAACGGACGTGCACAGGGACGTTACTGCGAACCAAAGCCCGCAAACGATATTTAAAAGTGGCAAATGTACAATTAAAAAAGTCAACATGTTCGCTGTAAGGATTCGCTAATTTACATATCCTGTTAATGGAGTTATTCATACCGAACGAAGTGTTGTGTCTCGATAAGTAAAAAAGAGAAGGCGATCTGCGAGAAACAATAGGCGCATAAAGATTAACCAGAGTCAAAATGTCCGCAGAGTCGACGTAACCATTAATAATGCTGAAAAGGCAAATAAGATCAGATAGAGATCGACGATGTTCCAATGAAAGAAGACCGCTGACATCAAGACTAGAACTATATTCATAACAGAGTCGAGACATCGGAGTACCGAGTTTAAAAGCCAGCAGTCGCAGGAATTTATGCTGAACGCGTTCCAATAATGTAATATATTTCCTGATAGCGATCCCACACAGAAGACGAGTACAGTAAATGGAGAGCGACTAATGCGTTATACAGGGTGATTAATGCACTAGAATTAAAGAAATCTGCTGATGCACGCATAATAAAGCCAAGCATTCCAGCCGCTCGATTTCTTACTTTATAACAGTGCGGCGAAAATGATAATGAAGAATCGAAGGTAACTCCGAGGTCACGAATATTATCTAGTACAGCGTTCACTAACACACCATTAAGTGTATACACAGTATGGTGCAAACATTTCTTTTTATGAGAAAAATGTAAATGGTATTACAATCTCCATATGTTCCTCTTTTCAACCAACAAAGCTGCCCAGCTACGCTGCCAGGACACATGCTCCTGTTTCCAAGCCCACGGCGCAGTTGCTCACGGAATAAGAAAAACCGATCCTTTCGTACCTGCAGACGGCAAATCCGGGCAAGGGCATCCAGGGGCCCTGAAAAGTCCATGAGGCTCCCTGCGCCTTCCCCTTGAACTCAGGAAGCCAATGGATAGGGAGGGGTAGAGGAGAGAAGGCAGTGGAGTAGGCGGTAGGTCACGGAGCGGCGAAGGGTCTGTTTGAAAGCCCTACGAGGAGGACAAGGGGAGGACAAGGGGATTCCCAGAGGCAGCGGCACTCGAGCGAGTCTGAACCATTACCGGCATGTTTGAGGGACGAGGCCGCTTTGATGCCGAAAGCCTACTCGAGAAGGAGCTGATGGAGTGGCTCGAGTGCCTCCTCGAATGGCCCATCCTTGTCCCCGCGCCTGAACCGGATGTCCACACAGCCCTGTCGCTGCAGTTCACAAATTTATGGGTCGCGCGGCTAAATTGGGGCTCGCCTCGCACCTCCGCGTTATTGGCCATTAATTGTTGACGGTACCACCGGTGGTTAGCCGACGTCTCAGCGGTGACGTCCCACTCCGTGCCGATTCATCGCTGATGCATATCCCCGATTCGCAAACTTTCGTCGTGATATTCGAATCGAAGGAGCCCGGAAGCCACCCCTCACCCTCTTCGCCTGGGAAAAGTGCATCTATAATTGTCATGTCACTGTGCTGCCACCCCCGCGTAAAGTGTAGCGTGGCTTCTAGGTAAAGGCTACCATTACCATTGGTTGACGGTGAACGTGTTTGTGCCAGCATCTGCGCACACGATGAAGCGATTCTCGTTGCAATTGACTGTCTCGAATGCAGAATTTGCTTTCTGCTGTTCTTGTTTACAGGCTCGTGCATATTGGGCCGCAACCGCGGTCGATATCCACGCGAATCGGTGTCCTGTTTATCGGTTACACCCATTACCGTCTCTGTTTGGTTTAACGGCGTATGGGTGGGATCAAAAGTTCCCAGATGGAAATTAAGAGAACGGTCATCCGTGCCGCCGCACGGTCGTCTCTATTGCCTGTGGCATCGAAATACAGGACGAATTGAAAATTCATTGCATTCTCAATGGCAGAAGATCGGAATGGTCGCGTTTGGCACGAGCGAATGTAATCGGGCGTAATTCTGCCGAAACGATTGAAAGGCTACCCCAACATTCAATAGTGTTTTGAAACGATACCCGTATCATTTGAATGCGTATGATTTTTTAACGTTCCGAAATGCTCGCCTGAATCACTCCGGACCCTCGAAATATTAATCATTTGTAATATTAAAAGCAGAAATCGTTTTCATGTGTACAGGAGCTGACTTTTCAATCCATTTAGCGAATGTACGTGTTTCTGCTCAGTTCACTGTGAGCATCATGCCTCCATCCAAGGACGCAACTCTTTCATTCGCGCTTTCTGTAGTGACTCGTTTATATTCCAAATATCACCTTCGGTCATTAAACGCAGTCACGTCGAACCGCAATTCGTTTTTGTTCCCCATCTCGACACGACATAATGGCGAATGCCGTTTCCTCGTGAACGTTATTTACATACCACAAGTTATACGAGGAGCATCGAAGCGGGCTCGTAAAAGAATACGATCGTTAAATTAGACGGAGCTATAACGCGAACGAAATTCGGTTTCGAGCTTACCCGTCGCGCATCTAATATCCGGCTGGAATTAATTTTATTCAGCTGCCATAAAACCGAGACACACGACCGATCAACCACGATTACGAGCGAAAACGGACGTTTCCACGTCGACGTGATGCAATTATCGAAAGCAGAGTGCTGTCTTGGGGATCAACGTCACGATCATTTCAATTCGAAGCTTGTGCGCCACTTCTCTACTGTTCTAGGTAGACAGTTTGATATTTTCTGAAGAAGAAGAGGACAATTAAGTATCTCTAGTCGCATGAAAACAAAATAGGTACATTCACAACAAGTTAAAGTTAAGGTTAAAGTTAAAGTTAAAGCTTAAGTTGAACGATTTATTCAACACTGAAGATGAAACGCTAGATTAATAAAAGAATTAACTTTATTCGCCGAAGAATCTAAAGTTAAAGTAACTTTTATTCGATCCGTTACTTAAACAATTTTTTACTTAGTTAATGCCCAACTCTGTTTCACACACTCGATGTGAATAAGGAAACAAATAAGATACAGTAGGCACCTACTCTCGAAGAGAACAGCGTCTGTATTTCACCAAGCCGTCTCTGGCAATGGCCGTATTGTCCCATGTAACAAGTGCATTCTTTCTGTCGGGAACATTTCTCGTTCGAAAATATGTAGGTCCCGGTTCGAGGTTCGTCGCTGCCGTGTCTTTCACGAAGGTAAAGACGAGCCCTCGGATCCGAAAGTCGGCCGTTTCGGGCGCCCAACTAGGTCGAAGAAGTTGAGCCAGGCCGACTGTGCGAGGTCGGGCGCGAATGAAAAGCTCCCGTGGCCATTCTCGAGGAAATTCCATCAGACACGCGAAATCCACGGCTCAAGGATGCCTCGAGGAACTCGACTTTGTCGTCGAATTCCACGCCTTTGAAGCCCCCGTGTATCGCATTTCCTTCCAGCTAAGTTCGAATTATGTAACTCGGTGTCGCGCGTGACTTTTTCCGAGTCGAGTTGCCGGCGAGTTGGAAGCTAGTGCGCGTGTGGTAAACGTGCGATTCCTGGTTAAAGCATAGAATAATGTAGGATACATAGTTCCTTTCATTTGTCACGGAATCTGTGAAGTACCTACACAGTTCGTTGAAGCAGTTGGATGTGGTAGATTGAGTTAATCGCGATTATGCGGTTGTAATTAGTCGCGTTCCCGAGGACGACGGCGAAATCTAGGATATCCAATCGATCGGTTAATTCTAGCACCGGTCAAAATAGATCAATTGCTATGGAAATCGGCGCCGTGGGATCCTGAGGGCCCTTTCGATGGGCGCAGGTATTCGAGAAGAGCCTGGTCGCCCTGGTATGTCCCCTAATGGTCAAACACCGTGCGACAGGATTCGAGTGCTATTATTATGGCACCTGGGAGCACACAAATTTACAGCGGTAATTGACTTAATCTCTGAGCGAACTGAGGTCTGTGCACTCGTCTGTTAATCGTTCAAATATCACCAACAAAATGATGTGGCGATCGTTCCTTATTTTCATCAGAATCTAAACAGATATATAGGTATAAATCCTGATAAATCCTTTGCTTATTACGAACGGAAGAATATGTGAAGAGAAAGACACGATGCATCAGGATTATACGAGCTCCAGCATGCGCCAGTAAGTTTTGTGCGGAAGATCGAACGGAATTGGAAGAGGCAAACGGACGAACACGAAATCAATGACATTCCATCCAGATCTGCTAGCATAAATTACACAGCAATACTTTCCAATCTACTCGCGAGTAATGAGCGGCGCGGCCATGATGCTCAGGCATCGAATGGTTTGTCGAGTAATCAACGGTTTGTAGAAAGGCATTTGGTACAGATATAAAGGTATGGGGCGCGATTTATCATTGCAGTACGCGTTATCGCACACGGACATGTTATCGGGAGTACTCTGATTTCAATACGCTCTCTCTCGCCCCCTCTGTCTATAATTTAACTTCACGGTCTAATCTTTTCGATGGAAATCACGGTAATTACGTGAGAGGAGTTATTGCGACCAAAAGGTGCCCAACTATTGGGACATTATTGCGGGGAAATCGTCGTCGAATCATAGTCCAGTAATGTAACTTTGCTGCCAACTGTTTCATTGGTAAAATTCTCACAAATCAAGTAATTGTAATTTCATGAAAGTGATTAATGTCGTGGGAGAGTTTCAAAAGCTACGTGTTCTTATAGTAGACACACAGCGATTCCTGTCGAAGACGCGACATACGGGAGACTTCCGTTCGATAGCCCAGCTGACAATGAGCGTGGCTGATCCGACGACGATGCGATCGCAAACATCGTTTCCGTCGACTGGTCCCCGTAATTCTTGTCGGCAGGCGGGCAGTGGAAACGTCGACGGGGATTTCCCATGCCCCGGCAAGTGGGGAAGAAGTTAAATCAGAAATGGTGGCGCAAATTTGCTTAATTATTCCGCGCGGAGAGCGTTAACCAGTGGAGAGAGCCAGCCGCGCGTTTCCGTAATTGTAGTGGTCGTTTATAGTTGAACGACTCTCGGCGCGTTGCAATTGTCTGTTGTGAGGAGTGCCACTCTTACTTCCGGCCGACGTTGAAAGGCTATCAACTCGAGATCGCCATGATTTTTTTCCCCCGTACGACGAATAAACCAACCTGGTAAACTTTCCACTTCCGAGAGAACGTTCAGCCGAAAGTCCTTGGGAATTATTACTCTACTTCTTTCGAAAACGCTGTCAGAGGGGGTGCCCCGCTTCCTGCTCGCTGAATCACTGTCTGCTGAGTTCGTTAGTTGAAATAATTTGATGAGTTCTTCGTGTTACAGGAACAGTTACATTAGCGATGCTTTCACTAATTTCTTTAACGGACTCAGAATATTAGTATGGGGAGACTGGGTATGGTTGTCACTCGGGTAGGTCGTCACAACCGCTATAACAAAGAAATTATAAACAATAGGAATGTACTAATAATACATGGCGACGCGTAAACATTAACTTATTAAATTAAACATTAACATAAACTTATCAGTCAATTCGTTGCGGAGTTACATGAAGAAACGACGTGTCGTTATTTGTTTTCGTGCGCTCGAAGTAAATTACGCCGTATTTTCTATGAATAAGTATAGGTTATTTCTAATATTGTTGCATTATTCTCGTAGTTTAGAGTTTTTTTCTAACTTACTGTAATGATATTTTTGCATTTTGAAACATTTTAATACATGAGTAGAGAGGTGGGATTGTTTAACGGTCTGGGTCAAGTTGTCACAGAACATTTGGAAAGAAGAACAAAGCAAAACGAGTTATTTTATCCGATAAAGGAAAAAATAAAAATAGAGGAAAGTATCAACAATTAATAAAGAAATAATAGAAAATGAAGAAGACTTTTGCCTTGTATGCTTGTCTCTGCATTCAGAAAACTGTTTGATAATAATGTTTCCAAGTTTAATTTTGTGTTTAAGACTGCAGCATTTATAATTACAATAAACAAATGATATTACTTTCTTAATTGAATCGGTATTTTATAAATAAACTTAGTTATCTAAATTTGTGACAACCAATCCAACCTCGGGGTATATTGTGACAAAATAGTGACTGCAAATAATGTAAATTAGCTCCTAATCTGATTGACAAAATTCACAGGATCAATTTTTTTTATAAAGTCGGACGTACGTAGTTTATATTAATCTAAGTCTGAATGAACTTCCCTGCAGCTATAACCCGTAAAGAAATCAAAATAAAAAAATGAGACAACCATACCCGGACCCCCCTACTATTTAGAAACCCCCAAGCCTCACGGAATATCTAACGGAAGCACAAACAATACTTCCCAACCCTGATCTCTAATTAAAATCTTAGATTTCTCATGTCCACGAATGGTGTCTATATTCAAAGTACCAAACTATGTGGAACACAGTGCAATCTTGAGGTCTCAGAATCACTTCCTTCACCGCACAGCGCGAAATCAAACGTATCTTCACCTCTGTTACAAAGCCACCCCGCGTTACGAGCCTGAACACAGGCAGAGCCGCGTGACCTTGCAGGGATAATAGGCCTCTTGGTAACTTTTTCCCAAATAAAGCCGTGCGCGGCGTGGGATCTACATATGAATGTCGAAATCCCAGCGGCGCCGCGTACACGTGCATCTACATATTAATGCACGCGCGCATTGTCGCGTCCCGTCTAGATGCATAGTGTACACGAGTGCCTCGGTGCACGCAGCACTCGTGCGTTAATATAGAGAGCCCTGGGTACAGCCGCGCCGGGGGAGATAGAGAGGGTGTGCGGGATTACAGCTGTATATCTATCACGCTGGAATACAGCATTGTACCAGGGAAATCCTGACGGTATGCCCATAGGCCGCCCGCAGCCGCGTGTCGCGCCACGCCGCCCCTAACGCCCGAATTATCCTTCAAACCCCAGCCGTCGCGTATTTTCCAGCGAAAGACGATGGGGGATCTTGCCGCGGAGCCTCGCGACGAAAGACGCGAAGCAATTTTCCAGTCACGTCCATACGCCCGTTCTTTCCTGCTTGTTTAATTCCCTGCGCTGGCAAGCTGCTAGAAAATCAGTGACGTTGCCTTCCAGCGTGTTTAAGAGAGAGGCTTCGCGGAGGCTCTTGTTTGGAAGCTTATCAGAATATAACGCGTGAGTAACAACCATGAATCGTGTCAGAAATAGTGGTTGACAAGTGCATATGTATCAAGACCCAAGTGCCAAGGTTCGGGCTGCCCGTTTTTCCATCGGCGACGCTCGTTACATCGATCGAATTTGCCACGATCCACTCGCTGCCTGACATCGAGATTCGTTATCTTCTCGGGACAAGATTCTGCCGGGGCCATCGGGACAAGCAGGAGCGCGCCGGGAGTTTGTCTGAAATTCACCACGTCCCGGAAATTCTGGATTCAGGGCGGGTACACGAGACGCGGACCCATCTTTCGAATATCTTCGCTCGATGAACCGTCCGATCTTCTCGCGCCATCCGTACTCTGCCCCTTAACCTCGACCCAGGCACTGTTCCACGAGCCCTTGCGCTTTAGCCCACTACTTTGCCGCCACTACAGCATAACCGCGAGGTTGAAACACTGATGGAAAACCGCGAAGGAATCGGGCCGCTTTAAGGTGTGAATCCTATTTTATGGGCTAAAAACATAGCACAATTTAGGATTTTTTTTTAAGAAACTCTGAATTTCTCTGATTCATCTGAAATTTGGATCAGGTTTTTATGCATCCTTAAAGAAGTTGCTTAAAGTTTTTTTATTCATTTTTAATAATAAATATAGGAGTTGTGCATCTCGCCGCGCAAAACTCGTCCGCTGGTGTGCATGATATTTACCTTCCAGATAATCTGAAACAGAAAACTGAAACGGCGTTTTAGTTTGTACATATATAGCTTGAATTTGATGAACCAGAATACCGCCAGGTTCTATACTTCTTTTGTTACATAAGAAAATTGGTGCAAAATTGGATTGCAAAAGTTAAAGGTTTAGACCTTTCAGTTTAAAAACTCTGCACACTGCTCAATAATTTTTTGGGGTTTTTTGCTGGTTCATCAATTTCAAGCCACATGTGTATAAAATAAAACGATGCTTTATTTTTATATTTCAGATCACGTGGTAGATAAATATCATGCACACCAACGGACGACGAATTTTGCGCAGCGTGATTGTCGATCATGCATAACTACCATATTTATGGTTAAGAATTAATAAAAAAACCTGCAGCTTCCTCAAAGATGCATCAAAACATGGTCCAAATTGCAGATGAATCAAATCGCTGGTTTCGTAATAAAAATCCCAAATTTTTCTATGTTTTAGTCCAAAGAATAAAATTCCCCCTTAAGGTCGTCGCCCATTTTGGCGAAGCGCGGCGATACGAAAAGAGAAGTTTTTATGGACAATTGATGACCGAAACGCAGTGACAATTAATTATTTATTATTAATTTCTTCGATTCCCTTCACTTCGCCGAGCTTTGCAAGAATGCGCGATGGCCGTTAAACACTTCTGTCGATCGCTTCCGAAGGGAAGAGCACGATAATATAGTCTACGTCGGTTCTTCATCTTCTTCGTGCTGATTCTCAGTCCTTCGGGAGACTGCTGCATCTTTTCCGGTGTTGGAAAGCTTAGATTTTTTGAGTTTCTTATGGGAGATTAAGTTACCACCTCTTCTCGCATATATCGCATACATGGTTTTTATTCGTAATGGTTTTTCGTTGAGAATCGGAGTTTCGTTAGAATTTGATCGGTACATTATTAGCACCGGCGCGAAAATTACGCAGGTGCTCGATATCAATAAATTAACCGGGCCGCAGGATGTTCTAAATTGCATTTACTATTTCCCTGCAGGGCATTAAACATAGAACGACTTCCGTAATCGCACTTGTACTAGGATTCGATTACACAGCTACCTAAAATTTAATTAAATCGACGGGCACTTTCTGCCCTCCACTTTTCGGAGCCGTTTAATTGGCGATCGAAAATTATAAAACGCAATTTGCAACCCGGGAATATTCTATTCGTTTTCATCGTCAGTCGTCGTAATTGCTTTATTTTTAAATATTTTTAATAAAACATTGGGACGTAGGAAATGGTAGGGTATAAATGATATTTTAATAAATATCACCGCAATGAATATTAATAAACGTACATTTTCGTAAATATCTTCTGCGGCGCAGCAAATTACTGTTTCAATCAAACTGACTCAACACCGTACATTTACGGAACATCCCCGTACACAACTTCTCGTGTACGACGACAGTCGCACAGTCGGCGTGCACGCAGAGAAGCGCGCATTTGTATTCTTATGTTGCTCGTGAACGGCCTGCAGAAAAACGGCAGGATAATTCCGAGGGGATGTGGAAATGGCTAGAGAGCGCGACACGGCGAGGGGCGAAGGGCTGCGAGAGGAATTCGTGTAGGATGCTGGGAATCTTCCCCTTTTCCAAGTAGTGCTGGTCGTACTTTGATCAGGCGCAGTGGATTTACGCTCATCCTCGGCAATCTGGCGTCTCTGCCTCTATCTCTGTCTCCCTCCGAGCCTCTCCCCTCGCAAAGTCCCAGGTTCGGCTGTATTCGTCGCACTCGCTCATTCCGTTCCCCGTGTTGCAACAGCGACGTCTTTGAAGCACGACCCGTCGCGTCGTAGGCATCTCAACAAGCCCGAAGCACCGGCGGAAGTGCCGCGGCAATGCCATTACCGGTAGCAAGAGGCAGCACGTGAGTGGGTCGAGAGAGACGGAGCGGTGGTTAAAAGTCGGTCTTTGATTTTTCTGGCCATTTGGACCATTCGAAGAATCTCTTTGACGCGCTCGAGCGACGTGTCAACGATATCATCGTCGAAGGGCGTTAACCGTGCTCCTCAATTTCCAAGAGATATACAAAAAATGATATCAATTTGTAGCATAACCGACGGACCTTCAACTTTACAAGAAAAAAAATGCAGTATCGGCGATCGTTATTGGTCCGATATTAAGGCCCTCCGATCTAAGGCACAAGGGAGCTTCCCTGTCTTGTCGAAACAAGATTCTTAATAAAGGACCGTGGTATGTCGCTGGAAAACTAACAGCGCACGGAATGTCTCGAGGAATTTTCATTACCATCGATGTAGAGGCATTGTTTCATCGGCGGATCCTGAATCGTAACTCGTATTAATATAGAGTACATATTTTCACAAATCTCTTCTATCGTTTTATCCGGCAGTCAACAGTTTTTGATTCTGTTTCCCCTGGAAACAACATTATTCTATCGTGCACCTGTTAGTTTACCATGAACTATGAGGGAGCGAAGTTTAAATCGAATGTATGACATGGTTGAATACAGTAGGGAAAGGAATGAGAGTGATATTAGCGGAAGTTTTAAATGTTTGAAATTAGTTAAAGGACAAACTTCAATATTGGCAATAAATCAATATTTGTTACTTGGTGATGTTTGTTTAATAATCTGAATTTTACCCCTCATCCCTCTCTCTCTCTCTCTCTCTCTCTCTCTCTCTCTCTCTACGTGTCTGAATTCATTGCCGAGGCGTTAAACACTTGGTAATTAAAAAATCGATGATAGAAAATGAATGTAAGAGCGAACGGGAATGTCTTTATAATTGAATAATTATTTCAATTGATTTTTGGGTAACTAAGGAAGAATGTTATAAAGAAAATATGTTTGAATGATGGTTTGAGCTATTCATTCGATTGCTGGTTATAAAACTGAACAGGCGTGTTCTCGTGATTCGGAAAAGACTCTTGATTGTATTTAACAGGTTCCGTGTGGCACCAAAAATAGTTGACCGTCCCAGGTGGCGGAAATAGATTTTCGTTTAAAGTGTACCCGTTTATGTTTCTTTCGTTTTTGTTTTAAAAAAAAGGCATGACGTGGCATCCACGTCACCCGCCAAACGATAGGGGTTTAATTTGACAAACCCGTGTTTTGTTTTGATTTCGGCTCATCTTTTTATATGTGGCTATAAATTATAATATTTTAGGATTTTGAGGATGAAGAAGCATCGATGTTTTCAGTCCAGTTTCTTTTCGGCATAACTGTAAAACAAAATATTATGAAAATATGCCCACAAAAATACTGAAACATAATTTTGAAAAATAATTACCTTCGGTAATAGCGAATACTTTTCACGTTCCAATGATAAAGCAAAAAGGGTCCTATCCAAAACTCGAAAAATTTGTCTTTTCTAGACAAAATATTGACATGAGTTTTTAGGATATTTTAAACAACCAGTTTATAATTTCATTATAATAGTAATATAAATGAGCGAAACATTTGATGAAGAAAGTGTACGAAATAAAAAAGGAATAAATAATTCGAAATTACGTTGAACATCGCGCAAGTAGTCGCAAAATCGTTCAATGCACACGAAAAGCTAAAAAATTCCGTCATTTTACACTTTTTTCACAATGTTTACACCTCAAAATTGTATATTCCAGAATATTTAATAAAGAGGTTGAATAAAAAATGCAACTTTTCCGATTGCAGAAAAAATGCAAGTTTCCTTGCTAAATCCTAAAAACAGCTGTAGAATGGTGAAAAAATTCATCAAATTCGTATCGACTGCATACACTGATAAAAATGTTCGTACTGAATGCTTATGCAAAAAGAAAACACGCGACGCAACGGTAACGTCGCCCGCGCGTAACGTGTTAAAGTTCGAGTTATTGAGTTTAATTAAAGTTATCTATTCAAGTTCCTAGTTAAACGTTGTTGTTGTTTATTCAAAGTTTCCCTTATAAAACACTAAAAAAACTACCACGATCAAAGTGCTTCAGCACTTCACGGGCAACAACCCTGCTCCACACGCAACAATTCCACTTATTTGCTGCATTTTTCTATGGACAGTCGCATTCTTTTCAATCCTGCCAATATTACAACCCCTCCGGTGGATCAGCTGTTACAAGAGTGAAATCAAAGTCTGCGATCCACCCTCTCTTACAAACAGAAAGAAACGAATTCGTCCGGTGCTTGGTACTCGCAGTTAAAGGATTAACCCAAGTGATGTACGTGCTGTGGCGAGCCGCTTTTGAAATCTTTCGACGATTAATTCATTTGGCGGCGTGGAGCACGCACGAAACGAAGAGGCTTGGAGAACGATATCGGGGGGGGGGGGGGAGGGGGGGAGGATCGTGCAATGGTATTATATATTGCCGAGCACAAAGCGAGCCTGGACGGGACCGGAATTTGTTCGTGCGAAGACGAAATTTGTCGACGTAATTACGCGGCCCGTGAAAATACGGGCAGACTGCGACGCGATTGCACGTGGAAATAATTCCCCCCTTGTCTGATATTCTGTTGCAGATACAAGTGTACGGCTTCAACGCGGAATTGTATCACAACATGAGCGAGGCGCAGCACAAGAGTCAGGGCTTGGTCGCGATCTCGTTAATGGTCCAGGTAAGCCGGCGAAATTGCTTTCCAACCCCCAAGTATTTCAGGGCCGGGCCACTTTTGTCCCTTTGAGCTGGCACGACTGCACGCGGACATGTGACTGAGCGCCTGTGCGGTCGTTTCGGAATTGGGAAGAATTGTTTGAAAGTTTTGAAGTTTCCGAGGGTGGGATAGAAATATTAGGTCGGCGCATATGAAATTGCCGTTTCGCGTGGGGAAATTTGAATGAAAGTATTTTTTACTTTTTAACTGCTATATTTCCTTTATTTCTTTGTCAGCGTTAGCAATTTTTATTGTACCCTTTCGTACTCAAAGGAGCTTTTATAATAAAAAATAGAGGGAATAATTGATGTAGAGCTGATATGAATAATTTCGTGGTAACGGAGTGATTAATTTCAAAGGCGGTGCAGAGTGGTTGTTAAAAGGGAGTTTAATAAATGATTTCACTTTCGTGCGAATTTTCGTATGTCAGACATTTCACATTTTCGGCGTTCATGAAACCATCAAGGTGCTTCAACAAGTCGGTTTTTCCTCGTTTCTTGGGAAATTAATGGAAGCTTCTTTGGTCTTCCTATCGTCCTCCGAACAGTGTCTCGCTCCAGCGGTCGTTTCCGAATCGTTAACCAAAATCGCTCGTCGCGAGCCGCGAGATTAACGACGCGAGTCGAGCGGGTCGGGCAGGGGGGGGGGGGGGGACGAAGCGCCTCGTGAAAAAGTGTCCCCGTCACGCGACAGAGATTTCGCCCTCATAAAACATGCAATGGGTTTTGCGCGGTGCACGGTGTTTACTTTCGGAATAAATTTCCAAGTTCCGAAGGCACCGGTTCGTCTGGCGTCGGCCCACCCTCTTCCCTCCTCTTCCACGGTCTTTAGCGACTGGGAACCACCGAAACGCGCGACCGTGAAAGAAAAGGGACGCGAAAGAACCAGCGAAAGAAGGAGGGAACGGGGACGGGTGCATTAAAGACGATACAACGCAGACTGAAAGTCACCCGCCTGGGAACTTGGGGGTATTTTCTACGCCACACCTGATAGACAGCTCCGTTGAAATCAATCTATCGTTAATAAAGCAGTAATTATGTCAAGCATGTCAAGTCTCGTCAAGAACGAAACCTGAAACCTTCGTGAAAGGCTACTTAAATAGAACCACTTAGCGCTCGTCCACGAATTAAACCGTATTCCGCGATAATCTGTACTCTGTTCCTCGAACTGGTCGCCCGTCGTGACGGGACAGCGGGGCCAACGAACGTCGGCGGGGAACGAATTAATTAACAACCCTCCGTGGCTGGGATGAATGAACGAACGAAGTTTCGCGGCCGCGGTGAATTATCGAGCCCGATGGGGCCCAGAGCGTTGCGATAAATTAACGAACGCGGGCCGGGGACCGGCGCGGGAGCGCAAACGAAGAATTTCGAGCGATCCCACAGCGCCGCACCGGGCCAACGCAACCCCGTTCACCGTGATCCTTTAACAGGTGCTCGATCTATCCCTCGGCCGAGGGGTGGGCCCGTAAAAGTGTCTCGTGGCGGGGGATACTGTGCGTTGACGGCTGTAATTCAAACGGATTATACCCCAGGGGTGTCTGAGGGATGAGATCTAAATGAGTCGCTACTAGCGCTGGCTGTCGGTTCGCGAACAATCTAGGACGTAAATGAGCTCACGGTTATTTTCACTCAACGACTTGCAACGTCTCGCTATCGTCCTATACCCTCTCCTGACTCGTAATGGTCGTTCTTCTGGGGGTTTTGCGCGGGTCGGATGGGGACGGTTTGCTTTGGTTTTTTTGGTGCTGATTGTTGGTTGGCTTATGGAATATAGGGGGATACAGAGAGATTATTGAGGTTCGAATTAGGTTAAGGAGGATATATATTTTTCCGGGTGAATTGAAAGAGGCAAAGGGGAAGTAGGAAAGGGATGTACGATAATGTGTTAAGTTATGTTTTCTTAAGGAGAGGTTCCGGTTTAAAAATCGATTTTTCTTTTTATTTCGTTTTTTGAATGTACAACCTTTTAGGAATACGTGTTTAAAAGGATTTTTTGAAATTCGTGAAATTCTCGAAGTTATAGGCATTTGAGTAGCGGCAAATGCATGGGTAACACCCTGTCACTTGGCGCTCGCGTAAAAGTTTAAACACGCTTTTCTCGAAACAGTGTTCTCATAATCGGTGGAATCTGTATCTCCAACAGATATTATCCGATTGAACTGAAAGTTTTTTATTTTTAAGGATAGGGTAAATCGGGGAGACGCGGTCGGGCCGGAGAGTTGGTCGAGTCGTTATATTTCAGACTCTAGACGTAAAAACGCGTTAAAGTGCAGCCCAATTACTTCTCTAGAAGCCAAACAATTGAATGAATAGCATCACTTCGGTTCCTTCTGTATTTTTCTAGATTTACAGGCTATAAAAGGTCAACTGAGGTTACATTTAACCTCATTTGTCAAACAACGGTGTACAAAATCGTATTTAAAATATAGTTCTGAGTTTATTTTCGTTTAATGTTTGGGAATAATAAGATAGTAGAGATATCGAGGGACAATGCAGCCAAAGTATTTAGCGATATTAACTCTTCCTCTCAAAACTAACGAGAAGACCATCTCTCGTTGCAGAAAGGAGAGATGGTCGAGTATGATTTTTTTATTATTTTTATTTATATTTTTATTTTTTACCATTATTTTATTATTATTATTATTGTTTATTTATTTTATTTATTCACTTTTGTATTCATTTGCCTTGCTAATCGCTGGTAGGTAGTTCACTTTATTTTTTATGTGTTCTTTACTTGTTTAGCGTAAACAAATTAAATATCAATGATTCTGTAGTTGTATTCACTCATAAATAATTTTGCTTTCTTCTTTGTTACTTTTCCATAAATAATTATGTGAGTGGTCTCTGCTAACAACGAAAACCATTTCTCCCTGCACCTCGGGAGAGGTAGTCAGATGTCATGACTTCAGTTTTGAAACCGATTTACAGTAAATATTGTCTTAAAGCAAATATCGATCAGTTTTTCTGAATCAGCATAAAATTCTGAACATATTAGGTTTGTTCTGATAAAATAAGTAATATCTGTATTAGTTTTAATAACCATTTTATATTAGGTCGACCGCGTCTCCCGGATTTACCCTATACTTCTGGCCAGTGGAGGAACCAATACCATTTAAAAAAATTGGAAATTTGTCATTTTTAAGGGCGTTGAAGGTACAAAAAATATAGGGAAAAAGTGATTTCATACTTCAAGTGTCGTTACTTTCTCAAAAAATGTCATTTTTCTGGTCAGTCCACGAGCGAGTTTCAGACCTTTTAATAATTTGGTATTGTTTTTTACTTCAGACCAATGGTTTAGGTGCTACACAATCCACCGATTTGGATGAATTTTTTGACGCCTCGACTTTAACGACTCCCCAGTGCCGTCTACGATGATTAATTATAAAACAAAAAATTATTTCTATAGTTTAAGACATGCTTAATTCAATGCAAAAAGTCCTATTAAATTATATGTAGTAGTTTTCCTTTAATTAATTCCCAAATATCACCTATTTTTTTGGGCCCCAGACCGGAACAGCCCCGTAAGGGGGTCCATGGATATTAGACAGCTAAATTCAACGGTTACTTCTGGGCTTGATTGTCGAGCCAATAATAACTTAAACCATGTGCTCTATTAACAATTCTTTCCTAGGGATATAAGACGTATTTTCAAATAAGAATGTTTACAAAATATTAAAAATTGATTAATATAGGGAAGAACGGGGATAAACGTAACACTTTTTATATTTGGCCTAGCTGCCAATTACCTCTTACAGATATAAAAACGAAAATTATGCCTTAAGATAGTGTGTTTCTTGGTCTATCATTTGACCACAAATGCAGCCTTCCATGACAAATAGTCAAAGAGTTATGTTAATTTTCCGCAGTGACTGTCATTGTTACTTTTGTCCTGCAGGGGTAGGACGAAAGTAACATACCATGGGGACGAAAGTAACACTAATTATTTTGAGGAGAATTAAGTAAAAACACTTCTTCCAAAGCAAAATATGATTTTTTACTATCAGGCGAAGGTTTGCGCCTCCATGCGGTGAACACGATTCCGATTGACCGGCTCATCAAAAAGCAAAACATTTATATATGAGTATCCTTTAATTCAAAATGTACAATGTGGAACTCGGTCGAAAAATTTGAATAAAAATTCACAGAGTTATACCATAAATATCAACTTTGAAGGATTTTGCTGAAGTAATTCTGTGATAAATGTTGTCTTAAATGTTGTTAAAGTTATGCGATCTTAGTGAGCGAGTTCCACATTGTGGAGAAAAATGTTTCGTATGTTCAGTTAAAATTTCAGCAAAAAATATCGACCCATTCTCAAGTTACGATGTTCACCGTCTTGAGAAACACTGTTCTGAGAAAAACGGCGTTAAAGCCCGCCGCGGCGCGTTTCCTGTATTGGTCCATCCGCTACTTTTTACGCTGCAACTCTCGTAATTTTTCGAATTTTTCAATGAAATATTTTTTAAAATAATTCTGTGGCTACCATAAACAATCCAGAAAAATAAAAATGTTATGACCCCGAAATATCCATGTACCCCCTTAAGTCTGGTAAATTAATTGGGGATGCTATTTGTAAGGAGTTTTGTCAAGGGAATGCACAAGTTATTTTCTTAATATTCACTGTAACATCCCCTCTTGATATCAGTCAGTAGACACTCTATTTACGCACATTGTTGGTTTACAAGATTAAGTTTAAATTAACTTGCAAGAGAGGACGCCTTCATAAATCTCGTTAGCGGAAGTAGCAGGATTCCATGGTTCATCCTCTGTTTATTAAATTATGTAACAGGAATTTCAGAACGAGTTGCGTTACAAGGACGTGCGTGGAGAGTTAAAATGTAAACATCGGTTGCGCATTTATACAGGGAATTTAAACTCGCTTCCTTGATGATACATTTCATAACTTTCATCTTAAATATACCGCCCAACGTCGTTCCATTAACCCAGCCGTCACTTCATTTCCGTGGCAACGTCGTCCAAACTTCGCGTTCCAAATTTTCCAATTTCCCCACTCGCCAATGCCCCTTTCATCGGTTTTTACGGCGCATGCTTGCGAGTGACGAGTGTCCTGCGAATTACCATGAATTTCCAAGAAGCGTCGAGCAACAATGCCACTCGTAAAGTCACGGCGGAGTCAAAGTTCCAGGAACAGGGCATTCTACTCTTGGAAGAGGCTGCGTACGATCAGTTAGAGACCCGCTCCATCACGCGAACGGCGAAACTCTTGATCCACCGCGACGGCCAGATGAGCTTTTATTATTTATCGTTACTTTAGGAGTTGCCGCGGCCGGTTTAGGTCGCTTTTACGGGTTACCTTTAATGGCGGCCAGCGTGGAAGTTTCGAAACGACTCTTCGCCTTCGCCTCTTTATGCGGTGCACTTAGCAGCGTCGAACAACCCCCCTTTTCATGGGAAATCGATGGAAAACGTATTAGGGCATAGAAGGGGAGGGCTGGATTTTGTGCCCGAACGATACCGTCGCGTCCCGATGCTCAAAGAAATCTGCTGTCTGTTTCAGCTCGGGGAGACACTGAACTCGGAACTGCAGATCATAACCAGCGTGTTCAACAAAGTTATCCACCGTGGTGAGTACAGGCTTCATTCATACTTGTATAAAAGTTGAACGACCGTAACGTATGTGTGGTTGAAGCTGGTTGAAGTCAGAATACAGATTGTGCCGTAGATAATCATACATAATAGAGACCTAAAGTATGCTAAGGAAGATATTAAAATGTGGGAGTTTTAAATGGTACTATTTCGAGAAATTCAGTGACTATGAAACGCTTCTAACGTCTCCACAGCCTTTTATTTACTTGGCTTCAGCGAGACTACCACAAGCGCGTGACAAATTGCAAAGGGAGTGCCAGGGACGAATGAGAAAATACGAATCGTCTAAAATAAGTTTATCCCCAAAGCGAGGCTGTGTCACTTCATTCAGAGGCGCACAATAGCCCCGTCGTTGAAAAAATCCCGATCCAACGAAATTTGTATCTGAAAGGACCTTTCCGTGCATTGAAGAAGAGTGCCCTATTCCCCTTTGAAAGCGAAAATGAAGAACGTATTTAACAGTGTGCAGTTTTCCACGCTGCGGCCAGTGGATGTTTGACTGGATGAAATATCAAAACGGCTTTCGCAAATGCACGCGTAGGGAAAACTCACTTTGCTCCCCGTGATGCGTAATCAAAGTATCTTTCGTCTCTTCCACTCCTCCCCTCCCCAATGCTGGCTATCGATACACATTTACGCATTAGAGCTGACTCAGAGTATCTCACGCGTTATAGGCTTTCAACTCGCTACCAGCCTCCGTTAACGTTTGCATTCCCGATGGTGCATAGTGATTACGGTTTATCTTCCGTTGTGTCTATTAGCGATTCTGAGTCGCCGTATCTAGCGCATTCGGCAAGGATTAACACCAACGCGAATTCCGGGGATACTTTGCAGCACCGACTAAAGTGGAATTACAGCAGAGTAGTGGGCGGACTGTATAGGATAGGGACACGTTGTGATACACGGTAAAGCCATGAAGCTATTGTTTAACAAACCAGCGAATTTGATATAGCAAAGAGTGGAACGAAGGACCACAAAGGGCTTCCAACTTGGTACATTACAGCAAACTACGTTTCATCAAATAAATCATAGATTCATCTACCCTTGCAACTATGCATGGAGGAAATGAAGATCTCTGTGACTCGGGAATACCAGAATATTAGCCATAGCCTCGGTAATCTCAACGCATTAGTCTCGGTGCAGCGAAGACCCAGACATATCAGGCTTGAGAAACACATCCCGCCAGTGCGAACATCGCGCATGGGAATTCCACGTGAAAGGGTTTCATTCATAAACGCATTTTCCGATTGCGGATCCTCAAATGTATTCTCGCGCGACCGTAGCCAATCCTTTGCGCGGGCAGCCCGTTCCGCGGGTCCTATTTAAGACACGCCGAAGCCGTCCGACGGGCTGAATGAGCGCCGAGCAACGTTAACCCCCTCGTAATTCGTCGAGAACTAAAAAATCCCTAGTGGGTCGAGGGGCACGGAGGGAAAAAGACGATTCAGCGTCGCGTGTCCGTTAGCTGAAAGACGCGACCGCAATTAGTGGACCGTCAAAAGGCCTCGCCGAGGTACGCGGGATAGTCGGTTGGGCGATGGAAAAAAGGGCGAGCACGCGGCGCGGCAAGGGAGAGAAAAGACGGGGGTCCGGAGCGAGAGGAAAAGTGGGAAAGTGGCGCGCAGTTGCGATGAATACGCGGTTCACGCACCAAATACCGTGTGGGCCGGTTCAGCGAGCCGCGGTGGAAAGTTGGCCGCAGTCTGTCGCTGGGATAACCCCGGATAATAAATAAAATGGTGCCAGGAAAGGGAGTGTGCCCGACGCTCCCGGCTACGAGGCTCCGAGGGATGGAGATGGGGCGGCTGGCTGGGGAGGAGGAGAGGGATAGCGCGCGACTCGCTGACTCGAGAGGGTGAAAAGTCGAGGGAGGGAAAAAAAGAGAGGCGAAAGAAGAGGCAGGGGTCAGGAGCGGGGGGAAAATGACTCTCTTAAGGTAACGAGTCACTTCGCCGCGGCGAATATCCGTGCCAGGTTCCTTGAAAGGGCGAGTTTATCTCGTCGCGGGACTCGATACGGTGCAGGATATTTCGCCAGGGGATGTAAGGGAGAATGGCGAATGAGCTGGGCGATAAGGTTAAGTTTTTAACACGCAGGTTGTTCTGTAGGTCCTCTAAGGGATCCGCGGAGCTGCGTTTTGCGAGTGAAAATGAAGCAAACTCTGGTGATATTTCCAAACATAGTGTACGCATTTGGCGTTTGGGAAACTGCCTATGGTGCGATATTGGCACATAGGTGGCGCCCCGTTAACTTTGGGTCATGTAGAGTAGAGTTTTTTCGTATTTCCTTGCTCGCACCTCCTAATATGGTTCCATTTCATAAAAAATAGTACCTGAAAAAAATTATTGCAATCGGACAACAGGGTACCGAATAGGCCTTAAAGTTGAGAATTTATCAATAGTTTGAATTTAATGAATTTTAAAAAATGTTAAGCCCTATCGAAATTTTGTTCAAATAATACTAAAAGAGAATTCAGTTTGCTACGATTATTGTATATACAATTCTTTCGTCCTTCCGATCATTTTGTATATAATAGCGTTTGAATATACAAAAGTGCGCATTACACGAGTATAGACAATACGTCACGCCGCATAGGCGTATATTTGTATATTCAAACGCTATCTACAAAATGGTCGGAAGCACGAAAGAATTGTATATATAATAATTATAGAAAATTGAATGCTCTTTTAACCTTATTTGAACAAAATTTTGATAGGACTTACCATTTTTGAGAAATTCTTCAAACGCAAACCATTGATGAATTCTAAACTTTAAAGCCTGGTCGGTACCCTTTCCTGTTGTCCAATTGCAACAGTCTATTTCAGGGACTATTTTTTTATGAAATGGAAATATTATAGAAATTTGAATATTAAGGGGTGCGAAGAATAAATCGGAAGTTGAAAATAAGGGCCATCCTAATGTAGAGTGCGGTAGAGAGTCCCTTTGCAGACTCGGCGTTGGGGGAATCGGTTAAGGGGGTAGTGGACTATTTCAGCTTCAAGAAATCGATTCTTTTTTTACTGATTCCGAAAGTCTTATTCTTTATGAACATTTTAACCAAAATTTCACGAAGAAAATTAAATAATTGTAGAAGTTGTAGCAGCGAACGCAATTGAGTGCATCGTAGAGTAACAGTCTCGCAAAGCGATATTGGCAAAGGATCTTAACTTTGTAGCCGGTTTTCTCGAAACACCATTTTCAGACACCGTGTACATCATAACTCTTGAACCAATGAATATTTTCACTTGAAATTTTTATTGGACGTGTAGAATTCCTTCCTCTACAGAGTGGAATTCCCGCATCAATATTGGATGTTTGTAAAACATTTTATAAGTGGTTAAAGACGATTTTTTCCGTAAATATGTGGGGGAAAAATTGATTCGTATGTAACTTCCACAATTTTCCAATTTTTCCAAAGTTGCACTCTGTTGGTTTTTTGTGTATAAAATACTCAGCCCAAAGCAGGCTATCTTCAACGATTAATAAATTCGACAATTTTATACATTCCGACGATTATATAATAGATTGTGAAAAACACGACTATAATGATTATTTAGTATCAAAGTAATTTAGCATAAAAAAAGATTTTACGTAGCCAATAGTCCACTACCCCCTTAAAGGTAGATTCTCACTATCCGCCTGGCTAGCGGCAGGCTACACGTTCGTTGAAACATTCTGCAATGGGTTTTGTACGGTGACATTCACATTGTGCCGTCCGACGAGCGTCTACCGTCACCATGTAAAACCCATTGGAGAATGTTTCGACGGACGGTAGCCTGCCGCCGGCCAGACGGATAGTGAGAATCTACCTTAAGGCGGCTGGCCAGCGCCCAGCGGATCCGAAGATCGTGGGTTCGAGTTTCATCGCCCGAGGCTCTCTTTTTCCGTCTACTACACGGTGCGCAGTCCCTAAAAATCGATATTCCACGCGAAACTACGCAAAACAAGGGTCGGAAGCAGGAAAGGGGTAAGAAATCATACAGGAAGACGCTGAGCAGCAGTAAACACGTCCAAGGACCTGCCGCGGAAGACATAGGGGCGGAGGGTCGCTAAACGCGACGAAGGAATTCAGGGGAGGGCCGATGCTCCCGGAGGGTAGCCCGCCGTAAAAGTGCTCGGGTGTCTCTTGTTGAACGATTCGCCTTGGAAACGTGGCCGAGCGGCTTTTTACCCCGTACAACACGATCAACACGCCGGGGTCTCGATTTACAAGGGAGAACGATGTCACCATGGCCGTTCTGGCTTGTGTGCATAAATCTACGAGAGCCATACGCCATTCCACGTGTGCATGCCCCCCGCGCGCCTGTGTGTATTTTAATCAATACCCTGTTGACACCGCGACCACGGCACATAAATCATGAGACAATGGGAGAGCCGCGCGCGGAAGGGGGACACCAGGGGGATCTAAGTATTCCATTGTCGTGTACGTACCCAGGCCACCGACGTGTGCATGTACGGGCGACTACAATGGGGCTGATGGCTCCTCGAAAAGTTGCCAGGTATTTATTGCGAAATTTCGCCCGGCGCAAGATTGTATCGCGACCGGGGCTCTTCCAGTCGGAACGAGTCGACGACAGCTTGCCATCCCGTGATTCTGCAAGATGCGCCGCTGCCATTTTGGGGATGGACGATGCCTCGGCGAGATTCGAGCGGGATGGGATCGAGTTTCGAGGTTCGAGAGGCGGATACGTATGCGGAACGCGGCACGATTTCCACCGAAACTGATCCACGTCCCGCCGACAGCCAAGCGACTACCCTTGCAGTCTTCATCGGCCCCGTCGCTGGTTATTGCGCGCGCGGAGGAAAGTCACCGAAGTAGAATCCAATTAAGGGCCGAAGATTAAACGAAAACAGAATTAAACGGTATTGTTTCAAAGTTAACCGCGATTATTTTGAATACACAGGAGGCTTTCGAGATTTCCAGCCGCGATTTCGAAATGGTATTTAAACGCGGAACGAGACAACAGTGGAGCTTCTCGATCGAATAAATCGAGCGTAAAGAAATATAAAACGACGATGTTTTATAGTATCAGCAGGGAGACAGTTACTCGACCAGATAAGCTACAAACTGCGTTACAACGAGCCTTGCGTCATTGCCCAGAGATTATGTCGCGTGCACACGATTCACACTGCGTCACAGATCAAATATGGGCGTCCCGCGTGTATCGTACACCACAGTGTAAACAGCCAGTGTTAATATTTATGAATCGGTTTAATTCAAACGTTGGCGTAGGGCTACTGACGCGCTTACACGCGATCAGCTCGACTCGCGGGCGCAAAATACGGATTTGAAGGGTAAGGGGACAAACAGGGAATGTCAGAAAACAGTTTTATGGAGAAAATTAAGTTTTAATATGATACTTTAGTCCACTAGTAAAGAAACAAGTTTCAAGGAATTTATCTGCGTTCTTAAAAACATGAAGCTTATACCCTAATTAGGCATGAGAAAAAAATAAGTAAGAAAATAATAATCGTTTTACATTCTGTTAATATTTTTTCAACTTTGAACAGAGCAGCAGACTGAAACGAAATAAGAAATGTCCATTTCTTTTCACAGAAATTTGTCCATGTGTTTATTTCTACTACTGTCTCGTATTTATTTTTAATGGTGATGCGGGTACTCAACTAACAATCATTGTAGACGGTTCGATAAAAATGGGAAATGGACATCTCTTAACAAATTTTTCTTGCAGGGAAGATCTCTATTCCTTAATTTCTTGTTTTTCCTTAACGACAGAAGCTTATGCTTAGGCATAGAGTGGTAGTCCAGTGAAATTACACGGAAATATGCCCAATCCACGGAATATATCTTAGCAAGCTAAATTTTGGTATGAGCCTCTAATTGTTCGTTATAAACAATACGTCAAAAATCCCCATCGATTCGACCGCCGCTTAAAATTTTACAGAGGGTTAAAAACGGGTTTTCGCGAATATCTCGTTATCTAGCAAAATTGCATTGTACTCAGGAGGACATCCCCTACATATTTACAAAGTTTCATAATTTTTTTAATTTCCGGGTTCAGGATATTCCCTTGTCAAGTATGAGGGTTGAAACTTGGTAACCCGACATACATGAAAAGTATTGCTCCTACAAAAAAAACTCATAGAACCTTTTTTGTAGAGAATTTCCTAAGCTATAAATTTCATAACTATTTTTGTCGTAAAACTGCTAGATAACGAGATATTCGAAAAAAACTGTTTATTAGACGGTGGGGACTTTTGACATATTGTTTAAACCGACCAAATAAAGGCCCATACCAAAATTTAACTTGCTGGGATTTATTCCGAAGACAGATCCTAATTTCACTGGACTATGAGGACATTCCGTGTTTTGTTCCAGCGCAGAGTGGACATTTCCTATTTTTAACCAGTATACCAAATCTTTAACGTTATTTTACGGAGGTATTTGAACTTTATAATCCTTTGTGATTCGACAGTTCCTTAGTCACAGTTGCCACCAACAAAATACCCTTCATTTCCGTAACTAATCTTGAAGACACTTTTTATTATAATAAAAACTCGATACAAACGAACGTCTCGGCTTTAAACTAATTTTGGTAGAGTGTCTCTCGCCCTCAGGCAACCAGACGAAGGGACGATTGAATTGTTGAACCGAGTGTATTATTCGAAGGAAAGTGAACGTGGGTCGAGGTAGCAGTTTCCTTCATTTGAGGAAAGAAATCAGAACAGTTTCAATAATGCAAGGGGAAGTCGACGGTGAATCGGGAAACTCATACGTGAGCCTCGTGACTTGTTCCTCGCGCTGGCAGGAAGGATGGGTGCAATCATGTGTATCTTTCACCGTAAACGGCACCGTAATATATAGGAACAATAAAATATCCAGCGGGACGAAATAAGGCAAGCCGCCGGGACCGAATATGAATACGGCGCGTGTCTATGCGTACAGTTTTCCAAAGCGAAATGAAAAATGCGACGCGTTACTCCGCCGACGCTGGGAGCAAATATAAAATTCCTCGTAGCATCTTGGCTGTCTCCATGCTCTAGGTGTATCTGATTCGGTGTAGTGTGGGCGTTTATATTAACTTCCGTCTTCCAGGCTAAAAAAATAGAAAAAAATGTATCAGACACGTGATACCGATCATTTCGAAATGTCTATTTAGCATCTGTCCGAATGGTATTAATAAATGCGTTAAAATTCTTGTTCACCGAGCTTTCGAATTCGAGAAGCAAACGGCGTGGTATTTGAACTAGCAAGATGGATGTGAACCAGAAAAATCCCTGCCTTCTTTCCGAGCCACTTTACGCTGAAAAGAGCCATGCCCTATTATCTCCAAACAGAGAGTCAGGGATGCCACGTATATACAGCATGCATGCGGCGTGTATTTCCACTTTGTTTCGCTCAACTAATGGCGGGCTTTTGTCCCCCGGGCCTTCTTTCTGCTTCTTTACACGCGCCTCTTTTCAATGGCGCTATCATCGCGTGAGATGAATCGAGACCTACCGATTCACGCGTGTCCTAAGGCACCGGATTGGAGATCTCCAAGCGTTAGACGATCTTCAACGACCTGCAGAGCAGTCGGGGTTGCGTCAAAGAGTTTCGAGCTTTCACGAATTGAGAATCCAACTTGTGGAAGATCACGATCAAAGCATGCGTCGTGCCAGTCGATTTTTACAGCCTCCTCCGAGGCGGACGGCTTAGTATCCCCGAAAATAGCGAAGCAGTCCCCATCCACGTCATAACCCGGTCCCATTGAATGCCCTGAAAGCCCTCGAAACGGCACAACCGCACCCCCTTCGTTGTCCACGCCAACAATGATCGCTCGATGCTTGGAGGAACGCTGTCACCCACCCAGCCAGTAGTACACGTCAACCATTTGCTCCCGGCTGGGGCTGCTCTATGCCTGCATCCCTATGAAATGCAGATAATAGATGAAATATTCGCCAGGTATGCCTGGTATTAAGCCGGCACCCCCGACGTTGTGTTTTACAGCCACCCACCCCGCCGACAACTGTTTCACCCCCGGCTGGGATAGGCTCTCTACGCCCACGCAGACTGTCGTCATCCCTTGCTAACGAGGTCTAAGACCATGTACACGAGGCTACAATGCTAGCGGCAGCTACCCCTCGCTGGAAGGATGCACAACGAGAAGCTGGATCGCGAGCTATCCGTTCGAAGCATTTCTATCTTCCATCCCCCTGGCCCCGCGCCGCCCTCTATTCTCCTTTTTCTGGCTGTTTCCCTAACGCGTCTCGAGTCGATAGAAATATTTTCCATGGTCGCTGGGGGATGGGGCGCGGAATTTATCACGGTGACAGACCATTCTCGTGGACCCGAAACGATTTTTTTCTCCGGCGCCTCGTTTAAGGGGCGATAACCTCCGAAGGGGTGCGTTCCGTGAGCCCTAGA
Organism: Andrena hattorfiana; assembly: GCA_944738655.2. Taxonomy (NCBI): domain Eukaryota; kingdom Metazoa; phylum Arthropoda; class Insecta; order Hymenoptera; family Andrenidae; genus Andrena; species Andrena hattorfiana. Next base: position 11,941,697 of record OX122893.2, on the reverse strand, counting down.
GCTGATTTTCCTGTTCGAAATATTGGAAATAATATTGAACATTTTAGTCTGTTAATATTCCTTTCGGAATGCTGAACGTATTAATCTCGGCGATAGCGCAGTATCTCTCGATTTGAAATGTAATTTTAATGACATCAGGTACCTTTTCGAGTCACTTGGTATCGACTAGTCTCTTTTGGAAATGGGCTGTTTCGTTGCATCGATTATAATTAATTATTTCGCAGTGGTCTTGGTAAGAAACCTGCAGGAGATCTGTCACTCGGTAACGAATATTCGTTTCCCCGCGGCAGAAGAGAAAAGTCACGGAATATGGGAGCATTCTCTCCCGTAAATATTTAAAAAGATTTTGAATACCGAAACGCTGGTTCCGTGATTCGAGAAACCCCATGGGCGATTCTCTCACGCGCGCCAGCGATTCCGAGTAATGAACGCGAAAAATGCTTCATGAATCATTGCGAGCGTTCTGTTAAACACGAGTGGAAACCCGAGGCAGCTTTGAAGAATTTTCGATAACTGGAAACTTTCTGTTTCTTTCAAGAAAGTTTCACGATATTTCTAAAGTATTTATTTAAGGGGATATTCTACTGCAATATACGACTTTTTTTTTAATTTCATCAGGAACTTTTTTTATGGAGTTAATGAAATATTTTAATGCCGAACTGTTTATTGTATATTTATTACATCTAAAACTATTATAAAAATTTTTTGTTTGAAAGCATGAAGTAAAGATGGTGCCACCTCGAAAAAATGCTCGACTTGTTGCCATGATTCCGGTCGTTCTGTTTATCTGAAACAAAAAAACCAAAAACATGACTATCGCAGGTAGCAGAATTGGAATACCTACATTTCAATTTTTTTAAAATAGCTGCAATTTGAAAATTAAATTGCGATTGCGCCTGCACATTTGCGATTTGTTTTCGTCTTTTTAGGGCTATAAAATTAAAAAAAAATTTAGAAAAGGAAAATATTTTGGCCTAATTCTGCTAGGGACGATAGCGACACATCTGTTGAAAATGTATGCACAAGATGGGCCCAATCGGTGATGTAGAATTTGAGATATCGTGGCAACCATTTTCTAAAACACCGTTTTGAAAAAAAAACGCGTTTATAAGTTGACAGTATAAGTCACAGTAGAATACCCCCTTAATCTACATACACTAAAGCTTATCCCCCCCTATTTAAGAATATTTTTCTCAACTACATTCCCGCGGGATCTGTTTGGCCGAACGTTTGAAAATTACCTCCCGGAAATTAGAACACCTGGCGAGAGGCGAGCACCATCTAATTATATAAAATACACAAGCTGAGGTTAATTTGGGAAATTGAATGTATTTAATGAGTGTGCAAACGAGTATCGACTGACAAACATCGCCTCTCTGCGAATCAAATTAAATGCAAGCTTAATGACAGGACAAAATGAGATACACGCTCCGGACCAATTTGTGTACCACCGCTAAAATTAAACTCGTTAATTTCAAACAGAAAAATGATAACAACACTCCTCCACTCGCGCCACATACTACTTATACCATAATTTCCAAACTTCGTCCAGGTATTTACGAAAGAATCGCTAAGCGTAATTACTTAAAAATCAGTGTTCAAGGAGGGGGCATATAAATTCGTCGCTGTTAACGACATTAGTGACAAATGATTCCCCTGGCAGGGGAATTCTGCTCGATCGAGCCAGAGCAGAGTTTCGAATAAAGTTCTGTATAATGGAACAACTCGTCCGACAACGTGTTTCCTTAAGCAAAGCTCGCTCTGTCGAAACTTTCACTCGAAAAACTTGCTCGTCAGGCCGTAGGCCAAATCTGATTGTTGGAGAAGTTTCAAACTGTTCCTTCTGTAGTAGATAGAAGATGAAAGGCAAGCGAGTAAATCTCGAACGGACTAACGTTAAGTGTAAAAACATTCGATTTAACGTGAATTTGTTGAAACTCGTCGAGGCATACCGTTAGAAGCGGTTTAAAGGGAATTTAATATTTCTCGTGGCGCGCTAGGTAAAACATTGCAGTACCTGTTACACGCTTTCGTGTGCTGCAGGGGTGAAATACAGCTAAGTGCTGTTACGAATTTCACCCCAGTGACGATGACCACTTTCATACCGAAGACAGAAACAATGCTCTCTAACCGCTTCTTTACGAAACTTACGAAACATAATTCTTCACGTATACACTTGCAACGTATACATACATAAAGCTCTTCAGAAACTAAAAGTGAAGTAAAAGGAGTTTCATCGGGTCTTTCTAGAGCCGTGTGACATGAAAGTCAGTTAATATACTCAACGCATTTACAGGAATGGTACAATTCCCTTCTTAATCCACTAAACATAATCTAATACAAGAAGAGACCGAGCGAAATCTTCTCGGAAATTTTCATGAAATAAAATGTTCGTCGTCGGTAATAAAACCCTTACCAAGTCCTTTATTGGTTCATAAACTTGAGGTGTAACTTTGTGACACGGTGTAAAGTCAACATTGTTTTGCAAGATTGCCTTCTTCTTTAGTTGCCTGCACAGGGACCTCGTAAAACTATCTGCACGAACTTGAGTTCGCCAGAGAGGACGAGGATCCGTGGTGGCGTATGCTTGTAAGGCTCATATATTGCGATTATCGTCGCTGTCATCATCATTATCCTAGGTGTGTGCCCGGGCCATTAGGGTCGGTCAATTTTCTTAAGAGCCCTTCGCGTTGTCCTGAACGGTGCTCGAGCGCCATGCAAACAGCCGCACGTGCGCCCCTGACAGGGAACCCTCGTGGCAATGGAAATATTGATGATAGTCACGAGTCAATCCGATAATAGATAAGAGAACAACCATATCTGTTTCTGGGTTTTACCCTCGCGGGATTAATGCTCGATCGAGGTCGATGGTCCTCGGTGTTTCATTTCAATATTTCCATAGATCCTGGGGTAAAGTGGACTTGGAGTTACCTCAAGACTTTACTCGAGTTAAAAAGAATAGATAGCCTGTATAACAATGATATGAAGTGATACATCAACGTTGGAAATTACTGATGAACAGTACTTCTTCTAATTTATTTATTTTATTTATTTATTTTGCGTCTTTATTTCACCAACTTTAGTACATAGGATGGTGAAAAGGCGACGGCCAGGTAAAGCTGCTATTAGGCCTAACCTCTAAGTGTAAGTGTCAGAGCATAGCGTTAGAATACAAAAGATAGAGGAAACAAAATAAACCTAAGCTAAACTAAACACTGAGAACTGAGAACTGAGAACTGAGAGCTGAGAACTGAGAACTGAGAACTGAGAGCTGAGAACTGAGAACTGAGAACTGAGAACTGAGAGCTGAGAACTGAGAACTGAGAACTGAGAACTGAGAATTGAGAACTGAGAAGTGAAAACTGAAAAGTGAAAACTGGAAACTGAAAACTGAAAACTGAAAACTGGAAACTGGAAACTGAAAACTTAAAACTTAAAACTGGAAACTGAAAACTGAAAATTGAAAACTAAAACTAATACTAAAACAAAAACTACAACTAAATCGTAAAATGAATTTACGGAAATGGTAAAAGTAAACTTATATAAGCGGGTGATCGCAGTACTTAATCAGTACTTAACTTAACAGCTAAAGAGACCAAGAGGAATCTTCCACGCCTCATTTAACTTCTTCATTCCAATAGTAGTTCCCTTCCCAATAAACAGCGGTTTCTCTATCCCCTTTCACATCCTTCGCCCCATCGACCTACGAGCACAGAAGCTTTCCAATCAAACACAGCACCGTGCATCCTGTGTGTCGATACAGAGCACCCGAGTATCTCTTCGAGGAACATCTCGAAGAAGAGGGACTGCAGGCAAAGCGGGGGAGGGAAGGAAAACGTGGCGCAGTGAATGCGAGGGAAAAAGGAGGAAAGCTAATGCAGCAGGTGACAAATAGTAATAAACAGGTGTCGAGGACGGGGAAGCATCAGCCGTGGAGGTGAAGCGGACTGGAATCGTGAGAGTAGCGGGAGAGGATCCCTTCGTGATTAATGAAATGCATTAACTACCGCAGAAAATGGGGGGGGAGGAAAAACGCGACGGAGGGGGGAATTGAGAAACGTGTCACGGTCTGGTTCGTCCTGTTGGGCCGAGTACTCGATTTCGGCAGCGGTTCCACGGCAATGAATTTTCGAATTTCCGCTACGCGGCGCAGAAACAGGAAGCCCGCGCGCGAATTCTCGCGACATCAATCTATCGCGGCCGCGCGCGGTTTTTGTCGAGCCCTCTCTTCCTCGAATCCCGTCCTGTCGAGATTTTCGAGCTTTCCAGGCCGTTCTCGTCGTGTCTCCGGTATCTTCTCTTTTCCCCGATGACCGATCGCGGCACCGGGAGAACCACGACTGAAAGGAGACGCGGTTGAAAGCCACCGAGAAAAGGGGAGTTCGTCTGAGGAGGGAGCGAAAGAGAAAACGCGCGCTCGAAATTAGCGGAGGGGCCACGCAGTGGAAACGGATTTCTAACTATGTTACGCGAGATAGGGGCCTCGCGCTGAATACTAATAATGTGGAACGAGCTTCGAAGATAAAGCCGGCGTCACGTAAAATAATGCTCGGGCGTAATTCTTTCGGCGTGGCAGATTTATTGTGACGTTATTTAATCCACATTTGTGTCGTAGCTTCGGGATGGATGGTCGAATTCGACCCGCTCCCCGAGTTACACTCGATCTGATCTCAAATGCCGCTGCTAGTTACCTATATCGTCCATTCTAATCCAGCACACGCGCCAAGTCCTACGTCAATTTATTAATCCATTAAAAGCACATTCCGCCACGAAACTCGCACCTTTGAATCACGATCCACCGACCATAGCGTCTCATTAATCAGAACACTTTCGCTCCCTTTCCCTTTGATTCGCGGGGCAGTTGATATTTCCCCGTCGTCGAGCTTTCTCCTTATTATTTATCATCCCTCCCCAGCCCCTCGCTCGGCTCTTAGCTGCGAAAAAAGGGAATGGGGTCGCGCGATAAATAAAAATTGAGGGTAACGCAAACGTGGTCTAAGATAGAGAAACGCGGATGAAAAGGAGCGTCTGAACGGGGTGTATAGCAGGATAGTGGGGTGCGGGGGGAGGAAGTGGTACTCGCGGATAAAAGGTTGACAGCTCTCCTGCTGCTCTGTGCCCCTCCAAGCAACCCGAATGGCGTCCTAAAAATGTTCCCCCGCACTGGAAGACGAGAACAAGCAGGGGGCTGGGGAGGGGGTGGTTGACGGGGGTCGCGCATTCATCCCCCGTGTCAGGCCACCATTTGCTGGCACGCTCGCTCCTCCTTAATGTCACGGGCTCGATACGAGAAATAGCCGGCTCGCGTCGCGACGTCGCGACGGATACAACCTCTTACGAGCAGAGAAGCTTTTTCAACGGCGCGGCACATTCGAAGCTCGTCCGAGTGCGGGGGATGATTTTTATTAAGGCTCGATTAACGACACCTTCAGCGAGGTCGCTGCCAGTCCCCAGCTTCGTTTCACGTAGCGCGCCCTGACTTTACGATTAATCGTGCCACCGAGTGACCCATTCAGGGGGCGCGTAACGAGGAGGAATCTCGCGTCCAAATGGAAAAACGAATCGCGAAGTGCCGCACCGTTTCCATTTCAACGCTAACCTCCCCACGACTTGCTGGATCCGTCCTAACAGACTATTTTACGACCGTGAATCGCGTTTGTCTGGGGTACCGTCGGTTTTCCGCATCGCTTCCGGTTCAGCTCACGGGCGAGCGAGCTTCAGGGAAGAATTGCAATCGCCCCTCGTCGAGTGTATTCAATTTCTTCGACGGCTCGAACCGCCACCCCTATCGATTATCCGTGCGAACGGAACAATAATGCACATCTCCGGGGGCTGCCTTTACGAGCTACCCCGTCACTCGAGTCGTTAAGTGTCCACGGGAATAACAGAACGTCACCCCTTGCAACCGAACGACGAGCGGCGTCAGTTTGTTATTGGCCACGCCGCGACACACCTGGCCAAGATTTACAGTACAAGAAACATTTATCGCATCTCGCTGGAATATTCAGCGCGCACTCACTTTCACCTCATTTAATATTAGCATTCGGAAAGTACTTCTGTTCTTGAAACTACTCGGTTGAAATATGTTGGATACGAACTAGGTACTTTATCAATCAATGATTGTTTCAGTAGGGTGGCTCTTATTTTCAACCTGCGATTTCTTTTACTCTCACCCCCTATTATGGTTCTATTTCATAAAAAATAGTCCCTGAAATTGATTATTGCAATCGGACAACAGGAAAGACAACAGGGTGCCGACCAGACCTTAAAGTTCAAAATTCATCAATGGTTTGAATTTGAAGAATTTTTCAAAAATGGTAGGTCCTATCGAAATTTTGTTCAAATAATATTAAAAGAGCATTGAATTTTCTACAATTATGGTATATACAATTTTCTCGTGCTTCCAACCATTTTTTACATAATAACGTTTGAATATAGAGAGATCCGCACTTCGCGCGTCCCATCTGTACGGCGTGACGTACTGTTTATACGGAGTAGTGCTGACCTTTGTATATTCAAACGCTATTATCTAAAAAATGGTCGGAAACACGAAAGAATTGTATGTACAATAATTGTAGCAAATTAAATGCTCTTTTAGTACTACCTATTTAAACAAAATTTCGATACGGCTCACCATTTTTTAAAAATTCTTCAAGTTCAAACTATTGATGAATTCTAAACTTCAAGGTCTCGTCGGCACCCTTTCCTGATGTCCGATTGCAATAATCTTTTCCAGGAACTATTTTTTATGAAATGGAACTATATTAGGGGGTGCAAGCCAAGAAATACAAAGAAAATTGACACGTATAAATAAGGGCCACCCTATTGTTTCATAGCACGGGGATACGATAAATATTTCCAGTGACGTACGAAAAACCCAAATCACCCATAGACGTGTGGTGGCGGTAATGAACGATGCTGCATCGAGAGGAGTTGTTGTTTCGAGCGCGTTCCCCCCGCACCAGTCCTCGAGAAGCACTCGAAAAAGAGTGCTCCATTGCCACAAACATACCGAGCGGCTCATGATTCGTGACGTATCTCGCCGGCAATTTGCCCCGCGAACCGTGAAACGGGCGAAAGAGCGGGCTCGAGTATCGTTTCGAGACGTGACTCGCGATCGTTTGACAGTCCATTCGTGTGGAGTGATACAGAAGAAGGGAGAAGCACCTTTCGAGGCTGGCAGTCTTGTCAGGAACCGTTGAATCACTGATCAGCGGGCGCGCGAGCGTGGGAGTAAATTAAGTGTGCGTACTTGCCAGAACGAATGAAATTCGCTGCGCGAGGAACGTGTGGCTTGAAGGTGCTACGTGGTCTGACGAAGGGAATTTGTTTTTTATGTGCAGGCGACGAAGCACCGGTACGTCACCTGTCCCTGAAGAGTCTCCTTCCGGAGACGAACGGTTACATGACTTACGAGGGTAGCACGACTCATCCTGGCTGTTGGGAAACGGCGGTATGGCTGATCCTCAACAAGCCCATCTACGTTACCGCGCGAGAAGTAAGTGCTAACCCCTTCTATCCACCCCCTCGATTTATTATTCAGATCCTTCTGGCTTTTATTACCTTCTTCGCCGCATCCAGCCCCCGGTCAATTTGTCGATGCCCTCGCTTTACCATCCACGATGAAGTTGCTTGCTGTTCTTGCATAATCTCCATACTAGGTGCTAGACTGCTGGATATACCAGGAGCATCGACGAGCCACGATAGATAGGATTATGCAAAAAGTATTGACATTTTTTACATATTTTTATAGAAATTCGAAAGTGTTGATCGTGGAATTCGATTTAATGGTCTGGGGAAGCTTGTGGCGGAGTTATTAAGTTTATTAACGTGTAAAGTTACGAGCGGGTGTCGGTGGTATTTCTATATTCATAAGGAGCGTACCGGTGATAAATTAAACGAGATAGCTTCTACTAAATTTGTAAGGTGCACGAGAACATTGTTAGCCTAAGTGTATTATTTTGAAATTCAGTTGCCGGCCGAGCAATTCTCGTATTTACCTCCATACCATTACTTAACTCCCTCTGCTTTATGGTTAAATATTGAACGAGGAGAACGGGGATCGTTACAACGTAATCCTAATCCCATTTCCAGCTTTACGCACTAAGGAAACTAATGCAAGGTCCGGTCGCCACTCCGAAAGCTCCCTTGGGAAACAATTCGAGGCCGCTGCAGGATCTTCATTACAGGACTATACGGACGAACATCGATTTTCGCAAGGTGAATTGCCACTCTGCTTTCTTCCCTCCCCATTCCCGTGCAACGCTAATTTTTCATCGGCTAATGCGATTAGCTGCGCGAGCCGCGAGCACATTCGGCCGTATCACCGCCCAGATAGCTTTGTACATGCCGAGGACGTCCGTTTCATGTCCAGTTTATATCCGAATGTCCTACGTCCATTTTGAACACACCTAGGATGTTCGCAAGATTTATACTTCGGAAGTTCTAGAAACATCCGTCGCGAAAGTCCTACGGATGTTCTCAAGACTTAAATTTCGAATGCTCTAGGAACGTCCTCATAAATCTTATAGATGTTCAAAAGGACTAACTTTCGGAAGTTCTAGAAACATCAATCTTGTAAGTCTCGTGATTGGTTTGTACAACTACATTTCGAATGTTCCGAGAATATTCGGCTCGTAAGTCTTGTGAATGTTTAGAAGAACTAAATTTCAAGTGTTCTGAGAACAACCATCTTGTAGGTTTTACAGATGATTAAGGTTAGGTTCCAAAACAGTTAAGATAGGCTCTCACTACGCCTCGCCTCGGCGCAACTTCTTTTCCCACCTACATCTAAGCTCGCGTCGCCTCGGTTTTTCCGTGTCTGAAGTTATCTGAGTTTGCCTCGGTTCATGTGTTTGCTCAGTTGCTCACAGAACGTCTTCCTGTGCAGTCGTCAATTCAGTAGGCTCACACTACGCCTCGCATCAGCTCTCTTCTTCAAAATAGTCTCGAGGAAGAATCCGCGGCTCGGAGTCGCGCTGAAGTGACGCGAGGGGAGGCGCAGTGTAAGTCAAATTGTCAAAGTACCTAAGATAAGCATAGGAAGAATAAAATACGCCGAGGCGAGGCGAGGTGTAGTGGAAGCCTGCCTTTACGATTGAACCTCGTATTTGCGCTATTCTTTTTTATTTTCATTGTTTTACTTTTCTTCTTAATCCTATTTTCATGTTGTGCAATAAAGACGCTTAATTAAAACGCTGGAAGGTCCCCAGGTAGCACACGACATCTCAAAGGCGCCTGTCTTAAGACGAATGTGAAATTATAAGGAATAAGTCTAGAGGTTGAATGATGATATTCTGTAGAATATTTCGCATCAATGCGCATTTTTTTTAACAATTAATGATAGTTGTATACTTAGAAATTAAAAGTTTCTACAACCAAGTGTCTTGAGTACTTGTGAAAAACGGTTCCTTCGTAAATTGGAAGTCCTGAGTTCGATTCCCGTGACTGTCAAATTTCTTTTTCTTAATGTCCTAACCCAGACTTGATGTAAACGTTCCCAAGATGCATTTAGGCCGTATTTAACTTTACTTTCGGACATTCGAAAAATGTTCCGAGAATGTTAACACAGGACGTCCTCGGAACGTCTCCCACTTTGTAAATAGGAGCTTCCTACGACATTTAAAGAGCTTAACGAGGGCGTACAGAGGACATGTGGACCTTCTCGGGACATTCTCCGAAAGTACAGTACGTCCGGAACGGACGTTCTTCGGACATACATAAGATATCTCTGTGCTATTTGGATGGCAAGAAAGCTGGTGTAGAAAAGTCGGTTTGCAGACAACGTTTACGCAAAGCGCATATCAATGTAACCTTATCGTACGTAGAAAAGCGACTATCGCACAGAAAGGTATAGAAAAATAATCGCGATTACGGACACGGAAGGATATCCCCCCCCCCCTCCAAATACACTAAAGCGTCAATTATCCGAAGTGCTTGGGACCGAGGTGGTTCGGAAATTCGAATTGTTTGAATAATCGAACAGTTCGGAGAATGAAGCATGCATGTACTTTACACATTTTATAACTGTAGGAATTACACCTAAAATTATTTATTAAATACAAGAGTACTACTGCGTTAATTTATATTTCGCAAAAGTCAATCAATTAATCGGTACCGCTACACTGGTTCGAAGAAGTGGTGGGGATAGCGATAATGCAGGTTCGGATAATCGGCGGTTCGGTTAATCGAGGTTCGGATAATTGACGCACTACTGTAGACAGAATTTCAGTAGCGCGTACAGAGGATTAATCAACTATGCATGTATCTTTCTGTCGACAGCGGCCAGACTCCAAGTGCCCGTCGATGGCGCAGGACATGCACTATAGAGGTAACCCAGGACATTACCCAGGCTCTAGAAGCCCCCGAACTTCTTACCACCTCGCGAAGGGATCGCCTCGATGAGAATCTGAAAAGATGACTTTTTCTTTCCAGCCAACACGTGGCAGGACGATGGCTCCCTCTCGCACAACATGGACTCGCACAACATAGTCTGAATCGATGGCAAGCCTCACGGCCACGGCTAGCAGACGTTTCCCGGCTGGGGCGGAACAGTGCGATTATCTGCCATGGGAAAGGGAAGACGAGTCGAGTAGGCTTAAAACAAAACGGTTCGCGGTTCGGGGTGCTCGATTCGTCCAGTGGCACTTTAGGAACGAGCAACGACGCGAGGTTCACCCTGTCAAGGCACGATCAGCTTCCTCGCCGAACGGCTGATTTCGGGACAGAGATGAAAACGGACATTACGGCTCGGTTCGTTCGCAGTCGTTCGACGGGAGTGCGTTTCCGCGGACGAGCAACGACGCGGCGATTAGAACGGAGGAGAGATCGACAGAGCTTCGCGTGCTTCGATAGGATAACGATTTCTGTTGGTCCGATGGACGAGAGAACTCAGGAGCAGAGAAAGACGGGCACGGCTTCCGACGCCGATTTCCACCGCTCCCCGATCCTCGCCAGGATGATAAGTGTATCCCCGTGCGACGGGGATTTGTATTTGCCACGCGAATACATTTAGGAAACCGTTCCCGTCATTCTTTCGGCGCCGCGGGAAGGACGAATGGATGTAACCGTGGCAAAATGTACCGTTCAACGGCCAGCGTTTCCCGAGACATTCTCAGGCGTCGCGAAGGTAATTAATTGTTTAACCCTTTGCTCCCCGTAATCATTCTTCCGTCACGTTTCGGCGGTAGTACTCGATTCGATTCGGATGAGAAATTCCAGGGGCACTGTACAAGATGTTTCGAGAAACAGATCGATTCGTTGTTTGCGATTCCTTCATGTGAGAATCTAACAGAAATCGCGTCCCTGTCACCATAGGCATAAAGGAATAAGAACAACGCTCGTTCCGCTTCTATAAAAATCGTGCGAAGTAAACGAAGATCGTGTTTCTCGGAATGCCACGTGGGCGCGAATCGTCGAATCACTTGACAGATTTTTGTCAATTATTCTGTAGCCGGTATACGTAAACGGGGAGGGCGGGTGGAGGCGTGTGAAGGTGGCAGAACGGATGAACATCGGCGAAAGAGGGTCGCGATACAGGGACAGCGGGATTTCACGAACGATTCCCTAGGCGGAACGAGCGATTTCTGCGAAAAATAGCTCGATTGTTTAGGGGGATAGAACAGAGAGATGGAGAAGTGGTGGACGGGGCAAGGGAAATAGAATAAAGAGTCGTGCGCTAGACCAACCGATCGCGAAAAATATTGGGTTGTTCGTAGCTTAGCCGATGGACGAATGATCCAGCGCTTTTGTATATAAACAGAGACACACACAGAGACACAGACACAGACACGAGAAATAAAAACGAAAATGGAAAAAACCCGTAAAAAGGGAACTACTACCGAATAGGATTAAGCAGATTCAGAGGACATTTAGGGAGGCATGTGCAGAGTGTGTATAGAGACTAACGTTGTATCATACGAAAGTGAACGTTTAACGATTGTGGTTAATGAATAACGATAATAATAAACGCAACGTTATATTGTACGATAATAGTCTTCGCGTACTTATTCTGTCTTCTTGCTTTTCTTTTGCTGTTTTAAGGGGACGTTTCTTCAAGTAATCGTTTCGTCAAACGAACCGTGCGACAGTCTTCTATCGGAAGGAACTTAAGGCTAGATTCACACTATCGGTCCGGTCACGGTCCGGTCTTGATCAAATTCACATACCTGAGCATCCACACTCGCCCGGCTTGATAGTGTGGGCGCTCACGAATGAGATTTTTATCGAGACCGGACCGTGACCAGACCGATAGTGTGAATCTAGCCTAAGGGGTTATACCTAGTCAGGCGGCCGAAAAGTGGCGAATGTTTGTGAATTTTTTTTGAAAAAGCGGAAGCATATATTTTTACAGATCTTTTTGCACTTAAAAGAGCGACATTTAAAGAACATTTGATCATTTTTTCGCAGAGAAATATTTATGTTTATAATAAAGTAATAACCGACATCCAAGAATCCTTTTTAAAAATTTGGTTTTGCGGCGAGTACTGCCATTTGAAACTAGATTATCCAAAATCAAGAAACAAAAATATTTCGTTAGTATCCTCTGATTAACGGACGCTTGACTAGGTATAACCGCATAAATAGTTTGCCCTAGTCAGTTAAATGGAAAATTGATGATTATTGAGATTAAACATGAGATTATATTCGATTTCGAATTACAACTGAGCTTGGATTAAGTATTTCTCTTTTAAGATTAGTGACTATCTCATCCCTTATGGAGCTCTATATTTTCACCGTACGAAGACTTCCAGCACCCTCCGAGCTTTTCAATTTCTCCGGTAAAAGTCTTCCTTTTCAAGGGTTCGCTTCATTTCCGCCTTTACTCGACTATTAAGATTCGAAGACTTCCATGTGTAGACGCAAGCAGATCGTATTTGCTTCCGGGATGCGGCGACCGATCAGGACGCCGTCGAATTTACGAGTTCGTTCGGGTCGTTGGACGTTTAAATAATTATTCGAAGAAACGGACTACCCCCGGAGTGGTTTCTTTATCGAGGACGAAGCCCGTGGGACGAGCGGGCGGCCAGGCGTGATCGAAAAATCCCGGTACATTGACAAATTGTCTGGACGAAATTGGGTCGCGCGACGGGCAAAGTTCGCGCTTCGTCCTGAGACCGCGCGCCTCATCCTTCATTAATTATCCCTCCTGGTCGCAGGGACGAACTTTCGACGATACTCGCCCGGGGACCACGGTAAGTGAATTTCATTTTCCACATTTGCTTCGCGGAAATTTTCGCGCCGACACGTGTGCGAAAGTTTTCCTCGCCCGCCCGAAGTTGAGGCCGTTTCGATACACGCGGGCTCGGCCTTCAATTACCCTTACGACTCTACGCTACAATCCCGCGGCAAGTGTGAAACGTGGAATTGTATAATAGCGTGTGCTTTGTACTCTGCGGGCCTACGAAACATTTACGGCTCCAAGCAACGGACAATTTAAACGCCACCAAGTACTTATCGCTTATCTGTTATTGGAAATGCAAGGCAGCGGGTTGATAATGCTCCGCGTGCTCGAAAATAGTCGACGCGTGTCGAAACGCGACAATTACCAGGGAGCAGAATCGGCTAATTGACAGGCGATAGATAAAACGTCGCGGTTCGATCGGCAGTGTCCAACGGTCTCGGGCATGTTAATACAGCGTGTGTCAGACGTTGCCCCGATAAGTCCGTCGAGTTTGCCTGACGTTAACTATTCTCCGCGGATTCGACCCAGAGCACGTCGCAAATTGAATATTTGGTTGTTTCGTTTGTCACAACTGTCGAGCGAACTCGAGCAACGCTGACGCAGCCGGCGACGACGCTCCTGCCACTTGCGGGAACACTGTCGCGTCACGGGCGCTTATTCCCACGTCTCTAATGTCGATCGACTTCCTGTTTCTCTTGCGGCGACACTGTTCCATTACAATTTCCTAATTTGGGACGGTTTTTCTTTGGGTATGAATAGAGGAATCGATAGAAGCTATTAGGAATTTCGAAATTGAAATATTGCACCGCGTCACTGGGCACTAGGGTGGCCCTTATTTTCAATTTCCGATTTCTTTTGCTCTCACCCCCCAATATGGTTCCACTTCATGAAAAAATTGTCCCTGTAAAAGATTATTGCAATCGGACAACAGGAAAGTGTTGCCGACCAGGCCTTAAAGTTTAGAATTCATCAATGGTTTCAATTTGAAGAATTTCTATAAAATGGTAGGTCCTATCAAAATCTTGTTGAAATAATATTAGAAGAGCATTCAATTTTCTACAATTACTGTATATATAATTTTTTCGTGCTTCCAACCATTTTTTAGATAATTGTGTTTGAATATAGGGAGGTCCGCACTACGCGCGTATAGACAATACGTCACGCCGTACAGGTGGGACGCGCGAAGTGCGGATCTCTCTATATTCAAACGTTATTATCTAAAAAATGGTTGGAAGCACAAAAGAGTTATATATACAGTAATTGTAGAAAATTGAATGCTCTTCTAATATTATTTGAACAAAATTTCGATAGGGCTTACCATTTTTGAGAAATTTTCTAAATCCAAACTATTGATGATCCAAACTATTCTAAACTTTAAGGCCTGGACGGCACCCTTTCCTGTTGTCCGATTGCAATAAACTTTTTCAGGGCCTATTTTTTTTATGAAATGGCACTGTTCTAGGGGGTGAGAGTAAAGAAATACAAAAATCATCGACGCGTATAAATAAGGGCCAGCCTACTGGGCACAGAGTGTGTTTCGATTACTTCCCTTTGTTCTCGAAGCGTATACATTTAAGGTGGTAGGTATATCATGGAAGTACATATGTGGCAGAGGCGACACGAATGTGCGGAATATTTGACCCTTCGATCGGTTGCTCCACAGCTGCTGCAACAAAATGTAAATTAACGCGTTCCGCGCACTTCCGATCGTTCCGTAAAAATGCACTGGATCGTGTGCAAAGATGAAAGCGATCCGTCACCCGTGCACGAGTGTCCCACGTGCATCGACGAATGTACCAACGCGTCATTCGTGGTCTCTGGCGACTGAAAGCGTCGCTAATCTCAACATTCAATACGAACGAAAATCAATGAAGATAATAACTGGACGGAATATGCACAAACTGCATAAAGAAAGTCATCAAGCAGTTGAAAAATGGCCATCCATACGTGAAGCCATTTTATTTTTGCACTTGCCACACATCGGTGTGCTCGAAAATCAAAAGGATCGGCTATCGAGGATCATACGAACAGTCGATCGATGCGTCAGACAGTGGAGTGTCACTCAGCATATGCAAAGCAGCGAGCAGTGGGATCCAGTGGGCGTCAGTAATTACGTTGACCTCGTCTAGCGGAGCAAAGAGTTTCAAAGCAGCCGAGAGGGAAGGTCGAGGATGTGCTGAGTGGCGAAGTCGCGCGCGCAAGAGGTAAGAGGATGAACGAGATATGCTTACGAAGCTTAGCAGTCTCCCGCGAGACAGAGAGGGGCGTCTAACCGAAGGGTATATCGGGCGCAGAGAGGAAGAGGAAGGAAGTAAGAGGCGGCGGCGGTCGGTTCGAAGAGGGCGGAGAAGAGGCCCTTCGCGCTCTTTTATGGAAATTAAGGATGTGATTTCGGTTCCCGCGAGAACAAGCTTCATCCAGCTACGCTCCTCTCTCGTCTCCTCCATTCGGCTCCTTCGAGGCCTCTTCGTGCCCCAGCGGCTGGCCATTTTTTATAGAGCACTCTGCCGACTTGTCCCGTCGATTCCCAAGAAATTGTAAATCGATTTCTGTCTTCGACGGCGAATGCTCCGGCTCGATGAAAGCTTCGAGCGCGCCTCCAAGCGCTTCGCCACCCACACGCTAAAACCACCGACGTCCCTGTATTTAGCTTTTTCTTCGGTTTGAAAATTGATTTGAGATTTCACAAAATGATTCATAGGCCATTAAAGAATTAATTATAAATTCCCTTGGATCGTGGTTCTCTCGATCGACCACTCCGTCGGAGCAACGACGCCCACGTGAGCGAATGGACGGAAAAGAGGACATCAAAGCCTTTCAAACCCTTCCAGAGTCGAACTGTTCGAACGTGGTAAGTCTGTTATGGAGGCTTGGTCCCTTTCGGGTCTGCTGGAGAATCGTTTTCCAGGCGGCCATTGTGGCAGGTAAGCCGATTCCTCGTTGTCGAATAGAAACGACGATTTGGTATCCTGCGATATACACGCCGGGGCATTGCGGGCTTCGTGGGGATACCGAGGATCTAAATCACGTCCCTGCATTATGCTGCCTGTATCGATAAGAGGAAGAATGGTGGTATCTTTGTTCTCCTTCGTGCTCCCGCCAGCAAAGCTGCACGAAGGAGCTTCCACTTTTCGAGCGACGATCACGGAGTCCTGCTAAATGGAAGAAAGTGAACGAGAAACATAGAGTACCCTTTCCTTCGAGCAACCCTCCAGTTAAATTCAAACATTCTCTATTAACACACCATTGATGCCAAACACGAGGCTAAAGCAAAAGTAACTCTTCGTAGAAGTCCTCTTCATCCTCATCGTCAACGAATTTACCATAACAACACCAAGGATGCCCAAGCTCGTCGATCGATTTCCAATAAATCGAACGTCTTAATTCTCCCTAAAATCATGGTTGAGCTGGAACGGGGTAAGTGGTTAGGGGAGGAACATCCAGGACAAGAAGAATATCCCGCGTCTGTACGAGCAACGGTAAAACTTATCACCCTCGTCGTCCTTTACACCCGATAGACGTGGCCTGGTCTGAGCTGGAAGACGAAGGACGATTGGTCCATCGCCGCCGGTTGAATGGAGGGGGATGGCCGATCATGACTCCACAACGCGGCGAGGAATTATGGATACCATTATACGGGGGAAAGATTAGAGGTCCTCGTAATATTTTTATTACCTCATTTCACACGTACAGAGGTGCACACGGACCTGGTCGGACACAAATTGCGCCGGAGTAGATCGTATCGGAGGGGGGGGGGGAGGGGGATGCCACCCCCTGCCCGCGTTAAGAAGAAATGAAGGAGCCCCGCGAAGAAAGTGTGGTAGGGGGCCAGACAAAAATCCAATTTCTCTCGTTTGCACCGGCAAAAACCGACCGATTAACCGCGGACCTCGTTGATCATACTGGATTAGATTCTCCTCGTTAATCGATTATCGACCAGCCTGGAAGAGGGAAGCCGGAAAAACCGTTGGCTGGAAGTTTCCGTTGTCCATTCGCGATATTGTCGGGCGACACGATCGTAATTGTTACATCGCGAGGGGATGCTCTCGGGAAAGTCTGCTTTGTAAAATTTTCGTTAGCGTGGAGTAGGTACTTAGGGGTTGTTGGTAGTGCTTTGATAAAACATGAACGCGTAGATTGTCGGGGAAACGAATATGTAAATTTTGAGGGCTTAGGGTAAATTCAGGAGCGACGCCACCCTTTTTGGTTGAGAGTCAATAACACATTTGGTTTCGTACCAATTAAAAACATTTATTTTTTGTTACAATAACACACTTATATGACACGAAAAAGAAAAAGAATTCTACACTTTTCTCATGCCACATCAACAAAAATATAAAAAAAATGACAGGTTCCAGCTAGTGTCTCATATCTTGTAGGAAAGATGCCACACGCCTGCCAATTGCACTAATTTTTCTTTCTTATATTTTTTTCTGTTATGTTTTCTCTCCCACAGTTGTTGCAGTGTGAGTGGCGTGCAGCCATTTTTACATGATGCTTTGATATTTCACATTTATCTACGTTTTTTATAGCCAGCTTTGGATTTTATATTTATTTCCTCGGCATTCTAAAATGAAAATGATCCTCATAAGGAAATCAAAACACTTATTACTTTATGTGGCGTCTCTCCTTATTTTGTGGAAGAGATGCCACATGTTCGCAAAACAAACTAGAAATATATAATCTGCATTAAAACCACATAAAACAATGAAACTTCATAACTATGTAAGAAACCACATTAAACAATGAAATAGGTACTTACTGTGTCCTGCTCCCCTTAAGCTTGTAATCGGCATTAACGACTCACATGCATAAAATTGTAGGTAATTATATAGCAGAGGGCATAGCTCAGCGATTTTGAACACCTTGAAATATGTTGTCGGGGGCATGATTCTGGAAAAGGTCCCCGCGAGAGGGACTGCCAACTTTTGGGAGATTCAAACATTTTTTTACGTTAAGAGGGGAGATCATTGTAATGGTCTGAAAAGTATAGGTGTTTTCGGGATTTTTTTTCAACCAAACAATGCAAGTAAATAAATAGATTGCTTAGTATAGTTAATATGTACATATTGAAGGGTAAAAAAAATTTTTTTTTTTAAATCAAATTCATAAATCCGTATATATTTCCGGTATACTCTTTGTCAAAGTGAGTGCTGCGCCAAAATCATGCCTATGGCGTTGACAATGCCCTAGCTGGCCATATTGTTAATCTGAATTCAAAAAGACAAAATATTTAGAAACTAGAAGCCTACGTCTATTACGTGACGATAAAAAAAGTCAATGTTACAAAAAATAACAAAATGGCGGACCACTGAAATAAATCATTTGTTGGGGGTAAAAAGTTGGTGAAATGTTGATAAAAAAAATAGAAGAAGGCACTTAATTAAAAAAACTGACCGTCGCGTAATAGAGACAGGTTTTTCGTACAATAAATGTCCTTGCTCATATCAATTGGATGTATAGTATTTATATGTATTTAACCCGCTATCGACAAAATATGAAAACGGAGTTTTCTGTGTATACTCTCAACGCGGTTAAGAAATTTCATTCTGAGAAAAACGTGTTCAAAGTTTCGCTCGATTCAGTCCCGCGCTTAACTCCGCTTCACGGAAAATACTATATCTCCGTCAATTCTGCAAATTTCTTCATAAAATTTGGAGAGAGCATTCTTGAAATGTGAAAAAGGAAAAATCGATTTTTCCGATTTTTTACAGTGGTCTCGCCCCTTAAATCTCCCAAAAGTTGACCATCCAGCTCAAACTAATTACCGATCACACTATCTTGCGAATATCTCGAAAACCAAAGCGGAGCGGCGGTAACAAGTAAGTATAGGAAAAAATTGTTCAGAATGATGACTTTTACAACACATTTCAGGGTCGTCAAAATCGGTAAGGTGTGCCCTCTTCTATATAATTACCAATTTTTAACATAATTTATCGTACAATTGTTGTTTTAATGCTTTGCACTAATTTGTTTTCCTAGATAAAAAAGCGGGGCTATAAAAAACGCAACATATAAATATAGTTTTATTTTTCCGATCGGAAGATATTAAAAGTGTGACGTCTCTCCCGAATTTACCCTATGATAGTTACGCTTCGAACGAAGGGTTGTATTCCCAGTATCGCGAAGCTTTGTTATCTCCAAATTCATTGTCCGTCGTGCTAGAGGCAACTAAAGTTGTAATGTTTAGAGAACAGCGAGTTGCGCGTAGAGCTTGCGAATAAATTCGTTTCCGATCGCGAGTGAGGAAGTGATAGAGACACAGAGCCAGTGTTTCGCGTTAAAAGAGAACAGCGAAGACGCGTCAACGCGGGAAAGCATTGTAAAGTTTCGGTCGTTACACAGGTCTCGCCGCTTTATTGCGCTTTATGAAAAAGCACTATCCTGCCCGCATGTTTATGGCACTTTTATTGCGAGAACAACTGTTCTTCGCCAGCCGAAAGCTACCGATAGTTCCACGGTTAAGCTTCTATTAACTTTCATGAAACTCCAGTTCCAAGTGCATTAACGCGCAACCGGGAATTTCGCGACACTCCCTCTGCCGAGTGACTTATCCCCTTTTGCAATAGCTACAACGACAGAATTAGCATCATCTGCAGCGGTGAAGACCATCGATTGAGCCACTAACTGTGAAATGTGTCCATCAAAGCATTCATGACAATATAAAATTTTAGAATGCTTCCTATCGTGCGCCTGCATTGCATCCCAGGTTAATGGAGCGTCAACTTGTCACACTAAAAGAAGCTGGGTATTTTGAACTTAAAATATCGAATTATATTCTGTGGAATTTTAATCAATTTTTATTCGTACATCAACTAAAGCGTTCATCGTCATTGACAGTGGTCGTCGAAGCAATATATAAATTGCTTCTGGGCCCCATACCGGTATGAAAAAATGGCCGCGCGTAAATTTCGAATAATATCATGTGTGCACGTGCGGGAATAGTTGTGGAAATATTTTTCCAGCGTAGCGAAGTAAAAATCTTTAAATAGAGCATGTGAACGAAAAATCAATCCTGACGTTTATGTCTCTTTTGCAGAGTCGGCGAGCACGCTTTTGTTGCCCTGTGAAAATTTGATTGTTTTCTCTGTTTTTAAAGCGACAATTCGACGGGACCCGAGCATAGCACGCATTATTGCTTAAAATATTCTGTCGAAATAGAGCGGGCGCTCGCGTGAAACCTTTCTCAATCAACTTATGGAATAAAAGTGTCAGAGACCGTGCACGGTCCTTGGCGCGAGCAATTCCGTTATTCGCGAAAATTGAGCGGTTTTATATGGGCCAGGGTCATTTCTAATTTAACGTCGCACGTACTATTCAGACCGTCACATGCGACGAGCCACCTAGAGAAATAAAATATTAACAGGCCTCCCGCGCCGTGCTGGCTTTTTATTTCTGCAGGATAGAAAGTTTATAGAGCTTGTATTTCGGCAAAATTTTGTTTGCTTTCATAGAAATCGGCTTCCCTATACGAGACTTAACTTG
This sequence comes from Andrena hattorfiana, assembly GCA_944738655.2. Lineage (NCBI taxonomy): Eukaryota > Metazoa > Arthropoda > Insecta > Hymenoptera > Andrenidae > Andrena > Andrena hattorfiana. The sequence continues at coordinate 11,921,029 of OX122893.2, read as the reverse complement.
AAATTAGTAACGTGGTCAAAGCACAGCTCGTTTCTATATAAATCAGCTGGAACTTTACATCGCGCGTAGTTCGATAGTAGTTTAATTGCGTTTGAATTAGTTTCTAGTTCCATAAATAGCAAAGAACACTGGGAGCTGAAAAAGAATAGCAGCACAGGGGGAGAGGATTAAACAGTGGCGAGAGAGTCTCATGGAAGGTTCTCGCGGCGGCTCCGCCGAAAATACTCGCAACTTCTGGGAAACAGAACTTCCCTGAAGGAGATGTGGAAAATGCGGGTCGAAAAGGGGTGCAAGGGAAGAGAAAGAAAAAGGAGGGGATGAAGAAGCTTAGGGGGAAAGTTTTCAATTCACTTCGCCACTTGCGATCGACAAAGGGTGTCCCCTTTTCCTTTTCCCTATCGCTGGAACTTTCAGAACAGCCGTGTTTCCGGGCGGCTTGCAGTTCCCTGAATATTTTCCGAACAACAACGATTACTGCGGACACGTGTCGTGTCGTCCTTTGTAATTCCTTGGCGTGGCATTCCCGCCCGTGGATCCCCAAGGTATAATCCCGAAGATGAAAGAATCGCTCTCGGTACTTCTCCATTTTTTTCAGTCTTCATGAGGCATATTTCGAAAAGTAGAAGTTTGTCTTGCGGGCTTGTAGAATCTCCAACTTGCGCAGAAATTCTGATCACATGGAGAGAATATAAATTTAAACCGCTTTTAAGAGGACAAACTGGGGCGAGAGTTAAGAATCTTAAAAGCAAAGGTTGAAGTTCATATTTCTTTCGAAAAATTCATTAACATAAAATGTTTGTTTATTAATATAAAATGAGTTTCAATATAATATATGTGTCATAATTTAATAGACGATTTGACAATGCGCGAATAATAGTCCGCGTGAGCCACGATAAATTGTAGAAAAGGTTTTCAAGTAGTAGAGGTTCAACTATAGTCAGACCTGCAGTACATCCTATATCGTTGCCTATTTTTCCCCGTAACTTCGTTCATGTATATTATTTTGAAAATTGTTTCAGACAAAAGGTACACAGATTGGTCTGAAGTTTCAAAACATGAATTCGAAATTTTTCTATCTCGGTATAATGTATATTTTTTGCATCAAGTTACCAATCGACTGTGTTGGAACGAAGATACCAGTGAATAAAACTCACCAGCCGAATGATCCAGTGCACAGTGTTCGATTTTCTGCAGCACAAAGGGATCGAGGGAAATAATATTCCAGAATGCTCGGCCAGCAGAGCGGAGGGCTGCATACCTTAACGAGTCGGCGATCAACAATTTCACGGATTCGACAACGGTTAGGGGAAACTAATTTCCGCGGAATTTACAGATCGTTAGCGTGTACAAATGAATGTTGACGTGAAATTTTCATACATAGGGGAAAGCGGGCTAATTACGGCCACATAAGCAGTAAATGCTATAAAAGTTGAACAAGTTACACATTTGTTAGTTTTTTTTATATGAATTGATAGTTTGAAGTGTCTAGATTGTATTAGTATGACCGAGAAAGCATAAATTTACGTTGTAACAAAATTGGGATCAATAACACAAAAATAGTTAGTTGGCCGGAATTACCCCACTAGTGGGTTGATTTTTCTTTATAAAAGAGATTAAGATAAAAGAGAAGGAAAACTGTTAAATTAATAAAACATTGTATTATTTTTTATTTTAAAATTAATTAGTACATATATCACAAGTGTATACTTCAGGGGTATTCCATCCTGAACATTCTTCATGTGCCCATTTACCACATACTGTGCACCGGAACCACATTTCATCACCTTCTCCGAATTCTTTGAAAAGGAGCAAATATCGTGCGCTACTTTTTCGTCACAAATATCTGAATTGTACGTGGCATATACGCCAGAAAAAAAGCAATGTTAAAAGCTGGCTGGAATTACCCTTCACTTTTGGCCGGTATTACCCCACACCTCATGTTCAGATATTTGATACACTGAATTGAATTTACATATCACCAAAAACCAAATGTGAGTTTGAAAGTAGAAACATTTCTGTATTTAATGAGATTAATATTAATAATTCATATCTATACCATGTAGTAACTTACTTTGCTTAACAATGGACCACTGTTATAAGATTATGATGCGAAATGAACACTCCCGGATTTGTTTGAAACAAAGACTGCTATCGTCATGGAACCCATGAATATTAGTTCGCCGCATCATTAACAAGTGACAGTACCATACAGAGTCAAATTACGCGGTTTTTATTTAAATAAATAGAAGTGACTGGAATTACCCGCTGGCCGGAATTACCCCGCTTTCCCCTACGTCTCGAACGCTTTTGACCAGCAAATCCCGCTGAATTCGCAACGATCGACAGTCCCGCGTTCACTTCCAATAATTAATTCGCTAAACGACGAAATCATTCGCCCGTTACGATGTAAAATATGTGACGCGACGGGATTCCTTGGAAGGCAAAGTCCCCACCGTAAATGGCACAAAGAGAGAGGGGAACAGAAGAGCGAATGAAAAAGTGATTGGAAGTCTTTGCGTCAGCCAGTCATAAATATTTCACGCGGCGTCGAGGTTTTAAAATACTTCCGTTTGTATGTTCCTACGAGCTCTTCCGTGATTAGTTTTTGTTGGCGAGAAAATCCACCCGTGAAAATCGATAAGCCTGCGTGGCTCGGGGGCCTATATTTTCTGTCTGCTAGATTAAACACCAGGTACCTTACGATCCTCGTGGTACTTTACTCCCTACGATGTGGTAATTGTTCCTTAAGAATACAACGACGTTCTGCTTTCGCAAGGACCGAAGAATAGGGAAGTTTGACAAAACATGAACTTCAGTCGAAGCAAGTTCCGCGGCATTTTCGTCTGCCGGTGTGTTTTGCGAAAATAACGCCAAGTTCCGCGATAGACTCGAGCTGCTCGGAAACTTCCTCGTCATATATTCCGACCACTAGATTTCCGTGCATCTGGACTTCTAGACACACGAACCCCTGAACGATCATACGCAAGCAGGAATAATTATAAAAATTCTTATTCCACGACGCCATACTAAAAGCCGAAGGAAAATGAAAGATACACAGCGAAGAAGCACAGCACTACCTCGTCTCATGTTCGTTCGATGCGTCGCTGTTTATCCTCCGCTGAATTTCGCAGCTTTCTTCCCAGCGCCCCAGGGAGACCGAACTCCATTTACTCTTCGTTACAGAGTAATAAGGGGCGAATTAATAAACAGGAAGGCAGTTGGAAAGACAAAGTTGCCAGGGCAGAGAACGACACCGCTGACATCCACGAAGGAATTTCAATTACTGATCCAGAAACGTTTATTCCCATCCGCGCCGATTGCATAATATGAACACGGACCTTTTGAAATCGCGAACGTTCCGGAATAATCGAATTTTGAAAGGAAAGGTCGCTGAACACGTTTATTTTCGTGAAACACCGCGGAGTGTTAAGAAGAACCGTGTGGAGGCTGCAGATAGTTCGCCGAAGAGTAACGTCGACGGCTCTCGAATATCGGGAGAGGAGGGACGCATAAATTACGCAACGCAACCCCCTTGATTCGCAGGTGTTTAAGGCGGCTAATGGAAATTTAATGCGCGCTCCCCGCGGTAATAATAAATAACCCCGAACGATAAGGCGGCCGATAAGAGTGCCAATGAGTCGAAGCATCCAGGTTAAGGGATGAAGAGGCAGGAATGGCGGGCTCGATAGAGGGGCTTTCAGCTTTCAGCCCCGTCCATCGGTACACACCGGTCGTCTTTCGGCCCCCGAGGCGAACGACAAACGAAGATAACTCGAATAAATGTAAAGGGGAACGGCTGACTTTTCTCTCTAAGTGAAAATCGATGGAGTTTTATTGTGTGTCGAGGCATCCGAGCGGGGCCGCCTTGGCGAAAACTTGCCGACCCGCCTACCCTCCTACTCGTCTCATTCAGTTAGGTCTCCCTTTCAGCCTCGCCGCTCTGAAAATGATCGAAATTCGATAATAGTCCGAGGGGCTGAATAATTTCGCGCTATTAGGCGCTTTTCTCTTCGCCCCTGGTCCCAATACTTTTCGCTATCACGTGGTTGTTATTAAGTCGGCGATTCTCGCGGACCGCGGAGATCCCCTGCGATTGGTGAAATATGTAAGGGTAAGTTGGGAACAGCCGACCCACCTAACATATGATGGCTATTAAAACTAACCCTGATATTATTTATTTTGTCAGAATAAACTAAATATGTTCAGAATTTTATGCTGATTCAGAAAAACTGGCCGATATTTGCTTTAAAACAATATTTGCTGAAAATCGAGTTGAAAACTGAAGTCGTGACTTTTGGCCACCTCTCCTAAGGTGCTAGGAGAAATGATCCTCGTCGTTAGGGGAGATGGCCCGCGTCTTTGGGAGCAATGACCCACGTAATCATTCATGGAAAAATAAGAAACAGAAAAGCAAAATTATTTAAAACTACAGGTTTATTGAAATTTTATTTGTTTACGCTAAACCAGTAAAGAACACATCAAACAAAAAGTGAACTACCTACCCGCGTTTAGCAAAGTAAATGAATACAAAAGCAAACTAATAAAATAAATGAACAAAAACTTTATTTTAATATTTGTAAAGAATAAACAGCCAAATACTCATTTTTGTAGTTTATTGGGCCTAATTAGTTTTTCTATCTGGCCGCAACTATTGCATCACTATTTTAGCCAGTCAACATTCAGATTTGTTTTGAAATAATTTTCTAAACATTCTAGGCAATTTGAAGGTGGGTCATCTATCTTAAATCGTATCTCTCCTTGCAGAAAAGAGAAATGACTCCCTTGTTAGCTTTGAAAGAAGAGTTAAGATCCATTTTATTATCCATAACATTAAACGAAAATTATCTTAGAAGCAGAGTTCGAAAAAGAGTTCTGGAACTTTTCAATAGGTCCTATTTGAAACATGGACCGTGGAACTTTTTTAAAAATGTTCTCACATTATAAGTTCCCATGAGAACTGATAAAGTAAAAGTTCTTGAAAATAAAAGTTCTAGTTGGAATAGAACTTATAAAATATAAAAATAAAAATTTCTCTACAACAGGAACAGATATTTTGTTCATCAATATTAAAAAACTTCTCAATCGTAACAAATACTGAATACTATTCAATGAATAGTAGTACAACAATAATAAATAATTATTACAGGTAAATTGATATTCTGAATGTGTTATTTATCTGTAATATTTACCTACGTAGATAATTTCTACGCCGATATTATAGAATTTGTGTGTATTTTGGTTTATGTAAGTTATAAAAAAAATTTATTTAGGTATTATTCTTGACAAGTTCTCTTTTCCGTTCAATACTTCTTATGAAACTATTAATTACTTATGTTATGATTTTCATACATTTTATTAAATAAACACGAAGAATATGATATTATATTGTTAAATAAAACTAGTACATAATAGTTTAGTACTTTTCTTTATCTTATGGAACCTTTTTTAATAAATGTTCTAAAATAACTGTTTCCATGGAACTTTTATTATATAGGTTCTAAAATATCTTTTCCATGAGAACACTTTCTAAAGAAAATCCTAAAAGTAACGTTTCTTTCAATAAAAATTCAACAAGAACAGATATTTTCTTAAACGAAACATATAAGTTCTAACAGATTTTTTTGAAAAATAAGAGTTTCAGCACTTTTTCGATCCCTGCTTAGAAGTATATTGTAAATACGATTTTGTACACTACTGTTTTATGAAAGAGGTTACATGTAACCTCAACTTACCTTTTATGGTATTGACAAGTAAACACAGAAGGAAGCGAAATGATGGTATTCCTTCAACTGTTTGGCTTCTTGGTCTGCACTTTCACGTATTTTTACGTATACAGTAACGACTGCTCACCTCATCTTACTCTTGTAGGAAATAAGGGTGGCGCGCAGGGTCTTCAAGAATGTTTAGAGGTGTGGTTTGACGAGGAGAATTCCCTCGAAAGTCGCGACGCCGTGGGACACCATCTTTTTCAAGTTCGGGCAAAGATGTTGAAGTTCGAGGGTGAGAGACGCGGGCAATATTCATGCAACGCCCGATGTGTGAATTTTACATTTCAATCGAACGCGTTCCTGCATTTCCGCGAACTAACAGACGTCGTAACTTTCGCGTAAAGCAACACCGGTTACCTGCCGTCGCTCGAAAATAATGGTAAAACTGTTCTCGAGCTGTAAACACATCCGGAATACCGCTAACTGGCTGACCAATTAAAATAACCGTGAATTCGTATACCTTATGACGATTACGAGAAAAAGATCTGCCCTGTGAATTATGCGAGATTGATAGAGTGCGGGAACATAATTAACGAACGAACTGAAACATTTTATAAAACGCCTCTAATTCACTGTAATTTACATTTAATACTTCGCCTCTGGCGAACGAGTGGACGAGCCGCTCGCGACAAAATGTTTACTAGAGACATAAAAGCGTGCAGCTTTTACGGATTGATTTTTTTCAGAATATGTTTCGCGTAATGGATTGAAAGGGTAAAAAAGCTTGATGCTTCGCGGTATTTGGTACGATTTATAAATTTATAAATGATTTAACTTGGGGATCGAATGGTGTTAATAACGTTAACGGTTAACGGAGTTCGCACTTGTAGGATGCGGGGGATGAGGAGGGGAAAAGAGAAGTTTATTATCGAAAGACGATCGGCTGACCGAAACATCAGAACTGCCAGATACTTCTGGCAGAGTTTATAAAGAAAAAAGGGGCTCCTTTGGAGGCAGTAAAAATTTTACGATGGCCACGTTATTTCGTGCAGTGGTCTTTATTTACCCGTAAAAGTTTCATGGTGTTATCACACTTCGCTGCTCGTACCACAGGGACGAATTGTTTCATTGGTAAGTGCTCGGCCATTTCTACGGGCTCTACCCCTTCGGTCTTCCCTCAGAATGAAAAGAGAAAATTATTTCCTAGAAATTATTCTCCCTCCTGTTCACCGTGCACTTAATTCTGGCAATCCGGAGAAAAGTCTGACGAGGATTAATCGAAGTAAAGTAAATCTTGAGTGTCCTTCTTTTACCAAAGACTGCTTTATTGTAAAGATACTTATTTTGCATAGTCTGAAAATAATATGCGTCATTATTTTCAAGTCATTTCTCAAGGAAGAAATTTGTTGTAAAAAATGTGTTCCTCGTCTGCGATAGAACCAGCACAACTGGAAGACTACTTAACTTTTCGAGTGTTCCACGAGCTGCGTTTTACAATTTCTTCTTCGCCGAAACGTGAAATTACTTCGGTGACCGTTGTGATACGTTTCCATTCGTGCAAAGCGATCTGACGTATTCAAACCGTACTCGGTATTCACGTCCACGCTATGTCAGCCATCCTTCGATTCCGTTAGGCATCGCGCGATCGAGGCATCCGAAATCTCTGAAACATCCTGCGGTGGGACTCACTGAACTGGACTATAAGCTGAGATATCGTCTAAGAGAGCACAGACGCGATGAATTATCGCAAAATTACAGATATTAGGGTAAACTTGCTTAATTTGTACCTGCGCCTAAATTGTACTCCTGCTGTTTGTTTTAAACTAAGACAGTCACAGGCGCTCCTAGCTGTAGCAAGTGTAAACAGCAATTAGCGATAGGTTTTCGGTACTTTCTTAAGGATTTTGTACAAGTACTGTTTTTGAGAGTGAGTAAAATATATTTCTGTGTGAAACGATGTCTACTTGCATGTTTATTTCTACTTTTTACACCGATGAACAGTGTCTTATATTTTAACACGGTAAATTTGAATTCAAGTTGACCTATGTGCCTATTTCATACCATCGTGTGTTCCTAAGCTTAAATCGTACTGAGAGAAAAACTTGAATGAGACTAAAAAGAGAACCGTAACCCGACATTTAACCGGAATAGCAAAGAAAATTCGTAAGAGGAAGAATAACACCAAAATCGATAAACAAAAGGACAAAACGAAGAAAAAGAATGGCAAAAAAATGAAAGCTGATTCTGTAAAATGTGTGATTAAATCTCAATGTAAGAATTAAGATAAGTATGGTATGATTTAGATACATTACCTGGGAAATCCTCTTCTTTGGACTAAAAACATAGAAAAATTTAGGTTTTTTTTTTAAGAAACCAGCTATTCGATTCATCTGAAATTCGGACCATGTTTTAATGCATCTTTGAGGAAGCTGCAGTTTTTTTATTAACTTTTAACCGTAAATATGACCTACCTCATATGGTAGTTATGCATGATCGACCATCACGCCGCGCATAATTTGCCGGCCGTTGGTGTGCATGATATTTATCTACCAGGAAATCTGAAACAGAACAACGAAACGGCGTTTTATTTTATACATATGTAGCTTGAAATTAATGAACCAGCAAAAAACAAAAAAATTATTAAAAGCAATGTGGAGAGTTTTCAAACTGGAAGGTCAGAACCTTTAATTTTTGCTATCCAATTTTGCGCCAATTTTCTTACGTAACACAAGAAGTACAGAACTTAGCGATATTCTGGTTCATCAAATTGAAGCTACATATGTACAAAGTAAAATGTCGCTTCATTTTTCTGTTTCAGATTAACTGGAAGGTAAATATAATGCGAACGACGAGTTTCGCGCGGCGTGATGCATAACACCTTTATTTATTATTGAAAATGAATAAAAAAAAAACTACAACTTTTTCAAGGATACATAAAAACATGATCCAAATTTCAGATGAATCGAAATGCTAGTTTCTTAAAAAAAAAATCTAAATTTTACTATGTTGTTAGCCCATAAAATAGGATCCCCCCTTAATCGTAAGTCCTACTTTTTCCAAATTAAAAATAAATTTTGTCAGTAGAAGTTGATTATTTTTTTATGCTCGAGTTTATTAAACTGTTTATTCTGTTAATAAAGAGCTGATTATTACAATTTTTTTTCACTTTCCTTGTTATTTTTCATGTAATAAGCATTTCTTCTTAATGGGTACGATTTAGGCAAGTTTACTCAGCAGGCACGGTGGCACAGTGCTTTCTACGCGATTCTATTTTATTTCACAAGCACCTCGTTAATTTGTTTCCTAAGCTGGATTAACATTCGGTGGAGAGGTACGGTGCTCCGTTAAGTCAGTCACAATTACTTCGATCCGCTGCTCGATTTCGAAGTACAGACAACGAGCAACGAAAACAAGCCGAACGCAGCTCAAAACAATGAAATGCAACGCGCTTCCATTGCATCCACCATTGTCCCCCTGCGCTTCCGAAAAATCGGTGATCAATTGGACGAAAACTCTGCTTGTTCAGCTCGTTCGGGGAATTGTTTTCTCTATTCTGGGAAATAACAACGAGCGCTGTTATTGTGATGTAAAAATATAATTGATTAAAACGAAGCTTTCGTTTCTCGGTTCCACTATACAATACTCACAAGTATGCCTAGACATCTTTTATTTCCTAGTTTTCGCAATCACAGAATCTTCGCATCTTCCATCGCGAAGATATGATGAAGTGTCTCAAAGAAAATCAGATGCGAGTCGTCAACTGAATGGGAACTAAAAATTGAATCACAAAATCGACGCGTAAACTCCGCCAATCGTTCGGCCCTTGACCGCCGCGAGCAAACGAACGCTCTGGAATCATAGAACGCTCGTGAAACTTTTCCCCGAATCCTCGTCAGCTTCCTAGAATTTCGCGAATCTCTACGCAACAGCCGACCATTCGTCGTTGTTTTTGCGTTACGCGATGGCTGGTTGAAAATTTCGTTCGGACACGTAGTACTTCCCTTAATGGGCCGCAATTTCCCTCGATGGAGAAGAGCGTTTCATAATTGACGAGTATTCACGCTTTAACCCTCGTTACCCTTTCTCCCTTGCTCCCGCGCTTCGCTCCCTCGTTTTCCCCGCGAACACACGGGGCCCGAGTTAGTGGCTTGCAGTTTCGAAAATCCAAAAAGTCACGTTTCTGGATAGATAACGAAGCGGCGCTTATTACCGCGGCGCTTAATTGTACCAGGAGTTTTCCTCGAAATAATTATGACGCTACTCGAAAATATTCATCTCGCCGGATGAACGAACGGCGGGGGGTTGATACCCTTGCTGGGTTTTACACGATTAACGTAGGGATTATGGGCGAAAGTAGCTACGGAGTTTGTAATTGGTCGAGTTTCTTCAACCGCCGTTGGGTATGAGTCGATTCTGTATCCACTTGTTCTGTGCTTCGTCATTTATTTAAGAAGAATTCATTTGTCATTGTAGGGTAAACGCACCCATAAATGAACACTCATGGGTAATGTACACTATTATAAAATTATGTTTGCAACGCGATTGATTCTACGTGCTGCAAAAATTGTTTGGATATAAAGCAAGAAATTAAAAGAATGCTTATTTTAATAACTTATTTTACACGTTTCAATGAAAAATGTTCATTCACTGGTACGTGTTCATTTACTGCTACGTCAACCCTATCATCCAATTTATTATCTCGCAAGTGCAATAGTTCGCTGTGTGCATATTCTGATAAATAGAAAGTTATTTTTAGTTCAAATCGAAAAAGTACTTCTTTTTGACACTGCAAGTGTCACTTTAGGTCCCCATATATTAAACCAGTCATCCACAGCGATGTATTCGATAAGTGTTCGGTACAAAAGGTTCACTGGGCCGCGTTCGAATTGTACGTCGCGGAGAACAATCGTCCTCGCATTAGGAAGGCTGTCCTGCAAGCCTGTACACACATTCGTACACGATCCAGCGGCGGTCCATTCATAATTCAAAAATATCCGTCCGGCGAAACGGCCGGGATCAAGAGAACTCGGGGCCAACGGATGTTCGTGCATCTTTCACGTAAACCATCGCGAAAAGTGGACAAATAGACAGATCGCAGCTGAACGTTAACCAGACTGTTTCGATTCACTTATTTAATCCGCGGAGCTAGCTTCCTTGCGTATCAAGCTATCTGGGTAAAGCAAACTAGAATCTATTCGAACTTTTCGATTTACTCGACTCTTTGAATCGAATCGAGAGTCAAACAGCCCGAATTCACGAAGCCTGCCATCTCTTTCATTAATTTTCTGCGATCGAATGGAATATGCAACTTCCATCGCAAATTACATAATGATAGCAATTACACCCAGCTACGCGATAAACGTACAGGAAGCGCGCCTCTGTACCACTTTCTAATTATGCCGAAAACGAATTGAGCCCGACCCACCGATCACCCTTCGATCCTGTAAAACGATGCGTAAAATTAAAGGGCCATAACGTTGATCATTGAATCACAGCGAACAAATCAGAGCGGATGGGATTAATCGCGTCTCTATGTTCCTCGAATGGATCGTTCAGTTCGCGGAATTTTCGCGATGCAACCGTAACCCGGACCGAACCGTCTCTACGGCGAATATAAAGACCTGGATATAAAGTATCCGGAGCCACGTTTTACGACGTGCTTCCTTCTTTTCCACTCGATCTTTTCCGAATGCTCGCGTCACGCGCTCACGCGAACACCGCCCCCTGACTCCCCCTAGTTTCGTTGTGTGTGGCACTTCCATAAATCTACATCGGGATTTTGGGTCGATGCATAAAGCGCAGAATCCGAAAACGAGGCTATTCTAGCAAATTGAATGTCGATGAACATGTATTTGGTATTTGTATTGTACTCTGTTGTAAGACCGACAAATTCTTAGCCTGCTGACCTAAAGCTAACTGCTATCGTGCTACAGAATCTGTATAGTTGACTTCTATTTAAAGGGTTAGGTCTCCTTGGACGAAGCAAAGTTATAGTCATTTTCGGCAATTTTTTTTAGGGAGGTATTGAAATAAATGGAAAATTCAGTATGAACCGGTTGTTGTATAACTCTCGACGGAAAAAGTCTTATTTTTTTCGTACAAAATAGCGGCGTTAGAGCTATGATATGCAACATCTTGCCGAGTGACGTTTTCCATGGTGTTCAACCTCACGGCTGTACCGTTTGAGCTAGAACAAAAAACCAAAAAGTTTTATTTTCTACATGCCTAAAACTAAAGAAATACATATGGATATCCACGATATTCTACTTTAAGGGGTAGGCCACCTTGAAGGCCCGAAAATCATACGTGAGTTTCAAAATATTTTTGGGCAAATTTAGAAAAGTGAAAAATGAAAATACTTTTTTATGGGCATTATTCTATATGCCTTATGGTATAGGTATAACAAAAAAATTGTAACTATTTTTTTAAACAAAATGGCGTTGCTGGTACTCTTCCATTCTTGTATTTTTTTAAAAGACTCCACGGCTCGCAGTAGAAGTTCCATATATACATTGACGTAGGATAAAAAAAAAATTGCATTATACACATGACATTTACTACAGAAGTATATAGCGATTTGTCAAAATATTGAGTTTTGTGAAAATAGTGGCCATTTAAACAGAATATCAATTTTAGCCGAAAAATTGCCTAAAATTTTAAGCCTAAATTGTGTCTAAAATTGCCCGCAGTAAAAAAGTTTTTAATGAATCGTAAAATCCGTATGTAGTTCTGTAAATAATCTATTATAGAAGATACTATTAAAATTTCAAGTGAATCGAATAAAAATTATTCAAGTCATGGTGCTATCCAATTTGAAAAAGTGCCATTTCAATCAACCCGGCCATTTTTTAATATTTTTCTACTATATTTATACAATATATTCATTAATACATGTCCTAAACATAAGAAACATATAAATAATTTTCGGCCTCATAGTATCATAACAAAAAATCGTCTAATTTGGCGCTGTTTTGTTCGATTTGGGGTGGCCTAACCCCTTAGCTTCTTTATTTTTGGATATGTTTAAAACATTTTCAAAGAAAAGTGAATTTGAAACGTTTCCACTCGGAATTCGAAAAGTAAAAGCACCGAGTATCCGCTTCTGAGTGAAGCTGCTCCAGCCGTAAAGCATTCCCTTCTATCTGCAAAAGCAACATGCCCCACGCACGATAGAACGCCCTGTACGCAACTGCCGGCCAGTCCCCCCAGGACGAAACGTCGAGAAGATCGGCGAAGAGGGAGCCAGGCGAATCCGCGAATGCGGGAGAACATCCGAAGAGGTATGGAGTATCTGGCGCCAGAGTAACAGCGCTCCGCGCCTTTCCGTCTGCGTCTCGCTGTAACTGGCGCCAACCTGGCTCCCCATGGATCCGGGGCTCACACCCATCCCTCCCCGCGGGATTTCTAGCCAGAGCCCTGGATCCTCCTTTCCCCCGTTTCGTCCCTCTTTCCTCTCCGTGCCCATCTCCTTTCCTCCTTCCGTCCGGCAACCCCCGAAACCCAACCCCTCGGAAACTATGCTCCGGCTACGTTCGGCTATCCAAACACATCCAGCCAGCCAGGCGAGCAGCCATTTCCACCGAAACAAAATCTCGAACTCTGGAACTATGATCCCCCGCAACTGTGTTGCGTCTTCGTCCTCCCCCTCCCCCTCCGACCGCTCTTTCCTCCGTGCTCCTTCGACCTACCAACCCGCCCCCAACGTCGCGTCCAAACCCCCCTACCCGTCACGACCCCGATAGCTCTTTCTCCGTTGCCCGTTCTTATCACAACACAAGACTGGCTCGTCTCCCTTCGGCATTCGAAGTGGTCGGCGGCAAAAGGAACGGGGGCGCCGCGGCGTCTATCGATCGAGGGAATTCCGCACGGAGAATCTGTTTACCCGAATTTCGCGCGCCGGGGAGAAGGAAATATTCCGTGTACGTGAGAGCGTCGTGCTGTGGTCCAACCCCCTACCGAGCCCCGCCACCCCGTCGCCCGACACATTCGCGTCCGCCGCTTCTTTTTCACCGAGTGGATGCGACCCGCCAGCCACCCTCCCCCCCTGGCCGACCGACGCTCTTTCTCTTGCCTGGCAGTTTCTGATGCCAAGTTTCTTCCTATCGGGGGATGATGAATTCGGAGCTTTCGGGAAAATGATATTTGCGACGGGACACTGCGTCCAAGGGGGAGGGGGCTGGCTCCCATTTCTCGAGGAGGGTGGCTCCGTGGCGCCAGAAGACCGCGCGGGCGGCGATTGCTGATCGTGGGCGGCAGCCTCTCGGGCGATTGTGTTTTGAAATCGTTTCAGAGGGATTGCGCGCTGGGTGAGTGTATCTAATATCGCCACTCGTTATATCTCGCGAAGCAAGCACTGAAATTTATCGGTCATGAACTGAATTAGTACCTAAACATATGTAGGACGATATAATACTGTAATTGCAGCGGCATGTGACCAACAATTACGGAAAGGGAAGTATTTTAGTAAATCTTAATACTATAAGCATTTATTGGACAGCGAGAATTTTACATCACATTCGGAGAAGCTAAATTTAATAAGTATGTGAATGCCAGAATATCTACTAGGAATACTTAATTAATTATCTACTTAAGGACTGTAATCGATTCAAATATTTTTCGCAATAAAAATCACATCGCTTGGCGGTAACAAAGTTAGGTTAGGTTAGTTTAGGTTTTCTTAAACCTAAACCTAATAAAAAATTGATCAAGAGACATTTGTATAGCAAGAAATAGTAAAAACACACGTGAAAATAAATTTAAAAACTTGTATATACATAAATTAATCATTAGGTACCCTTTTTTCAGCACCTGATTTTTGCATGTCTTAAGTTTGTTGAGTTCTAATTAAAAATTTGTAGGTTTCAACGATTCTAACTTATCGTATACAACAATGTTAATTATTAATCAATTAACAGTAATTTACCTATTGCTAGGCGATGAGGATTCTGGAGAAGTGTAAGTTATGTCGCCGTTTGCATTCGTTAACTTTGTTCGTGAGTTTTACCATTCAGAGTGTAGCTCACTGAAGAATATTAGAGCTGCCTTGTACATCTTAAACAGTTTTGCAACGCATTCGGAAACGCAGCGCGGATGCTCCGCCGTAGAAAATGCATTCCCGAGATGCTCCCTCCAGCAGCATTATACAGAAATATATTTCACACTTTAATTACAATTACGAGAGAAATTTAATGCGGAATTAGTTTAACCTTTGAGGCTGGGTTTGTAATTACAGCTGCGTCACTTCGTTCCCTGAAGAATTTCTACTTCTTGTAAACCGCCAGTCGCGTCCATTACTCTCCACTCTGTATTCCTTTTCAAGACCTCGCTCTTTTGCGTTCGTTAATTAAGAAGCCGCAAGTTTTATGATTCCTCGACCGAACAGCATAGACCGGAGCCTTCGAAGAAACATGTCTCACCCCAAAGAATATCGTCTGACCAAAGCATCAACAGCAGTAAAAAATATTTCCCACGGTATCACCATCGTTAGACACCCCTCAACCCTTCATCAGCTTCCAAAGTGTCCAACTCGTTTAAGAACGTGTCTGATGAACGAAAAAAAAAAAATGAGGAAATGAAGCATCATCCATTGGTTCACGAAAACTTTCCCACCGGATACCCGTTTCTAGGTTAATCGCAAATTCGTGGAGCGATCGACGCCCATGGAATCAAGCCCCGTCCCATTTCGCCCGACACGATGACACTGTAATCCACGTAGAGTGGCCGAACGGTCGAAAACGAGTCAGTCACGTGGCCGTACGTGCACCGAACGGAGGGGGGCCCTTTTGCGTGGAAAGCTGCACAGGCACGAGGTAGAGGCTAAGTATTCGAGCGTGTTTAGTATTCCGTTGCCATTTGATTCCTCGGCTTCTGTACGTGGACCGCATTGTTTTCGAGTCCGACGTCTCACTAAGGCGAGCAACGAGGGTCGAGTTTCGCGGCAACTCGCCCGAGGAATATTATGGCAGACCCTGCTTCCACCCTTTCCATGGTTACTTTATCCCGTAGCGCTTGTTAACGGAACGGCTTCAAGGTAATTCTTCTACTCGAGCAGTTTCTTTCGTTGACTCGATAAAAGAGAGCATTTCGGCATTGTTCTTACACGTGCAAGTTAATTTTTCGCTTGCTCGGTTGTTTAACGCGACGCCTCTGAGATGAAGTTTCAGAGTCGGGGAGCTTAAATGGTGTTTAAGGGCACTTCCAGGTGAAATTGCGCGACAACATAGGTGACTTTTATGATGTTTTCTAGAAAAAAGTGTACAATGTAAGGGTCTAAAAGTCTTTGGACTTTATTCCTATCGACATGATAACTCCAGACAGAATCATCCAAAATCAAAAAACAAAAGGAATTCCTTAATTGCACAATGCACATGTGTAATTATCGCGCTACGTTCGTTCATTGTTAAACAATAATTAAACGATGATTGCCATATGTTTAGAAACGACAGGGTCCAAAAAATGGGTTTTTTAGCACAAAAGTGTCCGTAAAAAAATTGAGTGTATGAAAATTCACAATAGAGGATAGCACGGAAGCGTCGGTAGCTCGATCAAAAATTGCATTTTTTACAGTGGCGATTGTGCGCGAAAAATTGTTTCGAGAACAACGTATGTAAAGGTTGACACTGAGCGCTTTCGTCTAGTAACGGGGACTTGCCCGTGAGCGCCCAATTTGCCAATGTTTATTCGATTAAAAGAAAAAATAATTCTTTTGGTAGTTCAATAAATGTATTATTAATTAAAAGAAAATTCACATTTCTATCTATTATACCTTCGCCACAATCCATCTTCAAAGAACAACTATTTTTAAAGCCGTCACACTTTTGGTCCCCCTTAACTAGCTGTAAAATCTGCACCGCCAGGAATTTCGTTCTAAAATTTTACCTGGTCATTCTTAAGATGTTATGTGATGAAAATATGCAAAATGAATTTTTTTATGCTTTGTCCGGGAAGTGCCTTTAACGACGGCGGAGTGGATTTGTAATGATCCACGGCGCGGTTGGAATAGGGGGTTCTTTGTGGGAAAATAAGTCGAAAATGTAGAGCACAATCTGCTCGTAGGCGAGTTCGTTTTCAAGAAAATCGATGTTGAGGACGTATGACTGGCGCGTTTGACTATTCCTCGTTGTTACTACTTGCGCTTGGCTCATTGTCAGCCGCCGCGGTACAGTGCGTTGATGCGCGATATGCGGACATTACAGGCTTCAATTTTTACGTACACTACAATTACACAAGCAAGACTAAACCTATTAATTAGGTGTGTGCGGGTACCCGAAATTACGGGACCCAATTTGCGATTCGAGAACTGATTTTGTTGCTAAAAATTCGTTGCAATTCGTAAGCAATTTGTTGCTTAAATGTTTTCGAGTACCCGAATACCTGTGAGCCGATTTTCTTGTTAAAAAATCTTACATCTGATCACACTGCAAAATCAGTGGGTAGCCGAAAACTTTTAAGTTGTGATTTAAGTTGTAATCAGATGTAAGAATTTTTAGCAAGAAAATCGGCTCCCGAATCGCAAATCGGGTCCCGTAATTTCGGGTACCAGCACACACCTACTATTAATATTACCAACTTAATTATTTGCCATTTTCGTCACTAAAGATTACAGGAAACGATCGGAAGGAAATAACCACAAGCTTCTAACGCCTCTTAAGCATTACCCCCTCCATTTTCTTACGTACCAGCTTCCTTACCCACCCCGTCGCCCGGGTGCATTATACTAATTCCAGGGTCATGTAACATCAACTTGCCCGAGACATTAGTATAAACCAGCCCACGGTCGCCGCGAATACTAAATCTCGCCAGCCGTACGTACGTGCCACCCCTGTCTTCTTCTCGCCCCCTGAGCCCCTGCATCGTGGACCGCAATCCCTGCATCGTAACTATGGGACACGTGCGCACACGCGCGCAAACGTGCTCATCGACGTGGATTCACGGGCACGAGGGTGAAAATGCGTATGTTCTCGCTGCGACTGGCTTCCGCCCTCCCCCGAAACTTGTCGCGGCAACCTCCCCCGACGCGAGCACACGTCCCCACTCCGCCATGCTCGCCCCGTTGGCTCTGTTCGCCGATTAAGTGCGAGATTAACCTTGCTGCAGGGCCACGCGATTCCGTGTTCCTTGATACTTTAATCTTGGCCGTTCGGGGGGAGGGCATTCTCTTTTCCTCGAGAGGACGGGGGGAGCTGGTGTACTTTTGGCGTCCATGGGGATGAAATTGATCGGCCACAGGGAACAACGGGGGCTGGACTGTCGGGGCTGAATTGATGAGTGGGTCGAATGCAGAAGGAATCATCATACGTGTACCATGCGATTTTCTACTCGCCGCAATGCCAGCGGGGAATAGGTATTAATTTGGTCTTGCGACTGGTTAAATTTATTAGTCCTGAGGTGGTTCCTCGAGCATGTGGGAGAAAAAACGAACCTCGGGCGAGGGGACTCGAACCCACGATCTTCGGATCCACTGTGCGTTGGTCAGTCGCCTTAACCGATTCCGCTAACGCCGACTCCCCGAGATCTCCATGTTTCTGTCTCTACTTACGGGGCGCCACCTATGGGCTGCACTCGCATCATACGCTGTTTCTGAACTCTAAACCGCTAAACTTCTACAAGCAGTCGGTGATGTGGGATAATCGAACAGAGAATCCCGTGTTTTTTTCCGGTTGCCCGACTTCGACCACGCTGACAGCTGATCGACCATTGTTTGATTTTGGTTACTGTCATGTTTGTCGTGCGGAACGAGCAGGCGTGCTCCACGTGCTCCATTAATTCCCGTTGTGTGCGCACGCCAGCCTCTGCCTCCGGGCTTCGTCACTTGTCAGATAAAAAATGATGGATTCCCCGCCGCAGACTCGACTAATTGCGC
The DNA here is from genome assembly GCA_944738655.2 of Andrena hattorfiana. Taxonomy (NCBI): domain Eukaryota; kingdom Metazoa; phylum Arthropoda; class Insecta; order Hymenoptera; family Andrenidae; genus Andrena; species Andrena hattorfiana. The sequence goes on along the minus strand of OX122893.2, from coordinate 11,902,459 downwards.
CAGACGTGTCTTTCCCCTGTTCTTCTCCCGCGATCCGCCGTTCCCTTCCGCACGCCACCCCTTTTTTTTTCACCTACTCCCAATCTCTTGTTTTCTCCGTGCTTATGATAGCCTTCTTTACGGGGCGAGCGTGATACGAAAAATTATGGATACACTTTTTACAGTGCACTCGGGATCTTTCAGAATTTTATGCGTTTTAAATAGTTCGCTTCACGGGTAATTTATTATCATTTGAATGTCTCGTATTTTCTGCTCTCCGCGATGCCTCGAGCAGCCCTCGGAATTACGAGCTGCTTGTCGATGTGTTTCCGTAATTGCGGCACAGAGGAGCGGGCTCCGTAGGCGCATAAAATTATCAACCCTTTTAGCATAGCGTATTTGAGGACGGGAGTCGAAAAGGGGGACGGGAAGAGCCGTACTCCAAAGTGAATTCGCGGGGAAATAAAGATGTAAAAATTGTGGCTGCCACCTTCTTCCTCCCACCCCCTGCGAGCCGCGTAGCCACTGCTCCTTTAATTAGCTCTCTGTGGAAACGGAAAGCGTTGTCTTGGAAAATGTATGCACTCGTTACATCGCACGAATAATTTAGCTTCGCGTAACGGGCAGCGGGAGAGCTGCTCGCTCAAAGAACCAGCAGTCGCGATTCCGTAAAAGGATTGCGATACAATGTCACTACATCGCTAGAAACTTAATCCTATCGCATAGCTCCTCGGCCATTATGACGCTGATAAGGGAAGTTAGGCACTCCTGAAATTCAGAAAATTATGTAACTTTGTGTGCACCCTCTGAAAAATGCAGAAATTTCTTTTTCGTGGAATATCTCGAGAACGGTGAGAGATATCGAAAAGGAGTACCTAAAAACAAAAGTTGCATCTTCTTTTTATATCTACAAAACTGCGTAAAAGTAATTATCGAATTAAGGATTGGTGGTGGGCGTCACTTGAAAAGTCTGGATTTTTCGATAATTATTTTTATGTAGTTTTGTAGTTATAAAAAAAAGATGCAACTTTTGTTTATACTTCTCTTCTCGAGAAAATCCACGAAGAAGAAAATCTGCATTTTTTTCAAGGGGTGGTTTCACACCCAAAACCGCACTGTGTCACCAATAAAAAATAGGTTTGTCTTGCACATCAACAATCATGCATAATTTTCTGCAATTAAAAATAATTGCCGAATAATTGCATACTTTGACGTTAAAAATAAGAAGAAATCACGATTCCATCCACAAACGAGTGATCCCCGAATTATAGGCGCAGCCACGAACGTTTCGAGGAACTCGCACACGACCGTCCACACTCCCATCCGAAAGAAAGGCCGATTTCCATTTCCGCCGATCGCGCACGTCCACCGATCGATAATTATCGCGACAGTGGACCCACCGCTCGCATAACAATCGCCGAGCCCCGCTCACAAAAGGTATCCAGGATCGCGGGGGCGGGCGACTCGTTACGAATAAATTAACCAAATCGCGAGCCAGAGTGGACGCCGGCGACATTATTATTCGCGGGGGGTGGCTACCCCACTCCGCGTCTTTCACCGTCTCCCGTGAATCCCTCGTGGCGCGACTCCTTAACAAATCTAATTCCGTTTCTCGAGACGCGTCTCGAGCCTGCTTTCGCCGCCCCTCCCCTGCCCGGTCGCCACACCTTCAACCCCCTGCCTGTTCGAGCAACCCCATTGCCGTCAGACTCTGCTCGAAATCACCCCCCTCGCCCACGGTCTTATCCATTGCCGCATCGAGATTTCAAAGCATTGATAAAGAAGATGCCATTCAGCCAGCCCCTCTTCCCCGTCACCCCGGTAAGACGAAGGGGGTGGAGAGTAAAGTGGAAAGGCGATCCAGGGGGTGAATCCAGCGGTGTGGCGGGGAATGAAACGGCGTGGAGACGATACAAAGAGCCGCGAGGGTACCTGGGGGTAGATTCTAATGATGCCGATGTACCCCACGGCGGATACCTTCGCCGATAGCTGGGTAGGTTGGATACGACCCCCTTCACAGAAACCTTTGTACCCTCTTACCCCGATACTTTCTCTGTCCCGTAGGCTTTCTCTGTTCTTCGCCCGGACGAAGTTCTGTTTTATTTGTCTCTGTCCGATGGGCCTGCCGTCGCTGCGGAAGAACCACCCGCACCCACTTTCCGCAGCTCTTCTTACGAACCTCAATGGCGTTGGAGAAGTGATAATACTTTTAAGATCGCTTTATTATTGTGCGTTCGCAGCGTCGAGAGCGTGGAATTTTTATAACACCGCTCAATTTAATGGACGACGAACGCGTCTGTGTGGCTTTATTCGGAATCTCTCGTGCGCTCCAAGATAAAGCTGCAGCGTCGATGAATTTAGCGAAACAGCGCCGCCCCTCCTCCACCCCGTGTTGCACGCGTGGCAAATCTCTTATAATTCCACGGATTTAAAACCTGCAATCTCTTCCAAGTAAATACAGTCCACTTTGCTACCTCGGTTCCGCCGTTATCCGCGATGCCTTTGTGCGTTTTACATGGCCACTGGTTTAAATCCCCTGGTTGAAACGCTACTTTTCATTCTCAGCCCCTGGCACAAAGATCTTTAATCTCGCGTTCCTATACCGGCGCTGGAATCTAACCAATGGAACAGGATCGTGATGATTCCATTTATTATCCGCCACACCCTCCGCGTGAAATGCTGAAGATCAACACGCGAGGATCGTTAACGCACCCAACAGTCATGCTTTGGAAAGAGGCGTAAACAGTATAGGAGAATGTTGACGCTTGTTTCGAAATAACACCGTGCCAGGTGCTATAACGTTGTTTACTTTAATGGCATCTGATTTAATGGCCAGCCTGCAGCGTGTGGCGTTTTACTCCGCGAACGGCTGTCGCATTGGATGCGACGCATGGGACGACGGGCGTTTTCGTTATTACGCAGCGCTGTCCTGGAACTTCGTTCATAATTAGAACGCCGCGATTGGTAATCGGTTTATTTAAAAAGCCTTTTAATGCGTTGCGTGCCGTAGTTTTCATTTTAACGCGCACCGAGGCGGGCCGCGCGATCTCGCGCTCTCCCGTCGCGCGAAAGAGTAGCGGCGCGAAAGAGTAGCGGCGCGAAAACAGGGGTGTAGTTGTCGAGTGGACAGTGGAACTTTCGCAAGAGGATACATGGCGAGTTTAGAGGGAATGAACTGTAATCAAAGTTGGGCATTAACTGAATAAAAAATTATTTAAATAACGGATCAAATAAAAGTTACTTTAACCTTTGATTATTCGATGAATAAAGTTAATTTCTTTATTCGGCGAATGAAGTTAATTTTTTTATTCGTCTAGCGTTTCAACTTCGTAGTCGAATCAATTTTCAACTTATTTTCAAGTTAAAGTTAAAGTTAACAAATGTATTCGACGCTGAAGTTGAAACGCTCGGCGAAGAACACAATTGACTTTATTAACCTGGATCAACTTTATTCAACACATGACGAATATTTTTTTTTTATTTTTATTCGTTATTCGAACTTGTATTTAAATAAAAAATTTGCACCTCTCTGACTGTAATGCTTGGAACAGATTTTTCCAGACTGCCCCTTCCGACCTTAAGCTGGCTCCAATTTTGTAATTATAAAGCAACACTCAAGCAGGCAGTTTTACAATTGTAGATGATAATATCTGCAGTGATAGAGTGTTTCAACTATGGGGAAAATGTTGGAAGTAGAACCAGAGAGATCGAAAAATTAACCAGAGAAGAGAGTGTGTTCTTCTATTTTACGAAAAGGGCTGAAATTTAATTTCTAATGGGAAGATGGAAGGCCGCAAGGTGGAGCACGTATCGGAAACGATCATTCCCAATCGGCTTTTTCCGAAAGCCGATTTCTCTCTGACGGCGTCGCGCCGCTGGTGTCTAGTCTGTTCGAGAAGACATCCACGTAGGAAAGGAGGTCGAAGGAAATATCTTTCGGCGGGGGTTAAACGCGGGGCGTTTTTCGAGCTCGATCGGCTGGAAGGCGAGGAATCACGCGTCACGCCGGCTGACACATCCATGAAAATCGGCACGTGCCACGGGATTTTCGCTACCACCCCCCGCGGACGAGCTCGTGTCTTTCGTTCCTCCTCGTTTCCCGCTGGGGTTGAACGTAGACGTCTCGGTAACCACGGGGAACAACACGTTCCCTCCTTTAACGATCCTGACATTCCAAGGCAATTAATCCGTGACGCACTGTAGTGTATTGAGGGATCTAAGTGGACCGAATCCTTGCTAATACAATAACAGTGCAGATAACTGATTTAAACTACGTTGAAACATAACTCTTCTCCAATCAGGATAATGGCCCCATGGCTCATTCCATATTAATTTTACCAAAATCCAACCCTTAAAATTCTCCTCGCGTTATAAATACTACTCTGAGTAAAGTATCGCAACGCTGCAGACGTTCAGGTGTCACGTAGACGGGAATGGATCCAGAAACAAATAGCGAGCGTTCGATGGAGTTCTCCGTTTCCCTTCGGAAAAATTCACTCGTTTTCAGTCGACGGCTAACGGGAAAATCAACGTTCGCCCTTCGTCTTCGGCGGCATTGATTGAAGTTTGCCTTCCGTCAGGGAATCAGGATCGTCGCGGCGCCCTCCGCCTCGACGGTGCCGTTATTCCATTACGCACGTCGCATGTCAACTGTCAAATAAAAGGGCAAACAAAAAGGCGCCCGGGGCTGAAGGACGGCGCGAGATGAAGCGTAGGCGATGCAGATGCGAAGGCGACGAATACGAGGCGCGACGGTGAATTTATATCTCGATGCCTTCCGCGGAACAGTTTCGCTCTGGGCGTAGAAGAAGGTGCCATCGAGTCTGGAATGAGGCGACTTTTACGGAGGATCGTTTGGAAGATGAAAACGGAATCAAGATAGAAGTGTAATTTGGAGGAATCTAATGGAAAAATAAACGGCTAATGGAATATTGACAAAAACTTTCAACGTTGACTTCGTGATAATTTTGTATTCCATTCTCGATTGTACTGGTAGCGAATCTTTCCTGAAACCAAAGTAGAATAGCATCTATTTTGCTGCACAAAATGGTTTCTTCAGCGCTTGCCTACAAAACTCCTGGAACTACTTCCGTCGTTTGTGATTCATTCCCCGCCGATAATCAACCCTTTGGCGAAACTTTTAATCCGATCAGCGTCTGCCCGGAAGTGACTCCCTTAAAATTGATCTGCCAACTTCTTATCTCGAACCGGCGCGACCTTCGCGGGAAAAACTATCCATGGAGCGGGCTGGGAGATTTATTTGACGGCTGCGGCGAGCAGAGCTCCATCTTGATAACACGAAACGGGCACCGAATTCGAAGGAATAATTACGTGTAATTAACCTAGAACGTTGGACATCGTGCAAGGTTCGGTGTAAATCAGATCACTCCGCTGAATTTAATGTCTTCAGATTTTCGCTGCAACCTTGCAAGCGGATTAAATTGTTAATTAAATCGAGGAAGCACGGTTGTCTCGCGTGTACGTTCTCCGCCTCACCCCTCGATGGCGGAAGATTCGGCAAACCATGCACATCGGTGGAAGAATTTTATCCAACGCCACGCAGAATCGTCGTTCGTTTCGATTTGAGGGAGGAAAGTGGAAGCTGAAAGAAGAAGGCGGATGGTGAAAGAGGATGCCCGTCACCGGAGGTTCTTTGAACTCATTCAGCCCGCTCGCATATCCTCTGATACGAATTCGCGACGTTCGCTTTCAGAAACGAAGCCCGCCACCCCCGCGCGACCGCGCTTCTTACCGCGAGCATACGTGCACCCCTGTCAGGTGGAGACGCCATCGAAATGTGAAAGCGTATCCCGACGTTTCCTTTAATATTCTTTTTTCCACCCCCATCCTCGGCGGATGCGCCAGCCGCGTCATCGCGAAGGCACGCGGCGAACGTGAACCCCGAAGGAAGGAGAAGACCCGGAATCGTCCGGGGAAGGATGAACAAATTGGGGAAATAATTGAAGAAAGGGAGAAGTTCGTGGAGCGAAGAGAAAGCGCTAGTAGTGCGAGGAGGATGGAGGAAGGGATAGAAACATTCGCGAGTGTGCTATGGCAAGAAGGGCACGACTGCGAGCAGAAAACGTAACAAGTGAGTGTTGTAAGAAGATTTGAGAGGAAATCTGAGGCGTCGGGTTTGAAGGAAATAATACGGGAAGAATAACGGGATACGGGCGAAGGAAACTCGTGGAAAGGTGAACGAGGGGGGATGAAGGAAAGATCCGTGCGAACGGGGCGGTACATCGGGGTGGAAATTGAAAAGTCTTACCGAGAATGATACGGTCATGAGATCTGAAACAAGCGTTAGAGGAAGGCAGGGTGAGATGGTGGAGAACAGTGGGGGTAGAAACAGAGTGTACCGAACAGACAACGTCTATCATGCGCAGAATAAAACAGCCCCGAGAGGGGGGCGGGGGTGTACAACGGCGAAGGGATGAATAAAAGATTACGGGGTTAACGACAAGGTGGAAAGAAAAGAATGCCAACAGAATTTGCACGCGTTCCCGCGTCATTTTCTTGGGTTAAAAGGGGGAGAGCGGACGCACGGATGCGTGCGAATGAAACTAGAGGGAATGAAAGGCCGAGGGAGACTATGATATCGTTTACGCGCATCTTTGCGTCTGGCTAAACGAAAGCAAAAGAATGCCCCGAAAAACGGAGGCAGTTTAAAACGTGGAAGCCACGAAACAAGAAGACAAAAACTGAAATGAAAGGCCCTGGAAGGGAGGAATAAGAGCAGAGAGGCTAGCGTTAGAGGAGGACGGAATTTATCAGTCGGCAACGAAATGAAAGAAAGCACAATACGAGGATGGAGGGGGGAAAGCGAAAAGCTTAAAGATAACAAGATGGGGAAAGAACGAGAGGAACGTACGGACCAGAGGTTCCCAAACTTATGCCTCGCATTTGGTCACATATATTTTAAGTAAATAAAATGGCCCTCGATATTCAGATACGTTCGTCTTGTAAACCAAACCAACGACTTTTGAGCGCTTCGCCGTGGGACACTTAAGTTGGGATATCGTCTATTTGAATTGATCCTCCCAGGCATGCTTGTAGAGTTTTCTATTTCTTTCTGGAGCGAGGAAGAAAGCAGGCAAGAGAAACTTCTCCAGTTCAAGATGGCAATCCTGTTCGACGGCACAATAGTCTTGTCGGTCTTGGAGCTTCTGAAAGTGTTTCACCCGGCAGGATTTCAATTTAACGCGACCTCCTATCGCGGTGAACACGACCCCGCGCACTGGGAACCCCTGGAACAGGCGGTATCTGCATGCGTTTCTGTGTACACGTCAATTTGCGAAATAAGTAAGCCGCCACTCGGGCGCAGATGTGCTGTATCGAGGAAACGCTGCCGGAACTATGTCCCCGGAACCATGCCGCCACCCTGGTCCTACTTAGTTTTAACGACGAGCCGCGCTACTTCGCGAAGGTAATTAGACGGCTCTCGTCGATTCAGGGGCAGATAAGAGAACGAACCGCGGTGAGTATCAATCAGGGAGAAACGGAGGTGTTGTTAAAGGGACGGTTATCCGAAAGTGCTGCGCGGAAAAGAATTTGTTTTCACACTTTCACAGACCTTTAAAGTTGAAAAAATGTGCGAGAATCGAAACTTAATTTTCAAACCGCCGCCATTTGTTTAATTTTCAATACTTTTTTTATCATTCTGGTGGGGACGATAACCAGAGGTATACAAATAAAGAATCTCTTTACATTTTTTGTTTCTGATCACTAGAACGAGCCCAATCATGGTGACCGTGATCCCATGTTTTTTTTTCCACCATTACTTTAAAGCAGTCAACTGCGTTTAATTTTAATTTTTTTCTATAGACAAAATTTGTAAAGATAGTTCAAATATCAATAAGCATGTAGCAATAAACTAAATAATAATAAAATTTATGGGTTCCTTGTAAAAAAATTCCGAAATAATGCGATGAAAACGCCTCGTCAGATCAGAATACCCCATTAAGGGGCATACCCGTTTGAACCCTCGAAAATGTATACATTTTGTGGATTTTTTTACAAGTCAACGGCATGATGAAGATTTTTCGTTTTTTTACTATGTTTACATAGTATTATGAACTACTTATAAAAAAAGTTTCAGTTAAAAAAATATTGTTTTTCGGAAGTTATGGATACACATCCGAAAGTCCCTCGATTTTAGACGGCTAAACGGTGGGCGTAAAAACAGCTGTATGTCGTGACTGAATTAAAAGACAATAAAATATTTTTATAAAGTATGTCAATAGCTAGCATCCTTCGGGGCCGATTTTGAAAATTTTGGAAAATAAAGAAATGGTGAGAGATCAAACGTAAAGTTACATTTTTCTAAGAGAAAATGGCACATTTTTTTCTCTATAAATAATAAACGGGGAATCGGAATGAAAAAAGCCCTCGATGGACGATGTGGAATCTTATTACGATCCTGCATGCAAAATTGGAAGTGAATTGGTTGAACGTAGCCCGAGTTTTTAAGCCCACCGCAATGAAAAATATAGTTTCGCTGTGATCGGTCGAGCCGCCACGCCGCGCCGCCCCGTGCTACCTGGAATATTTTACCCAAATGCCTATAACTTTGTCAATTTTCCGATTTTTTATATCAGACTTGTTTTATACTATTTCTAAAACACCAATTTATGAAAATATGTAAAATAGGCCACCGTAATGAAAAATGTAGTTCCGCTGCGATCGGTCGAGTCGCCGCGCCTCGCCGCCCCGTGCTACCTGGGTGGTTCCACTCAAATGCCTATAACTTTGTCAGTCTTCCGAATTTTTACATCGGACTTGATTTATAATATTCCTAAAACATCAATCTATGAAAACATGTAAAAAGAAAAAATCCGATTTTTGACACTTTCAAACGGTTATACTTAATGTGGTCGAACTATACCAGAATCAGGGAAGTGATCGACCACCTTCTTAACATAAAGTAAAAGCATGCGAATAAAGTGAATGCATGCGTACTATTGAGGTTATACTGTTAGTTTTATGCATATTATATCTCCCAATATCGGATTAGTGCAAATAAACTCACTATTCACACTGTAACTCGGTAAAAAACTGTCAGATTTGCATAAAGTCTCAAGCGTAGCTTATAATTTAGATACGGTTTTGCAACAATTATCAGTGCAAGATCAACAACAAGCTGATTCATTTGTTTTGTTTTAATCTCTCACAGGTTGCCTTCCTTAGTTAAAATATCCTATCTAACATTTTGAAACAACCGAGAAAACTGATGTTCTATCATTTTCTTTATACCGTCCTTATTTTCCTTCATTCAGATTAAAATATGATGTCATTATTTCGTAACAGCCTAATATAATTTGTTGTAATAGGCGTACCAGTAGGTAATGTATTATTAACGTACCAATTAATTAATTGTTTTAGATTGGATATTTTATCTGGAAAGTACTTAGGTTAAATACAATAGACTGTTTATAGATCTCTACGGAGCACGTAGAGTTTTCTAACTTTACTTAAAAGGTAAAAGACGTGTGGAACTTCAAATATTTCAACATATTTCGAAAAATGAAAAAATGCTAGATAGGACATTTTAACTAAGGAGAGCAGCAGGGCCCTATCTTGCTTCGGTCTTAAAATATCAATACTGGTCGGTCTCTCCCGGTGGTCCAACTATCCCGGATTTACCCGAATATGGAAGGGCCAAGAGTACGCATCTAATAAAAATCAAGAGGAATTGTAATTATTCTAGGTATCTAAAATATTTCCCTTGCTTCTATGGAAATTAATTACCAGAAGATAATACCTCGGGCAACCCCCGAGTCACTCCTTGGTGCCCCAGAGAATCGATGGCAATACGTATCAGAGAAGCGTACCTAGAGCGTTATTATCGCTGGAAGCTTCGAACGCAACGCACCCTAAGCTTCTAATCAGATTACGCAACCAGTGGCATTTGGGAGCTTCCTATCGCCCTCGAATGGCAGGAAAGATCACAGGCTTGTGCAACAACGCCCGGTGAATCTTAGAAATTTCAGCATGTTCGCCAAGCTTCTGAACTATTAAAATGAATCTTTGAAATCTGTCTTCCTTTCAATTTCCCCGCAACACTGATCGTTGGAAGCCACCTTCGAAGAGGGAGAAAAATATTTTATCATAATTCTGGCAGGGGCGATAGCCACGCGTGTGCTGATAATATATGCAAAACTTGGACTGAAATATCATGGTCACCAATTCGAGAAACGTGGTTTCGAGAAAATCGCGTTTAAAGATTACGCAACGTTCGAAGCCAAACTAAGTTGTGACCTAGGAGAGTAACGGTCTCTTTGTAACCAAATCTTCGATTTTTGTGCCTAAAAGGCATTCAGGACAGTTCGACCACATTAGTTAACCATTATGAGTACTTCAGAGCACATTAGGGCACAGAAGGACAAAGGAAATACAAGGAACAAACGAACTTTTCAATTCAGGAGGAAGTCCAGTTTTACAAGACAGTGATATGCCATTAGAAGAGTGGGACGAAAACGAATGCAATTAAACATAGCAATTAATTTTCTCATTTACCATACTGTTTGTTATTTTTCTGGGTCAATTTTCAGGTAATTGATCGCTACGTATAATTTATATATACTCTAAATTACTTGGACATTGCTTTAATTTGCCAACAACAACAAAAATCTACAAAAGAACAATGCTACGATTTGTTTTCCAAAAAGTGGTCGAACTATCCCCGACTTACCCTATCACAACCCTACGGTAACTAAAAGTTCAATGCTCAAACCCAGTGCAATCTACTCGGTGAGCATCGAGCACGTCGCCATTGACTCTGATCATCTCTAAAAAGCTTCCCAGGCGCAAGCATTCTGAAGTGCCGTGGTATACATGGTGCAACTGCAGCGTGCACATGTCCTCCGACGTAGAAGATCCGCATACCCTTCGCTAGACGAACACCATTGCCGAGGGTGGGTGTGCAGTTGTGTACAAAACACACGAAGAAATTCAGAGGCCACGACATGGCTGCGTTGGGGGGAGGGAGGGTGAGAGAGGCAGAGGGTTGGCCCGGGTTAGATGGGTATTTTACGTTTGAGGGGTCGGTAAGCTCCTGATGTATTACTGGCTGAGCCTGCGGAGTCAGCGCTGCCGGTCCAACAAACTGGACAATCCGATTTTTTCCGCCTCCCTCTCGGTCTTCCTTCCTATCATCCATCCGACGCGAGAAGGGAGGAATGGGGGTGAAAAAAGAAGGACGAGGGACAGGGAGGGAGGGAGGGAGACAGATCCACCCGAGGGAAGGCGGACCTCGACAACGTGCAAACGTTTCTCTGCGCGCGAAGATTTCCCAGCAAGATACAAATTGTAATCCTCCCTTACCATCCCCCTCCACCGATTGGATTTCGAAATTAACGGCGCGTTAGTTGAAAGAGTGCTGCGCCAGGGAAATCGTGGATCCCTGAATCGTCGAATCCCACTGTGGACGGCGATTCCTTTCCCTGCTTTCATCCAATCAACCTGACATTATCTGATAATTGAATGTACAGGACGTCTGGCCGCGCCGCTCAGAATAATTCGCACCGTCTCGGGGAATTCAGAAATGTGGCTTCTAATGGACGGGGGCAGGGATCCTGGTCTCGCTGCGAGAATGAGGGGCGGATTTTTCGACGGTGCAGCTGCGCGCGAGGAAAATTTTCGGCTTAAAGTTTTTTTGCCACGTCGCTGTTGGTTCACGGCTGTACGCGGGATTTTCTCGGCGCCGTTTCGCAAACACAGCAGTTTACTTCATCAGAAGCTGCGCGACACCGAGGCACTGCTTCGGAATACATGGCAAGTCTTGTGGTGTCTCGAAGGGATGAGGGAAGGCAAACAGGGGCGAGAATTTTATTTGAAACCACGCCATTTTTTAATGTAATAAAAATGTGCAGCCGTCAGCTACGCGGGGAAAAACGTATCTGTGTGCGAGTTGCTTGATACAGGTGTAGGGGTGGAGAAACCTAAACGTCATACGTGTCTCTAACGTTATCCCCGCCTAAGGAGGCACTAAAGTGTCAGGTAGAAGGAAAGGTCGCAAACGAAAGACAACCAACGCGTCCAGCTTTCCAAAACGAAAACAGTTTAGAGGGTTAATTTAGGTGCTGCAGTGATGCGACGCGTACGTTTCGAAGTGTCGATATCTTATTCAGTTCTGCGAATAAAGTGCGCCCATACCTCCAAAAGAATATTCAGAAGAATGTTGTGCTAATAAACCCGGACTAATCCACGATCACCTAAGATGAAGGATACCGCGAAGAAAACTTCCCGGTGTTCACCTATCACGAAGCAAGTTCGACAGACATCTTTGCATCTCCAGGATGCTCTTCGCGGTCTCTGACAGTTGCCAGAGCGGTACACCGTTCTCCCCTGCTTTTCCAGCAGCGACTCGTCGTCGCGGAACGGAAATCTTCGAGCGTAGAAGAGCGACGAGCTCGGCGTGAACACGCGGAAGGATGCGGATGCCGTGTAAGTGGAAAGACTCATTATGCAGTCGGACTAGGAGCTTCTCCCTTCAAAGGCGGATCCCCGGTTAGGTGGGTCTGTGAGCCACGGAAACCGAGGTCTGACATCATCCAACCGAGGCCAGTAACAACAGCAACACTCGTGGCTTACCCCAGGCTCATTGTCGAATGGCGACCCCGGGCGAGAGGTCGTCGAACTTGCTCCGCAGGAAAAGGAAGTTTGGACCGCTCTCAGCTATCCGGCGAACTTCGGCCAAAGGGTTATATCAGTTGCATCGGTCAAGTCTCGGCGGGCAAATCAACGGTGCCGCGATCCTTCCAAGGACGATTACCGGAGTCCTGTTTGCTATCACTTCGGTTAGCCAGTCGGTGGACTTAAGGAGCGACAGAGTGATATTCTGCCGAGTGTCTTTGCCGCACGACGCTGACCGAAACGCAGGTGCGGTGAGTAATCAGAACTCAATGGATATTAATCTTCGTTAGGGGAATAGTTTGTAAATGTGGTGGATCGTAGCTTGAACCCTTTGGCAGGAATTATCGTGTGTTTGTTTACCATTTGATCAGCTGATACGTGATACAGGGAAAATTAACGTACACATTATTACGAAATGGAACCAGAGTTGGGAAAAATTTATTTCGAATAACGAGTAAAAAATAACAAATAAAATTTCATTAGGATAAAGGATTATTCGTTATTCTCGAATAGGGTAAATCCGGGAGACGCGGTCGACCTAATATAAAATGGCTATTAAAACTAATATAGAAATTACTTAGTTTATCAGAACAAACCTATATGTTCAGAATTTTATGCTGATTCAGAAAAATTGGTCGATATTTGCTTTAAGACAATATTTACTGTAAATCGGGTTGAAAACGGGAGTAACTTCGGGTTGAAGTCATGACATCTGACCACCTCTCCCGAGGTGCCGGGAAAAATGGTTTTCGTCGTTGGCAGAGACCACTCACATAATTATTCATGGAAAATTAACAAAGGATAAAGCAAAATTATTTATGAGTGAATACAATTACAGGTTCATTGATATTTAATTTGTTTACGCTAAACAAGTAAAGAACACATTAAAGAAAAAGTGAACTACCTACTGGCGATTAGCAAGGCAAACGAATACAAAAGTGAATAAATAAACTAAATAAACAATAATAAAAATAAAATAATAATAATAAATAAAATAATAAAAAAATCATAACTCGACCATCTCTCCTTTCTGCAGTGAGAGATGGTCTTCCCGTTAGCTTTGAGAGGAAGAGTTAATATAGCCAAATACTTTGGCTGCATTGTCCCTCAATATCTCTATCTTATTATCCCAAACATTAAATAAAAATAAACTTAGAAGTATATTTTAAATACGATTCTGTATACTGCTGTTTGACAAAAGAGGTTAAATGTAACCACAATTTTCCTTTTAAAGCTTATAAATCCAGAAAAACACAGAAGGAAGCGAAATGATGCTATTCATTCAAGTGTTTGGCTTCTAGAGAAGTTTTTGGTCTGCACTTTAACGCATTTTTACGTAGAGACTCTGAAATATAGCGACTCGACCAACTCTCTGGCCCGACCGCGTCTCCGGGATTTACCCTAACTTTATTTTATTCGAAGTTTTCATTCGTATAATCCCCAAATTCTTAATGAAATAAGGAATGTCGAGGGAACAAAGAAATTAGTTCTGTCGTAAACCGATATTGTACATGGATTTCTGATACGATTGTTAGTGGGATTATACTCAAAGTGGAATATGCGCGCTTTTAATCTTAACAACGCGAAAGAACCAACGTCCCCCTTTCTTCTCTCGTTTATTCACCACGGTGGTCACGGCTCTTCGATCCCCGTCGAGCCTCCACGCTTAATAGCCTCCCTTGATTACGCTCTTCCGTTCCCCCGTTTTGATAGACCGCCATTAAAAAGCTCGCGAGGAATATTCCCCCCGCGATAAGGGCGATCAGACGGCTCGTTCGATGGAAACGTTGTTCCCTTGAATGGCATGCGAACCGGGAGTCGGGAAAGGCAGAAAGACCGCGGCCCTCGAGGATGAGAGGAAAGGGAACGGCGGTCACAGGAAGGGACGAGGAACGTTAAAGGAACCAATGGAGACGGGTGGGGGTGAAAGAGCGAACGTGGCCGGGCACACCGTGAGATTCTCAGATAAAATATCCAATTTAAAGTTTCATCGTAATTTTACGATTCTTGGAAGTAAATTAATAGTATTATCTGCCTGGTGCCTCCGACCAAGCCCTCCACCCCTGAACACCCCGCGGCCCCTCCCCCTTCTTCGTCATCTTCCTTTCCGTGTAAATTCACCCCCTACCCTGCCGACGGTGAACCTGAACTTTGCAAAAGGAACTTCGAAAATAAGCAGCCTATTACTCATTACCCGTCGCGCTTATCGGTACGTCTCGGTGGGCGTTTCTGTGCGATCTTTCCGGTGGCCAGGAAGTTGGGAGTTCGACATACAGAGGCGTGCTCTGGACGAAAGGCTTCCGCGAGACTTTTAAACCGCCCCTCACTAGCCGTTTCTAGCTCCGCGAGCAGTCGATCCTGCCAGGGTTGCCTGTTCCGTTTCCAGGGTGATTTATGCACTTGTTGTTTGGCAAATTGAAGGGAGTTTTGGGTCCCCCGTTTTGTTCTGCCGGAAGTGGAGGGCGCGCAAGATGAACGGAGGGTTTTCATTTCTTATTTATGTGTATTTGGAAGTTGCACGCTGGAGAGTGCTTCCTTCCTTGGGGCTACTTGGCAAGTGGAATTTTAAGTTGCAGGAATGAAATGTTGGAATATTCTCCCTCGGCTGGTCATAGAAGCTAAGGTATCTTCTATAGGGGACTACCACAGAAGGCACTTTTAGTTATCAAAATGCTTAAGTGCGTATAGCGTTTTAGGGACCATTTATCCGTCGCGAAATCCCTTCGACTTTCAGTAGCGGATGGTACACGCGAGCGAACACTGAGGAATATCGCGATTCCTTCGCCGACGATCCTTCCTGTTCAAAATTCAATATCGTGGAAACACGTAGCTGATATTATGATATTTCTAAACTTATAATACCCGGCCGAATAACATCCCGGTGGCATGACGCGAAAACGCCGTGGAAAGGGTGGTCGTTGGTTGGCCTGGGGGATGAACGGGGGTCGAGGGTCAGAAGTCAGGAGATGATCCCATATTGGAGGAGCTCTAACACAAAGTCACTGCGCCGGGACCCACCCCCCAACGCCGTTGAAAACATTCTGAATACGTTTAATATCCACATAGCTGTTATCATAACGGGTGGCTTGCGCAGAAACGATTCAATTTGCTTCATCTATCCCGTCTCTTTATTCAAAAGATTTTCGAACTCGATTTTCTCGAAGACCTCGCTGCCTCGAAGGAAACTTCGTTTCGCACATTCGAGCTATTATTTCAGAAATAACTGTCTTCTCTTCCACGAATTACGTACTCAAAGAGGTTTTTAATTCTTGTGCCCCAAAGGGTACCTATAGCCGGTGAAAATCGTCAAATGTGCCCCTAAACCGAATTCAACTCGCGATAAGTCATTCGAAAGCTTATGAAAAAAGAACTGTTTGTGGCGAGTTTCAACTTTGTATCTCGACTCGGGGGTAGTAAAGAGCAAAAATTGAAAACCAATTTTTTAGTATATAAAAATTTCAAAAAAATTAGAGGCATTTCTGTTACTGACGCGTATATTATGGAATCATTTAAAATTTTTAAATTGAAAATCTCAATTATCAAAAATAAAAAACTCCAAAATATTCTGAAAAATGCAGGTTGTGTATCGAAGCAGTTACAGAACTATAATTACATTTTTACTATAAGTATCTATCAGTGTTACTATTGTCCTGAATTTTTTTCGATTTTTCAATCCGGTGCGCCGCAGTTAAAATTTTAACGATGGAATACAGTATAGGCATCACATTATCAGCTTGACTAGACGGCAAGTAATTACTCTGTTAAGCCTCCCGAGCATAGACGAAGAAGGGGAGCGCCATTAAAGAATCGAGACACGTCTCCTTTCCTTCGAGTAGTTAAATTCAATTTACACGGTCGTCGTACACAGAAGAAGGCAAGAAAGGCAGCGACTATTTCGCCTGGGGGCGCCTTTAAGCCGAAACGTGCCGCGATAATGTAACACGGCTCGGATAATGGAACTTATGATATATCATGGTGACGGTATGGATAGAATGATCCTGCATTCACCCCGTCAGCCCCTCTGCATGTTGTAATATCTTCCTATGAAGGGGCGCGGATGGCTTTTACTCGGCGACACCGTGCAGATTAAAATGTATCTGGCGGAGGAGCCGAAACTTCTCGTAACACATTCTGCTTGAAGTCTTGGCTTGGGATTGCTGAGGAAATTCGAATTAGTCACTCTTCAAAAAAGGGGCCACCCTTTTGCCGTGAATATTTCGCACCCATGGAATTTACATTTTAGTCGCTGGGCATATTTAACCTGTAACGAACACGCGGAAGCTTAATTCCAGCAATTGTATATAGGCAGGAGATGTTCTGTGTCGTGAATATCTTGAATGGTTTAATCTAATCAGAAATTAAATGGCACTAACGGTCACGAAATTCAATCCACTTACACGTTACCGTGAATATAGGAAGGAAAGACATTCCCGATGAGTAAGATAAATCGAACAGGGCTCGCTTAATTATTTTCCACCCCACACCCCAGCCTATAATTCATCCTGTGAGTTCAATGAGGATCAAACTCGCTGGCGTCTGCGAAAGAAGGAAAAAGGACGAGAGACGTGGGCATGGCCGCATGGGTGATCATCGATTATCAGTGAATTAACCATTCAAATCGACGGTAACGAACGCGCTTACAAATCGCGCGGCCGCAGAGTTAAGCCCCATTCATCCGTCGTTGAACATTGGCGCAACCGCGTCCTCCTCTGCCGTGGCTACGTGAGATCCGTCGTCGCCGCAGGGCTTAAACGGCTTTAAGGATTTCTCTGAAGGCGCGAAACGTGCCCCTCGCCCCGCCTGGGATGCTCTCTTTTTATACACAATGCAAATCCCCGGCTCCATACCGGCTGCGTAATAACGAAATTTCTCGGAAAAGGTAAATAGATTAGCAGAGTGGCGTGCGATGGAAAGGAAAGAGAGACCAGGACGGTGAGATTTTAGAGGAATTTAAATGGGGAATCGTGTTCCATAGGTTCATCGTGTATGATCAGTTTGACGCGAGCGATACAAGTATTGTTAAAATTAATTATCAATTGAAAGCCTTTCTACTGGCAGCGACAGGAGAAGCAAAACTCTCAGCTTTCTCTGTTGGCACCCTAAAAACACAATGCGGGAACACTCGACAGGAAACGAGCGCTTAATGCCACCTAACCAATGGGAACTATCAGTCGGCCGGCTTTCATCCCTCGAAATCGTGGCGTCGAGCCCCGCTGCGCTCCTCGTCCCTCATAACAACGCTCGAATCAGACGAAGTGTAACAAGCCCGTGATGCGACGAGCATGACGAGGATCTCTCGGTTGCCAGTCCTCGAGCAATCCTCGCGTTAGTCGAACACGCCCTTCCCCCGAGGGTGGCGGCCACCCGCCCACCCTCCTCCTGGCCCGAAATGAACCGCAGACAGACAAGCGGGAGGCAGCGCTTTCAGGCCCTCGGCTTCTCGCGGCGCATTAACCTTAACGACCTTTTAGCGAGTTCTTTTTTTGAAGCGCGGCACCGGGAGTCGGATTTTTTCCTGCCAGTTCCTGAGATTGCCGTGTCGCCAGCTCAGCGCCTCTTAATGTTGCCTTTTTCCTGTCCTCCCACCCACGTCCTTGGTTTTTCCATCGCCCGGCGTAACACGTTCCCGCGACTCCAGTTTTGATGTACTGTTAGCTCTTTCTCTTCCCACCTTCCATCGCTGCTGTATTACTCAACGACATTACCGAGAGTTTTGCGCGAAGGAAGGAGTACAGAAATTGCACCGCGGCTCGTCGCTTCTGCAGATTTCCGTCGCGGTGGAGCCTTCGAGGACTGGGCGCTAGGTAAGTTTCTTAAAATCATCGTTACTCTGAGCTCCTCATTCGCCAGTAAACTTGAATGTATAACTTCAAGCAACGCGTCAGCATCGCGATCTAATCTAACCACCCAACGAGTCTCGATACAACTTAGATAGGTGCACCGGTCAGCTGAAACAAAATTCCCGCAAAGATTTTACCTACAGCATCGACCCTCCACAAATTGCATCTTCCATCATGTTGCGCCTGGTCCGAGCGAGCAATGCGTGACAGACGAACGATTACACGGGCAGAGTGGAAAAACCAGCTAGAGCATACAAGGAACGTTATGCAAAGGATAATGTCCTACCCCCTGCTCCCTGCAACGACGGTAGGAAGGATACAGAGTATCCTTGCTTCCGGAATGGTGGATGAAAAAATGAGGGGAACTTGCAGGCAGCGAGCGTGGCCACGGAACCGAGCCTAATGGGAAGTGGAGGCTTAATTACAGGTTGCGGCGGATATTAAGGGTATGCACGGCAGCTCAGTATAAACGTTGCAGCTGTCGCGTGTGTGTCTATCGGCCGAAATTGACTGAGGCACGAGCTAACACAGATAGACAGAGGGGCAAGGGGGGTTAAATAAAGAGGGTTGTGGGTAGAGGAGAATGGGAGGGAGCGGGTGGAGCAGCGGCGTGGATAGATTGACAGATAAGTACCCAGTGATAAAAAGCTGTAGCAGCTGGCAACGAGAGACAGAGGGGTAGAAATAAGTTTGGGCGAGGATGAGGAGGAGAGACAACTCGGGGGATGTTTTCGTTGAAGCTGGCCGCCGGTGTTTGTCGCTGCACCATCAAATGGCCATAATTCAAATCCAGTGGCAGCTCTGAAATAAACCAATTAGGGTTGCGCACGAGCGGATATTAAGATCCCAGGGGGGAATGGACGACGATGCTATCGTCTTTCGCAGTGGTGGCGCGTCAATGGGCTCGCAGTGTGGTTTTACACACGTGCCCCGCGCCGCGCCACGTGCCGCTGAACGTACAAACAAACGGGGCGGCAAACATTATTGCGATATTGGACACATAGTTGCACGAACGGGGCGACGGCGAGCAAACCTCTTTAGCACAAAGCAAATGGGGAGGTCTGATTCAACACGGCAAGCTGCCGAAGCAAGGGTTGCGACCGTCCCCTGGGACGCGGAGGGTGACACTAATTTTCGAGTCGTTTGATGGTAAGCGCGGCTGGACTCTTTACGCGACGCCTGTACTAATGATACATTCATCTTGTTTCATTCTTTTGCTCGCGTTTAAGTTTGTTTCTTCGCGGGAAAGTAAATTTGTGAAAAAAGGGGCGGTTAAGGAAGGAATACTATTTCATGGGCTAAAAACATAGCAAAATTTAGGAATTTTTTTTAAGAACCTAGCCTTTCGATTCATCTGAAATTTGGACCATGTTTTATGCATCCTATAAAATAAAACGCCGCTTCATTTTTGTGTTTCAGATTACCTAGGTCCTAGTAGATAAATATCATGCACACCAACGGACGACGAATTTTACGCGGCGTGATGGTCGATCATGCATAACTACTATATTTATGGTTAAAAATTAATAAAAAAAAACCTACAGCTTCTTCAAAGATGCATCAAAATATGCTCCAAATTTCAGATGAATCGAATCGCTGGTTTCTATAAAAAAAATCCCAAATTTTGCTATGTTTTTAGCCCAAAGAATAGGATTCCCCTTTAAAGGGTAAGAGGAAAAAACGAGGAATATCTTTTTTTCGTGATTTTGCGAATTATAGCATACTTTGTTGTTGGCAACTGGGACTACAGAACTATCAAATCACAAAGGGTTATAAAGTTTAAATGCCTCCATAAGATAACGTTAAATTTTTTATATACTGGCTAAAAACAGAAAATGTCCACTCTGCACTGGAACGAAACACGAAATGTCCCCAGTCTTTGCCTAACCGTAAGTTTCTGTCGTCAAGGTAAAACCCGAAATTATGATAAGGGAATGGACATCTTCCCTGCGCGAAAAATTGTTATTATTTTCTTACTTATTTTTTTCTGATGCCTAATTAGTGTATAAGCTTCATGCTACGAAGAATGCAGAGAAATTCATTGAACCTTATTTCTTTACAGTGGACTAAATTGAAACTTAATTTTCTCGATGAAGGTGTTTAGTGACACCCCCTGTGTTTCCCCCGCGCCCTTCAGTTGTAACGCAGCTCGGTTCTGAGGAATATTTAGCTCTGCCAGATTGATGTTACGTATGCTATCCATGTTACTGTGGAAAACTTTGGTACATTTTTTAAGTGTGCTATGTGAAGTGATGGGGACACTAGCATTTTGGTAGCAACCCGTAGCTCGTTCATGCTTGAAACTGCTGCTATTCATTCTCTTCTCTGGCTTGGCGATTCCGTCGATCGTCTAGCAGCCAGCGCATGAATGCTATCGATAAATCCCATCTGAGATCGCCGTAGTCACGCGAAATGCTCTTCCTCCATTACGCTAACGCGAGTCCGAGCTAGCAATCATATTATAGCGTCCGTTTTGCCGTGGATACAAGAAAATGGATGCATAATCGTTCCTCCCTTCCAAGTTCATTTGAAATTCCATGCATCCGGGAAATGCGGATGAATATTCTGGCGATCGTGAAGATGCAACTAGGCGCACGAATCATGTATTCGGGAAATTATTAATTACTGGCGCTGAGCACGCGCGATATGCTCCGAGCACCGATGAAATTTTTATGCCTGTAACAGTGTTCCATGTTCATAGAATATCTAATGAATTTTATAAGACAATATCGATCCGATAGAGTTCTAATCAAGTTTAATTGAGATTCATCGGTGCTCCAATACGTTTCTAAATATTTCAATGTTACGAATGCATTTAAAATGAAACGATCGTGGTGCTTTTATTGGGAAGTTAGCACAACAGGTGCCTGACGAACATTTCAATGCGATTCGAGTAATATTCTATTACTATAATTCTGTTATTAATCTTAATCTAGCTGCTACTTAGTCCCCCTTTTCCTCAACTTCATTTTCCTCGTCGCAAATATAGAAGCTATCGCGTAGATAAGGCGGTATAAAGTCGTTGCAGAAATTGTGTATGAAACGGCGATGTCGTTATAAAAGTTTTATCGCATAATATTATTTAGTGGCTTATCCAGATTTTTATCCAGAGCCCCGAGTACATTATCGGCCATGTAGCCTCGTCCTACAATACCCTTAGATTAAAGATCGCAGCATCATACATCTTGTAAATACACTATTCATGCTTTACCATTAGATGGCCCATAAGTAACTCTGCTCAATATTTTTATCCCGCAATTATCTTCAAGCTAAAAATAATTACTTAATCGACTATTAAATTCTGATGCTCCCCAATTACATTTCCCTACCCGAGTGAGAAATAATACATGAGCTGCAGAAGGGGCGACAAAGAAAGTAGGTAGCAGAAGTGTCGGGGGATAAGAATACGGTCACGGATAAAAATTACAGATCCCGGTCATATATTTGCCGTGAAGATGGTCTGCCACTGACTTCTCCCGCTAAGCTTGCCAACGCCTTTCGTATATAATAGCCGTATAAGTCTACCGAGCCAGCGTACAGCGAACTGTCCTTATGTATGTGGCCCTGGGAGGCTCGATTGTCTTACTGTCACGCGCAGATAGCATCTGCTAAGTAACATTACCCTTTATTATACAGGACACACCGGCGAATTACGCGCAGAAACACCTACCAATTTTAACTTGTAAGAGCAAGCTATCCAGCATCCATCTCAATGAAATTTATACGATAACTGAAGTTTGAGGGATGAAATCACCCTTCGGCTCTCCATCCCTCTTACTACATCCTGAGAACCGTTGAAGGTGCAGAGAAGTTTTTTAAACAAACGCAGTAAAAAGACTGATATGCACGCAGCGCAAACCACGCCCCGGAGTACTCCAACACCCAATACCTCGACACCAAACACGAAACTATCGAGGAACTGGCGTAGGAATCGCCAGAGGCTCGTCCTTTAGCGGCGCCGTCGAAGCGAGCATAATCTCGCCCGGTTTCGCGTCGATACAACGGAAAAACTTCGTATAGCTCGCCCTCCTCGGCGCCTCGTGCCAACTTCACTCCAGGAGACCCGTTAATTGCGAATATTTCCAAAGGAATATCGCCCAGGAGCTGCGATAAAATTCCACGCTCGCTGCCGGAAAGAAAGTCTCGCCTCTGGCCCCGCACTCCGCAAACAATTTCTCCCCCACGGGGTGGATCATCCGCGGGGAATTTGATAGATCCTCCGCGCAGTCCCTCGACCCCTTTTACCGACGCCATCGACGTCCGATTCTCGAGCAGAATCCGCCTTTGAAGCGGTCGGAAAAAGTTGCTGAAAGTTGAGAGCCCCCCTCCGTCGCGCTTCAACCCCCATCGCCGCCCTGTCGCCAGCCGCCAAAGGCTCCGGATCTTCTCCGCCCGTCGCGACGTCCGCGCCGCCAACCCTGCAGAATCGTTCGAATCAACTTTATATAAGTTGGTCGCGTGTAAATCAAAGGATGCAATTAATCGGGCCCCTGATTGCAATACTTCGCGGACTTTGAATATCCAATTTCTGCCGCGGAAAGCTCGCTGGCCCGTGCCCTCTTCGCGTCCCCGCCCTCCGAATCTCCTGCGTAGCTTCGCCCCCTTTCCCACCCGGGGCTAGCGTTATCTCCTTGCTGGACACACCGTTCGACCGGCTTCTTTGTGAGTCCCTCCATTCGAGCTTCCCGCTGAAGTTTTCAACGGAGTTTCAATTTCCGAAAGCCGGATTGAAAAATTGTTGTCGCTTTGGGACGATCGGCGGGAGCGCGCCCAAAGGCCGCGCGCCCCCTTTGAGGATTTGCTTAATGCGTCGAGCCGATGATGGTGTCCTGTTGACCGTCGCGGGGACGCGCGTTGCGGGGATTGCGAGCTTTATGTAGTTTCTGGCTAGGTCTTATGCTTGAACTTTCGCATTTTATACTTCCTTTCGACCACCACGTCTGTACATAAGCTTCGCGATCCTCGGTTTATTCCACCTGTTAGGAGAGCCCGGATATATCCCAATGTTGGAAAGCAGGGAAAAGTGGCGAAGAATGTCTTCCGACGCTGTTTCTGGCGATCTAGGACGACCCGTGACCTATTTAGAGAGGGCGGCCGATAATGATGCAAATCGGGCCTGCAGAAGGGGGATCTAGCGACACGTCCGTTCAGAATGCCCTAAGATAGTTTGCAGTACGTGTAACGTCCGTCTTTACGACGTTTCACCAGCCAGCTGAAAATTTTTCCCCGCCTCTGGTCGGAATCTCGTTTGCAAGGTACGCGCGCGGAATATCGAGATCCGACGGGGGCAGACATTTCCCTCCGGCTCTCTGCCGGATTAACTCAAAATACCTGGCGACACAGTGGAACGCAAGGCTTCGGAAACGATATTTCCGTGGGTTACTACGCCTCTCTGCATCGATGACCAATGAGAAGTTCCCATCGTTTTGAGTCCGTTTCAAATGATCGTGCCCCAGTTTAGAGGGTTAAGGATTCGGGCTCGAGTCTTCATCGAGCTTGCTAGGTGTTGGAATAGGTCCCTTCTGCGAGTAGTTTTCACGGGATTTAAGGGCGCAGTCCACTGTGATGGTTTGAAAAATTAAGCTGTTTTTAATCATTTTTTTCCGTAGATACAACATATAATGCAATAAATCTTTTGGTATTTGTTAAGCTACTCTTATATTATACAAAAAAATTAAATTTTTTTTAATTTGTTTTAAAATTTTAAACGTGATTATCTCAAAACATCATTTTTCAACTGCAAAAAAAAACTATTTGACCATTGAGTCTGAAATTTGTACACGTTATGGAGCACATCGGTGGCTGTGGCCGGGACCACGGAAACCTTTTTTGATTAACCATCTCATACTTTTTACAAGGCAAAATGATTGAAATATTCACCGTATTTCGACTCTTACACTTCAAAACTCCGCCATTTTGTTAATTTTTTATCAGTAAAAATAATCATGGTTCCGGTGATAACCACACTTAGGGTAATTGTGGGAGTGCTGCCGCACGTTACGCAAAATTGTCACCGTGTCTAAATTTTGCAATGAAAATGTTTTCCAAGGATACATATTATTAGTTCAACATCTTGTGATTCTACTAGCATTAAAAAAAATAAAAATTTTAATATTTGTCACCCTTAAAAAATTGAAACTAAAAACATCTCTTTAGTAGGAGAGACGCCGCACATGAGGGTGTGGTGCCGCATTTCGAAAAACGTTTAATTTTCGATTTAAACTTGTAAATTCTAACTTTTTATATAAAAAAGTAGTAAAAACAAAGTAAAACGAAACATTTTTATTGTATACAATTATGAAATTGGAGAATTAAATGGGTACAGTAGGTACATATATTATTTTTGCTTTTCTAAATTTAACATTCTTTTTTTCTTCCTCCCACATTCATTACACATAGTGTTATACAGGGTGCATGTTTCATGAAGCCACTTTCTACATTCTGGACAAATAATCCAGTCAGCCTTGGATTTTGTGGTATAATAATTCTCCCAACACTCAACACAATTGTTCGTATCTATCTCTTCGGCTGGCGATGAGATGGGTTGAACTTCAACCACTTTCATATGAATTTTTCTTTTCCTTCCTTTTTGAGGCTTACATTTATCCTTCACTTGAGTTTTTTTCTGATCTTTCTCTTTCTGTAAGCTAATATTTTCTGCAGATGTCAAAACCTTTGCCGATTGTTTTCTACGCGGTTTAGTGTTCAAAACAGGTAATGGACAAGGGAGAATAGATTCGTCGGAACGGGAGTTATTAATAGTGGTTGGCTGAAAATTGTTACTAGAGGTTGAAGGTAGCTTTAAATATTTTGAGGTACTCGGAATAGGTTGCACAGATTCAGAGCATATTAAATTGTTGTTTTCGCTTTCAATTAGTTTCTGAGTTTCTCTCTCCCTAATTGCTGGATAGTCAGAAATTTGAAAATAGTGTTCAGGTATAATAGACGGATTGAATGGATAGATTCCCGTTTTTTGGAAGCCATTAATAGCGGAAACAGGTAAGGCTGTTTTCATCCAGGCATCTCCTATTAACTTTCCTGCTTCATATCTCGTTATTTTCCGATTCGCGTTATTATTTTGCCAATATTGAGCAAGTTTCCGGAAATTTATCTTTAATGGTCCATAAACACTTACATCTAAAGGTTGTAACGCATGTGTGCAATGACTTGGTAAACAAATCAAAGAAATATCATTGTTTTCCGCTGTTTCTAATAATTTCAAACAATTTGTATGGCTTGCGTGCCCATCAAGAATAAGGATATTCCTTCCTGGTGCTTTTCTTGGAATGAATTCTTCATTAAACCATTTTAAAAATAATTGTTCATTTATATACGCTGACTTTGGGTTCATGTAAACATTAGACCCAGGTGGTAGTCCTACAGAAAACTCTGGCTTTCTTTTAACTCCCTTTAAAATAAGTGTAGGAGGCAAAAAATTCCCCTCGGCATTACAACACCCAATTAAAGATATTGTTTCACCTTTCTCAGCACCCGTGATTACCGGGACATTCTTTGCTCCTTTTCGTGTGATAACTTGTCCAACCTTATTTATGAGTTGGATACCTGTTTCGTCTATGTTCCAAATATTTTGTGGCTTTCATAACTTCATATTTGGAAAGTTCAGCCCTTAGTATTTCAAAGTAGCCATTAACTATTTCTCTTCCTACGCCGAGGGCTCGGGCAACTGATAAACCTTCTCCTTTTCTAATTGAGAGATGAGGATTTCTTCTAAGAAAGCTATAAAACCAAGCCCATCCTGCTACTTTTTCTTCTTTATTAAACGGATGATTAATTCCCAAAGATTCGGCAAACTGAAATGCCATTTTACGTACTCCTACTCTATCGGGAGAAAAGCTCACTTCGCTCAAACGCATAATATGTTCGGCTAGACGTCTTTCGTTTTTGTGTCCCAAAAGGCCTAAAATAGGTATGTAAAAAAAGTAACTAAAAAATTATTATTAATAAAAATAATAATAAAAGAGAAGTCAATAGATTCTTGCAATCAGGTCCTAATCGAGTTTTCGTAGTGTTGTTAGTTTCAAGACGTCTTCCTAAAGTTCTTGCCGGAATTCCATAATATCGTTCCGCTTCACGTTTACCGATTTCACCAGCTTTTATTCGATGTAATGCTTCGATCAAAGTTTCTTCACTCCACTGAGCTTTAAGCTTAGCGTTAGATTTTCTTTTATATTCAGTTGGCATCTTGAAATCAAAATTAAAAAATGTGGAAAAAGAGTAAATAGTCCACAAATATATGTGGATTATAAGATTATTCATTTAGAAATAAATAATTTGCCTAGAGATACCACGTTAGCTATTTTAAAAAACTTTTTTGGTATTTTAAACATTAAATACATCATTTAAATCGACTTAGTTTCCGAAACAGTACGTTATCAATGTGCGGCATCTATCGTAAGAAAAAATGCGGCGTCTATCCGAAATGGCCGGGAGAGGCGCCGCACTTTCGTATTTCCACATGCTATGTCGAAGTTAACCTATTCAACCAAGGAAATATTCTACAAGGTCCCTTTAACGTATTACAAAAGTTGTATTAAGAAAAACTATGAACTTTAGCTACTATGATAGTAAAAATAAAAGTGACGTATAACTATTCAGGCGAAAAAACAGCAAAATCTTTAATAACAATACCTACAGGAAACACGCTCGTGCTTGGTAAACTGGTCTAGATCAACAGTCGCAAACAAATGAAATCGACAATGGTCTGTTTTATCGACGACATCCCTGAAATACCGATAGTGCGGCGTCTCTCCGAGTGCGGCACCTCTCCCACAATTACCCTATAATGATTACAACACACATTGAATTTTTTGTTTCAAATGCATCGTTCTCCCGGAATCACCTGCACCAGCACTACATCGCTTTCTCCTGGCGCTGACATTAGTGCGATATATATTTAATGAAAGCTGTTAAAAATTTAAAATAGATTTTTTATACTGCCAATAAGTGTATTAATAAGTAGACAAAGCATTATTTACGTTGGACATTCCATTTACTAAACAATACATTCTAAAAAATGACAAGGTTTCACGACTTCAGGGACCTCTTAAGGGTAATAGACAGTCGTTCCTGTAAAAAATTAAGCATTTCTGTTTCAATTAATTACAAAGAAACAAATTAACATCATAGCTTTTAAAAAACAAGTTTGTTTGGGCAAAAATATGCATTATATTTGACGCTATGGATAGATCATTAAAGGGGGTTTTTAAAAATGTTTCTTTTATTTTGTAGTGATAACTCAAAAGCGGAGGTTCCAATCGATTCAAATCAAATTCGAGCATGTTCAGAAAACGTGTAGTTTCGGACCGGTCCTAAATTTATTGACGTTAATGAAAACTCTTATTCTTTATGAAAAGAAACTGAGACCTCATCTGTTGAGCCTTTGGGGAGGGTAAAACCTCATCAATGGGATTTTAGTATCTTTTCATAAAGAATAAGAGTTTCCATTAACTTCAGTTTAGATCCTGTACAAAACTACACATTTTGTGAACATCTCGAATTTGATTTGAATCGATTGTAACCTCCGTTTTTGAGATATCGCTGCAACAAAAAGGAAACATTTTTAAAAAAAACTCTTTAATGATCCATCTGTAGCGTCATATATAATGCATATTTTTTACTAAACAAACATGTTTTTTAAAGATTAGGATATTAATAATCTTCATGCCAAAGAACAAGCCCCAGTTTCAATTTGTTTCTTTGTAACTAATTGAAACAGATATGCTTCATTTTAGACAGGAACGACTACGTAGTACACTTAAATGAATCGACGGGTAACAACGAGAGAGGCAAAAATTGGATGGATAAGCTAAAAGCGTGCTTCAGACAATGAACTTTGCAGCATCAAATCAGCTGCCAACATTTTCCCAGCTCAACGTTCGCGACAATTTTGAAATATATAGAAACAAACGATTACCCAATGGTATCGAAATTAATAAATTTCCAGCGGTCAGTTATAGATTAAATGAACAGTATTAATTGACGTAATTAATTTTAATGTTCCCTTTAATCATTAACAATTAATCATCGCGCTTAATAGGATTCTGAAGAAAACTGACATTACCGTTCCAACGATGGATACTTAATTAAACCATTTTACATGATATTAATGTAATATCTCATTGTTGGGCCATCGTTACTACGAGTGCATCTCATGTACCCGAAATGCTATCGGTTTCACCGACGAATCCCATTACCTTGACGGGTTTCAAGCTGCTGAGTTGACTGATATTTACTCAAACAGAAAGACTATACCGTCAGAACTACAGTTGTGGAAATTTAAGTCAAGGTTATCTTGAATAGTAGAAAACACCGTCTATGTAGAGCACCTTTTTTGGTCTACTATTGATAAATCCACTGTACGATTAATCTATGCATAAATTAAGCACGAAAAATTAAATGGGGAATCTGGAGTAATCGGTAGAAATCAAGGTGCTTTTGGGTAATTTTTTGTAAGAAAACTATACCTGAAATGTGTAATCTTTTTAAAACTTTCGGGCAATATTATTGTGTATTTTAAGAAGTGAACAAACATTTTTTTATATCAAAATCCCAAACGATGCAAATGTTTTGGAACGACCCAGTTGTTCAGCGGCGGAGAGTCTAGGGTCCGTTGTAGTGGTCTGAAATCAGAAAATCAACTAAGTAGTATGATATTGTATTTTTAATAAGGTTACGCTATAGATGGACCTCAATCCGAAATAAATTATTAAATTTAATTAGTTTTATTTCACAATTAACGTGAAATTTCTTACAACTAGTCAAAGACACAACTATTTTCTCAAATACTCACCGTTATCTTAATTTTGCATTTCTGAATGCGAATTGAAGTTCCTATGGAGGTAATTTTATTTAAAACACGAAACTATTTAGTTTTTTGGTTTCAGACCAGCGCAGCTTCCGCGCCGAGGCCGCTCCAAAACATTTGCGCCATTTGAAATTACTGCGTTATTTTTATATCAAAAAACATTTGTTCACTTCTTGAAATAGGCACATAATAATATAGTCTGAAAGTTTCAGAAAGATTACAAATAATTCCTAAAAAGAACCTTGATTTCTGCCGATTACACCAGGTTTCCCCCTCAAGGGTCAATTCTACTTTGTCACTCGAAAAAGCGGCTTATCTTTCATGATTTTTTTTCAACAACTAATGTTCAAATTTTAATGTTGTTTTTTTGTTAAATGTTTATTATTCTTTCCTGTATAGAGTTGTACTTTTCACATTTTCATACATTCCCCCGAACTTCCCTAATTCCTTCAATGAAAAAGAGCCACCCCTAAGTCGTGTAACACAAGCCCCCAGCCGATATAATAGGATCCATCAAATTGTCCCTGCAGACAAGCTTTCGTTTCGCAGATGCTTGCAGAAATTCCGCCAAAGACTGTACTTCCTTCCCCTCGTCGCAGCGAAAATGCAGAGGCGCCGAACGGGGGCGAGATTAAAAGTGAAAAATCGCCCCCGACTACGCGGTGCCTTTAAAACGGCCAAACAAAGCCGCGTCGGGTTAAAAAGGACCGGAAATTCCGCGGAGTCGGCGTATTCCGGTATCTACGCGTGCCCCCGGCGCCGTTCCCCCCGGTAAATTTTCCGCGTAAACTCGCGCGCGAATAAATTCATTTGTTATGAGAGCGAGAGCCCACCGTCAGACGTTATCGGACGAAACGCGTCGGAATTGCTTAACGAAACGGAATTGCCGTTCGCCTACGCTTAACCACCTCCTCGTTTCACCATCGAGCCACCAAAACCGCCACGTTTCTCGTTCCGTTGCCCCCGTGCCCGCTGTCTGTTCCCCTTCAACCCTTACTTCTTTCTCTACCATACTTTATTAGTTACCCTCCAGTCGCTTTCCCTGTTTCACCGCCCCCAGTCTGCTTTTGTTCACCCTAACGAAGAACAATCGAAACGATGCACCGTTTCTAAAGGGATGAACAAACTTCTGTTTATATTTCAGCCTCTTTTTTCATCGTTTCTTCTCTTCATTCCTTCCCATCGTTGGCTGTTGTTCCTCAACTTAGCTCTAGTGCTCTTGTAAGCCCCAGCTTTATTGTCGCAATGTCCACTTGTCTAATTCAGAAAGTGGTGTAAGCTCTAAACTGTGTGCTCGTTTCAGGGAAACGGAATATAGCGATTGGACAACAAATTTTAATTATCACACCGCGAGAGTGAGTTCTCGCTGGAGCGAAATTAATCGAGCCAGTCATCCAACGGGAAATCGATGCGGTCAGCAGAATTTTCGGAAATTCGATTGCACGAAAGCTAGTTGGGAACAATTAGGCCGCGCCCGATGATGGGAGTCACGAGGAACCTCCTTCAAAGGCGGCCTCAAAGGGTTGCCCCAAGCGCAGGCATCGGGGGAAGTCTCCAAGTCCCAACTACGTTCTTGTGAAACAAAAAGGGACGTGTGGGAGCAAGTACCATTGAGAGACCGATGCTACAAAGTGGCGATGCAATGTACGGAGTACTACCCCCTGCTACTCCATTTCTCACTGTTCCTCTCAGCTCCCAAATTACGCCAAATTAGTCAATTTCTTTCCCAAATTAAATAGCCCAAAGTATTATATCGCTGTCGTAGAACTGAAATCCGCTAGCTGGTAGCTGTAGCC
The DNA here is from genome assembly GCA_944738655.2 of Andrena hattorfiana. Classification (NCBI taxonomy): domain Eukaryota; kingdom Metazoa; phylum Arthropoda; class Insecta; order Hymenoptera; family Andrenidae; genus Andrena; species Andrena hattorfiana. Next base: position 11,871,386 of record OX122893.2, on the reverse strand, counting down.
ACGATAAACATTAACAGCATCGCCCTTCCAGATCGGAGAGAGAGGAATTACAGTGTTCAGTAGCAAAACGTTTGTCCCTTCTTCAATTACGATGCCATTAAAGAATATTACGGACGCCGCTGTAAAAACTCGTCCCCCACGAAGCTCCGCTCAAAACGTAATGAATCGAAAAATTTAATGGCCCCGCCGCTCGTTACGAGTCCAGTAAACTTCTTGCTCGTTTGAAAATGCTCGCGAGCGGCTGTCCTCGTTCGGCTATTTTTAATATTCACCCCAGTCGCGGGGTATTTTTATCGCGACAATTAAAACGAATTCGGTCCACTTGATTCTCGTGCGCAAAAACCAAAGTGAAATCAATTAATCTGCCTGCGGATTCGAGACCCCTTGAAACTAACTAATCCTCCATTAACATCCACAGAGAGATACGATCTTTTTAACTTCCCACAGGAGCACCTGTTAAATTCGATGATACAATTCGCTGTCTACCGCGACGATGCTGTCGCGTGTAAACATTATTATTCAAGACGCCGTGTGACATCAGAAGCAGAACGTATTTCTACGCCTACCGAATCGTATCGACGAACGTGCGGATGAGGGAAAATTATTAGGCCCGAGGGGCGAGGGAAGGGGCGAAGGCAAGCTGGGAAAGAAGAAAGGGAAGGGCACAAGGAAACTGTCGGGGAATAAAACCCTGCCTGGAATAAAATCAAATCACCAGCAGGCTTCCCGACGACTGGCTGGCGCCGACATTTCGCGCGTGATTTGCAAACGCGAAATTTAATTTACCATGTATTTATGGAGCGGCTCGCTCGCGCGATAACGCCCTGCGGTAATAAAGATGCGCCCGCACTTTTAAAAACTGGCTTCAGCGTCTTTACGCTTTGTAGTCCAGTGAAATTAGGATCTGCCTGTGCGAAAATCCCAGTAAGCTAAATTTTTGTATGGACCTTTATTTCGTGGTTTTAAACAACATGTCAAAAGTCCCCATCGATGTGACCGTCGCTAAAAATTTTATAGAGCGTCGAAAGTAAACAAAAACAGTTTTACGCGGATATCTCGTTATCTATCAGTTTTATTACAAAAATAGTTATAATAAAATTTGTAGCTTAGTATATTCTCGATAAAAAAAGGTTTTATAAGTGTTTTTCGTAGGAGTAACCATTTTCATGTAGAACGGCTTACAAAATGTCATCCGCTTAGTGTGAATGAACTAAAACTTTAATTTTTGTAGATATGTAGAGGATATAAAGGGTGTGTATTACGCAATTGTTTTTTTGCCCAAATTCACTCTAAGAGGCTGAAATTGACCGCTGAAATTTCTCTGATTTTCTGTTATTACTCGCGAACTGTATGAGATAGAAAAAAGTTTTCAGGAAAAAGTTAGTTCTTCTAATTAGGGTTATCCTTTGGTAACTTACAGTTCTTACAGTTCGAAAATCGGAAAATAGTTGAATTTTCAGGAGTCAATTTCAATCCCTTAGAACACGGTTGACTAACTGGCAACTCACTAGCCGCCGGGGACCCCCCCTCCATACCGACCAGACTCTGACGATCGCACTCGATTCCTGCTTCTTTCCGGGTTACCTTTACTTCACCAACAATCATTTCATCGACAATCATTTCACCGACACGATTTCATCGACACCGTATTTCGCCGACAGTATTTACTCACCGACACGTTTAGATTGTTACGTATGTGGAATTTTCCCATACGCCGCTCTCAACCGTTTTTCGAGCTCGCGTCTGCGAAGGGAAAACGCCCTAAAATCCTTTCGTTTATCAAACACCCCTAATGGGGGTCATGATCTCGACCATCTGGATCACGACCATGGGAACGGGAGTGACACGACGACGACCCCGAAGGATTTCCTTATATGGAGATTCCTAACGAATCCCCACTCATTTTGGGACTATATAAACCCTTTGGTTTCAACCCTCTTCGGTTCAAAGCTACACAGTCACGCGTAGAGTCACGTCGTGTCACGCTCGTACAGAGTTGGTTATATCTAGTAAGATCGGGCTCGAGTCCCCTTCCGAATCGATAGTTAACCTCATAGAATCCGCGAGTTCGGTTTATATTCTATTTGGCACTTTTATTCTAGCCACTCTTACGCCCCGCATCGCCAGTGCGTTAACACCGTGCAACTGTTGGTAACTACACTATTTAACCCTCTAGGGACGAGTGGGACTCCAGAGTTCCATTCAGACTAACACATTTTTATTTACGTTCTATCAATATGATCGAGATTTGATAGGTGTAGTGACCTTTAGTAGGCAGGGATGAAACTGTTTGTAGCATCAGAACCCGAAATTGAACTTTTTACTATTATAAACAAGTGAATCTAGTCGACGCTATGGATCGTGATCTGTGCCTGTTGCAATTTGTCGACTATTTTTATAAATTAAAGTAAGTAAAAGAACTTTTTATAGTAAAATAAGCATATATATAGTAAAAGTGAGTCCTAATTGACAAATTACTGCATGGGCACTGCACTCAATTTACATTATATATAGGGGCTTTCGGGTTAAAGTTATGGGACGTGTATGTCCCACCGAGACTTAGGAGTAAATATTTATGAAAATTGTTAAGTACTTATATGTCATTCATATTTCTTTAAATATTCGTACTATTCTATATTATTTGTTACATCGTGTGTAATTACATATTTTTATTAGTGTTTATGTTATTTATCGTTACTACAGCAACAAGATGTCGGGGCGTCGATAAGAACAATGCTCTTGTGAGTCTGTATAGATCATGTTTCAAGAGTAGATGGTGGTATCTGCCTATTTTTTTCTATTTACGTGAGTTATGTATAATGAATGCGTGGTTGTTATATAAAAAGCAAAATAAAGCAAACCATCACTTTGTTCTCCATAAATCTCAACACAAATTTTAAAATTAAAAGATTTCAGAAAATAAATTATTCAAAGTTTATTTTATTGTGGCAAAAAACTACGTGGACGCCGAAGTGGCATCTTTTCGAATAGGACTACCAAAATTTCCAAAACTCGCAAGCAGATATCTACAGAAGACAAGATTTGATTTATTACATCATTTTCCATTATTTAGCGAATGTAAACAAAGATGCACACTTTGCATTCTAAATAAACCGTTTTCATTTTGCGAAATGTGTAATGTATAACTGTGTTGTAACAAAAGCAATAGTTGTTTTTACGATTACCATAAAAAAACAGAATAAATATTCAAAATTGTAACATTATTTTTCATTACTACTTACTGCTCAAACATGATTTCCCACATAAAAAAAAATCATTTAAGTACATATTTATGTTGTTTTCTATATTTCCGATCAATGTTCAAAAAATTACCCGTAAGTCCGGGTGGGACTCCTACGTTCCATACCATAAATCAATGATTTTCACATTCTCAGCATTCTAACCGAGTAGTTTCCGAAGGATAAAATAGATTATTTTAACGTTCAAAAAAATTCTACGCTTAGTTTAAAATATCCCCGTACCTAGAGGGTTAATTATTAATCGCAACATTTACATTTGTATTATAACTGACTATTCAATATACGAATGGTGTTCACGCATAAATTGAGTGGATTCGTTAAACCCATCTCTTACCTAGCGATCCTTATAATATTAGTAGCACTCACCCACTGATACAACTTTACCGCTCGAGTTGTATCAAACATTAATTAAGAGTTACGAGGCATTACTAACATTTCCCGCGACTCCCTGATTTCGCATCAGGTTCGTTCGCAACCTTTCATCCAAAACAAGGAATCTTCTCCAACCCAGTGGCTCCCCGATTTCGCATAGAGTTCGTCCACGAAACCTCACCCACCTACGGCTCCCTGATTTCGCAACAGGTTCGTCTGTAAATCTACCAACCTCCGAACAGCTCCCTGGTTTCGCACCAGGTTCGTCTGTGAATAATCCAACCTCCTAACAGCTCCTAGACTTCGCGTCGAGTTCGTCTGTGAACTTCATCCAAGTGACTCCCCGATTTCGCATCGGGTTCGTTCACGACGTTTCACCCTCCTGCGGCTCCCTGATTTCGCATCAAGTTCGCCCGCGTGTGACTCCATTCCTAGAGGCTCCCTGATTTCGCATCAGGTTCGTCCGTGCCCCTAACTAACAAACTCATAAACCGTATTGCTTGGGAAATACCCTTCTCGCCGGCCTCTCGCGTTGTCGCAGAGCACCGGCTCGTAACAAGATCATCGACAATCGTAATCACCGACCAGGACCGTCTTAATAAATTTGAACACCCTGGGCTATAAAAATTTAGCACCTCAACACCTCAAGTAAATACCAATTCTATACGCCGTATAGACTGCAGTTTCTCCCTAATCGGTGCAAGGCGGTACATCGTATAGATTTAACGGTTGTCGTGGTATTGAGGTGCCAAATTTTTATAGCCCAGGGCGCTCAAATTTGTTAAGACGGCCCTGATCGGTGAAATGATTGTCGGTGATCTAAACGTGTCGGTGAGTAAATACTGTCGGCGAAATACGGTGTCGATGAAATCGTGTCTGTGAAATGATTGTCGATGAAATGATTGTCGGTAAAATAAAGATAACCCCTTCTTTCCTTCTCTTTTCGACTGTGATCGTCAGAGTCTGGTAGGTATGGAGGGGACCGTTCAGCGTGGCAGCAAGCCGAAGGGGCCCCCGGTGGCTCGTGAGTCACCAGTTAGTCAACCCTGCCTTAGAGTAAACTGGGTCAGCAAAAAAATTGCGTAGCACACACCCTTTATATCCTCTACATATCCCGAAAGATTAAAGTTTTACTTTATTCGCACTAAGGGGGTGAAATTTTCTAAGCCGTCCTACATGAAAATGGTTACTCCTACGGAAAAATTCATGAAATCTTTTTTGTAGAGAATATGCAAAGCTACCAATTTTATAATAACTGTTTATGTCGCAAAACTGATAGATAACGGAATATTCGCGAAAAACTGTTTTTTTACCTTTGACCTTCCATATAATTTTTAACAGCGGTCACATCGCTGTTTGAAACGACGAAATAAACGGCCATGCAAAAATTTAGCTTGCTGGAAATTATTTCGCAGATTGGCCATATTTCCGTCTATTTTCGCTGGGCTATTGTATTAGGAACATTACGTGCACCATTTTTCATTGGGTTGGAGTCGTCCCGTTTTGATCAAACCGCGTAGATTTTGATGACTAGGGGTGAGTTCCCTTTCGATACACAGAATAATTCCTAGGGGACAACCAACGCGAGTATATCTGGGGTTTGCAGAAGTAGAATAATAACAAATAAGTCTCTATATCTTCGAGGATTGAACTACTTAGGAGGCTCCTCTGCACATTTAAAAGGCGACTTCCTCCAGGCCCTTCTCAAACTCAAAGCTGCCATGCAAGAAGGAATCGTAAAGAGACTATTTCCCCATACCATTACAGTAGTGAATCGTTTCTTGGTTTCTTGGCCCTGTAGGACAATTTATGGTTACCTAAGGAAAGAAGAAAAAGAGGAAGGAACAAGGAAGAATGAGCTCCGAGCAGGCTTTGACGCGGGCCCGACAAAAGCGGTATCGCCTTCGTGTTGGGAATAGCGAATAAAAAGCTCACAATTACAATCTCCCCCAACGAGAGGTGGAAGAAGCTCGATGGGTCGAGGAGTAAGGAGAGAAGGAAGGTAAAAGGGTCGTCACGCTCTGGTCGCCGTAGCCACCCCTTACTCTTTTCCGTTCCTGTTCGCAATCCCTGAATCTCCAATGCAAATAACTGACAGCCAGGGCCGGGAGAGGGTGTGTGGGGGGGCGTCGATGAGACCGAAGGAATAATCAAAGAAGTAGCAACGGGAGGAAAAACCATGGCTGGAGAAGTGGAGCCGTGATAGGAAAAGAATCGACGCATGGCCTCCTTAGAAACTTTAATGACATTTCTTATTTCCACTCGCTCCTCGGAACCCCGTCGACAACTCGTCTTATACTCCCGCCCCTCTGCCCTCCGCCCTTCGCCCTCTTCATCATCATCGCGAAAGTAATTTTCCACATCGGAACCGTCTCGCGGCTACTTTATTTGCTTTCTAAACTTTCCGCATTCCTCGCTGATTAACGACGTTTCCGGTGGTAGCTATTGCGGTACGGCTTAGGAGGTCGGATCCGCGATTAGACGTCAAATTGACGAGCGATTTGAATTAGTTATGGACGTCTTTGGTTTAAATGCATCCCGCGCCGCGGACTTCCAGCTCCTGGCTATTCCGCGTCGCCGTCTGTATTATTCAGAGCTCCTGACTTCGAGCGTCAGTTATTTAAGGGATCCATATGTTTCGTTTCGGAACGCGGCACACGTGGGACGCATTTCCATTGCCGGAAGTGCAGGTATTGAATGAATATCAAGGATATTGAGAGTGTCTCCGTGGATTTAGAAGGGGATGGGATTAAAACTGACAAGCCTCCTGCGCGTTAATGCTTTCCGCTGGATTATTTGAAATATTCCAGTACTTAGGTGATAACAGTCATTCATTATCCACCTACGCGAGAAGCTTTTCAAGGTGGTCTGAATAAATCATGTTCGTATATCAAGTCGTCGTAGTCAGAATTCAACTTCTATATTCTTTCATCCATATGAAAGACCAACACGTATCGAGCCACCGGAGCGAAAAAACGAGAGATAATTCCTGCTCGAAGGCGGCACAGATTTCCCTTTCGTTTCTGAAGTACGCGAAGTTCTTGAGCAGCGAGCACTGACCGATCAAGGTTCGCCGTTTATTTCAGAAGCGTTTCACCCTCGGGTATTTACTTCCCTCGGCTCTCTTCGCGTCCAGAGAGGCGGAACAGAAGAGGCGGAGCGCGGACGATGATCCTTGAGCTACTTCCAAGCAGTCGTGCATCGACGCTCGAAACAAATTGCGTCTGTAATTATAGCGCCCTACTTCACCTGATTACGGGGCTGCCGAGCGAGGGCGAGTCACGGGGGCTGGATTTCGAAAAAGACGCCGACGAACCTAAGAAACCTAATGCTCTACCTCGTTCTCGTTCTTCGCCCACTAGAAACTTCTGCGTTCTACAAAACCAATATCACCGATTGGAAATCCTTTAAACAATATTATTCGACAAGCACTCGCCGCGTTCCCAAAGATCCACCTATTCGCTCGACTGTAATCGAGAAACGAGGTTCCCGAGAAGTCCTTAAAAATTGTTGTGTCTTCAAGAGGACTTTGTCCGCTTCGGGGGAAGAATATCTGAAACGAGGGGAAGAAGACGACCCGAAGGGAGGCGGAGGAATTATTTTAATGATCCCCGCGAAGGTAGCATCGACAGGTATCCGTAATTGATTCCTTTTTTCACGAAGAAACACTCGCGATCCTTTGTCCCCTCGTCGGGTGTGTTGCGCTCGGCCCGTTCTTTCTCCCCGTAAAGGACGAGACAGTCTCAATCGTTCGCGCTTTCTCAAAACGTCTCCGCTCGGAGAGCCGGGGGCTGAAAGTGTCCCGCAGGAGTGCCACGAGTTCGTTTCCCCCCCGGGCAGCCGGGAGAAGGGTAAATGAATAGCGACAAGTTGCGCCGGGCTTCCTGGCGAGAATAAAGACGGAGGAAGCGCCGGGGGAGCGAAAAGAGCGGCAGCTGAGAGCCGATACAGGCCATTCAACGCGCCTCGCCGTTTTTCGAGGAACAAATACGATCGCCGTGCGCGAATTTCGGCGTGTGGAAATAGTATCGACAAACAGAAACGCGCAGGGATTCTTGGAGGATTCCGCAGGAAGCGCTTCGTTACTCACGTGATTTCGAGAATCTTGATTTGATGGAAGAAAATTCATATATGCGTCGGAGAGAATACAGAAGAGTAGAAGGACAAGAATTTGTGAAAAGGGATAGAAAAGGATTCGATTTGGGAGGCTAAAGGCTGACCTTTATGTACGAATCTCAAGCGAAGGACAGAAGCTGACGAGACTGAATCATTAAGCAACTGGCGCCTAGCTTTCAGTATTATGCAAAACAATGCTCGAAAGGGAGCGGACTTTGCTCGATCGCGAATAAAAAGGAGGAATAATTTAAGGGTAAAGGGGGAGCGTCAAGTACCTACTTGCACGAATCTAGTGAAACAGTAAGAAATATATCAGACTATTATACTGCCGTGTTAATTCGAAAGGGCGTATCTGCAACTTTTGCGTAAATTGAGTTATTGCTGCCAGGTAGCACCTGTATTCAAACTGCATCTGTATTAAAACTGAAGATATAACAGCTTATATTTCGGACGTATTTGAAATCGATGCCTAATTTTGGACGTATCTACCAAAGTTTCCTTTGGAGTTTATGAAATATTTTACGGGTTTGTCACAAATATTTAAATACCTTTTTACCCAGATTTAATATTTAACCTAATCCGATTTATATAGCATACCTATGGCATTGCACAGAATACTAAAGATCATTTCTCAGAAGCACCTTTTAACCAGATACGTCCTTTCAAATTAAGGGAGTAGGTTACCGTCGATAGCCCTAAAACCGACCTTTCTTCAAACGCAAATTGTAAAGTGATAAATAACAGTAGAGAGAAAGTTTTTTCCTAGTTTTAATCGTTATTCTATGAGCTTTAACACAAAGAAAAGAAAAGTCTAAATATCTCTATGTACATAAAAGTTGTGAGTAAAAACGTAAAGGCGTGTACGCGGTGCACCGTTTGATGGTGAACATAAAATCTCGAAAACCGCTCCAACGATTTGGATGAAAATTTAATGAGAGATACCAAAAACCATTCCCTACGATGTGTCGGGAGCAGATTTTCGAGAAAAAAAATAATACAATTTTTATGTTGAAAAATATGATTTTATCGATTTCTGGTATGAAAAATATTTTTTATCTTTTTTTTAAGAATTTATCTCGAAATTCTACTCCTGACACATCGTAGGGAATGGTTTTCTGCATCTTTCATTAAATTTTCATTCAAATCATTGGAGCGGTTTTCGAGATTTTATGTTCACCATCAAACGGTGCACCGCGTACATGTCTTTACGTTTTTGCTCACAACTTTTATGTACATAGAGATATTTAGACTTTTCTTATTTTGTGTTAAAGCTCGTAGAATAACAATTAAAACTAGAAGAAAACGTTCTCTCTACTATTATTTATCACTTTAAAATTTGCGTTTGAAAGAAGGTCCGTTTTAGGGCTATCGAGGGTAACCTACCCCCTTAAGGGGAGAAGCCCGTATAAATGGTTTATTTTTTATAAATTCTTAGAAATTTTTTGCGAAGATACCAATGCGCTAGTCCTTTCGTAACTTTAAGGGTACTTTATTTAACGCCGTAACAAGTAAAAAAAATTTATAACAGTAAAATTATAATAATTACAAAAAAAATAGAACAGTATCTGAAGTAGGTTTTTTTCGAGATGCAAAATGACGCTGGTTGTAGCGTCTCTGGTAGTTACGTAAAACAAACCAATAATTTTTTTTTCAATTTATGTGTCAATTGTAAGAATATGAACCACAAGTGGTGTAAAAAATTGTATATTTTGAAAATGGCGGAACTTCAAATATTTTCGCCAAAAATTTGCGTTTCATTTGTTTAAAAACAATAGTTAAAATTAATAATTCGATTAAACATTGTGGTGCATATTCTGAGGAATATTATAAACTAAAAGTGTCAAGAATTTGAAGTTGATTGGTCAAATAGTTGTTGAGTTACCTTCGGCGCCAATTTGGAAAACGTTGCTTCGAAAAAAATGCGTTTAAAGTGTTTTAGGTATGCTCGGCGCTCGGTGGCACGCTTACTCACCAGGCTATAGTCTTGATACGTAGTTGACTTTCGGCCTATAACTTTGAGAATATATTTTTTAAATGTTCTAGAAGCGATTTATGGAAAAAAATTTATTTTTATTTTTCGTTGGATTTATACGGCCTTCTCCTCTTAACATGGCAGTATACAGAGCGAAGTGTTATATTCTCGCTCCGCAAGATTTTATAATCCTGCTTTCAAGAACCCAGTGTTTACAGTATCAAACGGTAAAACATCCATCGTGTTTGCGTTGGAACAAAAGACTCGCCAATTAGAGTGGAGGACAAATCGGGAGTGCAAGCAAAAGAAAGGTGGAAAGACAGTCGCCCAGGTGTGCTCCGAGTCTACCGCGATAGAAGGAGCCGTCAATTTTAACAGAGGCACTGCCAACTGTGAAAACAGGCCGCAGCCGTCTTTCAGGTGGCACTCCACGCGTATGGTTTGCGGAGATTCCTGAACAACTACCGCGGCAAGGTCAATATTTTCCTTGGGAGTTGCGCCTACCTTGAGCCTCGCCGTACGGTTGGAATCGTGTTTTATCTCGCCCTTCGGGTTCGTATGGCGCGAAAGAGATAATGAAAAGAGAGAAACCGCGCGTATCCCCGTGGAGAACACAACAGCGAGGGAGAAATAACGGGCTGGAAAATTGGAACGATCAATACGCGAAACGAAACATCGAACAGCGACGAAACGAAAACTGGTTTACACCCGCGGCTTTTATGAAACCGTGATACGTTTTCGAGTTTCATTGAATTCTCGAAAAGCCGGAGTTGTGCAGGGATAGTCCGGAAACAATGGTGAACGCGAAAAAAATGCCATCAAAGAAAACAGTTGGTTAAAACCCGACGAAGCGTAATCTCTGCTTGGAGAATATAAAAACATAGGATGGCGCGCGCATCCCTTTTAGAATTCTTCTACAAGCAAATTTCCCCCCCTCGTGCGCCGAAGAAGGTACCAAAAGAAGGCTTACGGAACTTCCACCTGCCGCCATTGAAAGTTAAAGCGTCGAATTCTGGTCAAACGCCGCAGCGAAAGTGATACCCACGAAATTCCGTGGAATCCTTTCACGAGGATCGATGGAGCGACCTTGAACTCCTCCGTAATCCTAGCCGTGGGTAGGTATAATAAGACAGCTCCATCGAAAGCACCCTCTGCACGGGGGCAAGAAACCACGGGATTATTTTCCGATGGTATCGTCCGACTCGGATAACTCCTCTCGAAGGGTGGAGGGGAGGACGAAGGGCGGGAAGGGAGGACTCTATCGTCGCCAAAGTGGCCCCGAAGTCAATCGACTCGAGATTTGAATCTCGGCCCGAACGGCCGTGGAAAAGAAAGGGCATCAGACAGAAACTGGATTCTCTCTCGAGAAATCGAATTCACTTCCATCCGGCCGAGGGATCCGGCGAAAACGTTCTCGAGAACTCGAAGGGATCCTCGACTAACTGGCCATTAGACTGACGGGCCCCTCGGGGTGGGGGGCAGGGTTGAAATACCGTCAATCGATCTGATACGATGCACGAATCTATTAAACGCGCGTGTACATGCGTGGTAGGTAAACATTGATTAGCTGTCGACTGTAATTGTAAAAGGGACGCGACGTCATTGACAATGGGGACGCACTATTACGCTGAAATGGATGCGGAGGGATAATCCGTGCAGATTAGTTGCTGATTGTGTTCGGAGCTTATTTTAATATTCCAGCATTCCATTTAGAATTCCATAAAATTGAGGTGTACAGCGGAAATTGAGTGAATATAGCGAGAAAGGTAGCTTTTGGGAATGTGGAATAAAGGTAGATTCTCACTATCCGTCTGGCCGGCGGTAGGCTAACGTCCGTCGAAACATTCTCCAATGGATTTTATATGGTGACGGTAAACGCTCGTCGGACGGTACAATGTGAATGTCACCATACGAAACCCATTGGAGAATGTTTCGACGGACGGTAGCCTGCCGTCGACCTGACGGATAGTGAGAATCTGCCTTAAAGGAGCAATCTTTTCCCAGCAATTTCGTCACAAGTGTTTCATAATAAGTTTGCTTATTACAGTAAATTCTCGTTATAGGCTCCACGCTCGTGGCTGCCGGCGAGCTTATAACGCATAGCGTCGATTATTCAGAGCCGCCAATGAGAGTGTTGCGCGAGGCTTCCAAGAAATAGTGGGGATATCGACCGAGCATACAACGCATAGTCGAAATAAGCTTATAACGAGATTTGGCTGTATCATGCGATGCTCGCGAGAGAAGGAACACGACCATTGCTCGGACATCGAAATAAAATTGTTTCGCAGATGGCTCGGCTCGAGGGTCCCTCTCCGTCGTCGATCCTCCGGATGCTCCTACCGCGACGGTGTGTCCTCGGCTAACCACGCTACCAGGCAGAAGAGGTCTCGACACATAATCGATATTCAATCACGTACGACGACATCTTCGCCGGTTGCCCCAGTTTGGGAACAGGCGGTGGCTGGCGACGGTGGTTTTCGTCGTTCGTACACCCGACGGGAGGGTAGAGAAGGCCACGGAAAACTCCCTACCCATGGCTGAATTCTGGAATCCCAATATGTCTCTCATAGCTGGCTGACGGCGTCTTCTCAATTTCGTCGCCGAGCTGGCTTGGACACGCAGCGACCACGGCGGTTGGAAAGACTTTCCACAGGGGCAAGAAAACAGAAACGGCAACCCTGGAGGAACCACCGAAAGCTGTCCGCGATTCTTAATTTGAAGGGAAATAGAAGCGAACTTGGAAGAAGACGCCTGGCTCGAAACGTTTTGGATTCCATTTTCAGGGGTGGATTGTACCCCGACGTTGAGCTTACCCAGTGGATCCCTCGAGCTCAAAATTTTCACTTATCGTCACTGTCTAAACGCAACTTTGTAAAACCATGTCCTGGGGGAACTCGAAAGCCTCAAAGTCTCGGTTCACGGTAGGCAGGCAGAATATAGACGGGAGTCCCTGATTGTGTCTTCTTTTGTTACAAAGGGAGTAACCATTTCCAAGTACGGTGCGGAATTTTTCTATGAACGGTGCGGAATCTATCGAGGGGAAAACCTTTCCAACCGAGACATTCTACCTTTCGATCTTCTTTCCAAGGTTCTGCAATCTACGGAGTGCGCTCTATCCATTTTCGGCCTACCTTCCGCTCGCAGTTGTCGCGAATACGGAAATAGTTGTTGTTTACACCGCCATGTTAATTCGAAAAGGCGTATCTGCAACTTTCGCTTAAATTGTGTTATTGCTGCCAGGTAGCACAAAAATTGTTTATCTATTTTTATATATATATTAAACAAGAAAGCCATATCTATATTGAAACTGAAGATATAACAGTTTATATTTCGGACGTACCTACGGACGTATTTACGGATTTGTCAGATATATTTAGATACCTTTTTATAAAGATTTAATATTTAACCTAATTCGCATTATATAAAATACTGATCACAACACAAAATACTAGAAGTCAGTTATCTCAGAACCACCTTTTCACCAGATACGTCCTTTTGAATTAACATGGCAGTAGGTACGATACTCTGTTGCTCCTGGTCAATTCATTCGATCACACCTACGTGATATACCTATACCTAAATAATTATTTTTGGTAAAAATTTTTATATAAATCGATAGTGCATCTAAAATGCTAATACGCACTTAACTAGTAGTGTGTTCAATTAAACGTCGCTTGAAGGAAAATAATATTGCATAGCGGAATACAATCTCAAAGCCGTTGCTTTCAACAAAACACGTCGGAAAACGGCTGGTGTGGGCATACGAAAACGTGAGACAATGTTGTTTTCAGCGATGAGGCATCTTTTTAGGCTTGGTGTCTTATCAAACGAGCCTGATCTGCCCGTGGAAATCCAGTTATCCAAAGGAATATTAAACATCCAATGAAAGTCCATGGTTGGTTTTTCTTTAACGTTCGGGAATGATCAGATTATATATAAAAGGGGTCTCCTAACATCAGCGAAACGTTGGTTTGATGGAACTAGAGGGCAGTGGGCACTTCAAGACGATAATGATCCGAAACACCGCAGCCGCCTTTGCACGGAATGTAAAACGTGTATGCTAATCCAATAGAAAATGTTTGGTCTATTATGAAGTAAAAACTCCGAGGAAAGCGCATTTTAAAATTAAACGCCCTAGTGGAGGACTCTTCCTGTCTCATACGCCGAAAAGTTGGTCGAAAGTATGCCCAGACGTTGTCAAGCAATAATCGCAAATGGTAGAGATTTGACACGCTACTAATTAAGTGCGTATTAGCTGTTTAGATGTACTATCGATTTATATAAAAACTTTTACAAAAAAAAATTATTTACACGGAGATATCGCGTCCATGCTCTTATTGTACACACTGTACATTAGTTACCCGCGTCAAAATTCACGTTTAATATTATCTTCTATACCGATCGTATGTGGAGCGTAATTAAATTCGCTGATTTAAAATATTAATGTCCACAAAAAACTGCGAAGCGAGCGTACAGTTAACTAACGCGAATTGTAGCTACCGAAAGTAGATTTACCTTCGGTTTAACGGAGATAATTGCAGATTCCTCGTTTCATACATGAGATTAATTGCCACTCAGTTACATATTGACCAGAGGTGAACGAATAACGAGCTGCCTTTTTATTTACGCGGAGAGGAAACGACGAAGATAAAAAAAAATTCATTCGTACTGATCTATTCGTAAGATGAACCGTTCAATTTCTGAATTTGATAGACACAAGGCCAAGCAATTTCCTGGGTCTGTTTTGTTGGAAACAACGGAACGACTCGTTTCACGTGTTAAACATATTTCTGCACAAAGAATCGTCTCGCGCTACGATTTCCGTTCCCAGCTACGGTTAAAAAAAGGAAAGCGTCGCGCGTTTTCCGCGTCGGTTTGCCTCCCCCACCCCCACCCCCCCCCCCCCCCGGTTTACGTTAAATCAAGCAATCAGCTAAAGTGCACCTTGCCTGCGGTTTCCACGAGAATGCCGATTCGACCGGATTAACTTTAATCCGAAGACGTCGATATCACTATTCTTCGAGCGTCTCGTGAACGCTGCCCTCTAAGAGTTATAATATCCGTGAACAAAATCGGGAGAGAGCGTACGCTGTTACTGGAAAATTTGCGATCGTCTGTATTTCTTAGGGAGTATGCGTGCTGCATATAATTCGACGTTCAATTTTACTTAACTCAGAGGCGATGTTTGAAAAACAATGGTTGCTAGAAGATGCGATTCGATCCACGCGATTATTTCACCCTAACCCAATTGTTCCGTCTCGACGGCAATTATATTATGGAAGATACACTGAAAAACAGAGAAGTGCAGTTTGAATTTTACTACGTGATAAGGATATCCGCGGTACGCTGGGCAGGATTTAGCAAACTCCTGATCCGATCACGCAACGCCTTTAGGGTGGAGGACAGGTGTACGGGGGTCGACCAACAACCGGAAGTCCGATTCCTACCACGAACGAGTAAAGATGGATATCAGGCCGGCGGATTTAATGTATGTGAGGGTCGATTCACCCGGAATTAATTAAGACTGTTCCACGAACGTCGATTGCCGTCATTTAGAAATGCCCGATAAGGAATTACCTCGCCGGTCTCCCAGTGGCATATCAGAAGATTAACGTGCGCGTTTCTTACAGGGGACTGGTAAATGGTTCGGGCAGGGTTCAAAAGATCGAGTGTACCGGTGACTTTCAACGCAAGATAGAAAGAGACAACGGTGCAATTAATATCCTCGTGCATTTCTATCTGTTACATCGGGAGCAAAGCTTAAGTAGTAATTACTTATGAGGACTAGACAGTCAAATTGCTCGAAAATCAAATATTTTTTGCGACTTATTTGCAACGAGATGAAAGCAAGCACAGAGTTTTCCTTTTACAAAATGTTTATTACTATAACCGAGAGTGAAACATTTTTGTTGTCCATATATTTATTTTACAAATGGCGCCACAGAAAATTGATTATACAGTAGTTTAGAAAAAGTGTCTTTGATTTTGCCCTGATATTGAGCTTAGAAATGAAGAAACAACGGTTTCCTAGGAATATGTTTCTCCTAGAACCTGTAGTTTTGGAGGGTAGCTCTGAAAAAAGAATTGAACCAAAATTATTAAAATACCGACTAGGAGAAGGCGAATCGTACGCTAAATGTCGACTTTCGGGGTGCGCAGGTGGCTGTTTTTTTTTATATCGGGAACCAGAGCTTTTACACTTTCTGCTGAGATACACTTCAAAAAGGAGGATATTTCGAACGTGATGTAAAAATTTCAAGTCGATCCGAACCTCGTTTTTTTCGCAATGAGGGTCAAACCACAGAAAAAAAAACGCCTACACATCAGACGACTGTACCGCTGTCATGTACATGCATATATTATCCAAAAAAAATTTACAGTTTGTAGTATTAATAAACATTACTCAACAGTACTAGTCAAAATTTTTATTCATCTCCTTATAATTAATTCGCAAAAAATACTTTATCTTCGAGCGATTTGACTGCCTACTTAGCCCCCTTAAGGGCTAATGCCAGTCTAGTGGCGCCACCGTATCACACTAAAAAAATGTAAAAAAAAATTGTGATCGTACTTCAAAATATTTACAATAAAAGCCTTGAAACAGATTTTGTATTCCATTCACTATACTTGCAAAAAAAATTCAAAATCAGGCTGTTTTTCCGGGCGCCAGGGTGGTATTACCTCATAAGGGGGAAGCCATTGTGAAAAGTTTTTTTCACGATTTTTCTTTTTGTGCATTTTCAGTATATTTTGTGTCTCAAAAATATACTTGTACAATTTCAAAGTGGATCTCGAATAATTCTGGGAGATACAGGAGGTTTTGTATAGGTAGCGCAGCGCTCAGAATCGAGTGCACGCATAGGTAACTTGGTGTCAAACGATCGAAAACTTTATGTCCAAAAATCCAAATGTATCTAATAAGATGGATTACGAGCTTATATATTCTTTAGAACTAGTAAAGAATCACTGGCCACGACGAGACCGTATACAGCTGCGATTTTTAAGTCGCAGAAAATAAAATCTTTCAAAACTTTAAAGGCGATTATCTCGAAGCGACATTTTTCAAACGGGCGGATTAATAACTTAATCAATGTTTATCGGATTCACTAGAAATTTTCAGGAAATATTCGAAATAAAATTATCTTCCCTGAAGCATACCTACTAATCTTTTGATCGAATAATTCATCTAATCGTAACATTGAAAAACATATTGATTTTTGACACCGCTTCTTTCAAAGTTCGCCATTTCTTAAAAAATTAATATTTTTTAAATCTGTACGCTTAACTGAAGCTATTACGATATACTTTAAGAAAACCTTCGAATTTTTCAATTCAGAGTAATTGTTGGAAATTTACACGACCGCCCGTTTTTACATTTTTTTGCAGAGCCTAACGTTATCGTACACTGCGGCAATACTACCCCAAATTTTTTCAGTCTAGAAGCATAAAATATTAGTTAAATATATGTATTTTCAGTTGGTAATAAAGATTTTCCGTAGAAAATTACATTTCATTATAAAAGAATACCTTGAAAATAGCCTTTATTTTCGACCGTCCCAGTGGCTCCCCCCCTTAACCATCCCGATGGACTTCCGCTGATTCATTTCAATTATCATTGTTAATATCACTAGCAACGAACATCCGCACTCCTCGTAATTAAAAGTTGTATACTCGGTGTTTGGAAAGCTGCCGCGTATTGTTGGGAAATTTAACGATATCAGTTCGCCGAATGAAATAGCTGTTACAGGATGGACTACTACGAAAGTTGCGTAACGCCCACCGAAGATAATCAGTCGAAACGAAGCGTATAAATGCCCTGCACTTACGTACCCAAGTTACGTATATACATACGTAACGATTTCGATGCACTCCGAGGCTTCGACCAACTTCCGATCGATCCAATTCCCGTCGCTGGGAACAATTTCTCGCCGCGAAGAAAGCCTGCCCCTAATCGACTCCATTCGCGTCATCCTCCTATGACTCCCTCCTCCCCATTCGCCCCCCAAAAAGAGAGAGAGATAGAGAGAGAAAAAGGAAAGAGTCGCGTGATATTTAGCGAACGCTAGAAGCATCCGGCGGGAAGGAATCGACAAAAGGGTCGCGTCATCGTGAAAAGCAGCGACGGAAACAGCAATGACCCGTGGAAAGCGACGAGACATTCGTACGGCAATCAGGCTGAAGCACGAGGGACCATTCAAGTTGTGGGCTTTCATCGTCGCCTTACAAGTTCCTCCACTTTTCACCCCTCTTCGCGGCTTTCCGCCCCGTCTGTCCGCCGCTCCTTTCCGCTCGTTCTCCGAGCACGGAGCTCCCATCCACCCCTCCCACCCTCACACCCGTCCGCCGCTGCTTTCTTCACCCCTTTCCCGGGTCTTTGAGATCCCTACCGAACTGTATATAAAGTGGCGCCACCTAAATTGGAAACCGCAGCTTTGTCGATGCTATTGCTACCATCCCCGTTCTCTTTGCGCCCCCGGGTCGTTTCTTTCCTCCCCATTGAGCCTGCGGCCACCCACTCGGGCCGAGTCCTGCCGCGGTCAAGATGGATCGTTGCTAGAGTTGACACTGGGGCTGGATTTATTGGCCCGAGCCTGCTACCCCGTCGAACTTGCCCCGGCCACGGTGCTCGCCGCTGAAAAATTCGTCTGTCCTGACGGTTTGATAACTTCTTTCTTCGCGCCCCGCCGAGGAACTTCGTGTCGGCTAGAGGCAGGGAATGATCGTCCTGGGGAAATTCTTCTGTGGAGGCCTGGATCTCTTAGGTTTTTGCTTTTTACGTCGGGAGGAAGCTCGAACGGATGACAGTTTCCTTGCGAAGTTGTTCGTGCATCGGTGGTGTGCCATTATCCTGTTTACCTAAACTAGGTATCGATGGAAAATTCAGCAGAGCAGCCCTCTTAATACCGGAGGAAGGGGTAAGGTTCACTCGTCTCTATGTGTGTGGAAATTGGAAATTAACCGAAGCAAGCTATCATAACCACCGTAGCCGAGCTTAGTTTACGGATACCCAATACAAAGCGTAATAAATACCCTTTGCCTCTAGTCAGGAAGTTAAATATTAATTAACGCGGCTGGCTAATGGACCTTTGAATATAAACGAACGCGAGGCTAAGAGCCTCGAATCTGGTATCGTCACGTTACGAGCGCAGCTTCGTTTACACGACGTCAACCGCACCGCGAAAGAAGGCACCCTGTCCTCTCGCTTCGCCGAACAATCGAAATGAAAATCCGCGACGAAACGACCCGAGGAATCGAATTGCTGTTAATTACCTTGGGAAGAGGAAGGCGCGTTGCGAGGCTGCATGTTCTTCCCCTAAATGATCGCGATAGGCTTTCTCGTGTAAAGGGGTGAAGGGGGACCTCGAAACTACGAGCTGGAGGGGGTGGGAAGTCAGTTAAAGGAAAAACGAGGGCGGAAGGAGAAGTTTGGGAGTACGCCTCTCCCGCGGGCTAACTTAATTTAAAAACACAAAGAATCCCCTCCGCTCAGGAAATAGACGAAGACGTGTTTTTCCCTGAGAAAACTCTCGCCCGCCTCCATCAGCTGCGGATCGCCCCTCTCCATCCCTCCCCACTTTCCCGCTTTCTTCCACCGCTCAGCCAGCTTCTCGATACTTTGAGTACGCTTTCACACCTCGCGACCACCGCCTCGGCTTTCACAACCCCCTCGAAAGTTGACTCGAACCACGTGGCCGAGAGAAGGGATCCGTTGGGGATGCGACTAATTCGCTCGCGCCACCGGCCGCGTTTTAAAATGGCGAGCGGTTGGATTACAGCTCCTAAAGCCTCCCCTTTTTCACACATACTCTATTTTCCCTCGACTGCGCGAGGATGGACTCCCTATTACAAAGAGAAGAAGACTTTGTGCGCCACTTGCAAGGGTTAAAAAAGATGTGGATAGAAATTTTTTACGAAAAGTGTACTCCTTTCGCGAGTCCTCGTCAATCTTAATAACTTTCATTGGAAACACTTTTTAAAATAAGGACCGTGTGAGAAGTTACAAGGACATTGTTACAGGCCCTGTAGGTGGCGCGCCTGACCATACACTGACCTATATCACTTACTTCAATGCAGTACCTATTTGTCTTCTCTCCTACGTCGCATAGTGGTCCAAAATCGCGAAAACGTGGCCAAAATATGAAGACGTCCTTTGAACATACTTTAAACAAAATAAGAAACGCAACTGAATTTTTTAGATACAATAATGCTGTGATGAAATCACTTACTTTGAGACGACGTTGACGTCCGTCAGTTTGAGCCCGCCATTTTGTTTTTTATCATTTTGACTTTAGATCAGAGATGGGAACAATTTTTATTTAAACAAAATTTCGAACGAATAAAAGTTAAAAAAAATGATGTGTCATGTGTCGAATAAAGTTAACCCGAGTTAAAATTATTCGACGCTGAATGCACATACCGTCGAATTAAAAATTAAAGTTACAGTTACAATTAAAGTTAAAAAATTTATTCGACGCTAAAGTTGAAACTTACAATGAATAAAAAAATTAAATTTATTCGTCGAATAAATTCTCGTCAAATAAAAAACTTAACTTTATTCGTCGAATAAATTCTCGTCAAATAAAAAAATTAACTTCATTCGTCGAATAAATTCTCGTCAAATCAAAAAATTAACTTTATTCGTCGAATAAATTCTCGTCAAATAAAAAAATTAACTTTATTCGTCGAATAATCTAAAGTTAAATTAACTTTTATTTGATCCTCATTTAAATAATTTTTTATTTATGTAATGCCTGACTCTGCTTTAGATTCGTTATCAGTGACTCCGACAACACTAATATACCTTTTTTCATGCAACTCAAAGGACGCCTTCATATTTTGTCTACGTTTTCGGGATTTTGGACCACCGTGCGTCGATCGTACGGATCTATCGCGTCTTCCTACATCCTTTGCTATCACTCAACGCGTGCCGCATGAATTTTGAAAACAGTTACGCGCAGAATTTACTCGAATGCCGCAGTTTTAACTATTCCCAAGCGAGGGAGGTTCGCAGATTAATCCTCGGCTTGGGAGCACAACGTACCCGGAGCTGAATTCCTCTCCTCTGTCGGCGCGAATCGCCTCGATCCTCCCTTAAAAGGGAGAAAGAAGGGAACCCTCGGCCTGCAGCAGGCGAGGGAGCGGGTGGTAAAAGGCAGAATCAGGGTAGGTAAACACGTAGAACTCGCTCGCTGCCCGCGGAGCTTCAATCTCTTCGCGTTAAGTTGCCGCTTCTCGGCTGTTATCTTATCGATTGACTTTATTGCCAAAGTATACGCGGTACGTGAGTAGCTAGAGGGGAACGAATCGATTTCCCCGGCCCAATCGGTGCCAGACATTGGATCGGCCATTGGCGCGATGTCTAGTCATACCGTCCCGGCATCGCGCCAGATGAATGGCACTTTACGGGGCCGCGGCACGTTTTGTACGTTTGCGGCGCCTGGATAATGGCCCCCGCCAGCGGGAGTTTCGATTAATCGCGTCGTGGACGCGACCGCGGCGTCGTTTGCGATCACCGAGTACGTGTAAAGTTCCATGGAACGATACTTCTAACGGCTACGGGGATGTTTCGTCCGTTACGGGGAACTGAGACGTTTTGGGCAATTAAGTTGCAGCGGGGCGAACTGTACAGACGGTTTCGGAATTATAGAACGAGCCGATACATACGGATTCCCTGTGTGGAAAGGGAGCGATAAGTTCTGTGGCATTTTCGGAATGGAAATAATTGATATATTGGGGGTGTCATGACTTCGTTGAAGAGGTACGTTTGGATCGCAGTGTCTTTTTTTTTGGTGGTGGGTAGTAACTTTTGGGAACGACTCCTTTAAGGGGTCATTCCGGTTAGCGCGCCAATAAATTCAGCGACATATAGGAATTTATTGCGACGCAAATAATTATAGTAATGCAATGAAACTTTGTTCTATTTATTCAGCTATATTTCTACAGTAAATAAAGAATATAAAAGTAATAAAATTATTGCTTTTAAAATGCTTTTGAAAGCGGTTTTGACGACATGTTTAAAAATTCATGCCTCGCTCGTGAAGGAGATTTCAGCTGTTAGACTTATCTGAACCCAAAAATCCAAACAGATTCTTGATCAGTATGACTGTCGCTATCGCTCGCTCTACAATTAGTGATCTATTTTCAAAATTAGTAAATTGGCGGGCAAAATGCAAGAAAAATGTTTTACCGCTTTTTTCTTTTGCTATTTTCGATTTTAAAAGTAGGTTAGACTCGATGAAAATACTTGGTTGTAGTCCCTGCGAGAGTCATAGGTGTGCAGAATATGCAGTAAAATTTATAAAGCAATCGGTTGGATAGATTTTGAGATTTATCCTCACGATGTGAAAAAATGACGTTTCGAGAAAAACGCGTTCAAAGTTTTCATCTATAGATGTCGAGCCTCTGCACTCCCAAAATGCCTCTGTTTCCATGAAAAATTAACAGTACGTTCTTGAGGATATGTACTTTCGAAAAATATTTAGAAAATAAAATCTATTTCTTCAACCCGTTTAACCGGAATGACCCCTTAAAGTGGATTAAACAAATTATTAAAATGGCAGAATGTGTCTGGGAAGTGGAGTAACGACGTCGTACCAATAACAACATGACGGTTCTCCTCGATCTTCCCTGAAACGTCATTCTCTTCGCTCGTCGGGCAGAAAGCCTCGCATAAGATAAAATACCAAGGAATTCCGTTCGTAACGAACCGTTAAACGGCTTCCTTCGGTCGATAAGTGACTCCTCTGATCGACTCCCTTCCGTCTCATCGCTGCCATTATCTTCGATCTTGCACGGAATTCGGCCACCCCCTGCTCTTGCTCGCGTACTCAGCGTCTCGATTATCAAAGATGTCGAGATGAAATTTCCCTTTACTGCCAGCATCTTTAACGACGCTTTCGAATACTTCGATTGGGGAATGTAGAGCCCATCCCTCGAGTTTGCGTTTCGACAGGGGTCAAAGCAAATTTGTAATCTCGAAATGGAAAAATCAAGTATACCTGCAGTGCCTCACAAGTATAGGTACTCTTGGAAACTCCAGAACAAAAGGCTACAAGTTGGAATATTAAAACCAGGGAAGTCTGATCTTGGAGGTGAAAAGTTAGGAAAGGTTGTAAAGCTACTTTGATAATTTCAGATGAAGCTACTCCGAGAGGCAACAAAAGAACAACGACCCCCTTAACTTTGTAACCCTAGATCTAATATTGATATTATTTTAACCAAGACAATTGTCTAAATAATCGCTATTTTGTTAACCAATAAATTCGACTGGCGTATCGCGCAGGTTTCTCGGCGAGCGTTTCCGAATAACTCAATTAATACTTGAAACGAACCAAGAATCCGGCTTCCGTACGTCAATACGTCTGCCTCGTAATTAATTACTTCCCCTCGAACTTCGCACCCTTCTCGACACTTCAAATTGATGCGGTTAATAATCCGCGGAGCGATATCTCGCGCGTTAACACTGCGCCCTGTTAAGTCGTCGTCTGATTTCGCCATGCTAGCAGCACTTCACCCCCTCATTGACAGTGTGATTTAGTGCGCTCGGTGATCCAGGGAGTTGATACCGGTGCATTAACGACACAGTGTCCCGTGTGTACGATCCTTATCGCGGTTGTAAACTTACGCGATCTAGATGCACGATTCTTGTAAATACCGCGAAACTTGACAGAAACATCTGACGCGTCGACAAATTTACTGTATTGATCCTCGGACCATAAGAATGCACATTACGCCTTCGTTACAGAATTAAACACACAAGATCCACATTATTTTATTTCACTGGCCAAGAGTGGAATTATTAAAGATATGAACATGTTGAAATACAGAAACTCGTGGACTGATTACAGAAGACTGAAATCACACAATGTAGCCCACATATCGCTAACTGAATGAGATTTAATCGCAGCCTGGCGAAAGGAAAGCTAAACGACCACGTCGTTCCACATGTTCTTCCGTCTCATCGCTGCCATTATCTCCGATCTTGCACGAAACTAGGCAAGTTCGCCGCATTTTGGGCGCCAGGCCGGGAAAATGATAGCTGATCACGCGATACAATCCGGGAATCTATCGAAATTTATGCGATCGATGAGTTGCGGCTTCGCGCTGCCTTTAAATGCTCGATAACGGAATCTATCGCAAAACCCTGTCAGCTGAACAGTCTAAGGTCCTCGCTAAATACTCGTTTGAACACCAAGGATTCGTCCCTCGTGCCCTCGTGTCGTCGTCATTTCGTGAAACACGCGGCGATGTGGAGCTGCGAGGCAACACTCGACAGTCGTCCGTGGGGTGTGTCGGGTGGCATTCGCCCGGGTGCAAGAAGAGGAGCATTGTCGAAGAGAGGCCGATTGGAGCGAAACAGGACGAAATCGAATGGAACGGAGCTGTCTGCTTCGAGACATGCCTTTGTCTGGACGGTTGACAGAGTTCTTTCCCTTGCCGTTTCCCTGACGGACGGTGATCCTCAGGCTTTTAAACGTGCCGGGACCAACACGCAACGGAACCCGCACATGGACTTCCTCTGAGACGCCTTTTCCTCGCCATCGCTTCGAGACGGTCAACGAATCACCCAGGGATAAATCTTCTGTGAAAGGCAGCCGGGAAAGATTAAAAAGACGCCGACGGAAGGGCCGGGCGGGCCCGCCAAAGGGGAGGAAGTAGACACCAGGTGAGACGAAAAGTTTGGGAGATACAGATTCGATTGGACGGTGGCTGAACAGGCCGCAGCACCGAGAGGATGTTGTGGTCGCGGGTTGCGAGATACTTATTATACTTTTACGAGGTGGTTGGCGATTTGGGGGCGCGGACGATGAGACAGCTTGGGAAATATTAAGTTTCCGAAATCAGGATCCTAGTGAATAATATTAAAATCGATAAATAGGGGAGACCGGGCTAAATGTTACAGGGGCAGGTCATTACAAAGCAGTTTAAATTTTTGTTCCTTGGACTATCACTTTGAAGATGAAGCGGCTCATGTGGTTCGACCATACACAGTTGAAGAGTCCTCGTAGAAAATACTGTAAGCACCAAAATTAAAAAAATTATGGGAAAATATTCTACGTACCACTCGTAATACTATAGTACAGTAAATCCTCGTTACCAGCCCAACGAACGGGGCTGGCGGCGGACTCCTAGCGCGTTGTGGACACTATACCGCGCGGCCAGTTCCTAACCCAGACCTCTCGCTCGTTGTCGGGTCTCTCACTCTCGTCCGCAGGCTTCCAAGAAATGGTGGGGATAGTCGCCAGGCTCCTAACGCATGGTAGAAACGGGCTGATAACGAGTATTTACTGTATGGGGTTTGATGTTTGGCATTTACAGTGTTTTCTACAAGGACTCTTCAGTTGTGTATGGTGTTTTTTGTAGTCGGTTCACACGTTGCCACGTTATTACAGCTTTTGTGTTTTCGGTATTAATAGTAACTTCTCTATTTCTACTTTATTCTTTTCTACCGAACAGACAGATAAATGTGTGTAAGTTAATATTACCACGTTTGAATTAGTGTTCCTTTAGCTATAGATTTACTTATAAGAATTAGATAAGAATGCACCAAGCTGGTATGAACTTATAGCACTTTATACAAAATGGTGTCAACCGGGGCTAGTTGTTACTAGGGATCGAAATAAACAAATATCTCTCGTTTTTAAAAAATTTTATTAGATCTTATCTGTTTCGTTTAAGAAAGTATCTGTTCCTGTGGAATTGTTATGCATAGAAATGTTACCCTTAGGACCTTATTTAAACAGTCTTCTCATGGAACAGTCTTCTCATTTTCCATTTGATTTATTATATTTGCTTTATAAGTATCATATTTGTATTGAGTAACATCCTTAGCTTCCTAACCGTTAAAAAAGAAACACAAACAATTTTGAACTGTGAATTATCTATGCAAATATTACAAATAAATAACATATTCAGAATATCAGTTCAACTGTAATAATTATTTAATATTGTTGGAGTACTATTCATTGAATAGTATTCAGTAGTGATTACAATGATTAAGAACTTCTTTAATATTGATGAACAAAATATCTGTTCCCGTTATAGAAAAATTTTCATTTCTATATTTTATAAGTTCTATTCAAATTAAAACTTTCATTTTCAAGAACTTTCCTTTATCTGTTTTTATCGGAACTTATAATATCAGAACGTGTTTTAAAAAAGTTCCACGGTCCATGTTTTAAATAGCACCTATTAAAAAGTTCCATAACTCTTTCGATCCCTGGTTGTTACACAAGGAAAGGAGCTAGTTGTTACACTAGCAGAGGGGCGTGTTGTTATACTTGCGTTTGAATCTCCTCACAATATAATAGTGTCTCAGTCTATTATTGATACGTTCGAACCATCTACAAGTTTCGCCAACTCGTGTCAACAACATATAGGTAACTCCTGAACAAGTAAAACCTTATCTTGTAGCGGAAAGAATGTCAGAATTATACGAAGAAAGAAGAGGAAATTGGAAATATTAACAAACACCTTCGTAAAAGAAGCTATACGAGAGGAACAGCTATAAAAAGAAAAGAAAAGTTAAAAATCAAAACCTAAAAAGATTTTAGTAAAACGCTTTAAAAATGAAACCTGCCATATCAAAATAAAAAAACACAAAAAAGAAAAAGCAGATCAGAAAGAAAACAACTGTAAATATAAGACAATCTTCCTCCGAAAATGAAGACTGCTTTTGCTTGCACTGTCTCACTTCTTTTTCGAAGTCAAAGAAAGGCTCCACAAAGTGGATTCAAGGCACATGAGAAGTGTACAAAACGCTAAAAATCCCTTTTATGTGTGCATTAGTGGCGAGTCCCCGTATGAAACGGACGACGATAATCACTCTTTTTAGAGTAATTGATTCAATAGTTTTTCATTCTTTTTAACATAGATTATTCATAATTTTTTCTATTATATTTAATGTAATGAATAATTATATTACTCATAATTAGCCTCTCTTCCAAAATTGAATCCTGTACCAACTTGCCACTTTGATACAACATGTCTCGACCTTCACAATTGCCTCTTTCACAGTAATGATTTTTGTTGACGACATAGCGGCCATAGGTAGAGAAAATTACGTACTTTAAGTGAGAGTCATTAATAGTATTAAATATGGAATACAAAAAAATGAAACATGCAACTAGCCCCGGTCTCGCCCATAATCTTCCGACTAAATCCTAACCCACCATTTCGAAGAACCTAAAACGATAATAACGCTATCCCGAAAAATCCTTTCGTTCGAAATGAACCGACCGAATTGTTGAACTCGTTCCGCCATTCAGCACTATTCTCGTTTAACACCGACTTACATCTCCCAAAACACACCTTGTACTTGGAAGCGCATCGGAGGTATTTATAGCGGACGTCGTTCAAGGCCTCCCCAGGGATATCTTTGGATGATCGAGGAGGTCTTCAATTAGACACAACCTTCGATCTTTCGCCTAGATGTCTAAGCACGCTTATAGACCCGGGCAAAAGGAGGTCGGCCGAAGGCAGCGGGAAGCTCGTTCGATCCTCGACTTTATGGAGATCGATGCTTCGGAAATAAAAGCTCCGCAGTAACCGCGATCTCGAGTGCCCCGAAGACGCTCTGGTCCGTCCGCGATGGAGTGCCGGCGAAGATTTGCCTATTCCATTACGAGGTGGCGGCCCACACCCCCGCCGCGGTCCGGTATCTTTCCCGAGTTGTGGAGCGTCGTCACGACTGATCTAGAAGACCCATTCCGCAACGGCGCACAATCAAACTTGCCGATGAATATAAATGCCAAGGGCAGGGCGGCCGACTTAATGCCACTTCTCGATGGTCCTGCTCGACTTTCCAGCGACCATCAATCTCACTTCTTGCCGCTCCTACTTCACGGGCCGTTACGCCGCGCGAAAAAGATCGGCTCCGATATGGGGACGTTGTGCTTACCATTGCGGTCAGCTGGATTATCATTGCGCATCTACCTTGGGAATCTCTGCGTTTAGCCGTTGAAGTTGAAGTTCAAGTTCAAGTTGAAAAAATTATTCGATGCTGAAGTTAAAACGCTCAACGAATACAAAAAATAATAATAATGGCGAATAATTTTTTTTTAACTTTAAATTCGTTACTCGAATTTTTATTTAAATAAAAATTTTGCCCATCTCTGCTCTCAAGTGCGTGGAAAAAAGAGGATTCGAATATGGTTCACTTGAAACTGTGTAGATCCTCTACGCTTATTTCTTTGTCCTATTTAATTTTCTGATTATAAGTCTTTATTCACAACTCAATTTTGCACCGTTGAAGAAGGCAGTGGTGAGTAACGACTTGAAATAAGTTATCCAGGCTGCCGTGAAAAGGGTATGCTGCCGTGAAAAGGGAAATGCGTGAGTTTGAAGAAGTGATTAAGAGAGTGTGAAATAGTATATTCGTATTTGGAATTATGTAGTTAGGATTGGGGATGTTGCAGCGAACGGTGCAGTGCTCGTCCCTTTACTGTCCGATTATCGCGTCTCCATTTTCCATGGAAGATCGAATACCTCAAATTTCCCCGCAGACATTGTCGGGAAGCGTGAAAGCACGCGTAAAGCACGTCGACGGGGACGCTGCCGACGCCAACGAATCCGAGAACTTTGCTCCATGGCAAATCGACTTGTCACGAAATCCTATTGCCGCCTCCTGCATGTTTCCAACGTTCTTCTCGTTTTTCCCTTCGACCTCCCGCGCCTGCACTCCTCCCCCTTCGAAACCCGATAAAACCTCGTTCCACGGTGTGCTAAAATTTTCGAGACGCTTATGTCCCACGATGCTCACCCGAATCGAATTTCCAACAATGAATGCCCCTATTTTGCCGCAATCATTCCTCGGCTACGTGGAATATCAGCTGCGTGTGTCATCGAACGTGTTTCACTTTTCTGTAGCAGGTGAAATTGAATGTTTGTGGCCAGACTTGCGACGTTATGGCAGTGTGTAAAAAATTTTATTCGGATATAATATTCGTGTAGAACGGTCGTGTTACAGCGACAGTAAGCAAAGTATGAAAAAAATGATCGGACATATAATTTATTCGATGGTGGGGAAAGTATAATAAATAGGTAATGGTTCATTTTGTTCCTTTATAATTTGATCTTTATTAAGGGATTACATACGTGTAGTCGCGCATAAAATAAATGTTCTGGGGATTTTTTTAAGGGTTTTATTAAAACAAAATAAAAGAAAATACTTATTCCACATGATTTATTAGTTCATAAAGTGCACGAAAAAATTTATTTACAATAATTTTTGTATTTAATTATTTAGGATTTTTTAGATTTTTTGAACCACTGCAGAAAATGTGGTCAGCATGATATATGCTTTAAACATCGATAGGTCTGAAAAATGAAATGATATTCTTGTAATATAGTGTTGTCATTATGGGCTGACCTAAAATCCTAAAATCGGTATGTAACCCCTTAAGCGTAAAGATACTTGAAATTTGAATTTACAACATGACGTAAGGTTACGTTATAATTGATTACTCGTTTGAAGTATTATACGTATATCAATATTAAAATCAGAGAGGAACATGGATGTGGAAGAATGACCCAGGCTTGTGGCTCCAGGATTCCATTAATCCAAGAATACACAGTGTAGAGTTCTGAATAGATTTTCATGAGATTTTGTGTTGAATTGAAAATTCATAGGGAGGTATCTGGAATCTGCGTTACACGTCTAAAGCGCGATATTACGACGTTCTGCGCGTTATTCGCGTGACAGAGGAAAAAGATTAAAGTAGAGACACGACGTTTTTTCTTTTGTGCGGAGCGCGTAATGCGCAAGGACGCGTTTTAAAATTCAAATTCCTGCGAGACGGTCGAAGAGTAAAAAATGTCACGCATTGCAAATGTAACGCAATCAGTGGTAACGAGCCGTTGTAATTCTGTGAAACCCCATACTTTGCTGTACGGTTTAAGTGACGAGCCTAAAAACAGAGGGCTTAAATCCATTCCATTTAGAATTCAATTAAGAACGACACAATCAAACCGATTACTGAACGTTGAAAATGTTTCAGAGGAGGGAAGTACGTAGTAAATAATTGAACGGGATACATAGAGACGATCTGTCTACTAAATTATCGACAGATTTTAGACGCGTCAAGGAGGATGTCCTTTGTTGAAGGGTGGCGGGGGGAGGGAGCGCAGGGGTAATTAACAACACGGAGGAAATTAGTATCCCAGAGAGCCAATAATGAACGTTAGCTTCAATTGAATCCTTCCTCGGAAGTTCATAGAAGGCGTTAAACAAACTATCGTCATGCTGGCCACGTGGGAGAGCGCATTCCCTGGTAGATCCCTATAAATCCTTTTCTCTCCTCGCGCGGCTCGCCCTCCGTCTTCCCAGCCCTCTTCCAGCGAGGTTTTTCACTGTAGCCTTTCAACCAACGTCTGCTGGGTTCCGGTCTGGAATTTCCGGCTTAGCTTAAGAGCTAATAGCACAGCCAGCAGTGCTACACTTCTCCCTGCAACCGATACAGCTGATCTGTCTTGGCCCTTTACCCTCCCGATCCCTTGACGGATAATCGTTCACAGGGCGCGATTAATTCCCACCCTCCATCCCCAAGATTCCCCCGACGCTATGCCTAAAAAGACATAAGGGTTATAATTGCCTGTCGCGGAAAAATCTTACTCAATTCATTCCTCTGCAAAGAGCCATCCAAGGATCCACGCTGGTATAATCATGGTACTTAATTTTATTATCGAAGCCTGTAGTTTGAATCTCTAACTCTCCGCGAGTGTTTCAAGTGCCCCGAGGCTGTCTAAATGGAACATGAGACAGGGGATCTCGTGTCCCTCGTCGATGTAAAATACAAAATCGAAAGTGGGAGGTCAAGGTGTCAGAGATGAGTTGACGTTTATCTTCCTTGCATCACGCGTGCTGAAACACCCTGTACGTTGCAGGTCACATGCAATCGTCCGTTGCGGTAGTCTGTGGGTCCCCGGAGCCGCGGTCATCAAGAGAACGGAGGCAATCGTGCTCAAAGACTGGGATAAGGGAAAGCAGGCCAGGATGGAGGCCAAGGTTCGGTTGAATATTCCGTTGCGGCGAGCGATCAATAAATAGACGCGATTCCTAGGAAGCTATCCTGCGGGAGCTCCCTTCTGTCCGTTCCCTCTCCTATCCATTACCGTCGCTTTCCTATTCAAAGCGTCGTCCACGAATCTGCCATCGATGACGAGCGGAATGCGCACATGCCAGCTGTGCACCTGTCATCCTCCAACGCCGATAGCATTCTGACGTCCGTGACGACGGCGCGAGGCTGGTGACGAGCAACGGTGCGTCTTGTGAACGCCTCCGAGATCAACAGTTAATTCGGACGCGGATAACGCGAACCGGATAGTATTTCGCTGCATTAAGGGAAAAGAATTGGAATTTATAAGGGAAGTAAGAAGGTACGGTTAATTATTACAGAGGATTTTAAGTAGTTCAGTCTGAAATGGGTCGGCCCTAACGTCATAAGCGTTTTGGACTGTAAAGTATTAACGAGCTTTTATTGGACATGTTTTTTTTTATGTAATTACTTTTAAGTAATTATTTAAATGTTCAAGGGCCCAGAAGATTATTTTCCCCTTATCTGATCGGGCTCAAACTTTATACAGATTTTGTTTTATTGATTGTAACTATTCTAGGGAGTGGCGCGAAAAAATTCAAAAGTTGAAAATAAGAACCACCCCACACACTTTTGGTACACTTTGGGTAATGCAAATGCCGGTGGCATATTCTTTTAGGTTCACACTAAGTAAATAGTAGTACCTACAAAGAAGAAGCTTCACACAGAAGACTTACACACACGAGTACATGCGCCTCATATTGATATATGTACATATACGGCTAAGGATACTTGAGGCTGTAATTCTTGACAGCCTTATTTCAGTGCGTTCAAAGTGATCTGACTCTGACACATGATGAACTGCAAGTTTGAGCCCACTAGGTCCTTTATTCAGAGGATTAAATACTTACACACACACAGATGATCCATATATACATATTAAATTAACTACCTAATGGTAGTTAATTTAATAGGAATTCTTGACAGCTTATTGCACTGGGTTCAAAGTGCCCTAACACAAAAACTTGAAAACTTGGAGGTTTAGCACATAGAAATTCTTGTTCGGGAGACAAAAATCTACAACGTAACAAAAGTTCAGCCAATTTGACTGAAACCTTTTATAAGACAGTCATTTAGCACTCATCGAAGCCTTTGAGCGTCGTTAAGGTATATACAAAGCTGTTAAGTGTTTTATAGACTTTCTCGGATATTTATGCTTTATTCCATCAAGAGCATTGAAACGGATGGAACTTGAAGCAGCCGATGTACAATTCAATGAAACATTGTTACGTTGATTTTGAAACCGTGATGATGAAGCAGAATTGCAATCTCGATAGCATTAACTACGGATTGTAACGTTAATGCCAGCTCGGATAATTCTCTTTGATTAATTATGACGATATTAACAATACTATTGTGCCGTTTGATGCTATTATTCCACCTAAATTTCTAAAATACCACTGCCAAACGCAGCGCCACGAAATTTACGTAAGTAAACCATCAACTACAGTAAAAATCTCCACGGAACATTAAATTTCTTGACCAACTATTCGAACTGTTTTATTAAACAAAACGATCCTCATTACAAGGCTATTCCCCTGCATCCAAGCAGCTCGCCACTACAATTTCGTCTTGAGCAATTTATTCCCACGTTTCGTTAAAGCAACCCCATCACGCGCCTCCCTAAAAGCTACTCAAGCCACGCTGCCCTCAGCGAAAAAACATAAACGAACCCTCCCCACCCCCGCAAACACACTGCTAACACATCTCTTCGTTTCTGTACAGATTGCATTTGCAAACAGGCTCGATCGTCCTCGGGAATCTACGATTGATCGCATTCTTCTCCCGCTCGTTGATACCGTCCCTGACAGCATAGACGTCCCTCTCGGGCGCATTGCGCGACGGCACCCGACGAACCACCCCCGTCTCCGTGAACCTGTCCTCTGTGAATGGCCCGACCGGTTGCCTCGTCACAAAGTGATCCAGAGGGTTAAGATGCTCGATCGTCAATCTCCTCGGCGCCGCGCCGTTCGCCGCCGGCTCGCTGTCTTTTACGAAGTCGAAGAGACCGGCCACGCTCAGGCCGACGTGTGTCTTCGAGTCGAGCAGGTTCAGCTGCATCGAATTCAGCACCACCTCCCCGGGTGGATACCTGGCGCCGTAGTAATCGCGCAGGCACTCCTTGAACGCTTTGTGCCTGTACGAGCTGTACGTCCGCGGGATGTCCACCACGGGCAGCACATCGCCGGCGTTCACAATGGTGGACGAGTGCTTGGCCTCTGGCAGCTGGGGCTCTGTCTGTTCGCCACCTAGCGTGATCGATAGCGCGCGTGGCACCGCAGGTAACGACAAAGTGGCCCTCGGATTGCCCGGCGACAGTTTGGAGTCGACCGCGGCTGACTCCTTGGGGTAGAACTGTAGCAATCGCGGGTCAGAGGCTTCGTCGACCTCGTCCAGGCCGTTGCTCGCGTAGTAGTGGAAGATGGAGCATACTTTCTTTGGGTTGGCCTAGGCAGAGAGGATTTTCGGGGGGTTAGTAGCTTTCCCGCTGGTCGTTCCTGGCGAGTGCTGATGGATTACTGAGAGTGATTGGGGGATTAGGTAAGTTAGAGGCTTTAGTGTCTGGCTAGGTGGCTAGTACTGCGGGTGCCTGTTGTATGATTGAGATGTATCACTTGCGTTGCCACTTAGGGGACACAAGGGAATACTTTGATTAGTTTTATGGCGGGCAGGTGTACGTTGCTCGAATGTATGAATGATTATTAGTTGGGGGCGAAGGTAAATGTGCCGTATGTTTACGCGAACCCTTCTTTTTATTGTTTTTCTTCGACAAAGAAGTTTCTGGTTATAGGGGAGAGTTGCCTATATTGGACCGACTCCTAGATTGGACCATCTGTGTATCTCGATAAACAAATATACTTTGCAGTGTTTCTTTTGGTTACACCGATTTAAGGAATAGAGATGGAACGTGCGAGAACAGCGAGACGGTTATTCACTTGTTTGTCGTTGTTCGTCGTCGAGAAATAGAAACACGTGGTACGTGACCATTATTTTTCGTGCTATTTCAAGTGAATTTCTTTCTACATCTTGTAAGTTGATACCATAAATTTAAACGATACTAGTGTAAAGTGTTCTGTCACAGCTACATTTCATGTCCTTACTTTCCCATTTTCGTATAAGAATAACAATGAAAACATATTTTTTGTGTAACCTACTACTGGCCTAATATTGGACCAGCACTAATTGCTAGAATTAGACCGGTCCATTCTAGGATACAATCTATATCATGGTAGCAAATAGTTCAAAGCACACTAAAAAGGCTTTTTTGGTCCACAAAAGTGGAATGACGCATACGAGATTGGTGATCCTATCGGAAGCATTGTAGAAATATCAGATACAGGCTACATTAATCCTGGACTGCACTATTTGTACCATAAAAGACTTGTTTCTTCCTGTTTCTATCTTTTTTCAATGTCCCGAACGTCTTTTTTAAATTGTAAATTTAATTTCACTGGTTCTTAGCAGCAGTTCGACGTAGGAAACCGACGGTCCAAATTACGAGACCGTCTAGTTTTTTTACAATATTATTTTTATCACATATTTTTTCAACATAATAAATACATGATAAAATCTACATATGATGCTTATCTTTTCCCCGTTTCTCTTTGCTTTCTGCAATGTTTTACGCTTGTGTAGAAGAGGAAAATAAAAATGTGGTCCAAAATAGACAAGTCTCCAGGATAAGTTTAATAGATTCATCTGTGACACATGGGTTGCTTTCCTGGATTATCAGAGAATCATTCTCGTCGACGTTAAGGAATTTAGAAAGACCTGAGGTAATGTTAACTATAAATACGAAGCGGTCACAGCTGGGTGCCTCTTATAACCAAACATGTGGACACGTCACGAATAACCTCCGAGGCGATCCAATCACCGAGCCCGGAAGCTACTGAAAGCCCATGGAAATAATAAACGCGAGGCGCCGTGTTACGTACAATTAGCATCTGCAGCTGGATGACGAGGGGGAACATCAGGATTAAAGTGAATATTAGGGCGCAGATGCTCTCCATGATGAAAGTGACAAATCTTCTCCCTCTTATGAAAAGGCTGAGATTTTCCCCCGTTTGTCGGGCCGGTGTGTCTTCATCGCTTTTCTGCTCCCAGCGCCGATGTGACACATTTTAAGCTTTTATTTATAAACCCCACCAAACGTCGGCCGCCATCGGACACCCCGGGCTTTTCATCGATTTTTTTGCGACACGATGCCGCGGCAGGACGTAGAAATCTGTCATTTGTTTATGGAAATTCGTTGCGCGCGAAACACGAGTAACGAAACGAAATTTTGTCATTTTTTTCGCCGCACGCGTATGCACGCTGACATCTGTCGAACGTTGCTATTCTGTTATACCTTTATGAGAGGGGAAAATACTGAAATCTCGATTAATAAAAGCTACAACCCGACAGGCCGCGAAAGCTTCGAAATTAATAGCGAACTGACTTGCCGCGATATCACCACGAAATTTTCACCAGTTCCGCGACGCTCGCTGGGAATGGAAAATTTAAAAAGCAGGGGTCCCTTTTTCCACGTTACGCGCATCGTGTTATTCGCCAGTTTTAATATTAAAAATCGCCCTGATCGCGTAATCCTGGGGATTACAAAAGTGAAACATCCCCTAAGGCTTTCTCCTATTCCATCGCCAAAAACCTCTACCCCGAAAACTACTATCGGACATAATCGATGGAATATCATGTACCTATTAAATATTATATAATTCCCAAAAAATGTCCTCCGCAACGATTCATCCATGCCCACCGAAACAGGTGCCCCGAGCGTGGCACCTCGGAGCACGAATATCATTCTCGCCTGCCTTCTCGTTTCATAAATGTCCGAGAGAAGATTTTCATTTACGTTCGTTGGTCTCGGTGTCTCGCCTTGCGTCAACCTACACGTGTCACTGTGGGGAGGGAGCGGAAACGGGGAGCGCGTCAATCAGTGCTGATGCACAGGGGGTAACAATACCGGAAGAAGGATCCCGCGGCCACCGTCGACCTGACCCCGTAATAGGATGCAATTTAGAAACGGTCGAAACGGGCAATACCACGTGCTTCCGAGCGTAAATCATGCCGCGGCAGGCCGTGGGAGCTGTGCGAGGAAAATGGAGGGCAGGAGTGCATATCTTAATTACAATATTCCCACGGGCTGAACACAGAACTCTTGCTCCGCCGACCATCCGTGCCTCTCCCCGCCCCTCTTAGTCCTTCCAGACAGCCTGTAGGAATTTAATTAATTTGCCAGCGGCGAGCGGGCTCGCTCCTTGTCGCCACTCTGAAATATTGTATCCTTCCCGGGCCCTTTAAAACCCAACCGCCGCGCCTAAAACCCCCTCGAGCACCTCGTATCGCCTTCGCCCTCTTCACTCGGAATCTGTTGCCTCGTGTCCTTGCAACGCCGGTTGCACACACACCACGGGGGCCAGCTTGATTGTTCTAGCCGTATCATTTAATTCCATTCGGGGGCATCGACACGCGAGAGCTTACCCCCCTGGCACGAGCTGTGTACACCGTCGTACCCTTTTGGCGGCTCGTGGCGTCATTCTGGACGTTGCTTCTTGTGACATTCACTTGATGTGTTTGTAGTATAATCAATCAGCTTGATAATGACGTATTCTTTAAACACCACTAAATTGAATATTATTGTAGGAATGGATTTCGTAATTCCTGTATGTTCGGGAGCCACGGAAAAAAGGCCTCGGGGCGATGGGACTCGAACGAACCCACGATCTTCGGGTCCACGGCGCTACTGGTCAGCCGCCTTACCAATGTTGCCAAAGACGACACGCCGAGATCTCTTATTCCAGGCTCCCACATTATGTATTGGGAAGAATAATGCAATGCATGGAAAAAGTAGTCGCGGGGTTGGGATTATTCCTTTCTCCATTTTCCCTCCATTTGCCACGAATGATTGGTTAATTCCTACGCGGAGAGTTTGTCCCGGTGTAATTGTCTATTTACTTAGCCGCGCGATAACGAGAAATTTAATTCGAGAGCCATGCAAAGCAGCCGCGGGTACAGAGGCGTAATTCTGAGAATTACCTACATATTGCGTGCGAATGGGTCATAACCGTCGCCTGTGTCGGCTGCCAGCGCACGAGTGCTTTTTCTTTATTCAATCTAAACGTCTTACTGTGTTATCCACATAATCACCGTCCCTCCATATACCGGCATCTGGAAAGCCGGCTGTGCCTCCTAGCAAATGTGTGCGATAACGCGGAACGTGGAAAAAGACTTGTACGAATGTCTTGGTTAATGGAGGTTTTGCATCTCCTTTGTATGAAAGTCAGGGAACCTATAACTGTATCTCTTATATAACCTCGTTACTTATGCCGAAGTTCAAGTACACGGGATCCATTGGAACTGTTTAATGATTTCTATCGCTACTCCTTCAGGTTCTCTGTATTTCCAGCGACTTCGATCTTGCGATATATATACCAAGGGTCAACGAACATTGCAATGCTAAGAACGAATCCACCTTGCCATAACGTGTTTCATTCTTCTGTAGTGATTCCTCCGACTCCACCACCAGAGGGCCACTCAACCGTTCCACTCTCTCGCAAGTTCTCCTACAACTACCGATTTCTATAATATATCCGTTTCGTCGTATCTCTTAACATCGCAGCATCTACTGCTATACTCCATTCCATTTAAGAGTAGACTCATTCTGCGCAGGGATATACTATTGATTGATAGGAAACCGCCAGAGAAAGTGCTACGACCAATCGCGTGTGTCAGATCTGTGGGAGCTGGGCAAATTGGTTGTAAATCGGTAGGGACGTAGGCCTACTCCTTAGGTGGAATACTGTATAGGAAAACCTTACCAATGACTCCACTAGTAGACCCGGGACGAAACGCAACTTCCTTTTCCTTCCTTCGATCCTACCTATCACTCATTCTCAATCACGCCAAACTTCTATTATTCTTAATATAAGTACCTAGTACATATAACGTGAACGATGGCTTCATGACGATGGCTTCATGACGAGGGTTTCATGTTCTGTAATAACAAGAAAGCTATTTCAGACCCCACAACCTCGTCAAATTTCGATTGTTGCGCAAGCAGGTTAACATTGGTTGAGTAATTGCAGTATGATATTTAACGGAGAGATCTAACGCGGTATATGGCATTGGGCAATTTATGTAATACCGATACTTGAAGAATTACTCTAATCTTCTATTCTACGCTGCCAATTGTATAAGAACCTCGTACTTCATTCTTCTCTGACAGCTTTCCTATAAACTCTCCACCCTGTATCCGCGTTTAATCACAATCTCGCAATTCCCTCCTCATTTGTGGGAGAATCTGCCAAGGTGTAGGGAGATAACTTCAACGGTCGAGCATCCATCACCGTCGCGTCAATTTCAGATTGCCGGGAAGGAAAGAACTTTCCGGTCCTCCAGAGAACAAGATGGCCTGGCGCGCGCACACACAATCCCGAAAAACTAGCCACTTAGTTGGCCGGAAAAAACCGAGGTCCTGAAAGGGCTCAACTCGGTAAAGCGAAGAAAGGGATGGATCGCGGGCGAAGGAGGGGGCGAAGACCGACGAAAAGACGGATGAAGAAAAAACGACGATGAAGCGGGAACGGTCGGCCATCCGCCTCATCTGCCGCTGAAAAGGTGAGAATCTTGATTTGAGTGAGCGCTTTAGATCGGGGCCCGCCCGGAAAACCCGTAAAAAAGCTCGCCAGAACGCCAGGAAATCCTTCGGCCGAGCCATTAACGGCGATTTCTCCCTAAGCCATCGAATCCCTCTTCTTCCGTCGGTGTCTTCCAGTGTCAACCCCATTCCAGCTCGTCAAGGCGCCTCGAACGCCGCGATGGCAATGAAAAAATGAACAGGACGAACGGGCCACATCGTTGGGGATGGGCGAGCACTCCATCGAAGAGCAAAGAAGACGGGAGAAGAACGAAATTGCACGTATAAATCCGAATGACTCGTAAAAAATAGGTACACTCGAAGCGCGGCAGATAGGGGATGATGTTTAAATTTCAAGTATGTACTACGTCGCGTCGGTCGCCTTGCAAGCTTCGCAATGCCCTGTGAGACGCTTCTCTCTGGGTGTCTCAAAGGTAACAGGACCCGAATGTGTGTCTGGGAAATATAGAAACCTACTCTGATTGTGTGTTTTTTGAGGCTGTGTAATTTTAAGCAGCAACTTGGAGAAATTTATTCCATGTGCAGTTAGCACGCATAATTATGTAATTATTTTGTCAGCGATAAATTTGATATATAGATGTGTTTTGTGATCCTCTATTAAGGACTAATAGATAATAATCTGGAGGTTGTATTAAATATAAAGAAATGATATATAAGTAATAGAAACCAGCTAAACCAGGACTGAAAGCCAAAGGGCTTTTTCTACATTGTTTCTATAATATAAAAATATTGGCTGATGCAATGTTATTTCCGTGAAAATTTTATGGCAACTAACCTGACGCAATATCATAATTTTATTAAATTATAGTTATGATGTGCATTATAGATTGAGGAATAAAAAGATATCACGAACCCTTTGAATTTCTTTGAAATGTTGTTGTTGTTTACTGAAAGAAAAAAAAACAAAAGGCCCTAGACTCTGAGAAGGGCCCGTGGGTTTGTAATTTCTTTGAGATTCTGTGAATTAGGAAGAAGTGCCACGTGGCGCCCTCGGTTGCCATGTGTCTCAAACCACAGACGAGGTACAGAATATAGGTACTTACCATCGAAAGAAAACGCTCGTAGCACCACAGCACAGACGAGGTATAGAATAGACCTACCAACCAATGTATTTTTCTGTCAGCGGTTTGGGGGGTCCTAGGACCCCCTTACCATTTTAGTGTCGCATGCAACGTTACCGGCGAAATCTCGAAACAGAATGCGACGCTACGCGTGGTAGGAATTAGAATTCAGCACGGGTATAACTAGGTTATTTTTTGAGAGTTGAAGCCCGCGATTTACAAATGTTTCTGTTAGAGTAACAATTTAAAAATCGTCTTAGGAACATATTCCGTTCAACGGAAGAGAAAGGAGGATGAAAATAAAACGATATCACATTCGCCTTTTAACTTTGCTGTCCTATTCCGGTTTATTTAACGCAAAACAAATTTCATTCGTTTGCAATAACGCAATGTGTAAAAAGAGTGCTTTAATGTTTTTTAAGAGCACCTGTTGCTGAACCCCACCCATTCATCATGTGTTTGCGCATACATTAACGATGGTCTATATGATATAATACAGGCATATAATAATAACAATAATAATAATAATAATATCCTTCTACTGTACTATACATATTATTTAACAGGAACATATCGAACCCACACGCATCGAGTTTGGTGCAATTTTGCAAGTCTGTAGAGTAGCCAAAAATATTCGATACATATTTTTGACCACAGACCAGGTATAATGTATACCCACAGACGAGATATAGGATAGACCTATCACCTTATGAATGTACGTGTCGCCACCCAAACTGTGTTACCGACCCACAATTTGAGGACTGAATGTAGTGGCATCTGCTCATGAACAGCGTCCAACTCAGCAACTACTCTGAAATGTCAAAGAGGAGATACAGTAAGAGGCGTCACTCGACAAGAACAGAAATAAACTAAGGAAATCACTAGACAACCAATTTAAATGCCCATTCGGCAATGATCGGTAAGCTTCGGCAATAAGCAGCCAACTGCGGTAATGGCTGGTTGAGATACGTCCAGTACTTTAGTCGAGTAGCGAGTAATTTAGTAATTTACCGTGTTTGGACACTAAAATTTAGTCGAATAGTTTAGTAAAACAATGGTAAATTACTAAATTACTCGCTACTCGACTAAATTACTGGACGTGTCTGTTCCAGCCTTAAGATATATTTCGTCGATTTGAATATCCCGCTCGAATAGACAACCAATTTAAATGCCAAGGTCAAGCAAGGACTTCAAAGGTTCCGCCCGGAGTGACGCCTCTTATTATATCTCCTCTTTGGAAATGTGTTGAAATGCTGAAAGGTGTTGCGTGCTCTTGTGTACGTGTGACTTGTTTGAAGGCAGGCCTTTACTATTCTATGCTGCAGCCCGGCTTGTCAACGACTCACGCGGATTTCTCTCCGAAAATCCATTTCGGGGATCAAGACACTATGGCGCTCAACAATGGTATTTCTTCAAAGCCCGTGTAAGCTATAAATTGCAAGATGACATTGTGTATTAGTACCTTGCGTGTAGTAGAACCCTTTCACGTATTGTACGCCGAAAAGTATTAAAAATCTACGCTGTTACTGACATTCCCGCAAGTTTCTAATGCACTGTTTAATCATTCTAGTGCAGTAATAATAATTGGATTCTAATTGCCTCGAGTATTAGGTTACCGCCGACATTGAAATTTACAGTAAAATCTAATTTTTAAAAGCCTCGCAGAACGTTGCACGATGCATGAGTGTCGTGGGGTGCATGGATGCAACTGCAAATCGAGTTACTTTTCAAACTCGCATTGCGAAATAAAATTTTGTCTAGCCCTGAGAAATTCATCGGTTCAGTGTTCGGTAAAGTGTGTGCATGCATGGTGCATATTATTTCGTGATTTTTCAATTCGTGAATCAATTTCATCGATTACTGGACTATGTGGAAGGCCTTTTAACAGGATTCCACTGAAATATACCCGTTACCTAAAAGAGTTTTTTCAGAAACTGAATACTTCGTCGATGTTAGTAACTAAGGGGGAGGAACAAGTATGTCACTCATATTTCTCCAAATATTCCTCCAACTATTCATTTACACCAAGTTCAACTAAAATGTATTTATACATTATAAATAATACTATGTGACATGTATAAGCATTAACATTCATTTATCGAACGATTAAACATTGAGAATAAAAGAGAATTCATTCGGCGTAGAAAATCATTTACAAATCCAAGGCCAAATGTTACTAATTGCTTGATATCTCGAGTTGTATCGATCATAGTTAATAATAATTTATACTGGCCGGTTAGTGCAAATGTTGTTAACATTATTTGTCATAGCAATAGCCACTGGAATGGATATTTTAGCAGAAAATCCATTTTTGTCGAAGAATTCGTTGGATTTCGCAATTGTAATCAACCGTCGACTTTGTTTTAATCGGGGGACATGGTTTCCCGAAGTGTATATAGGGAGCTCACGGAGCTCCATGTACTTAGTCGTCGTCGGTCCTCCGGACCTGGAGGACCCCCGGGGACCCTGGAGCTGCCGAGCCTACTGGACCTCCTGGGGACGTGGTCAGGTTTTCAGCCCTGGTCCTTCCTGCACCCCCTCGGCCCCCTGACCTAGATTAACTTATTCGGTTGGTGCCGACGAAATTTTTGGGTTCGTTAAAAGCCATTCAAAATGTTATTATTTTGTCCCGGGCAAAACCGATTTCTCTTCCCTTTCAACTGATTTCTTTGATTGTTTTTCATCATCTGTCCTATTTCATACATTCCATCGTGGATTTTTGGATGAGCCGTTCTATTTCGTGTATTTCTTCGATGGGTTTGCATGATCTGTCTAATTTCACGCATTTCTTCGATGGGTTTAAATGATTTAATTTATTCGATGCATTATGTGTTTACATGATTTATTTTATTTGATGCATTTCTTCGATATGTTTACAGGATTTATTTTACATGATGCATTTCTTCGATTGGTTTACATGATACATTTTATTTGATGCATTTCTTCGATAGGTTTATATGATTTATTTTATTTGATGCATTCCTTTGATGGTTGTGCATGATTTGTTCCCTCTCATGATTCTCATCAATGGATTTATATTTCCTGCTCTTCTTCGTGTAGCTATCTGTACGATGGTTCTGCATGCTTGCGCGTGCTCTTCTGACATTCCAAATCATCTCGATCGGCACCAACCGAATAAGTATGTTCTTAGGTTCCTGCGAAGCCCACCACACTATTACTAACATAATGTAGTTGATTGTTTCAGCACTTCAGGTCCACGCTCTCGCGGGGAAGGTGGTTAATAAAATAATATATTTAAAAGAAAATAGTGAAAAGTGATTGTGAACAGTGGTAGTGAAAGAAGACATCTAAGGAAGCGTAGGTTAATTTATTATAGCATGAAGTATTTAAGGCCCCATGTAAAATTGCCAAGTAGTCACAGAATTTTATTAGCTTTGTTGCCCTTTCGTTGGCTCCTCATCTCTGATGAGGTGGTCGCCGCTGCTTCCGTTTCCGCACGCAAGCGACTGAGCATGGAATCGGTATGGGTGGATT
The DNA here is from genome assembly GCA_944738655.2 of Andrena hattorfiana. NCBI lineage: Eukaryota > Metazoa > Arthropoda > Insecta > Hymenoptera > Andrenidae > Andrena > Andrena hattorfiana. Next base: position 11,828,364 of record OX122893.2, on the reverse strand, counting down.
AGTTTCATCCCCTGGTGTTCTTGTTCAAAGGGAAAAGTTTCGGGTGTAGGGGATTTACCTTTTGGTACAATGCCTGCGTAAGTCACCCGGTCCGACTTCCCAGTCTCCGTGTTAGACGGCTTGAGTCAGGTCACACCTAGTGTTGCTCCTGACGAGTTGCATCGGAGCAAGAGGAATCGTTTGGGAGACGCCGAGCGCTTTTGCCTTTCGACTCGCACATTAGGGTGGTAGGAACTGCGCCATCCAATACTCGTTTCATGCTCACCCGTAGTCTTTCCTTCTTTGCTAAATTTATTTCAATCGAGTGATTGCATGGCAGTTCCCTAGATTCTATATCTAATCCGAAGAGATCGATGGAACTTTGTTTCCATCCATCTCTTTGGTTTAGTAGGCTAAGGGTTTCATGTACAAGGAGATCGATGGAACTTTGATTCCATCTATCTCTCTACGGGTCTCCAAGCGCAGCAACCTCCTCGCGGTGAGACCTGGTAATCGGTGAGAACCGAGCCAATGGCTGCGATTGTCAAATATTCTAGTTGGATATAAGAATTTCTTTGAGTTGCAATACTTTGGTGAAATGTAAGAATAAAATATGTAACTTGAAATGTTGTTCGATTCATTCACTTGTTCCTACCCGATCCTAGAGCACTCTATTTCCAATAGAGAAATTCAACTGATACAATTTAATGAAAAATAATAAAAACAATTAATTCTCTAATGATTACAATGCCACTTTTCTACGTTATTATTTTGAAGAATATTATTTTCTGATGTTTTTTTTAATACAAATGTATAATTACATACTTATTATCTACCGAAAATATTCTTCGAATATTGTTCTCGAATATCCCGGAATGACACGTATCTCCATAATCTGACAATTTTTAGGCAAACATAATCTGTCCGAGTGTTTTGTTTGCAATTAATGATATGTATATTCCGATTCTAAATGGCAAGTTAATATCTTCATTTTCGCTTTCATCAGACGAATCACAGCTGCTGATTTCATTATCAATATTATTTAATAGTATCGAGGTTATTGTAAACAACGTTTCTTTCTCCACAGTAGCATCCATTTTGATTTCGCATGAAACGCAGGAAAAAGCGTTCCGTTTTCAAAAACGAATGAACTTCAGTCAGGGTGAGGAGCGATTGCGCGCAATAAATGGAGGGGGAAACACCTACAGTGTTATGTGTGCATGAACTGCGCCTGCGTCAGTCACGCACACATTACCACCGCTCCTGCAGTAACGAAACGGAACGATATGAATGCGCGCAGCGACTGCGCTGCGATCTCTGCACTCACTGCGTGAATCGGAACGCACCTTATATAAAGGCAGAGTTAAAACATGCAACAGCGCGCATTGCGCGTCAAACACTCCAAATTTCATACGGTATGAGGTCCTACGTTGCGCGCTGACCCATAAAAATCGACCCTTGTAATGGTGTTCCGTAGCGCGCATTGCGCGTGATTAACCATGCCTTAATATAACTTACAAACACACCAGAAACTCTATTTTAACAAAGATTATTAAAACTAGAATTTCAATCGTTTCTCTCATTTATTGACAATTTTACTATACATGTATGTAACGGATAATTAAGCCAATTAACTGTTACTTCAACCGCTAATATAATACGTGTATAACAACATAGCTCAACTTTCTGTTTCATAAATTTCTATTTAAAGAATTGAACATTTTTTTGTGTCTTTCCTTCAACATATGTTTAAACAAATCTATTTCCTTTACACGTATATTCAAAGCTGTCTCGAAACCATAAAGGTGCAATTTCATGCTGACGCTCAACGCTCGTTTTGAGTGTCAAAACCAGTCACGTGATCGGTCCACGGGACTTTCAGCGTCGACGCTCGTTTTGAGCCTAAAAACCAATCACGTGACCGACGCACAACCAACGAACGAGCGAGTCAGAGCAAGTTAGAGTGAACGAGCGTCTAGCGCTGAAAGTCACGTGGACCGATCACGTGACAGATTTTGACGCTCAAAACGAGCGTTGAGCGCCAGCATGAAATCGTGCCTTCACAGTGCATCAAGCATCATACGAACGCTAAATACATATTTCCACTGATATTTCGTTCGACGGAAGCTGAATATACAGTGTCGATAAATTATAGGATTAGCCAAAACATGAGAAAAGAAATAAAAAGCTATTTAACATTTTGCAATCTAAAGCTTCCTTTTCTAAACGCAATTCAAATTTCGAGATCCAATTTTTGACGCGCGCATTTTAAATACCAAATGGCCAAGGGCGCAACAGTACACCGACATTCTAGCACTCATTTTATCTCCGCGATTTAAAATACGTTCATCATAACATGCTCTGATTCGCAGCCATACATTAACGATAACTAGTACAGAAACATAATTAAAAATGGAACAGTTGTACAAGTTAAAGGTAATACACTTATACCGCCCCTTCTAGTATGATTGGATGCGAGGGCGTTTTACGCGATTAAAATAACAAGAAATAATTGAAATGTATGTTTCTGACGTGTAAAGCATTGTTAAGGCCAGTAAAAATGTACGTTAAAAATCTCAAAAATGTATTTGGACACTTACTGTTAACGTTACAATATACATAAACGTGCATATCGGGTGTGTTGTATGTGAGTGCATGTATGTACTGCCATCCGCTCAACTGTCAGACATTTAAACTCTGCGCACCGGAGGTCGGTACCCGAAATTGTGAACAGCTTATATCTGGAAAGCGACGCCTCAGATTGCAAAATACTAATAGTTTTCGATCTCCTTTGCCATAAGGAATCTGCATGTTTCGCCTCGATCGTCTCATCATTTTTTAACACTCTGTACGTATTTCAATAGAGTACGAAGACACTGTACGTTCTTTTAAAATTTATACACAATTCGCTAATCTAATAGCAATCTACGTATGTATCCATATTACAGAGGATGCCTTTCCCAATAGCAATTGGGCGAAACCACAACTCGTGGAACTGTAAATCATTAGACCCTTGAACACATTCTCTTACAACAGGAAGATATAGATATATAATATTCCTTTCTACTTATAATATCAATAAAGTGCCATACATATCATTTATCTATAATTTACAGATATTACGCTTGCAGAAATTGTTCTCAAAGCTTTCTTCGTTTCATTTCTCATCAATTTACACAAACATAATCTCTTCTCTGGAAATTCTACGATTCAAGGTAAAATGAAATCCGGGGAACGCTCAGAATTTATTGCTAGCCCTATTTTCTTATGTGTAACGGTACACATTGGACATTACAAATGTTTATGACAGACATTCATTGTAGCATTAATATCAGGTAAATATCATACTGTGCTTTCGCGTTTACCAAAAATACGTAATTTTTAGAACTAAATGTTCTGTAATTTCGAGAAAATGAAGAGTTGGATGCCGAAGTCTGAAATATTCAGTATATGCCTGTACATGAACTACATGCAATGTATAATCAAGTTGCATGCATACTCTTCTTTCTTTCTATGCACGCTAATTAATGTTTTATGCACGATATTTATTATATATAGTAGGTATACTATTTATTATATACGAACATAAAATACTTAGTCTTCTTAATTATAAACAATCACAATAATATACAAGTATGTAGATCACAATAAACGTTACCTTTATGATACAAATTATAACAATACAATCGTCTACATGCCTCTAAAAATGGCTCTCAAATTAAATTCGTTTGGCAGAGGCGATACAAAAGAATCAATGTAAAGGGATTTAAAAAATCGGTTCACCATTGATCACCTCTATAGTCTTAAGTTCTTAATAAATAACTTAATCGCTAATAGGAATGTAAGGGGAAAAATGATTAAGTAATGTCGTAATTCAGAGTAGGAAATAAATGCTTATTTGATTAAGATACACGATATAGATTTATGATGGAAACAAAAAATTAAAAAAATCACTATGAAGATGAGTAAAAGTTGCTGATACATAAAACAGGATCTAATATAAATATCCAAATAGCCTAAACATTATGTATCCACATTTTCCGACAGAGTCTGGACTGGATACGGGAAAATGTGTCAACATAGCCGATCATTCCCCCCTCTCTGCCGCATCATATGAAGTAGTTAACTAGTTTCATAAATTTTAAAAGTATATTTGGCCACGAGAACGAAGTCTAAACTATGATACATTACGTTTGAGTGCCTAATCTCCAGAATGGTCGTATGACAATGCATATAACATAAACGTATGTACATATTGAATGAAACGACTACGGACAAACTTTGACACATATATGCATACATGTATATATACAATCAATTTGGCAAAGAGAAGGATATGCGCGAATGTATACGAGAGAAAGAAATTGTAAAACTAAACAAGCTATGACTCGTCCATTTCTATGACCTACGAATGGTCGATCTCCAAGCGTTGCTCGCGAGATTTTGATTTTGGAAGTGTTATTTCGGTTTAAAATGTTATTTTATAACTCATACATTTCAAAAAGTAAAATTCAAACAGATCACCACGTCCAAAATCAACTACTCCATTGTTTCTTCACCACTGAATTTCATTATTAGAGCATTCGTTATGACACGCAATAGACAGGTAGGACCGCATGGAAACCAAGCCCACGAATATGATCTCGGAATATGATTTCTGTAGCAGTCTTTAACTTTGGCATTACTTCGAATAGGAGCTTGAAACCTGGTCTTGTATGCTGAAAAACTTTTGAATGTATAACGCTTTAGCCGCAAAAATTGGATTCGTGTTAGTACTGTACACGATTAACAAAGTTCGTAAACGGAACTGAATTGAGAATTACGCGCGATAGGAAGAAATTGCATAGCTAGTTGGAATTATACGTCTAACTAATATGTCGCCTAAGGTCCAACACAAGTAATACAAACAATTTACATAATAAATCACAATCACTAATTGCAATAAAACTGGTAAGAACGTTACTAGGAATAAATAAGTATTTTATTACGATAATGAATGTCCATGGGCTTGGCTGTTGATTATTCGACCATGTCAGCATTCATCACCATTCATACGAAACGATGAATTTGTTGCCAATTAATTCTTAAAAGTCAAATATTACTATCTGATCTATTGGAGAAACCCATTGGTTGAGCATTTTCAACAAGTGTCGCCTGCATACTCGATGATGGAACCTCGACATTCGTCGCTGATGATATCATTTCACGAAGAGGTGCCCTAAAAATTCACAGATCATTAATACCCAAAGAATATTTTATATTGTTGAACCTATAAAATTATAACAAAAATAGCTATTATAATATTTCAGGCTTATTTCAACCTGCTCAAATATAATCTCATTTCACTATATAATTCGAATTAACGACAAGTATATAAAAACAAGTGTTCACGTCCTTCTCACACTTTATGCACTATGAATAAGGGATGAACTTAAAGACTATTGGCTTCTAAACACATTTTAATACTTTGCTATCGTATTAATCGAAGACATGAAAGTAAAATGGGCAAGTTATACATATAATTTAATTTTGACATCTTCAAACTTCAAATACTTTTGAACTGCAAGATTATTCCCGAAACTTTGTTGCATTAAAGTATGAGAAAGAAGTTTAGAAACGACTTATAATTTAAGGAAATCGTTATTTAAAATTAGTAAACTGAAAGACTCATACTTATCGCGCTTAATATACCTATCTGCGATAAAAACAAAGCATAGCAAACAACGGCATGCAAATCATTCATCTGAAGAGTAAAAACACGTTTAAAGAATACAAGAACACAGCAACCACACGTTTTTGAAATACTGAAATCGAAGCTGCATACTATATTCAAAAAATCTATATCAGAACTTATGTACAAACGAATAGTTACTTAAAATTACAAGTATTCATAAGCTTTCATGCATTTGAGCTTCGCGTAATCATAAATTAATTCATGCGTGTTAATTTATACAATTTAAAATATGTGTTATCGAGCTACAGAATTAAATTTTACAGTTAAGAAACATAATAGAACGGATCAGTGAGATGTAAAGAAAGCTATAGTGTAAAAATTAAAACCGACTTCAAAAAAATAAAAATCCACCAAAAAGTAAAAAATAATTTTTTTCCTTATTTAATCTACGACTCTCGATTTTTTTATGTCGATGCCTCATCATTTGCACTGGCGCCGACTTAAAAAATTGAGAGTCATAGATTAAATATGGAGAAAGATTATTTTTTACTTTTTGGTGCATTTTTATTTTTTTTAAGTCTGTTTTAATTTTTAATTTTTTTAATTTTTTACTTTTTAGTTATTTAAGTTACCTACATAACTACATTTATTTTGCAAAAAAAATGGGCAGCCCTGCAAAAGGAGCTGTTCGTAAAAAAAGAACCGTTTGCAACAACCGGAAGATTCCCAAAATAAGCGACTTGAAAAAGTGAGAATAAGGATGTCTCAAATTCGTTATTATTCACCAGTACTGACAAAATATTGGACCAATATTGATGCAGTGTCGGATGGAACCACCGGGGCATCGCCCTATTTCGAATAAAAAAAAGACCATCAAGTCCATATGCTGATGAGTTATACGCAGACAAACATAAAAAATTATGTACAGGTTGAATCTATCACCTCCTCCTTTTCGAAGTCGGTTAAAAAACCATTCATCGTTGCACCAATTGGGGAAATACTCTATACAGCAACGAAAGAATCATCCAAATCGGTCCACGCGTTACAAAGTTATGCGCGAACAAACATTAAAACGAATACCAGATAATTGTAGAGTATCTCGATAATACTACAAAAAAAAAATTAACATGGTACCACCGGCTCTTCATACTCTTTCAAATAAAAAAAGAATTCTCGAAATCGGTGCACCTATGCGGAAATTCTGAACATACATAAAACAAATATACGGATCGAATTGAGTAACCTCCACCTTTTTTAAAGTCGGTTAATAAATAATAGTTCGTAATACAGATCAATGATAATCATGTGCTAACAATAAGTAAAGTGTAATGACATCTAAGCAAACTACATATGTAAGAATAACATTAAATTTTATATATTATTGCCTGGTTAGTGAAGTGGTGCAATGAATGTTTGATGATTTATGTAGGCCTCCAGACATTGGGATCCTCCACAAGAGTTGTATGATGATCTGTGGTAGGAGGCATTGAACCCGGTGGGGAACCCACACCCGACGTCACTCCCGCTGGGTCGGGCCTGGATCCTCTGTTATTATTAGTGTATTAGTAACAACATTGAAGATCACATTCATCGAACATAGTATTGTAATTTATCATTATAATTTGAAGACATATATGCAAGGCATGTTAAGAAAATTAAAAGATGATATATTATGTGTTCGCTTAATAGAAATAATAGTATAGCTCAGTGGCGGATTTAACGGGCGGTCGATGAGCAGTTGCCGCCTGGACCTTATTTTTTAAAAAAAATCATGATTTTATCCAAACACTAAATATATTCTGTTCTGTACTACTACATTTCCGTTTTTAGTAAACTACCCCTTCATTTTCCCGAAAAAATGGGCCCCTCGGAACGTTTGCCACTTGGGCCTATTTCCTCAAATCTGCCACTGGTATAGATGTTTTATAAAATTTCATATAGCGAAATAATAAATTGTGTTAGTTAATTTACAAACGATAAAAGGCACCCAACAACCGCAGCGACAAATTCAACCATAAATACAAACAATTGTGAGATTATGTATAACAACGTACTCTTCCACCTGAAAGCGAACGGCGCGTACATATTATTACAGAAACACGTGGCACACATTCCATTAATAATGACATATACAGTTACCATGGTTATTTAAAACAGAAATAAAAAGAAAAATGTATTTATTAGTATTAAAAGGTACGCTACTAACGATCGATATACTTTCCTCGTCAAGAATTCAGTTTACGAAATAGAAAATAAGATTACTGCAACTTACTTTCTTCCCAGTGACATCAATCCATATATTACACCTGTCGCAAATATCAGACCACTGCCAAACACGCTACTTATCCCGAAACAAAGGAAGACTGGCGGAACGGCCATTCTAAAACGATAAAAAACAGAACATACTACGCGTCTAACCATTAGTCGTCGTAAGCTGACATTAAGAAAGAAAAAGTGATATGGAATTATGCTTCCAACGCTCTATTAAAAGAATAATATACTCACAAACAATATCCAGCTGCCCTATTCCAATAAGGTCGCTTTTCGACCCAATCGCTTAAGTTCTGTACAAAATCAATAAACAGACAGCAGCATGGGGCCTCTATCATTACAACTATAAAACCAGCCACCATTTGCCACATACCACTAATCAGGCAGTCTATAGAACCCAAGAGTATTGATGCGCAATTCCATGCTCCAAGAAAAATCGCAACTGCAACAGATCGATAGAAATTATCACATCGAGCAAGCCTATGTAAATCATAGACTAACAGCTATGCGCAGCTTCGCCGCGTAGTCGCAGGTATCGCAAACAGAAAGTAACGTGTTACATAAAGATTTCGATAGATAACTCCGGACATATATGTACTAAGTTGTTAAAGGCAAAGAAAGATCAGAAGCGACGAGTGTACCCCGCGTCTCAACATCGTACGTCTATGTAACGGTTTCTTATGTGCGTTTGCTACTACATAAATCCTGCGAAATGCGAGAAATTCTCTGAAAGAAAAGAATGCCAACAATATGTGAATCTTGCGATAGTCGAACAACCTGATGCGCTATAATATGTATTGTAGTTGAGAACGTACTTAGACTGCCTACGGTACCGAGCCCTCGACCAGCATACTTCATCCACCAGGATACGTCGTCCTTGGCAGCAGGGTCCTGCCCTGGTCTTTGCATGATCGATGATATTTTCTCGGCGAACGACTAAAAAATTCAGAGAATCATCGTTGGCAGGGACATCAGACACGTGCCCAATGAATTCCGAATCTGACAGATCCGGGATGCGCTTACCATTTTGATCGTTCCGTGCTCCTCTTCTTTATCAGCTGACAGGACCAAACGGGACTGACAGCAGTGCAAGGATCTGTTGATGTACTTACGGAGAATCGACCCGCGAGTTTCTTAATTACGTGGGCAGAGGCGCTTGTATCTATCCACGATTTTATAGATACGTACCAGTTCTCACGTGAACTTCTCAATGATTATGCGCAGTTTCTATTACAGATTTACCTGCTCGCACATAACCTCTCTCGCGGGCTTCTACCAATCACTAGCAAATAAATATTCGATACACCAATGAGATAAAAGTTCCGAAAGTTATCTTATAGATACAAATGTACTTATTAATCATGCCTATCAGCCATGGACATAGGAATATAGGGACGGAGGAATAGTTACGACTTTAGGCGAGGGGAGTGATATGTATTTGAGGGGTAGAGGGAGCACCTTCATCTGCCTGGATTTGATTGGTTGCATTCTAGGCATGCTCCGTACCGCAGGCACAGTTCATGACACTGTTACGTATTTTAGCGGGGAAATTGCGATGTGAACGCGGGTTGGTGCCCGTGGAGCGCTGAACCGCTCTGCTCGTTGGAGTGAGGGTGTTTCAAATAAAACAAAGTACACGGAACTATTTCAAGTTAAACTTCAAAGTATATTTTAAACTGTTCGGGAAGCTGGTCAGCGACAGAATGCATGTAGCGTTTCAAAGTATCCTCCGAGGTCCTCGCTGAAGTTGTTGGCCGAATCCTCCTAGTCCTCCCATAGAATCCTCCTAGTCCAATCAGGGTGGACATATATAGACGGAGCGTGTAGTGAGGGAGGTTGCAAGGTTCGCGGTAAGGGGACTGTCATACAGGCAAATCGGGTAGCAGTGGTTATGCATGCCGAATACTTCCGAAGCTAACCGACGTGCCTGTATGACAGACTGTATCTGAACCTGTGATGCCAGATCGGGGTTCCCACGAAAATTTCCCCCACCTCGCGCACACCTCGTGAGTTGGACTCCGAAGCGCCGAGCTCACGCTGCTCCGGCGTAGTGTGCGCGAGGTGGGGGAAATTCTCGAGGGAACCCGTCCCCGATCTGGCATCACAGATCTGAACCTCTGCCTTTTCCCCTCCAAGCTTACCTTCCCCCGTCTTTAGTCCCAGCTTCTGCTCTGTCTATATATGTCCATCTTTCCCTCCGTCTTCGGGTGGTGGTGGCAACTCGGTGGAAGCGCGCTTTTCCGTTACACAGCGGGGTGCTCATGTGGGAAGAGAAAGTAGGCTCTGCTCCGAGGATCGAGAAAACAACCCTTAAAGGAAATTTATGAGCGGTATTCATAAACGTGTCTTAAGATTAAGCAAATGCTTAAGCATGCGGCATTCTCTACTAACCTAGTAGCATAATAAAGGATGCCGATGCTTAAGCATTTGCTTAATCTTAAGACACATTTATGAATACCGCCCTATGACTTCCTTAGCGTCGCCAATACTTCTGGAGTCAATCAATACTCCTAAAGACTAACAAAGGACAACGCCTTCTCAAAAGATTACGTGACTTAGAAGAAACTCGCGATTCATTTCGGGGTCTGTTAATTGGTGTCCTCTTCCTGTTTTCGAGCTCTGTCCAAGATCTTTCCCACGTATGCCACCCGCATCGCGCATCCTTAATAATACTTTCTCAATCACGCGCATACATCTGCTTTCAAATTTCGCTCCTGATTTACCTATCAATTATATACAATTCCGTGGCTACGTTCAAGCAATAGCGTGACACACATAACCACCGCTCCTGTAGGTGTTTCCCCCTCCATAAGCGGTAACTGAAGCCCGCCGATCCCTGGACGCGACAAACTTTCATCATTACACATCACTGCGCTTGTGCGAAGCAGCAGCCAATAGAAAGAAGGCGTATGCCCCTCCCGCAAGGAGATCATCCCTGTAACGATTCCTCCGTCCCTATATTCCTATGTCCGTGCTATCAGCAGTATCATCTTACTTTCAACCCGTCCTCTTCAATTATTTACTTATAAACCACTCGAAATAAATGAACGGTACAGTACCGTAGTAATAACAATAGGCAACTGTAACATAATCGTGGCATTAGAAGAATAATGCCGGAAATAGTACGAAAACCTTGAAATTACTTTGAGAATTCAATGTCAAATGTTTGTATGTATGTATATAATGATTATATTCCTCACGATTCACATAAAGTGCGCTTAATTATTGCATCAACATAGTACATAGGTTTATAACGAATGCGAGAATTATATTAATAACAATGTTTATGTAATCTTTTTATTAGAATCACGTCATGTTGTGTATTCAGTAAAATCATCCATGTAAACGCGTTTATTCGATCTCGGTGATAAATCGTCAGTCGCTCCATCTGGGTTATTGTTTATTGATTCTTGGAGTACACGATTTCGGAGACGCTTAATGTGTCGTAAACGCTCCAGCCAATTAGAAGCATATGGATTGTGACTATTCTGTTCCAAAGACGACGAAACCATCGACGCAAGCTATAAACAGAAATATAATTAATCCTCAACTTCTGAGTATTTCAGGTTTATAGTCTGTCGATAGAATATAGCGCGCCCGTTGCCAGCAACCTACATTGGCATGAAGAGCAAGCTGCCGAGACAAAATTGCCAAATTCTGGTCGGAGATAATTTTAGGTTCGCTGTGTCGAATGTGCTTCGCTAATTCTTCTTTCACTTGAACCGTAACTTGATTTGTACCGTGATCTAAGGGCTGTATCACAACGCATGCATAATTGAACTGTCCCTAAATGAAAGAATCAGAAGTAATTATAGTATCAGGCAGATTTCTGTAATTATGCGGAACAGGTGTTTCCTCACCGATTTCAATAATTTTTCAATATGTTGCGGGGACATGATTCTGAAGAATTGTTTCCTATACATGTTACCGCCGCTCGACCTTCGTTTCCGAGATATTTGCGAAGAACTTCTGTTGATTTATTCCGATGCAACGCATTCCACTTTCCAACTTGTCCCGGGTATTAGTATTGGTTGGTAACATGTATAGGAAAAAGTTGTTCAGAATCATGTCCCCGACAACATATCCAAAAATCATTGAAATCGGCGAGGAAACACCTGTTCTACATAATTATCCAGATTTCTTAAGTAAGATATTAAGGCAATACATACTTTCACAGTCTGTATATTATATGGTTCTCCAGACTCGTTGTAAACAACAGTAACATAATCGTTTCCAATGTGTTGCTTTTTAGAAGTACACTTCGGATCGCTGGCTTTCGTTGGCATCAGAGTAGCCACGTGAAACGCCACCTAAACAAGCTTTATTACAGTTTGTCGTTAAGTATTTAAAATAATGTGATGCTATACGTGATTCATTCAAACCTGCGTGACATCGTCTTGCCAAATATACGCGAAGTTCCCATTCTCGCCGTTGCGATCTAAACCCCCAAGAAAGACGTTTTCATCGACGTCCTTTAAACGAACCAGGGTGCCCAATCGTTGTAAAAATTCTGTATATCGAAGCGATCCATGCTGATTGGCCAGAATTTCAATCTCGTTAGAAGCCTGCCCCGGGCCAACATAAAGGACTCCGATTTTGTGAGTCTCGTACGGTTGTATTCTATCTAAATTCGTTACTGCTCTTTGCACAGCCGTTGTTTGCGGAACTAATAAAGGCTTCTCTGACGGTGAACCGAAATGGGCTGTATGATACAGTTGCAAAAACACAAAGCTGCAATATGTAATTCAGGCATAAACTTTGCGTAACAGTAACAGCGATTTCTGAACATCTGTGCTTAAAAGTGGCGCTACGTTACCTAGGATTAATGCCAGCCTTGGGAGGATCTTTCACCCGCGGAGAATTTCCTCTGCGAATATTATCCCATTCTGCGCGAGACTTTTTAACGGGGCTCATTACGGAGATGGTATGGCCCCTGTCGCGGAAGGGTAGAGGCAGCGGAGGTAGCATCGAAGGATCTGGCCTTTCATCCTTTTGCTGAAAATAATACACGCGTACAATCTTCAAAGATAAAGCTGTGAAAGAGGCACTTGCAATTGTGTTTACTACCGCACCTTATCTGCAAGATGATTTCGTCCAATGGGCGGTTTACTTTCCGATCCTAATGCCATTTGTTTCTGCCCGGAGTCAAGAGTATTTAATCGGGGATACATTTGTGTAGGCGATTGCGGAGGTTTAGTACTAGATGACTGTATTTGCGTCGTACGCGCCTGCACCCCCAAAAAGCTTCCTTGTGGCTGTAAAGATTTATGTAAGAATAAAATTGTTATAATAAACTCTAAGCCGTATTATAAACTTCATTTATCTAAATACTACACCTGCAGAGTAGTAGGCGATGGTGGGACGGTATTGCTAGTAGTTGTAGTAATAATCTGAGTCACTTGCGTCGCGCCTGGATAAGATCGCTGAGATCGCAATGAAGATGGATGATCGGTCGTGTTCTCTGATGACGGAGGTGTCGTTCCCATACCAAATATTTCTTCCGGTATCGCTTCGCAACTGACTCTGCGTTCACCAATTCTTAATATTTATAATTTGTTGAACACTCGAGTGAATCTTAACTTCTCCGGATTGAGAAATACCTTACTTTTAAAGTTAGTATTAAGCATTATTAAAGTAATGGTACCTCATGTCTTTTGCGTACATGTTTTTTGCATGTTTCTTCAATTCGGCATCAAGTTTAACTTCCAAATCTGCGGATGAAAGGTCTCGATCTATTTGCTGTGAATTCAGCTTTTCCTTATTTAAGAATGGATTCTTCCAATTAGCGCTCATTTCAGGACTAGAATTTGATCTGCGTACTGGATTTCGCGAGCGACGTAAATCTGCCGATAACATTAATTTCTTAATGTTGAAACTTTATCGATCAGTTGTGGGGATAGTGTTTAAAGCAGTAGTCGTACCATCTTCACCATCCTCTAAACTTTCTAAACTATCGCGAGAACTTTGCCTTGAAGGGTTTGGTCGGGCTGGCGAGCCGGGTATCGCAATTGGACCTGATGACACAGAAGACGAGGTCACAGACTTCATAACACTACTATGATCACTTTGCGCTTGATCTCCATTTTTATCCGCAGTATCCTACAAAAAGTAATCTCATCAGACACCATTATAACATTCTACTATATGTACACACGTGTAAACTACCTCTGCTTCGTCTCCAGAATATTCTGACGTAGATTCTTGTTGCTTTTGTGATAAATCCTGGTTTGGCCTGTACAAAGCCATTATGTCATACACGGGGAAATCGACGTGTGTTTCGAATTGCATAGAATTCTGAATTCTCATTATCCAAGACATGTCGCCCGTAGGCCTGCGCACATATATTTCGGCCCAACCTTGACACCAGCAAGCACAAAGCACGTGCTCCTCTCGTTTCTCGCTATTAAGTATTTGTTCCAACTTGGACGATTCAATTTGATCTTTGTCCGTTTTCTCAATAGAGAAATCTTTCTTTGCCGCATCTAGCTCCTCCGACGTTTTCTTCAATTCCTCTGTCGGAGAGTTTGCGGCTGTATTTGCAGTAGAGCTTCCATGGCCTCCAGACGACTGCCTAGACAATTTGTCTTCCTTTGCTGTCTATATAGCATCATTTTATACTTTAGAAAAATTTTGTTAAGAGCAAAAGAAGGAGATGGAATAGTACCTCTGTGCTGGATGCTCTTCTTAAGTTCGACTGAGACGTTCTTCCATGTTCGGGGGATTGAGGGCCGGGCTTACATGCCGCCCAACAATTATCACAAAGTCCTCCGCGCATTGCTTTATTACTGCAACCGCTTGTCGTTACAGTAATAAGTTTGTTACCGAGCAACCATGTCATTGATTGGCCTTCTTTCAGGAGAAAGTCAGCAGCTGCAAGTCTAGGTAAAAGTAAATTATAATCCATGTGATAAACGATGAACCCACGCGGAAGAGAAGTAACAGAATTATAATTCTACCTTTTAGGCCGAGCTGAATAAGTCGAAAATGTGTACCGAGCCATCAGATCGATACAAGTCTCGGTGAGTTCGACGTGAAAAGTCATTAAGGCTTCATCAATCGGAGGTTTCAAATCTGAAACTTTACCATCGCCTAGTATACGATTAGCCATTATTGGTCTCTCTCTCCGACCTCTGCTGCCCTATAGATGCAGACGCGATGGTAGAGTGCATGAAAAAGTAACGAGTGTAACACAGATGTGACAATTTATTTACCTGCTCTGTTAAACTCGAACTACGTTTTCTATTTGATGAATCTTCATTTATAAAGTTGAAATCTGATTTCATTAAGTGCCCTTCTTCAAAGGGGACTATCACATTAGCCTTCAAACCCTGTGTAAAAGAAAGGGGAATATTAGATTTATGAAACATTAGCTTGCATTAGTTTTACCAAAACTTAATAATATACACACTGTAGTTATAAATCGAACGAAGTCTCTTCGAAATGGTAATCGACATTTCAAAAACCACACAGCAATTACATGATGCGCCAGGGATACTGTATAATGATCATACTTGAATGGATTTGTATATGGTAGGAGAATTGCGAACACCGACATGTACTGATCTCCAATAAAACTTGCAAAAACTTTTGGAAGTCTAGTAAGGGCTGGAATAAAAAGAAGGTAAGCATTGGTAGCATCCGAGAAAATGCACAAGTTTAATACTTACTGGATAAGAATTCCAAAATTGGTATAGCTATGTGTACCGTCGCTGAAATTTTCGATAAATTTAAAAGAACTTCCGACAAAAGTTTGTTCATCGCATCGCGCATTTCCAAAATGCATGTTGTGAGACTGGTAACACATTGGCTCGCGCATTTTGCTGTTAAACCGACCTAACGGATGATCAAATTCGAAAGCGTTTATTTATGTATTTATAAAAACAGAACGATCGAGTAATTTGGAAAAATAAAACTTCTGTTTCATACCTCTAAACATTTTATTAAACGCTGCTGCAAATTTGGCTCCAAATGTGCATGATACGAAGCTAACGATGATAATACTGGAAAAATATGAACGCGAAATTCGGAAAGAGTAAACTTTGGGGGAACATTGTATAAAGATTCTGGAAGCCTTAAGTTCTTGTCACTGACCTATCGGGAGACAAATAAATAAATTTATGCGACTGTTTAAAAGACAGAGGATAGTGTGTATAATAACGTACCATTGAACAAAGTGCGGCTGCGAAATAGTCAATGTCGTTAGTGTGCCGCGATAATACCAACGCTCTATTTTGCATCACTTGAGGCAATTCCTTTAACACAAGCTGTAAAACTTTCCAATCTACAAAAACAGAAGAAATTCTAATTTCAACTGTTATGGAGTTTATTATAATGACGTTTAAATTAAGAATTGTATAAACCTTTCTCTGATTTAATACAGGAAATAACGGCTTTGCATGCGTGTGCCAAAGACATATGAGTAATTTGACAAGATAAATGTTGTAATGGAGCTGGACTAGCAGGTGGAGGACTATTTCCACCTCCTCCGCTGTTTATTCGTTCAGTCGCAACATGTTCCAATATTAAATATGGGCTGAACCGTACTGCAATGGCATTCTGTGCATCTGGAAATCCAAGATGATACAGCGTGTTTGCTCTAATTTTCAGGAAACACTCCAGTATCTGTAAACAATATAGAATAAGTTTGTCAAATGAGATACTGTATACATATAAAAAAATAAGAAGATATATTGTATATTACGTATATATTACCAGATATCGAATTGAAGAAACGTCATGGAAGATAGATGGATCTTTATAGTGCTGTTCAAGATGATTCACTAAAACCTTATAGGCACGTATCGCGTGGCTTGATGGTAAGCAATAAATTTTTAATGTCAATATTCTTATTACTCCAACAACTGCCGTCTTTACATCTTTGATATCCGCATCCTTTGTAATTGGAGTGTCAGACCCGAAAGACTTGTTGATCAGCTTAAAAAATATTGAGCAATGATGTTTGCTTTGTAGATAACGTATTAAAGTCAATGTACCGAATGTGAGGAATTCAATACCTTCTCTAATATATCCAATAGTTCTAAACATCGTTTTGTATCACACTCGAGGCAAAGATCAATAAGTAAATGGGCAACGCCGTTACGAATTGCAATGTCTGGATCCGTATCTACGTGTTGAAAATATGGCACAACTATTCGTTCGATCAATTCGTCTTCGTATCTGGACCTATTTAAAGAAAGCAATGTTCAAAATCTATGTATCTTCGAGCTAAATTATTTTACAGTACCTGTTGACTTGAATGACACTTGTTAAAACATCAAGAACTTTCGTTCTAACATTGGTACGTGTTTCGATTTTATAGTAACGTTCCATCAAGTTGGCTAATTTCGATTGCCACTGATAATGAGTAGGCCCTATAGTGTGCGCCCGGTATTCGATCAATTTCAAAATAGATCCTTCCTGGAAACATATTTACCTTTACAGTCTTAGAAGCAATCGTTCTGCTTACGTTAAATAATATAATGTATCGTAATTACAGGTCGTGTATCACTGCAACGCTCAACAAGCTCGTAGAACCGTTGAACACAACCATTATAATGGTTATTATCCAGTAAATTTTCAATGCTATTTATTGTTTCATGTAAGCTCACTGAAACCTGTTTAGTCGCGGGCTGATTACTAGTCTCTGAAAAGAAACGAGATGAAAAATAAATTAAATATTACGCAACGTATTTAGATATTTAGAAATTCACATTTTACCTGTATGAGAAATAACTTCCTCGATAATATCAAGAATAATACTCCATGTAGGGTCCCATAACTCAGCACCATATTTATTTACTAATCTTTGAATCGATAGCGTAACTTCGTACATAACGATGGGATGATTACATTTTAAAGCCTTGTAAAATAAAGTCAACGATAAATAATACACATTTGGGCTATATGGCAGCTGTATTATATTAAATAAACTCTAATGCTTACTTGATAAAATGAAGGTAGAACAGATGTCGGGGTACACTCTAATTTTGGAATTTTATGCGTACCCCACAGACCCATATTTACATAAAATACTGCGCCTCTGAGTAAACGTACATCTCGTTGAAAGTTCACGTCTTGTAATAAACGACACATCGTATATAACGCGGAATGACCCATGTGAGTTCCTAATAAATTACGCATTATCTGTAAGAAATCGATCGTGTCAGAAGCTTTAGCGTTACGTCCTAGTAAATTATTTCTCATAGTAGTCAGGATAAAAGTTATCGTAAATAGCAATCTGAATAATCACTTACAACATACCTTCCAACTTATTTGACAATATGTTTCAACATTTACACTTCCACATAGTGCTATGATAAAAGTTTGCAACGAGTCAGACTGTAAATTACTGTAACAAACGATTGCGTCTAGAGCTTCTAAGCATCCGGAAACAACTTCAGTGCTGTTGCTGTAATAACACAGATGGCAGATGTACCTGAAAGTATGAAAATAGTAGAGTATTGTGTTATAACGGATGCTACGGTGTATAAGTAATCTTGAAATATTTACTGAACGAGGCCTGATATAATGTCTTCGTCTATATAAGCCGAGTTAAACTTTATGACATTAACGAGAAGGGACAGAAATTCAGCGCCCCTTTTTCCATCTCCCACTGTTACGATAGGCATCCAGTCCAGTAAGAAAGGTCCCATCCTTTCTTCTAAATGTAAGATGTCTTTTCCATTTTCCGTTAAGCTTTGCAAAAGTTCCAACCTAGGATAACAATATCACAATTAGCTCGTAATACAATTAAAACAGAGTTAAACCATTCCATCGATATTGCTTTCTAAACATCGAGAATGCATAAAACACATCTCTACGTATCGTACACGCAGTTAGCATATAATTGTTCTAAATAGAGTACATAGGCAAACCATGTTCTCAAATATTTCAGCGTTCGTCGAATTAAACTAAAGATATTAAATAATGCCACATCATGCTACGAGTCTGACGTTATACACCCATCTGGTTACTTTACTTGCTCTGTACGTAACGTGTTACTTCAATGGAATGAATTAACCAACGGTTCAATTTTTATTTTAATCATTGTAATACCTAGGTCCAATATCTTCAGGAATATTATGTTCTTTAACAACCATAAAAAATTTTACTCTCATTAGAGCAGAGAGCTTAGAATATTGACCTTGGACAAGACATCGGAGAAAGTTTAACGTCACGTGTCTGTGCTCACGAGGCACATCTTTTCCTAACAGATCTTGTACCAAGTACCACAATCGCTCAGCTGCCTTCTAAAAATGTTATTTTTATTGAAACATGTCGTTTGATGTTTGTAAGTTTGCTACCGAAAGTAATCTACCCACATCTTCCCACTGCTGATTAAGCACAGCATCGCAAAGGTCTTTAATCGCTTTTGTACGGTGGTGCACAGGGCTCTCGGGGCTGATCTCTTTCTCGAGATCGTACGTTAATGTGAAATCTTCGCGACTCTTATAGTTTCCTGCGGAGAAATTTTTCGTTCGTAAAACACTTGGAAAAAAGCGGACAAATCGAAAGTCTTTAGAATGTTGTGCATTCGGAAATATTGTTATATATGTTGTATCGTAATTCTGATGCGATTATTAATTTACATGCAGCAACGTGAGAAAATTGTACACATTGTATTTCACCATTTTCGATAAAAAAATACACTGTGCAGCAATGCATCGAAAACATGAATCCGCTAAATCACCTTTGTTAATGCGAAAGAATTGTTTCAGTTTGTCGTGTAAAGTTTTGTTGTCTTTGTCTTTCGAGCTCATTTTCGACATTTTATTTAAGAAATTAGAAGAAAACACTGGTATGTAGCCAAGATGACTTGTATCGGGGAACCGTAGACATATCAAAAAAACAAATTTGAGCTGAGAAACGTCAATGAGATATATTACGTGAGGAAAAATAGAATGCCGGAATACCAAACACCAATCAGCTGTAATCGGTGGGCATGAAAAACCTTTGTGAAAGAAGGCTATCGATACTTGTAGAATTCAACACCTGTATGGTGCATAATGGTGCATCCTCAAATTTTCATTTTCATCTAAAATTTTCGTTGCTGAAACGTCAGACTCTCAAACTGTAAAGTATCATTAATGAACTCCTGAATTTAAATATTTTATAATTATTATTTAATTAAAGTTTTATTAAGAGTTACGTGAAATATATACAGGGTGTTACTCTACTGAAAGTCAATACTCTTCGGGTGATTATACAGGCGCAAATAAGACGAAAATCAAGAGTGGCGAAATTGCGGTAATTGCTTTGTTTTCGAGAAAATTGATTTTGAATTTTACGTAAATACGCGTGTCCCTTAAGCTGGAATCTCCAATGTGCGACTGGTTGCTCTCAGGGATCGGCAGACTCTAGCTATCACTGATGAAGGGGGAAACATCTATAGAAGCGGTGGTAATGTGTGCATGAACTGCGCCTGCATCAGTCACGCATACATACCACCGCACCTGTAGGTGTTTCCCCCTTCATCAGTGGTAGCTGGAGTCCGGCAATCCCTGGTTGCTCCGGCCGGCGACGGTCCTACTAGTCCAAGGTAGGGATGATGATCTTTCCCATAGAATCGATCACATCCGATACATTCTGTCGCTAAGGAGCTTTCTGAACAGTTCGAATAAACTCCAAAGTCTTATGGCGTATTCGGACGGTCGCACTGGTGCACACTGAGTGCGAATTTTAGCCAATTGGAAGCAAAAGAGTACGCACTCAGTGCAGGTTGCCGAATGTGCTATAACTTGTAATAGTTCTGTATAGTACTTGGTTTTATTTTGAAACAAACGCACTCCGACGAGCAGAGCGGTTCAGCGCTCCACGGGCACCAGCCCGCGTTCTCGTCTTAAAATTCCCGCTAAAATACGCAATACAATACGATCTTCGATTCGTGGCCTACTTGAGAATCAATTTAAAAAATAAAAAATCGTGACCCGAAAGATCGATCTTTGAAAGATCGATTTTAAATCGGCATCCCTACGTAGGGTGCATTCCGATTCACGCAGTGAGCGCATGAAATTGGTGGTATCGTATTGGTGGCATCGTACGATTCCCTAGAATTTCTCTCACTTGCCACCAATACGATGCCACTTCCGATACAGCGAGCGCGCAGTGACTGCTTCACGTCTTGAGTTTCGGCGTTTGCTGCATCGGAAGTGAAAGGATTCTAGGGAATTCTCTGCACCACCAATGACGCGCAGTAACTAACGGTGCGTTTTGACGTGACACTAAAGTCATGACATTCGCTGTCGTGACACTCTATTACAGCGTGAATCAAATGTTGCAACATCGTCACGGTTTATAGATGTCATGATGTTGTAACATTTGATTCACTCTGTAATACAGTGTCACGACAGCGAATATCATGACTTTAGTGTCACGTCAAAACGCACCTTAAAACGGACGGTCGTCTCTGCACTTCATGCGCAGTATGTGTGAATCGGAACACACCCATAGTTGCTGCTAATCAGCGTTCAGAGCTGTGATGCCAGATCGGGGACAGGTTCCCTCGAGAATTTCCCTCACCTCGCGCACACTACGCCGGAGCTACGGGTCCGTGAGTTGACTCCGAAGCGCCGAGCTCACGGACACGCTGCTCCGGCGTAGTATGCGCGAGGTGGGGGAAATTCTCGAGGGAACCCGTCGGTTCGGAGCGATTCTGCTGCACTGATGAAGGGGGAAACACTAACAGGAGTGGTGGTAATGACGCAGCGCAGTTCATGCACACATTACCACCGCTCCTTTAGGGGCTGGTATTCATAGTCGCTACTTATTCTTAAGCAAATGCTTAAGCATGCGGCATCCTCTACTAACCTAGTAGCTAGTAAAGGATGCCGAATGCTTAAGCATTTGCTTAAGAATAAGTAGCGACTATGAATACCGGCCTAGGTGTTAGTTGCTATGATTTAGTGGACAGTTGCTATGACGATAGTTGGACCATGGACCATCGATAGTTATCGATAGTGATGGTATGATTTATTATCACAGATCCCAGATAGCACACAGACGTCAAAAGTAGCCCAAAAGACGTCCTAAAGTCGTCCAGGCCTAAAACGGACGTACAATTGACGTCTTTAAGACGTCTGTGCTATGTGGGGATGCCCAGATAGCACACGACATTTATAAATCGCCCTGATAACCATCTGTCTTCAGTCTGACATCAGATTGGTAGTAGGGTTTGGCTCTGGCATGAGAGCGTAGAGTCTGACGTCAGAACCGTAGCAGACGGCAGAATCTGCTGCGAATCTGCTGCCGATCTGACATCAGGCACTGACATCAGGCTCTGCACCCAGTGATGCCATATCGGGGACGGGTTCCCTCGAGAGTTTCCCCCACCTCGCATGCACACTATGCACCAATCACGTGCGTGTAGATCACATACGCGACTCTTGCATAGTGTGCATGCGAGGTGGGGGAAATTCTCGAGGAAACCCGTCCCCGATCTGGTATCACTGTCTGCACCTCAGAACGCAGCCAAATGCGGACACAGACGACTACGGTTCTGATGTCAGATTCTGCTCCCCAGATTTGGCTATCAGGGCGTCTTTCAGATGTCTTTCAGACTTTCAAGACGTCTTAAAGACGGCTTATAGACGTCGTGTGCTATCTGGGTGAGGTATAGAGGTATTTTATACCGTTGGTGATATTACCGCTTTTCAAATATGTAAAAAACAATTTATTTTTAATACAAGTAATAATATTATAAATTAATTTTTAGATTCTGAATTTGAGCTGTTCTCTTGTTTTAACTGACTTAAAAAAATGTTCATAAAATTTAACATCCTTTTCTTTAATCTTACAAATTTTAATAACTGTATTACGGACCTTGAGTTTCAATAATTTACAATAAAATTTAAACTTGAAGTAAAGATGATAACGATACATCGATGTTTTTATAATCGATATTTGAAGCTCGATACCCAGATAGCACACCTCGTCTTAGACACGTCTAGTTTATGTCCATTTTAGGTCTGAACGTCTTGATTTGTAACAAGACGTCTTTAAGACGTATTTAAGACGCCTTTTGGACGTCTTTAAGACTTTACCAGACGTTGTGCTATCTGGGTATGTAAGTATGTACATCGAAACCATCGATGTTTTTCTAATGAATGTTTATCGATGGCTTTGGTTATTATTGTGCTAAGTAGAAATCATTTCTTTAAGATAAAAATGATTTTTTCCAGTTTAATGCTTTATCAGTTTTAGCAGTAGTTCTTAAGCAAACCCAGATGGCACAACGTCTGGTAAAGTCGTAAAGACGTCCAAAAGGCGTTTTAAAGACGTCCAAAAGGCGTCTTGTTACAAATCAAGACGTTCAGACCACGGTGTAATAGACAGGTGTTCCGACTCTATACCTTTTTACCCGAGCGATTTTGTGTGCCGATTTCTGTTTAGTTCCCCTGACCGTCGTGAGAGGCGTGGCGACCTAGAAGGCATATACATATGTATTAATGAGACTGTAGTAGTATTGACTTTAGTGGTATTACTGGGCTTGCCAGAAACAACAGGCCACGCATGCGCGTGATGATCCCGTCCACACCAGGCGTGTATATATATGTAAATGCCTTTACGACATCAACGAAATCTGCCGGCCGCCAGAAGAACTAGGACGAAAAAGTCACACATTCTGAATAGGAGTCGGAACACCTGTCTATTACACCGTGGTTCAGACCTAAAATGAACATAAACTAGACGTCTCTAAGACGAGGTGTGCTATCTGGGAAGCGATCGGAACTGCACGGATATGAACTCACAATTTTCAATATCGATAATTATCGATAGTAAAAATAAGCCATCGATAGTTTTCGATAGTGAGGACCATCGATAACTATCGATAGTACCATCGATAGTTCTCCACTATCATTATTGTTGTTTATGGGAGCAATCAGAGACGCGCGTACTTACCTTTTGAAAAACGGTTATATCTATCTAGTTGCAATTAAAGAATGACAAACCCATATTGTGTGCTGTGCGGTAACCGAGATAAATCGGCTTCCTATTATTCGTAAGTAAATACATGTAATATTTAATATATTAAATTAATTAAAGTATGTCATGCACACAAGTATGTGATAAATTTAGGTTAATTTTTTCTACGATATTTGTTCAAATCCAATATTAATTTCATTCCTTCTAAATAGATTTCCAAAAGACAAGGAATTTCGCCAGAAGTGGCTAGCTTTTTGCGGCATTGATGAACAAGTTTTGAACACTGCTACTAAACTGTGTTGGAATCATTTCCAAAAAGATGATATAACTTGTTTAGCTAGAGGCACAATTGTTAAGCGCAACGTTGTGCCATCTATTATGAGGAAGAACGTATATAAACGTTCTGATTTCAAGAATGCCAATTTCAATAATATAAGTGTGCCCGCAGGAAACTTTGAGTTTGTATCTGTCAATGAAAGTCCCACTGAATTAATGGAAGGTAAGAATTACTGCATTTGTATGTCGTTGATTGATATACATTGAACTGATAAATTAATTGATTATTGATGACACTTATAGAAAGTTCTGAAACAGTCAATCGCCTGTCTATATCGCCAAGTTGTGAGAGTATTCAATCTTTCCAAACACCTGTTACACCTGTACATAATCTTCGTTACTTTGGTGACATTAGAACGGCACATCTCGCTACACCTGAGACAGCTAAAATAGCTTTAGAGGTTGCAAAACGGACCATTGCAAACCAACGGACGAAAATTAAAAGTTTACAACAGGCACGAAGCAGGATGTTGCGTCGATTAATGACAATGAAAACACTTTTAAAATTTTTTAAGAAGAAAAGTCGAATGTGTGAAATTACTGCTAAAAGTCTAATGCAGAAGAGTAAAAGATAACCTTGTAGTTATATATATTTTTAAATAGTCATGTTTTATTTGTTTAAAGATTTCATGAAATAATAATATTGCAAACCGAGGTTGCAAAAGTAAATATCAAACAAAATCAATACACATTTTTCATATCTATAGATTCAAACTTTTATCCATTTAATTCTGACACCATTAACATTTCAGTATGTTGATTTATAAATAAAACACTTTGTTTCTCGGTTTTACTGAGAATATTCTATCGAATATTTATAATTGTAAAGAAAGTAAAGGTCTGCTCTTCAAATTTCACGCATTTAGGCTAGAACCAATCACCAATGCGTAGGGAATTCAATCCCGGGATACGGATCCAAAAATCCCGGGATTTGATATAACTAATCCCGAGAATTTCGGGATTATTTAAAAATGTGAATTACTTTAGGAACCCCCGAAAAATATAAAAATAAACAGAATAAATAAACACAGTCATTTCATAATAATAAGGACAATAATAATAATGATTTATTTAAATAATAATATTAAGTCGTATACAGCTAACTGAACCATATTTATTTTTTCAATGCTATTCTCATTTTCCGCTATTTCGAAATCGCAACTTCTCTCAACACGTAAAGTCGAAACATTGTACTTAGATACATACGTACTTTAATTGCTTTATTGTTTCTTCGTTCGTATTTATTGAGACGTTATTATTCATAACTGTTTTATTGTGAAAAATAATTTTAGTTTATGTTTCAGACTACTGATAGAAAGTAAGTTTTTTTACATTAAATCAGGGCTGCACAAGGAGCTGTTTTCGGCGCCTAGCGGAGAGCAACCCGCCTGTCCCGTTGCTAATGTCAGAATGGGTGAGGAAAACTGCAGTAGTGTACGTGCATTTGGTATAACTTGAACCCAGCCATAGATACTTACGCTACGAGCCTACGAGCACACACATCCACTACTGCAGTTCTCCTCATCGATTCTACCTTAGCAACGGGACAGGAGGGTTGCTCGCCGATAGGCGCCGAAAACAGCTCCTTGTGCAGCCCTGAATTAAATAAAGATTTAGAATTTTAGCACATAATAAATAATTTTAATTACTGAAATTTTCTATTACCCAATCCCGGGATTAGTCCCGGAATCCCGAGAGAGACTTTAAAAAATCCCGCAATCCCGGGATAGTAAATAATGGCCGGGATTGTATTCCCTACCAATGCGGCACCAGAGTACCACGTGACCGTGTTCCCCGCTGCCCCGAAGCTGCTTCACTCTCCTCGCCGAAAGTCGCAACTATTATTCCGTCCCTAATGATTCTCGGATCACTATTCATCCCTATATTCCTATGTCCATAGGTGAAACAAATTGAAAAAGGTTTAAACACATCGGCTTGACAGTCTCAAGTTGAGAAGACTTTAAAAACAATTCACTTTTTTCTCATCTAGCAAATTAGCAATAATTCATACGTAAGTTGTTATATTGAATTAATTTTAAAATGGTCTCAACTCTTTTAAAATATTTTATTATAAATCCATGTTCGTGAAATATTGTAGATGTGTTCGTGAAACAGCCAATCATGTGAAGTTGGTCCATTCTTTAATCGTTTAAAAATGGAATCTTCTGGTTTGTATCACATACATTAATAGTTTAACTTAATTAAACAAAAATCTTTCCTTATTTATTTATGCAAGTTTTTTTGTACGGTTTCTTTAAACATAAAGGCCCATTAATAGGGATATGTACAGTAATAGGGGCATCTACTCTAGTAGTATTTTTAGAGCACTAAAGAGTTAAGTACTGTGCCCCGATTGAAAGAAGTCGGTCGGGGTTCTTCGCTCGCATTGGCTCCCGCCGCCCGTGTCCCGTTTGCTTATTTTGTATCGTCGACGTTGCCGCGCCAGCCAATAGGGATATACTATTCGGACCCTAGAATTTCTCAACCAACTTCTTTCAATCGGGGGCACAGTATGCGCATCCGCCATATTGGGTTCTCCGGAGAGAGAAGATTATTGAGTACCCGCCTTTGTGAGTATTGTTAGATTCACTTTATAAACAAAATTTGTGTTATTGATATTGAAGCATGGTAGCGCGACACATTATTAGAGTATTTTATCACATTTAAGTTTATATTTGGTTTATAAAGCGAATTTGACAATACTCACAAAGGCGAGTACTCAATAATCTTCTCTCTCTAGAGGACCCAATACGGCGGATGCGCATACTCACCTCTTTAGGGCTCTAGTATTTTCGCCAATTTTCGCCCTCTTGCAGTGAGAGAATGAAACTACGGCTTAATCATAAGTGAATGTTCGTGCACAGGACGAATCTGTCTTTCTGTAGGTACATGTGCGTAGAATAAAGTAGATTTTCTCGAGGAATACAATACTTTTTGTATTCTTTGTACCATTTCTCGTTATTTCAATGTCACTTTCAATTTACATTTCTCAAACGATACATTGATGCTGCAAAAGCCAATGTATTACGTATAATTCTAAGTAGGGGTCCGCCATTTTACATATTAACATTTTTTACATTTGTATACTATGCGTAATATCAATATTACAGCAGAATTTCTTTGAATACGCATAATAAACATATTTAGGTACATATATTGAGTGTGATTGATAATATATGTATGTGTGTATAATATTTACATTTCTAGATCGAGTAAAGCATCAAATGCCTTATATTATTTAATTTATAAACACGAATCATACCAATTTTGAAGTTATTTTGAATAAACCAACTGCATATTTGTCTGACTTTATGCGTCGTGGAGAAACTTATTTGTTCCAAACATTGTCAATAACATAGTGTATTTCTCAAGAATTAGAATTGGGGAGGATATGAATGAAAGTAATACTTTTTGTATTAACAAAGGATATTCTGATGGTTTTAATATTTTTAAATGATATAAAAAAATATATATATATATATATATATACACTTGTCCATTTGAAAATGTATGTAACTTACTTGGAAAGAATGAGTAAATGACTTTTCAATAGGTTTTAAGCATCAATAAAAGCGATTCACATTTCTTGCAGTTTGTGTTCTTAGATAATATAATCCTTCGACGAGTTTTCACGTTTCGAAAGTTTAACGTTTTATGTAAGTAAATAGATCGATATCGAATTCTTATCCCCTCAGACGTAGCAATTAAAAGTTTCAATTTTTGTCAGGTATATTTTTTATGTCAAGCGTGTTATGACTCTGGGAAGATGCAGTCTTTTGTCAATAATTCGCTACGCACCCGAATTATCTAAAAAGCGGTATATTCACAATCGTTGCGCGAAGGTGTATTTATTTCAAGGTGCTTTCTTATCAATCAGTGAACACCAGCCAGGCAGGTAGCACATTTAAATACAAATCTACAAACTTTCTGTAATAAACTCTTTCGTTTAATAATACGTCGCGTCATGTTTATTTTAATTCATATAGCCGAATCGAATAATAAATGGGCATATAAACGCGTCTTAACAATTTAGTATTAACAATCATTAATTTCTCGTATATTAACATTAAAATGTATGTAAAAGAAGGAATAAAATAATTATAAATAATTGCACTATGTACGATGAGCTTGTACCAACGTTTAGTTCTGTCGTGCGAAGATCTATAACACATTTCCTTGTTTATCTCGCCAAATGGTGATTCATTGATTTCATTTTTATTGCAAATTCTTTGCTATAATTTCCTGAAGTTATCGTATTAATAAATACGTACATGGAAATCAAATGTTTAAACGAGTAACGAACAACTCTTTAGGATAGGTCAGAGGTCATCGACTTTGCTGTCGTTCTCCGCAAATATGGCTTCGACGAGCGACTCTAAGAGCAAGCAGGAGGGGAAAAAGAATCGCCTGGCTTTAGAAAGGTCGCCTTACTTGCTACAGCACGCCGCCAATCCGGTTGATTGGTATCCGTGGGGCGACGAGGCTTTAACGAAGGCAAAGAAAGAGGATAAAGTGATATTTTTATCTGTTGGATATTCTACATGCCATTGGTGTCATGTTATGGAGAAAGAGTCCTTCAAGAATAAGGAGATCGCCGAGATTATGAATAAGAATTTTATCAATATAAAAGTAGACAGGGAGGAGAGACCAGATATCGACAGGATATACATGACCTTCATTCAGGTAACTGTAAGATTTCTCCGCTTTCAAAGTAAATGCGGATTAAGAATTATTATTCGACGTAGGCGATGACTGGTCACGGTGGCTGGCCAATGAGTGTATTTCTGACTCCGGATTTGAAACCCATAATTGGAGGGACCTACTTCCCTCCGGAAGACACGCTTAGGCAAACAGGATTCAAGACCATTTTACGCAATATCGCTCAAAAGGTATAAATACTACAGTTTATTAACGATTTAGAAAAGTATAACTATATAACGATTCATAAGTAATTCTTATATCGCGCTTATTTTTTAAAAGGTACACTCGAACGATTATTGTACATTTTACTTTTAGAACTCGCACGCAATCGTAAATTATGTTCTCAATTTTCAGTGGAAACAGCTTAAGATGAAAATGGTAGAATCTAGCGTCATTAATCTCGAAACTTTAAAAAATATTTCCGATATTGCACGTACAGCAAAGGTAAGGCAATGAACGGTTCATTTTTTTTGTATTTTTTTTTATCATATTTGTTAATAGAGTTATATTTATTATTGCTTAGTGATTTTCTGATGTAGACACTCAATGTACCTTTGGTGGAGTGCAGCAACGTATGTATCGAGCAACTCACAAGCGAATTCGAACCGACATTTGGTGGATTCGGTTCTGCGTATAATATGCAAGCGCCTAAATTTCCGCAGCCGGTGAATTTTAATTTCTTGTTTCATATGTATTCACGCGAGCCAAACGAGGAGCTTGCTCAACGTTATTTGCACATGTGTGTATATTCTTTAACCAAAATGTCTTATGGTGGTATACATGATCACGTAGGTCAGGTAAGAGTTTCAAGACAAAAAGAAAACTTGAAATTGATATAAGAGAATTTAATATCCCTACGTTTTTCAATTAGGGATTCTCGAGGTATGCTACTGATGGCGAATGGCACGTTCCCCACTTCGAAAAGATGTTATACGATCAGGGCCAATTAATGCAATCTTACTCAGACGCGTATCTTGCAACCAAAGACGATCTTTTCGCTGAAATCATCGATGATATCGCTACGTATGTGATTAGGGACCTCCGGCACAAGGTATACCTTTTTACCGCTTTTGAAAAAATACGCTGGCATCTGCATTCTATGCCTGTCGCACTTATTTCAGGAAGGGGGCTTTTATAGCGCCGAAGATGCAGATTCGTATCCCACGGCTGACGCGCAATCGAAAAAGGAGGGTGCTTTTTATGTGTGGACTGCGGCGGAAATTAAGACACTCTTAAATAAAGAAATTTCTGATGGAAAGGAAGTTAAACTTTCCGATATTTTCAGCTATCATTTCAACGTGAAAGAGTCTGGGAACGTAAAGAAATATCAAGTGCGTTATATATTTATGAATTAACAGTATCATGTGTAAAAAAGAGTATTCGTGTATGCTTATTAAGCTTCCACTAATCGCAGGATCCTCACGGAGAATTAACGGGAAAGAACGTGTTAATGGTATATGACGAAATGGCAAAGACTGCTAAACAATTTAATCTTAGTGTTGAGGAAACGAAAGCTTATTTGAAGGAAGCATGTGCCATCCTGTACAAAGCTAGATCGTCAAGGCCGCGACCTCACTTGGATGATAAAATAATCACGGCGTGGAATGGTACATTGTTACGAACAGATCTTTTTCTACGATATACTGTGTTTTTATCATCGTCCCGTGAATAATGAATTCGCTTCTAGGCCTCATGATAAGTGGCTTAGCCCGCGGTGGCGCGGTGTTGGGTAACAAGCAATACATCGAGTACGCGACAGATGCTGCGAAATTTATCGAGCGCTATCTCTTCGATAAGGATAAAGGCGTGCTACTCCGTAGTTGTTACCGTGCCAATGAAGACGCAATTACACAAACGTAAATACAGAATTATTATTGTTAACGCGCGTAGCGTAACACAAATCTTAATATCATATTTCTAGGAGCGTGCCCATACCTGGCTTCTTAGACGATTACGCGTTCACCGTGAAAGGATTATTGGACTTGTACGAAGCTAGTTTAAACGACCGGTGGCTAGAGTTCGCCGAGAAGCTGCACGACATTCAAGACAGACATTTTTGGGACGAAGCGAATGGCGGATATTTTTCAACGACGGCGGAGGATCCCGCTATAATTCTCAGGCTTAAGGAGGGTACGTTGAAGTCGACTCGTGATAATTTTAGCTCAATGATTAAAATTCTCACGGCTTCAAATCGTATACGTGGTGGTCGTGATCACGTTGCGCTATGAAATCAACCGCATTCTACAGTAAAGCTGAGCGTGTCCAAATATTTATAGCAGGGTCTGCTCAGTGTTTCATTACGTCCAGCCATTAAGTCCATCGGGCTACGGTAGCTTCGCTTACAGCTTTAATATTAGGCCAAAACTTGAATGAAAGAGAAAGACATGCTATGTATTTTAAGAAGATTTATAATCTTCTGTACAGTACATGATGGAGCAGAACCATCCGGTAACTCAATTGCCGCTGAGAATCTACTGAGGCTGGCAGATTATTTGGGCCGCGGCGAATTCAAGGATAAGGCTGTACGTCTCTTCGGAGCATTCAGGCGCATGCTGATGCAGAAACCTATCGCGCTTCCACAACTGGTGTCGGCGCTGGTTCGCTATCACGATGATGTAACGCAGGTGCGTGCGAGCTTGGCGACTGGACCAGGCGTTCTTAGAAGCTTGATAAATTTTCGACGCGATTGCACATAAATCTTCATTTCCAGATTTATGTAGTTGGGAAACGGGGTGCTAAGGACACTGACGATTTGCTCCGCGTTATACACGAACGTTTGATACCCGGGAGAATACTTTTCCTAGCTGATCACGACAACCCGAGTAGTATATTATTCCAAAAGAACGAGCATCTGAGCAAGATGAAGCCTTTGGATGGTCAAGCGGCGGTTTATGTGTGTCGACATCGCACGTGCTCTCTACCCGTCACGAAGCCTGAACAATTGGCAGCATTGCTAGATCAACAGCGACGAAAAGACACACGTTAATCAGCTTCTTTTTAGTTCGATCCAAGTACTGTGATGAATTAAGAATATTTAACGCATAGGAAAGTAATATATCAATTTGGATATTAAATAGTATATATTCTCTGTAGCACGTTCTACAGGCGGTTACACGCGCAGCGAAATGTAATAAATTGTACTAAACCGTATGTATTATATCCTGCATTGTAATTATGTTTTCGCAACAGCGCGACTGAAATATGGCGTTAGCTCGGGAATGATACTTGTTGCATACAGTTGTAAATATATTTTTTAAAAATAAAGCGAATATGTTAAAATCACGCGTCATTTATTTCAAGCTGATTATCATCCAAGTAACTATAGCTGCGACACGGTGCGTGGTTTCTCGTTCCTAGTCGATTTAGATAGATAACACCGTATTTCTAATTTCCAGCAGAGGTAGCAGATACTGCTTAGGATAATCTTTCTCTCACCGCGTATTGGTTCTTGATCATCGACAGACTTTTGTCGAGAGCGATCTCGTATGGTGCCTACCGCAAAATCTCGTGTCGAATTCCAACCGAAAATAGACGCAGTGTATAAAGCACCGGAGGAAGAGAGAGGATGAAAGAGAAGATGAGAACAGAAAGTACGAAGCAGGAACGAGAATCTCGTGCCGTTCGGGTTTACGAAATCAACGTGAATAAATTCTTCTTGCTAAATTACGGTTAAGTGCCGGGACAGCGTTTTAACTTGGACGCGGGATTAAAGGTTTTTCATACGGTTCGAATTTTGTGAAGAGCGTTCCGGACTATCCACTTTAAAGCTGGGACCTTGATAGACCGTGCGATGACAATGGTTCATCAACGAACGTTCCCTTGGCGTTGCAAAAGAATACATAATTTGTAATCGACCGTGTTTTCAGCCGGGTCGTTAGCGGCCGCTATCTTCCGCGATCGGAGCAGGCCAGGAATGACGATCGAGCCTGACGCGATGCTCGGCGAGCGTGTCACCTTGGAAGGGAAAGAAGAGGGAAGCGCGCGTGGCACTTGATTGGCAATGAAAACGAGAGGCGACAAGATCTCGAGGATGTACAGACTCGGCTACCTGGTTGCTTGCTCGCCTTCTAGTCTGCTTCTAGTTATCTCTCCCCTTTCCCTTCGGTTCGAGTGCTATCTGTGGAGATGTCTCCGAAAGAAGGGGGAGATCTAAAGAGGAGGAGGCGGCGGCGGAGCAGGAGGAGGGCAGAGGAGTAGGAGGAGGATCTCCAGATCTTCTCGAGGGAGGATGCAGGAGGTCGTGTAGCGGACGCGCGAGGGAGGTGTAGACGGAGGGGTCGCGCATGCGTTCAGTTTTGTCGACAAGGATGTTCGACGTTTTTTTCAGTCACCGGTCGACGCTGCACCGGGCACCGTCGACGCGTACGTTCACGGGTAACAGATTATGGACCGCGGTTCCAATAGTATTTCCTCCAGGTAGGCTAATTCGGCGCCGTACGTCGCGCACGGTCAGTTTATGAATTACCAAGGGTGGGAGATACATTTTCAGTGGAGGACAGCTCCGGGCTCGATTTTTTAACGGGGAGCCACGCGACACACCACGCGCCGCTCACGCGCTTCTCGTCTATCCATCTTGCTGCCACAAGTATTCTCACCCTGGTACAGGAGCCCCGTACGTTTTACACGTCCGTTGTACCGTCGTCGCTTCCCGTGCCCCGATGTGCTACGCCGTTAAAGGGAGCCGTGCCGCCGTTCGCCCACGTCCAGCTCAGCGCGCGTGATCCTGGTAGCAGGTGAACTCGAAGCCGATCCAACGAGAGGACACCGAAGGTGAGAGGAGCTGCAGGTGAGAGACTGGGCAGGCGCGTCGCGGTCCGCGACGGCCACGCACCTGGATTTCACCGCTGTCGTCGGTCTACCGTAAAATGCGGCCAGTGGAGATGCGACAGCTCCTTCGATCTCGCCACTGTGAGGAAAAGCGCGGCAAATGCTTCAACCGGTAGACCAGGGGAGACGCGCGTTACGTATTGCCCAGTGGTAGCGGAGTGACAGACGTAAGGGCACGCGGCGGACCGATCGTACTACTGGTCCTCGATGTTGTTCTCACCATCGCGCCTGGCCTGGTCGCTTAGAGCAACGGCCTCCACGTTGTCGCAGCTACTCAGGAAACATTATCTTCCCCGTGACAAATCTTCCAGCAAGCCCTTCTGGAGAGCTCCCGCGCAGAGTGTCGCGTGCGCCCGCCGTTGAAGACAGTTCCGCGAAGACGCATCCTCCCCAGATCGAACGGACGTGCCAGATACCCGGGGAAACATGTTGTTGCACTATCCCCAAGGGTATCGATACTGCTCGGCGACGAAGGCTGCCGGGGCAGGGAACGGCGAGCAAGGCTCCGACAGCGACGTGGCCGAACTCAGTGACCTCGAGGACGACGAGGACGAAGACGGGGGCGGCCAGTCGGCGGACAGACGCGTTGCCGAGGAAGACGAGGACGACGAGGACGACGATCAGGACGACGATGAGGACGACGAGGATGAGTACGAGGAGGAGGACGAGGAGGAGGGCGACGAGCAACCCTATCCTGGCTTTGTGCCGGTTGTTTTACGATACCTCGACCAGAGTACCCGACCGCGCAACTGGTGTCTGGCGCTCATCACTAATCCATATCCTTTTGGAACGTAATGACAACTCCTCTGTCCATTAGGAACGGTGATATTATTGTCTTTCTCTTGGCCTTTGTTAGGGCAAGCCACGTTACACATTTTTCACAATATTTCGCCGTGTAGGGCAAGATAAGTGAGCTTCTCGTTTAGGAATACATATGTACATCTCGATTCTCGAGTGCGAGCACAAGGTCCCGCGTACTGGGTAAATTCTTTCGGGTGGAATTCGAATCCGCATTGTCTTCCTCAAAGTACTTTGATCGCGGGCATCTGATATCGGGTGTCAATGGAGGGCATCGTCTTCCCTCGCTGTAGGGCTCCATGGGATTTGTTTCGTAAAGAAAATTCATTGCTAGACCTATGCGTTAATAGCTCTTCTTTTAAATTCCACTTTAGTTATCACTGCTACGTATAATGCTCACCTGACACCTGACATATTATCACACCCCAGTTATAAATACCTACTTATATAAGGGATGTTACACACGCAAGAATTTACCAGAACGCTTTAAAAGAGATACGTCGGAGACATCATCTTAGCCCTTTGAAGGAACACGCGTGCTCAATGATTTCATTCATAAGAGATATTCACTTTAATTTCCTTCGTCCTCCTGTGATCTCAAGCATCGCCTGTCATCTATCAAAAATTGTGACCGTTCGCACACTTTCGAGCGTACACAGCATTCATTAAATTATACTTCCTGCCATGGGTGTTTGTCCAAACAAACGCCTATCAATTCGAGCAATCGCCACGAAATATAAATTTACTCCGATCCGCGGTATCACGCATCCGAGGGATCAAATGTTTCCTAATCGACTCCGGACTCCAGCCCTTCCGCGCTGTTTCTTTTAAGAAAGCTCCGACGTCCCGATAGACCTGGCGACTGCAGTTTCTTGACATTTCACACAGGGCACGTTATATATAAACTGTGCACTATATATACGCGTACCCGGCCATACGAAAGAAAGTACGGTGGAAAAGGACAAGTTCCATGCAGATTCGAAGTCTCGGTCAGGATATCATGGTGGTAGGCGGTACGGTGCGCGAGGTCGGTCTGAAGGCGCTTTAAATAGGTCATTGATTGACCTATCCCCAGGCGAATCCCACTGTGCTTGTACGGATACCGACTACCCACACGACTGACACGTCTGTCTCTACGTATTTCTGCCCCTGCCTCCCTCCTTTTTCCCGCCCCCTCCTCTGTTACCTCTGTATACGTGGCCGTTTGTGCGCGAAATTGCGGGGTGTGCAGGACGCACGTGGTCGCCGGGCAAAGTTTAGTCAGCTACCAGCCGAGCAACAAGCGTCGGCAGAAAGATTCCCATTGTGCGCGCGGACAATGGACGGCTGGAACTACTGCGAATGCGGGCCAAGCATTTCGCAATTCTCCGCCGCTTTTATCCCTCTCCCGTTTGGCCGTAGAAATTGAACAAACGCTTCTGTTGTACCTGTACCTTTCCCTTCGGCGGACACTTATCCACCGGCCGGCAAGAATTTCTTCCAAACATCCGCTACTGCCGCTGAATGCCATTCGGCTGGCTCACCGAATCCACTGCCTCCCATTCCGAAGTTTCTCACTTCGATCCTCTGCGGATATAGAAAGACGGAAGTCGCGGCCCGTGTTCATGAATATTTTACTTCGGAACCAAGGTTTTTTCACTCTATCAGGTTCTTGGAATCTCTGGATCTTAAATGATTCGTGTGCATATGTAATATTTAATTGTAAAAGGGATGAAAATGACACAGGGATAGTAGTCAATTTCTATAAAGCGTATCACCTATTTTAACATATACTAATATACATGCATAAAAGAAGTTCTGACTAACTCATCAACGCTCAGCTCAAACTGTTTAACCTAGGAACGTCAAATTTAGAAGGTACATTGTTTTTATGATGTAGGCACCCACTAAGGAAGGATTTTTGGAAATTCCATCCCCAAGGGAGTGAAAAGAGGTAAAATGTATTTTCTCCGACTGCTGAATATCCCTTAAACTCGATTATATATCAACTTGGTTTTTACTTACAAAGATTACCCACGCAAATGCCTAAAAACCAATTTCAGGATTTTTCCCTAACCAACCCCTAAGGGGGTGAAAAGGGATGAAATATATTTTCACGGATTTCATATCGATACCTGGTTTAGCCTAACAACACCAATGCCTATAAGCTAATTTCTTAATGTTGCCCTAATCAACCCTTAAAGGGTCAACTCTAGATCTAAGGGTAATCTTTTTGTATCATTTCGTATTAAGTGTACACTGAATTGAGGTGTCTTAATCGTTGAATAGTAGGTGTGAAGAAATGTTCGTTGTACAAAGGTTACTTTACACAAATTACTTCAAACAACAGATATAATAATTCCTTTTAATTATTCTACCGCAACGAAGCACGGGTATTTTGCTAGTGGAAATATAAGAGAATAGAACCTAACCATTGTACCGATCCCCAGTAATCATTTACGAGCTCAGCCTCCTACGACGCAGCCTGTGTAACACAGAATTACAAGCTGTACGAATCGCGTGCAGCGGCTGTCCGCTTAATCATCTTGTTGTACTACTCCATTGTCCGACAAATGATACAGACGTCGGGAATGCTACTGGCCGCCACGTACACATGCTCGAAGCCCGCGCCGGAGATCGCGGACTTTCCATCATATTTTCGTGCAGCCACGTACGTCGCAACGTCTTCGCTCTCCCGTACGGAATTGTTTGCTATCGATCAGTTGGTGCGCGATATAGGATCGAACAAATTACAACGATACGGGGCGGCGGCAGGGGGGGAGGGGAAGAATTGGTTTAGTGGAAGCATCGATTAGGTAATTTTCTAGACGGCCCGCGATAGACTCCGAAGCGGGCGGCCAAGTTAACGGAACAATTTACCGAGGCGCTCGCCTTTTTCATCCCCTCATCTATCGTTCAATCCGCGACGGCCCCCCCCCTCCTCCGTAGGGGTGAAAAATAATCGAATGACCGTAGTCATCGACAAGGCAATCTTCGGCGGGCCCGAATGCCACCGGAAGTGACAGTCGATCGAAACAATTTGCTCGGCCGCTTCGGCCGGCTGATTGTCTATTAACCGTCTCGTAAATGAGATTCGGGGCATCGACGAGGAACAGGCGTGACAGAGGTTACCGATGGATCGTTAGACAGGCGGAAGTAATCGATCACACGTGCCGATGCCGCGCGGCGACGTATGGCGTTCCGACTTCCAGATGAGACGGCTTTTCTTTCCGGCCGTTTCGGCCCCGCTTTGTTGCTCCGCATTCACTCCGCGCCTTTTGTTCGAGGAATTCGGATGCGCCGACTGGTTTCCGTTTCAGAACTTTCTTTCGATTTCGGCCACAGCGAGGGCATTGTGGCTTGCACAAATATGGCCATTGAAACGGGCGTCCAAGTCCGTAAGGGTGGTCGAGGGTGTCGATGACGAGTCAAGAACTTGGGGGTGTTTGTGCACTTTTTGGATCGTTGGGGTTTCCAGGGAATAGATGCTGATTGGGTAACGAGAAAGATATTTAGAGGTTTGTACCTTCGAATATATTATTTTACATGTTGGGTTGGTGCTCGTGAAATTGCCGAACGAAAATATTTCTTGCTTTGTAAGGAACCTGTTTATTTCTTTTATTTTTATTACTTTCTGTGACATTTTTCGAGTCGTAAGGCAGTATTAGCAATTGTTATTGTATTCGTGTAATAAACAAAGGAACGTTTACGCTATCCGTGATCGATATTAGTTGGGAAGTTCTCAGGTTTGTTAGGATATGCCTGACAGGCACAACTCTGCCTTCGTAAAGATAGTATCTCTAGTCATCGAAGCCTGGTGTACCCGTTCACTTGTTTGGGTTGGTTGTTGGAAGTTTTTGGTGGGTTAGTAGGGCAGAAGGGTGACTATATGTGAAGAAAATGAATGAAAAGTGCAGGAAGTGTGTGCAAGTTGGCCTTTATTTTTTAGGAAATTGACGTGGAGCAGTTAGCGTAGATTTCCTTTCGGGTCACTGCTTGCTTGTTTGTGTTTATAAATAGTGTCAGTTGTTATCGATGTTGAAAATATGTTGCGCGTGCAGTAATGCAGACATCGTTCTGAATAATTTTTGCTTCGGTAACTTTTGATGGAAACTGAATACCTTAGTTGTACAGGGTGGTGCATAACTTAACTTAGAACAGAGGAGAGGGTGATTGTTTATGCAAAAATGAATAGAAAATGAAGGATAATATCGTTTTATGCAAAATCGGTGTTATAAATCCGTGAGGCACGCATGAGACTGGCCAGAGAAGTTAGGCAACCAGGAAATTCAGAAAATTATGCAACTTTGTGTGCCAGTAGAGTAGTTTATGCGTAAGACAAAATTATTTTTGTGGTATCTCGAGAACGGTGAGAGATATCGAAGAGAAGTTTAAACAAAAGTTGCATCTTTTTTTCATATCTACAAAACTGCGTGAAAATAATTATCAAAAAATCCATACTTTTCAAATTACCCCCACCACCAATCTTTAATTCGATAATTACTTTTACACAGTTTTGTAGATATAAAAAAAAGATGGAACTTTTGTTGCAACTTCTTTCGAATATCTCTCACCGTTCTTGAGATATTCCACGAAAAAGAAAATTCTGTATTTTCTTCAAGGGATAATTTCACCCCCTAAAACCGCACTACGGCAGCAACAAAAAATAGGTTTGTCTTACTTGCACACGAAATTGCACCATTTTCTGAATTTCCGGGTTGCCTAACTTCCCTTGTGAATTCTGTACAGCTACTTTGTCTGTCTATTACACGCTGCTTCTACTTGTCCGTTAGAGTGTTGCACTTTTCTACTTATCGTTGCTGGTGTAGTTCAAATCGACGCGCGTTACGAAGAGTAGCACGTTTCATTTTTTTCTTACGGACAACTGCATGTAGAAAAAATGAAACGTGCTACTTTTCGTAACGCGCGTCGAAATGATAGTGTTATATCTTCACAGATTCCTCTTTTTACTATATTAAATACTGTCATGTATCTCCATAGGTTTGCTCTCTTTTTATCAAGCAAAAAGTTGCTGAAAATATGGCTTCAGTGTCGCAGACAGAATTTTGCTGAGAAAATTAAAACACTATAAATGAAAAATATCAGGTTTCAGGTTTTTCAGGTTTTAACTTCTCACATTCTTGAAGAATTATTTCGATTAGTAGTAAAATGATTCCAACTGCTTTTCGTGGACTCTGTTTTTAATATCGACTCACGTGTAGACAAAAAACGGTGTAATATTTGGGCAATATTGAAATTCAATCGAATACAATTTTCAGCACAATAAGCAAGAAACAATTTGTACTGTTCACTTTATTATTTAAACCATAACACTGTCAGATACTAACACAACTAGACATGACCCGTGATGGATAGACGCGCTAGCCAAGTTCTCGCATGCATATTGGATGAATCTTCAAAATCGATTCACTTGAAACTAAAACCTATCCCGAAAGAATTTTATTCTCCATGACTCATTCACCTGTTTCCATATTAAAATTTTGATCCAGTATCTTTATACTTCATAGAAGCTTTCGCAGATATCTTCAACCTTCTATTAACACAATTCGTCTTCAGTCATCTTCTCCTTGTTAAGAAGATACTAAACATTTCATTGTATCATTCTGAAAAATCACAGAAGTTGGGTGTAGCTGATTCCAGGATTGCTTCAGTTTCGTTTCGCGTGACGCGAAAGAAGAGAGCCTTTCGAATTCTATTAGCGTCAAGTTCTCGATCCTGCACCTACTCTTGTATTACGATAGTGTCGACGGTGGTGAATCTCCGACAACCCAAGGAAATCTCGAGCGACTGTAAGGACAGGCGGAACGAAAGGAAATAGGAGGGAGCAGGTCGATGTAAGGGTGGATTTTCACAGAGATTTAGGTCTCCAGGCTCACCAGCTTCGCCGGATCGATCACCCATATCGCGGGAACAGAGAATTCGAAAGGAGTCTGGCCTCTGATCGACGTCCCTGACACTTTCATGGTTTTCCCCAGCAGCGTATCCCGCCTCCCCCACAATCGACCGCGGAATATTAATTTTCCGCCCCTCCCCCCTCCCGCGGCGCCATCGGCTGGTCCCTTTCGCACCGATTGCAAATTCGCTTATTGGTCAACAATCTGTATTACCGTGCCCGCTCCATCTTCGCCTTGCCCCGGAATTTCATCAATTAAAATATCTTCGCTTATTGATCCTCGGCGGATCTTTCAATTAAAATAACACGCATGCGTTGGCAGGCGTAGCTGCGAGCTTACACGGCGGCAGCGTGTTAGTAGCGTGGGAATACACAGTTTCTAATTGGAATTATCATCCTCTATGGGGCACCGTTACCGTCGATATCTGATAATGGGAGGGCGAGGAGCAGCTTTAGGAATTCAATTCGTTCGCGTGTGTACAGGCTCGTGCCTTGTACCCTAATTGAGGGCCCTCGATCCGTATATCCTCGCACGCATCTTATCGCGCTGCGTATCGATGGAATCACCCCAGATAAAGACAGCGCCCTGATTGTTTGCGGGTGCGAGCGATAAAGGTTATCGGCGTTGGCGTTCTCGATAAAACTTCCATAAAACACCCGGCGTGTTTCCTTTTTCGAGTTGATGGCTCGCCGGGCGGCAAAATGTCAGGATTACAGGGGGAAGAGTGGCAGCTCCTCTGCCAGTAACACATTTCACAGTGCCGAGGTTGTGGTTTATAGATAGCTGAACAGAAGGAATCCCCGACACGGTAGTTTATAATAACATTAAAGATGCAAATCCACGACGAGACGAAAATATCGTGTCTCACCGGGGACATTAATTTCACGAGACAAATATTTCATTATTTTATTATTTTCTAATTACTTTGTCATTAGCTTTATGAAACTAGACTCTCATCAGACAAGTTTCATGATATATTTTTAAAAATCTCATCTCTCGCGACATTTAGTTGTTGCTGAGATTTTTGTCTCATGATAGAAAAGGCTCATGTAAAAATCGCATCGTGGATTCGCATCTTAAGGGTCTGTTTATTCGCGCGAGATTTCGACGGTAGCACTGTGGATATTTCTGCTTGGAAGGAAAGGGGAAAGAAAATGGAAATAATCTGGAGGATGCATTATTATCCAGAGAAGAGTGAATTCTGTAGATGAATGATTCGAAGTAACGAAACTTTTATTGTAATATCTAAAAAATTTATTTGGCTACTTTGGTGGTAATTTTTTAAGTTTATAAGAAAATAAAGTTTAGTGAGAATTATTTTATCAACGAGTGACATTAAATTCATCAGTCGAGAGATCTTTAATAAATATAAAAAAAAGGCACCTGATGTAAAAATTGGTTATTCAAAATGTTGACAAATTTTAATTTTCAATTAAATTCAAATAAAAATGTTTCATTTATGTTTGTTCAAAAATCTGTCTAGTTTTTAGGCTATGTCTTTATTAATTTTTACTTTTTAATGTTTGAAAGTTATCTAGATTAAAATTTTATTTTATAAATTTATTAATCAGTCATTAAACGGATATTTTACAGATGTACCTATGTATCAACACGCCACAAAGAAGCACACTTTGCTTTAAACGAAATAACATTTTTTCATTTATTTTGTATGTATTTTCTCAAGTTTTCACTTACAACATATCAAAGAGAAAGGACCAGGATATATTTTAGCATATTTGTTATTAAGTAATTAATTCAACCAAAAATGACAAAAATTGAAAACTGAAAAACACATCAACTTGCCCCGGTATCCCCTAAGGCCTATCTCATACTAATCGAATTTCTTATAAGAATAGTAGCAAATATCCTTAAGGGGCCATGCTTACCTGTGAGGTCTGAGAATGCATTTCGGGATTTTCGGGATTTTTTTTCAAAACTTGAAGACCTTTTCAAATAAACGGTTGTGTATTCGAAAGTATATATTTTAAAGTTCTTGTAGTATTTTTTGCAATTCAATATGTAAATAAATACAGGAATTGTGGGCGAACTCCCAGCAGTGTTTTTTTACTTAAGCACTTTACGGTGACCAGTGCAAATTTGACATGGTTCATCAGAAATAAAAAATTCGACCAAATTTTGTTAGTATATTAGATTATTTAGTGTCCAATCGTGGCTTTTTTAATTTCGTTGCGTAGCATTTATTTTGCAGATGAAAAGTGATGAAATATGAGACGAAATCAGAGTGATTCTGTGGCGAAAATCGATACATTTAGTCGAATTTTTTATTTCGGATAAACCAGACCAACACTGCAGTGGTCACCGTAAAGTGCTTAAATAAAAAAACGCTGCTGGGAGTTCGCCCACAATTCCTTTATCTATTTATATATTCCATTGCAAAAATACTACAAGAACTTTAAAATATATACTTTCGAATATACAACCGTATATTTAAAAGAGTCTACAAGTTTTTCCAAAACAAAATCCCGAAAATACATGTGTTCTCAGACCTCATAGGTAGACAAGTAGTGAATAAAATGAAGAAATCCC
Source organism: Andrena hattorfiana (assembly GCA_944738655.2). Taxonomy (NCBI): domain Eukaryota; kingdom Metazoa; phylum Arthropoda; class Insecta; order Hymenoptera; family Andrenidae; genus Andrena; species Andrena hattorfiana. Next base: position 11,785,416 of record OX122893.2, on the reverse strand, counting down.
TTGCTAAGTCCTTCTCTGTAATCAGCAAGTCAAAGAAGACTGCAAGCGACAGGCAAATTTTCACACAAAAACCAGACACGACGTTTTAAAGCAAGCAAGGAGACATCCAAGGCAGGAAAATTTTTAATATTCCAGAACATAATCGAAACACGCCTTTCCGTAAGTAATGCTAAATTTACTTTGTTAGCGGCAGTCAACAAGAGGTAAATGCGGGCTGTTCCCTCTATAGGATTTACCACGCTGGAGTTTATGATTGACACTTTAATTAAAACTTTCCCCGGGATCAGTAGGTTTTTGCAATCGAACCGTGCTAACCACGAAACAGTAATATTTTAACGCTCCCTTTTTTTCCACGAGCCCATTGTTCTCGGTAACGAGCGGCCCCGAATCCGAAAACAAATTGTTCGTGCGCGAACAGATTAACGTTGGTATAAACAGCCGCATAGATCGCGTTGAATAATTGTGCATCGTGACCTAGAAGGGACGAGAGCGGCCGGGCGGTCTCGGTGCTCTCGCACGTTTGCGGGAGCCTGCGTGACCAAGTTTACTTCTCCACCACTCCGCTGTATCAAAATGTGCATAATCCATCGCGTACCAGCTTAATCATGAATAAGGCTGGCTGGCATTTAATACTTTTGTAAGACGGGGTATCGGGGGCATATTAAAGGGACGTCTAAATTTGATTTAACCTGGCGAGAACTGTTCACCGAGCCACCCCTTGCGGGTATATTACATTGCAGAGACATATTGTTATCGTAAGCGAGTAAGGTTCAAAGTCATTAGCACATTTCAAGAACCCAGGGTTGCACTCGGCACACTGTTTACGTATGGTACTTTACCACTTCGACAGGCGTGGACGTTTTTTCACGCCGAGTGGTGTTTCCGCGTGGATATTTTCTGGATGGAATCGGAAAAACCACCAGAGAGTCCTTGGAAGTCAACTTCGGGAACAAACCAAGCTCGTGGCTCGCTTTGTACAAAAACCTTCCGGCTTGAAGGGGCATTTTTTAGAAGCTCACGCCACTCGGAATGTGCCGCTCGAGGTGCAGGGGTGCGAAGGCATTTGGCCAAATGCATGCAGCTTTGTGATAGGCGGCGAAGAACACGCTCGGTGGTTCGTAACCTCAGGGTTGTCGCTTATACGCCACTTCAGCGGGTCCGAAATTAGTCGCCATGTCTCTGCGAGGGCGCAGTGCCTTCCAGTGGCCGTCAGTCCTCGCGGAAGATTGAGCAGAAAGCGAGACGAAAAATATCTAAAAAGCCCGGGGCAACTGTTGCGCGTGTTTTTACTCGATCGTCAGGCCGTCGGGGGAGGGCGATCGTCGGGCAAGCGTGCTGCTTGTTACTTTCTGCATTAGCGCGAGTCCGCGAGTCGCGCCAAGATTCGAGGGTTACACGGAGGGAGCCTGGCGGAGGCCAGCCGTTTATTGATCGGACACACTCCGCATGTTTGCGGAAAGCAGATAACGCAGCAGGTTTCTCGCGATTTGTCCGAGGAAACGTCTCGTCCAGTTCTGTTTTCTCCCGACCTCCCCTCGGGGTCCACTCATGAGGGAAGGGGGCCAGGGAGTCGCACCACTTAGCGAGTCGAACCGTTGTCGCCAGTCATCCGGCATCGATACGCAGAGGTGCCTTCGTGTAGCGCACTAGGGGGGCCCTTATCTATACGTGTGGAAATTTTGTTTTGTATTTCTTTGCTCTCACCCCCTATACTATTTTTTTTATCAAAAAAAGTAGTACCTGAGAAAGTTTATTGAAATTGAACAACAGAAAAGAGTGCCGACCATGCCTTACAGTTTAGAATTCATTGATAGTTTGAATTTGAAGATTTTCCCAAAAATGGTAAGCCCTATCGAAATTTTGTTCAAATAATATTAAAAGAGCATTCAATTTTCTATAATTACTCTCTACATAATTTTTTCGTGCTTCAAACCATTTTTTAGATAACAGCGTTTGAATATAGAGAGATCCGTGCTATGCGCGTGTAGGCAATACTTTACGCCGTGCAGGTGGGATCCGCGAAGTGCGGAGCTCCCTATATTCAAACGCTATTATTTAAAAAATGGTTGGAAGCACGAAAAACCTATATATACAGTAATTGTAGAAAATTGAACGCTCTTCTAATATTATTTGATCAAAATTTCGATAGGACTTACCATTTTTGAGAAATTCTTCAAATTCAAACCATTGATGAATTCTAAACTTTAAGGCCTGGTCGGCACCATTTCCTGTTGTCCGATTGCAATAAACTTTCTCAGGAACTATTTTTTTATCCAATGGAACCATGTTAGGGGGTGAGAGCAGAATAAATCGCAGGTTGAAAATAAGAGCCACCCTAGTACCGCACGCCTCCCTCGAGCCGCGTTGAACAATATCAATGGATCGGTATCGCATCGTGTTCTATGTATACATCGAGTAGTCACAATCCAAGCGCTAAAAGTAAGGAGGGTTATGTTTGAACGGCTTAAAAACTGGTCGGGATGAAGTATATTTGCAAATCGAGGTAGAAGCTAGAGTAGGAGATTTTCATTTAACTCGTGCCCTACTTGCCTTCCGTTTACGAGTAACTTCAACAGCACTGGTGTTAGAAGTATAGTATACACTCAGTAATACAGTATGGCAAGTAACTAATTGAGCTAATACAAGGTTCCAGGATCGCTGAGGAGCGTTATGTTTGAAGAGACTTAAGAAATGGTCATGATAAAATATATACTTGTATATCGAGGTAGAAGCTGGCGTGGGAGGTTTTCTTTCAAGTCATATTTTACTTGTTGCTGCTTATTAAAAATATGTTATTCATGCAGTGATATAGTATGGCGAGTCAGCTGATCCAAGGTTCAGCGGTTGCTAAAGGGTGCCATGTTTGAGTGGCTTAAGAAGTGGTCACGGCAGGATGGTTCCCTTTAGTAAATAGCTTTTCTTAGGACCCGGAAGGGTTGGTAGAGTGACGAGCCAGCTTCTGGATGAAAAATATCTGATATAAATTGAGGCAGGGTGCCAAATTATTTAGCTCCGCTCCAGATTTCAGCGGGATTTATTTTCCAGCGCGATAGAACGGATTGCTCTTCTCGTATAACACGTCGGACCTAATTCATTTGATGTATGCCCGTAGAAATGGGAGACGGGAAGCTGCTGTTCTAACAATAGCGCCGGCTATTGAGAATTTATGTTTGGAAAGCAATTGCTTTCTCGTCAGTGCCAGGTCTGGCCTTGATTTTTACTATTGGCGGCTGTGGAAAGTGATTCCGTCGCTGGAACTACTGTGCCGGTCTTCGACCGACTTGAACCTCCTTCTTCAGTAAAACTACGCCACGGCTGCGTGCAGTGGCGGATTTAACAGAGCGGCCAATGAGCAGTTGCCACCTGGAACCCTGCCCCCTGGGCCCCATCCTTAAAGAAATTATGATTTTATCCAAACCATATTTTTTTTTCTGTGTTATTACACTGAGCCCGTTTTCAGTAAACTACAGTTTTATTTTCCTGAAAAAGGGCCCCTGCTCAGAAGGCCCCCTAGGGCCCTGTCTTAAAACAAATTATGATTTTATCCAAGCATTATATTTTTTTTCTATACTTTTCTGTACACTTGCCCCTTTTAGTAAACTACCTCCTCATTTTCCCGAAAAAATGGGCCCCTCAGAACGTTTGCCTCCTCCGCCCTTTTTCTTAAATCCGCCACTGGCTGCGTGTAGGAATCGTGACACGATTTTTCTGTATAAATTATGAAAATGAGAGTGTAGTTGCGCGTAGGGGGTGAAAACAAATATTAGCGTTGACTACTGATGGGTCGGGGAGTAAAATTTGTTATCTCTTGGGGTCGGTGTTAATTTCTCAACGAAATTTAAACAGCGGAGGATATAATTTTGATAAGAGAAATGGACGTACGTATGGGGAAGGCCATCCACCTTGCAGGCGTACACGTAACAATGTCAGTGGCCTGTTAAAGTATCGCGTGAACAACGTTGCGTGCAACGTCGCCGTCAGGTACAATGTTATTTATACCTGTCACTCGCGATTCGAACTTTCCTTACGACTGCATTACGAGAAAAGTTACCACTTTTTACGCCATTTTCTCAAATGATAAATCTTCCGATAAGCATGTCCCATAACGTTGGTCACGTAGCTTGCACGAGCCGAGCCTCGTGCTTCGATAATTTATACCAACTACACTTTAATATCTCGAACTCCCAAAGATCCTTCGAAATGTCACAAGCACGTTACATCGTACAATCGTAAAAGAATATTAAAATTTTCGCCGATTCCATTTGCGATTCTAAATACAATAATTATTAAATAACTATTATCGAACATCGTCGGGAATGTACGATGCTATAAGCGGCCCAGAAAGTTTCGAAATTCACTCAGTAATAAATTATTCCCCGGCACTTTTCGTCCCCGATAGTTAGTATTTTTCGATGTCTCGCGCTGTATGGAATTCGATCGCCGACGACTAAGAATGTCAAGCGCGATGTTACAACGAGGGCAAGTGTCTTGTATCACAGAAACGCCGTAACTCGCGTGACGGATATCGTTCGCCAACGTTTTCGTGGAGCGAATCGGCGAAGAACTGCCCTTGGTACGATTGCAGGTCAAATATCATCGTTCCAGTGTTTATCTAGCATCGAAAGGGAGCCCAAGTCACGCACCGAGGAGGATAGTGTTTAGGTAGTAGTTACTTGGCAACCGTGATCGATCTGCAAGATTACGGTTATGTCTTGTCTCATCGATCGATCGTTTTGTGACGACGGTGGCGAAATGTCATAATACCGGGCTAAATTGGTGCGACGGGGTGGCGATAATGGTTTCGATTGGTCTGAAGCGTGCAGGGTATCTAGTGGATTGGGTCAGTATACTTGGTGGCGGCGGAGAAATTGCTTGGCGGGTATAAAAATAAAAGGGACAATCGGTCGGTCAATTTGTTGCGTCAATTGGATATCAGAGTAGAGGGAGCGTGGAACAGTATGGCCCCGGGGTTTACTCAGCGACAAATTGCTGAAATTCAATTTGATGAGATTGATAGCCTTCTGATATTTTTCTGTTATTTTAGAAGCTTCATTTTCAATTAGTTATTTAATTAACAGCAGTTCCCGACCCGCTGCGTGTTTAAATACGAATTTTTGTGGATTAAGTGTAATTGGGTTGGAAAGAGGATATTGCATTTTTTAATTCAAGTTTACTTGGAACATTTTTAATGAAATTTTCTGGTTTTATTTGCGGATAACGTCGTAGTCGGTACAGGGAGGTTTGTACTGGTTTATTAAGACATGACCTTGAAATCCTTTATTGGAATGTTCAAATAATTAAGGAGGCATGTGGTATACGAATGTCTTTATATCCACACATCATTGTTCCACATCGTTGTATTTAACTATTGTACAGCATATTAAACAGTCTCGCAACATTAAAAAATGATGCCCTCAGGAATGTACGAATTTACAATTATAATCACAAATTATCGAATTCTTCTTCGCGCTAGTTAATAGAAGTTTATACTAAATGAAATACCAGGATTCATTAAAAAACGTCAACTTACTACTGGAATTTAAAAGTCATACAAAACTGATAAAAAGTTCCACTAAAACCTTCGACTAACTAAACTAATCAATTTCAAATTCAAATTAATGAATGAAATGGAGCAAATCATATTTCAGCTGAAACAATTTTTTACAAGGTTAAATGTGAAAGAATTATTTAACACGTTCTGATCGTAGATACATATTCGTATTGTATGTTAACATGGCGTATTTGAACGTAACAGGAATTTCATAACAATTGGGCTAATTCTGCAAAGGACGCAGCTGGTTATTTCAAATTTTCTGCTGCAGTTGTTAATAATAAATTTTCACATTTACAATATTTATAATATTTAGGTCCTGCTATTAGACTTTTTTCCTTAACACAGTATCACGTGGTTCGAAAGAGTGAGCATGATGGTCATTCTTTTGAATTGCATCACACTGGGAATGTATCAGCCATGCGTGGATGACCAATGCGTGACGAATCGCTGTAAAATATTACAAGTACGTAGGTATACATGTGTATGTAAAATAGGAAATAGAATTATGATCTTTGAAAAAATAGAGACTATTAGACTGAGTTTACTTCTGAAGCTACATACAGTGACTCATGAATCTATTCGTGAACAACTATAGATCATGCTTGTGCTTTTATTTTTCTCAGAATAAGAGGAGCTAGACATTAATTATTACGTATTACGAGAATTAAAACTGGCTGAAACAATGGAAGAAAAGCAGCACGGTGGTTGCATGATTAATTATTCGTCCGAATTTACATGAACGAACCCGTGAGTCACTGTGTTTCCATCAGTTGCGACTTCAGATTTCGTTTTAGCTAAGTAAAGAACTTGCGATTACAATTCCGCGCCCCACGATTCGGAGCTTGCCGAGCTTTCAGCTGCAGCGTACATGAAGTTGCAATTCAGTTAAGAAACTTTAATTAATGATCAAACTTCAGTTTCAAGCCGTAAAAAAGTCGCGCGAAATTCGCGGAATTATTCACCCCCTTTTCTCGTGCCTGATACACAACGGAAACTCCATTGTTTGAATTGATAAGGAAATATAACGGTTTGAATAAGAGAATTTTCGCGTAGAAGGACAGTCACATTCTTGAAGTTCATTATTCGATACTGTAAGTAAAATAACATAGATATAAATATTAGAAGTGGGAAAATAATTCGTAGATTCTCTTAAAAATTTAATACCCAAATCAACTCTGTTTCTTTGAATAAATAATGGTTGCTAATTAAATTCACAATCCTCCTACCGCAATCAAACTTTCTGTAGTGATCAAAGATTTTCAACAACCAAAAGGGATACTCTGTTCGAGTAACAAAATACTTGGGGGTTGTCCTTAAATTACGTAAGGCTTTTTTGGGGGTGAGGGCGGTCGTGAATTTCTTACGTTTTCTTACAAAGGGGGGAGAAAGAGTCCGGTAGCGTTCTGCGTAATATTTTTTCTACCGAATTTTCGATATGAGTAGCCTAAAAATGATGTTTCATCACACACACACGAAACCGAGTTAAGTGAATTGTATAAACCTTTAATCCTATAGTGCACACGTAGGCCCAAGTGAACATTTCTCATGATATTAAAAAAGATTCAGATGACGATGACTCGTAGTGTTAAAGAGATAATTGTTCAGTATCTCATTTTTTTATTAAATATTTTTCTTAATAAAAATTGAGTGGAATAGATTTTTTTTCAAAATATCCATGCATTTCTAGATTCGGAGATATGGGCCTGCAATGCCCAACGAGTGCAATGGTGTAATTTTAATTTACGTGCGCACTGTAGGGTTAAAGGAATTTTAATAATTGAAAATATGCAATGTAAATTTTAAAATATAGTACGTAAGGAAGGGAGGGGCAGGTAGTTGGAATATAAAATATTACAAATTTTTATACTGTGGCAAGAAGGGTTTAAGAAATCGCCAAAATTACCCTTACGTAATTTAAGGGCGACCCCTCGACCCGTAGGACATTCGAGTAATAAAGCGTTCAGATAACAATAATTTTGACAGTGGAGCTCCTACTGTAACAACTCTGCTATTTATTTCTCATTATCAAACGCAATGATTGCGAAATCACGAAATCAAAGGAAAAGTAAAAATATAAATGGACAGAATATCCACGCGAGTGTCCAAGAGGGAATTAGGACGAAAAGAAATCGTGGGTCAGGGGGTCGATTAATTGCGGTCATTTGTCTTGCTTTTCGATTTCGACTTCGCACGTGGTGTTGAAAATGGAGGCAAACAGGAGGAAGCACCACCCGGTGTCGATGAGTAATGGAACTCGAGTCGCGTCAAGAGTCCTTGATCAATCGCACCCGACCGGGTTAAGCGTCCTTCGCTCTAATCAACATACACATGTTGCTCCTGTTCCCAGATGTTCGATGACATCATCTTCGCCTTTTTCGCCCTGGAGATGACAATCAAAATGGTCGCGATGGGGATATACGGCAAAGGAACCTACCTCGCGGACTCCTGGAACAGGCTGGACTTCTTCATAGTGGCGGCTGGGTGAGTGTCCCTTTAACTCCTTCACGACCTCACCCATCTTTACTCTTGTCCCTAAACACAGCAGATAACTCAGCTATCGTCGTTGAATCCCCAAGCGATAAAAGTGTCAACTTTAAGTTCCCTTCTCACTATTTATTTACGCAGACTATAGATACCATAACTAGGGTCTCTGCTTCGTTTAATATTGAAAATGTTAACTTAAGTTTAAGTTGTCATTTTACTGACTACCCTCAAACACATTCCATGGTATAGCTGTGATCGTGGATTGGTTAACATAAAATGTATTAACTCTCAATTCCCATTTTAATTTATTAATTAACTTCGTATACTAATTTCGAATTACCTTCTTCAATCCCCATCCCCAGGTACTATAACTATAAGTTCCCTTTAAAAACTGATAATATTCAGCATAGGTAAACACAAAAACGATAGAGGAGAGTCGTGCAGTACCGACCGCTCTAAGTTTTTTTGTTATATCTTGGGGTAGAGTCGATAAAAATCAGAAATTCGAAAACGTGTTTGTAGTATAGATGGAACTTAGTAAGAGGAGGGAAATTATTTTTGTGAAATTTAATAATAAGAATTGATAATTTGCAAAAGTAAAAAAGTTGTAATTTCTAGGAAACGAAAAATTGTCGTCCTGTACCGACCAACTATTAAATTAGTAGATTTTTAGGTCTAAATGATTAAAAATGTTAATAAAGACATTTAATTAGTACAATACAAGATTTTTTCAAATTTTGTTTGTACAAACTCGCAAGTAAAATAATTAATTTTCTCCTGATCTGTGCATTCGACATGTGCCCAACCGTCACATTTGGTACACTGCACCTATTCTTTGTCAAATGATTCCTTGCAAACAAAGATGGGAAATTTTTTTATTTAAATTAAATTTCGAATAACGGATAAAAAATTAACTTTATTCGTGGAATAAAAAAATTATCTTTGTCGAATAAATTCTGATTGAATAAAAGAATTAACTTTATTCGTCGAATAATCTAAAGTTAAAGTAACTTTCATCCTTATTTACATAATTTTTTATTTAGTTAATGCCCAACTCTGCTTGCAAATAACACACTGGATGACTTCATCATTAAATCCTAGCTTCCTGTTTGTTGGGTTATCATACCTATCCTTATTTACTTTATTTTTCTGCGGGAAAAGGTAGAAGGAAGATTAAATGAACATCTTATAAATTAATCTGAGTTGCTAACAGACTGAACTCACAGATAAGAAAAATTTCGTCTCTACTGGTTGACAGAGTCTGTTGGTCGGTACTGCACGACATTTGGGTGGTCGGTACTGTACGACAAACACGGGGAAACATTTTAGATCATGGTATATTATGCACAAAAAATATTGCAAAACTAGGACGTTTTATTAAACTTAATAGACTAGAGATAGTATACATAATAGAACAAAATCAGTTACTTACACGAGAAACAAAAGATCAGCTTTAAAAAATAACTTCTAACCCACTGAATGTCAACGTATACGTTTAATTCCTCAGAACATCGAGAGCAATGGAGTAAACAATATGGCCCCGAAATAGGTTATAGAGAATTGTGATTTTCATTGGTTATTTCAAATAAAGTGGTAATATCTGGTCGAAGAAGCGAGAACTAGCTTTGGTCGGTACTGTACGCTGGTCTGTACTGCACGACTCTCCCCTATTCCTAGCATGTACGCCCAAATAGTTTTGCTTCTTCCAAAAAGTTACTTTTTACGGGGAGGGGCACACGTGACGGTGGTTATGATGTATCCTGAGCGTGTTAAGTGTCTCTTGTTTCGCTGCTTATTAGACGTGGGACATACGGTTTTACTTTAGACAGCGCCGAAAGAGCACGTTTTCAACTTTGACCGTTTTCGGCGAGTTCTCGCGTCGCGCTATACCTCGCAGAGATATAGTGGCTAACCTGGGACCCACTGAAGTGGAGTGTAAGCGATATCCCTAAGGGTACAAACCGCCAAATGTGTTCCTCGTCACCTATTTCAGGGCTGCACGGTCCGACACTTACACACCCCAGAGCCTTAGACTACTAAGATCGAAAAAGTGTGCAGGCTAATATATCCCTAGCTTCTTAATTTATCAATGAAACACTCAAGGGATCCTACTTCGCCCCTTTCTGCTTTTACAGTATCACTAAACACATACACTTGTTACACTTGTTACACTTGTTACAAGTGTCATGGCAGAGAAAATCGAATGAAACTTTACATAGTAGATTAAATTATTGCTTGCCTTTACGAAATTGCTACTCTGTTTTCACAGTGCACGTGCAATTTCACCACGTCTATCTATAAATAAGCCTACTATTGTTGCTATTTACGCGATCGAATGGTTCAGATCCTAATACCTTAAATTTAATTTTATTGAACAAGTGTTCTAGTTATTTATTGATAAGTGTTCTGTTGTCAAAAATCAACGGTTAATAACAATCGGACTGCAGTTGGAAAGCTGCTTTGATAACAAAATAGAATGAAACTATTGCTATGAGCTAGGGAATATCCAAGTTGGGCCACAGTCGCGTGGAAAGCTTTTTGTTTTCTATTTTATCAAACGCACCTATAGCAAGTAGCCAGATACTTTTGAGCGGTAGTGTACCTATACAGTCGTCGTTATTCACCTGTGGTGGTGTAATTGGTAAATCCCTGTCTCTCTGCGCAGGGCATAGTAACTAGGTATTATGGGGACGTTAATTCGCTGAAATCAGGCCGAAACGTTCCGAGGGTGCACCCGTCGCGAAACAAATGGCGGTGGCTGATTCTCAGGCAATTTTCATCTTCGTACAGAGCCGATAAAGTCGTACCATGGTTGAGTTTAATTCCGTCGATGCAGTAACAGCACGGGCGAGATATGATTTCCCAGAAGTTTCGTAAATTGAACCATGCCTCACGGATGAAATTAATTGCGCATGCCGCGCGAAAGTATTTAGGAAGCCGCGCAGTTAAGAGGGTATAATGCACATATGTTCAATTTCAAGTGGGCATGAACGAAAATTATGTTCGCCTGCTCGTCACGTTAATATAGAACGCAGAGGTAATGAAACCCGTCGCAGTTATTTTTATACCAATCGAGGATAAAGTTTTTCACAATGGAGAGGCTGTGCTCGGTAGAAAATTTAAGGCATTGAACGTTCTAGCTGGAAAGCATTGGGAAAAAAATATCGCAATGCTTCGATACATTCCTCGGTACGTGAAACGTTAATAATTTAGATATTTGTGCATCGCGTTTGCGAATAAATGGAAGGGGGTTAATAATGAGTAGCAATATCTTTTTATCGGTTTTATGACTGTTTTTTATTTTAGAAACTTTAGCATGCTGAAATCAATATTCGTAGCTTAGTAATTAATTCAGTCGAGTAATTATACAGAGTTAATTAAATGAACCAGGTGCTTAGTTTACAGTTTAGAATGTTGAAGCAATAGGTATTAGACGAATATAAAATACTATGTGCGAATAATACAAATTACTTCATTAATTAGAAGTGAAGTTTTCAAAAACTAGTCAGAGACTTGGTCCTAAATTGGACTTTGCCACAGAGAAAGCTTTTTCCTTCTGTACAGTGCACATTGTAATAATGATTAGCTCTTTTGCATAATGTAAATTAAGCAACTATCGAATAACTACATGCCAAATTAATGAGGGTTCATTCAGTAGCAGTATCTCAGATTGTAAACAAGAGACAGTGGAGCGTATACTTGAAATAGGAATTTTAAATCTATCTCACTGTTCAATCTCGCGTTGAAAATATTCAGAAAGATGGAAAACAGGAAATTATCCTCGTTCTCAGACAAACACATTATGCAACGAAAAACATACACTCCTTTCTGGGAGGTCAGCGAATTTAATTCTGTTTACGAACCAAATATCTCTGGCCTGGATCTTGGCTATCAAGTCTACGTGATGTACACTGATTCCAGAAAAGCCTTTGATTCTGTCCATTACAACGTAGTTGCATCTAAGCTGCATTGTGTCATACTTCAAGTGGCATCGTAGCCTGTTAGCATAGTTATTTGGTGGCTCGAATACAGATCATGACGATCAATAATTATTCCTTTAAGCATGCTTATGCTTCCACGGACGTTCCACTGAGAATCCACTCGCTACTATTCACCCCATTTACTACTACACCCAAGATATACTTACTTCCACAAAGTCTTCGCTGTTTAAAAATATTGCTCGCTGATCTTTCAATTCATAAGTGAATTAATATCCATAAAATGCCCCAATGGTGCAATTAAATTAATATAACTCGTGCGATTTAATTTTAATTTAGATAAATTTCCATGGTAGCAGACATTTTAAAGCTTTCTTTTATACATGCAGAATAATACCTACATAATCTTCTCCAATTGCTGGTCGTAGCATGGGAGTTTTGTTAGAACCAGCATTAAAATTCGTAGAATATTTAGCTTTCTTATGTCAGTTACAATTAGGACATAGTTAAAGGGACGTAATGCAACCTGTCTGTTACACTTTTCACTGGCACACCCCCGCCTCGAATATGCAGGAGCAACTTGGTTCCTCTATATGCTCCAAATATAAACTGAAATTAGAGAAAGTACAGCAAGTCTGTACGCCGCGCAGCTTTTAAGGCAGGGTGCACCATGTCCCGAGCTGATTCTAATTGCGACCTCATTATGTAACTTCTTAACGTAAATACTCTAGAAATGGGCAGGATTAGTGGCGACCTGTCCTTTCGATCTCAAGACAAAGGGTAAATTGAAATTTGTCTCGTGTTCTTGAAAGGATTTCTTCCAACGCGCGTGACACGAACATGAATAATAAAATACGAATGAATGATATATGATAATGAAATTAATAAATGCATATAAATGCTGGAAATAAGTTTTCAGTGTTTTCATTAAAAATCTAGAAGTAAATCGTGGAAAATGAGATATAGGAATTTTTACTTTTTCTATATTATTTACACTTCTTTTAAAAAAGGCGCAATAAAAATTGGAATAAACAATATAACGTAAATTGAGCACGTGAGTTATTTTATCGCCACGCGACTTGTAACAATAATATTTTCTGTAACAAATCTCAACCAGTGCACCAGAGGCTGATATAAATTCCAGGAACAAAGCTTCAGAGATTCGCGGAACTCATTGAAAGTGACAGAAAAAGATTTTCAATGTTTTCTCTGATATACAGTAATGGTTTAATCCACAGTATTCGGCCCGTATAAATAACTCACTTGCAAACTGAGAGATTGAATACCGCTGAAACTAATCGCTTCCAGGCACACCTCTACTATTAACTCTCTTTCATTCCTTTCAATCAGTTCTGTGAACCCCTGCGGTCTACACCCACTGCTTTACTAATTACAAAACCACACGCGAAGCCGAAACGCAAAAACTCTTTGTAACACAAGAAATTGGAAAGGCTTTTACCCATCTCGCAAATTCAGGCTCCGCTTTCGGGATACGAGTAATTAAAACGTCGGGGCCCGACTTTCGGCGAACGCTATTTAAATGTCAAGCTGGTAAACGCGCAGTGGTGTGGACGGACATACCTATTTTTCAGATCTGTAATGCTGCTTTCCGTACGTTGAAAATATGAAATTAAATTTTTTGTTACGCCCTTCTGTTACCGAGAAAAATAATTTTGAAAATCTGCGAGGTATGCATTCGATTTTTCTTGTGGAGAAATGAAACTAACAATAAGTAGTCTGTGGATGACAGAAGCATTGGGAAATTAAAAGCAAAGATTGTTGCGGCATTCACGGTATTAAGGACACATGGGGCCATTCTTAAATCACGTAAGGGTAATTTTGACGATTTCTTACCCCTCCTCCTATAATTTTATATTCCAATCCCCCTCCCCTTTAACTACATAATATTTTTTTACATTGCATTTTTGTCAGTTATTAAAATTCTTTTAAAGGCTTATATAATTCATTTAATTCGGTTTAGTGAGTGCGATGAAACATTGTTTTTAGGCTAATCATGTTGAAAATTTGGTTAAAAAGATATTACGTAAAACGCTACCTGACTTCCCCCCCCTCTCCCGTAAGAAAACGTAAGAAATTTGTAAAACAAATTTGAAAAATCCCCACTCCCTTTCCCAAGTCTTACGGAATTTAAGAACGATCCCTGATAGATGGAAAAGAGTACATCATAATTTAGTTTAGAGAGCACACCACTGAATGTTGAGCAAGTTCTTTAATAAAATTCGTCTTAAAATGTAAGTGCCTGTTAACACCGTTAGATTGAGATTTACAATTAATCAAGGGCACTCATACTTAGAAAAATTTCAAACTTATTTTTCTTGATAACGGAAAGCCGTGGGGAAAACATTTATTATACATTTTTGATTTGTTTTTGCGTAAAAAATCAGGCTCTACTCGATCTTCCCATTCTTCGTCTCAAATGCAAAGGGATTAAAGGAATTTTAATTTTTCATGTTACAGTGGAACTTCGGCTTTAATAAAATGTATTTAGACGGTTACTAGTAAGGGTACCGCGTACGTGGACGCGTGTTTTTCGTTTCCAAGTGTGTATATATGCATGTCATCGCGTGCACGGCTGGCTGAGATTTAAATAGCGCGCGCCGGAAGTTGGTGCCCGAAACGTTAATTGCTCACATCTCGAAAATTATCCGAGATTAAAAAATCGCGAAGGACTTTTTCACTTCTAGGATTACCAAAAGCTTTTTTCTTTCATTCAGAATATTTTGAGGCACCTTGTGCATGAAATGGAAAAGTAAAACAAAGAAAACTAAAGAAGAATAAAAGAGTTTGTTGTTCAAATATTTATTATACAATTTTACAGACGCCTTTAAAGAGAATAAGAGCGCAGAAGTTTTAAAAATATTATAAGCTCGAGTACACGTATTTACTAATTAGAGGATGTTTTGGTTGCAACAGAACTCTCGTGCTCGTAAAATCACACAGAAGTGTAAATTGTAATGAAAAATGACTGCAGGTCTCCTAGTTAATGTTTGAATAACTAGACATTTGGGAATTAGTCAGATTTCTACATACAGTGAGCCGTAATTCGAACACACTTTCAAACAGAATAACTTGTTTAGAATTGGTCCGAAATACTTGAATTTTTTTGAGAAGTTAGAAGGATTATCTTACTACTTAGGTGACGTGTTTCGTCGTTTTGAAAAAAAATGCAATTGGTCGGACTAGTTTTAACTTTTTTATCTGAGCCTGTAACGAAAATTTGAAAATCCCGTCTGTAGATTTAAGTAAGTTGTATACATGCTGAAAATTTAATCGAAATCGGTTAACGTAGCTGTAAGCTACAAACAGTCAAAAGTGGAGAAAATCACACATTTCGTCCTAACGATTGCGAATTTCTTCAAAACAACGAAACACGTCGCCTATTAGTAAACTAATCCTTCTAGTTTCCCCAAAAAATTCAAGTTGTTCGAATCAATTTTAAACAAGTTATTCTATTTCAAAGGGTGCCCGAATACTTGTACGGCTCACTGTAAGTGATTGCTAATCTGTATCACACGTAGACAGATAATAATAATTAATTTCCGCGAGCGTATCGTAAACAGACATCTCAGTGCAAAAGTGGGATAAATACTACTTGATTTTATTGCAGTGCTCTGGAATACTGTCTGAACGTGGAAAACATGAATTTATCGGCGATACGGACAATAAGAGTCCTGAGACCTTTACGCGCCATCAACAGGATTCCAAGTGAGTAAGAAAAGAGTTTTATAGAATCATTCACGATACGAATGCACCGTACAAATTTTTACATACTGGGATACTCATGCACAGATAAGAAGAATGTCTGAAGCTTGAAGCAAGAATAAAATCAAAGACAAAATTCTATCACCACATTCCGCAGCGATTTACATAATATTTCAATCATCATTCCAATTCCAACCGTTCATTCTTCGCCACGGGTCGTAGAAAAACGAAGTCAGGGTCTAGCATAATACCTATACGAATCGTGCGATTCTATGTCCCCTGCGGTGTTTCGGTATCGATGGGACAGTAACGCTCGCGGAAGTCGTGGGAATCGATATGCGCGAATGAATGGGCTTGAAGCGTCTTATTTTCGCCGCGGCCAAGATGAATAAGTAACCAAGAGACTCGCTTAGAGTCCTCGGCGTGTGTGCCCGCATTAACCCCGCGAGCTATGTCATCATGCACTTTTCTCGGGGTGTCCCGTATTTTTATTCGAGCGTCCCTTCCGGTTACACCATCGGCATGACATTATTCTCCCCCCTTTCTGCGGGCGTAAATAGAAAGGTCCTCTATTTACCCGGCAACCCCCGCGGAACAACGGCACTGCGGCACGCTGCGTAAACGTAAGATCCTCAAGTGGGTGGCTTGAACATTTGCGGTGCTTGCGTTTCAACAGGCATGAGGATACTGGTGATGCTCCTGCTCGACACTCTACCCATGCTGGGCAACGTGCTTCTCCTGTGCTTCTTCGTGTTCTTCATATTCGGCATCGTCGGCGTGCAGCTGTGGGAGGGCATCCTACGCCAACGGTGCTTCCTCAAGGCTCTACCCAACGTGAAATACCCCGAGTAAGTCGGCAGCGATGCAAATGGCATCCATTATCGTTTCTACGTTCCCGTTCTCTTCTTCGTTTTGCTCCTTCCCGCTCTTTACGTAACAACGTTTCTACGCCAGTGCGTCCACCCTGTCCGTTTTATTATTACGCTTAACTTGCATCGATTCTGCATTCTCCTCTTTCTCATCCGGCTTCTTGCTCGCTGTACGCAATCACCGGCTCGACGTTAACGCGTACACGGTACACCGCGTCGAGATAAACGCTGGCCGTGCTCTATTTCAAGAAGATGCTGCAATACACGGCCACGCGACTGGATAAGTATTAACTCAGCCACTGGACGCGCGCGCGTCAGCCTCAGCTTCGCCGAAAGGAATACCTCCGCCGAAACGATCCTTTCGCGCTCCGCGAGTCTCTACGGACACCTCGATGGGAATTATTCGGGTCGTGTAACTGGAAACTGTACTTGCTCTACTGCGGAATTTTAAGTACCATGAGGACGAACCGCTGGCTTTTTCAGCACGCTAAATCAAAGATTAACTTCCCTTTGTGTCGAGCTTAATTTCCTACCAAGCTGATGGACTTGAAGGCAATGTTAAGTTGGCTGACACGCGAATGCTTGTTAATAAAGAATCTTAAATTGGATACGTTTAATCGAACACGTCACAGTTCCCTTTTCGCGGTACATCTCACTTGAATAATATGAAAATATAGTTTCCACGCGATATCTTTAATTTACCCGCGCACCGAGTGTTCCAGCGCTAAGGGCTGACATCCCTTATTTTTTCCAATCACGATGAGGTGTCGGAGTATTTTTGGCTACAGTTTAAATAGCCCGTGCGTATTTTTAGCATTTACCTAAATGTCCCGGCAATTAAAGCTTCCTTTGCTCCGTTCTTCCCTCTGCCCCGTTCTATTTTCAACGATGGCGTTAGGGTGCAGGGAGATCGATGAGATTTCGATTTCATTCCAAAACCGTTGTTCATCGACACGTCGAGGTCGTCGAGCCATTTTCTCGCCCGTTGCATACTCCTCGGCGCTAGCGTATTCTTAGTGCTGAAACACACGATCATTTCGCCGGCAAAATATGAAACGCGAAGCGTGGAGCCCGCTCGGTCGGCAGGCGCGTGGGTACGTGATTGTCTACTTAAAGAACGTTTACATACGGTTCGTTCACGCAGTATGTTGAAATGCATGGCGAAGTAGCTCGAGCTGCCGCAAAGTATCGCTTAAAATAAATTTCATTTTGTTGTGAATCTTTCCACTCGCCTCTTCCCCTTCTTATGCTCCCTCTCTCTGCGCCTGTTTCCTTTCTTCTCTTAACACTTTGACTGGCGCGCCGGCATGGTCTCCCGCCGCGGGATTTGCGCCTTGTGCACGGCTCTGGCGTTCATATTTCCAGGGAAGCATCGAGAGCACACATCGCCCGAGTATCCTCGAAAGGCCTGGCTTGAAGAGGCATTTTCCAAAATCTCGCGCCACTCAAAGTGTTAATCCTCCGTTCGCAGACCTCGGCACCTCCCTCCGCCTCATCAGCCACACATGCAGAGATTATCGTTCGTTGTGTCTCATACCCGATTTCCCACGCTGAAGCCTCCTAGTTCTGAAAAGCTATTAAACGAAGTTCCGAGGATCCAACGTTCCCCGCATTCAGATATCTAAACTTCATCAAGTTTCCAGCTTTTCCATCGTCTGTTTGTTTGGAAGTGGAATTTTCATGCTCAAGGCAGCCTGGTACGTTTTTGTGCCGTGCCGATGGCGTTTAATCTTCGTGGTCGTTTGCGCGAAGGTTTTCGAATCCCCTCGTCGGCGAGGCGTCGATTACGGAGGGGTGGATTTTCCGACGGCATCGATCCAGTCGGAGGGATACACCTTTTTGCTGGCATCGAGTTAGCTCGGATCCACGGGAACGTTGCCCCGGCAGATACCGAGGCGGCTACTCTGCGTGCAATGTTTAAGAGAACGCCAGTTATCGAGCACGATTGCTTCCCTCCATCTAAACACTAACGGACCTCCATAGTTTTCGCTGCAACGTGCGTGCGGTTCTTGCATACAGGTGGAGATCGACGAGCCGTACGATCCCAGATAGACGAGTAGTCTTCCTCCTTTTTTCCCTCTCTCTCTCTCTCTCTATTTCTGTCAAGTGAAAATGAAACGCTAGAAAAATTAGACGTAAGTACATGACCTTAGGGAGCAGTGACAGGCTATTGTTTCGCTGTTGCAGGTTACTCTCGGACGAGTACTCGGTTCGATCACGCATTTAGTAAGCTCTCGTAGAGAACAGTGTGCTGTGCATATCTATATACATATCTAAATCTATATAAATCACGTGTAATAGACGTGCATCCGTGTCAGCATACTTGTACATACATGCATACGTCGCGTGCATATCTGTATATATATATATATTTATTTCTCTGTTTGTTACTGATCATGGTACGAGTGTACAGATGTATTGAATAGTGTGTGCCAGCATATAGAGCATGTCACCTTGTTCAGAGGTGAATAAAATACTCTTTCGAATCTCCAAGAAAAAATTTGAAAGCTGGTCCTAGGGGGAAGGTCTGGGCTAACGAGCGGCTTCGAGACGGTCTAATTGGCAAAAAAAAGAGGGAAAAAAAAGAAAACTCGCGACTCTAAGCCCACGGGAATCGAAACAGCGCCGTACACACATTTCGAAACGGTATTTTACCCGTCTCTGCATTTCACCTGTCGTGTGCCGCCGTTTTGTATACACTCGTGTTATGACCTGACGCCTGCCGTTGTCGCAGCCAACGACGATCGTGCATACAAATATACTGTACGCATTAGGGTGGTCCTTATTTATACGCGTCGAAATTTTTTTTTGTATTTCTTTGCTCTCACCCCGTAGAACGGTGCCATTTGATAAAAAAAATAGCTCCTGAAAAAGTTTATTGCAATCGGACAACAGGAAAGGGCGCCGACCAGTCGTTAAAGTTTAGAATTCATCGATAGTTTGGATTTAAAGAATTTCTCAAAAATGGTAAGCCCTATCGAAATTTTCTTCAAATAATATTAAAAGAGCATTCAATTTTCTACAATTACTGTATATATAATTCTTTTGTGCTTCCAACCGTTTTTTAGATAAGAGCGTTTTAATACAAAGAGATCTGCGCCAAGCGCGTATAGACAATACGTCACGCCGTGCAGGTGGGATCCGCGAAGTGCGGAGCTCTCTATATTCAAACGCTATTATCTAAAAAATGGTTGGAAGTACAAAAAACTTATGTATACAGTAATTGTAGAAAATTGAATGCTCTTTTAAAATTATTTGGACAAAATTTCAATAGGACTTACCATTTTTGAGAAATTCTTCAATTTCAAACCATTCATGAATTCTAAACTTTAAGGCCTGGTCGGCGCCCTTTCCTGCTGTTCGATTGCAATAAACTTTTTCAAGGACTACTTTTTTTATGAAATGGAACCATATTAGGGGGTGAAAGCAAAAGAAATTGCAGGTTGAAAATAAGGGCCAGCCTAGTACGCATAGATGTCGTTTGCAACGTATGAATACGAATGTGAACGATAGGGGAATTTTCGCTGGAAATTATGTGTGTGTATTTACATCGCACGGTGCCGAGCTCGAATGCCTTTTCTCGTCTCTCACCGCCACCTTCACCATGTCTTCGACTTCGTTCTACCGATGCACGAATCAATGTTCTCTGTCCACCCCATCTCGATATCGTGGCACTGTTTACTCACTCTGATCGTCTTCTTTCCACCTGCCTCTCTCGATCTATCTAGCTCATCTGTTCGCCTCTCTCTCTCTCTCTCTCTCTCTCTCTCTCTCTCTCTCTATCTAGCTTTCGTCTGTTACCATTTAATCGACGCGCTCGGAGGCTCCCTCTCTATACGCGCGGCCATTACGGTCGTACAACGAAACACACGCGGGGAACGGTCGTTACGCGTCCGCCTGACTTGTTATTCACTCCGCAACATCGGCCCAGTCTCTCTGAACGTATACCAAATCCCATTTATTTTCCCGGCGCTTTGTTCCCGTTGTCCTCTATTCGCGATGGTCATTCAACCGCCCGAACAATAGCAAACGCCTCGCTGAGAGCCGGATGAAGTTTATTTGAAAAGATCTAGTTCTAGCCTTGACTTCCGCGCGCAGCGGACCGCCGTCCGGTTCCAATCCGTTTCGAACGCTCGGACGCGATACTCGCACGTTTAGTGCCGTTTTGTCGGCGACCCTTTCGGCACGGTGAGGATCGAGGCGGGGAAAGAAGGCTCCAGGGGGCTGTAGCAATCCCGGGGCTAATTAAACGCGCGATGCTCGCCGTGGTCTATTCCGGTTTACGTGGCGGCTATTTCGGACCGTTTATCGACTTCTGCACCGACGTTACGCTCTTTCGGCTTGGTAACACGGTTCTTGTGATGGAACCTCGTGCGGCTTGGTCGACGCGCGAGCACCTATGATGTGTTTGCTTGTGCTCCTTCGCAGTGTCCTCCTTCTGGCTGGGGTTCCATCAGTGACGGGCTTTGGAACGCAGCGAATCATTTCGAGCACAGAACGTCACTTTCGAATCACTTGGAATATTATTCGAATTTTTAGAGTTTGACGAAGCCTCGAGTGGTCTTGAATTTTGTGGTGTCTTGAAAGTCTCGATGAGTATGAGAAGTTAAACCTAGATTAGGCGATGGTGGGTCACTTTTGACCCGAGCTTACGGTTAAGGAGATAGGTGACCCTCGACAGCCCAAAATCAGGCCCTTCTTCAAATGCATATTCTGAAGTAATAAATGAGTATAGAGGTAATTTTTGTTTTAATTTTTCATCGCCATTTCGTTGACTTTAATCCACAAAATGAAAATTTTAAATATATTTGCAGGAAAAAGGTTATAAATATAAATGTGAGAGTGTGTTGGTGATGCACCGTCTGATAGTGAACACGATTCCGGACAGGTGAATTACCTGAAACACAAAGTAAAGGCATTTTTATAATCTGTAAGACAGTCTCCATCTTGTGTCGGAAGCAAAATTTTGATAAACAAGTTAATGCAATTTTTATGTTGATGTATATGATTTTATCCTTTTTTCTGTAGGAATAATATTGTTTATCTTTTTTTTTTTAAGAATTTATATTGAAAATGTGCTCCCGACACATTGTAGGGAATGGTTTCCTGCACCTCCCTGTAAATTTTCAATCAAATCGCTGGAGCAGTTTTCGAGATTTTATGGTCACCGTTTTGGAAAACGTAGTTTCTGGGAAATCGTGTTAAAAGTTGAACGTGCATGCAGTTTTATCGTCATCCGGCCTCGTGTGCAGGCTAGTACATTTTTGGCTGTAATTCCTTCAGTTTTTGGAATTTCGGGGCCCGGTTGCGCTTAAAATACGTAGAAAAGATGTAGTTAGCGGAATATGCAAAATTCATAAAAACCAATTTTCGAACCTTTTGACCTACGCCCTTAAGTGCAGTGGAGAAAAGGCAACTTATATTTGTCTGCACTAACGGAACTATCCTCCTCTCAACTATTTATAATTCGTTAAAGATTCGTTAAGATTTTGCGGATACATTAACGCTTTTAAAATGTTTGAGATTCGAATGATATTTTTGAGATCTTGAATGTTTTTGAGGTGTTTTAAAAGTTTTGATGGACCTTGGAAATTTCGGGCCTTTCTCATTTTGTTTGTGACAATTTGGGGCGGAATTATTAACAGCAGGCGTAAATCATGTTGGGGCGGGGAGGGGGGGGTGTAATTGGACATTGAAAAATGCACGAGGGAATGAGAAACGAAAGACTCATAAAGACTTTCACGGCTTATCACGACTTTCAAGATCCATCAAAACTTTCAAGAACCACCAAGGCTTTTCAAAAGTTTGAGATTCGAATGATATTCAGAGTGATTCGGAACAGAGCCATGATTAGATTGAAAATTTGCAACAGGGCGAATTGAACGTCAATAACTAAACTACACGGAGTAAACAACGCGCACGACAGTATAATAAATTCACTTTCCTTCAAACGAAATAATTAATTTGATTTGAGTAATTTATCATTTACTCGATCTTTCGAAATAATGATTCACAAGCAGAAAGTAAAAAAGTATTGAAAAATTTGAATATATTCCCAAATGATTATTAAAAAAGAAGACACAAATATCTCTGATAACGATTACTTTCATAACCAAAATAAAATCCCCATTAAACACTGGAAATATTGTTATACTAAAACTTAAGTGCAAACCTCTTCGTTTTCACTCCTCAGAATAAATGTCCGGATGCACGCAACTCACGTCGAGACACGATTCAATTCTCATCCAAGCTTAACAAACGTATCACGATTGACTCCTAAATTTCAGCATATCGAACGAAGAAAGGTCGCTTATCATCATTCTCAAAGTGGTTAGCTAGTAAGAGTTAGAGCTTCCCCACGCAAGGCACTTCTGTATCTTACATCTAGTGTTTCGGAATATATTCACTCGGCAGCGACAGCTTACAGGCAGCAGAGAAACGGTGGGAAACGTGTGAATATGTTCGGAATGCCAGTTCCAAGCCACAGAAGCGTTTCGCGTGGAGTGGCCTTTAGTCGTCTATAGTGTAATTGAGGGGTTGATATGGTAAACGATGTAAGTGCCAGAGAGATGGAAAATTACTTTTTTTAGTGCCAGAATAATTTATTTCAAACATTTTAATCTATGGGGCTGTCGCGAGATAGATCTGAGGTCATAAGTAACAACGTCGACGGGGTTAAAGTACCGAAAAATTTCACTTCTGGCACTCGCGTCATTTACCATTTCAGCCCCTCAATGGTTCAAATGTGACGAGCACAATAGCACGGCCACGCAAGATTCAGCACACGCACTGTTACGCATCCGATGGAACGACAGTCTTACACGTATCAGACGTTCGGTTAGCTGTTTTTCAAGCGAGAAGCACGATCAGCACAAAACGAGCACGTACGTACTTAGGTATGCTGTGTCACAGGACCAGGCACACGTATTAGGAGTAGCCTGATGGCTGCACGTGCGCCATTGCTGATACGAAATTATTCAACGCGGTTACCTTTTTAAAGAAGGATCGGTGCTCAAGGGGGTAGTCTCGTGTCAGGGGTGAAGAATGGACTAACTGTGGAGCTTTTTTGTTTAACGAAGAGTACACGGCTGAGCAAAATGAAACTCTGATGGTTAATTAATATACTTATGAAAATGTGACGTGAAGTTTTCTATTTAATTTACTGTGATAATGCATGAGCTGCTAGAAATGCTTCTATGCTGCGTCGAAGGTGGCATTATATCAGGCGATTATTATTCTATTCCAATTAGAAATTAGAAATATGAAAAGTGTTTGAAAGTTTCTTATTGTGTACGAGTATAACGTCAATCTTTATTAAGATGTACATGTTCATAAAAGTCAAAAGTAACGAATTGAAGACAATGCGAAAGGAAACAACGTTTATTCTGGTGGGAAAAAATCTTTATTATCACTTTCGCAAATTCTGTATGAGGTTATTAACAGAATATTTTAATACGGTACTGGAAATATTTAAGAGGTCTCCCTACTTTGACGGTCTGGAAAGGAGCACGATATTTCGAATTTTTTTAAGAGAAACCCTCAAATTATATTAATTGCAAACTTTAGGCCTATATTCGTACATATTTAGGCAACATTTTAAAAAGAAATTAATTAAAAGAAACGATACCAGAAATTTTAAACGCTTTTTTCTCAAAACGCTGTTTTTCGAATTTGTTAGCATGATATCTCAAAAACCAATCACCCGATTTACTTCAAACTAGGCATATATCTTCAGTACATGTCCCATTCTCGTCGTTACTAAAACTAAGTTGGTTTTTGCAAAATTAGACTTTTGCGACTTAAAAAACCAGCGAATTCTTTTGCAGAAATTGATGTCTGTTTTCGATACTGCCATTTTTTTTTTAATTTTCAGTATATCTCATTTAACCTAGTTCAGGCGATAGCCACACTCATACAGATTATACAAATTTTTAAATTTTCTATTTCAGACAACTAGAACGGCTGATTTTATGCTAACAATGCGCATATGAATTTGGTAAGGCACTCTATTTGACGCACTATAACTCCGGATATAACCACTATTTTTGCATACAATTTTTTGTTCATATTCTCTAAAAGTTGACAAATGAAGCCACAAAGCTGGAAGTAAATATATTTAATGATTTCGTTTTAAAAAATTCCCAAATTTCGCATCATTTTTCGGCCTTCAAGGTAGGGAGGCCTCTTAATATATCGCCGCACCCCCAAATCCACATAATATGAAACAGTCTTCTTTAACCAACTATTTAGTCAATAATCGTACAGGAGTACCTACTTTTCGAATACTGATACGAAATAAGGTGGCAGTGAATACACGCTAAATATTCCAGTGATGCAATGAATATTTCCAGTGTACATTGAGGAAACGCTAGTATACACTACAAAGGTGTGTTTACTTTAGTTACAGCCAAAATTGCAAGCCAATCGACTAATTAGTTTCCGCGATATCGCGGTCGCGAGTTTAAGAAGTATCGTTCCGAGAAGAGCGGAACTGTTTTGTTCGGAATACCGTATTTTCGTCGATTCTCCGAATTTCAACGTGATATTTTGCGAGGTGTACTTTCGAGACCCCAATCCTTGAGAGAGCGCAGGGAACGTATGAACTTTTTGACCACAGACACGAGAATATCCCCTTGAAGTGTTTTAGACAGTAGATGTTCGGCGTCAGACTGCGGCACTGCGTTTGCATGGTCTCACATTGCGAACAGATACGTACATCGACTTAACGATGATTCGACGCACGGCCATAATTTTGTTGGATCGCTCGTTATCGGAATTAGACGGGTGCTAAATCAACTGTAGGAGATTGTCGGTTTATCGCATTGCGTGGCTTCATGCGCTGTTTTTCGTGGCTTGTATCAACACGCATTCGATATTGATCTAACTCATACGTACTAGCTGCTCCAAAAATACGTTACCCCGTCCCGGGTTGAAGTGCCATTATTATAAAGTTCGCGCAAGGAATTGATATTCGACATACGCGGGTACGAGCCACGTAGTAATAATAAAATGCACGATGCGCTCAACGTCGCCAACGACTAATATCGCGAGAATTGTAGTCGCGTGGAAATATTACGAATTTGTTTATGCTGGCTTCGAGTACAATTTTCGTTCGAGCTTTAATGTACGACCTTTTTGAAACATGATTTGTATGCAAACCGTTGGATCTGGAATTAAGCAATCTTCGTGAGTTATATGAACTTAATTATAATAACGATGCACGCTTCCACAGATGTGCGGGGAGAAAAATGGTTTATTGTCAAGAGTGAGGTATGTCTTTTTTCAGGCATCATCATTTGGGAGTTAAAATTCTGGGAGTTAGAGAAAGTGAAAGTTGTAGTTTTGAATTATGGTTCTAATTACATTTATTGGGCTTCATTGTAATTGTAACACGTATGTATGTTTTACAAATTTGTGGGATATTAATACACGCGTGGAGACCTTTATCATAAATATCATCTTTCTTGCGAAGTTATGAACTTTTCCTGGTATACGCAATAGTATAAAATTCAGGTTTAATTAAACAGTTTGCCAGTTTTCTGCTCGGTAGCACGCGTTTCGTTATTATAATTAATGCTGCATAAATTCTGGCCGCAGAATGGACAAAAATTGGAGGATGTATGATAAATTTGCTTTTCCGAGTTACAAAACGCGAAAGAAAATTGTTAAAAATGAAAGAATATTAATAATGCGTGAGTAGGAATTAGGGCTAGGACTACTTATTGAATGTTTCTATATTCGAATATTCGAGCAGTTCCAGTATTTAAATATTTATTTAATAAAATTCGGATATTATAATATAATTTTAAGAGTTCAATAATACGTGTGAAATTATTGTACAATAGATTTCCATGCACAGAAAATACTTTCCTCGTTATATGGATACCTATAATAATTTGAGCAATTCTTTTTACGGTACAAATTAAGTGATACAATATCATAATATCAGTATATTAAAACTTACACTTATTTCACCATAATATACACATTTTTTTCCAAAAATGGAAATGCCTGTTTATTGCCACACTTTGAAATTTATTTGGCGCGTTATAAGTGGGTCTACTATATATGAAACTAGCTTAAAGTACCCGGCGTTGCCGAGTAAAACTTTGATTATCACAGAGTGTCAAGGGGGTGAAATAAGGGGGAAGGGGTGCCAGCGAAAAGGCGCGTGACTTCGTTACAAACTAAAAAATAGAACGCCAACACCCTTTTCTTGCCAAGACGAACAAACTGATGTAACACACTTGTGGCTACAATTTATACTTATTGAGAAAACGTATTTTAAAGTATGCACCTTCAAATATGTATAACGGTACTAGAAAAATTATTTAAGAAAAATAAAACCGCTAAAACCTTCCTCTTGCCAAGACGAACAAAGTTATGTAACACACATGTGAGTACAGTTAATATTTATTGAGAAAACGTATTTCAAGTATGCACCTTCAATTTTATATAAGAGGATAGATATAGATTATAATATTCCAATAGGTACTACAATATTCGAGGAATATTCGTGAATTCCATTAACATTTGTACTGTTCGAATACTGAATTATTTTATGAATATTTGTAATATTCGAATACTGAATTATTCCATGAATATTTGTACTATTCGAATACTAAATTATTTCACGAATATTTGTACTATTCGAATACTGAAGTGTTCCACGAATATTCGTACTATTCGAATACTGAAGTGTTCCACGAATATTCGCACTATTCGAATACTGAAGTGTTCCATGAATATTTGTACTATTCGAATACTGAATTATTCCATGAATATTTGTACTATTCGAATACTGAATTATTCCATGAATATTTGTAATATTCGAATACTGAATTATTCCACGAATATTTGTAATATTTGAATACTAAATTATTCCATGAATATTTGTAGTATTAGAATACTAAATTATTCGACGAATATTTGTACAATTCGAATACTGAATTATTCCATGAATATTTCTAATATTCGAATACTGAATTATTCCACGAATATTTGTAGTATTCAAATACAGAATTATTCAAGAAATATTCGACGCTCGAGTACTTACGCAATATTCGAATACTAAATTATTCGAAGGATATTCATGCCATTCAGGTACTCGCGAAATATTCTAATACTGAATTATTCCTATAGCCCCAGCCCTAGTGTGAAATCCAATCGCTCGAATTATAATTTGACAAGCTAATTTAACAGCATAACATCCACAGCCATAGCTGGTGTTGAAATGACACGATGATCGTTACGATACGAACACCTTGAGGTAACAAGCCTGTATACAAATACGCGGCGGTATCGAGTGTATCTCTCTATTAAATGTTTTTGTCGGGGGAGCCTGACATTGTTCAGTGGCCGCGCTACATCACACGATGAGAATGAATAGCAGGCCGATAAGAGCAGCCCTCGAAGCCAAAGAACAGAGCGTTTACTTTCTTGCATCCACGGGGCGGCACTACAACGGCGTTCTTAGAGGGACGTTATCTGATTTCTTCCTTGCCGTTTTAATTTGATGCAACGCCAGCTGCGTGCACGCAAACTCAATACCTACATCTCTCCATTTTCTTTTTTCTTATCGCCGATTCTTGCACAGTTTACATTATACATAGGCATACACATATTATACATACATATACAGGACACGGCGGAATTCGTGGTACAACTGAAAACACGGCGGTCACGGCCAACACGAGATCGTGCAGATAAATTATCTTCACGCGAGGCTTAGTTTACCAAAAGCACCGATTCTGAATTTCTGTTTGTTAAATATCTTATCACTAATTAGTAGATTTCCTTCAAACTCACTAATTAAATGGACTGATAACGAGCGTTGTGTCGGCCATATTGGATCAGCAGAGAGATCCCTAAGATCGCGAATCTGCGTCCCACTGGATGCTCGTTCGTGGGGTCATCCGGTGAAACTCCGAAAGAAAAGTGGAAGCAAAGAAAATTTATTCTCCGATTGAAGCACAGAACCGTATGCACAAACCTGCGAGTAATTAAAAATTCAGGACAGGCCAGCGTGATATCAGATCTCTTTCACCCACCAAGCATATAGTGTTGGACACTATTTTTTGCCGACCGGTCACGCGACAAGTTAAATGAATTCCTATAAAGCAAATAGTGCATCACCTGATACATAAATGGCATTGTTTTAAATCATCATTTATTATTTAGAAGAGGATGACGAATTGTTTCAAATTTAAGAATCAGTAAACAAGTGACTATTTAAAGCGACAAACTTGATCGCTAAAAAGTGTGCCGCAATAAATTAAGGGGTCATTCCGGTTAGACGGGTTGAAAAAATCGAATTTTTAAAATATTTTTCGAAAGTACATATCCTCAAGAATGTACTGTTAAAATTTCATGGAAAAATTCCGATTGTTTTAGCTTCTACAGAGGCATTTTGTAGGGAGCGTAGAGGTTCGGCCTCTATAGATGAAGTCTTTGAACGCGTTTTTCTCGAAACGTCAGTTTTTTACATTGTGAAAATAAAACCTCAAAATCTATCGAACCGATTGCTTTATACATTTTACTGCTTATTCTGCACACCTATGACTCTCACAGGGACTACAACCAAGTATTTTCATTGAGTCTAACCTACTTTTAAAATCGGATATAGCAAAAGAAAAATCCGAAAAACATTTTTCTTACATTTTGTCCTCCATTTTGCTAATTTTGAAGATAACTAATTATAGTCCGAGCGATAGCGACAATCATACTGGGTTCAGATAAATCTAGGGTGACCTGTCCAGTGAATGAACACTTAAGCTGCATGTTTGTTAAAATTAGTATTCAAAAGTCGTTATTTAATTCCCTGAATGTTATTTCTGCAAGCAAGCTGTTTTATTACGAAAGTCAGACATCCCGGAACACAATTCTAGCAATGTTTGATAGTTATAACTTTCATTAAAAGTCTGGCAGAGGATTATATAAAAAATGGGCCAATGACCAGTGAATGAACATAAATTTCTAATGAATGAACAGGGGTACCCCAGTGAATGAACGGGATAATAACAGAGATTAGGTTTCCAATGTATTTAGACGATTTTTTGTGTAAATAATTTTTTATTCTCTAATTGCAATAATATTATTGATTTGATACTTTACTAGTCTTATAAGATCATAATCATGCATAGCTGAAATTTATTTTCTGGGGTGGGTTAACTTAATCTTCACACTGGCGGCGAAAGTGTCAACAGAAAAAAAGACAGGTTAAGTTGTTCATTCATTGGTAAAGTAAGAAATGTCCGCGTTTGCCAGTGAATGAACGGCCGTGGGGTCAACTGTTGAATAAACGGAATGAATGTCGTGTAAGTTAGAAGTAAAAAGAAAAACGCCTTTGCGAGACGTCTGTGGGTGTCCACTCTAAATTTCGGTGTAAGTTTCAACGTGAAATGCGCGCGATAGGCGTTACTTTTTCCTATTACATAAGCAACGTTCATTCAGTGAGGGATGTTTATTCACTGGACAGGTCACCCTAACAGCTGAAATCGCCTTCACGAACGAGAAATGAATTTTTAATCATGTCATCAAGACCGCTTTCAAAAGTGTTTGAAAAGCAATAATTTTATTACGTTTATATTTTTCATTTATTGTAGAAATGTAGTTTAATAAATAGAAAGAAGTTTTATTCCATTACTATAATTATTTGCGTCGCAATAAATTCCGAAAAATCGCTGAATTTATCGGCGCGCTAACCGGAATGACCCCTTAACATTCTCTATAAGTTTTCTAAAGTTATATGTAAATTTCATGTAACCCAATTGTTTTCTCTGTCTTATTTACCCCTTACACGATTTTTAAGAAAATAGTATATGGTCATATATAATAGTACATAATCATATATTCGACAAAAAATAGTGGAGCCGATATTTCCAACCACTGGCCAAGAGTCTCTCATGAAATTGTCAATACCTATTTAGAAATAAGCATCTAACAGTAGCGCAGTGCCAGTCGTTTACAAACAAGTAGATCTTCCGAGTGAATTGTCTCGGTAGCTAAGTCTCGTAAAGGGAGCAATGGGGTGGAATATATTCCACACTTTCGACCTGGTTTTCTTGAAATATCACCCTGTTTTCGGTTTTATCGCCGTGAATTACGCCACATCCTGTGTACCTATATTGTATACTTATGTTATATAGGTATATTACATATACCATATATATATATATTATATCGTCATGTATCGTCCGACACGCTGCATATACACGGTGTACGCATAAACGAAGCATGCAACGAGTGCATCCGTGCATAAAGCATATCATATGCAACCCCTTAATTGTAAGAAACGATAAGGGGAGGAAGCGTGGTTGTGATATCGTGTAAATCAATTTTAATCCCGGCCCATTGGTTTTCCAGCGATCTGGAGAAGTACTTCGAATATCAGGGTCAGGACTACATTTGCTCGCGCCCCGATGACAACGGAATGCACTCTTGCAGTAACTTGCCCCCGCTCAAGTTCGGTGAGTACAACTTCGGTATCTCCGGCTGATAGAATTTTTTATTTGTCTTTGATCGGTACGGTCTCAACTTCATCGAAACACTTTACTACTGACAAAGCCCCGAGGGAGCCATGTTGCGGCGCAGTAGAATCGGAGGCACTTTATTAAGCTCAATAAAGAAGCAGCGGATGATAGATTCCCCGATTCACTATTGTTTCGTGGATAATAAAAATGGCACAAATGCTGATTCAAGTTCGAACAAGCGCCTTTATGGGAGTTAGATCGTTTTAATGTTAATTACTATGTTTGAAGTGATTGTATTTTTGTAATTGAGAAATTGTGATCAGAGATTCGCGATAGTTACAGTACAAAACGACACGTGTGCTTATAGATATTCTACGATCGGTGCCCATACGTATATGTTAGCAAAATATTGGAAAGCTTTAGAATTTTTATTTATCGGCAATAACGTTATTTCATCGAAATTTTTCGGAGTAAATCTGGAACTTTAAATTCTGCACCCTTCTCAGTCAAATATTTTATATGGTGCATCTCCTTTAAATTTACAATTTTTCCTTTCAGTATTTTTCTCCCTTTCTGAAACTATGTAAAAATAAATTTTCAGCGATGAATATCGTCGCCGTTTTGCGGTGGAATGAGAATGTTGTAGCTATTCATGTTTTCTCGGTTTTTAGGAAACGTTATCTGCAATAACACCGCGTTGCCCAACAATAATGCAACGTTTATCACCAACGACACCTGCGTTAATTGGAATTACTACTACACAGAGTGCAAGGGTCAGGGTAACAATCCTTTCCAAGGAACGATATCGTTCGATAATATCGGTCTTGCCTGGGTCGCAATATTTCTTGTGAGTGCCCTACTTCTCTCACATTCAGAAATTGAAACTCCACGGTAGCCAAATTCCTAGATACATATCCAGCTCCAAAGTATATCCCCCAGAAATTGATGGAGCCATTGGTTCGGTCAGATAGTTTCCTCCCTTTTTTGTTCACTTTTTTTTTGTTACCGAAGCATGTAGGTCAAGGAATGGTAGCTCCACAGACTACTCAATTTATCATGGGATCCTTTGACCAGTACATTCGAGCCATCCTCGTTATAATTAATCATTAAATAAATATTAGTAAAGTAAGGATGTTGCTATAGGTAATCAGTCTCGAAGGATGGACGGACATTATGTATTACGTGCAGGATGCTCATTCCTTCTGGGATTGGATCTACTTCGTCCTTTTAATTGTGGTATGTGTTACTACTTTATTTTGCTCCATGTTAAAATAATGGAATTTTGAAAGGGAAATATTTTTGTCGAAATTAAAGGGATCGAAGTTTTGTTGAATTCTTGTGACGGTTTAATCGTATTCGATCGTTTAAAGGATAATTAATATAATTGAAAGGAGAAATAAATAAAATACTAAGTAGGTCGAGGTCGTTTTAAGACGATTTTGGGAAAGGGATTTTATGATGTGCAGGCGTATTGAAAATAAGTCTTTTTGATGAAAGGGGGACTTTGATTGAGTGTAAAAAATTTCGGTTACAGATTGGTTCCTTCTTCATGATTAATCTGTGCTTAGTCGTAATAGCAACACAATTCTCAGAAACGAAAAAACGGGAGATGGAGAGAATGCGACTGGAGAGGGCTCGTTTTCATTCGACGTCAACCCTTGCGTCCTCGACGAATACTTCGGAACCGACTACATGTTACGCGGAAATTGTTAAGTGAGTACCTGTAACATTCGCAGTAAAAACATATTGAAATTATAATAGTGGCCAATAGAAACTTCAACCTGTGAACGATAACGAACATAAAAACTATTAGAATGAATTGTGTGTTAAAATTAATATACCCTATATTTGAGGGTTGCCAGAATTTGCTACTAATACCAGCACAATCCTTGAAGCCTAATATTAAATTAGTTATGCAGACATGTAAAAGTATAAGTTTACAACTTTCTTTTCGCCACCACTGTGTAGATCATTTCTCAAAAAATCGTAGCATTTGGTGGTTAGGGTGTGAGATAAAATACATTATGAGATTCTAATGAGGAAGTCCCCAAGGATGTTGCGAAACACATCGATCGTTCGTAGTAAATGTGGCAGACAAAAGTGAAAAAATTCCAGAGGGTACATCTAAAAATGCACAATTTTCCGTAAATGGAACAGCTTAATTTTAGCAAGGTATTGATTTTCTTTGGCTTATTTTCGACATCTCCTGGCAATGCACGTAGTGCCAGTTCCATATACTTTCGTTTTTGGCTCGAGCTAATTCTCCAGCCTCATTTGCATCAAACGTCACATTATTTATTACAATGTTTACTTTCGTCGGTCGAAGTATCTCGCTCAGCATCTCGTGTATAATCAATTTTAATATATTTTAGTTGTTTTTGCAGAAATATCATATTAAGACATAAAAACACTTTTTATGGCAGCAATTTTCCCTTTACAGAAACATTATGCATTATATATGAAAAATTGATACAAGTGACTATTTTAGTTGCACAAAGTATTGTTTCTCCATCATTATTACCTTGTACACTTAGATGAACTTGAGTCACCATTAACACCACTCAATTCAAATTTTGACTTGCATTTTTATTTACACGGAAACAATACACACGTGTCGATACTCTTCGTTACTACACACACTACTGGGGCCATTTATTATATCACCCACGAGTTTACACGGTGTGCACGACATCCGTAGCTCGTGTGATTGATAAAGTGGAATATATCCAATTTATTTAACAGTAACATCTATCCAACACAAACAACAAGCAAATTGTAAATAATAAACATGTGAAATGCTCGAGCGACGCAACAAATTTTCCCAGTATCGCAGATCAATTTATCTTAGATTGCTGGATGGAATTATTCACGCGTTAATGGAATAAAGGGATCGTTCGTTCGGTTCGTCCAAGGGGAACTGTAATGTTACAGACGCGTGAGAGGTTGTGAGAATTAAGGGAGATCGAGTAGTTAAACTAGAAAATAAACAAGAGTATGTTGAGCATCCACTCGAGGGACGAAGGGGTTAATGTGCTTGAAATTGTCTTTGCGTTTTCATGTGCTCGCGCCATGTATTCCCAGGTACATCGCGCACCTGTGGCGAAGGGGGAAGAGGAGGCTAATGAAGAGGTACCGTCTGTATTTATACAAAAGGCAGCAGAAACGTGAGCAGAATTTGCTTAAGGAACAGCAACAGCACGGGCACCAATTTCGAGGAAGCTCCGTCGGTTCTGGTCCGAATAGGGTATCCGGAGGTGAGTGTTTTATACTACCCCTAAATGGGATTATTGGCTTAGGTTGCGCTCTTTCCTTACGACATCTGTCCTGTCTTGGATTCAGCATCGCGTTTGACATTTATTAGGTGAGGGGACTTTTAATAGCCCCTTATATTTCCCTCTCTTTTCACGTTCTGTTCAACGATTTAAATAAGGTCCGCTATAGACATGGAAGTTTAATTTAATTCACCTTACAAATTATGAATTACTGTTTCAAAATGTGTACACGAATTTGCGGAAATTTTTAGGAGGGCTTCTGAGAGGTTTGGAATTCTTTTGAGAAATCTTGAAAACGGTAAAATCGCAGTTATTAATTAATCTATGGTTGCACGTTCAATATCCAGCTGTTTAAATTCGTTTTATAAATTTAACGATAATTTAGGAGGCAGTTTTTTGGACAAATATGGAGTAATTGTTTAATTTTAAACAACAATCGCGTTTCTCGACGAAATAAGAACTAATGTTGGCCTAGGGATACTTTCGAACCTAGAATACACTCGATCATGGGAGAGAAATGCATTTTCCACGCGAGCTTGGTTTAAAGAAAAACAAGTATTCCTACATAAATGAAAAGAAAGAATTTGTTTGCTTGGTAGCTGGTTTGGATCGGGATCGCTTCTAGAAATAGTTCGGATTGCTATTCGCATAGGAAAGGTTTAATTATTTTAAACAGTACACAAACCTTAAATCTGTTCACCAAAACGTTAGGGGGAATACGGTAGAATTCTTTTAATAGAAATTATTCACGGTTCTCATATTCTTCTTTCGGATGATTTTTTGTATGATTACTTTTTTAACAATACAATTTATAAACAAAGAACATAAACGATAATATTGTTTAGGTTAAAAGAATCCTATACAGATATATTTTATATATTAATAATCAACAAGTATTATTGTTCTAAATATACTTTTAGCATTATTGATATTGTATTACTACCACCTCTAAATAATATTTCCTACTTTTAACTAGTACTACTATGTTGTAATATTTTGTCAAAATTGCAATGTGTAATGGCGTGAAAAGTATCTTATTGTTAGCATATAGTTTAATATTCCATAGTTTCGTTAGTTTCGGTGACCTCCACGTGCAAAGTATCCACCCTGGATCAGGGTGATCGATAAAGGGGGTGGTTTTAATGGAACCATGTACTAATTAGATTAATGCTGTTTAAACTTAAGTATTACTCGCCAAAACGACCTGCAGTCGCTAAACACTCGAAAATTCTACCGTAAAATGCTCTCCATAGATGAAAACTAAACAGCCACCCTTAAGGACTCACACCCACACACATCAAACATAAGCACAGCAAAATAGCGGTACTAATTCTCTTAAAACCCATTCTGTCACACACACACACACACAAAGGGATTTTAACAGGTTTTAATATTCCTGTGCATTTACTTACAGTTTTTCAAAATATTGCCCAACTGTTTTTGATACATTTGAACTATTCTGCAGAATTATTCAACTAACTTTAACTACACTTATACCAGAAACATGATTTTGAGAAAAAAAGAGAACGTGGCGAATGAACAGTAATATGTGAAATTTTTTGAGAATTTTGAAGATCCCGAAGTTTGCTTAGGCCTCTGTCTATTTTAATACTGTTGCCGTTCGTGATTACTCAGCAGACAGGAGAGTTCATCATGGAAGATGTCCTCGGCTTCTGGCGGCCCTGGAGTACGCGGAGCAACAGCAGCAACAGGGGATCGGTAGTGGCGGTGGATCGCTTGCAGATTTCGCAGCGAACAGCCCATCGACGCAGGGTGCCATTACCACTACCGCCATTGCTAATAACAACGGCAGCAATGGCAATTTGGCAATCGCACCCCGCGCCAGCCCTGAGGTGTCTGAAGCAGACATTTCGTCGAATATGTGCAATCGATTGGGCCTCCATCGGACATCCTCGGTGTCTTGCAACGGGAGCGACAACATTTTGTCGAACGCGACTGAAGCAAGCATACAGGTATGTATTTTGAAAAAGCCCGTCCCATCTTCAGACGAATTTACATGGTTCGCTTTGATTAAGCGTTTAGGTACCCCATTAAAATTACATTTCCGTTGGGAATATTATAGTTAGATAGATGGAATTTGATAATTTGATAGAAAAAGGCCATAATTCGATAATGCAATTTATACACGTTTATGAATTCAAGAAATTCACCTTATTAGACTTCATTATTAAGCAACTATTCAACAGGGATTGTTATTAATCTTTTTATTAATTTTACTTATTAAATCTTATTTGAAGCAGTTTTTAAGATAATATACCTACGTCTGGAGGCACAGAAAGATGAAGTTCTTGCCAGCAGTGGCGGATTTAAGAAAAAAGGCCTAGGTGGCAAACGTTGAAGGGCCCATTTTTCGGGAAAATGAAAAGGTAGTTTACTAAAAGGGAGTAAATGTACGGAAAAGTATAAAAAAAAGTGCTTGGATAAAATCATAATTTCTTTTTGAATGCAGGGCACTAGTGGGTTCTTCCGAACAGGGGCAGAGGTTGCTCGCCCAACTGCTCATCGGCCGTCCTGTTAAATCCGCCACTGCTTGCCAGACTGGTTAGAAACGCGACTGACCACAGACATATCGATTTTCCTACCTCGCTCCTTTAGTAATTCTATATTATAGTGGATTCGATTGTTGTATCGTTGTAAAAAAGATTTTCCGGAGAGCATGCTATTGATTACAACACATTTTGATAGAATCATGGCGGGCTATATGATTTATTATTTTAAACACACGTGATCCATTTTGCTTGTGTGAATGTGGATTTACATATTTCAGAAGATTCTTCTCATTAAGTTAACAGTAAGAGTACGTAACGTATAACGATCATTTTAATAATTCCATATCTTAACAATTCAAACTGCAACAGTAAAAATCAAAGCAGACACAGTAGGACTGCCATTATTCGAACGTCCTACTACCTGAATTTTCTACTATTCGATTGTTCCGTTAACCGAATAGTGTAATACTTATAAAACATCTCCCTCTTATTAAAATCTCTTCTACTACCCGCGAAGCTAATTGTGGTACCTATAACAATTTAGTATGACAGTTAAATATTCATACTGAATTCTTATCGTAATTAAAATTCTGAATTCGAAATTCGACTTTCATACTTGAAGTTGTGATTATGATTCAAGAGGAAACCACCTATATCGAGGCAAAAGCTTTTAGTGCCAACTACACAGAAAAAGCATCGGATGATCGAACCAAATTAGAGAGTGATAAGGCTGGTCGTAAAATTAGCACGTGTTAGCAACCACGTGTTTTAAAGATGCTTGGAAGACAGATAGCCCGATGCTATTTCGCTTTCAGAGGGTTTATGGCTGGATCAAGGCTAGGGTGGGGCCTTGACATAAGCCATGTGTGGCTATTAACTCAAAGTCACGCAGCCATTGAGTGTTACACGATATTGTTTAGAGCGAGAGAATTTTTTCACTTTCTTCCTTAAGGATTTGGTCATGGAATAGAGAAGGCGAGTGCGCATGTTCCCCTTCTAAAATCAGCCTTACTAGTAACCGGGAAACCACAATTGTTATCACTAGTAGCCTCTTACTAAACATCCTCCACCACATTCTATACACTACCTCTTCCCTCTGCTATTCAGGGCTGTATTTAACATAAAACGCACTAGGCCCAAGCTAGGGTACCACTCCCTATGGGGCTCTATTTTAAAACCTTACTCCTCGCAAATAATATAAAAAACTTATTTTTAAATATTAAATTCATAATATAAAAACTAGAAGCTATAAAAGACACAAATGTATAAAAAATAGTTTTATCTCATTTTTTTCGAATATACACTCTTTTGATTATACGTATTTAAAAGTATTTTTCGAAATTCGAAAAATTCCTGAAGTTACAAGCATTAGAGTAGCGGCGAATGCGTGGTAAAAGCCGGCCACGCGGCGCTCACGTTAAACTTTAAAGGCGTTTTTCTCGAAACTGTGTTCTTCAAATCGGAGGGACAAATATCTCGAAAAGTTATTATACGCTTCGATTGAAACTTTTTTTATTTTAAAGAATATACTTCTATGCAGTGGAAGAACCTCTAACATCTTAAAATTTTTGAAAATTTGTATTTTTTAGAGGCGTGGAAATGACGAAAAACGTGGGGAAAAAGTGAGTTCAATCTTTAAGTGTCGTTGTTTTGTCAAAAAATGACATTTTTTGTAGTTTCTGATGCTCTGTCCACTAGGGAGTTTCTTATTTCAGACCAATGGTTTAGGTGCTACAAGTCTGTTTTTGACGCCTCCATTGCAACGATTCCCGAGTACCATTTGCAACGATTAATTACAGAAAAATATATTTCTATAGCTTAAGACATTCTTAATAGAATGCAAGTAGTCCTATTAAATTACCTGTGGTAGTTTTTCTTTAATTAATTTCCAAAGATCACCTATTTTTATGAAACCGTAACATCCCCTTAATACATGTTAAGTAACTGCCAACGTTCCCCCAGTTTGCGATACTATTTTCTAAGGCTCGGCTTTCAATTCTCGCACCCTTTGCCATGTCACTTTTAGACGAACAACGCGCTGTTGAGCCCGCCCTGCACCCACTATCGTAGAAGAAGCAGCGTGATGTTCAGCGACGTTGTGCTGTTGCACGGCAGCAACAGTGTCGGCAACACGTTACAAGGCGGCTCGACGGTGCCAGCAGGTGAACGGAACGTGTGCTCGAGCGAAAAGATGACGCAGACCGGTGACGGTAACGTTTGGTCGAGTCCCCTGGCCGACCACATACAGGTACGCACTACTGGCAGGCGGGCGCGCTCTTCGCCGAGCATGTCCACTGGACTCGCTTGATTTGTCATGTGCACGTGTCACCGCAGATGCAAGCGGACCTGAGCGGAAACGAGGCTATGACTTGCCAGGAATTACTGGCTCTAAGCGGGGCTCTAAGTGCCGCATTGCCAACGGGTCAGTTGGCGTTGGATTCCTTTCTGAATTCACTGACGAAAGGTAGGTAGTCTTTTCTCTGATCAATTGACCTTGGTGTCGGAACTGTCGACTGTTGTGGATTTTAATCGTATTCGTGTTCGATAAATTATGTTCTCTGGGCACTTTGCCTTTCAGCTGTGTGACTGAATTGAATTTTTGTATATTCCGTTTTAATGGTAGGGGAATATAAGAAATGTATTATATTTACGCTGATTTTTTTTCATTTTTATGGATAGGTGGTTTAATTGTTTAAATTGATTACTTCTAGTTTCTGCTAATTTTTCAATTTTATTCAAGGTTACGCTTAGTGCTTAACTAACTTTTTGTACTTTTTATTCCATGCGGGTGGTGATTTTGGGTTCTAAGTGTCTCATACATGATATCCTGATTTTTCGGTTGCTGTCTAATGTTATATGTAGACTGATAATTCCTTTCGATGATATAAATGACGTCTATTTTTTGGAAACTTTTGGAACAGATAGTATAGTTCAGGAAACTAATTTAATTACAAATTATGGATATATATTTTACTTAACGCAATATATTTTTACTTTCGGTAAGGTCTACCGAAAAAGTAAAATATGATACGGGGAGAGGGAAAATTTTCAAAAAGTAGTGCAAAAAGAAGCTACAAAAACCAGGCCTTAAGAGAAACACATCTCTCGGAAGGATGTTTTACCGAAGTTTGGGTGGAGGGTTTCCAAAAAAAAAAGAATACACTTTAGGGGATATTCAAAACACCAATTCCACCTCTGCATTACATTCTTCACCCACCTAATTAAAAATACACACTATCTTAAATGGGACTCGTGAAAATGCGACGCGTTTTGTAACAGGTGGTTTTCCAAGTTGCATGCCGGTAGTAAGCTCGCCAATAAAGTCCACGTGACAGCGAAATTTAATTCCGCGCGACGGTCAATACAAAACATACCGAAGCGTGAATACGTCTGACGTAACTCGAACCTCATCGGATAATTAGACACCCGATTTCGTGGGCGCGCGTATACCGAGGGATTTGTTTTTTCAGGTATAAGGGATCGACACATCACACTGGAAGATCATGCACAATGGTTAACATCGGATATCGATAATTGCTCCTGTTGCTGCGAACTCCAGGGCAACGACCACTGGCCAGACGAGGGTGCAAAATGGGCCAAATCTTCTCGGGCGAAAAGATTCCTGAGGGCGTGCGGTAGTCGTTGCGTCTGCTCGATACGGTGTGTAAGCCGGTCGATCAAGAAGCTGGTCGAACACAAATACTTCCAACAGGGTATTTTAGTGGCGATTTTGATCAATACTTTAAGCATGGGGATAGAGTACCACAATCAGGTCAGTAATTTACGTAGTGTATACTGGAGACAGATATATCGTCTCTATACCAAGGGCGTCCAAGCATTTGCTCTTTGTTCTTGGGGGGACCGAGCCAGGCAAATCGCATGGTGGCGGCAATCTTGTGAATATAGAAACCGGCGATTCCTTTTAGCCCTACTTACAAGAGAAGTTAGGCCACCCCAAAATTCAGAAAATTATGCAACTTTGCGTGCAAGTAAGGTAGTTGATCTGTAAGACAATCCTATTTTTTGTTGCCTCTCTTGCCGTTCCCCTCGCATTCACTCACAAGCATTGAAGGCTGCCCCTCCACGCAAGAGCAGAGTTTGGATGCCCCTGCTCTATACCGTGCTTACTAGCGGCAGGAATAGAAAGACAGTTTTGAAATGTATGGTGTCCTTTTCCTGTTCGTCGGTCGACAGCCAGAGCAATTGACCGTAATGGTTGAGATAAGCAATATTGTGTTTTCCGCCGTTTTCGCCGTGGAAATGTTACTCAAGGTCATTGCCGAGGGGCCCTTCGGTTACATCAGCAACGGATTCAATGTCTTTGACGGGGTCGTTGTTGTGCTCAGGTACGACAGAATCATTTTTTATTTAGTTTCTCATTTAAACATTGGACTGGACGAAATATGAAAACGGAAAAGACAAGACGTTGTTGCGCGATAATAAATTATTAAAATAAATCTGCTGAGATTGAGTGATCATATCGTTAGCTTATTTTATTTTATCGTGAAAATTAGCGATAGTTAGTTGAAATTCATTGACTAGGAATGATTCTACAAATGTTTGTAAGGAAACACAAACTTGTGTATTATATTTGAAATTGTGATTTAAAAATTGTGATTGAAAAATTCAAAAGCTAGACTGACCGTACCTAATATCGCCTAGCAAAAGTTAAATCGCTGTCAATTGAATAATAATTGATATTTTTGCAGGCAATTCGTTTTAAAGTAAAGAGAAATTATTCATTTTTCCTGTAGCATAAGCTAGAATCGTTGAAACCTACAAATTTTTTATTAGGAATTAAACAACATAAGACATGCAAAAATCCGGTTATGAGGAAAGTGTACCTAATATCGCCTACTCAAGAAATATTGATTAATTCATGTATATATGAGTTTTTAAAGTCATTTTCACACGTGCTTTTATTATTTCTTGCTGTATAAATGTTTTTATCCATCTTTGATTTTATTTTTATTACATAAATATAGAAATAGGATTTTTAAGATATTTTATTTTTTACGTTCGGATGTGCATATAGGACAAATAAAGTTTATTTCGGTTGCTCCGCACATTTCATGACCCCACTTATAACAAACATTACATCGAAAATATTGTTCTCCAGAACGCGCATACTGCTAAAAGAAAAACGCTATTTTCATTACGAAAATATTTCAATCGATTTCATTTCTTAAGTACACCATTAATTAGGTATTTCTAGTAGATATTCTTGCATTCACAGAATTATTAGACTTACCTTCTCCGAATATGATATTTACTAAAATATTTCCCTTTCTGTAATTGTTGATGACATGATGCTGCAATTACAGTATGTCTTCCTACATATGGTTAGGTACTAATTCAGTGCGTAACCGATAAATTTTAGTGCTTACTTTGCGAGATATAACGATGGGCGATATTAGGTACATTCACCCTATATCTAACAAAAATTATTTCATCATTCAAAATAAAACTAAGTCTGAACTTACTTTCCTCTCTGAGGAGGCGCTAATATCATAAAATCTTTAAAATACAATAACCATTTTACAGCCAAATTTATCCATTAAAACAACATACAGTAAACGAAATAAAATGAAACCAAAGATTCAAACGCAACTTAGCACCTCCTCCCCTCGCTCTCTCCCTAGTTGTGCGAATGCTTTCAAACGACTGTACAAAGAAAATCTGATTCTTGTTTACCCAGTGTGATCGAAATCTGCCAAGCGTTCGTCGAGGAGAGAAGCGGCAGTTCCGGCTTGAGTGTTCTGAGGACCTTCCGTTTACTGAGGATCCTGAAGCTAGTTCGATTCTTGCCGAACCTGAGACGGCAGCTGTTCGTGATGCTGCGTACCATGGATAACGTTGCCGTATTCTTTTCCCTTTTAGTACTTTTCATCTTTATATTCAGGTAAGTCGTCCCCTTCCCGCCTCGGTGAAGCAGTAACGGAAGTTGTCGCGATCGCCGCCCCTTTATAGTCGGAGGTGCACGTTCCAGAATCGCGTTTCCCGCCAGATCGACGTCACGTGTCGCGCCGCGGCTCGAGGCGCGTCCCCGTGTTCGCGAGCGCGTTGGAAGATCACGGCATCCGTTTCAGATAATCACCTCATCAGCCTAGCGTCTTGCATGATCGCCAAAGCGAGTCAAAGCCAGTGGATTATTATCGATGGACATTCTACGTGTCGCGGAGAGATGGCTCCAATGAGAAAGAGTTTAAGCGTGAACGGGACCATTGGCGGTGCCAAGCTGCCCGTCTCGGGCGGGTCTCGTTCACGCTTGCTATCTGAGAGCAGCTTTTTTGTCCGCTTCGGGGCTTCCACAGGTGCTGGTGCTTGTGATATCACCGCCCTACGGCACGCGAAGCGTATTAGGTCAACTTATTCCTCCTGTCTTCTACTTCTTTATGCGCTTTCACTCTGTCACGGCATTTATGGATCGCCGCGTTAAAACTGCATCTCGCCAATAGATGATCGAGCCGCCCCCAAGCAGTTCTCGCCACCCCTCTAACCCCCCATACTTTATATCAACTCTGTTGCGTTTGCCGCGCAGCGTTTTTCTGACGTTGTTAAATGGTAATGACGATTGGGTGTTTTGTTGGCACGTCTACGAGGGATGTCTTGTTGGCCCTTTCTCATGGCTTGAGGCATCGAACGTGTATTACAGTTTATATTAGAGGACTCCCTGTTATACATATGGATTATCGATATATATATCAACATAAATATATATATACGTATATGGATATATACATATATATTTTGTTCTTTCATGTGTGCATGGTGCTTCTATCTAGTGACAAGTATGAGAGCTATATGTATATATATATATCTACTATTACTTATTAATTATTTGTGTACTCGTAAGTCTTTCTTACAATTGCCCCAATCTATTCTCCCTTCTTTTTTTTCTAATCTATCTCACTCTCTTCATTCTTTTTTGTTCTTTTTTTTGCTATGTACTCTCCAGCGTCTACAAAGTGCGTGCGCCTCGGTGTGGTCATCGATATTAGACAGCTTGCGAATGAACGATATTGTGCCCCCCTTTTCCGGACACCTAATTATGCTGCGTTCACAGCCCCTCGCTACTCCGCGTTCTCACGATGCGTTTAAACATCCCGACTGTCGACTGGCCGATCGCCACAATTGCCCTTATCTCCATTTTCTAGACAGCTGTAACAGCAAACCCGCGAGATTTCCTTTCCGATGGCCCGATACTCGTCCACGTATCGATTGGGATCTAATTGCGGTTTACCTACAGGCTTTGTTACAAACATTTTGTTCTATTTTCTTTTTCCTCCACCCCCTTTGTTTAGTGGTTCAGCGAATCAAATTCTGGTGACGCAGTTGGTGGTAGTTATGCCGCGCGTGTACCATTGGATCGGGCATAAATTGTTCGAGTTAAGGGCTTAAGCTACTTTGCGAACTGTTGGAAATTAAATAGTAGAATTTTGAAACTTTTGGTAACGAACCCGTGAAACCGAAATTAAAGCCATTGGTATCCTTAGATTCTGGAGAGTTCAACTTACGTTGAGAAGAATTTCTCTGGCAAAATGATGCTCAGAGTTTTGATATCGTGATTTCTTGACTTTAGAGATTCTGACAAGTGAAAACTAGGGATTCAGAAACTATGGAGGAATATATTGAGAATTTGCGGAAGCGAAGAGTTTACTGAGCATAGGTACCATTTCTTCGCCAAATACACAATGTAATTATTTATTAAATCAACATTGTTACTTTAATTA
The DNA here is from genome assembly GCA_944738655.2 of Andrena hattorfiana. NCBI lineage: Eukaryota > Metazoa > Arthropoda > Insecta > Hymenoptera > Andrenidae > Andrena > Andrena hattorfiana. Next base: position 11,740,862 of record OX122893.2, on the reverse strand, counting down.
AAAAGCAAAAGAAGAAAATTTTATGCATAGTAGCTTAAGCCCTCGGTAACTAGAAATATTGTAAAATAATTCATTGATTTTCTATTTTAAAAATTCACGATGATTTTAATTTCTATTTGAACATCTGCGTATCTGTCACTACTTCCCAATGGCTATGATCTGCAGGTACGCAGAATAATTTTACCCAGATTTAGGCGCACCGTCGTCAGTCTTTATAAGACGTCACCTTTTCTCGACTCGATTCAATGAAGATTCAGCTTTCTCGGCTAATCTTTCGTTAAACCCTTGCGCCTCCCCCCGCCCCACCCTATCTCTATCAGACCTTTTGTTTCTCCCCTTCCACCCCCCCTCTCTCTTTCTATACACATATCTATTTGTCTCTATATACTTACGGATAAGGAAGTACATTGCACGTTTCGTTGTGTTGTAGTATTCTCGGGATGAACCTGTTTGGTTGCAAATTCTGTGAAACGATGAAAGGCAGCTCTGACGTCGAGTGTGATAGGAAAAACTTTGACTCGTTACTCTGGGCTATTGTGACGGTGTTTCAGGTACCTACAAAGGATACTTTTTCACGTATCTCTCTCCAGGGCTTTTTTATTTCCACTATTATAATGTTTATCATACGTATATATGTATATGCATATATTTATATACGAGTATATACATATATTATATTAACGTTACACACGCATCTACATATGCTAAGTACCTGTATACATGCGTGTATATCACGTATTTTCCGTCATTCAGAGCTAAAACTCGTACGACCGCAGACCGTAGTACATCTGCTTTTATGATTTCGCGAGGCCTGAAGGTAACGTATGAGAGATACATGAACCCCTAAATGGCATGCAGCCGTATCGAGGTAGGAGGAGGCCACGGTTCATTTCGAACGACCGAATTTTTCTAACGTTTCTTCGCTTCTTTCTATTCGTCTAGCGAGCGCTTAGCCGTACCGGAGGCTGCTTTTACGGTACCTCGCCGAGCCTGCGCTGGCGTCGCGGCGTCGCCGCCACGCGTCAGCCTGGCCGTTCGACATGCTTCTGCCACCACTTGTTTCTGTCTGTTGGCCGATTGCGATTTCCGTACGGTGACTATTGGTCGTCTACGTGAATCCCCTCGGTTTGTTAACGATCGAAGCGCGCTAATTCGGAGACATTCGTTATAAGGGTATAACGCGAAATGTTGCTCTTGGATTTTGGGAAAACTCAAGGAATATTTATGGTGCGAGATATTTAATAATCGAAATGAAATTAGTGTCTTATTTACTGTGTAATCTATGTCGTTAAATGTAATTTGAAGTTTAATGGGTGGGGTCCAGTAAAAGGGGTGGAGGATTTTATGAGCAATTAATGTACACCAGCGCAAAAGCAACTTCAAACAGAAATCAGTGGTAACAATCTAGGAAACACAAATCGTGTCTAAAGATCACAAGAAAGTAGCTGAAATAAAACAAGTACTTAACTTTAAGCAGGGAATCCTATTCTTTGGGCTAAATTCATAGCAAAATTTGGGATTTTTTTTAAGAAACCAGCGATTCGATTCATCTGAAATTTGCATGATCGACCATTACGCCTCGCAAAATTCGCCAGCCGTTGGTGTGCATGATATTTATGTACCAGGTAATCTGAAACAGAAAAATGAAACGGCGTTTTATTTTATACATATGTAGCTTAAAATTAATGAACCAGAACAAAAATTATTGAGCAGTGTGGAGAGTTTTCAAACTGAAAGGTCTGAACCTTTAATTTTTGCAATCCAGTTTTGCGCCAATTTTCTTATGTAACAAAAGGGGTATAGACCTAGCGGTATTCTGGTTCATCAAATTCAAGCTACATATGTACAAAGTAAAACGCCGTTTCATTTTTTTGTTTCAGATTACCTGGAAGGTAAATATCATGCACACCAGCGGACGACAAGTTTTGCGCGGCGTGATGCATAACTCTTATATTTATTATTAAAAATGAATCAAAAAACTGCAACTTCTTCAAGGATGCATAAAAAACATGCTCCAAATTTCAGATGAATCGAAATGGTAGTTTCTTAAAAAAAATTCCTAAATTTTGCTATGTTGTTGGCCCATAAAATAAGATTGCTCCTTAAAGGGTTAAGGAAGATTTAAAGAGAAAAATGTATGAACTTCTTTTGGTTTCCTTTATCAAATTATGAAAATATCAATTTAAATGCGAAAGGAGTACCTAATAGAATACAAGCTACTTACAAATTCAGTAAGTAATGAACGAAACCTAGAGCTTAGGATTTGTAGCTTGCAATTCGTAGCTTCAATTATTAAATATCTCATAATATATTGATTGCCTGTGCAGAAGACCAAAAGCATTGGTGAAATGTTCTCTGCTTTCCTATCTAATTACAAAGTTATATTAAAATCGGCATGCAACATTTCATGTGGTTCCTTAAGAGATTACCTTTTTATGTTTTTTTATCGTTGCAATCCTTTTTCTTTAATACTACGTACTGCGCGATTTTACCTTAAATATCGCAAATATTTCGATAGCTCGAAAGACTGTAACGTTGTTAGAATTATTTTGGTTACCACGTGACAAGGAATTTCATTAATGTCATTCAGGAGCAGCAAAAAGGTACTGAACACGAGGCAAAGTTTCATTATAATCGGTGGGGGGGATTTTAAGTGACAGTTTTCAGAATTTGGGATTCCATTTGTGTATTCTTTTTCAGAGTTTTATTTAGATACTACTCTTTATGTAGTATTCTGTAGTTTTTCCCAAGACTTCCTAATTCTATAGCTGTAGTCGTACTTTTGAACAACCTAAACTTCGGTGTAAAACTGTATTGATATTGAAACAAATTTCCAGTCTGATTACTAAACGATCTACAACTATTTACTTAGTAGAGAGTATCAGCTGTGTCTCGTAAAATTTGTATTACTTTCATTTCTGGTGACTTGGATACTTCAAAAGTTCTTCATTTTAGGTACCAGCTTCCTACTTGCAACTGTGTTGACATTATGTTGTATAAATGTAATCTACTTTCTATTAGCTTCTGTGAATTAATGATGGCACGTGTATTTAAGAGGTAGAACTACTTGAAGGAGTAAATCGTATCGAATGAGACAAGTATTCTTCGTGTAAAAGATAAAAAGTGACATGGCACACGGTTTTCAAAGATTTTACCAACACTCTAACAACTGAAGGGGCTTTTTGTATTAGGTATGTGCTCTTGATTGAAATGTAGAACACCCTACAAATCGAATTGGCATTTAATTAATCGCGAAGTTAGATGTGTATTAAAATATAAAATTACTTATACTTGATGCGATAGAGTAGGGAATAAAATGTAAATAAATTGCTTTTGACAGGATCCACTAATAATAAATAGCATAACTTGTAAAAAGTAAAGAAGATCCCTTCTGCAATTGTTTTACGGAAGAAGTGGACTTACTTCAATATAAAATTGTTATATTAAAGTTAAATTTAAACGAAATTTGAGAATGTAGCAGAAAATCCATATTTGCATCACCCTTACGAGAAATGACCAAAGTTTTGTTCGAGATACTTCTTTAAATCTCACGATTATTAAGCGGTTCAAATTTCTTATAAAGCATACGAACCATAACGGACACAAATAAGGAAACATATAAAAGAACGTTCGCGTATGGGACTTTTAGAAATCGTTCGGAAAACGTCAGTCGCTGAACGAAAGATCTTACATCACACATTTCGAGACTATTTCCTAGTTTCATTGTTACATCGTGAAATGTAATCGCAAAGTCCTTTATGCACGAGCCACTTTTAAATATTATTTATAAATTTCTGACAAGCACAAACTCAGCCAAACGAGAACAACCGCAGTACGAATCTCGAGGTGCACAAGTGTATCGTGTGAAAAGGCCTATAGAATGAAAATTCTCGAGCTGAATGCAAGGCATTCGGGGCCCTGATTATTATCTTCGTTTCTTATCGACGAAACTGTGATATAAGTTCTTTAACGGAACACTGTGTCTCGAGAAATAAGTGCAATTATATCGAAGCTTCGCATTTTCCGGTGCTTAGGCCTTGTTGCTGTATTGTTGTTCTTGTTGTCGTTGTTATGGTCGTCGTAAGTGCACTATTTTTTGACTTAGCTTGTTGCCACGTTCTCCTCACTCTCTTCTGGCTCGTGAAGCAACGAAACTCCGCGATTTCTGTCCTGGTAGAAGATTGCTAGGAGTTATCGACACTGGATTTAACCGAGTCAACACTGAAACCTTTTTCGTGTCTGCGCTTTTTATCAATCTTGATCGCTTAATTTCGATTGGTTGTTTACGCTCGTGTCGTGCATGCCGATGATCGTCCATACTTTGTACAAGCTTTGCATGCTGATATGTATTCTTAGGCGTTCGTTCTTGCTTCTCATCGCAGTTGACCCTTACCCGTTTCTTCGACTACGCACACATTCTCTGGCAATGCTCACATTCGATCATACGAACCCCCGTTACACTGTAAAAAGCGGCGCTGACGTCGCAAGGAAATATCGCGCGAATGGTAGCTGATGGCCGCAGGGACCTTTGACTTTTATGGACCATTGTAAAACTGTTTTGAGGAAAAAGTTTCTGTATACTTCTGGTACATTTGCAAACCTTGTGATTCTGTACTCGTATTACTACGAGTTTGACTTTTAAAGGTGTTTCGATATTGTGTGATATTTCTTATGGTATTTTCTGGAACTTTATGATCCTAGTTGTGTATCCTTTAATAATAATAAGAAGAATTTTGATGTTTCTAAGCATAAAGTTGCTTAATAATTCGAATAAGTACTCTAAATCCCAAAGGATTTAATTTTGCAAATCTCGAAGCATCATCGATGAATGAGCCCTTTAATTAACTCAAGACTAAACTCGTAAAGTATTACTGCAAAACTTGAACTTGAGAAGGAACTGCAGAAGTCCTAAATAATTCCACTCAATTCGCACCCTCCAGAAATAACGAGAACCAGCCATAAATTAAAAGAAGCAACCCTTCTCGAAGTCAGCGGTTTCAAGTGAATACCGATCAGTTGGAGTTCCCTGCGCCGCATGAACTAAAAAGCACCGTATACGATCTATAAATAGCAGGCTATGGAAATTATTCTCACGATGATACCAATCCTTGCGCGCGAATGGCACAGCGTTGTTCGCAACGGAGACGAACGTTAATAAATCCTCGGCGCGGGCCGTGAATTTTTTAACAGTGTAGCGCGTCACGATCGTCTCGCGTCATTTATTCAGTACATTCGGTCTCATCGATATTTAAATTTCCGCAGGACACACACGAGCACACGTTCGTTTATCCACGGTAAAGGGCCTTCACACACGTGACACTTTTGTGTCCAACAATCTGACAGCTGGCATTTCAAATACGTTCGTGCAATATCTATTTTCGCCAGAATTTCATTTACAAATAGCCACCCGTTACTGCCAAACAGAGCCGCGAAAACGTCACGCGTGAAAAGGCCTTAACTCTTCGGTTTCACTTTTGTACACCTCTCTGTCATCTATATCTCTGTCTCTCTTATCGACGTTCACGTTAGTGTTCGAAATCGGTCACGAAACAATCGGCAGAGCATTGATCGTCCCGCGGGCAGGAAGCACACGCGCCGCAAATCTGTTGCGAATCGAAAGATCGTTCCGCCACACGTCCGACGAACCGAAGAGGGAACCCAGGGTTCCTCGCGCGACCAAACCCCGTTTCACCCGCGTGACCGCGTACGAGTCCCCCGTTTGCCATTTTAATATCTGCCCGTACAGCCGCTGTAGATAGACACCTTTATGTCACCCGATACCTTTTACCATAGCCACTCCACTCCAGGTAGACGATTACTAGAGACGTATCAGATACGTAACAACAATAATTACAGATACTGCTAATACCGATAGCTAGTGAGTACTTGTGCAAGCCAGCCGCCCAAAGTTCATTTAAGAATTTTTTACCTCACTTATATTTAGAAGTTATACATATATATATACATATATATATATTTACGCTTCGCCGTTTTTCTTTTCTTCTCCCTTTTTTTCACCCTTTAACAAAACCGCCCACCGTGACATTCTGCAACGACGGGCCGTTTCTCGCGTTTACGCTGCTATTTGGTAGAAAGAGACAGTATTCATTATTGAGACTCACGATTTTTTGCGAGAGAAAAGCATCGAAAGAGAAGAGGTTTCGTTGTACCTTTATTTAAAATTGTCAGAAATACAGGCACGTGAAAAGTAGTTGACCGGCAGTGGTGGATTCAAGGGGCTGTTCTGGTCTAAAGCCCATAAAAATAGGTGATCTTTAGGAATTAATTAAAGGAAAACTACTACATTTCATTTAATGGGACTTTTTGCGTTGTATTAAGGATGTCTTAAATTATAGAAATATATTTTTTGTTTTATAATTAATCATTGCAGCCGGCACTGAGGAGCCGTTAAATTCGAGACGTCAAAAAATTCATCCAAATCGGTGGAACCTGTAGCACCTTAACCATTGGTCCTAAATAATAAACAATACCAGATTATTAGAGGGCATGAAACTCGCTCGTCGACTAGACCAGAAAAATTACAAAAAAGATTTTTTTTAGAAAATTACGATACTTGAAGTTTGAAATCACTTTTTCCCTATATTTTTCGTCCTTTCAACGCCTTACGAAAATATAAATTTTCAATTTTTTTTAAATTTTACTGGCCTTTCCACGAGCCAGAAGTGTATTCTTCAAAATAAAAAACATTTTAGTCGAATCGGATAATAACTTTTGGAGATATAGTTTCCACCGATTTTGAGAAAACTCTTTCGAGAAAATCTTCGGGAATTTTACGAATTTAAAAAAATCCTTTTAAGCACATATTAATAAAAGATTGAACATTCAAAGAATGAAATAAAGAAATCGATTTTTAGCCCGGAACCTCCCCTTAAGGAAAAAGGCCCAGATGGAAAACGTCCTAGGACACCCTGTATACATAACAGAATTACAAATAAATTTACGTCCATGTGGTATGAAAATTATAGGAAATAAAAAAGAATACACCTAGTGTTTGGATAATATTATAATTCTTTTTGTAATTATAATTGCTCATCGGCCGCCCATTAAATCCGCCACTGTTGATCAAAGATTTTTCTTGATTACAGAAGTTGATGGAATGTACATGCGACTTTGTTAACGAAATCTCGGTGGCAGCGTCTCGTACGCTACTTTTACCATTATCGTTGTACCGTTTCTTACAATTACACGCAGCTTATGCAACATTCGCTTGGTAACGACATGTAAATATATTACACGCGTTCGCCTATTTATTACTCGCTAAGACACGTGCACTTTGCGTAAGTGGACGGACACGCCGATCTTGCAGAATGTGACTGTACAAGCTTCGAGTGACAGTTGTTCTTTCTGTTCACCCGACATACCTGCTTAATCGCTGACAGCGAAGGGTCTCCGTTCTATCGAAATCGAATCTTAGTTTCTTTGGTGCCAATTGTCAGTTCGATTCGGTCCATTCCCATTGGAGATTATTTCTCTCCGTATTGATTGCCTATTTTTAATAGCATTTAACGAGTTTAAAAGTGGAAGTTTAAAAATTAAAGTTTCTTCGTCAGTAAAGTTTCTTACAAGACACGAGTGGCTGATAAAATTTTTGTTAAAAGACGAAAATATCTCGGAAGGTGCCTGCCAAGGAAGTTTAAAATCCTAATAAAACAGTAGAACAAACAAACACACAACGTTGGGTCGATAGTTGAACATGGTTTCAATTTCAACTGGCTCGCAGAAGATGGAGGTTTCCAACTAAAATGCCATTCCAATGAAAATACTGCTAAATCATTGCTTGATGAATCCCACAAGGGAAGTTGCCACGTTTCAAGTTACGAATTTTGCTAAAATCTTGAATGTAGGTGGTAACAATCGGATGAAATAATTCAAAAGTTAGTAGAAGTATATTGCAGATTGCCATTGAGCTGTGACTTGATTAAGGTTTCGTGTTTACATATGAGTGCATAAATATAGCAAGGGTTTGGAAAGGGGAGGCTGTGTACTCGATTTTCTTGAAAAATCTTGGCTAGTACGCTCTAACTTGTACCACAATATTACACCTCCGTGGTCACACCTTCTTATAATCACAAATAAGTCACATAGGGTTCACTGCATCCCAGCGTCAGTTTTGTGTTACCATTTTCGTATTTTTGAATCTTTCAACTTTCGAGTGATAATTGTACATTCGTAATAATCATACACTCATGCTTTAATTTGCCTTTTCCTAGAAAAGTAAATTTTGATATGTTGACATTCACCAAAGTTTTAAAATTTATTATTAAGGTCTAAAAATTTACAGAAATATTATATATATCATTCTGTGTGACCACGAAAGGTTAAGGGGTCATTCCGTTTAGCGCGCCGATAAATTCAATTATTAAACTACATTTCCAGAGTAAATAAAAAATATAAAAGTAATAAAATTATTGCTTTTCCAATGCTTTTAAAAGCAGTCTTGACGACATGTTTAAAAATTCATGTCTCGCTCGTGAAGGCGATTTTAGCTGTTAGACTTATCTGAACCCAAAAATCCAAACAGATCCTTGATCAGTATGACTTTGCTATTTTCGATTTTAAAAGTAGGTTAGACTAAATGAAAATGCTTGGTTGTAGTCCCTGTGAGAGTCACAGGTGTGCAGAATGAGCAGTAAAATTTATAAAGCAATCGGTTCGATAGATTTTGAGATTTTATCTTCACGATGTGGACAAATGACGTTTCGAGAAAAACGCGTTCAAAGTTTTCATCTATAGAGAAGCTAGAATAATCGGATTTTTTCCATGAAAATTTAGCTGTACATTCTTGAGGATATGTACTTCCGAAAAATGTTTTTAAAAATAAATCTGGAATGACCCCTTAAATCGATGATCCAAAACCTCATGCACTATCCTTACCAGATAATTGTACGCTACACCCTCCCCGTCGGCAACCCTTCTATAAACAAGAGCGTTTCGAGACTCACAGACGAATAATCTCCAAGCCAAAATTCATAAAATATTTACCACTCACTTGAAAGAGCACCGCGTGCCTCTAAAGTCAACAACGAACACTTCCAAACCCTCGTTATTTTTCACTTCTAAAAACAGCACTGAAAAAGAAACCGCCGCGGTAGAATATCGAAGAGCAAGTACAACAATGGACGTTCACGCTAGATATGCGAGTGCAGGAGTTTGGGACGGGGTCGAGCTGAGACGATTGCGCCGCCGCTCTCATCCTATGGATGATTTTGCCGATAAGAGATTGGAGACGCTTCGCGAGGTGAAGTGGCACCGGTATCCCCGTTCCCTCGCCCTTACCATTGATATGAATCGCGGTGATACTTTAGGCCGGCGGATTGTCTCGGTTGCAGCATCCTAGGGATGTACCTGTTCGGGGGTAAGTTTTGCATGTGGGCGGACCGGAGTCGGCCCTGCACCTGTGCCGAGGTGGTCTCGCGGCACCCAATGTGTCGCTGTGATCGCAAACATTTCAACGACATCGTCTGGGCCCTTGTCACGGTCTTTCAGGTACCACTGTTCCCCCCTCTTACGCCAGAAAACACTGTATACGCGCTAAGTATCCACGAGCACAAGGTATCTTACCACCCTCCGCATCCGTTTATTTATGCTACGCTATGTTTATGTCTACATCTATATCTATCTCTGTCTATATTTATTCTGTGTATCTGTCTATGCCTACAGTCTGTACACCTGTACCTCCGCCCATATCTATATCTGTACCTATATCTGTGCTCTATATCTCTGTGCCTCTTGTACTCTACATATCTTACATTCGCGTACGTGTTACCTAGTGCTGCGTTAATGGTTCCGTCGCTTTCTCCGCCCTTCGTGACCCCCAGCTCGCTCCCTCGATAAAACCGCGACGCGGATGGTCACCGATGGGCGTATAGTGAAGTCGTGGGTTCTCAGGTTCAGGCAACGGTCGTGAGCGGAGGCTATCGAGGGACAATCGCTTATATACGGTGCCACGTTTTAGGGATCCTTGTATCTTTCAGCGAGATCAATGGGAATTTGAATGAATGTGGGGGTGGTGTATGCAGACCCAAGTGCTTTCACGACTTTATTATGTATCCATCGTTGACTACAGTCGTATTTCTCTTCTTCGTTTCCTCTGTTCACTTCTTCTCTATCCACTTTCGTGTCACTTATGGATTTATGACTCGATGAAGCGTCATTTCAGGTTACCAAAGCGGTGACGAGTTTCTCTCTCTCTCTCTTTCTATGTTTCTCTCTCTTTCTATGTTTCTCTCTCTTTCTTTCTCTCTGTGTTTTCTTGTTCTTTTGCTGTTTTCTTTTTCTGAACGTTTTCTTACACCGATTTTCGTTGCTCGCAGAAAATGAACGGGCGTGGGTAATGATTTGTTTATCGTGCGATTAACACGGTCCGTGGTTGTCGGCCGGCGGAGTTAATCGATTACACGGGATTCCACACGCGTGTTGCTACTTTGCTCCTCTTATTTTTTATTTTTTTTTTTTACAATAACCGCATCTCGTTGTTACGCTTGTTGCTATGTATGGGAATATTTTGCGACGGGGATATGAGAATAAAAGAGCCGTCACACGCCGAGTAACCACTTTAAGCATTTACCACGCACTGCCGCACAGAGAGAAATTCGTGGTGAAATTGGTGCAAGTATCTCTGTAACAGAAAGAAAGATAAACAAAAATAGGAAAATATATACGAGGCGATAGTGATCGGTGCTTCCTTTTCTTCGAGCCTTTTTTTTCTCGTTGCACTCTCGATCGGTCCAATTAGCAGATAAACCGTCGAGATTAGTTCCACAATGGATACAAAGACAAATTCTCGGTGGGTAATAATCATTCGGTAATTAAAAAGGGAACTGTAATAATAGTGCAATTAAGAATTACGATGAAACGTAAAGTACGATGTAAAGATCGATTTAAATAATTAAGAGAATCGGATTATGTAAAGAATTTATCGTTTAACGTCTATTTTATGTTAGAAATTCTGCCTATCATTCGTCTCGTAAATCATAGTGGAAGTCGTTTGCGTCACGTACTCTAGAGATTTTCCTCTTCTCCTCTTTACGTAGATCTTGACGCAAGAAGACTGGAATGTTGTGCTGTTCAACGGCATGCAGAAAACCTCCCACTGGGCGGCACTTTACTTCGTCGCGCTGATGACTTTTGGAAATTATGTTCTCTTCAATCTACTGGTCGCGATTCTGGTCGAAGGATTCTCCTCAGAGGTATGACAGCACACGGCCAGGTCTCGATCTTTGAAAATTCATTTACTAACTCGATTCATTTACCACTATTCAAATTTTATTTATATTCTCCATTAATTGCATTATATTTCACCATGAAAGTGTCGAAGTATCACTTATCATGAAAGGGAAACTGGAGGTGTTGCTTAAACTAAGTTCAAGTTATTTAAATGTGTAACAATTCCTTTTAACATTATGCGCGAATATTTTTGAAATAGATACAAAACTGGATATTTTTAATTGAGGATCTTGCAGCGAAAGGGGTGCAGGCTCCAGTTTTACCAACTTCGAGTAAATTAGAAAAAACTGTGAATAAAATTCTTGCTTTGATTTAACATTAAAAAGAGAACACTAATTGAACAATATATATTTTCAGACAATAAGTAGTACCTAGTTATTGAATTGATAAGTTTTTATTTCTATTTTTGGCGAAAAAATATTCTATAATAAAAATATTAATATCTCCATTTTAATTTTTATTTATTTGCAATAAAACACGTCATAAATCAAAAACTGTCAAAAATAGAGTTGCACTCCTCTTGCTGCAAGGTCCACAATTACATTTATTGTAATACTGAATAATATATCATGTGCTACGTTAAATTACTTACAATAGTTCGTTTAGAAGTAAATACGTTCCGGATTCGAAAATGTTTGAATTGCTATATTCAAAATACCAAATTGTAATTTGCAATATTTAACGTTTACATTTCCAAAAGTACAATTTTAATTGCAGTAAATGTGCTTTAGTGAATATGTAGTAATCCCAATAATTTATTTACTAACCGATACTACTAGAATACAAAAATAGTACTTACAGTAGCAGGCAAAAAAGTTACTACTTTTTCGATTTGTTTCAGTTTTGTTATTTTTCAGCATTAACTTGGAATTGTGTTATGTGTTGCATATATATATACATATTCTTATGGAGAATTGAAAGCTGTATAAAGCCCAGTTAAAGTTGAATTTATTTAACTAACGAACAAAAATTTTGTAGGGACATTGAATGGGCAACACATTTTTGGGGCCGACATTTTTTGGGGTATTTTTTTAGGCCGTCCTAAAAGCAGAAGGTGCCCTCACAAAATATCAGATTTTTTATTACTTTTCAAAAGTGGTAACTTTTTTGTTGGCTTTAAAAGTGTGTTACCTTGTTTAATGTTATGTAAGTATTTTGTTTGTTAGTTAAATAAATTCATCTTTAATTAGGTTTTATACAGCTTTTAATTTTCTATCAGAATCTGTATATTGGCAAATGCTGATTTGTCCGCTGCTGTATATAATATGAAAAAAATATTAATATATGAAAGAACATATAGTATCAGTTATTGTCAGCTAATTTTGTAGCCTAAAAAACAAAACTACTTACAAATTATATGGAAATACATTAGTAACGTAAATACAATTTCCATTTGTATCAGCAATTAATTGCTATAATTAATTACATCAAGTATAAGTTCAGCTTGTAATACTAGAATAAGTATCAAGGAACGTTGATGTATTTATTCAGAGGAACGAAAGAAGAGAACGCGAACAAAGAGAAATGGCTAGGCTTGCTGCAAAGGAAGCAGGAATGGGAAGCGACGAAGGATCCTCCAGGATATCGAGATCACATTCGATCACTGATAGCGATACATACACTCAGGTATGTACATACAATTTACAGAAAGCACATAACCTTCATATTTAAACCTTTTTCCTACTCCCAACAATTTCTTAAATATTTCACTAATTTTATTTCAAGTTTTTCCAAGCCCACTTGTGGAGACCATTTTCACCTCTCGATATGAAAATTATGAGACAAAAGGGTTAAGGTTACTGGTCCTGTACAGCTTGTATATCTGCTTTAAATAAATTTAAAAAAAAGATATTCGTATAACTTAAATATCCAGTAAAAAATTCTGAAAATTTAAAAAAGATTTATTACGCAGTTTTCTTTCAATAAATTTCCAAGGATTTCGAGCCATTACAATGGTGTCCCCCCTTAAGGAAATCATCCTTTCCGGGCTCACTGTGTATATGTTGAATGTCTTTCTAAGAACTACTATATACAAGTTTCATCAAAATCGAGGACTTCGTGACTGGCCCTCGTTAGTCCCGTAATTAACCCTTCATTTTCGATGTTTGCCATCGCTGTATAGCACACGTTCCCCGTGCTCCTTAGCAATTTCTTCAAGAAACGATCCATTTGCCAAGCTGAAAGGGAGAACTGTGTACACACTCGTCTTTCGCTGACGGTTGACTGTTGACAGTTTGCGCAGTGGCCATTGTTCATATTTGCAAGTCTTCCCAGTGCTTTTCAGACAACATTAGATTGTGTTCAGCTCGGTGGCTAAGCTAGTCCTAGATAATTAATGAACAATTATGGTGAAGTTTTGCTCGACATTAGCTTGTAATATTTTCAACCAGTTCCACAAATTTCTTGGCACTGGGATTGCGTTCAAACCAATAATTGTTTGACCAAAATTCCTTAGCCATCTTTACCTCTGACTTAAATTAATAACGTTTCTTTTATATATCTGAATGTTTTCGCTGGTGCGGCAGCTTTATTCCTTTTTTGGACTCGTAGGGTTACACACGGAATATTTCAAGTCTTTCATTAAAAATTCTTTAAATAAAATATTCGACCCTCAGTTCTCAAATCCACATCTGATACTCGGGAGAAGGCTTTTATCATTTTATTGCAATCAAAATGAATACATATACGTTTCGTGCATCGCAAAATAAAACATTCCCACTGTAAATTTTTTTTTAATTCCATTTAGTTAGTTGAGTTTTATTTTTAGGATAAAGTAATTCCTTTGATTATTTCATACATCTTTTCTGAAACGAAAATACCCCGCGTTGCGTGAAATGGAAATAAGGCGAAATTATTGCTGACACGTAGGATCGTAAGAACTCGTGGCAGAGTGCAGAAGAGTTGCGCAAGTATAAAGACAACAACAGCAGGGAAAAGCAGAACACCGTTTGGAGGCATCAGATCGATGAGCCGAAGTGTAACATTCAAAAGGAAAATAAAATGATGGGCGGCGTGGGGCAGCCGCCGATAATTACCCACACAGCAGCCACGCCTCAGGATTCGCCTAACACCACCCTCGACGTTGGCTACAGAGATTTAAACTGTCGGGCTGTTTACCCAAGCGCGGCATTGTCGATCGAATCTATCGATCGTTCAGGGGTGCGTGTTCTCATTTCATATATTATATAATACAAACATTATTTAAAGCAAAATAAATGTATCAAACTAATTACATTACAAAAACTCTGATTTTAATGAAATCTGGGGTGAATGTAGAACACATTGAAGTACGCGTGGGACAGTCTTTTTTCTCTGCGAAAATTCATTTTGCAGGGGTGAGATCAACCCTTAAAGTTATCGCGTCCATTTAATACAAAATTTTAAATATAAGAATCTTTCAGTTTCTTATACTCTGTCACACTACCAGAAGTAAAATAAAGTTCTTTTAAAAGAACGAAAATACGCGATGACTTTAAGGGGTGATTGCACCCCTTCAGAGTGAATTTCCGTAGAAAAATAATTCCTCCTTGCATGCTCCAATATGCTTTAGCTTCACGCGAATTTTCATTAAAATCAAAATTTCGGGTTGGAAACGTTTCCTTGTCAGTTGCAAGGATGCGATTTCTTTCACTTTCATGAACGCAAATAAAATTTCAAAGTTGAAACTTGATAGATTGGAGAGATAGGCATTTTTAATATAAAGACCTCCAATTAAAAATACAAAAATTTTTAATAATATGTACACCTAAAATTTGTCTTTGAATTCCTTTAAAAATTGCGGAAGAACTTTTTCGTTGATCCAATAATTATGTAAACATTAAGTGCGCTCAAATTGGACTTTTTAAAAACCCTAGATACCGAGGGGTTTCAAAGTTTCTCAATTTTGAAGCATTTGCATGAGGATATTGCTTTTTTACAGAGCCAGTGCAGCATTCCTTCGGGACTGTTAAAGTTACCTGACGTCTCGAACAAAATACCAACGAAGAATCTCATAGCTGGCGAATTTCAACGACGGATAAGTCTTGTTACTGCTGCAGTTAATCCTGCGACGAGGGAGTCAACCAGTTCAAGGTGTCACTTTATTTCATACTGCAAAAAAAAAACGAATAAAAAGAAAAGAGGGAAATATGTTTTAGCAATATTATGTAGATATATGGAAAATTTCTGTCGCCTTCCTTCCGCACCATTTGCCATGTTACAACAAGAATCTATGTCAATGTTCACTGTAATATAAATGAACGTTGGTTAAAGAATTCTCAAAAAGAACAGACACATAACGGACTGTGCATTCGACGGCGTTGAAAGTAACGGGTAATACAAATTTTGAATTCCATTCCCTGTCGTGTTACAGCCCGCCAAGAATACAAAGGGGTTACTCGTGGAAATTATCACGACCATCCTTAAGGAAGAAACGTTGGTCACAAACGGAAGACGAACCTTCTGGAAGAGCCACAGTTTTGAACAACGGTCGAAGTACCCTCGGCTTCAACACAACGTAAGGCATAAATAAATGGGGATCAATGTACAAGTAATTTAGTGAAATTCGTGTTACTAAATGAATAAAATTGAGAACCTTGCAGCAAGAGGGGTGCAGCTCTATAGTTATCAACTCCGAGTAGAAAAAACTGTTTATAAAATTATTGCTTTTACTTAACATTAAAAAAAGAACACTAATTGAATAATACCTACCTGTATATTTTTACACAAAAAGTAGTCGTTATTCAGTTGATAAGTTTTTATTTCCAATTTTGGCGAATTTTTAAAATCTGGAGCTGCCTAAAACAGTAATGGGTGCAGGTTCAAAATTGGCAATAAATTTTTTTTACGTATACTATATGTCATAACTTCAAAACTGACAAAAATGGAGTTGCACCCTTTTTGCTGCAAGGTCCTCTATTGGTAATGGATGCAACAATATAGTGAAACAGAGTATCCCTTTTTCTATTATTTTCTTATTTTAATTATCTTTGAGGAAAGTTCTCACAACGCGAAGCATATACATATTAGGAGGTAATAGATATTATTTTATTACTGAAGGAACAACGATAGTAGGTTTCTACCCGTAAAAAATGAATATCCGATGGTTTCTGTAATCTTATCATTGCAAAACTTGTCAAATTAATTTTCAGCTTCAATGGCGGTTATTTACACGGTTCGATAAAGAACGATACGCAAAGCGACACGCCGAACAATCGCACGACCGTCCTAACAAGCAATAATCGTAGCCTCAGCCCCAATAATTCCATTGAAAGTCGTAGCTCCTCTATAAGGCGCTATACAGCAACGCCCAATCAGGTGAGTAAAGAGGTTTAACAAGAAATAATGAAGTAGAAAAGATAGAGAAGGGGAGGCGGAGGAAAATGACGTAAGAAAAAATAGAAAATGTAAAGAAAAATTCTGAGAGAAGAAATATTCTGCATTGCATTAAAAAATAGTGACAGGAAATGGCTTATCCAACAATAATTTTCCACAAAATTTTAAACTATGTGGATTAAAGCATGGTGTGACAATTTTTAGCTCTCAAGAATGTCGAGGGGTTATTGGAGGGTAATTGAATTTAAAAGATATATTAAATATGAATTGAATATTAGAATTGTGATTAGTGGTTTATTAAAAATATTTTGATTAACTGAATTATTGGAGGGCAATTGATTTCGAAAAATGTATTTAATATGAATTGAATATTAGAATCGTGAATTAGTGATTAGGTAGCCAGGACACTCTGCGGATCAGTTTAGCTACAAAAAAAAAACAGAATTATGAAAGAATGGAGATTATGTATAAATATATCAAGGCCTACGTGTATGAAACATAAATGAATCTAATTTCGCTGATTAATATGCTTTAAAGATGCGTTGGATCGACGATCTCTCGCGAAGGAACTCTTTGCGGGGGTACGAGAACGTCCAGTCGTCGACAGGGAAGGGCTTGCCTGTCGACGAGGTGTCAATGCAATGTTCAGCTGCGCGTACAATCAATAATCTGTCAGTGGAGACTGGCCCACTGCCCAGAATTAAACGACTTCCCGATCAAGAGGACGACAATCCGCGCACTGACGAGCAAGCGCCGTCTTTAAACGGCCACGGGAGCGCGAGCAGCATCGAGAGGATTAAAAAGATCTTCATGTTTTTTGAACCCAAAGGTTGCCTTAAAGAACGTGACGACTACTCGCTCTACATTTTCCCGCCAAATAATAGGTACGCGTTATATAATGCCCCTTCGTCACATTATACCCGCGCGGTCGTCGCAAAGCCCCTCTGGGATTTCACGTAACGACCACAGAAAATTGAGTTCATGAATCTTATAAAAAATTCTTTATTCCATGGAAGCCAGAGACACAGAAATATTCAACGAACCACTTTAATTAGTCCAACATTTGCCGTTATTTCCATTTTATATTTGTGGTTAGTAAAGGTAAATGATATTTCGCAATTAACTGCTGCGATGCACCGTTTGCATTTCAGGTTTCGTGTTCTATGTCGATCTTTGGTTGACCAGAGATGGTTCGATAACGTGGTACTCTTTTTCATTGGCCTGAATTGTATCACCTTGGCAATGGAGCGGCCGAACATACCACCGGACAGCGGGGAGAGGGTTTTTTTAGCCAGCGCGAACTACATTTTTACTGGAGTGTTCGCGTTTGAAATGTTCATCAAGGTGACAAACTCGACCATAGCGACATTTCCCCTTCGATGTCAGGGGAGTTATTCATAACGAGGGTTGTAATTTATCACAGGTCGTTGCATCTGGCATGCTGTACGGCTCGGACGCTTACTTCACCTCCGGTTGGAATATCATGGACGGAGTTCTTGTGATCATTTCCATAATCGATTTATCAATGTCTCTGCTCTCCTCGAGTAGTCCAAGAATATTCGGAATATTGAGGGTACGCCTGACATTTTCTAGTTGAACTTTTCAATATATAAAAACTAAGTACTTTAACCGCACCCCCTCATCAAAATCTGAGAATTTCCGCCCCCTCGTCTTTATAATCCCATTCCCAATTCACAAACGAGCAAAATCGGTGTCTGACTTATTTTTAAAAATAGCTTTTAGTAATCCATACCTAAGGAGATTGAATTATTTATCAATAATATTCTTAACCGGTTACAAAGACAGCCCTATTAATTATTTATATCATTTTGCTTGCAGGTTTTTAGGCTTTTAAGGTCGCTGAGGCCGTTAAGGGTGATCAATCGAGCCCCTGGTTTGAAGCTGGTTGTACAGACATTGTTATCCTCTTTACGACCTATCGGCAACATCGTTTTGATATGCTGTACTTTTTTCGTAATCTTCGGTATCTTGGGCGTGCAGCTGTTCAAGGGTGCCTTTTTTTATTGCGACGGGCCTGACGTGAAGAATGTCCGCAACAAGACGGACTGCCTGCTCGATAAACGGAACATCTGGCTGAATAGGAAATACAATTTCGACGATCTTGGGAAAGCCCTGATGTCGTTGTTCGTGTTATCGTCAAGGGATGGCTGGGTAAACATCATGTACACCGGGCTCGACGCTGTCGGCGTCGATCAACAGGTAAGCCTCTTGGCTGCAGTGTACTTAATTTTATTTCCATACGTTTTACATTTTTAAAGACCCGACGCTTTTATAACGATAAAAATATTAAGTAGGTGGATTAAGATTTTCATCATCGAGACTGTAAGATAAAATTTCCATTAGATTCCTATGGTTTAGTTACAACGTCGAATTAATATTACGAAAATAAAGTAAGCAAATGTAGATTTCAAAAGGGTACTGGAAGTTGATATTTTTTTTAAATTTCAGAACCCTTATATTCAGGTTTGTCAGGGAATGGGAGAAGATGGTTTGAAGTGTTATAAGTTGTGGACATAATTCTTTTTTAATATGTCATGGTTTTCTTGGATACTTACTTTAAAATATATGGCCTCACATTACTGTAACATGAATTCCATTTACGCGACAATTCGTTGCAGCTATATGTACTTATATCAATTTTAATATTTTAGTTTTAAGAGAAACTTTTTATATGCATGAAATGCGAAGGTGTTTTTTTCGTTATATCACAGCCAGTTGAAAATTATTCGGAGTGGAGGCTGCTGTACTTCATAGCGTTCATCCTGCTGGTTGGCTTCTTCGTGCTGAACATGTTCGTGGGTGTTGTGGTGGAGAACTTCCACCGATGTCGTGAGGAACAAGAGAAGGAAGAACGCGTGCGAAGAGCTGCCAAACGAGCATTACAGATGGAGAAGAAACGTCGAAGTAAGAATAATGTTTGAGACACGATTTTATCGCGGTGCCATTTCACTTCAAATCGATCGTTTCTTGCGCTCCATCACAGGGATTTTGATGAAATTGACATATGACGTAGTTCACGTGAAATTACAGGGGGTTTAAGTCATCATTTTGCTGGTTTTTTATTTGTTTCGAAAATAAAAAGTGCAAACTTTGACGACCTATATTTTTTAAGCAAACTCAAAACCAGCAAAATGATCACTTAAACCCCCCCACCCCCGCCCTCCTAATTTTAGGTGAACTACCAAAAATGGTGAAAATCCCTCTCACCAAGATTAAGAAACGATCGATTTTGAGGAATCAAGGATCAAAACGAAAGATTTTGACGGATATTCGGTTTTCAGAAATGCACGAGCCACCATATTACACGAATTACTCGAAATCCAGGCTGTTCGTCCATAACGTCGTGACGTCCAAGTATTTCGACCTAGCAATCGCTGCGGTGATCGGCCTGAACGTTGTCACGATGGCAATGGAGTTTTACATGATGCCCAAGGCCCTGACCTATGCCCTAAAGATATTCAATTACTTCTTCACTGCTGTCTTCATCCTCGAATCCTTCATGAAGCTTCTCGCTTTGGGTCTTCACCTTTATCTTAAGGACAAGTATGCGTCATTTAATTCCATCCAATTCTTCATGGGCGATGAAGATAGCGAGTGTTCAATTCCACGTGATCGATCGTACCAAAAAGAACCATTTCGTTTCAGATGGAATCAATTGGACGTAGGAATCGTGATACTGTCGGTGGTTGGGATTGTTCTTGAGGAGGTCGAGTCGAAAATCATTCCAATTAATCCTACCATAATTCGCGTGATGCGAGTCCTGCGAATTGCTAGAGGTAAATTGAATAGTGCAATTGGATGAATGACTTAATCGTCTTAATCAGTCGATAAGTATTCTGCCTATACGTAATTGAAATCAGTGAGAGCTCTAAACCTATGAACGCGTTTCTTCACAGTTTTGAAGCTACTAAAAATGGCAAAAGGAATACGAGCCCTTTTAGACACGGTAATGCAGGCATTACCGCAAGTCGGAAACTTGGGTCTACTATTCTTCCTGCTTTTTTTCATATTCGCGGCTCTTGGCGTGGAATTGTTTGGCCGTTTAGGTGAGTACTAACTTCATTGTTCCTAATAAAATTGTAATATAATATACAAGAAACCAGAAATGCCGAGTATTTCAGGAATATAGTTATAAATGTATTGAGATAAGCCGGAAATCCACTTGGAAGCTAAGCTAAGCTATGCTATGCGACGCTATGCTATGCCATGCTACGTTTTAAAAAAATTAGCTTCAATACATTCATGGACCGTTTGCACCAAAAGCTAAAACATATCATAGCATAGCATAGCTGAGCTTAGCTTCCAGGTGAATCTCCAGCTTTAAATATCAAATTTGCGAATGTGTATTTACAATTAAGTTATCCCGAAATGTTAACTCGCCTTTCCTGGTTAACAAGCTCGAAGACGATTATACAGTTTCCTTATTGTTAATTACTTGGTTATAGAATGCAACGACGACATGCCTTGTCAGGGCCTTGGCGAGCACGCCCATTTCAGCAACTTCGGTATGGCGTTCCTGACGCTCTTCCGTGTCGCCACCGGTGACAATTGGAACGGTATCATGAAGGATACATTGAGAGACGATTGCGACGAGGCAGCCGACTGCGTGAAGAATTGTTGCGTAAGCACCATCATCGCCCCGATCTTTTTCGTCATTTTCGTCCTAATGGCGCAGTTTGTTCTCGTGAACGTCGTCGTTGCCGTGCTCATGAAACACCTCGAGGAAAGTCACAAACAGGTAAGGATGTAACCGTAAGGCAACGAACCAATCCTGCCATGTTTTTTGCTGGGCACGGGGTGTTAACGTGCGATACCTTTGCAAGATGGAAGATGAACTCGACATGGAGACACAATTGGAAAGGGAATTAGCCGCGGAGCAGGAAGAGCTGCTGGAAGTGGAAGAAGAGGAGGACGATGACGATGATGATAACGTGAAAGGAGAAAGGGAAGACGACGGTGGTGTTGGAGAGGACGACGACGTTAGAGAGCGTGAATCCATTTTACTGACGAGCGAGAAAATACCCGTTAGCAGGCCTGGCCTCGCTAAAGTTCGTTCCCTGCCAGCGAATTTTATTTACAGTCCACCGCAAGAGAGGAACGCAGATGGTACGTTTTTGATCATAATTTTAAAGACGAAGTTATTTATTTGCTCAGAATATGATTTAAATGAAACTGCAAATATTCAAATTCAATCTACAGGAATTAAGGTGTTTTAAAGTAATGCCTGTTAGCTGTATTTTTACTTCTTGTTTCTTTTCCTTTCGTGATTCTCTAGGTCTAGACAAGAGGTATTACTCACACACACACCCACACTAACTATTAGAGCATTCTTTATTAATATTAGTTCGGTGCGAAAGATATTCAACCAAAGTCTTTATTAACCCTTCATGGTCACACGGGATGTATCGCACCCCAAGATATGTATTTGCCAATATTTCTGTATATTTTTAGACCTTAATAGTACAATTTTAAAATTTAGTGAATTTCAACCAAAAAATCGCTTTTATCCACAACTATTTTTTCAAATACAGATTTCAACATATCAAAATTTAGATTTCTAGAAAAAGACAGAGAAGAATATATCAGAGCTTATATCATTCAAAAGTTAAAAGATTCAAAAATACGAAAATGGTAACTCAAAAATGTCGCTGTGACCAATCTGTGATTATAAGGTGTGACCACGGAGGGTTAAAAGTGAAAAAAGTGAGAAAACATTAGGTATATGTTTGTTTAATCAAGGTATTTCCCTTGGCTGCCTATGACCTCTTGCTACTTTTCTGGTAAAAGTACAAATAGGTGTAGTAAAAGAGACATTTACGCTTGGGTTAGAAAAGACTCAGACACCGTGAATCAAGGGTGAAAGTGAAATGCTTTGGTGAACATGATGCAGATGATCTTGCATGTTACGACACCTATACACAGCCCCTAAATATGTCACAGATGGTTCGTTCACCGTGTCGCTGCCACGTCGCAGTTCGTATCATCGTTCCAATTCAAGACCGTCCAAGTTCAAGTCGAAGCGCCGTCAAACGTTTCATTCGGGGCACCATCCCCAGAGGAGATCCTTACTGCCGATGCATTTCGAAGTCGCCGAAGTTTTCGAGAAGCCTGTGAACACTCTAAGCGTGCCCCGAATCATTTCGCAACGCAGCTACGCCGCAGCGAGTCGTGATCTCGGTCACGCGCAACGTCAACGGTTACAAGTAATGCTTTTAATGACTGTTATTAAAGCGCACGTTGGCGTCAACGTATCATGCCTCGCAGAGATATAGTGTATACATAATTCTTGAGGACACGTAGCACCGAATACATTCTTTGTGATCTATTGTATCGATGGCATAAAAGTAGTAAGGGGCAAAAGTAGTCAGTAGCCACTGCGCATTCAGGATTTAATCTGGGGGTAGCCAAATAAAAATATTTTTAATGCAAATTCGATAAAATCCATTAGGTGATTATTAAAATTAATTTGTCAGATGAAATCCCGTTTTCTTTCCTTTTTACAAAGCTCCTGAATTAATTCAATCGTGGTTACATTAATCTTCATACTCCTTCTTCTTTGAGGGGTGCCAGGGTTGTATTCAGCATAATTTTACCCTCATGCCTGGGGTTTTTCATCTGGTGCACAGTTCTGGTGTACTCTCACGCCGATACTTTCGAGAGGGTCTCGAAAGTATTGTAGGAAATTTTCTAAATGTTTAATTTAGAAGCAAATCGTGTAATGTTCGCTTTCTACATTTTATACAAAAGTTTTCCGACAGAGGTAATCGCTTGGATAGGTTTGGCCGACTCGAAGGAGCATTTTTTAAAAGTTTTCGCGACTGTTCGAAGTGTTCGTGCTTCGAGGTTCTGGGGTGTATAAGAATATGATCAAAGAAGCGAGAAGGTGTTAAAAAAATGATGGTTAGTGCTTTCAGGGGTGAATCTGCACCTCTAGATCGGTGGAGATTTGTAAAACGACCTTGCTGCAAAATTGTTTACAACATTGAAAATTAATGTTAATTTTTTTCCTTTACATCAACATAGTCTGTCGCTGAAAGGAGAGAAAGTCTAAAAGGAACCATATGTCGCAAACATATCGTTTCGTAAAAAAATGTATAAAATGTTGACATGGGTGAAGTGATCCATATACCCAAGGCACTCGTTATAAGCCCGTTCCTACCATGCGTTGTGCGCCCGGTGACTATTTCTACCATTTCTTGGAATCCTTCGGACGAGTGTGAGAGAACCCGAGAACGAGCGAGAGGTTCTATCGTTTCCTCTCGCTCGCTCTTGGATTTTCTCACTCGCGCCATTAGCTGTGCGGAATAGTGTTCCCAACGCGCCGTACGCCCGCTGCCAGCCCCGTTCGTCGGGCTTATAACGAGTACCTACTGTACCTACCTATTCGATGATACCATTTTCCACGTTTTTGAGAAAACGTTGCGTTTGCAACGTATGGTTTCTTTTAGCCGTTTCAATTTTGAATATTATAAATAATTTCGCATCAAACTCTTTTTACAAATCTCCACTGATCCAGAGGTGTAGGTTCACCCTTGAAAGCAGTGCCTATCACTTTTTGAACACCCTGTACACACCTGAGTTCAGTCACATAACTCCCACATTTCTACAAGTCGCAATAAAGATTCTTTGCATAAAATTTTCCTCTTACCAGTGATCGAATCTAACACATTCATATTTGACAAGAACATCTTTGACCGTAGAAAATGCTGTCAGAGATGAACTGCTCGTGGCAGACATTTATAACCCATTTCTATCCTTCGCAGGCAATCAGCGACGGTCAGGAGAACAAGTCCCTGTTGTGCGTGATCAAGCCGCCAGCGAATTCCTCCCCGGTGACGCCGACCGGCTCGGTCACCGGGCTGGCCTGTCCCAAGCTGAGCAGCGAGCGCTATCTTCTGCCAACGGCCAATATCTACCCGTCCAAGGCGACGTTGAGCCACAGGCCGTCAAGCGACACGCAGTCCCAGTCCGACACGAACGCTACCGCCGGTAGCAGCACCTCGAGGACGCCCAGCGGGACGAACGGACATTACACCGAGAGTGGGACGTCCAAGTGCAGCGGAAGATCAGACGACGCGAAATCGAAGAGCGAGAAACGAGCGTCCGCGCCGCCGATGGACGATATCGACGTGCAGTCCATCATTAACGAAAGGAGACCGTCCAAGCTGAAGAGTGTCAGCTCGTCAATGGTGGCGAGCGGCGTCGCTGACCAGTACGGTTCAGCGACACGTGCCGGCAGTTACGGGCGTATCTACGTCGCCGAGGAGAGGCCCGAAGAGGCGCTACCCACGTCGACCAGCAACATGAGCGACAGCATGGTTAGCAGCGCGAGCGGAAGTGGCAGCGGCAGCGCCACCGGCGGCAGAAACGGCACCGCCATCGTGCACATGCCTGACGGGGTCTGCGCGACTATCGCCACGGACGTCAGGATATACGTGGACGATACGGACTCGACGAGCAGCAACGGCCACCGCAAACGAGCGCAACGTGACGACACGCTGGACGCACCGACAACGATACCCACGGGCACCGCTGTACAAGAAGCCACCGATGAGACGGAAGAGACCGAGCAGAGGTCCGAGCGATTCGAGAGACCGTCCTCCAGCGGACCTCTGGACCCCTCTTAATCCCGAACGATCCAGTGCAGAATCATTTCGCACGCTCGAACGGTTCGCTGGAAGAGAACGAAAGAAGTATAAATTTTTACGCGCCGACGCTGGCCGGCCATGGTATCCACGGCGAAGTGCCATGGATGGGTGCCGCGAGGGTTCAATGCTGGGCTCTAAGAAAGACTGTAGTGCATGACAATATAGTCGTTATATTCTAGTCACTTTGCCGCCGTGAACTTGCCAAGAAAAAGAAAAAAAGAGAAAACGATAAAAAAAGGAAGAAATCGCCGAGGCATTTACGAGAGATCGGGAAGCTTACGGGGGACGGAAGGGGTCATACGATATAGAAGATACGAAAGCTATGATCCAATCAGCGAGCAGCTCGACGCTGCGCGCGCATAAAGGAAGGGAAACGGTAGGGAGGAAACGAATGTATATAGAGAAGCGCGCGCGCGATAAACGCAAGTATAACGTAATTAAGGAAGAAAAACCTATGACAATCTATTATTGCCAGCGGAACTGCTCTTACGTTCCGTTACGAAACATCGTGGAAATCGATCCGTAGGAATTGGTAGCGATGGGAGGACGACGTAGTTGAAGCGTCGGTAATTAGAAGATTTCGTAGCTCTTAGGTAGATTACGTCGAGTCTACGCGACAATTGCAATTAATCGGACCACACTTTCTCGCCTTTCCTTTTTCTCCAGCT
Source organism: Andrena hattorfiana (assembly GCA_944738655.2). Taxonomy (NCBI): domain Eukaryota; kingdom Metazoa; phylum Arthropoda; class Insecta; order Hymenoptera; family Andrenidae; genus Andrena; species Andrena hattorfiana. The sequence goes on along the minus strand of OX122893.2, from coordinate 11,714,965 downwards.
CGTGAAATTAAACGCGTGTCGTTCGCAGGAGGGTTTCGAGAGCCGCGGCGGATCGTGGTAGCTCTCGACGGAGGAACGAAAGGTGCCAAACGATGAATAACGGTCATTTACCGAAGTGCCAGAAAAATCCTAGATAAAAAAACTTTCGGAGTATAAAAAAAAATAACGTAGCGTAGGCCTCTGCGACGTGAAGAGGTTTAGCTGTAAAAAGAAGAAGAAAAAATAAAGGACGACGAGGAAGACGAAGAATCGTTAAACACTAGATCGTAAGACCTTCGTATTAAATATTTTCAGAACCAACGTACAGCCGACGGGAGGGGTGGCCGAGAGAAATATTAATCGCGATTGGGCTGGGATGATTCAAACCAGTTCATAGACTTAGTCAGGTTATTAAACGGTGTTTATGTCTTTTCGCGCTAATTCTACGATAATGTCTAGTCGAGCTCGTGGGTAAACGTGATTAGGGCCTTAAGACTTTAATCCGAGACGTTGTGATAATCTTTAATACAAATTGAAACTCGTACAATCTATCCCCCATGTCAATTGGTTCGATCGACGTGTTCACGTGGAAAGCTATGTCGATGCCAGCTGCCGCGTACTTCCGGATAATCCTGCGGCGACCAACGATCGTGGTATTCACCTCGTTTCCTTCTATTCGTTTCGTTCACGCGTTTCGTAGGACGCTCTTCTCGTTAACATCTGTGATATACTTTAATCGTAGTGTATTTCCTATAACGACAAAACAGAACATCAACGGGGACAGCGACGAGAGCAAGCAGCAAAAAACGGAGAAGCATACAATTTTAGACGACGTAGCTGACTTTTTAATAAAAAAAACGAGGACAATGCGTAAGGCTCTGGGTAATGTAAAGGAAAAAGAGAAGAAAAAATACACACAAAAATGTATATACATTGTGTTATTAAATAAATAAGTATGTGTACATCGTCGATGGAAATGGTACCTATAGCAAGCTCGGCGAGAGGAGCTCCCGCTTAACACTTTGACTGGCGACGGGGATTTCCATCTGCTACATCTTTCCACGTTCATATTTTCTGGAAAGCACCGAAAGTAACGTCCCGGCGTCCCCGCATGTCGGGCTGAAACAAACTTCGCGGAACAAGACCGCCTTGAAACGGTATCTTACTAAACCCTGTGCCATTGAAAGTGTTAAAGTGTGTTTCTCGTCCCAAAGAGGTGCGTAATTGATTTACTTTTACGTAGGCCTGTTACGGAATGCCGATATACGAGAACTCTATGAAATTCAACACTCTATAGCAATCTATTCCCTCGACAGCCAAGCCGCTGTCCTCGCTGTTCCGACGCGTCAACCTGCACCCTTTCTATCGACGATGCGTACGCATATAATAGAAGAACTCTACTGTACATACATACACTTACGAATATTCTACATACTCTACACTCGGTGTGGTTTATTTTGATACTACCGCGTGCGGTAATATTTAACGATTGTCGGGGATAAATCCAAGGGAGAACAAAAAAACGTAAAGTAAAATAAACTCTATGCCTTCTAACGTTGACGAACGTCGACGAAACTTCGTGCGGTAGTGGTGCCCGCGCCTCTGATTCAGGCGACTTGAAAGGGCGATCGGCGACACCTCTTCGTTGACTCGAAGTTCTAGGTTACTAAATGAAACGTTGACGAGCGCTGTGCGCCACGTTGCTTCGACGATAGCCGCTATCAGTACGCGACGGGGCTGAGCGATCGATTAAGAAACAGGGGTGATCGATGGATCCGCGTTTCTGTTCCCGGATCCATCAGCAGCTGTTGAACGCACTTCGATCGTTCGATAGATAATCATAGTAAATAGTAACGAACTGTTACTAGATCCAAAGCAATAGTTGCTCGGTACCTAATCAGCTGCTGAACAACGCCCAGGAATGGTTCGTTTCGAATTACCCGTTGATCGTCTTGCTGACAGAAAATTTCGCCGACACTAGGATCCATCAGGATTTCCCTGTTTCTTGTCAATCTCGCAGCCTTGGAACGTAGTAGACGTGACTAGGTAAACGCTGTTGACTGTGGTTAGTCAAAATCACCTTGTTTAAGAGGTCCAAAGAACCCCCGTACGCAAAGTCCCGTCTGTTCCGCTCGAAATTCGTAGCAGAAATTTGATCCCTGCGCGATTGATCAATTCTCGTTAAGCATTCAGTCGAACTAAGTTCAGTGAACACTGTAAACGTTGATGTACACTACGCACTCGTTATAAGCCCGACGAACGGAGCTGGCGGCGGGCCTACAGCGCGTTATGGGGCACTATTCCGCGCGGCCAATGGCGCAAGTGAGAAAACCCAAGAGCGAGCGAGAGGAAACGAAAGAGTCGACACAAAGTTGCTGTCGGCTCTTTCGTTTCCTCTCGCTCGGTCTCCCATTCTCGTCAGAAGGATTCCAAGAAATGGTGGGGATAGTCGCCGGGCGTACAACGCATGCTAGAAACGAGCTTATAACGACTACGTACTGTATATAGATCTTGAGGAACTCTGAGTGACGTTACTATGGTGTTCGTTCCGTCAACAGCTTCACACTGCGTATTGGGCGTTTTGGACCTTTTAATCAGACTTCCTAGACTATAAAAATGTATTCGTACAATCACAGTGCATATATGAGTACGTACACACAAGTATATATACATACATATACATATATATTATATATATATATAAATATGCGCGTCTCTATGGCACCACGACCGAGTCTCGATAGCTCGATAGCGTTAGACGACTGACCTCCGAATTATAGTTTACTCTAGCTACGGGATGATCGTGTAACCGCGCGCGAAAGATTCGCCGATCAGTTGCACATGTATCATTAGCGAGACGGAGAAGTATATAAACGGATAAGGAAATTCTATAATCTACGCGCGCACCGGAGCGACGCGGAAACACTTGTGTCCGTGGCGAGTAAAATGGGAAAAGAGATAATAAGCGCTAAAAAACGAGAGATGGTGAATGTGAAACATAAGAGGAACGAAATGGACACGCGTCGCCGTCGTACCTGCGCGTGCGCGCGTGTCCCCCGCTTATATGCGCGCAGGCAGGCGCGCCGACGCGGGTCTTCGAAATAAGTACAAGGAGGAATCGTGCACGCGTGGCACGTGCTCGGAAGCTGTAACGTGTTATTCAGTGTACTTGTTGCCGCGTGCCTCTCGAGTCTGTTCTTCGCCCCTAGAGAAAGCAGCGCGTAATCGTCTATTTAAAAAAAAAAAGGAAAAGGAACCAAAAAAATATAGAGAGATGAAGGAGAGAAGCGACGTGAAGGGACAGATGAAGAAACGCGTAAAGCTAGACGGTTAGCCGCCCTCAAATGTAACGTGCTATTTTAATAACGGCAGTTAACGTACCAGACACTGGTCTACAGAAATGCGTCCTTTTTGTCTGCCTGATGCCACGTATGCATGTGCGACGCTCTTTCCTTCTGTTTCGGGGAAGCCTAGACACGCGAACTTGTAGCTGAATTTGGGATGGCGGGCGAGACAGGGTGAGAGAGTGAAAGGGAGAATGGGAGAAAGAATGGGAGAGAGGGAAAGGAAGCAGGAAAATGGGGAAAGAATGAGTGCGTGGGTGCGAGCGTGAAAGAGCGAAGGAGCACGGCGATAGAGACGTAGAACAAGACTAAATATGTACAAATGTAATAAATTGAATGACGATTACGTTGAATTGACCTATCGTTTGTATTTCATTTCACTTGTGTCTCGCTTGTTTCATTTCATGTGAGAATAAGTTCACGCCGAGTCAATTTATCCACTCTTTTGGTTGACGCCTGGGAGCTTGCTGAGACTGAAATATTATGTAGTTCACGTGAAATTAGGGGGACTTGAAGTCATCATTTTCCTGGTTTCGAATTTGTTTAAAAAATACAGGGCGTCAATGTCGAAAATTTTTGGCCATTTTCGCGAAACTGCCCTTGCTGAAGGAACTTGGATAATTATAATTAGCTTGATGAATACGAGATGTATATATCTTTATTTACTATACGATAAAGTATATATAATACATAGATAAGAAAAGCCTATGGAAAATAATGTTATATTATTAATTATACTACGTTAATAGCGATCTTAGAAATCTCATGGAGCCAGTCTCTCATTGGTCGCGAAAGAAATGCTAGAATTTCTACTTTTTATCGATTATTACTAAACGATCGAGATGAAATTATCTACTTTTCTGCTTTAAGGTACCGTGAACCCGTATTCTGTAGATGCAGGTGTACTCATTGTTACCACTGTTAGAGTGAACCTTTAATTCGATTATTTCATACGCTTTTTTCGATTGATTCTGCAAATTACAAATGCTAAATTATGTGTACCAAATTGTAATTTTATTGGAACCAGGACATATCAATTTACCTGAACCTCAAAGTATTGTACAGGAAGACCATTAGTGTCATATATGAATTCACCGAAGAAGAAAGGAGTATTGTCGTTCACGTTGTCCAATCCCTAGAAAAATATCAAACACATTGAGTATATTTTGTGAGTAATATTCTTATTACTTATTAATTCCATTTAACAGTCCCAATATGATCATTCTCGAAAATCGTTGATAAACTGATAAAAATGAGTGTTGCAAAGCTTTCTTATTACTGACAATTGATTCAAGAAATAGTTTTGCTAACACTATAAATTTTATTTGTACAAGTCTTTGCCATCTCTAAATACAAATTTGCAGCCAAAAAAACTGATATATTTATGGGAATAAAAGGAATATTAATATATACAAAAATGAATGTTTATACACATACAGTACATTGACAGACAAATTTCTAATGATAATGTGTGCTTAAATCAGTCTTTAAAAGATACAAATTTCTACTTAAACGGTATGTTTATCAAGATTAAATTCGATTTAGATTAAATTTGATATTTGAAATATTCAAATTGAAAAATTCGCTACAATTTACCCAAATAGAGAAATCTTTGGGAGCGGTGCTTATTTCTCCTGTGGGAGATATCGATTGTGGGATGTGTTCCAGACTGACTCCAGAAATATGCACAAAACCAAGTAATTGTATAACAACGTTGCCACTGCTGCCTTTAAAAGCCCAGCATTCACCCGGGAGGACACCAGTCTTTGGAAATAATTAGCTGACGTTAATTAACGTTGATAAAAATCCGTATGCTCTGTGGAATATCTAATATAATGTATAACACTTATTTTACACAATCCATGATTAATATATCCTTTTTATTTTACCATCACCATAGAGGACATTACGCCACTTTGTAAGTACATACTTCAAAGGGCAGAATTTAACAGAAAATCCTTTTTTTATTAAACTTTAATGCAATATATACTACTCTATCTTTGAAACGATTAAAGGCGCACTTCAACTAGAAATTAGTGTTTCTCAAATAGAATTAATTCAGTGGGTCGCGATCAGCATTTGTAACTTTAACGTAATTAAAATGTAAATGTTTGTCATGTTTAAAAAATATTGTGTGGCAGTGTCCCAAAAATGAGGAGGGGGAGGGTGTCTTGTATACTGGATAACAATATAAAATGCATTTTTTTATACATCTACCAACTTTCAATTAATAACTTTTATAAAGAAGAAAAACATTGAAAAAACAACATTGAAATATACAAATTCAATTTTTCCAAGCGACTCTATTTTCCCTCCCTATGAACTAGATTACCACCCTCGCTAGGTACCTAACAGCAAAATTTACCAAGTTGTATAGGTCACTTTATGTACATGTATGGACTATCAATATTAAAAATATTCTCCACTGACCTGAAGTATAGCCTGAGGTGTATTCTGTTGTTGGCAAAGAGGTATACCGAAAAGTTTCAATACTGGTGCACCAGCCGAGTATGTCTCAGTTTTCCTCGTCGAGAGGATCGCGCCGCCTAAGTACCCCCAAATAAAATCATTTTAATCGCAAATATTTGAAACCGAGAAACATATTTTCAAACCTGAACTTCCTAGAGCGTAATCGGTTCTTCCTGTTTTGTCGGCGTCGTACGTCTGTAATTCGTTCCTCACCAAATCCTTCACACTTTCTGGAGACATAGCCTTCAGCAACGCCTTCGTGTGCGTATCCATTCCTATTTTACGTTGAGCATTAAAATTTGGCGGATATTCTTTATCAATATTTCATCGACTAAATTGTTTAGTCAATCCCAACATTATCCACGATTTGAAAATTTGAATTTACTCCATTCTCCATATAAGCCTATATCAACTATGATATTGTCAGAAGTGTTCAGAAATGTTCCTAAACTTTTCCCACAACCTTTCAAACAACTGCTCCCACCCAGTAACCATCCTGCCAGGTCTTACTACATAAACTCCTTTGCTTCAAAAATCTTTCATTTATAATTATTTTATCTATAATTGGCAGAACACAAGTAATCCGTACTATAATTATAATTGCAAAAATTAAGCAGGATTCTACCGATCTACACTTTCCGATTCTCCTTCGTTTTTATAAAAGAAATGCTCCAAACTCTACCCTAACTTCTGTCGTCTCTCCTATCTAAAAAATTTTTTCAATACAAACGTCTCAGTCTATTCAGCGATTCTATTTATTAATTCTACATATGATCCACCTAGGAAATGAAGCCTTAATAAATAATCTCTGGTAATTCTCTGGCTAAATTATTTTGTCGAATTGATGAGCGATCGACAATAAAATTATTCTCCCCTCCACATAAATTTGTACCATTTCCGAAGTTGACTAAACTGCCGATCAGCAGAAAGTCGATAGTACGTGCCAGTCCTAACGATTACAACAATCAAAGACGAATGATATCTAGTTGCAATCGACACATCGTATCTTTACCTTCGGATACTTCGTTCCTTAAATACAGAATGGCCTCTGACATTTTCGGTATCACGTAACCAACTTCCTTCAGCTTACTCTTTAGATCGTCCCGCGTCTCCATTACGTTCTTCACTTCCATCTAACGAACGTGGTTTCAGAACGCAGTTCAAAAGGTTCATAATTAAGTGTACATGTATAATAACAGAATATCGATTACCGAGAGAGTATTCAAGTGCGATCTGAGATTCACCAAGTCGGATCTGATTATCTTAAACGTCGTACTGGCAGAATATTTGTCGCACAGGTGGGACACAGACATCGCTGAAAATTTTCACGCGCAAGTATTTTTATTCAACATTTTATTACGTACTTTAATACTTAATCGTTTTTTAATCGCTCCTTTAACCCGTAACTAGGATCCGCCAACAGCAATTCACTTGGATATTTCGGCGAGATACTTTTATGGATCATATTTTACTATTACTTGCGTATAATAATTCGTAATAAATATTCCCAATGTCACGATAACTTTGATATTCATTTAGTTAACTTGGAGAGATACAGTCACTTGGAAAGAGTCTAGGAAGGTAAGCATGAGCAAACGGCCCCCGTGACAAATTTGTTGTTATTGTTGGCTAAACATTGCTTCTCAGCTCAAACATCATTCCGTGGGTGAAAGCCCTTCATTCTACAACATTTATACATGATACTTAAATAATAGAGTATTATTTATTTCAGATTTTTCCGTGGGTGTTACCCAAAGGATTGCTTGCAAAAACTACCACCAAAGAATAAATTATTTTTTCTGCCCGTAATAATTGATTTACAATTCGGAAAAAATATATGAAGTACCGTTAATATCGACTATTTTTCTTCTTTTGTTTCATTTATTTATCCTAAGTAGTAACCGAGAAAAAATGATAAATTTAAAGGCTTTTACCCCCATATTATCCTTAAACAAGAGGTAGAGATCTGAAGCTTAACGGAATTGTGGTTCAGGTGAGGAACATTGTTTAGCAAACAATAACAACAAAATATGTCATAGGGGCCGTTTGCACATGTTTACCTTTAGACATTGAGAAGCAAAAGCAAAATAGTATTTTTCACAGTTAGTTATTCTTCTAAATTCATGTGAACAAACCTGTGAGTCACTGTAAATCATTGATCAAGAGTTGGATACAATTTAGTCTACGAACATTTGTGTCAAAGAACTGAGAAGTGCTCGGAAGAGCAGACCTAAGAAACTGCGTATACTAATTACGGGTTAAATTACATGATTCTGATCGTGAACGTACCTAACAACGACGTAATCACGCAAAATACAAAGGGTTTGATGAATTTACAGTACCAAGGAGATTGGCGAGAGGAATTCAGTATAGCAGCTGGACAGGTTCCTCCATTAGAGCAGCAGTACGTGTTTTGTACGCTCATCGGAACGTCCTCATAATCACAGGTTTGATCTTTTGAAGGATCCGAACCGATACTCTACAGTTTCTTTGGTTTGAAATTTTCTCGGGTTTCTCTCCAACCTGTCCAATCAACTCGCACTAAGCAGCTAAATTCTGGTCGATGGAGTTTCGAGACCGGACTTCAGGCGGGCGACGTCATCGAGCGAAATCTTGGAAGTCTTGTCACTTTCGTTCATAGAAAATGGAGTTCTAGGTCCGATTCAGCTGTTTTCGAATTTAAAAAATACGATTGAAAGCTTGCAGCTACTTTAATCTACTTTCTGTTCCATCTGCTTCGTTTTATTTTAATTTAACTAACCAGGGAAGTTCGGTTACGCGAACATTCCGATTTTTTTGAAACTGTGCAGGTTTGTAAGGGACCTTAATTGAAGTATCAGGCAATTTTTCGTTTGTGCCCGTTTTTGGTTCTTCAGGGAGAAAACACGGATATACTTCCGAATGGTCCCAGTGGCCGATCGACACGAGGTTTAAGGGGAGGAGTGGGGAGGGGGTGTGGATCCTAAATCTAGAATTGTAGCTTCGGGTATTTATTAGTTTCCGAAATATTAATCGCGAAATTTCCGAAATCAGCGATTTTCGACCTTATTCTGCGATCTTTAAGCGTTCATAGCTCAGAGCAACGTTAACCGATTGTGATGAAATTTTAAGCATGTATACAACTTCCTTAAATCTACAAACGGGTTTTTTAAATTTTCATTACAGGCTCACAAAAAAGTTGAAAAAACGACCTTTACTATGCCTTTTTTGCTATTCCGAACAAGTACATTTTATTCAAAACGACGAAACATGTTACATAGCAAACTAATCCTTCTAGCTTCTAAAAAAAAAAACTCAAGTCGCTTGGATTAATTTTAAAAAAGTTATGCAATTTTAAAAAGTGTCCGAATATTTTCGTTACTCACTGTATATCGACGCGCGTTACGAAAAGTAGCACGTTTCAATTTTCTTACGAAAAGTAGCACGTTTGCCTTCGTTCTCACGAAAATTATCACTTTTCGTCTTTCGCTGCGAAAACTAGCACGTCTGAACGATTTACCACGTGATTAAAATTTTCATATGTGTTGTCTTTCGGAGATTAGAAAGAATTATTATTTATTAAACAATATTTTCAACAGTTGAATTCTTTTAAACTGACCACGCGCTGAAACGTGATAGTTTCTGCAGTCTGCAATATAATCCAAAACGTGCTGTTCTTCGTGGCCAAACCGGATAATACGTTAGTTTTCGCCGCAAATTCCCAAATGTGCTATTTTTCGTGGCGGAACAGTATAACGTGCTAGTTTTTGCCGCAACAGTACGAAATGTGCTATTTTTCGTGGCGAAGCAGTCAAACGTGTTAGTCTTCGCGGCGGAAGACCAAACGTGCTAATATTCTTCAGAAACGATGGAACTTGCTTCTTTTCGTGGCAAACCGAAACGTGCTACATTTCGTAAGAAAATTGAAATGTGCTACTTTTCGTAACGCACGTCGATATATCCTCTACATATCCTCAATTTCTGGATTGACGATCTTCCCTTGAAAATACTGTTTTTTTTTTATAATTGAATATCGCAATCTACTTTTCCCATCGCTTTTTATAGAACTACTTACCAAAAACCAGAATTTTCGCCGCGAAGGTGTATGTACTTTATGGTGGAATGACAACGGCAAAGGGATTGAATGGAAACTTTATAATCAATGACGACATTTCTCATGAATGTTCATTGAAGTACGCCTTTATTACCTCTGTATATGGGTAAATAAGTACATATGTATATACACGGCTGTAGACTGGTTATGTACATAATAGTAGTGTAAATGATTTTATGTACATAAGGGTATTTACGACGACAGGGTGGACCTCAATTTTATACAATTAAACGCGATCAATTTGCGTTACTGCGACTTCTATCTCCCCATAGACGGAATGAAAGAACACACTTGGTATAGTTCTTCGTATTCTAGGAAATGAATTTTGCATTATTGAGTCTTGTTAGTTTAAATCGCCGACGTGTACAGGCTTGTCAGTTAAATTATGTAGACGGAATGTTCTCGAGGACAATTCGTTATCGCGCTATGTAAGAACGTATTCGCCAGCACGTGGACGCTACAAGTATTGCGTGTAATAAAATATAAACAAAATCTCTGGGCTATTTACTCGACGTCAGTTCATAAAATTTCTCAAAGTAGTATGGATTCGTACGTTGAGCCTGCTCTCGAAGTCGTAATCTTTGTATTCGTTTTGAGCTCTTAAAAGGGCAGCTTTTCCTTCCTCGACATTCTGAAACATTATGCGAACGATATGTTAATCGAACGTCGAAATAGGAGAGAAATTTGCATGCTGACATTCCGTAACGATTACGTATCAGATAAGATGATTTTCAAGTGGAAACGTGAAATACGGTAAACGTAACAATTTTAGTTAACATCATTGGACAAAACTTTATTTTGTGAACGAGGAATAAAGCTGATGTAAATTACTCAGCACTTGCAGCTTTCTTCAATTTCGTTCTCAACTCAGAATTGTTTATATTTAATATTAATTTGTGGTTTTTGCACAAACGTACACAGGGCGAGCCACGAAAAACTTAAGACTCAAAAATCTAATTATATTCAAAGATATAAAAGAAGAAGTTGTCAGCATAATTCATTTTTGTAACCAGAGCTGGGCAAAATTTTTATTTAAATAAAAATTCGAATAACGAATAAAAGTTAAAATAGTTATTCGTCATTCGTTCGTTAACCCGAGTTACCTTTATTCAACACATGATGAATAATTTTTTAACATTTATTCGTTATTCGAAATTTTATTTAAATAAAAATTTTGCCCAGCTCTGTTTGCAACAAACATATTATACTTAATATATAGGAAAATTCAATTTTGTCTGAGCTAGGAAATTGGTAATCGAATAATTGAAGCTGTAACGTGGAAAACTAGTTCACTGAAACCTTCGGATATAATACATTCAATGGAGGATAATAGCAAATGGTACCACTTGGAACAGAAAAATGATTTTTACCAACCTTCGATTTACTGATTTACCTGTAAATTTTATTCTTAATTATTTCGAAGAGAGATTATTCTTATCATCTTTTCGCAGTTCTACAGAAATCTTTCGTTTCCAAATGGTAACCAAAATGCCCATTTTCTATCAGCCTTAACGTTCTGTTTTTGGTGTCTCAATCTGTGTTACGTAGAACATTCGCACGTGTGACTTCCTCTATTACTTACATTAGTGGAGCAAAATACACTGCCAAGTTCATAAAGCGCAAAAGCGCTGACGTGTTGGTCGGACGCGTCGTTGGACGAATTACGACGCCGCAGACAATTTTGATAACTTTCAATCGACGCATCCTTGTCACCGAGATAGGCATGGGCTGCTCCTTCGATCAAATCGGCTAGCCCAACCATTGGCTCGTCCGTACGGTTACTTTTGCATTCTGATAATAAAAGCACCAGAAGATAATTCCATACCACTTATCCGCGAAATTTTTACACCTCTATGCCTGTGGACTTTCTATAGATTTCACTTTAGATTCGGTCCTAGATACTTGGCCCCACTCAATTCGCAGCAACTACTTCTTAAAATTCATTATCTACTATTCTAATGAAAATCTAAAATTCTGTATTCTCTATTAGATCTTCATAAAAGTATTACTAACGAATTTCAACGTTTCCCTGATGAAAATGAGCCCAAACTCGACAGCACTGTGACCATTTTTAATCATACGCAATATACAATGCGTCTACCGAATTCGGAAGTGATTCGAAATACGTATTTTTAAAATTGTCCGAATATAGTCGTGTTTAGGTTCATTTTCATCGTCGAAATCTCGCTTATCTATTGGCAGTACTCTCACGAAGATCTAACAGAAAGTATAGAAATACAAATTTTCATTAATGAAGTGATATAAGGGCAGATGGAGAGACACAAAACTTTTCAAACAAAAGGGGCCGGTAGAGAATGCCTGGCTGACTTGAAACCGTATTTCGCCAAATCTTGCGACCCTTAATGTGTTAATCACTTTGTCGAAGGAGATTTTGTTCGATTACCTAGAAGTATTCCTCGTAATGACTCTGACGAACAGGACGGCATTGCGTTCCACAAGTAAAGTAACTCATACACAAGCAGTCTGTAATACAAGACCGTGTATGGCTGTCCAGTTTCTTGATCTACTAGCTTCGGCGTTCTTCGTAGAATAAATACACCCAACTGCGTCTCCTTGCTCGTTCGAGTGGCGAAATGGAGAATTTTCCGGTAAATCACAGACAGATCGTCGAACTTGCCCATTGCTCCGCAGCAAACTACGGGCGGAGATCGCGAAGATTGCAAAGATTGGAGGAACAAAACGATAGCTCTAATTTAAGATAGTAACTAAGGAGGAGGAGAAAGGATGCATCTCTTACCAGTTGCTAAATAAGCATAGAAACTCTTCGACCATCTAGAATGTTGTTGTAACTGCGCCAAAGATAAATAAGCCTTCTCGTAATTAAGGCAAATGAGATGACACCAAGCCACTTCGTGCACGCATAAGAGTTTCACCTCTCTCTGGTTCGAGGCTTCAACAGCTTTTCCATATGCTTGAAGAGCACCGTTCACGTTCGACTATGAAGAAACGAAATGATTACTGAAAAAGTTCAGAAATATCAGATAGTTTAAGGAACATTTCGTGACGTTTTACATGCATCTTGAGACTTTGTGTATAATACATAATAAATCATTTGTGGTCTTTAGAGTATGTGTACCATTTTTTTTAAAGGACAGCCAACCTTTTGAGAGAATATTTTTACCTCGAGTCTCTCTATGCGACCAGTGAAAAACAGGAAGAGGGCTGAATTATTAAACTCTGGGTGACACTCTGCGATCAATTGTTTTGCGGTATTGACACCAGCCCTAAGGTTGCTTCCATCGAGGGCGAAAAATGGACGCACAATCGTGTGGTACCAGAGTAAAGATAAGCTGCAACGGAAAAACGATAAGTTAATAGAATCTTAGCACCAAAAATACGGAACAGCATATTTTATTCCTAATACGATTTGTTCCTTTTCGTAAAAAAAAGTTGAAAACTGTACTGACGCAAGATTAAATGATAATAATCAATAGTATTAACATTGGCATCGTGCAAAGGCCATATTTAAATTTTTTAAATGATTAAAAACACCCAAGTCTGTAGTCGCCCACACGTTAAAATGATTAATAAAAAGTATTATGCACTCAAATATGGTTCCAACAATGATACAACGAATTTTTGAAATATTAAATTTCAAATACTATAGTCAATAATGTAGTGCTATATTTACTGACAAGAATTTGTATAACGTTAGACTCGTCCACAGTGTAAACGCTTTACGAATGGCTGACCACATGCTGAGCGTTTCTACTTCCTGTCATTGGGACATTTGAATACATTGAATACATTTGGGGCGAACTTCCACATTCAAATATAAGTTCTCTCCGTGAATATATGTGCATACATAGGTATATATAGATTTCAAGTTTTGTATCTTTTATTTAAGAACATTATCAAATCGCTGCAAACAAATTTTCCCCGCGAATAAAATCAGGCAAATTATAACGATTTTTCCTTCCAACTAAAGACGTTTTTCATATAATTTAGTGATTTCTAGCATATTTTCTACAAATTATATTTCCTTTCCAGTAAAAATTTAATTTGTATCCTGATTTTCAATGGAACCTATAGGTAAAATACAGAGATTGAGTTATAAGTACTTGCCTAGTTTATCTCTTCTAAAAAAACTCATACAACAGATCCAATATTTCAAAATAAACACCATTGTATTCTATGATCTTAACCCATCCCTTACTAATTTTATAATTCACCTGTAATTATAATTCGTCTGTACCATTTCTTGAATTATGAGAGCAAGAAAGAGAAATACGATGCTATAAACCGAACAAGAATTTATGATTTGTAGGAGATTTTCGATCTGATCGTCCTAACTTATTGCTACCTATCCATACATTTCCATTAAATCTCAGCAACAACTAAATCTAAATAATGGAAATAGTCGCGAGAGATAAGATTTTTAAAAATATATCACGAAACTTGTCTCATGAGAGTCTTATGAATTTTTTGAAATTAATGACAAATAATTAAAAAATAATAAAATAATGAAATAATTGTGTAGCGAGATTAAAGTCTCATGCGAGGCACGATATTTTTGTCTCGTCGTGGATTTGCACCTTTACTGGTATACAAAATTCAATCGTGCAACTAGCATTTCACATTTTTTAAGAATAGCGTGCAAAGAAACTTACGTGGCAAGTGGAGCACGCATATCTTCGCTGAGGCGGGCGTACATGAGCGCGGTGAGTCCTGCTTCCCTGTCGCCCTCGAAGCCCAGAAAGTGGATGACTTTTAAAAGGGACGGTGGCAGCAGACTGACGCACAGCTGATAAATACCGTAACCGAAGCTAACTGCCGACATCAGTCGCGAGGCCTCGCTAGGCTCCACGAACCTGTAAAGTACATCACGTTTCTGCTTTTGCTGGCTTCCAACGGGAGAATTTCAATTTGCCGTTGACAGAAAAAGGCTGATGATTTAAAAGAATGAATCGTGAATAAATGTTATCGAGTCGTGTACATATCGTTCGTCGAGTGTGACAGGTGTTGCATGTTGCTCTCGGTACTTCGGACGGATGGTTCCGCAGAAAGGTTCACGGTCATTCTACTTCGCGGTCGATGTGAACGGAACAGAAATGGCTCGACGCGGAGGAGCGAGAAATGTTCGTAAGAAGAAGCAACAATTACGGTGTTTGTTGTTCGGACGTGATGCCAGTGAGCGAGAAGAACATTGATAGTGAGCTTCGTAGACCTGAAGGGGACGAGGCTGGTATCAGGTTGCTCGTGGAACCGTTGCAAGACGGTATAGACCATTCCGAAGAACCTGGACTCTGTGGGCTTTGTAGAGAGTAAGAAGAACCGTTGCACGAAGGTGTGCTGCATCTCCTGTCGAGCCCTGTCAGAAACAAAAATTACAAAGAAAAGAACACTTCGTTTCGGTGTTAATCCGTTAACTAGGAACACTTCTAATGCATTTAGAAACTGGTATTTGATCATGACAAATCAATTTATTTTTTAGAGTAACTGCTATATATTGCGTAGAGACTATAGGTATTCGCTATTCCTGGGCAAGTGTACTTACAGTGGATGTTCGGCAACCCGGTAATTTAGGAAATTATGAAACTTGGTGTGCAAGTAGAGTAGTTCATCCGTAACGCAACGCTATTTTTTTATGGTGCCATAGTGCAGTTTTTGGGGGTGAAAACTCAAGGACAGTGAGAGATACCGAAAAGGAGTTTAAACAAAAGTTGCATCCTGTTTTTTATATCTACAAAACTGTGTAAAAATAATGATCGAATTAAGAATTGATAGTGGGGGTAATTTGAAAAATATAGATTTTTCGATAATTATTTTTACACAGTTTTGTAGCTATAAAAAAAAGATTTTTTGCAAGGGGTGATTTCACCCCCAAAACTGCACTATGGTACCAACAAAAAGTAGGGTTGTATTACGGATGAAGTACTCTACTTGTACACCAAGTTTCATAATTTTCTGAATTTCCGGGTTTCCGAACGTCCCTTGTTATTAAATTTTAGCTACGAATTTTAGAACACCCTAGTTAACAGGTTAAACTACCAACACTCTTAGCATCTGAGCACCTCGCTTTTACATTAAGCAAAAACTTATTATTTTTCATTGAAAACATCAAATACCATTACACAGTGTTTGGAACTGATTCTGTTATCGTATTTAAGAAATCAAAATACTCAGAAAATCTGTTTACAATTCTCGCGCAAGAGTGCGTTCAGCATTTTATTCCGAGAAGCGTTCGAAAAGAGAAAGAAGAAGAAGAATGTTCGGCAATCCTGTTTCTTGACACCACTTTCTCTTTTCGACTAACACCCAAGCCGGAAATTCAAAAAATTATGAAACATTAGGGATATGTAGAGCAGATTTTTTTGCTGCCCAAATTCACTCTAATGGCGTAAAATTGCCCTTGAAAATCCACTATTTTCCGATTTTGTGTTATAAATCGCAAACTGTAAAGGCTCCCATATACGAGCCCGCAGTTCGCGAGCGGCTCGCTCGTGTATGGGAGCCTCAAGAGATGGCCCCGTCTTCCAAAAAAAATTATGATTTTATCCAAACGCTACTTTTTTCTGTACTACTACGCTTTAGCCCGTTTTTAGTAAACCACCTCTTCATTTTTTCCGAAAAAAATGGGCCTCTCAAAAAGTTTACCACCCGGGCCTTTTTCCTTAAATCCGCCACTGCCTCCACATATCCCCAAAGTTTCATAATCTTTTGAATTTCCGGGTTGAGGATCTGCCCCTGTAAACTCACGATCATGCTCCGATTTCGTGGCTCAACATAATTCTACGGCGCTGCCACCAACGAAATACATCGAACACAACACAGATTGATAGCATTCGTTAATAATGACCTAATGCAGTTGCATACCCGACGGATTTGTACCGAAGGTGCGCTGATAGAGCTGGGATATTTGCGTGTGAGCGTGCTGGTAAACCCGCCAGGCTTTACGTAACATCCAACCACCGCGTACGTAACCAGTGAGATCTTGTTGAAGCAGCGTTAGAATCGCCGAACAGACCTGCGAGTCTGCTAGGATTATTTGCCTCTCCAATTTATTGACGTAGTCTTTCTATAACATTTATTCTCCAGTGAACGTTCGTTACGCCAGCCGCGTGTATTTTAAGCGCATCTAATTTCAAACGCAGCTGAAATTCGTTTGAGGATAATTACGCCTGTTTCGTCCGCTCTGAAGACTTTGCACCTCATGGACTTGAGCCATCCTATATCACTTGCGCACTCCCTTTCCATATCCTTCAGCAGCGTCATGGCTTGTTGGAGCTTGTCGTCCTCGAACGTCATTAATGCGTTCTGGAAATTCATTCGATATTTATCGATCCCCATTTATATTTCAAGATCGGTCCGTCGAGATTACACTTAGCACAGTTTTAAATAGATTTTACGGTCAATACGTTGGGGCGCATAGAGCGTCACGCGATGTAGCATGCGGATTATTTCAAGTTAATCGTAAAAAGCAGCAGGATACTTTCAGGAAATAAGTACACCTCTTTGCGCGGCGTTTATGATAGCAGAAATTAAATGAAAATTATAACCGTTGCCCAATAATCACGTCAGAGAATAAAAAACAGTGTCTACACTGTCGTACGTAAGTAAATAATCTGTGATTCGCATACCATGAATAAAACGAAGCAGCGGCCTGCCTTTATGTGAAAACTATGCGGGTGTTCGGTAAATAGCTCCTCAGCCTCCTTGGTCTCGTTGTTCAGGAGAAGGGAAATTCCTAATCTAGCGGTACGCCACTCCCTCGTGTCGTCCAACTTCTTTGCCATGATTAATCTCCTGGTACACCTAGTTTCTGTTATCCCAGCCGATGTCACTCGAGGAAAGCTCATGGGTATTATGACATCTGCGACGTGAAAGTCACGTGCGTGTGCCAGGTGAGAGGCATCTCGCTAGGTATTAGACGTCCAACAAAGAATGAGGGACACTTTTCCCAAGCCCGACAAATCGATGGTATTCCGTTGACGTTCTTCCCGATTCCAGCAGAATTCAATGATCGGAAGCAGCGCTAATGCGTATTGCTCTCGACGAATTTGCGTCACGGTACTGTCCGGCGCGTTACGGTTTCCGTATCGTCCTGGATAAGTATGCAAAACATTCTTCCGGTGACCATGCTTATTTTCCCCATTTCTAGACACCGCAGGGAAGGAGGATCCAAGGTGAAAGCGTTTGTCATAATCTGATACGGGTCTCCTCGAAAAACAGACTTTTCCTGCTAATACAAGACGCCAGTTTTGCCGTTGGTAGTGGATTTCAGTCGCATTCGTCAGACATCAACTGTATCACGACTGTTCCTCGTAGTTAAAGGAATTAACGTTGCCCACATGGGTTACATAATAAAATTCCTTTATATCGGGAAGAAAAGAGAAGCTTCTGTAACATTTAGTCGCGAATATTTTATACATTCACTTGCGACCAACTTTTAGTGCGTTCGTTTCGAACTTCCGATTTTTCAGACTTCGTCTGTCTACTAGCAGTATGCGTGTCAGTTTAATAAATATTTTCTTATCAATGATGTTTATATTAGTGCAGTGTAAAATTTCTTTCACTTTCCTTTTTAATACTGCCTTATATAGCCTGCACGTTGTCACCACTAGTTTAAGGAAATTTGATTAAAAAAAATTCAAAACCAGTCAGAGAAATTTGGTTTTAACGTCTTAAACGGAGCTTTCTTCCTCCGGTGCCACGAGTTGACTAAATTCTCTCGGTATAGCGCAATGCTGCTGCCACCACCTCGAGCTTTCGTATATAGATATTATTGATTTTAGGCTATACACATTACGACCCCGGCAGTGTGTCTCTGCATTCTATGAAACCTTTCACAGCGTCACTTTTTAAAGAAAAGTTTTGGATACAGGAAGGGACTGAGGCGAGTCAATTGACGTTCTAACTTTGATGGGAGTAGCATAATAGGCAACGTGTAAAATAGCACCATGAAATTTTTATTGCCCGAACTCTGTATAACACTGCTCTTAACAACAGTTTTTTCTCTACATATGTATTATAAGTTAGCTTCGTGAAACATTTAGTGTATATACACGTATTTACAACTATCAAATGACTGTTACTCGTATAGGCATATAAACGTGGCGTGGAAGTTTATGAATGTTACGCTAAGTCTACTTGGGCAGGGCAATACTGACTACAGAGAATCGTGTGAATTACTTAGCTCAGCTTTTTCATTTCATAATACTATGGAATTATAAAATCTGTACATTTATTTACAGTTCTTTAATTAGATCGTACTGTTGCTAATTGGAATGTCATATAAATTCCAACCCCTCAAATTTCTTATCTACTACTCTAGTTTCCGGCATTACTATCACTCCTTCCACGGTAAATGCCATTATGTACGTAGCAGTCTGCCCCTGATATTCTTCCGTTTTAAGGGCAATGAGTACTGAATCCTGCGAACCTGGCAGAAATTTGAAACTTGAGAAACCTCTGATTGGAACCAGATCGCCAACCGTGATAACCTAAAAAAAACATGTTAGCAACGTTGTTGCACCCAGAGCTAAATCTTCCAATCCAGAGTGTAATCGAATAAAAACCTTAATGTCTACGAAATTTTCGTCTGCGGTTAATAGAACATTGCAGCTCATGGTTTCATCTGTAGTTTCGTTATAACGGTCATGGGAACATCGTCTTGGTAAGAAGAACCACTTCTTGTGTATATCGCTCCAAGCTCCTGACTCATGAATCATGTAACCTGTAGAAAGATATCGATTAGCGATTAATAATCATAATTGTAAGATGCTTATACGAAGAGCGAAGTAATCGCATACCTGGAAACTCGATATTTATGGCTTGCCTTAACCGTTTATAATTCGAAATCCAGTTCAAGGAATAAATTTCCCCGCGAGGGGATACTACTTTTATCCAAAGTGGATTATTGTGCTCAAATTCGCCCGATGATGTAGTCCATTCTTTGCCTATGCTACCGACATATAAATGCTCGTCTTTGACGGTCGCCCATTCAGACTTGAACCCTGAAAATAATTTTATAATTCAAGATTAGTACCAACGCGAAATTTTAGGGGAGAATGGGGCAATCACGGTCAGAGGGCCATGATGGTCAGTATTGTTATCATAAAATGGCATGTCTGAAATGTGCAATTTCTTTTCTTTACGTTCCACAACATCATTCGCTATATTGTCGAACAACCTCGCCTTAATCGTTGCTAAACAACCAAGAAAAACAACCCTTCTTTTTTATTTTAAACGTCGTTGATGTTATATTTTGTGTGCATCACGTATGAGATAAACACTAATTTTGAAGTTCTTTTTACATTTCAACTTTACATAAATACAGATATACTATCAAGGCGAAGGATTAGAATCAAATGTAATATAAATATATGTAATTTATTTATGTAATCTT
Organism: Andrena hattorfiana; assembly: GCA_944738655.2. Lineage (NCBI taxonomy): Eukaryota > Metazoa > Arthropoda > Insecta > Hymenoptera > Andrenidae > Andrena > Andrena hattorfiana. The sequence goes on along the minus strand of OX122893.2, from coordinate 11,694,711 downwards.
CAATTTTATCAATGAAAAAATGTGGGCGTCAATGATGCTCGCTTGACAGTTAGCGCCCGCAACGTGACTACCATTATTCCCCAGTGTAGAATAAAAATATCTTTCTCCATTAGAAGACTTTTATTCTGTAGATGGCAAAAATACGCCCTAGAACAACTGGAAAAGCCAATTGGGCTTCCGCAACGCTTGAAAAAGCAGTGTACAAGTGTATTATTTGCTACCAGTTTGGCCATGATAATGAAATGTGGTTTCGATGCATCTCGTGTGGCCTCTCGGCTTGTTCCGAATGTTGTGGATGGGACTCGGCAGATGGATACATATGCGAAAAATTTTAAATCGCCCGTAACGTGACCGCTATTACCCGCAGGCGTGGACAATGGCGGTGAAACGCATCTTTTCTGTATTTTGTAATTTTATTGAATAAATCAATATAATATTAATTATTTTCGTATCCTACGGATAGGTTGATAGTTTAAGTTTATAAAAGCATCATTGCCAAGAAATATTGCACCTTATATCTTGGTTTTATTACACTTATTGCTTAAGCGACTGCCATTACCCATTCTCCCCTATACATTAATGGAACTAAGGTACAGCGAGGGTGATCTACCTTTAGAATTTTTCCCGTTACCGTCCATCAATATGACCCAAGGATATGCTTCTTCCCCTTCAATGAAATACACTACTCCTGTACGATCGTCGAACGTCAATAAACGTCCATCGAAGGTGACTAATTCGGATAACTCCATGCCACGGCCTTTCATAGTTAAAGACGACATTAGCATATGATTCCTATCGTCCCAGACGATAGAAAGGAAATTGTCGTCAGGATTCCAAAACAGGCTCCCGGTTTTCATAATACTGTGCCACATGTGTCTCCTATCCGCACTTTTCGAATCGTGATCAAGATCGCTCACTATTGCTATTCTATAAGTGATACCCTTCAAAGTCCTAAACGGGGTTGACAAAGGGTATGTTTTATTGTACTTGTAGTATCGGCACTGCGTGAGGAATTGATCGGACGTCGAGGAGTGCACACTTCCGCGTAACAAAGGAAACCCGAATAGGAAGAGAGGGACGGTTAGTAGTAGGAAAATTAGGGCCAAATATTGGCTCTGAATGCGGAAAGTACTATTAGCGACTCTGTATACATGAGGAGCGCGTAATGCCTGCCTCCAATCGCGCAAGTATGACATGGTTTCTATATTCCCGTTCTGCATTCGCATTCGCGTCATACCATGTTGCGTTAAAAAATCGAGATTATAATATGTTTGAAACTGGCAACCAAGTAATTAACCCGACATAACCTAACTCCTTTCTCCGTCATGGTGATGACGGTGAAAGGGAAACGCGGACAATCGTATTTTGCGCCATCTAAAATAGATCGAAGAATTCAAATTGTGCTAAGAACGAAGTCACGAGATATTCGGAATTTCATAAGTTCGTGTCTTACGAGTAGTTGAAGTACTTACTGGGAATGTTTAAACAATGTATTTTACAGTATATTAACAATAGTGTACATTAACAATAATTGTAAAGTAATTTACTGTTGCACGCAGAGTTCGCCCCATCTCGGAAAGAGAATACAATATATAAATATGGGTAAATAACTTTTTATTATAATATTACGATCAACATAGTTTCAGGATCTTATTACATTTTTTATTCATATATTTCAACCGTATATACCAGATTAACGATGTTACGTAATCATTTAAAAGCACAGACAATAATGAAAAGAACCAGTTTATTCTAAAAAAAGTTATGTAGGTCTACGTTTAATATGGCGGATAAAAATAAATCTAGAGAATTTAAGACTGGCTCGAAGCTATCAATTTGTATAGCGCCAATAACGATGACTAGCATCCGCTTGCATATTCCTGAACGTTGGGGTTGAACGAACGAGTCTGGGGTGAAACGAATCGAGGGGGTGGAAAAGGGCAGGGAGGAAAGGGAAGCTACGAGGGTGGCAAACTGTTCGTCAGTCGTGTAACGCGTTTCCCGCCGACAACATCGGTTATATTGCCAATATAATAAATCGTGGCCGAATTTTTCAGTTTCCACGTGTTCCACGCGTGTGTCCCGTGAGTTCCGATTGCTATTGGCTATTGCGGTCCCGCGGCAACCTGTATTATCGATCGAACCCGCTTTGCGCACGTTGCCGCAGTTTCTCGTGGCACCGCAACTACCGTCGCACGTACCGCACTTTCGCCTGGCTGCCGACGTAACGTTCTCTACAGATTCGCCTCGATTAGCGATTTCTTTCGCGCAGCGCAGCCGCGATCGAATTTCATACACCGTTCGCGCCGGTTAATCGTCCGTTAACGTAGTTCCTGGTTATATACATGCCCTGCCGAAATTCCCGTCCAACCGCCATCTTTCATTTTAAATTCCACGTCTCTGCGCACCGATGACAACATTAAATATCTGGTCGTGCCGATTTGTTGACACAAGAGGGAAAACAGGCGGCTCGTAGGCAGCGCGGAGTACTTCGCGGTCGCACCGTGCATCGAGAGAGTCCTCGACGAAAGTAAGCTCTGAAATTGCTTCGCACTCGTTCGCGATCGTCGATCGATTTTGGAACTGTTTTATCGATGCTCGCGATTGACAAACAATGTGGCGCCAAAACGAAGATGGAGAATTCAATTTCGTCCCTCTACCGTGAAAATTGAAAAGTTGTAGTCGAAAAACGTCTAGCGTTTCGAACGATCGCGGCCAGTGCTCTCTCTAAAATAACCTGTGCGGGGTTGTGATGAGGTTTTTATTCCGAAACGCGATTGTGCTTTTGTACCAAGTGCCGCGCGCGATTCCTCTGACACGTGCTTGCCGCGAACCGAAGTTCCTGTGAGAGTATGGTGTTATGGTTAACAGCATGCGACATTCCCTGCTTCTCGCCTCTGGATACGCACTCGTGGAAGAGCACATCGCGACCACCATACTCACGTTCTAAAAGGTACACTCCAAACTCTTGCTTCTTACATACACTGACGTCACTGTTATATGTTAAAAAAATGTGAAACACATAAATGGAGTAAGGAATAGAATTTTAAAGAAATAGGTTAGGTGGGAATATTAATCAAACGATTATTCCCTGTTATTACGACTAATTGTAAGATACATTCAGCATATCTCTACTACTAAATCTAAGCTAAGTAAATACTCGCAACTTGGTTTGCCGTTTTTAAACCATCATACAGCTACGGTCCGCGTTAATTACGAATTACTAAATGCAGACCGCAGTCTGGGTTAAGCGGTGAAAGTGGGATCTACTACGAAGTAGGGATAGGTGTCGAACTCGGGCAAAGGTGAAAAACCAGGGCGCACATGTACATACACCTCCGTGTTCCTGTACGGAGTACATATATGGCTCGTTAATGCCTCAGCCACCTTTTCTCCACGGTGTCAAACGTTTTGAATGTTCCCGCGATAGGGGGCTCCAACTATTACCAACTGCTCGAAGCATTATCGAGCGTGGCCAGAGGAAATTACATGCCGTATAAATAATATATAGATACTCTCGCCAGTGGCGAATAGTTTGGTAGAAATAAGTAGGAGATAGACGGACGATAGACTCGATGTTTCGTGCTCGGGGATAAGGGTCCGAGGTAATACAACGCCGTGACGGGGCTAGCCGTAAGAAGACACCGGGGATATACTTACGTACACGCGCGTAGGAGGCATCGTCCGTGACGGTATCGTCGGACGTTCTTCAAGGTCATCGACCTTAGCAGCGTCTCGTGCAAAACGGGTCTGCTTGCACGGGACGTAATCGCGCTTAGAAGATGGCGCAGAAGGAGGACAGAGGAGCGGCGCGGAACAGGGAGAGAGCGAGCGTGTGCTGGGTGTAGGGGTGGTGACTTCGTGGGGTTGGTAGGGCGACAGTATGTACAGGGGGGTAAGTTCTCAGTGACGTTGCGCCGAAACGGAGGGTAACGAATGGACGGGGATGTAAAGGAGGATGGCGGTGGAGGGGGCGGTGGGGGAGGAAGGAAAAGTGACTGCAGGGGTGGTATGAGCGGCCGCGTGGACGCGTTGGTTGCATCGCGGTTATAGGTTTGCGTATCGTATTAGAAGCTACGTTAGATTGAAAACCCATCGAGGCGAGATTTTTTAGAGTAGGTACCTACCGTTGCTTGGGATTTAGTTTAAAGGGAAACGTATTATTCTCAGGGGTCGAATGGAACTGTTTACTTTTGTAAATACAAGTTATTTATCGGTCTTTTAACTTTTAAATCATCTCTTTTCTGTTTTGTACATTAATAGTTTCACTGTGTTGTTCGATTAATAAAAGTTCTGGAGGATCATGTACTGTTTAACAGATATTTAACGGTAAAATATAAAAGTTGGGAATGTATATTTTGTTAATTAGTATTATCTAAGGAATTGGAAGCCGTGATTTTTATAGAACTATTTTTGCCGAACGGTTTAAGGTTACAGCATCAGATCTATTTACCTAACACCATTTTTAGGATATCTGATTGTCACAACTTTAACTTTTTCAGGGCAGAATAAATGTTTAACTAGAATTTTTTTCTACTTTCAAGAAAGTAAATATTTCTTATTTATACAAAAATATGTGGAATAAAAGTTCCAGTTAATACACTGCATTTTATAACAGTTTTCTGAGGACAGAAAAGATAATAGTTATAAAATACAGTTATTTTATAATTAATTGAAAATTTTAGTAGTTTCATGCGATCTCTGGTTATTCTGTTTCACAATTGTTTCGTTTTAAAACGATTTTATTCAGCTTCGATCCACCGTTTGTATGTTTGTTTAGTTCAAATTTATAAATTCAATTTTAACCCACTTCCAATTATCTAATAAACTTGAAACTTTGTAGGCGTACGTAGTTTGGATGACAGAACAAAATTATGAAAAAGAACCGAGGGGTTTAAAAAATTACCCAGTTATCAATAAATATAACCCATAACCACAAATCCAAACGACTTGAAATCAGCCTACAACCACAAATCAAATCAATTCAATTGATATGAAATCAGCATATAACAACAAATAAAACTTAGATACTAAAAAGTAAATAATAAAAAAAATAGAACATAACAGAATATGAATCACTTTAATACAAAATCAAGCGTCGAAATGAATATGTTGACAGATCCTGCTTCACGATTTTATTTAAAGTGAAAAAACACCATCGAAATTGTAATACAAGAAAAGAATTATTTTTTATTGCATTTTAAATAAAATCGTTTATCTTAAAAAAATGTTTATATATATTTTTTTTTTAATACAATTTGTTATCTCGTTTAGAATAATTCGTAATGCAAGAAATCGTTTGGTAATTTTAAAGGCTGTCGTTTGTTTAAGGTACAGAAAACGTGAAGTGGTCGATCAATACTTTGATGCAAGTAATTAAATTGCACAGTGACACCATTACCAAATATCCATTTTATAGTTCAATGATAGGGGTGTCCCCTTATAGCAGTCATTCCTCCAGGCCTGCGTAGAGTTATCGATAAATACAAGCACAATTTATAAAAAAAAGTGTCTGTAGATTATACACAATAGCTAACGTATAGTGGATGACTGGTCTGTACCAAGTCCTATCGACGGTGCATTGCCATGGAAACGGTACCGTCGCATCGCACCAGCGTATTGTACTAGAATGTTCATTACGTGGCAGTACAGATATTTTCAAGGGCAAGGGGGATGTAAGAACAATCGATATTTTTGGAGCAATCGCCTCGATAGTCCTTAACAATTAGCTTAAATTGCTTGCACCTCCCCGCTTGCTGATTATCCCATGAGAAGTTACAGAGTCCTATAGTATCCACTCTTAAAAATTCACTCATTTAGTGCATACTCGTAACTGATAAAAAATCCAAAGTTTGAGAATTAATTGTATTTCATTTCGAAGTATTTTCCGTCTCAGATACTAGAGGAACCCCTACCTAACCCCCCGACCTATCACCGAATTTTTTGCCACACGTTCGGAGGACTCACGATCCCTCTTACCATTTTCGTGTCACACCCAACGTTATCGATTCAGTCTAAAATAAGATTGCAATGCTACGAGTGGAAGGAATTCAAATGAAATATTACCGGAAACATTTCAAATGTAAAATCACTAACGAGGTTTTGAATAGTCTTCACGTCCAATGTAAATTCTTGTCTCACAGATCGGCGGCTACAGAACCCTCTTACCATTTTCGAGTCGCATGCAACGTTATCGATTCAGAGTGGAATTCGATCGCAATCCTACTAGCGGCTGCAGTTTAAACTAAATATGATGAAAATTGATTTCTACCTACACACGGAAATGCAACAAACTTGTTTACAATCACATTTAGGGTTTGAGGGGTCTTAGGATATTCTTAGTTGCGAGAGTCAGTTAATTATTCCATAAAAATTGATAATTTCGCTAAAATATTTATTCCAGTGGCTATTACTATGATAAATAATGTTAACAGCATTTGCACCAACCGCCCGGTATAAATTATTATCAACTATGATCGATACCACTCAAGATATCAAGCAATTAGTAACATTTGGGCTTGGACATTGAAATGATTTTCTACTTCGAATGAATTTTATTTTATTCTCAATGTCCAAACGTTCGATAAATGTTAATGCTTATACGTATTACATAGTATTAATTATAACGTATAAATACATGTTAGCTAGACTCCGTGTAAATGAATAGCTGCAGAAATATTTGTAGAAATATTTAGAAGTATAATTTGCTTTCTATAGACGATGATATTTGGAGTTTTAACTAATTCCTGTTGCTAGTGGGGAAGGTGTATGTATATGGAAGGTATCTTATTCGAATGTGTAAACAACTTCGCAACAACTTTGTGTGCAAGACTTTAAAGAACGAGGTTTTACTGTAAATTTCCGTGTTGGTGGTAAGACAATTCTCGAGGCAAGTAGGTAAATTTTACAGTCTAAATCAAACAGGACCCGATCTAGGGGGCGCAAGCAGGACAACTGCCTAGAGCGTAAAATATGGGAGGGGCAAAATTGGTAGAAAGAGAAAGTTAAAATCAATAATAACCAATAAAAAAGTAAAACTTTTTGAAAAAGCGGTGAAACTTATAAATTGTTTTTAAATCACCCACATAATTACTATTATACTAAGGAAAGATGCGTACCTGTATTAAAGATCTTTACAAAAGGCTTTTGTTATTCAACAAATAGAAAAAAATTTCACTCACCGTAAAAAATGATATTACAAATAATTATTTATAATTAAATATAAACGGCGGCAAAAAGCATTTTTGCCCAAAACGGCGGGCCCTGTAATCAAATGTAACTGGCAATGAATACCAGGAATATTATGTAAAATTTCTAAGATGCTGCTTAAAAATTTTAGTAAAGTAATAATAATTACTCTACTGTTTAATCTAGCTCACCCTAGAAAACCAGGATACCTCGTCTGTGGTTCTACACTTGGTCTGTGATGTAAAGTCTATCCTATATATCGCCTGTGGTGGAAGGCTTGTAACAACGGGCGATATGTGAACGATCCATCCATGTGTGTTTCAGGAGACGGACGAAAGAGGGTGGAATGAGGAGATTTATCCGGTGACCTCGTGCCACGAGTGGTAATGCTACTGGCAGGCGGTGCTTCGATACCGACTATCGCCGGTACCGTCGAGGAGGAGGACGAATATGCACGCAGCGAGGCGAACAGCGCTCACTACGATGGCTACGTCACCGATCACACTGATCTCGCCTCCGAAATCGATATCGACGAGTCCGAATATCGACGGGAGCTCCTCAATGACGTACGTGTGCTTCCCTACTTGTACAATTTTGATAAATAACTAGCAAAATACCTGTGCTTCGCTACGGTATAAATTAGAATTTCCGTTTTCATTTACTGTAACAGTTAATTTTAAAAGTAATTTTAGCGCCCTCTGCGCCTATATTTTGGAACTATTCTATAGCCTATAGCAGTCCTATTAAGTACCTTCCGGTCAAAACGCTCGAAAAATACGCAATTTTCATGAATTATAAAAAAGAAACTGAACAACAGACAATAAAAAATATTTTTGGACATTATTACTACATAGGTATTTGAAGAACAAACAAAAAAATTATTATTTTAATTTGATCAATTTTTGCGTTAGATATACAGCTCTAATTTTTACATTGGTATAATGAATGCTGCATATCTAAGGGAAAAATTGATAAAATTCACACAATAACTTTTTGGTTATTCTTCAAATATGTAGTAGTAAAGTCCAAAAAGCTTTTTTACTATATGCTGTTCAGTTCCTTTTTTTTTAATTCATGAAAATCACGTATTTTTCAAGCGTTTTGACCCTTGAAGTAGGTACCCTTAAATAAATTATGTGGTATTTATACATGGGATGTAATGTATGCATTTGTCGATTCTTTTTTGGTTCTTTTCCAATGTTCTTATTGAATATAATGCAGTTAATAATGCCAATGAATTTAAATTTAATTTTCTGTATGCGCATGCTTGTTTCGATAAAGAAAATTCTGCTATTCTATATAAGAGGCGTGTATTACTAGTGTTACTATTAATATTATTTCTATTTGCACCAACTGTATTGAAATAATATAAACTTTCATTCGATATTGCATTCGTAATAGTAAACATTTGGATTCATGTGAACGCAGGAACGTAGGGAATATATCAATAATGCATTGTGATTTGCTCTCTCCAATAAACTGATTTATTATGCGAGCATATAATCGCTGGCTATAAATGCCACACGTTATTGAGGATAGCGATCGGCATTAGCTCTTCACGAAATAAAGTTAATACTTGAAATTTTTCTGTATCAAATTTTAGTTAGCTCTTCCAAAATGTAATCTTACAATCGAATCACATAAGTGATAACAATAATTGAATGCAATAAAAATGACACAATAGGCAAGAAGATATAGGATTTTCAATCCCTAATAATGACCAACAATTTCCCTCATTTCGTGTTACTAATTTCCGTATTTAATAGTGCCTAATAATGGCGACGAGTAAATGCGAAACATTAAATTTAAAAAATTTTACATCATTTTGGACGAACCTTAAAGTGATCGCTGTTATTTACGTTCTTTCATTTGATTGCAGAAATGGCGAATGCTGTTTGATAAGGTATGTATATATTTGGTTGCCGCCATATTCGTTGACAGAAACCCGCTTATGCTCTGCACAGCCCGAGCATGACTGATTTTTTCCCCTCAGTTTGATCCCGAGGGTTTTGGCGAGATACCAGTGGAGGACTTTTTAGCGGCTTTGAAAAGTCCCGAATGGAAATCCGAGATACCGCCGAATAAACGGGATATTCTCCTCACCAGAGCGAAGGAATCGCGTGTTGAAGCGGTGACGTTCCAGGATTTCGTCAATGTGGTGAGTGGTCACATTCAAACTACGATAAAGTCATAATATTCGAACACCTATTTCAATTTTCTCGGCATATGCAACAGAATATGAAAAGGTTGTAGCATTTCTTCTCTGATTTTGATGAAAATGAAGTATAATATAGTCCATCTGAAATCAGAGCGTGCTGAAGTCATCATTTTATTAGTTCTAAAATTGTTTTGAAAATACAGCTGTCAAAGATTTAAATTTGTGCAAATTTTCGCGAAAACAAGTTTTGCAAATGAACCTTTATTTCCAAACCTGTCAATCATATGGAATTTATTTTTCTTTTATTCAAATTGAGATAGATTGACTTTCCAGAATAATTTTCCTCACTACACAAAATCACTTTTGCAACCTGAAAATGATAAACAAATTCTCGTGCTACAAATTCCACTTCAATACCACGTTTTAAGAGTTCGAAAAAGTATGACCCGATTCGGTGCACCCATTCTCTACAAAATGATACATCATCTATATAAGGATGATCACTCCTAATTAGATATAGCCTACACTTTATCGTAATCTCTCGTATTCCGTGCAAAATCTGATTGATTTATCACAAAATGACTCTTCCCCATTTCCTATTTACTTTTTCCTGAAAAATTATCCCCTGTCGACTTGCACCATCACCTCTGTAACACCCTGTGCACCTTAAACGTATGCTCGAACCAGAACAGGCTTTTAAAACATTTAATTCACAAATTCCCTACAGCATTCACTCCCACTAACAAGGAGAGTATCCCAGGTGCCCGCTCCGATTGCTTTAATTTTTGGATATGTTTTAAAGGACCGAAAAATAAGATATACGTGTTTTTTTTATAGCGGCCCGTTTTCATATTTAGAGGGTGAAACCACCCCTCACATATCCAAAACCGAAATCAATCGGAGACGAACACCTGAAAATTTTATAACTTTGAGGGGTGGTTTCATCCCCGTAAATATGAAAATGTGCCGCTATAAAAAAACACGTATATCTTATTTTTCGGTCCTCTAAAACATATCCAAAAATCAAAGCAATTAGAGCGGACACCTGGGATACTCTCCTTGTAAGTAGTCAAGCAGTTTCTTCAATTTTCGAATTTCCGCCACGAAACAGATGCGACGTCCTCCATTTCCCTCAAATCCGCTCTAAATTCCCGCCAATTTATCGAATTATCGCGCGATAGAATTTGTTTAAGAGACCGTGTCGGAAGCAACTCACGGACATGCCAGATATTTATCTTTTCCCCATCGAAGCGAGAACTCGGGTCGTGTAACAAGCGAACACTGGAGAGGCGGTAGATGGGGGGGTAGCGGAAAAAAGGTTTGCGACAGTTAAATAGACTTATTCTACACGATGGGGCCGAGTTTGCTGCTTTTCATTGTCCGTTTATTTGTCAAATCCCAAAAATACGGCTGCGGTTGGGGGATCTCGTCTTTGCTGCGCCACAGCGACGGTAAAGAGGCAGGGGGTGGGTCGGGGGGGGGGGGGGGGTGGAATGCGACCAAAACTGCTAGATAAATATCGGAACAATGATAATCTCGCCGTGTAAAGGCACGGTACGCCGACAGGCAGCCCTTTGTTCGCGTTCAAGCTTGCTGACAAGTTTTTGGTGGTTCCCTCCTACTCTCCTTTCCCTCCGGTCCCGGGGAGGCAAGCAGATCTGACGTTGAGTGGCAGAAAATTGTCCGCGTGCAAATCGGCATGATTCGAATCGTAGGTTAAACGACGCGTAAAAAGAGTCCCGAGCCCTGCAAAACCGCGCTCACCCCGTGCTGTTATCGACATTTTCGCAAAGGATGCGCCTATCGCAGCGTGCACGCAAATTATCTCGACTCTTGTCGCGTCCTCGATAACATCGACGGACGGTGGGCGAAATGTTTCGTGTTTTTTTTTTTTTGCTTTTTCCTGTGCCCTCGAATGCGAGCAACATGCATATTCAATTGTTTCGTTTTTAATGATGTCCTCTCTCGTTTTTCTTTTGTTAGGATCCCTGTTTTTTGGGGGCGATGCGCGGGTGGTTTGAGATTCCGAAGATTTTTGGTGCAGAATTGAAAATGGGGTGTATTATTAGTATAAATAGGGAATTATAAGTTCTTAGAGAGTTTCAGTTTTGGTATTTTTTTCGGTGTCAACAATTGGATGTTTAGCGTGCGTTGTGTGCAGAAATCCATTGGTTGAATTTGATCATTTAAGTACTGATTGGGAGTTGGGTTAACCAAAGGGTTAATTTATAAAGCCTTGAAATAACTGGCAAGGCGAACATAATTTAAAATCGACCCTCTTGGATTTTTATTTTTTCTTCTTCACAAAGTTTCTGGTTATTCTTTGTGCGTGTATTTGAAAATATTGTTGACATCAGCTACCAGCGTCTAGCAGATTAATTTTCAAAATCGATTTTCATGAAAACAAAGCTTTGTTCAGGAAAGATTTATGCCACATTTTCAATTAATTGTTTGATAGGAGAATCATATCCTGCACCACTATCACCCATTTCTGGAGATGCCTTGTATACAATTCATTGCAATGTTGAATTTTTAAATGGCATGGTGACTATTTAAAAAATAATGAATTCAAGGATGCATTTATGCATCCTTCCACGTATGGAATGTGTTATAATACATACACTGTCCCAGAAGAAACTGGCCTATTTAGGGTAGACAATTGGAGAGGCAAAACGAAGTAAAAACGTTTATATTCTTTCGTTCATAATTTACTATTTAATAATTAAATACATAATTTAATCGTAAAACCTTCTGAAATATGATTTGTGCTTGACAGTATTTCACAAATCCAAGCTTATTTTGTTTATTATTATCATCCACGCGAATTAAACTTTTTCTGTGCCAAAAACGAGTTCGTTTACCCAATTCCCACCGTTTACTTGGTTCATTATGAGATGAAGTTCGGTCGAAGATAGATAAATCTGGGGTTTGCAAATACCTTCAATAAAGGGACAGAAGCCTTGAAACTTTTCTACCACTCCGAATCTGAGTGTATCCTACGCATGAATAGACTTTATGTTAGGAAGAAGATTCTTCAAACAGATTGGTCGGTCGAACGTATCTTTCAAATGTTATTTCTTCTTGGTCAAAACAATTTTTTGTCAGATGTTTTCGTTACTGGAAAAGTAAATAAAAATTAAAAAGAACGGGTGGATGTACCAGTAAATGAACACGTACCAGTGAATGGACATTTTTTATTAAAATGTGTAAAATAAGTTATTAAAGTAAGCAACTAATTAAATAGAGACTTCTTTTCATTTCTTGCTTCATATCCAAACAATTTTTGCAGCAGGTGGAATCAATCGTGCTGCAAACATAATTTTATAATAGTGTTCATTCATTAGCCTTAAGTGTTCATTTACTGGTCCGTTTATCCTACGCAGACAGAAATGAAAATACAGGCATATCGGTGCTTCAAAATGAAATCGGTGATAATGTATGATAAACTTTTCAAACACAAATTATTTGGTTCGTTTATGATGAAATTGTAGAAGGCGATACTGGATAAAAAATACTTTATACAGCACTTTCTTAATAGCAATAATTAGAATTGTATTGTTCCTGATTTCTCCTTTTTAATTATGGATTTTAATATGCTCATTAATTTTCTGCTTATCTACCAGTTACACTTAACGCATATAGCAGATTTATTTTCTTAACAATATATCTGAAGCAGTGCTTCATCTCATTTACCTTTTAAATTATAATTATTTAATCCATTCTTCTATCTATAACAACTCACGATTGTTACTATCCCTTTTCACGACGGCTACACTAAAAAGTCTATTTACTCTCCATCTTTTTCGGCTCTTCACGTTTATTAGCCATGGTTGAATACCAGGAATTTAGTTCTTTCGCCGTAAGAGACGACGCAGGATGATAGGATTAAACCCGCAGGTGGTTAAGGGTAGACGCAATTATTCAGGAGCTTGGAATCGCAAGCATTCCTTCTAAGGTAGTATGATTTACGGTTGGCAGGATCGAACGACGGTAACCAGGATTTCCGTGCATGCACCTCGCTTCCTGCATTATATGTAATATGTATATACCACCTGCATACTTATTATTTCACACGACCACGAACAAACGTGATAATCTTGTTTGTCGTATAACGAGGGCTGAGTATATTTTATACCTACGACGCTACATTCTACCGCTTACAACATTGAAGCGAGATGCTTATCGAAGATTTCTGTATTATATTAAAAATTTCTCGATTATTGGTCCCTGTGCTTTAACTATTTTTTTTTTTTTGGTTAAGGAATTCAGAACACTTTGGCACGTGAATAGTTTTGGGGAGCGCGCTGAATTCTTCGCTCCAATATTAATAGCCATATTTGAAACTGCTCGTATTGGTTGAAGGGATTTTCTGATCTAGAGAATTTTTTTCTTTCAAGCCTCTCGCAGTTATGAGTGTTAAAAATATGTTCCAAAAATTCCTGATGCGTGTAAATTAAAATACAGGTAACGCTAGCAGGTAAAAATCGAAGGGTTTGCTGAAACGTTCAATGCAAAGGTGACTCTGGTAATACAGTTTAGGAAAACTTTACTGACAATCCTGCAAAAATTAGACACATTTACTTTTCAATTTCTACCACTTTCAACGAATTCACGTTAAAAACATCATCATCTATAATCTACTACAAGTAGTCTTCCATCACAGAATGTATCAACATCCTGTTTCAACGTCCAAACGTCGAGTTCTCTGTTAGGGCCTGAAACGTTGGGGCAGGTGGAATTGTCTTTCGCCGGAAAGATTATCGCAACAGATTTCGAGCACGCGAACCGTTCAATCCACTGTCCTACCGAATAATGCGCACATAGCTACATCTTTGATCGTATTGGGCACGCACGCGAGCGAAGAGGACGCAAGTGGAAGAGAGATAAAGAGGCGGAGGAGGATCCTTTGGCGAGCTGCGATTAGCAATTAACTCGGACGGAGGTGGTCACTCGATGTTTGCGCAGCGCTGAACCGGCCATTAAGGAAAATGATCGGGGACGTTGCGAGGAAAGAGATGAGAATAGAAGGGCACACGTAGCCGGGGCGCTTAGGTGGCCTTTGCCAGAGTTTCGGCAAGTCGGCGATTCCGGACACGATCTCGGTGGTCCTCCGTCCTTCTTTCGTTGGTGTTGGTTTGCCCCGCCGTAAGGTAATTTTTTCCCCTTGCTCCACGGCGCATTGAGAGAGTCCCGAGGCCCGCTCCTCTCTCCTTTGCTCTTCCCCGGATATCAATTATGTCCCTGTGGGCCGCGCGCTGCCACGAAAGACCCACTGATGTGTGTCTCACCTCCACGAAGAGGACCTGACTGAGTTCGCCTCGTTATCCCTCGCCGTGGGCGTCGAAATCCCTGTGTAAGGTCTCTCAGGAGCTACAAAGTGCAATTTAAGAAAATTCCCTCCACCCCGATTCGCCTCCACTTTCGGCTCTTTCGTCTCCTTCGTCTCGTTATAGCCTTCACCGTGCCGCTCACCCTCCCCCCCCCCCCTTCCCTGCACCTTATTTCTAAATCTCGACAATAAATCGTACTACTGTCAGTCTTCTACGAGGAGGCTTATTTACCACGGCCTCCCGCGACTATCTCCTTTTTTTCTCGCTTGTCCACCTCCCTTTGGGTATCCCTGCCTTCGCGCCGCTGCAGCGCGGACACGACAGCTGGTTTTTGTGTGGCGCAGCCCTGCGAGGGAATCGCACGTGGTTTCGTTTGTATTTCTTTCATTGAAGTTGCATGTTGGCCATTTCTGTTTGCATAATATCGCGGAGAAGGCTCCATCGAAGGTCCCCGCACTGTTTTTGGCACGGTGTTCTGAAAGAGATCTGAGAGATTCAATAGTATTGGGAAACTATTTGGGGGTTCCTTTCAATCTCTACCGTAATCATACAAAATAATCGACCCGAGAAAGTCAAACAAAGAATCGTTTCACTTTCTCAGTTCCATCGCGATAATCACCCCATTCGAATTTGCATTTCTAGCAAAAGCCTACTTGTTGCGACCACGCAGCACCAATGACTAATTCAATCTCCCACAAAAATTAGATCTGCCATTTTAAGGTTGCGAGACGTCCCAGCCCGCGTTATCACTTAATATTCCCGTTCTTAGCCCTGTAAGCGTAACCGGCAGCGATATTATTGTCCATGGAAGAAATTCGTCGGCTGGAAAGGGGCCCAGGGAGGCCTTTGTTCCATTCCTGTTCCTCCGGAGCGACGGCAAAGAAGAATTCCGCGCGAGGCGGTGCCGACCTACGACCCCATTATGCACGGCCTGGACAGGGCGCGTGATTCATAATATTAGATTCGAGTCGGGGCCGAATAATGTAAATGCCACGTAGAAGGGCCGTGTATATACGCGAGGGATCCCCGTTGGAACAAGCGCAGGGGCGTCACGTTGGCGGCGAATGTAACGATGCGGCGACAACGATGAGGACGACGCCATCGGCAGAAACCCTGCAGCCACCCACACCCACGTCGGACCCTTAAATCTCCATTCTCAGGCGCGCCTCGATCTCTTTGAGCCTCCACCGTGCCCTCCCCCCATGCCTCGCCGCAGTCCCGTGACCGTACCGCCGACTTGTGCATACATACGTACGCGCTCGTACACGCGATACGTTCTATCCGGCGGTGATTTAAACCGTGAACACTTTTGCTTCATTTATGAGCCTTTGTCTGTTCGGCCATGACAGAGTCATGCGTTACGAACGAGCCGTTCATTTTCGCGAAACGCTCGTCTGTTTCGAACGCTGTCGCTCAATGAAACGAGGCTGGACAGTCGCGCGAGCGTCGGGGTCTGCGCAACCGGCGATGTGTTAGGTTGCTGAAGAAGTCCTGTCCGCCACTTCGTTTATATTATGAGTTACTCAACCTTTGGATTGAGGCAACTATCAATGCTTATGTATATTGTCAACGACTCGAAGGAGCGCAGTAAGAACTGCAAATTCAAAGGCCATCCCTTGTGATAAAGGGTGTCCTGTACCTCCACGACAACGCTGGACTATACGTGGGAATAGTAACGGAAAGAGAAATATCGGAACTACAATGGGAATAGTCCTACCATGCTCCCCGGATCTGGCACTAACAGATTTTCACCTTTCTCGATCACCACAAAACAGTTTAGAAGTGAGAGACTTCAATAATTTGGAGCCCACAAAGAGTGCAATAAGAATTTCTTTTTTAAATGATAAATTCGGAGATTTTTATAAAAGAGGCATGACACAAGTTCAAACTGTAGGTATAATTTCCATCATTATTTATCACAGTTCCTCATTTCTGTAGATGTATGTATAAGTATGCATAAGTTGTTTCCCAAAATCGAATTTGTAGAAGCCGTAGCGGAGGGGTGCTATAAAAGGGACGATTTTTTTTAGCGCCCATTTCTGATAATATCATTATAGGTATTTAAAACAGAAGTCCATCAATAGAAAATAAGTTTATAGGTCTTCAATAAAAATATATTCTAAACTCATCAATAGTAACGAAAAATAACACAATTTTAGATTTTAAGTAAGTCAAAAATGTTCCTTTCACGGCTACGTAGGTGGTTTTAAATGGGACATAATAGGTACGCCATGAAAGGGACATGTTAATGAAAATAAAGTTATGAAGTATTACAATTATGATTCTAAACCTTAATACTACAAAAAAATATATAAATAAAATTTTAAGTTAAACGATTTTATTTAAAATGCACTAAAAATTAAAAAATAATAATTTTCTTGTAGTACAATTTCGATGGTGTTTTTCACTTTAAATAAAATCGTGGAGCAGGATATGTCACAACATATTCATTCCGACGCTTGATTCTGTATTAAATTGATTCATATTTTGTTATGACATATCCTGCCCCACGATTTTATTTAAGGGGAGGTTCCGGTCTAAAAGTCCATTTTTTTTATTTCATTTTTCGAATGTTCAACCTTTTAGGAATACGTGTTTAAAAGGATTTGTTGAAATTCGTAAAATTCCCGAAGTTATAGGCATTTGAGTAGCGGCAAATGCATGGGCAACAACCGGCCACTCGGCGCTCACGTAAAACTTTAAACGCGTTTTTCTCGAAACAGTGTTCTCGAAACGGTGGGACCTGTATCTCCAAAAGTTATTATCCGATTCGACTGAAACTTTTTTTATTTTGAAGAATATACTTCTGGCTAGGGGGAAACCAGACGAAATTACAAAAAAATTAAAAATTATAATTTTCAAAGGCGTTGAAAGAACGAAAAATATAGAGAAAAAGTGATTTCAAACTTCAAGTGTCGTTATTTTCTAAAAAAAAATGTGATTTTGTCATTTTTTCTGGTTCTTCCCCTAGCTAGAAGTATATTCTTCAAAATAAAAAAAGTTTCAGTCGAATCGGATAATAACTTTTGGAGATACAGGTTCCACCGATTTGGATGAATTTTTTGACACCATGACTTTAACGACTTCCCAGTGCCGTCTGCAATGATTAATTATAAAACAAAAAATATATTTCTATAATTTAAGACATCCTTAATACAACGCAACAAGTCCCATTAAATTATATATAGTAGTTTTCCTTTAATGAATTCCTAAGTTTCACCTATTTTTTTTGGCTCTAGACCGGAACCTCCACTTATGGAGGTGAAAAAATACCATCGAAATTGTAGCACAAGAAAATAATTATATTTTAGTTTTTAGCTATTTTAAATAAAATCGTTTAACATAATTCTTTTTAATTTCTTTTTTATTATTTACTTTTTTGGGTCTAAGTTTTATTTGTGGTTATATGCTGATTTCATGTCGATTGAATTGATTTGATTTGTGGTTACTCGCTCGGTTCTTTTTTCTTCATAATATTGTATTGTCATCCAAATTACGTACACCTGCAATGTTTCAATTCTATTGGATAGTTGGAAGTGGGTTAAAATTGAGTTTATAGATTTGAACCAAACAAACATACAACAGAGGATCGAAGCTGAATAAAATTGTTTAAAAGCAATAGAATCTATGACAAAAGTAACTGTGTGTAGTATAAATCATCAATATTTTTAATTATTTTTAAAGAGAGTGACTTATCTTTAACGCTTTACTAGATTCTTTAATTATAAACTAAAAATTTTGACAAAATTTGTGTTTTACAACCTAAGTTCAACGTAGGAATACCCACGAGTGGTAAATATAAATATTTATATAAGAAATCTACAAAACATTTAAGTAATACAATTACTTTAGAATTAAATTCTACGTCCCATTGAAGACTTGTTATGTTGTCCCATTCAAGACTATAAATAAGTCAGCACATTATAAAAAAAACTACAAAACAAAGAAAATAATCAATCAAGCTTACCTGTTAAATACTTTCGTTTCAGTTGAATATAGGCACTTTTAATTATATAACACTTTAACACTTAGTACATAACTTTATCCCATAAAACGATACAGAAAAACCAAGAAAATTTTCCTTTTACAGCCTACAAACATCAACCGCGACTTACTAGGTATTCTGTTGCGAGTGAGACCACAGTGAAGTTTGCGTCAAATGACTAGGCACTAGTGTTGCCATAAACAGGAAAATAACTTGCATGTGTAATGCATTTAAAATCTGTCCATTTTATAATCCTCTCCTCTATTTTTGCGGACAAAACTTATACAGAACCTAATACTTGAGACGTAGGTACATGTAGGTGTTTTATTTGGGTGTAGTGATTGTCAAGGTAAATGGAAAAGAGCTGACAAATTGTTTTTGTTGTATGAGTGATTTTATTACGCCAATTCGTTTTGCATTAAGTGAAAGTTATAAAAGGAAGAATGACAGGAAGAAGAGGGGAAGAAAAAGTGAAACGCCACTAACATAACTAGCCTATTAAGCTAACAAAGATAAGTACTACAGTATGAAGAAGACTTGGAGACAGAAGAGCACCGAAGAGAACAGAAAAATACAAGAACCAGCAATACGAGAAGAAAGTAATAAAACTGATAAAGTAGACTTATAGTTTTCTCTACTACGCGAGAATCGAAAGTTACGATACATTCGACATAATCTTACTTTAAATAATTACTTTAAACTGAAATAAGTCCAATGACCCAAGTAACAGTTTCGTACGAACCGACCAAAAATCGCGACAGAAAATTTGTTTCAACTTATGCAGCTGGAAATGGAAATCTGTCGTTGCCTATGCGAACGCTGGTCGACGAATTCGTGAAGAAATTTGCAAGTGAAAATTCCCACTATACGCGATTTTCAGTTCGCTACGATAGCAGCCTCTTAAATACATCGCCAAACTTATTTACCAGGCCAACCAAGTTGCCGCCATATTACCTGCGAAATTATCAAAAGCCCTGAAGCTTCTCGTTTTCGAGAGGGTAAATTCCTTGGAGAGGGCTAACTAATCGTCCAAATAGTACACTGGTAAACTTGTCCAGCGAGCGTGCAATTCCAGGCGAAGGGCGGGCGGCTTGAGCAAGGACGAGGGTCCCCTATTAGGGACAATTGACTCTGGGAGTCCTGTTAAAAGCATTTTTAAATACGCGAGCTTATCTATGTGGATCGAGGAGCTCGTGGTCATCGACTCTCTTCGTCGGTTCCCTTCACGATGGTGGTCGCCACCACCCAGGCTTGCAGGCCGCGCGCTATCCACAAGGATTGAGAACCGTTTACCTCGCGTGCGTCCTAGGAGTCGAATAGACCGTGAAATTAAGAGAAGGTATCTTGGCCATCGTTATGTCCCCGGGCCTCACCCTATCGTTCTCTCCATCAGGCTCAGTCGAACTTCATTTGGACCGACTTAAGAGCCCAAACGACTTCTAATTGGGGAGAGAGTCGAAACAAAACATGTCCGATCCGGGGAACATTTAAGATAGAAGACATCGATCTGACGAGTCGCATACCAGTCCTCGAAACGAGCAGGGTTCGATAAGATGTCTCTTCTTCCTTGCTCCTTCTCTTCTCTTTTCTTCTCTCATACCTTTCACACAACCATTCATTTTGTTTTGCTTAATTAGATACTTTGGCGTGTTTCTGGTATCTAGTGCATTTCGCTGTCCGGGTTTGGTGATGTCATCTTTGATGCTTCTGAGGATTGGAGGCGAACTGTATTTTAGAATGTACATTTCTGAAAAGTGTATCGAATGGTTTATGTTAGGAAGAAGCTTGTGGTCTGTTTTCTGACAATAAGTTTGCTTAACTGGGTAAGTTAAGCAGGAAGGGAGGGTTTAATTAATTCGTTATAATTGCGTGTCGTAGATATAAATTAAATTTTGTCTTAGCAAAGAATCCCTGCAGCTTTCCCTCCTTTGACGAGGAGTTATTTTAGTCCCACAATTGTTCGAATTTATTTGTCATTATTTTGTGGAGTTAAATAAGCATAGTTGAATGCATTTGACATTTTTATCTGCGTGAAAATAAAATGTAATAGTATTACCCAGGAGTCAGAAAAATGGAAATCTATTCAAGAGTTTAGGATAAGTCTAAGTAGTTGACCTATTCTGAAACAGCATAAAATTGCAGTATAAAATTGCAGCATAATAAAATACACATTAAAATATTCCACAGTGTTGTAGGTAATGTGAAGTCGTTTCCATTTATATTGCTTAAATAATTATATTCAATTTTAAAATTCATATATTAGTTAATTAGCATTGTTATTTTTTAAGTTAGTTAATTTCAAATAAAAGCTCGCTAGAGTGGACCAGCAAGTGCTACCACCTCGCGGGTGGTTGCGCAACCGGCGTTGAGGGCTGTACAGTGTCGCCGACTGACGAAGGTTAGGGAAGCTCCTTTAGCGATGTCCCCCTTTTTTCTTGCTACCCCGTAGTTGCCCTCGACCTTAAAATCACACTTTCCTTTTTGTAATTCCACAGGTGTTCGGCAACTACTATACACTTGTTCGCGTTTTTGCACTCTTAACCTGTCAACCAAAATAATAAAATTCTTTCTGTATCAATCACCGTTACCTTTCCTCTTAATCCCAGAATTTTACACTTGCAGAGCTGCAACGTAAATTAACTCTGGGATTATTCATGTGTCAAGACCTTTTTTCATATTTGGAATGCATCGATAAATTTGATAAAAATTGAATTTGGAGTTTCAACTGCCTTTTATATATTGTATCAAGTTTTATCTCTGCATAATTACTAGGGAAATGTAAAATTCGACGTGCCAAAATTTTTAATTGGAAAATGTAGTTTTATTGGGGCTACTAATAGCACGAAAAAATTTTCAAAGCTACCTAAACGATAGACACTTAGTAAATGACTAACAAAATATTTATATTCAATAATCTACTAAATCTTAAAATTCGCAGAAAGTTTTTCCTCTGAAATCTCTTTTCTCTTTTACAGACTTCACAATTCGAAAAATTCTTTTCTTTTTATTATCGTTCCTGCACATTTTTCGTGTAGTAAACCATTAAATCACTAGCTACCACAAAACACAGGTATGCCCCATGAATTTTCAATTCGTGCGAGAAACTGTTACGCCACATTTCTTATTTACCTTTACACGTAAAATCACCCCTTCGCAGTTGCGCTAGCCATCTCAATACGTATTGTACCTTTTACTCACAGTGTGGACCTCCACCTTGCAATTCACGTTGAAGGTGTACATGCTCGAATCGATATTTCGTTCGGTCGAGCAGTAATAGGAAAGCGTAATAAGGGCTGCGAAGCAACCTCGAACAGGGCCATCTGTTGTCGGCGCGGCCTGTGACAAAACAAACAGCTTGCCAATTACGGAGTGATTTTGGGCCCGCTCGACATAATTTGGAGCGGCGTGGAGGACAAAGGCGGCTCGTTTCTTCCACGCCTACCGTCGTTAAGCTTCACGACGAGGAGGGCACGGCCCGTAGCTACCACTTTCCTATTCTCCCCTCGTTTGGTGTCTCTATTTACGCCCTCTTACCGGCTACTCGCTGGTCTCTTATAACCTTGCCAGGGGAAGTCCTCGACGGATCTCCAATAGCGCTAACAATTAGACTCCAACGACGCGTGCTGCCTTTCGAGCTAATTGTTTCTATTTACTGATTTCGTTAAAATTTTGTAGGTATAGGTCACTTGTGTTATTTAAAATTTTACGAGGAAATCAACTGTGAATACTTGCTTCTTCCAGACCTTCGATACATGTATGCAATCGTACGTGAACGCGAAACCGTTGCTTGGCATTGTTTTTTATTTATATTCGATACTATTGTTAAATGATTTTTGGAAATTTGAATGGGCTCGTTTGTCCTTGCGCGGGTTCTGGTGCATAATAATTATTAACAGAAAACTGATCACCTAACAAAAATGTAAGTTTCTTTCTTAGTGCAAGACTATTAACGAAAGAGTTTCAATTTATATTTTGTTCCAGCTTCATAGGTCTTCAGATTATATTTCGTTCATCTCCGTAAATTCTTAGGTATTGTTTTCCTCCCCATGTTTAAAATTGTAAAGTATAATGCACAGAAGCGTGCATTTTGATGTTATATGTCATTTCTTGTATATAAAAACGTATAGTATATCTACTTTTAAGCATCTTAATGTATTACGGTAGATGTTCGAAGCCTGCATAGTTGGGTCTGCGAGAAGGTTCTGTCGTTTTTCTTCGCGCAGTGTTTGACCTGCTCGCAGTAAACAGGAAAGCCTGCAATCGGCACGAAATTCTCCCTCAGTTTATTGTACATAGCTTAAGCTATAAAAACTGGGTTAGTCCCTCAGAAATGAAATACTTCTTTAGGGATTTTTACGGAATAAATGTGTCCAGTAACAAAGTACCTACACTCGCGATGCTGTGTACTCGTGAACATCAACTGGGCGACGACACTTGCCCAATATTTGTACAAGCTCTTCAGAGAGAATACTCCATCTCCCCACACGTTGCAACGTGTTTCACAGAATTTCGGTCGCGTGATATGAATCTTTTGGTTATTCCACATTTTATGCAACTATCTGTGGTTCCAGGTGCCAATTGGGAAGGGATGGTGGAAAAAGATTGAAGTTCGTCACCTGTTGCTGTTGGCAAAGTCCTGGAAATGCTGAAAGATCTTAAAATATCTTGGAACCAAACACTTCCAAATTTATTTTCGACTAGAAAACTACCCCCACGCTTCGCTTCGGGCCTAGGAGATATTAAGGACTCCATAAAAACACATCTCACTACTTTTCACCACACACTAGGGGTTGATTAGGGCAAAATCCTGAGATTGGTTTTTAGGCATTTATGTGGGTAACCTTTTGAAGTAAATACCAAGTTGATGTCTAATCCGGCCGAAGAGATTTTAAGAAATCCGTGGAAACACATTTTACCCCTTTTCATTTCCTTAGGAGTTGATTAGGGTAGTGATGAGCAACCCGCGGCCCGCGGACCACATTTGGCCCGCCAGCCGCAGACCTGCGACCCACCTGAACATCGTCATATCTGTTTTTCATGAACGAGCTTGACAATATTAGTTGCGATATTTGAAACTGCTACTCTAAGACAATTATTTAATCGTTCGTCATCGAGTCGATTACTACGATCATTTTTTAAAATTTTCTTTCTCGAGAAAAGTTGCTCCCACACTTACGTACTGTCAAATAAGCTCACTATTTGCCTGGAGTGGGTAGCTAGCAATGGATATTTATTAGCCGGAAAATAACGCTTATAAAACTCAATAAGACTAGCATTCTGAAATTTATTCCTTAATTCTGTGTCGTTTTGTAAATCGATTAATTCCATTTGAAATTCTTCGGGAATTCTTGCAACATTTATATTACCCACTCCAGGCAAATAATGAGCTTATTTGGCAGTACGTATGCATGTGAGCAACTATTCTCGAAGATGAAAATTGTAAAAAGTGCTCGTCGTAATCGACTCACTGACGAACGATTAAATAATTGTCTTAGAGTAGCAGTTTCAAATATCGTACCTAATATTGTCAAGCTCGTTCATGAAAAACAGAATCAAGTATCTCATTAATTAAATTTCAGTGGTTATTTACGTTCATTTAATTCGAAAAATATAGGTACATATATCTGTTTAGATTATAATATGTAGGTATATATTAATGTGTATTGCTAATAAATAGTACATCAAAGTTAAAAAAAAACGTTTTATTGTAAATCAATGTCAGAAATAATAAATTCAGCCCATAGATTAAAATTCTTGGATTAGTTATATTTATGTTTTAATATTGCGGCCCGCGTAGAGAAGTAGGTTTCCGCTTGTGGCCCACTTCTGACAAAAGGTTGCTCGCCACTGGATTAGGGCAAAATGTTGAATCTGGTTTCTAGGCATTTGTGTGGGTAATCTTTGTAAATTAAAACCAAGTTGATATTTAATCGGGCCTAAGAAATAATAAGGAGTCCGAGAAAACATATTTCACCCGTGTTTACCCCCTTCGAGTTGGAATTTAAAAAAATCCCTTCTTATCGAACACCTACGTCGCAAAAGGAATATACCCTCCGAATTTCATCCCTCCGAGCTAGGCGGTGATGAATCAGTGACACAACGATTATATAAATATAGTTTCCACATGGTTGAATTTTTCCACCTCTAATTCGTCGAGTCCGTTTTCGATGGTTTGATTAATGGACGTGAAAAATGGCTACCGTGCGATAATATATCAAGGGAAAGAGTGTAAGTATTACAAGCTAGAAGCTTCAACACCAACAAACCCCGAATCGCACATTTTAAAAGAAAGTATAACCGTTAATCTCCAAAGGTGCTATTAAGAATTAAAGAAACAACCCCCCACCTTCAAACTACCGTCAAATACATTCAAATACACGTAGTTCCTTCAGAAACTCATACACAGTACGTACCGAAGAAACGTTTACCTGAACCACAGAAAAAGGCCACTTTTTCTTGATACAAGGACACTCGACGGCCAACTATTGCACCTACAGAGATTCGTCCCGCTGGCTAGGAGCTGGAAAGTGGTCGCCGAGGTGCAGGCATAGTTCGCCGAAGGACTTCGAGGCGCAATGCAACTAGGTTTAGGGCCCACGACAGAGGGACAATAGAGGCACCAGCAACCAGCCATTGTGCTATATTGGGGGGCTGGTTTGTCGCGTCGTTAAAAGTAGCCGTATACCAACGGCCGGGGCTCCGTAGGCTGGTAAATCAGTTTAACTTATTTCGAATCACGAATCGGCCATTATGGGTTTATAGGAGAGACCGACTAACCGCCTAACGGGAGGGACAATCGCATTTGCGGGGTTAGTTTGTAAATTTATGTTTTTAACGGGCTGTTGAATGGCCGCGAGAGAGAGGGCAGGAACGGGACGGCCATTCAGGGGGTCGTGGACGGACCTGGGGGTCTACCCACCGTCGTTTTCGGTCGTTTGTGGCCCTTGCAGCCGCCCTGGATAACGCTGCCGGAGCGCGCAGAAGCGAGACAGACACGGCGTGCACCTGAGCCACGGGACGGGGCTGGTTGAACGCGGACACGATTCAGGGAGGAACGGATGGATGTATATAAGAATGGGGCTTCGGTCGACCGAAGGGCGACGAGAAAATCGTGAGAGGATATCTATATAGAATGGCGTGCGTGCTTGTCGCTCGCTCGGGGGGATTACCCAGGGATACGACGCTGCAGGGAATCTGCAATCTATATACGGGGCTCTGTGCATTCAGGCGGGGAGGTGTTTAAATGTACCTGTTCGGTATTTTCGAGGACTTACGCGCGCTTTCCGCTGTTTATTTCACGCCCCTGTATTTTACCATCTCGCCAATTCTGTCGGATTAACTCGGGTACTTCCATCTGATATAGTGTTTATTCTTGATTTTGAGAGGGGGAGTGATTTTTGGGATTTAAGAGGGGAATGTAAGGTCGCGCGATGAAAGGTCGTCTCCTGTACTGAAATTGTGATTTTATATTGACAGTGAAATGTATATCAGAATAAGAATGTCAGGCATTTTAATAAGTAAAAGCAGAGTTTATTAGAATTTATAATTTCATATCCTAGAGTGCACTTTTTTTAAGTGCTACTATTGACTGTTACATTCTTTCATTCTTTTATGTCACTCGTCAATCGCGCTCATCACTTATTTAATCCTCCCTGCATCCTCAGTTTTGCTCGCACGTTCGATTTTCTTCGCATTGGTTACGCTCAGCTCGTGAAATTTGATACAAAAATATGAGTAAACGCGGAATATTGATAGGCAAATGAGGGATGTAATTCAGGCATGATTTTAATCTCACATTTTACAATATTTTATTTGCGGTTTGTGATAAATCCTGGTTTAATTTGGATACTCTCTGCAGCTTCTCTTTTTTAAACGAATTTATACAGCTTCAATCCCCTGTTTGTTTAGGTCAAATCTAGAAACTCAATTTTAACTCACTTCCACGAATCCAATAGTTTTGGAACTTTGCAGGCGTACGTAGTTATGATGACAATACAAATTTAAAAAAACACACCCCAGAGGGGGTGAAAAAATTGCATCCCCTAAACGACTTGAAACAGCCTATAACCACAAATCAAAACTTAGGCACTAAAAAGTAAATAATGAAAAAAATATATAAAAAAATTTCATATATATTTCATCGTTTTTTATCGCTCATTTCGACGCTTGATTCTGTATGAAATTGATTAATATTATATTTACTTAAATTATTTTTTATTTTTTAGTGCATTTTTATCAAATTAAATAAAATCGTTTAACTTAAATTTTTTATATATTATTTTTATTTAACGATCAGGAAGTTTTTAGTCGAAATCGTTTGTTGCAGAAACAAGCGACAGGCATCGAAATATGTCAGAATCTTTAGGTTTATTACAGTTTTGGTCGAAAACTGCGATTCCACAATTTTTAATTGTTTGTAGGTCATAGCTACATTAATCGATTTCGATGAAATTTTCAACATGTATGCAAGTTACTTAAATCTACAAACGACATTTTTTACATTCACATTACAGGCTCAGATAAAAAAAGTTGTAAAAAGCGACCTGCACTATCTTCTTCGCTATTCCAACCAATTGCAATTTTTTCAAAACGCCGAAAACCCGTCATCTAGTACAATAATCGCCCTAGTTTCAAAAAAGCTCAAGCAGTTTGGTTGAATTTTTAAAAAAGTTATTCTGTTTTAAAGGGTGTACATACGTATATGGCCGCCACTGTACGCGTATACGACTTTTTTTCTCTTGGACATGATCTTTTCTCATAGGAGAGTAATTAGGTAAACAGCCGAGGCAGATTTTCCTGTTTGAAAGCGAACTGGCTGCGAGTTGTTTCGTGCTACGAATCGATCAGCAACCAATTATCGAACGAGTGGTTACTTACCGCCGCCTCGTTAACCCGTAATTATCGATGGCGGAGGTAAAAGTTTCATTGCCATCAAAAACCTCGTTTTTTCTACCTCACTACCCTATTCTGTCGTTTCGTCTACTTGGCACACTTTATCCTTTAATTTCACCCTGTTTTGGATTGCCAAAACATATAAAAGATTTTGAAACGAATTGTTCGATGATGGAAACAATTCTTAACCAAGTATACGCACAGTAGATGGAATTTCAAAATGAATTTCTCCGATAACTAAACGTCGCATGCAAAAAGTTATTTCACAACTTTAACTTATTTTTGCATGAAAAGACATGTTTTTCTCGATTGCATCAGATTTATTGCTTCATTTTAGCAATTCTTTGTCAAATACCAGGCGAGCTTTTCAAATCGATTTTCTGCCAAAGGAACGTCGTTTGAAAGAATTTTATTCCACTACTTTCTATTTATTTTTTTATTAAACATTCACAAGTTCAAAGGCCGTTGAATACAGCATAAATTCCCTCCAAGAAACAGTCGTGCCACGAAAATATTCCCTTGAAAAAAAATAACGTAATCTGCAACGTAAAGCAGAGAAAAATTTAAAATTTGCTATTGCTAATTTGTAAATACAATATTGCCTACTATATGACCTGTCTCAGTTTAAAATATAATCATTTGACCGTCAGAAAAATCGGTTACTCCAACATCGTGTCTCTACCGTGGCATCAGGGGTCACTGCGCTCATATTTCAAATGTTATGAACTCTGTCACCTGTCAATCTCGTTTTTTTTCCAACGATTCCTCGCTGACACGATATAGAAGCCTGTCGCCACGCGTAAGTTGCGGTGTCTGTCCAGGAAATATCATCTGTTCCCGTCTCGCGTGTTTAGGACGCGTGCGAGACTGTTTCGCGTACGTGCACAGGCCCAAACATAGCCGATCGCAGTGTGAAACCTTTGACGCGCGTTTTCTTTGCCCCTTCTTTCAACCACCTTCGTGGAAATTGTCAGCCAGCAGGGAAACCCCTTTTGTGGGGCGACGAGCTGCATGCGCGACAGCGTAAACAGCTGCGAATGCCATTTCAATAACAACTAGGCGGCCAGATAGGATTTTGGTCTTTGGTTCGTTTTCGAGCACTCGTTCCCTTTGATCGACCGCCGAACCCTCGAAATCGCTCGAAGAATAAATTTTCCACCGGCCCTTCACTCCTTCGTATTCCCCGCTTTCTCCATTTCGTTCACCAGCGTCTCTGCATGCCACATTCTCTGCTCTGTGCAGCTGTTTCGCGGATTTGCGTGAATAAGCTCTGCATTGCCTGATTTCATGTGTCGTCTATGCTTCGTCCATTCCTATATTAAATTTAAATCCTCCCATTAGTTTCGCTCACCTATTTCGCTCAGTCGTTGTATATATGTAATTAGTGCATGTGTCGGAAGTACAAGACGCAGAACTAGAAATTTCACGAGATAATCGAGTTTGAAAATCGATTTTTTAAGTAGTGGTAGTTTATCTGGAAATTATATAGTAATTCCAAGCATATGTAGGTATACGTTTTTATGAAGTTTTTATTTTTTTACGATTAGATATTCCAGTTCTTACTATATCTATAACTTATTCTATTATTGTCTAGTATTGCATCGTTGCGTTTGCTCTTGTTTCTATTGTGTAATAAAGATGCATTACTCTCATTATTATTGTTATAAAATTTCGGTGAATTCAGTGACCCGAGTTCTTGCACTTCCCTCGTAAGTTCGCCTGAATAACTGTGCTCATGGTTTGGCATTTAGGGTTGCCACCTTTTTTACAGGAAAATAACGTACAAAAAAAGTATCCTCGGAAAGACTAAAAGTACATTTTAATCTTATTAGTTTCTATTTCTTCCAAACACATTTCTTATTGCTTTAGCATTACAGAGCAACATTTTATCATTTTTATAAAGATTTATATAGATAAATTTACGTGTAATAACGTAAGATACTTTATTTTAAAGTACGGTTGGCAACCCTAGTACGATTCTAGAGCGCGCGCTCTTTGTGTAGTGGGAACTAACGAAAAACGATGAAATTCTATGAATGGAAGACATTGTGGGTGGTTTCGCAGGCGTCTCGTATGTACTCCAGTGAATCCACGGCAAGGGGGGAGGTAGATAAAAAGGGGAATAAGAGAAGAATCCCATCTGTCGGTACTTTTGGCCCGACATTGTACCTCTGTTTATATCGAAACAGGGAGGAAAAAAGGAGCTCCCTTTATTGTCATATTGGCATATCGTCGCGAACCAGCCGTCGTGTTCTTTTTTTTTTGGTCCTGTCGGCCACGAAATCGATTCCATCGAACTTTTCCACATGTTGAGAAGGCTTATCGTAGTCGTTTCTATCTACAACATTTATGTGCTTGCACACGCTCCGTTTCCTTTTTACGGTAATAAAAGGGGTACTAAATTTTGTCACGGCTATTCAAAGGCGTCTTTTCATATTATTATATGAGGTGGTTCTCCTGTTATTGCGTTACTGTACCCACCTTTTAATACCTCGGTTTATTAAGTTTCGATTTTTGCGGCGTTTCCGTTTCGAGGAATTTCCTGTTTAAACTTCGAGGCTGCGGGTACATATCGCTTAAGGGGCTGAATTTATCGAGTTTATTACACCGAAACAATGCTTGGGGAATTTAGAAACACGTGGATATCTGCAGAAACTCTTCTGCCACTGATTTTTCTTGAATGAATTACGGGGAATGTAGTCGTAAAAGTTGTTTGCATTTTCCACAGTTGTTATTCATGTTTCGTGGAGTTTCAATTGACTTTCAGAGGACATGCGATTTTGCAGAAGAGCATGACACATTGATATTCGATATATCTTCCCATTCGTGCATCAGTTTTGCATTAATCGTGTTATTTCATTCGTCGTATAAATCCAATCGAGCCATTCATCATTCCTCCTTTCGTTTCTTTTCTACACTGCTTTTGAGCTTGTAACAGAGCTAAAGACAGAAATACCAGCAGGAAAAATTGATCTTTCTCATCCTTTGACAAGATAACTTTTATTAATCTTGTCGTAAATTTCTAGCACTTACCATATGTTATTTTTTATTGTCGTAGACATTTCAAAATTATTTGCTTAGACGAATTGTAGGTATATATTCCTGAGTATTTTTTAGTAGAAACATACAATTTTGTCTGCTGTAGAACTCTGTTATTTATACATTAGTCAGCATAGTAGTTGATTATTTCATATTCTACTTTCTACAAGGTTCTGTTATCTTAAAATGCATCATTAAATAATACAAGTTGAACCATATCTCTCCACAAACACTTTTCAAATACCGTTCGAGATTTTAACAAATTTTGACAGATTCCAAATACAGCTCGTCCATTAGCCAGCAACAAACTGGTCGCTCCAACCCTCATCACCTCTCAGTTTCACTGGTACAACCTCAACAACAACATCCATAACACACATTCGCCACTCCAAAGGCCATCTACCAATATTTATTCCTTAATTCTAGAATCTACATTTAAGATTCTTAAAATGCCCTCGTAGAATGCATTCCAGTCCCCTTTCCCCGATTCCCCAGGCTCTCGTTAACAAAAGTGCAGAGTAGACGCGCACCTTTTCAGCGACGCAGAAATTCTTCCCCGTCACCTTCACGGTGGGAGAAAGAAGCGCATAAAAACATGGCGAGGGGCCACTAATACGCAACCCTTGCAGTCCAGGTGGTTTCGCTGCTGTTAGTAACGAGATATCGGGGTGGGTCCAAGGAAGGATGGGAGCTGCAAAGGGGGTGGGGAGGAAAGGTGAGTCGAAAGAAGGCAAGGATGGTCTGCGTGGAATGGCTGTACGCAACCTGCCTGCTCTTTGCCACCCGCACCAGATGTTTCTCTCGTTTCGCCTAGGTAGCGGGAAAGGAGAAGTCCATACTTACCAAAGTATCCGCGGCGTGGAATGCGAGGCAATGTTTCGCCAGTGAATCTGCTTTAAACGGTGTATGTATACATCTTTCTTCTTTGAGGATAAACGGAAAATCTTTTATAAAAGCGATAGCCAACTTTCTTGGCTCCGCGAGCCATTGCCGGATGCCTCGAGTGAAGTTTCGCGTAAACTTTTTCTAATTAGTTCCTGAGCAGCTTGCCGAGTCACGCGTAGTGGTTGCACTGAGAATGGAAATTAGCGGGTTAAGGGAAGCCTTTTTATTCGACAGTTCAGGCTGCTGCGAAAACATGACTTCGCTGGGTCGGCGCGACGGGTTGCTTCGTTCGGGAGCTTTATGCATCTCTAATGTTGTTCTTCTTGGTCTTTTGTTGGAAAAGGTCTTTGGGAGTAATTGGTGACTTGAGCTGTAAGGGGGCGAAGGTTTTTCTTTGAGCTTCATGGGTTTAGAGGGGTTTGTAGGTACTTTACTTTTATGAAATAGAAACTTCCTGAAGTTAGAATTAAACGTGTTCAAATATTTCTGCATTTCTGGCGTAATATAAGCTACCAGATTACGTTGATCGAGTGACTGCACATTTGCTGTGGCGACTGCGTGGAGGTGATCAGCCAGGTATGGTAGACGGTGTTTCGCAGCAAGGAAGTCGTGACGAGGGTTCAATCGAGTGGTTTGAACTGCATTAGAAGTGCCAGCTGAGACTGCAAGGGTTGGAAAGTTGTCCCCGGGCCTTCAATCTCTCTCTAATATAACCACGCGTTTGTGAACTTAGGTCGTGCTTAAATAGACGTGGATTTCAGGAAATAATCGAACCATTTAACATCGAATTAGCATTATTAAAAAGCAGAGTTAAGATATAAACTATCCCCTTTGAGATACACGCTTTTAAATGAGAGATTTAAAATTAAGATCAGGTATAGTAGCAGCATACTGGCTAAACTTCGCTGTTTACGAATGTAATAAAGACGTGTAATATTAATAATAATAATAATAATAACATAGTAATGCTTACTCAACACACTTAAACTTAAATGTAAATTAGATGCACAAATTTCTAAATTTTTTTTAAAATTTCAAAACATCCTAAGCGGATAAAGGTATTATAGTTTTCAACATCTTAAAAGTAATATAGGTATTTGATAAGCGTTAGGTTCTTAACCTACGCATCAAACAAAATTTCGAAGATAGCTTGTCTTCGAGTATCCAAAACATAGATTGCGCCAGTGTTCCATTTTTAAGGGCGTAGTACCGGAGCCACCGTTTCACTGAATAGCTCTTGAGCTCGCGTAGTGGCAATCGAGCTAGTAAGCAGAAGGTCGCACGCAGCTTTTGTACTCGGGGGAGGGGTGCAACGAGGCGGAAGGGAGATATATAGTACTGCGTCGCGGCGATTCAAGATTGCGCTCGTTTTGCTCGAGTCACCCCGTAGACGGGCAAGGCATCGAATGCTGCGGGGCGGTTCGACCGAATAAAGCACTCGAACAAACAATACGGCTTCCCCCCAGATGCTTCCGGTCTCTTATTTCACCGGATAGCCACGCGAACACGTGCCCCATTTCCTCCTCTTCCTTTTGCTTCCGTCTAGGGGGCGGGTAGGAGGGCGAGTCCTTTTCCTTTTCCTCGTTGCCCCTTCAATGCATTCGATAATTTGATAGCAAAACGACCGCGACAAGAACGATTCCGTGACGCTTTAAAACCCTCTTCCTGCTGCATGCTTGCAGGGCTAGATTGTCCTTTCAAAACTTGTCACATAAACGTCGTGAAGCGATTGATATTTGGCTTTGCGGGCGAAGAGAAACTCTTGACTTACTTCTTCTCCCGAACAGACCTGTTTGATTTCATGCGATAGATGAGGGTGGCAGATAGGGCTAGATTCGATTATGCATTTTTCCAAATATTGGAAATCTCTCCAGGGGCATAAAGAATTTTTGGGAAATTCTAATCACACGTGATTGTGGATGTAGTGTGTAACGTGAAATAAAAGAGGGAAGGGGTGAAACGAACCCTTAAGGTTGCATACGCGGAACACTTTGCGAAATGGATGCACTGTTCTGTATTCATAAGAGAATCTATCCTTTCGTTAGATGTAAGTGACAATTGCCAGTGAATCATGATGGGCGCTTTAATCAGAAGACT
Organism: Andrena hattorfiana; assembly: GCA_944738655.2. NCBI lineage: Eukaryota > Metazoa > Arthropoda > Insecta > Hymenoptera > Andrenidae > Andrena > Andrena hattorfiana. The sequence continues at coordinate 11,661,137 of OX122893.2, read as the reverse complement.
GGGAATTAATATTGATGCAATATTCATTGGGCTAGATAATAACTTTTCTTCTTCAATCATGTTTGGATTATGTCAAGCTAAATATAATGATATAATATACTTTCTACTGTTTTCCTTCTACGGGGTGCATAACATAACGTGACCACCTTAACAATTTTCTTTACTATTGGACAAATTCAAATTATACTTTTTTAAAAACATTATTTTGTTGAGGCTTAAAAAGTAATATCTTCTCGAAGTTTTATAAATTCACCTTTAACTTTTTATAATAAATAAATTAAAGAGTGACCCGAGAAATAGCCTTTTCTGGTCTCACGATTTTGGAACTGAATTTTATGCGAAACGATACCTTATGATGAGACATCAATCACACGAAATTTTCAAGTTAAGGTGGCAATTAGTTTCTGAGATATAGGAGGTCAAAAATTTTCAAAATTCACAAAACAAAAAAAATAAAAATCAAGAAATATAAATGATTGTGTAGTGGGTGCTTTTTTTAATATATCGTCCACTATATTGAATGGTTCATGGTGAGTTTTGTTGACTACTAACAACGCATTTGAACTTAGATTTTCAAAATTCACAATGGCCGATTCAACATGGTGGACGATATATTAAAAAAGCACCCACTACACAGACATTTATATTTCTTGATTTTGATTCTTTTTTCGTGAATTTTGAAAATCCAAGTTCAAATTCATTGTTAGCAGTCAGCAAGATCCCTGGAAATAATTGTTTAAATTATCAGAATGACATAGAAGTTCTTACATCGAAGCGTATGGGCTGACGCGTTAACGAATTTTCACTTCTTGGACCTCCGATATCTGAGAAACTAATTGTCACCTCAACTTGAAAATTTGTTGTGATTGATGTCTCATCATAAGGTATCATTTGGCACAAAATTCAGTTCCAAAATCGTGGGACCAAAAAGAGGCTAAAAAAGGTCTTATTTTTGGATCACTCTTTAGTCTATCTTTTACTAGACAAAGTGACAAATTCCTTTTTTCCGCTTAGTGCTTCCCCATAGCCTTAATATCCTTTTTTCATTAGAACCGAAGATACGATGGAAAAATGTATTCGTTAGGCTCTAATTAAACCTTGATCTACCCTTCGGTAGATATATTTCAACGAGATATACTTCATTCTATTTTTAGGTAACGAGTTAACTCGTGTTCCTCGGAGGTTAAATATTATCCTCGTACCGTTAGCAGTTCGCGAAGTGGGCCTTAAAATTTCGGTAGTATTCTTTGTCCGTAGTCGCGCCCTATCTTCGCGAACATTGCAGCTATGCACACAGCAATGAGACGTTGGACCACCTGGAGGATATCGTCGCGTGCCATTAAGAGTCCCGTTGGCAAACGTTTAACGAAGATATCCTCGGAGCACGTGTCAGGACGTGGTTCTATAGAGCAATAAAAGCCCCTTTAGACTTTAGTCTCTTTGGAGCCACTCGATCCTCCCCCGCCTGTGTTTATGCTCGGAGGGGGCGAAGCAACGGTATATGTATGTGTACACTCTTTCTTGCCAGGATCGGCCTGCGTTTCCTGCGGGGCACGCGACTCGACGTCCAGCTGCTTCCTGTCTGCTGCTTCTCCTCTCCTTTCTCTTCCCATTCCATCGACTCACGCGACACTGTCCTCCTCCGCTAACAGAATGTTCCCATATTTTATGGAATTCAGACGCCTTCGTCGTTTCCTCCACTTTAAAAGCGATTATTAATAGAAAGGCCCCCGGAAAATGTAAAAAAATTCTTGTTCACCATCATTTGGATCTATTAACTGACTGCGCTTAATTATCGATAATGTTCTACTCTTCGGGTTTCCATCCCTTCCTGGCTAATATGAGACAGCGGTGTGATTACTGTAATTTCATAGATGATAGTAGAGTGAACACATTATACTTTTTCCATAAAGCAATCTTTCGTGCAATCGAACGTAGAGCCATTCCGAACCTAACCTCCAAACGGTCCTCGAACCTCGATCTCGCGCGAAACCGCGAACGACCACGGGAATCGTCGAAATTCAAGTTCCATTTAACTTTCAACCGAGCGTCGAACTTCTAAGCGTCCATCGAATCTAAATACGTATATAGTACACACACACACACACCGAAAGCTCTTCCGCGATTTAGTGACACTTTCAGGCGAAATCTTCGTTTGCTGTAGACTCGAGCGTTTTCTAGCTGTTTGAAACGGGAAGGAACTGTGGCGAGGGGGCAGATTAATTAAACGCGATCAGACCGCGGGGATGTTGTAAAACGGTGGCGTTTTATGGCGGTACGTTTGGAGGAACGGTCCAAAAACAGGGACACGGTTCGTCTAAATGGAGATGAAAGTGGCGGAGGGTCACGAGATTGCAGGATGGAGCAAGGGATATGGGGAGCAGGTGAGAGGGTGGCTGGAGAGATGGAGGAAGAGAGACACGGCAACGGATATGTACTTGACGATGTTGTTTGTCCGTGGGAAAGCTCGTGTTGTTGCTGTTGTAGTTGGGTAAGAGAGAGGGAGGTAATGTAACAACTGCCGTGGTCTGTCGTCGGCAGGTGGCGACACAGGTACGCTTGGCACGCGTCTCCACACTTGATTATATGGTCTTTTAAGGCATTTGGCAATGCTGCAGGAACTCCTCTCGTGATCAAAGCAGGAGGAATTACTGTTACGTTTTAAATTACATATGTGGACTCACACAGAACCCGTTTCGACTCATGTAAAACTTCACGCATTCATATATGTACTAGAATAAGTTTCAACATTAGATTTTGATGCTATTGTGATGTGAAATTCTTCTTTTCGTAAAGAAGTGTTGCAACGTAATATTAATAGCTTGGAATTCGTATAGGGTGGGTCCAACTGGACCCTGTATTCATCAAGTGAGAGATAAAGTGCAGTATTTTGGTCATATTTAAAGGGTCATTCCGGTTAGCGCGCCGATAAATTCAGCAACTTTCAAAAATTTATTGCAACGAAAATAATTATAGTAATGGAATAAAATTTTTTTCTATTTATTAAACTACATTTCTACAGTAAATAATAAATGTAAAAGTAAAAAATTACCGCCTTTAAATGCTTTTGAAAACGGTCTTGATGACATGTTTAAAAATTTATGCCTCGTTTGTGAAGGCGATTGCAGCTGTTAGACTTATCTGAACCCAAAAATCCAAACAGATTCTTGATCAGTACGACTGTCGCTTAGTGATTATTAGTGATTTATCTGCAAAGTTAGCAAAATGGCGGACAAAATTCAAGAAAATTTTTTTCGGCTTTTTTCTTTTGCTATTTTTGATTTTAAAAGTAGGTTAGACCCAATGAAAATACTTGGTTGTAATCCCTGCGAGAGTCATAGCTGTGCAGAATAAGCAGTAATATTTATAAAGCAATCGGTTCGATAGATTTTGAGATTTTATCTTCACGATGTGAAAAAATAACGTTTCGAGAAAAACGCATTCAAAGCTTTCATCTATAGAGGCCGAGCCTCTGCGCTCTGTACTAAATGCCTCTGTAGAAACTAAAATAATCAGAATTGTTCCATAAAAATTTCACAGTACAGTCTTGAGGATATGTACTTTCGAAAAATGTTTAAAAATAAAAATCGTTTTTTTCAACCCGTCTAACCGAAATGACCCCTTAAGTATTTCAGAACATTCCAGTTACTTCCTTGAACTCGTTGAATCTTTGGTCTTTTAGGTCGAAGCTGAGTTTCTATTGAATATGTTCAATCGAACATATGACGCATTTTATTAACAGCAATTGTATCTTCATCCAGTTATATGAACATACATGCGTTTGATATATCTGATGGAGATTCAAGATTTTGCCACCTGCTCTCCACAATATAAATTCCTTAATTTAATCTTTAACTCCTTTATATTTATTTAGTTGTCGTCCAAATTTCAAGTCCTTTTTTTCACGATTCCACTGAATGAGTTGCAAACTTTTGTACTCAACGCTTCTGCCGATTGCCTACGTGTGTCCCGTCGCGAATGTCGTGCAACGGACAATACACGGGACTTTCTCTGCTTTCTTTTCCTTCCGTTCCGTGCTAACTGCCCCCTTATATTGGCTCGCGAAAAAACACGCAGGCACAACCTGCAATTTAAACCATATCGATTGTTGTAAGTAATTTGTAATCAAACGACCGCAGCAGGCACGGTATGACGTTACGTGCGTGTGTGCGCATTTATTCACGAATGGTGGATGCAGCGAAATTGTGGTTTCACGAGTACGCACTGAACGTTATCGCACTCGACCTATAAAAAATCTATCTCCGCCCATGGATCTGGATAAAAAGGGGACAATGCGTGATAAATAATTCGCTTTCAATCATTAAATTCACCGTTTATAAATGCTGGATCATAAGAATACGCGCAAATGGTCTTTTGGATGCAGTGAAACCTCGTTTCATAAGTACTGACTGTTTCCACATGCGTCGTTCACGGATACTAGACTACAGAAATAAATATAAATTTGAAATAGTGAATAACTACTGTCTATTTTTACCATTATTCTGTGGAAAAGTTGGAACTCTCAATCTGAATTGAATCAATTGGAACTATCTATCTGTACTCACAGTTTAATCAAACAATTTGATTCGAATGGTTAAATTTATTGTTTTTGAACGCTAAACTAGAAAAATAGACACTTTACTCATCATTTTTCACAATCGTCCTATGGAGAAGTTATATCCCACTCGTTTGGAATGATTAAATTCGAGGTTAACAAACGCTCGGTCTGCAAAGGTAAACGTAAATAATTCCTTGGTGTCAACTGGAAAATTCTATTCCGAGAAATGTTAGGTAGAAGTCATAACAGTGGCTTTAACTTGTAGCTGTAACTTTCCCAGGCGTTTGAAAAACGAATTTCTCGCAGGTCCCCTGGGAGGATAACGTGAACTTCTCTTGAAGGAATAAGAAAATCATAAGAAATTACGGTCGACGTGGACAGTCATTCTCCAGCCTGTCTGCATCGTATAATAAATAGTAAATAAGTATATTGTTTGTGTTGGATTTGTAGTTGTAGATTTTAATTGTATAGAGGCGAAATCAGAAATTGTCGATATTTGAAACCTGTTGATGTGAGTAAATTAAAAAGAAACTTTTTGGTTTTGTAACGAGCATTAATATTAAGAATTATATACTCAAAGACAGAAAATGTAACATTTTTGTAACAGATATGCAATTATTAATGCAGTGAAGATTCTGAAAATTAAAAAAAATTGGATCCATTATTTCCATTCTTTTAATAGGCATTAAGATAAAATTGACTATTTTAGTGACAAAACTTTTCTGTCACTTTGAGATAAACAATAAAATTAATTTATAGGATAAGGATTTTTCTAGCAAAATCCTGAAATGAGTAATTTGATTTTCTTTACGTTCTTTTAAATATGCATTTTTAGGAAGCAAAACTAATAGAGTTTGTGTATTTTGTACCGATTGCTTTAAAGTCTTATAATTCAGGGCAAACTGTGAGCCACGTTTATTTTTCGTTAGACCTACATGTAGCAACCCGAAGAATATTCCTTTTTGCGGTCACTGACCGTTTGTCAAAAAATTTGCAAGTTAACGCGCTCTTTCCTTTCTGGAACGTGCAATTATGAGGTATGCTTTCGAAGCATTGTAAACGAGATCATAAAAATGCATGCCGTGACGTTTGTAATTAGACGGTTTTATCGTGAAATGCATCAGTTAAATGATTAACCACGATCAAAGTAAGAAGAAAACATTTTAGGTGGAAGGGTAGAATAACATACTTCGAAGAATTATTATTGCAAACAGAAGTAAGAAATATTTAAATATCATAGAATATAATTCAAATTTACAAAATTATCGTGGTGTGTACTTTTTTGATTTTGATAATAGTTTCTATTAGTTTTATATTAATTATTAGTGTGATAATATATCAACAACATTTAAAATTGTGGACAATGATAGACACGCAATAATTTATCCCTATTCTAAGGGAAATAGATGCAAATAGATTTAAACAAATGAACTAAGTAATAACCGTTCTTGAAAATGATTTTCAAATGATTCTTAGATTTTAATTATAATTAATTTCCTTTGACGCGAATAAGTCCTACATGTCTGAATGAGTTTTACATATATTTAATCCATATTTCTGGATATTTGGCCCAGATCTACATATATATAACGACAACATAAATGACTAATCCCGGGAATAATTAATTAAAGCAATTAGTAAAATTGCATACATATGTCTACAATTGTCACAATATAGATTAAAATCGAGCTGCCATTGTAACATACATACATACTCATAGCTTTGTGTTAACGAGTGCATACACCGAGGGCGAGGAAAATGCAAAACTTCCAACCTATTTTTCTCCCAAACTTTTCAATACTTCGCTCAACGCGTTGAACACATTACTATACCCAAATTTTGAATTGAATCGGTAAAACCAATCTCCCACCCCCTCGCAACTTTCAACCCACAATACACTACACATTCCCAGTGCAAACGCGACTTTCTACCAACAACTCAAAAGTAGATCACACATCCCTGTTCTATCTCCACACCACCACTATCATCCCCAATTCCATCGTCACGCACGGTCGCTTTATCAAACACCATTGCATCCCAAATTTCATTCGCGAAACAAAGCCTATGCAATCTATCCATAAGCTTGCACTACCTTAGATCGTGACGAATCGGTCAGTCTGCTTCGTGCTCGAGCTTCGATGCGCCGCCTCCGCCACAGAGATCGATCAACAGAAAACAAGGATCAGGGTGCGGACGAGTGAGCGGGAGGGGGGGAGAGAGAAAACAATTTTACCGTCGACGGGATTCGCCTTCCTAAGATCGTGCGCCGGTCGACGATCGTTGTTCGTGTGCCGTGGATCAGTCCTTGTACGCCAGTCATGTACGTTTGTCTGGTGTTCTTCTCTTTTCCTTTTTTTCCCCCGTGAAGCTAGGCTACGTGGCTCGAGCCACGGCGGCAAAGCGCGTGCCAGCAGGGTGCGGGAAAACGATTAGTTTTTAATTTGGTTCGGGCCGATTCGATCGCGTGAAATTGCGGCCGGGAGGCTTGTTCGTTCTCGACGGATTCGCTTTGGATTTTTGGCAGCACCGGCTCCCCCCTCCCCTTCCCGCGCCCTCCCTATCCCCCGACCGCCGTAACCCCCTTTTTTTCGAACGTTCACGTCCGACGTTTACCTGTAGGCGCTGCTATCCAGCCGATTGAAATTGCTTTCGATTCTGCGCTTTTACTTCGGCTCTTTTTATTCCAACGCCCGCCCCCCCCCCTCTCCCGCCTGCACCCGGCACCGTTGCGCGATCAAGTGGGTGCATCTTTCGACGGTTGCATTATCCTCAGCTTGTGGACCTTAAAAGATTGATTAGTCGCGAGGTTTTACATCAGCTACATTGTGCAGGACAGTCTAATTGAAATCTTCGGCCTTTCCATCCTTGCCGATTATTTACACGTGTTTTTGTTGCCGCGAGATTCGATAACTCTTGGATTCTTCCTCTTTTTCCTTTCACCACCACCACCCCCTTCTCCCCATGCGGGATACCTTCGTGGCGTCCTGTGGAAAGTCGAGCGAGAATCAGGCGGCAAATGAATTCGTGTGTGGACGAAGAGTTGTGATATTTTTGGACCGTGGGATACGCGGTCGATGAAGATGCGATTACGGTTCTCTGTTTTGTTGGTCGGGGATCGTTGGTAAGGACCACGTGTACTGTTATATGAAGGCGTGCAGGTGGCGGGTTTGGTGTCTGTGCAAGTCGAATTCGATTTGCCGGTGGGAAATTATTACGAATCTGGTTATTGGTATTTTTAAGGCGCTAGAACTTGGAAGTGTCTTTTGGGCAGTCGACATAGTGGCTATCTTGGAAAGGTTGTGATTATTACAAAATGTAAATGTTACATCGAAATACATGTGAAGGGTAAGGGGGAAAACAGGGAATGTCACAAGACAGCTTTATCGAGGAAATTAAGTTTTACCTATTACTTTAGACTTTCAGTAAAGAAATAAGGTTCAATGAATTTAATTTTCTTATATAATTTCTTGTTTTACATTGACGATAGAACCTTATGCTTAGGCGAAGAGTGGGGTAAGGTGCAGAGTGGACATATCCTGTTTTTAACCATTATGCCAAATTCTTAACGTTATCTTGCGACAGTATTTGAACTTTATAACCTATTGTAATTCGACATTTTCAAAGTCCCAGTCGCCACCAACAAAATATGTTATAAATCTCAAAATCACGAAAAATGGACATTCTCAGTTTTTCCTCCTTGTCCTTCATGTGATGTAAATGTAACAGAAGGTTGGTCACGTGATGAATATTATATAGAAGAAACTTTACCTAACAGTGGTATTGAAAATTAGTTTAAGGGGGAACAACACCTTGAAGCCCAGAAAAAAGTACAATTTTTTTTAATTTTATGGCAGATATCCATACTTCGTAGGAAAGTCATTGATATGGGGTTTAAATGTGCATGTAGTGGAAAGTATTTTAGAATTTTTGTGTGACAAAATAAATGAACTTATAACTTTAAACGCATGTTTCTCGAAACTGTGTTTTCCAAACTGGTTGAACGATTTTCTCCGCCAATTTTGCATGAATCAATCTCCGGTTTTGTGTATTTATTCTACACAAAAATGCCTTTAGTTAAGCGTACGGAAATTAAAAATAAATTATTTTTACTATTTTTTCCACCCCAAAATGTATTGATTTTTTCCTTAAATTGACACGAAATTTTAGAACTTTCCACTTTAAGCGCCGCCATTTCTCCAAAAATTATTGTAATTAAATTTCCGTACGCTTCACTGAAGGCATTTTTGTGTAGAATAAATACGCAAAACCGGAGATTGATTCATGCAAAATTGGCAGAGAAAATCGTTCAACCAGTTTGGAAAACATAGTTTCAAGAAAAACGCGTTTAAAGTTATAAGTTCATTTATTTTGTTACACAAAAATTCTAAAAGACAGTCCACTACATGCACATTTAAACCCTATATCAATGACTTTCCTACGAAGTATGGATATCTAACAAAAAATTAAAAACAGTTGCACCTTTTTCCGGGCTTCAAGGTGTTGTTCCTCCTTAATGCTGCATTTAAAGCACATAATTATATATAGAAACGCTCATACAATTTGAATATTCGGTATTACATTTTTGATTGATTAAAAGATACCATGTTCGAAATTTGTTGGAGAAACTGGTTGGTGTTCTATCAATGTAAATTATAAATGATAATTCTGAATTTAACATGAATTAAGTAAGTAAAATATACGGATACTTTTATGAGTAACTGTCTGTTCTTAGCTGCGACAGTCCGCATCCATCAAGCATAAAAAGAGATAAATAAAACTTGAATTTACATATACCTGAAATTCCTATGACAAACAATACAAATGTCTCCCATAACAACGCTCTTAATCCTCATAACAAACATGAGTGACGAAACCGTCGAGGAATCGCAGAACAATCAACCTATTAAATGAGTACCTATGGATGTACGGGTACACGAAATTACGGGACTCGATTTTTTTGCTTAAAAATTCTTACATTTGATCACACTGCAAAATCGGGTTCTCGAGACACGAAAATTTTTAAGTTGTGATTTTGCAGTGTGATCCGATGTAAGAATTTTTGAGTAAGAAAATTGGCTACCGAATCGCAAATCGGGTCCCGTAATTTCGGGTACCCGCACGCCCCTATAAATGAGGTATTGAGGACAACAACGACTTAACCGGTTAACTGGCAATGTATCATATATGATCAAAAAAAATCTGGCCAATTCTGCTTATGTATCATATATGATCAAATGGAGTAACTTTTTTGATTTTCAAACGATTTGAATGAAACTTGGTATGTAATGGTTTTTGGGATCGCTGAATCTGAATTTGGCATTGGAATTGTAACATTTAATATGGCAGACTCAAAATGGCCGACCCAACCAAAATGGCTGCCAAATATTAAAATATTATCGGGATTTTGAAAAATTGTATATAGGGGTTTTTGGGGTTGCCCATACCCCTGTAATTTTGTGTGATTCACTTAATTTTTCGATGTTGCCAGTTTGGGCACGAATAGTAAAAAAGCTGTGCCAGTTATCCGGTTAACTCTAGTATACTAACAGGGTTTGAACAGCATTTTGTTTTACAGGCATTGTTGCCAGTGCACTCATAATTTTTAGCTTCTGATAATATTCGAAATGCTTCCTAATGAAGACATACATAATTATTGTTCCATTGAATTTTATTAAACGTTGCACACAGATGTCACCACAAAATTTCAACACAACAAATGATTTTGTTACGTCATACATATAGTTTCAATTTGAAAAAAATAATATTCCTATTTTACATGAGTAGCAAAGCCTATTGCAATACATTACTGCTACTAACTAAATGTCGAAAAAAATGTGGGTTAGTCTATTTTTGTTCTCGATACCTCAAATTAACCATCGCACAAAGATTTAACTAAATTCCGATACCCAGCAACAGCAAACAAATCAAGAACCTTAAAGCTGGTAGTGTATCGTACCGAAAGATCGCATCAGAATTCGACAATTGTTTGCCAGCACTTTGCGCGAGCGTTTGGAGGAGGAATCCTCGCGTTCGTGGGGGGATCGAAATGCCTCGAATACCCCGTCCATAGAGAAGGACGCGGTAAATGCAAGCAATTACACGGTACGCTAATTTTCGTCACCCTCTATTCGAGAAGTTTAACAGATGTCCGTCCCGTGGTTGAATAAGGTCGGCGTTCAGGAACGTTTGCTCCTCATCTCCAGCGTGGCCGCGGCGGCGCGGCGCACCGTCCGGTTTTGCTCCTTGACTCTGGCCCGGTTGCAACATGTCGCGTGCAGGCACGTGCTTTGTAATGTATAATCTGACCCGTGGCCGAAGGCAGTCTGGAGGGTCGATATAAACTTGCGTCTCGAGGGGGCACGGGTGGGGGAGGGGTAGGAAAGGGATCGCTAAGCAGAAAGGGAGGAAGGAAGGAAGGAAGGAAGGGAGGGAGGAAGGAAGGAAGGAAGGAAGGAAGGAAGGAAGGAAGGAAAGAAGGAAGGAAGGAAGGAAGGAAGGAAGAATGGCGAGTTGGCTGGAAGGAGAGAAAGGATGGTAAGATCGAGGAGTCTTCGTTGAGGAGATACGATCTACTTCCTAGGATGGTTACAATATGGGAGAAGCACGGTTTCCCTCGCGGAATGTCGTCCTTCGGCGCATCCATCGCGCGACTCAAGAATAGGTCAAGCTCTATCGCGCACACTTGTTAGGGCCCGCAAAGGCGAATGTGTCAGTGAGCTTGCTAAACCTGTCGACGGCGGATAGTTTGGTCCCACATCGGATGTAACATCCATTTTGACCCATAATTCTATACAGGCTCTTCTCAAAATAAGCTTTTAAATTAGATTTCAATCTTGCTATTTTAAGGAGGGATTCTACCTTGTGGGGCCAAAAGATATGTGGGTTTTTGTGAATCTTTTGAACAAAAGCTGTTCGACAAATTATTTTAAAGTTTAGCTGGCTGTTTTAGAGTATCTTGAACTATTCTTCTGAATTTTCGTGTGACGGTAAAAAAAAACATGGCAGACACAGAATGCTGACTAAGAGCATTGAAAAAAAAATCAGGCGTTGATGGAAAGTACGTACCCTGATAAGTAACATATACATAATAAATATTTAGGGTCAGAATGGACCCTGTATCCGGTGGATAAGGGTAATAAATGTTGTGAACAGTGGGAAACTTTGCTTGCGGATGTTGCGATGTTTAATGAGTAGCTGAGAGTGGAAATTATGGCGGAGCTGGTGGGTCCTTGCGCTCCGGTTGCAGTGGTGCAGGCTTTTGTGTCATGGGGATTTCAGGGAAGAAGGCATTTCACGAGAATATTTAAAATTGTAATTATGTACATTGGAAGAATTGTTGCTTTTTAAGTGGAATGAAATGTGCCACTCACAACTCAGAGTTTAAACACGATGCCACGCAAATATTTATAACGTCAAATGCACAGTTATATTTTCCCGATACGAATATAATCAGTGAGATAAGTAGAAACAACGTTAAATATGCAAGTAACGCAATAAATATTTCTGCCAGTACACGTACGAAGGAATTTTCTACCGACTTAAATCCATAACATAGCTGGCATTCCAGCAGCATATCCCGAGCGCATTTAAGGGATGGTAACATCAGCAATCAATTTCCAGTTGGTTGCACATTGTTACCAAACGCAAACAGGACGCTGCTGTTTGAAATGAGCCGTTCACTTGTCCTTTCGTCAGCTCATTTGCAGCCCGACAATAGTATGATCCATCTATGAGTCCCTGAGGCCATGCATCGCATGGCTCAGCGGTTTTCGGCTCGACGCCGCGCCATCGAGGTGTTCCTCCCAATTGTATAACGGAACGATAGCCCCTGCGACGGGGGCATGGAAGGGCCTTCGAGGTAAACACAGGTAGATATCGAGCTTAAAGGGCGATCGCAGGGAACAGGAGCAAACGGTGGGTAAAGGCCGAAGATGAGGGTAGTTAGAACGATGAGTAGAGGGGAACAGATATACGACGTGAAGGTAATATGCGAACGGCCGATTATTCGAATACGTATAGTCGATAATTTAAAAGGGATGAATGTCTGCCCATGTGAACGACGAGGAATAAGTGGTCCTGAGGAAGTCAATGTCGAATATTATATCTAAAGATGTGTACTCCCCTTCATTTTTGTTTACCTTATGATTTTTATCTCGGTTATTAGAAGGGGACATTTATATAATTTGGAAATTATTATAAAAATGCAGTCAATGAAATTGCAATCTTTAACATCGAGGGAGATAAATTTATATTATTTTGTTCATTTTAGTCCCTTTTTTATGCTAATAAATCCCACGCAAGGCGATCTATGAGAACATATCTTTAACTAAATTGAACGAAGTGCGAAGAAAGACACGTAAATGGAGTCGTCAAGCTTTCACGAGTTCGCAAATAATTTCTGTGCTAGTCGAACCGAATAGATCACCTCCCAAGATTGACAGAGGAAGCTTCAACGCTTCAAACAAGGAAACGACGCGCGACTCTCGCACTTTCTGGCACAGCCAGGACCGTAACCAATGCGTCCCGCGTGATATCGTCGCGCAGCGATCAGCGCGGGCGGCGATAAGATCGCGAGGTGTGCTGATAAGGATCGGCAGGAAGGTGTGTGAATAGCCACCGGATGCTGTGGATGTGCGGGATCGTGTGCCTCTGGGAAGCTGCGCTTCTGAATCTTAGTCGATGAAAGGGGGCTGCTGATGGCTTCTTCCTCCAGTGGAAACTCGAGGCAGCGCGTCACACACTGTTCTTTTTTTTTCTCCTTCTCCCTTCTGTTTTTCTGAACTCCGCGCAAACATTGCTGCTACGTGACCACGGTAGGCGAGCCGAGCTGACCCATAAAGTAGGCATTAGCACCGATCCGTATCTGGCCAGCAGCGAGGAGGACGAGGACGTCGAGCGTCGTTAGTTCGACCTGTCCCGTGAATCTCGTTTCGTCTCGTTGCACCCGGAGCTTGGCATCTTTCATGAATAATTTCTTCCATGCATTTACATGTCGTGGCGGGCTGCGTCTTCCCTGGCTTTCCCATCTTTTTTGTCTCTTCCTTCCACCTCTATTTTCGTCTCATCCGCGTTTCCAATGTCGGGTTACCAGATTTCTGTTAACGCCCGTTAGTCGCTGGGGTATCTGTTTGACAAGGCCTGCTCTGTCGGGGTGTAAGTTCGTGCAGAGGTAGACGTACTTATTTAGTCGTTAAGGGCTACTATCCCAACGCCAAAACTTAATTTGCACATCGCACGACAGCACAGCAATTAAAAGAATTAAAAAAAAAAAACAAAGATTCATGTTGTTTAAGGAATTTGAAGGTGACATTTTGGCTGGATAGTTTCACCTTTAAACTCGAGTTACCGCAGCTCAAAGAAGACGTGTCCTTTATTTTTAGCTACTTTGCAAAGTCTAGTAAGTTCCCTGATATATAATTTCTCTCATTTTCTAATATTAACCTGGGACCGTTGCTGTTAGTAGAAGCGCCACCGAAATATATCATCTTGTTAACATTTAATCAATACGTGACGTTTCTTGCCCCCGTATCCAACATCAATATAGCCTCCCAACTTTGTCTCTTCCTCTGTTTACCGTCGTTTCACCATCATCCTCCGTGTGCGTCCATTCTCCTCGTCGCCGCGGGTTTTTCGTGCAACGCTTCTTCACCGTGCACTCGAACAAAGAGAAAGGAGATGCTCTCCCCTCGATAAGAAGGCATTCGACTTTTCCACCTCTTTCTCTTGCGTCGCTGAGCCACGCCATGCTTCAGGATCGTTCTTTTCCTCCCGCGGGACAGCACGAATCGTTTAATTCGATCTTCGAGGTCTGCCTAGGTTACACGCGACGACGCGCCACGTCCTTCGAGATCCATTTATTTGCAGGCTCGTCCCTGGGTCCGATTCCATTTTCCCTCGGTAAGATTATCCCGAATATATGCGCGCGTCGACCCAGCCCCGATCATGCGCCTCTCTGCCGCTCGCTTGTACGAATTCCGGCGCCTGCCGCGCGTTTGAATACCGATCGTCCGTGGAAACGTGGGAAGTCGAATTGGCAAGCCGCGCGGAGATCAAAGCAGATTGTAAAGATCAAAGACAAATTTGTAGTTCAGTTTCGCCCGGGCAAAGTCAGCTGGAATGCTAATGGAGTGGCTCGCCGTTGACTTCTGTCTTATTTGAAACGAAAAACTGCGCCCTCGCGTGTCAACCGTGTCTTGAATTAGAAATTAGATCGGGAATTCTCGAGGACGTTAAGGTTCTATGTCGCCCGCGAAGATTCTATTAGTTGCCGACAGTTCGTCGTAAAATGAAGGTAAGCTTGTCGCGAGGTTTGTCGCAATGTCGTCATTCATGGACAATAAAAAGCAGGTATATGTCGACTGTGTATTTGGGGACATTTGCTTTTGCGAAAGGCTTGGAGGAACGAATTAGAATAAAGTAATTCAGCGTGAATATTAAACACCTTAGTTCTGTAATAAAACTAGTTGGAATAAATATTCAGAAGATTCAAATTCCTCGAGCAGTGTTCTTTGAACACATTACCTAAGATGCCCATTTAGAGAAAAAAATAAATTTCACTTTGCAGGGCACTGTTACACTCGTGAGAATTGTGAGTGCCTAGGAAGATAAATCTTAGTCTACATTCTTTTGACGACGAAAAGTTCAAATCCTCTCTGAGATACCAAAGAAACACATTTTACTCTCCCCTAGAAGTAACCCAAAGAACCCTTTTTCATCAATCCATACATTTCCCCAAAATGTTCAAGGTTACAAATGTCACGTGAATCCCGAACTTCTGTTCGCTGCCTGCTCCACATGGACACGTATTTCCAAAATAGCCCGATGGACGGTATCCTTCGAACTTAGCTGCGTTAAACGGTCTCCTAGCCGCGATCGAGGGCCGAAAATAATAGTATCGTTGATGAAGACTCGAAAACTATTCCCGGGGAGCGGCCACGAGTGGCGTCGAGAGCGAGCGTGCGGATAATAGTGGATCACCATATGGACGCGTTGCATCGTCGAGCTGTAATTTGCATGAGCACAGCTGATGTCTGCTGACTAGCCGCGGTTGGTCCTCTCTAGTCGAGTCGATTTCGGGAGGCAACCGATAGCGGCGAAACCCTCGAACACGCCGCCAAGGATTAAGGGCAGGGTGAGAAGGGGGTAAGGCGGGTGAAAGAAAACGGCCCCGGTAGTTGGAATCGGCAGCTCGTTGTAACATGTGCAAGACGAGCGCACGCGAGCGCCCCGATTTTTCGATTACTGGTATTAATGCCGCTCCGCCTCGAGGTACGACTTGCGAGCCACGCATCGCCTCATTAAAGTCAACCGATTCGAGGGCCGCGAGACCTCGAAACGTCCCTTCCACGAGTCCTCCATATTTCTCCATGTTTATACAAGAACAACTGTTTTGGTGCAATATTCGTATTTGCTGTTTATTTAACGAGTTAAGTCAGTAAAGAGAAACAAAGTATCTAGATATGTAAGTACTTGCGTGTTGAGTATGCGAGAGGGGTAGTTAATTATTATTATTGGCTAATCCTCACCCTGTGCGATGGCCATCGTAAGTATCTATTTACAGTTACTGATTCGACTTGTTGAATTTAAGGGGCGAATCCTATTTTTTGGGCTAAGAATATAGCAAAATTTGGGAATTTTTTTAAGAAACTAGGGACTCGATTCATCTGAAATTTTGACCATGTTGTTATGCATCTTTGAAGAAGTTGCAGTTTTCTTTTATTAATTTTTATTTAGATTTTACGTGTATTTCTTTTTTTTTCAAACTAGTGTTGTTCCTGTTTTGTGAATGTGTTTAGAATATATATAAGTTTTTGAAGTGTTGGAGCCCCTTTTACTTTTGGCAACTTGTATTTTTTATATATTCATAAATTCCTTATAGCTTTATCAAGTCAGTGTTGTCTCAAGCAAGTGAATATATGTATTTCAACTACTCAGTTGAATACCCAATGTTCACTAGTACAGAAGAAACATTCTTCGATTCGATGTTGAAATAAAGCAAGGGAAGAGAAGCTGAAACATTCAGAATATAACGCAACTTTGACGCTGCTTTCGAATCTTTTGGTACATTTTAAAAGTCCTAGGTATCGAGACCCTTAAAGTCCATCGTGCTACTAAAGGTGTGAATCGATATTTGTCCACCTTCGAGCCGAATTTATGTTTCAAGTAAAATATCGTGTAACCAGATTCTCGCAGCAAATTTCCCTCGCAAATTTTTAAAATGCACACACGATGCACCGCAGACGCTGGGCTGTGCGCGGGCTGAGTTACGCCGCGTGATCTCGCCTAATGCCGATTTCTCAAGACATTATTCGAGACCAGACACGGTGTATGCGAGTTGTATTCTCGAGCATGCCGCATTTCAGAATAACTTTTTTGCAGTCCCGTCGTTGTCTTGTGCTCTTCCCATCGTCTTCCACGCATTCCACGAAATTTAATATCTTAGAGAGCCTCGCGAATACAGGTGCTACCGTGTATTGTGCTCCTACTATTTTTTTCCCCAAGTTCTTCCTGGGGGTGGTCGATTAAACGTACGACACTGTGAAGTTTAGTCTGGATATTTAGGATCCCGGTCAAAAAATACATCTACAAGTTTATTAACAGTCTGTCCATCTCATATTCTCATATAAGCTTCGTTGGTGTTTAAATAACTGTGTTATATTTAGGTTAACTACTATTATGTGTAGTTAATTATATTATAGCTGCGATAGTATTTAATTAACTAGGAAAGAAAGAAAGATCCCCCGCTCCTTCATCTTTACTTAAAAAAAAAACGTATTTATGGAATCAGATATTTTCAATCTTTGCAGTATTTATTCCGTACATATTAATTCGTGTACTCTTATTCTCAATATTCAATCTGCATGATAAATTTATTCTTCAAGTACTGTACAGTGTGTTCGTTTTAACTGGAAACGGCGGAATATTTCGTAAGGGACTGATGGTATTAAAAAATTGTTCTTACAAAAGTTGTTTGATAGTGGAGTGGGGCATTATGTGGTATAGATAGTTCCTCTGCAGGTGCAGAAATAGGAGAGATTTCAAGGTCAATTTGATTTTTTTAAACGGAGCGCTATATTATTTCATTCATGATATGATAATGTTTGTCCTAATGAATTCTACGATGTGCAACATCTAAGTAGCTATTCATTTTTGTGAAACGTCATAATTAGAGCAATGGAGAATAGGGGAGAGTTATAAATTAATATAAACAATATATAATGGTAAATATATCAAGTAAATGCGAAATGAAAAATAGAAACAGAACCTTTCGAGCTTACACCCTATTTTGTACGTCCTATAAACATTTAAAAGAATCAGGGATGTTTAATGTAAATTTTTAAGTTTATTTTAACTGATAATAATCTAACAATGCAGTTTTATCCAGTAGGTTTGTATTTTTCTAAAAGCGGATTTATTGTAGAATATTGTACATTCATTTTATATACATATTGCATTTATTATAGAGTTTAACACCAGAACTATCAGCGTTGGATATACAGCGTTGGTATACCTACTTAAGTAATTCTACCACTCAAATTGACGAGTGTTCGAAAAATGTGCTTTTCAATGTAGTTATTTGTATTAATTAATGTATGAATTAATTAACTTACATTGATACATTTAATGTATTAAATTATCTATTTATTTATAAGGTAATATTGTATTGATAAGATATACCAAATATAAATTTCAACTTGATTAGTCACTCGCTGCTCTGACTGCACGTAGGTATTATTGCCACTGAATAAATAACAAGTAAAATTTACACGGTAAACGTGTGATTTCATATTATTATGCAATAATATCACTCGTTTCGACATTTCGGAAGAAAGTATGATGCATCATTTATTGCACCATTTTACAGACTATTTTGTAATAACAAATGAAGATCAAAATTTGGGTGATATATATAAGTAACGACCAATCCTTGTATAAATGAATAAAAAGATATTGATCTATATTTGTTAGTCTAAAACTCATTTTATAACTCATTTTAATGACCCGTCAGAATGACGGGTCTTGATATATTTAGGTATACGTTAGACAGATAATTAATAATTAAAACATTTGAAAGGAAACAAATAGAGAAATATAACCGTTATTCCTTCTCTCTTATTAAAAGTCATCATAAATTTATACATTTATACCATATTTAAAGAAATGCATCCGAAAACCGTCACTTCGACGGGTTTGGAAGTTCTAGTATTAGATCGTTATTTATAAATAAATTGATCATATTTCTTAAATTCTACCACTACAATCGTACCAGTACGATTTAAGAACTGCATGTGACCTATATACATATCTATATGTAACTATATGTATAATAATCCTTACTTTATATTGAATATTCTCTTCTTTATTTGTTATTGATACTTCTTTTAAAAGTGGTACGATTTTGGAAACCGGGAGGTACGATTTAAGAGACCGGTTGCCTAAATCGTACCTTTTACAGTGTGTCACAAAAAATTTAATAACAAATTAATTTATTCTGAACTTACTCATGTAATAGTTGCCTAAAACATTAAGCTAAAATATCCAATATTAATTTGCGTTCAAGTTAGTGCCAAACACGAAATGTAACGTAAAATATCTTAAGTGCTACGATATAGACAACCCTCCCCAATATGTAGCTTCATTGAGAGCAGTAGATAAATATGAAATTACGTAGACGTTTTTCTAAACTTCCTACATCTTTATACCCAGTTTCCTATCATGTCCACGATCAATAGAAGGAACAGAAGAACAGTAAGATGTCTAATAGACGATATCGAAGCAAAGCTTATTGGAGTTAGCGTTCCGCCGCGGTTCGACGATCTGGAGATGTGAAATCACTTGAGTCCAAGATCGACAGATTTAGATGTGAGTCACGCGAGACTCGGACGCCCGAAATTCTTCGATTTCGATCGAAAGCTACGATACCTTGTTACCTTTACGTGTGGCAGGATAGTTATCTTCGGGAGTCCTCTTATTTGGGATCAAGCAGTTGCACCCCGCGGTGCATGGGAATCGTTGAAATCGACACCGGGGTGTCGCCTCTTCCTCGCGTTCTTCTAGAAAATCCTCGTTGATGGGACCTGCCGGCATTAGGCAGGATCTGCGTGGGTGTGGGCCCATCTTTATTTGACTTATTGTCAGAGCTGAGTGGCTCCTTTTCGCGTATACAATGCGTCTTATTTGTCGTGCTTCTGGATTAGAATGGCCTGGTGACCACCAACCACGCGTTCGTTTTCTATCTCGCTTCGTCCTGAATTAGAAAATGTCTGTCTTTCTAAGATGGACCATACATCCGTTTAATCATTGATACGCACAGTTCTGAATTAGGATTGCCTGGCCTCTTTAACGTGACGAAATATTGCAACGGAGTTACCGAGGGCTGGCTGTTTAGTTATGCTTGCATTTATTAAGCACGTAAGTGATTCAATTGTATTTGGAGGAAGTGATCAAATCTTCCCAATTGAGCAGTAAACGTGGAATTCGTTGATAGCACGGCAAATAATTCCTGTATTTATTGGCTTTTGATTACCTAATATAAAATGGAATTCTATGCACCCTCTCATTCGCAATACTTGTTATTAACGTCGATATCGTTTCTAGAAAGTTATTTTCACGTTTAATATTATCGTACAGATATGCACGCTAATAATTATTTTCGTTGCGCAGTATGGGACTGTAATTAAACAGTAAATTGTGGCAGTTACAGTGGGTACTACCGAATAGAAATTGTTTTAACATTAATCGCTACCATTTTGTTGATCTACATCATGGTTATCTCTTTTACAAAATGGAGCAGTCCGGCTAATTTATTATATACGCTTTCCGAAATATCAAAAATCATTTATGTCGGCAGCAGAAAGCTCAGTAAACAAAATAATAGTTGCGTATACTTTAAACAAGAGGAAAGCGAGTAAAGGCATTCGAGCAGACTATCTAAGGTTTCTTAATACTAGCTTAGATATCATAACGCCAGATTAATTTGCTAATCTAGTACAGATCTCTTTTACAGAATCAGGTTTTGAAGCGATTAGCTGCGATATTTTAAGCCGTAACCTTCGCTCGTGCGATCCCATTTTGGATAAACGGATAATAGGATAAGTCCACGGGAGTCCTTGGAAATTTCAAAATCAATTTATTCTGGGGGAGGTAAAGCAGCCGCAGAGAGCGAAGTGGGCACGAAACGAGGCCAGACGGGACGACGGGATAAAAAGAAGAGATCAAAAAGGCCTAGCTACCTATAGCGTTGTTCTCGCACGACCGCACGTGATGCGGCCAGTCGGCGCTGACGCGAATATAATGAGCCGCAGTGGCAATTTGGAGGTTTGCGAAAGGCCATGTCCGACACAAGCCTTAGCTGGACCACCTGATCGAGGCCTAAAGGCCTTTCCTTTGTCCCGTTGCACCTCGGACACGTTTACCTTTCGACAGTAGCTGTAAAGCTAAATAATAACGTTCTTAGCCTTGCCAACAGAGGAAATGAATAGTTGGGCGATCTTCGTATAGGGGAAAGTAATGCGAACGTTTTAATAATGAAGGTAAACAATTCGAACTGAATTGTCAGTTCAGAGAAAATATGTGGCAGTGTACCTATGTTGATGGTTAATATGTTTTGCATCTGTATTTTCCAGTTGCATTGGTTGGAGGTTTTCATGCATTCATCTGATGTTCAGATATTTAATAACTATCAAATAAGGTGTATTACATATGAAAGGAGATTTAATAAAAAATTAAAGAATGATGTTATGTGGCATTGTGGTTGCATGTTTTTATTTTTTACTAGTACAAGTGTTACAGTTGCGTGGAATAATGTACTGTTGATGACCAGTTACTTTCATTTATTTCGCCTGCTACCCCTGAAATCAACCCTTTCTACATTGCACGCCAGGTTCGACAACCTTATTTGTAATTGAAACATGACTCTTGAATTGGATTTCCTCCACATCGAATAAATTGTGTCACCCTTACTTCGATTTATTTTTGCTCCAAAAATCAGCCTCTCGCGTGGTGAACCGTGCATTTCATGGCTACCCATATAATAAAACTTGTAACAAAATTTATTTCAATTCACGAAGCAGCTTTTCTCAAGTCGTGCTTGACTATCTAAAAATCGATTTCCCCAAAACGAAGTCTCTTACAAGAAAATTCTGTCCCCCCATTTCCATTTATTTTTATCACGTTCCACGGCACCCCCGTGCAATTAAACCACCAAGAGGCACGTTCCATTCGTAAAGCAGAATCGTACGTCGGACGGTGGTCCTCGAGCGACTTCTGTTGGCATAGGTGTGGTCGGGCAGCAGTCCTCTGGCTCGCCACCCTCGTCTCAGCCACCCTCCTCCCCTCCGGAGAGCTCATTTATAACGCTCACCTGGGAAACACAAAGGAACTTCTTTCATCCTCGCGCTTTAATGTTTTCTCTCCCCGAGACGGCTCGCGCCACGTTGTCCTTTTTTGTCGTTACTCGGTCGTCACGTGCCCTCCCTTCGCGCGGCTTATTTTTTCGCTTTCGCCCGACCTCGGTCTCGCATCCTCGTTCTTATTGCCCCTCCCTTCCCATCCCTCCCGCCCTCGATATAACGCCGTGCTGGTCTCCTGAGCAGGCTCGAAGGTGCTCGACCGACCCCCGAGCGAGGGACACACGCGTGCGGCATAAATCCGTGGTACACCTCCGCGCCGCGACGCAATCAAAGGTGGAATTTCTCACGGGGAATTTGCGTTTCCACGGGGCCGAGGGCCCGCCCCTGCTTGTTGCCACGACTTTCTGGGGAGCCGTGAAATTAAGAGCTACGGAAGGGAATGAAGATTTACCTTTGCCCGCGGAGTAAGCTGTCCCCGTGCATGATAAATAATGCGGGGACCCTCTTCGAGAAATAAATACCTGACTGGGGGAAAGAGTGCATATTAAAAAATATCCTCCGGCGGGATCTATTAGAGCGAGGGGAGAGGGCGGGTCTCGTTAAAACGTATTTTCTTAGCCTCGGGAGGGAATTTTATTATTATTGACATTCTCATTTATGTGAGACGAGAGGAGCTGATTTTTATATTGTCCTTAGGTATATCACGACCTGCAGGATTTTGGTGGTTTTACGAAATTTGGTTAGAGTACGCTGGTCGAAGTTTGAAATTATTGTGTGAATTAAGGGAACTAGGATTTCCTTTGTAAAATTAAAAATTAAATATTGAAGATTAAAGTTCCCCGAAATGACGAACGGCGCAATCATTCTTGAAACTATTAAGGTCAAATCAGGAAAAAGTTTGTTATATGTCATTTTAAGGAAAATGCTAAATGATTCTACGCTTTTTTTAGCGTATTTTTTGTGTTTGCTGATTCAAGAAACCATACATTTGAGCTGCATTTATGGAAACGTTTGAAGTGTACAAATGTCATGGTGGGAATATATATTTCGTAGAATGGCACAATGAATGTAGAACAGAGGGTTCGAGCAGCTTGTTATGGGTTTTACAACGAAGCTTTCGTGCACGGTTTTTACGGGCACACCTATAAGTATCGTTTTTCTTGAGCTCCTTTCGCAGTATCATATCGTGTTTACGTTAGATATTAAAACTTGGCGGACGACGCGCGAAAGATGTAGAATGGAGGTAAAATTTTATCGCCACGAACAAGTGGAAATGTAGACTGAAGTTTTAACGGCTAATCGTGCCGCCGCGCTGCGATAAGAGTCTTCTTGTCTGCCTGTAAGTAAAAAAAGGGATCGAGTGACGTAAAATATGTATACCTACCTGGAGATATGAAACAATACGGAAATTTTAAAAAGGAATCAGGAATACCTTCCTATTCAGACATTTGCGATTTGAGACTTACAATTGTTAATATAAAAGTACTTCTAATATTACGAAACTTATTGTTAAATCATATTCTGCTATAAGGATTTTCATTAAATACTTGCGCTATAATCTAAAATGTGATGTATGTATATATGGAGTGGTTTATGTTAAGTTTTCCACATCTCTCTGGCATTAATTAACATTATTAATCCATAGGGAATATTGATAGTAATAATATATTTGTTAGTGATTAGCGTAACAGTTATAAATAACTTGATTGTCCTCTTAATAAAACCATTAATTTCTTTAGACTAGAATCTTTTCTACTAATATTAATTGAGGCATTTGATGGAAAAAGGGCACATACGCCAAAATGCCATTTCAAGAAAATCGATTTCAAAGTTTTCATTATAGTATAACTTAATACAATGTAATGCAATTAAAACCAATTTTTTTAAGGATGTAGTTACCGTATCCTTCAAACGTTTCTGAAAACAGAAGTCATGATTTGAAAATGGTATGTGTCTTTATTTATATGTTTTAAGCAAGTGATTTATGTGCCCTTTTTCCGTAAATATGGTAAATTCGTAACAAAATTGCGTCTTTGTTTAGTTATTTACATATAATTTTGTTTACGTACTTCGTTGCCCATTTTTTCCACACGGCTTAAATAAAAAATATAAAATGAAGCGCAGAAATAAACAAAAGATCTTATGTTTTAAGTAAGTATTAATTTCTTCGATTTTTTGCAGCAAGCTGTCTTAGAAATCAATTTTTTCTTTCCTAAATTAGCTTCTTTCCTTGCGGATTCGATACTCGCCTCACTTTCTATATTTTCTCGCTTACAGAAAATTCTCTATGAAACAAAAGTACTTATTGCACGACAGCGCGGTAGCGCGTTCGCGCAGCGACTATGTAGCTGCGTGTCGATCACGCTACGTAATAAAGCAGCATTTAGCTAATTTGAACGTGAGAGAAGTAATGTCCTTGATATATTATATATAACATATACCTGAGTCAGGCCTATGTGCCCTTTTTCCATCAAATGCCTCAATTGAAAAGTATTGTAGCAACACTTGCAAAAGTGGTACCAGTGACTATTAACCCTTTCGACCCGACTATTTTCTATTTGGATTTCATTATTTTTTCTTGCAGAAATTCATTGTACATGGCTATGGATAGGTACAGATAAAAATTGAAAGTTCTACGTCAATTTTAAACATTGGGACATAGGTATGTGACCCAGCAGTTTTATTGAGTGGGACATATGTGTCCCAAAAAAATCTAACATGTTTAAATACTTCCGATCTTCTGTCGGTATATTGTACATGTATTTTATGATATTTTTATATATTGTTGGTTGGTTGCTTTCTGCATAACTAGGCCCAAGTCTATATATTTCAAAGGGATGGAAAAGGAGCGGTGCTTTGGCGGAGTGTAACATTTCACAGTCGATAAGGCATGCAAAGGCGTTCGCAGCGCAACTAGGAAAAATATTTTCACCGTATTCGGGAATAAAAATGAAAATACCTAATGGGACATGTGTCCCGAAAACGCATAGGCACTTCTCTATGCTCACTTAGATAAAAATAATAATTTAATATTTTTTTAAGCCAAACAGTTACATATATCATACTATAAATTGAAAGCCTATGATAAAAAATTTCGGAGAATTATTTACTGATAAAAACGAGATTTCTAGTCCACAGCCAGATACCCTACTAAAATAAAACTTATCTAGCACGCCACTACGTTGCTTATTCACATGATTGCCAATCAAAGTTAGTAGCAGGTATATAGTCAGATGAACTAAAAAAGAATAAAGCAACGCACATAGGTATGTGGCACCTATTGTTCCACACGATGATTACAAAAATTCACTGTGACATATGTGTCCCGAAAGGGTGTGAAGGGTTAAGATAGAAAGTAGATGATTACAAATTTGGCTGCAGAATCAATTTACAGGCCCAAAGTACTTTGCAACTTTCCGTGACTCTTCAGATTGCAGAGGCACACTCATCAAATTAGTAAAGATCTAATGATCTTTTACATTACATTACATGGCGTACCAAATTATTATTATTCTGCAATTAAATAATAACTACAGAATTGCGTTACGACCAATTGGGGCCTTTTCACACGAAACACTTGTGAAAGGCTTTCCTTTTCACATACACGCACACATCACATGTACAATCTCTGCCAAGTGAAGCTGTACCTATATCTGAAACGCCAGTAGTGAGTCACAGAAGTGGCCCGTGTGAAAAGGCCCTAAACACAAGAGCTGCTGCAGCAAGTCCTCTTCTTATCCTACGGACCGTTATTCCTCCTACGATTGTGGAACTTCGAACGCGTCCCGCGCAGACCGCTCTCCGATTAAGATGGATCCCTCGTGCTCGTATGCAAATCGATGCTATAACTTCTACACAGGGCCCTGTCACTTTCCCCATAGAAATTACGTAAATCGCTTTCCCTCCCCAAGCTTCGATCTTGCTCAGATAGAGCAAAAACTCCTGGCTGGACTTCGCTCGCGAAGATCCTAGATCGTATCCGAATTCAGAAACCGTTCGGGGACGGTACTTCTGCTCGACACTTTTTTGCCTTCCGTTTGCCCAGGCGGTATATTTACTCGTCGGCGAGTGAACAGCATATTGAGTAGCACCACCTTCGGTTAAGTGTTTCAATGCATGTTCCGATGTTTCCTATATTTCTACGAAGGGATAGGCGAGAATTTTGAAATGCAAGAGAAGCTAGCGCCGAGGTAGACGCTCTGTAACTAAAATAGCATACAAGATACTGTACAGTAGGTATTATTTTAAAAATATTGCGACGATATGTGTGGTGAACGTAAGGAGCTAGTAGCTATTTTATTTTCATAACGAAACGCGTCGATATTCACCTCTGTCTCCTTTATTAAATATTATACCTTCGAAATATTAATTAATTGCTTTAATTAATTGCTGTAGCAGGAAGACTCGATTAATGAAAATAAAAATAGAATTCGTACTTTTGGGTAAATATAAAATGTTGGTTTGAAATTTTGCGATAATATTTAGAGATGTGATAATATTTTTTTAGTGTTAATAACAAGAGAGGTAGAAGTAATTAACACTGATAACGTGTTTGTTCGAGCGATGCAATAAATATTTCCACCGCCGTACATTAATCTGCAATTTTAGCAACACCCTGTGTAATGCACTCTCAGTTCGGAAAGATAACGCAACTATGTATTTACTGTCTGAACTTAATTGCTTGTAAGTAGCAGCCCTCGAGATAATTGAGTGACGCGCGGAAGTTTGTTCGACTGAATTAAAGTGGCTGAAATTTTATCAACACTGTGACGTATCCCTCGTGTTAGCCCATTAATGCGCGCGATACAACATATCCCAGAGGCATCGATTCCCGCGCATAGTCGTACCCACGGTTCTCGGGCCCTGTCGGGGCGGCTAATCGATTAGTTTCATTATCGCGACTATCGCGACAGACACACTCGCGCGCCCGGCGCGGCGAAAGAATTACGCTACGCGGAGAGATACGCGAGCATTATGGCCGATTACGCCGATAAAATCGCGCTCGATGCATTAGTTGCACGGTAATCGCACGCACGTAGCACATACGTGCGCGGCTGGCAGCCGCCTCAAAACACTACGTTCAAAACCTGATTCGCACACCGGCTGCCGTGCATTACCCCTTTATATCCCACGAACACCTTTTTCTCTAATTTTCGTTGTTACGCGGGCAACACTATACGGGGTGTCCCTCTGAAATTTTCGGCTCGAGTATTTCCCCTACACATATTCGCCATTTCAGCCAATTTGTTTTAGAAGTGGGAAACCTTGTCAATTTCGGTACACGGGTGCATCATTAGGGGTTAATTGAAGGGTAAGGGAAGAAAACATGGAATGACACAAAACAACTTCATCGAGAAAATTAAGTATGAATGCTTTAGTCCATAAGTAAAGAAACAAGGTCCAATGAATTTAATTTTCATATATAATATTCTTCTTAAATAATTTCCTGTTTTACCTTCACTACCGAAGCTTATAATTAAGCAAAGAGTAGGAGTATTCCGTGTTTTATTCTACCGCAGAATCGGCATTAGGATGGCCCTTATTTATACGTGCCGATTTTTTTTGTATTTCTTTGCTCTCACCCCCTAGAACGGTGCCATTTGATAAAAAAATAGTCCCTAAAAAAGTTCATTGCAATCGGACAAAAGGAAAGGGTTGTTATCTAAAAAATGATTGGAAGCACGAAAAACTTATATATACAGTAATTGTAGAAATTTGAATGCTCTTTTAGTATTATTAGAACAAAATTTCGATACGGCTTACCATTTTTGAGAAATCTTTACATCCAAGCCATTGACGAATCCTAAACTTTAGGGGCTGGTCGGCACCCTTTCCTCTTGTCCGATTGCAATAATCTTTTTCAAGGACTATTTTTTCATGGAATGAAACCATATTAAGGGGTGAGAGCAAAAGAAATCGTAGGTTGAAAATAAAGGCCACCCTAGTGGACGTTACCTGCTTCTAACCAGTATATCAAAACGTTAACGTTATCTTACGAGGGCATTTGATCAACAAAGTATGCTATACATCACAAAATCACGAAAAATAGACATTCCTTGTTTTCCCCCTACATTTCAATTATTATCTAGTTTTTAGTTTACGACGACGATCAGTTTCATGTCAATAAGTACCATATGCATTATTTAACATCACACTTTCTTCTGTTTTAGGTAAGTCTAGCTGCAAAATTCCAAAATTCTCTGGCCTCGATACCGACGTCTGTCGTAAGTACCTAACGTGACTCCATCAATATTGAACATAAAAGAGCGAAATAATTTATTTGTATAAATTGTCGCCGTAAGATAACTATCAAAGAAACAGAACGTAGATTCCACATCACGGTTTACTAAAACATATTGAACACACAGTGAACCACTTGGCCATTCATGTACAATTGGTCGATGTTTCGCGCAGGCTCGTTATCCTGCCCGTGGAATTTGTTGTTGGCCCTTTCAATTATCGAAATCCATCGAGGCACGTGATTCACGCACAACGAGAATCTTCGAAAGCAGTTAAACGGATGGGACCTGCGCCCAGTCGTTCCGCCGTGAATTATCTCCTTAGCATTCAGCGTGAATCAGACTTCATTCGATGGCATCGCGTTCGTGTATTAGCGCTTCTATTGCCGGCGTAGCAGAAAATACGCGCGTGCCGCCAGGCGCATTAATTGCCGGCTGCCGTAATATCGTAGAATTCCGCGGGCCGAATATATCATGTACCGGGTCTGAAATGAGAGCGCAGATAAATAGCTGTGGAAGATGGCCAGATATCAGTGGGCATCGTGCACGAATGATAAACTCAGACACAGTTTGCGTGGTGGGAGAATAGTAGAATAAAAATTCTCACGTGGTGAGTGGTAGGTACAAGCACCGCGGAAGTGGCTTCACATGCAAAAGCGAATTGAAAGTGTAGAATAAAGTTTCTTTTTGGGAGCTTCCTCGGTTTCGAGAAAATCGAGTTTGAAAATTCTTCAGGTTCTGTGCAGCGTGCACCCGTGGCGAGGAATTCGCATAATGCAGCAGCAAATACGGAGGAATTCTAAGGAAATAAGTCCTTGTGCGAAAATAAATAAAAATTGTAGAATTTTCTCTGGAGAAGGGACGGAATCTTTATTCTCACATATGTGTCTGAAACAAGAGGTATTCTGGAAATTATTTAGTGATAGGGATATATACATATCATTTGGTCGTTTATGGCAACCAATTTGTCATCTTCGCAACGGGGTCTTTATCATTTTGTTAGTTCACAAATATTCATGTTAAACGAATACTCGTAAATGAGTGCGACTGATATTGAAATGCTGAATTAGTTGTGTTCGAAATCATTGATAGAGATAACCAAAATGCTTGTGAAAGCATCAGGGCAGATTGGAAGTGCCCGCTTATGAGTACAGCTTTATGACATCGACCGTAGTTCTTCGATCGTAATTCGTCTCGAAACGAGCGATAGAGCCCCTATGCTCTTACCCGTATACCGGTACAGAGTGAACCGCGTATCTTGCCTGTTCTAATCACTGTCGTAAGCGGAGCGTTCCAAATTTTGGAGATGTTGGGCAAGTTGGTTCAGTGGTGGCTATAACATCGTTACATCACATCCCTTTGTTAATCGCCTTTTCTCGAAGGTGTTGAGTTTTTTAAAGCGGCGTAAAATTAAAATGAAGCAGACATTTCAACATTATAAAAAACTTAATAACGAGATTTTAATTTTAATATTATTTCGGATGAATACGGGTTTGTAGAATTTATAATAGTAGGTACCTATGTGGATAACATTATGTACCGAAGTTTTTGGGTTCTGAGAAATGAACAGGTGTATTTTAGAACGGTGAATTATTTAATTTGGAGCATTGTAATGGTCTTTCTCTTTGAATGGGACTCATCAAGCTAACTACTTGTGTTAAAATATTAAAATAGAGGATATGAACAGTCTTTATATAAAATATCATGTTCCTGGAAGGAAAGAAATCAGCATTATGTTATGAAAGATTTTTTTGTATCAAATTAGTAGAACTTTTGATGGAAATAAGATAGAGGGATGAATCTTTTTCGAGGTTAAAGCTAAGATGGTGCAGAATAATTGAAAACTTATGACAAGCAAGTTCTGACCTTGCAAATCTACGTCCAAGTTGACATTTTCGAAAAAAAATTGCGATTTTTTCGTTATAATGTGTGTTTGAAGATTTTCTTTAACTTGTTATACATGATTTCCCATAGATTTTAACGCGCTAAATTCGAATCTAGCCGCAGAGTTTGTCTTGCCATCAGGATTCTTTCATATAGATTTTCAAATTCGAAACTTGTTTTTCATACTTTTTCAATATTTTTCCCTTATTCTGTAACATCTTAGTTTTAACCTCGAAAAAGATTCATCCCTCTATCTTATTTCTATCAAAAGTTCTACGATTTTTACACAAAAAAAAAGGGCAGTTTGCTCCACTATGCAGCGATTAAAAGAAAAAGTGACAGTATTTTCTAGTAAAATAATACATAATATATTTCCCTTATCTTACATTTAACACCTCTGGTCATCCAAAAAGGACCTCTTACAAAATTACAAAACACTTGTTCAGTTAGTAAAAAAGTTGCAATCTACTGAATAGCAGCGTTGCATTCCCCGTAAATGGTTCTGATGTGAAAGAAACCCCATTTATAGGTGCAGGGAAATGTCTCGTTGCACGAGCAAACAGGCAACAGAGAAAATTGCTTGATAGGACAAGTGGTAGAAGAATCTATTAACGAGTGAACTGTGGAATCGATTAGTTGATATGGGTAAAACGGGTAATGGCGGCTTTCCAAGAAGGGGCCACATGTTGTTGAGTAGCAACGTGAACCGGATGCAGGTTAAAGGAAGAGTCAGTGTAGGAGAAGCGATTATGCTATATAGAATAATTTGTTCGCCTCATTGGCTAATGCCCGTCGTGGCGCCAGCCTCTGACCCGTTTCTATGTATGCTTCGTCGCTTCTCTATAATCGCCACTCTGCAATTTACACATACCTCTTCGTTCTGTCTAATAAACTCAACGTCGTTGCGTAATCGTCGAACAATCGACTGAAAACTATCGTTCCAATAACCATATTTGCATCTTAGCATCGACTAACGTAAATTTCTCTTTTCTTAGTTACAAAGAAGGTATAATTACAATTTTTACAAGCGGTTTAATATCCACTATTTATGATAATGAACAGAAAAAAAAACAGAATTTTGTCTTGCAGGAGTCATACAATTCCTTTTTGTTTCTTATATAAATAAAAAATACCTCTGGTAGTCATTGAATCATTGCTAATATTCTCTAAAATATTACACACGCAGAACTGATAATTTCGTAGAAAGAAATTCTTCTCCAGATGTTCGTTATTTAAAAATTTGTTTGCAAGCTTCTTCTTCCGGTGAATTATCTCCAATACCCTGCGAACCATTACAGTATATACCCTGTGTGATAAAACTATAGGTAGCAATCGCTGGACGTTTCTTCTGCAAGCAGATCCATAACACTTTAGGTTTTGTGTGACACGCTTAAGCATTTACAGCGTCGTTTCGCCTTGGAAAAATTAATCGAATATGAGGTGACGACAGAAGTTTTAACTTCACGGTTGATGTTTGATCAGCCGCGCGTAAATCTTTGCCTTCTCTTCGACGTCCGTGGACAGAGGAAATGATCTATTTAGGTCGATCTTCCGCGGATTGGCTGGATTACGACGATGTCTTCTATCGTGCTCCTCCGAGTTCTGCGTCTCCGCTGACTCGTCCGCTAGAAGAACAAGAATATAATTATGATAATCAGAGTCATCGATGGGTATAGTCGTAGCTGAGTGAACCGTAACAGATGCAATCGAAGTGCAGCGAAAGTTACGGTGAATTGCAATTGGAGTTTCTGAGGCGTGAAGTGAAGTTTGTTTTGTCAGTACTGGGAGGCATTGTAAATCGAAGACTATCTTCTTTGGTCCTCGAGGACTTTACTTACGAGAGGACTGAATTTAGAAAGAAACGTGGAGTTTAATGTAGTTAATCTGAATGTAATATACTTATCAAGTAAACGCTGCAACTGTAATAAACATAGAAGTGTAATTTTAACACTATATGCTAATTCCATTATAAGGGAAAGTGGGGTAATTGCGAACACCTAAGCAAAAAAGCAAACAAAACAAAATCTATATGAGAAATGAATTTGTGTATTATTTACAAACATACTTAAACTATTCATCTATAAAGTACTATGACGAATTTTTGAAAAATTATAATAAAAATGAACTTTATAGTGGAAAAGCAAAACCCTTGGTGTTCGTGATTACTCGACTGCCGTGGGGTAATCACGAACAGAGTGTTAAATATCGCAGAAGTCGCACAAAAAGCGCGACTTCACAGGTCAACCCATAAAAAATGTTGCTACAACCTATACCCAATGTATTTTTCAAATTTCTCTTTTTGTGCATTAGAAAAAAATGCAATTGGTCGGAATATAAAAAAAAATAGTAAAGGTCGTGTTTTAAACTTTTTTGTCTGAGCCCCTAATGAAAATTCAAAAATCTCTATTGTAGATTTAAGTAAGTTTTATACATGCTGAAAATTTCATCAAAATCGGTTAACGTTGCTAATCTTGAATGTTCGAGATTACTCCATCCGAGTTGTTCGTCAATACCCCACGACATCAAAAAATAAAAAAGAATTTATTTCAGAGGTTAGAATCATGATTCAAGTAACGCCTTGGTCACAAAATGTTGGTATCATTAATTCAACAGTAATTACATGCAATTGGAAATGGATAAAATATTACTCGAAACATGATGAAAATAAAAAATGGTGTTTATCTTGTATAGCATGAGCGTTCTGTATTTATTACTTTCTGCCGGGCGTTGGATACGACCTAAACTATTAGCTAGTGGAGAGGGAACATCGTTTTTATTTATAAAACGCCGTAACATCGCATTCCCGATTACCCCGCGTTCGTGTTTACCCCACTCTCCCTTACTTTATGTAAAGGAAGAATTTTTCATTTGTAGAATTAAAGTAGTAAAGTTACTACACCATATGAGTTCCAATTTCAGAATTCTATAGTTAATAAGCACTGCCTCGAGCACAAATATCTTTGGCCCATGGATGATTGAATAAATTGGAGTGCAAAGGGTTAAATCTTTAGAAAGTGTGCTGATGAAATTAACCATTAAAAAACCCTTGGTTTACCTTGAGCTACTTATAAGTATTCCCCTACTACTTATAATATTATAAGTATTTTCCATTGCCACCTCAAGCTTGCCAAATTATCATCTCAAACATCTAAATTTTGCAGAATTAAAGTACCACCTGATTGGACCTCGTCCTCTCAATCATTTTCCATCATCTTCCAACATGCTTCGAACATAGCCAATTGTAACATAAAATTAAATGTACCTCTGCCATGTTGAGATCACACTCTCAGCCTTTCATCCAAATGTAACGATAACTAGTAATGAGAGCTATCTATGCGAGACGAATAGATAGCTCACAATATTAAACTACAGATCTTTGTATCTCTCGTAGAACCGCTTTGCGTGATGTCAGCAATTCTCTAAGTATACCACAAGCTGCCAAATTCTATGCCACACTGTTAAATATCATATTCGTGTTTACGATCAAGTAATCGAAGGAAGTGCAGTGTGTGGATCATCACCCACGACACGTGAGTCCAGCAGCAAAGCTCCAGCTGGTGGCACGTGCGCTGGCATCGACAGGTGGCAAACGAATCCACGTTTCGGCTCGTCCTACAGACGGAGAACTCTGCTCCATCGCTCGCGTCGATCCCATTCAGGCCGATCTTAATCGACGCGAAGCCACATTGCGTTTGTTTCGACGCGATCCTGATGTTCCTAATAACCGAGCATTCAAGCGTTCTATACGATTAATGAGTCGATCGCCGCCCAAAGGCCGACGATCTTTCACGAAACGCGCAGTTAAAAAGTCAAGACGACCCCTAAGGAACTCGCGCGAGCATGCTCGCTAGCAATTTAACGGGTTTACGATTCTTCCCGCTGTTTCGTGGACGAGTGGATATCAGTTTTCGTTCGATCCTCACGAGATGGGCACGGTCCATTATAATGCTCGTTACTCCGCCTGGCTTCGCGTGACGCACACGACTTCCTCTCTCGAGATTTAACGCGGCGTCGCTTTCCATCTGCACCAATCACGATAGATTTTTGAAACGAGATCTCGCTGGACCAGCGGAGCGGGGGAGTGCCCAATTTCGGGAATCGTTGCGATGAGCTGCGAGCAAAAAGCGCGGGAAGCTTCCGCTTGTTCCACAGTCGATGCATGTGATTGATTTAATCGAGTTCTCAGATCCAGTAGCGCTTACTGCTTTACAATTCTATTAAATCACGGCTTAACGTTATTACCTCTGGAGAAAAAAAGTTGCATGGCTGTGAATGGGATACAAAAATGGTCGAAGTGGATTTGAGGACCTTGCAGCAAGAGGTGAAGCTCCATTTTTGACGGTTTTTGAGTTATGATGTGTAATATATGTAAAAAAATTTCATCGTTTGATGCAAATTCGCTAACAAATAACCGATTTATTGCAAATTTTGAATCTGCACCCGTTACTGTTTTGCGCTATCCAAATGCTCTAGATTTGAAAAATTTGCCAAAAATATCACTTATCAACTCAATAACTATTATTTATTGCGTCAAAAAATATATTTTTCAATTAGTGTTCTCTATTCAATCTTAAGGTAGTTCCTAACCAACTATGTTAATCAAATTAGAGTTCTATAATAAACGATAAATATAAAGTAGTATGATACTATGGAAATAATAATAATAATTTTAACATCATGTATATATATTTTAAAAAATTCAATGTTAATATAAATAATTGTAATACGAAAATGGAATATTAAATTGGTTAGCGTAGTAAATTGGAGCAGCAGATCTGACAACGTCGCATTCATTCGGAGCGTCTTTTATAACCAAAATGACAGAAAAAATGTTCATATGAATCTAAATTTTCGTTTGCTATTTAAATGTCTAAACATATCGACTGTGCAACATTGCCACGTTCACTGCTCTACGTAGTTTCTGAAAAATTTGCACGTAAACCTATTTTTTTATGGGCATTTACGAAGAAATTATGTGGTCAGTTTTGCAGAAATTAATAAATTCATTTCCTGACATTTCGATGTACTTTTGTGACAATTTTGGTACATTTCTTGAATATGGTTTTCCCGTTTCAGAAAAAAAACTGAAACTATAACCCTCTTTTTTTGACTCCGCCATATGCCACTGTGTTAAAATGCATCAACTTTAATTAACAATTTCTCGATAACTATGTGGTAAATCGATTTTAAACTTTGTACAAGGGTTTCTTATATTCCAAATTAGTTTTGCACGAGATTTGAAAAAATTCTTGAATTTAGTAGATTATTCAGGAACTACCTTAAGACAAAGCAATAATTTTATAAACAGTTTCTGTAATTTACTTGAAGTTGGTAAAGATGGAGCTGCAACCCAATGGCTGCAGGGTCCTCATTTAAAGATTTGATGATCTTGATTCTTATTGTTTTTTAGAGGGAAGCATTGTTTTCAGCGAGTTTGTTGCATGTTTCACGTCTAATTAAAATTTTAAAACATTTTGCTGTCAGATTCTGCTTTCCACAATTTCGACTTTATTTCTGTCCAAGGGTTCGTTTCTTCCGCATTTGTTCCACAATTACTGATAAACTCAGCTGACTCTTAGACAGGCGCAATCGCATACCCGACGAACTTTCAAACTCACTTTTCACGAAAAGGAAGGCTCTTATTAAAAAACTTTCTGCATATTTTTTATTCATTTTTGCACAAAGAATTACTCTATGCCTAGTTAGACCACCCTTTGTGCAACAGTTTCTTACCATAATTCTGGGTTAATGTATATCTTTAACACACCAATAAACAAAGTAAATAATGGCACACTTCTAGCCACTGCTGACAGTGGTGACCCTCACTGGCGGTCGGCCTTTTAACACGCTTAATCGAGACGTGGTACAGGAGAAGTGTATTTTCGATCAGAAATTGACCGACCAATTCTGAGAGGAACCACCATCCCGTTTTGGTTTTCGGGATGCCCCTAGGAGGGAATCGGCACAGGCTTCTGTCTGTCTCCTTTCATCCTACGCCTTTGCTGCGGTAACGGTAGCGGTCGGTGGCAGATGTTTTTAACGAGATCGCCACCCTTATATTCGTTTCGGCCCTTGAACCTTCACAGACGGCTGGTGTTTAACCACAGTGCCGGCACAACTTTTATGCCACCTGCCGAGACATCGGCTTGGATTTTTCGATCACCGTCGATCCGGACGGCAGCTCGAGAACAAAGGGACCAAGGTCGATCCGACTTCGATCAGCCAGGGAGAGATTTACGCAATTCGCCGACTTTCCTCCTTTACAAGAATTCAAGCTTTTCATGTTTCTCACGGCGAGCAAAGCACTCTGTCGCCGTCCTGTGTAGTGGACCGAGGTGAGGCAATTATCGTCCGTTGACCGCGGCGGACCTCGGAGTTCGAGAGCTCTGCTCGACCGAAATTAAGCGAATTAATCGAAATCAAATTCAGGATTACTCATTATAATTTACATTAGTGTGAACCTTGATTAATATATTTTTAATTAGTAGCATCTATTAAAGACGTGCTTAAAGAAATTGTGCTAGAAGAATGAGAAAAGATAAGCCCGAATTCCACAGGAAATTTGTTGAATCTATGCTTAATAGATTGAATATTAAAAGAATATTTACTTATTGTAATTACGTTGCAATAAATTAAATACTTACTTTTTTAAATATACTGGAAAATTTTTCAATTGAATGCACCAAAAATGAAGGTTTATATTAATGTGAATTACAATTGTGAATTCTTACTTTGAAGTCGAATTAATATGTAAAATATGTTACGTATAAGGTGAGCGGATATTTTCGTGAGTAACTCTACCTACGCAGATACATTCACAGAATGCGGAAAAGACGATATTTTGTGCTAAATTTTTCCCGCGAAATTTCAACTAGTACGCCCTGTGAGCCATTGTCCCGGATGGTATGCGTTAATTACGGGCAAAAATTAAATTTCGCCTACTTCTCTTCCCAGGACCAGGAAAGGTAATTTCATTTAAAGTGCCCTTTTATCCACTTCTTCTTGAAATTTTTATTCTTTCTCCCTTTCTTCCGCGATATACCTGTTGCTTCCCATTTCTACTGCACCCGAGACATAATACATAATGTACCACCACGACTTTCCGCTCTCATCCCAACTTCTCCGTCGATCGAATCATAATTTGCAATCCTCATTTTTTTTCGACTTCTGTTTTCCTCTCGATTCCCTCGATTCCCTCGATTCCCTCGATTCCCCTGTTACGCACGCAAAACAGGCTCGTTACAAGCTTTTTCCGGCGGGAGCGTGGAATTCCGGGGACGGCATACCGATTATCGTTTCGCGTTGGCTGCCGTCGCCCATAACGAATAGCGCACGATTACGCATTCCAGAGCGCAAGGAACAGACCGAACGGTTCCATATCGGTTGGGAGGTGTACGTTATATATCATCCCCAGGACACTTCGTCATGCTACCTCGCGAAGTTATGCGCTCGACTGAACCGTAGGAATTTGACGCGGTTATTCTTCTCCCGTAGCGAGTCCTCTTTAGAAGCGGGAGATAAAGGAGGTGGAGGGCGAAGAGGAGCGGGAGCTGTGGGAAGGGGGGCATCATCCCGACCTCCCACGCCGTGACACCTCGATCGGCAGGTGCTCATCTCGGTGACTTCACGTAACATCCGCAAAAGGCGCGCTCCCGTTCGCCTCCCTTCTGTCTCGAATACTTTTCTTTATCGATCATCTCCATTTTCGAGTCACCACGTCGTCATCCCGCCGAGACTCTCCACAGAACGCGGTTTTGATGGTTCTCCATCGAAAATAGCGTCTATCACGCTAGAGCAGGATAATTAAGATTCTCTTTATGGTAAACGTCGGTTGAAGAGACATTTATCCTGTAAGCGTGTTACTTCGAATTAAGCTATGGGTACATTAGCGGAAGCGCAGGAGGTTCTGGTGACCAATTTGAATCGGATAGGTGATTGCACATTTTGTGTCAGGATGCCTGAAGAGTTGGGTGGGGTGGGGCTAAAAGTCCGGCGGGTAAAAAGTCCCGAATTCAAAATCTCTATTCCTAAACGATGTATTCAGTTTCGCAGTATACTATGTAAAATATGAGCAGAAACGGAGGTGAACACAGAGTCGCCAGTCGCTCCTGGACGTTCGTGCGAATTACATAACGCTTTCGTTATTTTATGTATCGAAAACTAGAAGAAATACGTCGTCTTTATTGTTTTATACGCAGTCAATCACAGTTTAAAAGCGTATCAGCCAAGTACGTTAAGATTGTATGTTCCTTTAGTAATGTGTGCATGATATTGTTTATTGCTGAATGATAATATTTTCTATCGTTTATATCGCAGAAACTATAGAGGTACCATTGGGGCAAAAAGTCCCTCAGACTGAAAAAATATATATTTTATTATTTGTTTTTATAATAAGATGGCCAAAGTATAAAGAAATGATGCCAAAGTCTTTAAGTAGTGTTTTTGTTTTAGTTGAGCGATTTTTTTTAGTTTCTAATTCAAAGTGAACCTTTCACTTATATTTTTATTTTTTGTTAAAAAAGTCATGCTTTCCTTTCAATGTGGTATACCAAAAAGAATTGGTTTAATAAATATTTGTTGATTTGAAAAGAGTTTTTTAGTTATTTAGTTTAATATTACACGAAAAGACATTAGGGACTTTCTACCCTATGCAGAGCACGGGGCAAAAAGTCCATTTTGCATTGAGAAACATTTTGTGGTATAATTCAACAGAAAATAACAGTATCAACAAACGAACTTCGTGAACGTAAAGCATAATAGTTATAGTTTATACAAAATAACACCAGATATATCTAGATTGTTAGTTCTAAATTTTACAAAGATTTATACGAAAAACGAGACTTTTAGCCCCACCCTATCCTAAAAGGAAAAACAGGGAATGACGCAAAACAGCTTTATCGAGAAAATTAAGTTTTAATACTTTAGTCCATCAGAAATGAAACACGGTTCAATGAATTTATTTGCATTCTTCATAATATGCAGCTTGTACCCTAATTAGACATCAGAAAAAAGAAAATGTTTTACAATATTTTAATATTCTTTCAAGTTTGAACAGAGCATATACTGAAACAAAATAAGAAATTTTCACTCGTATTATTATCAAAACACCATATTATCATATATTAAACACCTTATTATCAAAAGCCACTCATTTTATTAATTATCAGATAGTTTGCTTCTTACTTTTTTTCGAGTGCACAATGGACATTTCCTGTGTTTAACCAATATACCAAATCTTTAACGTTATCTTACGAGGGCATTTGAACTTTATAATTCTTTGTGATTCGACAGTTCTGCAGTGCCAGTTGCCATCCACAAAATGTGCTATAAATCGCAAAATCACGAAAACTGGTCATGCCCGGTTTTTCCTTTTACCTTTCACCTATACTGAGCGTATACTAAATGCTGTTGAAAGGTCAAAGCAGTTTATACAGTGGGTAAAAAAAGTATTGGCACACCCGCTTTTTTTTAAATATCTTGATATATCGAAGTGGTATATTGATACAAAATATGTCCTTTAATGTCTTCTAACATACAGAAGTAATGTATTTTTTCAGAACTCTGAATAATTTAATTTACACAAGTAACAAAAGAAACACGAGAATTCCATACTCAAAAAAGTATTGACACACTTGAGATATAATTATTAAATACAGAATTATTTGATTTGTTAAACACGATATAAGTATTTAATATTTTGTATGCATGCCTTCGGCATTAATTATAGCTTGCAATCGATTTGGCATCGATTCGACGAGTTTTTTCGTAGTTTCTAGAGGAATTTTTTACCACTCTTCTAATAGCGCCTTCTTTAAGTCATTTTTATTTTTTATTTTCCTTTTTCGAATTTCTAGATCTAATATATGCCAAAAGTTTTCTATGGGGTTAACATCCAATGATTGGGGTGAGAAGAAGCCACTCTCGTGTTCTGTGGGCCGTGTGCTTTGCGTCATTATCTTGCTGGAACCGAAATGTTTCTTTTATGCCTAATTTTGTTGCACTCTCTAGTAAATTGTTCCGCAATATACCAATATACATCAGAGCATTCATATTCCCTTCAATAAATGCTAAGTTTCCCACCCCATTATATGACATACAACCCCAAACCATTAGATGCCCGCCGCCATGTTTCATGGTTGGCCGAATATTCTGTTTTTCCAGTTCGGTGTTCGGTCTCCGCCACACAAACTTTTTCCCATCGGAGCCGAAAATGTTGAATTTACTCTCATCCGAGAATATACAATTTTTCCAAAATTCCATTGGCTTATTTACATACGCTTTAGCAAAGTCGAGCCGTTTCCGTCTATTAGTGTCATTTATGAACGGCTTTTTTCTCGCCGCTCTGCCGTAAATTGTAGCAGAGTGTAGAACATTTTGTATTGTTTGAGCACTCACAAACGGATTTTTTACGACTTCTCTTATGATATGTCGTCGCTCTCTTACTGTTAATACTTTCGGCCACCCCGATCGTGGCCTGTTTTCCGTAGTAGCAGTCTCTTCATACTTTTTTATCACATGTCTCACTGTAGAGAAACTTAACTTTAATGCTTTTCTGATTTTCCGATAACTCTCGCCACGTTTACGCAGGAAAATAATTTCATGTCGCACGGAAGTAGACAATTCGCTTTTCTTAGCAACCATGGTTTCTTTATGAAGTGTAAGCACAGACTAACTGGACGAATTGAGCGAACTGCATCATGTAAACAATGTGTGTTTACATTTGTGCTCTTACCATTGTGTTTAAGATAAGCAAAAACAAGTAATTGTGGACTTTCTATTACAGTCGCAAGTGTGTCAATACTTTTTTGAGTAAAGAATTTTAGTTTTTCTTTTTTTACTTCGTTAAGCTACATTATTCAGAGTTCTGAATAAATACACTACTTCTGTATGCTAGAAGACATTAAAGGACATATTTTGTATTAATATATTACTTAAATATATCAAGATATTTAAAAAAATGTGGGTGTGCCAATACTTTTTTTACCCACTGTATAGTAAGTTTCTTCATTAAATTTTGAATTGTTTGTCTTGCGTGTTTAATATGTTATTATTTCATTACACATGGTATAGATTAACTGCTTGCAAAGTTTGAGCTAAATTGATGGTCCGAATGTACAGTGTAATCCCCTTATTAATATTGAAAGGCAGTTTCGTTTAAAATGCATGTCCATAAATAATTTTCTCTTAATATCCACTACCTGCGAGTTAAAACATTTATCGAAATACTGCTTCACTGTGAAACTGAACTGATAGTCGAGCCAGGTAGTAAATTGGTCATAGTATTTTGTGAGAACGAAAATTAAATCTATTGCATCGATCATCAAATTGATTCTTTCGATTGATTTCAAACTGCGAAATTACTTCCACCTTCGTTATACACATTTCAACACACCCAGTGCATTAGTTGAACCCTCTGTCCTCCAACATATTCGCTGATCGATCGAACAGAGACACCATTAATCCTCCGTTTAACTGAACCCACATCTTCCCTACAATATATTGTATTTCCTCTGAGCCAGTAATTGTTACTTCTCGTCTCGGGCATAGTCATCGCTGTTGCCCACGGGTCCCACCTTCTTGCGGGTCAATTTCTTCGTTGAAGTGCCATTAACTGAAGACACGTCTCTTAGGTCACGATTCGCTTGGTTCGAAAGGCAAGAAGACTGGGCCAACAGTTTTCATCCAGCCTCCCCTCGACCCTCTCACCCTCTTTAATCTTCATTTCGTTTCTATTCCTGTTTCGATGTACGTTTGCCGCCAGATAACCACCTAATACACTTTTTTGTCCACCTATCGCGACCGTTCCCCTGAAAATTCTATCTCCAGCCTCGCCGCGGGGGAACTCGATTTTCGAGAGGTCCGACTAGTGCCATTGGAACGCAGCGCGGAAAGTTTACCTTGTAGTGGCCCGAAACGGGGGGAAAAAAATTGGAGAGTCGTGTAATCCAACGGTGCTACAGTTAATGAATATCTCCGTGTTCGTTCCTCATTTTGGTGAAATGCATTTCGAGCTTTCGGTTGAATGGCCTGACTACGGTGTGACCATCAAAGTTCGCAGGTTCGTGCGTAGAATGTCGGTGTCGATATCCTGTGGGAATTTCTGCTTGACTGAAAGTGCATGTACGCAAAATCAGCCCTTTTATGAAAAGCCCATTTTTTTACAAAATGCCACCTCTTTGTCAAAAAACCATTTTTACCTTAATTAGATTGAGAAATCATAGCCTTTCTGCGAAATTTTTGTATATAACACTTTTTGTTCTCGACTGTTTCCATTGCATTATGGTTGAAGGGCTCTAGCCACCGGATAACAATTTTGTAAACGTGAATGTTACCAGGCAATGGAATTGATTATCTAAGTCTTCTTTTTTGCAGTTTTAATGTAAATGCAAAATTCATGGTTCTTACGTCTTCGATTTCTAACCGAATATAGGGTACGTAATAGTGACGTTAGAAAAGATTTTAATTGGAAGCTGTTAGTGGCCTCAGAACTCGAACCGTTTGCAAGTCACCGTGGCGTTGAATTTTTGTGAAACGATCCACGGAAAAAGTGTGGAAAAAGCGATATTGTTGCCCTCGGTTCCCACGTTGTCGGCTCCTTTGCTCCTCTTTCTTAATCACGGCTTCCTCTTAGTGGGAATTCGCGCTTGACCAAGTTCTGTCGTCGAATCGTGTTATCGCGTGGAAATTGTACGACGTAATTAACGCCTGATCCACTGACACTTCTCTGTCAGGGATTTTGCACATCTTCCGAAAGAGCCAAGACCGCTCAACCATTTACATAATTTTATCTTTTCGTTATTCAGGCAACTTTTACAATTTTCCATACTCTGCGCACGTTTGGCAACCCCCTGATTACTTCCCTGCTCAAAAAGATGACGTCTCCCTTTCTCATTTAAAACCTAAGCTGGAGAAACTTTCAAAATGCAAAGGAAAGATGTGCATGCATAGTTTTCATAGAAACGATAGGAAAATACATTTTGTTCCACGAATAAAGGTGAAATTCGTCAATTAATACTTTAGTGGTAGGTTTTAGAATAGTTATTGCGCGTTTTTAGTTCATAGATATTCATTTCAATTGAATGTATTTCTGCATTCCGTCCAATTTCACAGGAGTAGCTGTTTGGAAGGCTATGCAGAATCTTCGTTAAACATTATTTTACATATTTATTTACCGCAATTTCCCTTTGAAGTTGGTACGTAATACCTACCAGGTATGCACGCGGTTAGCGATGAACCTTTGCATGAAACTCTCGACCATAAAATGTTGATTGTGAATTTACGTTGTGAGTATACTACAATCTCGTATATTTCTACTAAGGCTCCAAAAGCTCGTTAAACATACTAATCCTACATGGTACAGTGAATTCTGAAATAGAATTCCTTTCGTTGTTAATATTTGCCAAACCTCCAAACTCCTATGGAAAGAGTTTCAAAAAAACTACCCGGCAAAAGAAAAACGTCTTTCAAAATTTTTTTAAACACTTTTTTCTGTCACTTGTACTTTATGCGGGAAAAGTGAGAATGCCTATTTGACCTTAAGGATTAGTTTCCACACCCTTAAGAGGAAAATTCTATTCTTTGGGCTAAAAACATAGCAAAATTGGGGATTTTACAAATATAGGAGTTATACATGATCGACCAACACGCCGCGCAAAATTCCTCGTCCGCTGTTGAGCATGACATTTATCTTCCTGGTAATCTAAAACAGAAAAATGAAACGGCGTTTCACCGTATATACATGTAGCCATAATTTGACGAGCCAGAAAAAAATACAAAAACTTTTTAGGAGTGTGAAAAGTT
The DNA here is from genome assembly GCA_944738655.2 of Andrena hattorfiana. Taxonomy (NCBI): domain Eukaryota; kingdom Metazoa; phylum Arthropoda; class Insecta; order Hymenoptera; family Andrenidae; genus Andrena; species Andrena hattorfiana. Next base: position 11,617,305 of record OX122893.2, on the reverse strand, counting down.
TTCAAATTCAAAGGTCTGAAACTTTAACTTTTGCTATACAATTTTGCGCCAATTTTCGTATGTAATCAAAGAAGTATATAACTTATCGCTATCCTGGTTCATCCAAGTATAAAGTAATGTTTGTTGGATATACAGGACAAATTTGAAGGTAATCGGTTTAGTGGTTACAGAAATATCGTGCACAACGGCGGCGTGATGGTCGATCATGCATATGTATATTTATTATTAAAAATTAATAAAAAAAACTACAACTTCTTCAAAGATGCGTAAAAACATGGTCCAAATTTCAGATTATTCGAATAGTTAGTTTCTTAAAAAAAAATCTAAAATTTCGCTATGTCTTTAGCTCAAAGAATAGGATTCCCTCCTTAAAGGGCGTTTGGGGACAAACGAAACATACGTTTTTGTATGAACATACATAAGTTGCGTTCCAATCGGTGACTGCGGGCTCGCGGTGTTCTCTTGAGATTAACAAACATTTAAACACACTTTCGCATTTATTATATTAGTAGGATCAAATATCGCGTCATTCGCTTTCGTCATTTGTTTAATTGTTGATTAAGCTACTACCAAAGGTAACTTTGCATCTCAGAGAGATGTATAGTACATAAAATATTCACTAATACTTGTCCTCTTTTACCATCAACTGCGGACTGTTTTTCTCCTACAATCTGACGATCTAGACCACTGTGCGGTGTGTAGGTACCACACCTGGTGGTACACAGATCAGATTATGTCAAGACCACCGCAATATCCCTAACAGTGGGCGCGTGAGCAGTCAACGATGTCGTTTTCCCATTTCCACATGACACTAACAGCAACACTCCAATCATCGTGTCCTGCGCTGGCTTTCAGCTCGTTTGAAAGGGTTGTGGCTTTCCTTTCATCTTTCCCCTTGTTCCATGAAAACGATCGACGTTACGTCGTCGTTAGGGGGCCGCGGAGCAATTGCAGGGGAATCCCTCCGCCACGTGAATTAGGGTCTTTTGGAAAAATCGTTGGCGGACTCGATGCTCGTGAATTACGATCGGCGGCTGTCACGTACGCGGCTGTACAGGTAGACCAAGGGGAACATAGGTACGTGACAAGTCGAATTTCCACGATTTCTCGTCCCGTTGTTTCGCGCAGAGTACGCTCTCGCCCTTCATTCTCGATACTCGACGCACGTGACTCGCCGCCACCGAACGTCACACATTATTTTCACCGTTTTTGGCTGCGCCCGGTCGCTGATATTCGATTGGGGGGAAAAAATTGCCGGCAACGTGAGCGAACTTCGATAGCCGGGTCCCATTCGCGGGGATCTGTGCTCTGTGCTGCATTCCATTTGCAAATATTTGCCATCTGAAGATAGACTCGACGGTGCAGAAAAAGATGAATGAAAGGAATGAGGTATAGCGTAACCTGCATATCGGTACTCGAATTTCTGCGCAGTCGTGCGTTTTCGTTTAATTGGACGAACAGTTTTGGTGGGCCAGTGCTGTGCGTATGCTGTGAAGCTTTTGGTACTTTGAGCTTGATGGCGATTTTATTGATTTGTAGTCGGATTTATCAATTTACGCTGGACGTAGTTTGCGGATGCGATGTTATATGGCGAATCAGTTCTTTCTACTGGTGGTTAAATTAAACTTTGAAATTAGTATTTTTATATTTCTGTATACTTATAGATATTTTTGATTCTAGACTTTACTTGCCACGAAAATTGTGGTATATAAGTCTGTATTATTTTAATTTTCTTTCGACCATCACTATCATTTATTTTGGTGGCATTTAGTTTTTTTTTTGTAGCAAAAGATTGTTGGCTTTGTTCTACTGCATTTCGGAAATTCCATTTAAAATATGTACATTATGAGAGATGGTAGTAAATGTTTATGCATCCCAGTATATCAATTTGACTGCTATTTAGTACCTACTGCTTTGCGGAATATAAATTGTGTTTTAATGAATATCCCGATATTTTTCAAACACCAGTAAATGTTACTGCGTGATACTTCTCGCAGTATTCGATTTATGTACATTGATAATAAAAAATTACGGCTATTCGAGCGTGACTGAAATCATACATAAATACTGAAAACACACTCTTTCACGTTGCAAAATACATTTTACCCCAATGAATGAAATCGAATTTCGTTCGGTTAGAATGTTTAATTGGAAATGTTTAATTTAAATATTTGTGATTCACCTAGGTGTAGACAAAGTTAGTGAATACAAAATTTTGGTATCTTACGCGTATTGACCACAATATCAAATGTTTATCATTTACTAAGTTAAAGCTTTCAGTGGCAGTGTGTTCTGGTAATTTTTATAAACACATAAAACGCGATTGGTTTCACCATTCAATGTCAGCAATTTTGGGCTGCTGTTTGATTATTTTTTTGATTCTTCTGTTTTACAAAAAGAAAAAATGAACACAAAGAATTGCAGCTGGTCGTCTTTGAGCTCTCTGGTGACAAACGCATTCTTGATAATTCATGATTGGGCAGCGTTAATTGGCAATTTGTAGGCGCGACCACAGCACACCAAGCCACACTTTGCCTGTCGCCAACTCCACCTCTGACCACTACGATGACATTTCAAAGTGACCACTCCAGATAGTTATTCGATACCCATTTAGAATCCATAGAAATTCGTAATTCACGCGAATAACGGGGGAATGAAATAAACACGTACTTAACGTATAATTGTGTATATTACAGCAGTTGCCTGTGAGGGAACTCGCGGAAATTGATCAATATTATTATTCCATTATGCAAATTTTATAATTGACTTCTTAGTCGGTGTGGTATTCCAGCAATACCTACCTCTGAACCAAGCAACATGTATTAATATGGGTGACATGATTTATCCATATTTGTGTGATTATAAATATGTTACAAATATTATATATAAAAATAGTTTTGTTTCTAATTTTATGTTGCTTCTATTCTGAACTTGATTTTGATAAATTAATTGTTGCTGAAGATATTTTGGTGATATTGTCTAAAACAATAGATTATTATTTATGACACGTCAAGTGGCAGAATAGCTTCATGCATAAATCCTTGAAGAATTATAGAGACACAGAATTTCAACCTTGTTCCATACGCTGAACTTCAATCTTCCAACAACGTTCAATTAGTGTTACCATATTAACAACAGAATCCCTCGCCAATCAATGCTAATAAAATTATCACTCTTCTGAGTTTTCTTTTATGAAATGTCTGTCTCAAGTGAACAAAGTAACTTCAAGAATGTTGCAGAAGAACAAAAATAAAGCTTAAAGACTTTTGTCCATCATGTCTTCACATATTCTCTCTCTTTCGCTCTTTTTAAACCTGTGAAGAGTACATACACATAAATGTTAATCATAAGCCACAGAAGTGTCTCATTTGAAAAGATCCTTACTCTACAGACATGTCTACAAGACCCATCATTAATAATAAATTTTTCCTATACCCTCAGAATCTCTCTTTGTCCAAACACACTGACAAACCCATAACAATAGATTACAATTACAACCACTCATCCCATTAATTATACCATCCATCATTATCCACAAAAATAAAAAATTCATAAAACAACGAAACGCCAGAGTCCCAACACACTAACAACAATCACCAAACTAATACTCTCCCAAATTTTAGAAAACAGAGTACACAAAGAATTACAACCCATCTGCGAAAAGATCACGCTTAGAATGTCCAAAACTCGACTTGCAATGCACGTCGAAACCGTGTCAAGCTTGAATATAAATAATACGGGTGCATTGTCGAATTTCGTGCATAAATGGGGTGGCAGAGAGGGGCACTCGCGTTCGCCATTTCCCAGCAGAGAAATCGTTACGTTCCTTTCACCTTGAAAATTGCAAAATATTCTATGGGGTGGGGGGCGGGGGGCGTGATGCTGCAGATACGAGGTCGACGATGGAAAAGCGTGAAACGAAAGGTAATCGCGCAATTTCATTTTGAGAATGGGGAGAACGGTTGAACGGGTTCGATCTTTTTTCGCGGCGAGAGTGACTCGTTCCAACTTGGAGAGGATTCGTGACCGGAATCTTTCTTCTTTCAACGGCAGATATGTTCTTGCGAGAGCTGGCTGACAGGGTGACCCGGGATCTTCCAGTTCGCCGACAATATGCTCGACTAGACCAGTTTGCGCAGAAGAGCTTTGCTGGGTGCAGAAACCGTGACTGCCCCCAGTTCCGTTCGACACAATGCCGAATCGAACGAATTCTTCGCTGAAATTAAGACAGCTTCCTCCTGTTTATCGTTGTTGAATAACGGCTGGATCTGGATCATTCTTGAACAAAGATTGACATCACGTTTTAGAGAGACAGTGTATCATGTGTATCAGTGTATCAGTTATATCATGTGTCGGAATTAAGAAGGGAAGATTTGGAAGATTCTTTTTTATTTGTAAGCACGGTGCATTGTATTTTTCGCATTTCTGAAGGAAGGGATTCCGCTTTGGGACGAAAATAGTTTGGTGGGAGACGTTAAGCTTTGTTGGGTCATTTTATCTAAGTTCCTGTGAATATTGTTCTGCACATTTCTGACAATGACAATATTTCAGGTATCGATAAATTTCTTTTAGTATTTCTGGAGTAATCTGATTCCAACCTCCACGTAAGCTTCTTCATTTTGGACACGTTTGTACTTCACCTCACAATCTAAATGACGGTAACAGCATGATGCATATAACGAGATCGCCCCATGAACCTGTACTTATTTCCCAAAGTTGAGAATTATTCGAATAAATTTTTTTTTGGAGTTGAGCATTATTACGCGTAGCTTCACTTTATTCGAAACTAGCAAACTACCTTTGCGCTTCGCTTCGGGCCTAAGAGATATTAAGGACTCGATGCAAACATATCTCATTCCTTATTACCTAGGGGTTGATTAGGGCAAAATCATGAAATTGGATTTAAGGCATTTATGTGGGTAATCTTTGTAAATAAAAACCAAGTTGATATCTAATCATGCCTAACAAGGGAACACCGCGAACCCGGACTCACCCATTGGAACGCAACTTTGTGGGTTTTTAGAGTGATTCAAAACAAGAATAACGGTGTGTTTCATTTGGGCCCTATCACACTGTAAGGGGGTGAAAACTAACATCAAAGTCAAATTGGCACTTCCACTTTTTCACGTATAACTCTCAAAGTATAATAGACAGGAAAAAATGTTTCAAAGAAAAGTTTAATGGTGCAATAAGCGCTACAAACTTGCGTTAACAAAATTTTGAAGAGTTTAAAAAAATACCTGAACGAAAAAAAACTTTCTTCAAAATTTTGTTGACGCAAGCTTGCAGCGCTTATTGCACCATTAAACTTTTGTTTGAAACATTTTTCTCTGTCTGTTGTACATTGAGAGTTATGCGCGAAAAAGTGGAAGTGCCAATTTGACTTTGATGTTAGTTTTCACCCCCTTACAGGGTGATAGGGCCCAAATGAAACACACCGTTATTCTTGTTTTGAATCACTCTAAAAACCCACAAAGTTGCGTTCCAATCGGTGTGTCCGGGTTTACGATGTTCCCTTATAAGAAATGATAAGGAGTCCGAGGAAACGTATTTTACCCATTTTCAACTTCTTCGGGTTGGAATTTAAAAAAATCCCTTCTTATCGAACAACTACGTCGCAAAAGGAATATATACCCTCTGAATTTCATTTTTCTAGGGTCAGAGGTTTGAGCTGGGCGGTGATGCAACCAGTGATACAACAATGATATAAGTATAGAATTTCATTCGAAGATTATTCGAATAAAAATTTATTTGAATAATGCCAACTCCGTCTATATCTCAGTTTCCATTTAAAAAAAAAAAACAAATAAATGCCCGGTGACTTAGGAACGTTCACATATAGTCATTTATTGTGTCGAAAATCTCATGCACCCTTCACTTTAATCTCACCTATATTCGAGCATGTATTAAGATGTAGGCACACAAAAAGGGACGAGAGTGGCAATAGCGTTACAACGCATATACAGCTCCGTCATGATTGCGTCGATTTCGTTGCTGTAAAGAATTCAAGGATCGTAGCCGATGGTCGCGCGTTCACTTTTCCTTTCGATGGTGTAGGTAGACCACGTAGGCACGAGCTGGACTTTTGTCGCGTTACACGGTACGCGTACACGTGCTGCAATCGTACTTCCCTACCTTACAATAATGGCTATTGTACGAGCGGCTTGTTAACGCGATACGTGAGCGAAAGAGGGTCGAATGGGGACCGCTTGGGGCAAGGGTGGGGAGACAGAAGAGACTCGATCGGCCCCTCTGGCCCATTTCATTCCCTGCTCTGAATCGCACGGTTTTACGCCGGAAATCAATCAGCTTGTTTTCACGTTTGTCGATCCCCATTGTGCCCGCATTAACTGCGAAATGGGTGACGATGAATCGTTGCCGGCGGATCGTGTTTCGAAAAATTCTTAAACGCGCAGGGGAACAGAAGCTGCAACGCTTGACGTTTAAATCGATCGACCATTGTTCGCGTGTCGAGCTCTTTTTTGGTGATTCGAACGATATCGATAACGTTTTGTTCAATGCATTGCTCGGGGAACGTTGGCGGTAGATAAAGATGCGTGTATGTATTTGTGAATGTAACGTGATATGCTTTGCGCGAATATTGATTAGGCAAATTGGTTTCAGGAATTGGGTACTTTTCATAGTTTTTAGTTTTTAGTAAGTAAGGAAAAAGTGCGTGAAACATGAGTTTCGTAAACTAGATCTTGTTTGTATTATGCGTTCGTGTTATCCTCTTTAAATTATAAGATGAAGGATAATATTCAGAAAAGGTGGAGACACTTTTCGATTAAAATATTCCAAGTCGCCCAAAAATGATCACACTATTTTCGGAGTTAACTCTTCCACGCGACACCCACTTTTCAATCCATTGCTAGCATAAAATAATCCTGCAATTGAAAATTGAAAATTGTTTCTTGGTTGGAAGAGTAAGAGTAATATTACCAATAATATTACTCAACAAATAATTTCCTTGAATCCAAAATGATAAACTTGTATACAGAAAATTGATGTGAACTTTTCCTCTGGGAAACCTTTTTTGGGGTCGAAACTTATATTGATGAAAAAGATTTGTTGTATAGAACTTAACGATACCAATTTTGAGTTTAGGAATGTTTTCGTTGAATAGTTATAAGTTATGAGGTGAAAAAGGTTGTTATGTTTTTAAAAATTAATAAAAGTATTTTTTTAAATTTCGAAAAAATTATGTTTTTTAATGTTATATATTTAAATACTGTGTTTATTTTTTCAAGGACGTTAGGTCTGGGTTAGATATTTTTATGGCCGCTTTGCGTTACAGCTCTTATGCGTGAATTAAAAATTTTCAAAATATCTCTGACATTGAGTTCAAACATTGCTGTTTTTCCTTTTAGAATAATTATCGTGTTACCGTACCTATATACAGTCACTCACAGCCATAATCGTACACTCTTTAAAATCGCATAACATTTTTAAAATTGGTCCAAACGACTTGAGTTTTTTTGAGAAGCTAGAAGGATTAGTTTGCTAAGTGGCGTGTTTCGTCCTTTTTAAAAAAAATGCAATTGGTCGGAATAGTGAAAAAAATAGTAAAGGTCGTTTTTTAAACTTTTTTTTGTGAGCCTGTAATGAAAATTCGAAAAACCCGTTTGTAGATTGAAGTGAGTTATATACATGCCTAAAATTTCATCAAAATCGGTTAACGTTGCTCCGAGCTACAAACGTTTAAAGATCGCAGAATAAGGTCGAGAATCGCGGAAATTCCCGAAATCAGCGATTTTTCGGTTTTTCGAATTTTCATTACAGGCTCACAAAAAAAAGTTTAAAAAACGACCTTTACTATTTTTTTCACTATTCCGACCAATTGCATTTTTTTTAAAAAGGACGAAACACGCCACTTAGCAAACTAATTCTTCTAGCTTCTCAAAAAAACTCAAGTCGTTTGGACCAATCTTAAAAATGTTATGCGATTTTAAAGAGTGTACGATTATGGCTGTGAGTGACTGTACGTGTAATAATTGAAATCACATTAAATACGTTAAATAGGTTAGAAAATACGTTCAAATTTCGAAGTCTGTTTTGCTTAATAACTTTTCATAAATTCCTAAACTCAAAATTGATATTTTTACATGTTATTTGATATGCGGTTTGTGAAAAAAGGTTTCCCAGAGGAAATGTTTACCCACTGTTGCAATAAATTGTTGAATGTATGCAATAGCATATCCACTCCTTTTTAACTATAGAATTAAAAATTGTGGGCAAAATTAATATTTACACATTACGATAAGTAAGTGTGCAGATTGTCGCAGTTACTTTCAATTAGAATTTCTTCTGTGACATGTAAACTTTACTTTAAAAGGAAATCGAAGTTTGATCTCGCTTGATACACGACTATTCATTCAAAGAAAGAAAAACGTAGGGTAGGTCTTGTATTTTTCAGGGTATTGTGTTTATCAGGCTATGTTTGTATGTCCATGTTACGCTCTAGAGCCTGTACGGATACACCGATTTTGACAAATGAGGTGTCTTTCGAATTCTCTTGACCTTCCGAATGTCATAGGATATATAATTTTCGAAAAAGTAAAAATAAAAAAAATTAAAAAATTTAAAAAACCCGACTGCTTAAAAAGCGAACTCAAATGACAAAAATAATAATAAGATTACAATATAAATTAACTCAATTGCCTGCAGTCGGAGGCCTTAAATCTTTTGATGCAAATGATTTGATGTAATTATCTACTACAGCTGTAAAAATATTTAAAAAATCATACAATTAATGTAAATATGAAGTTCGAGCATATTACTTAGATAATACCAACATTGGCTGATTATCTTGTTACATCGAAAATAAATCGTAACATCATTTCTAGTTTTACCTGAAAAAAAACTATTAAGTTTGAAGTTATACATCTTTTAGAGAATTGCAGATTAAAACTTTTTTTTTAATGGAAAAACATGCTCTGATATTTTATCAATCAAGTACAATTCACAGACTTTCAAAATAAAAAAAATTTTACTTTTGGCCATGATTTCGGTCAAATTCGCCACTGTGCATCTGCAGCTGCTAAACCCGCGCAAACAAAATTTCCTGCAAACACACAGCACGTCTTCAGCGCGACAGTAAACGAATGATGCTTAAATAACTCGGGCAAAACGAGATCTGCATATCCCTGCTCGATAAAAGGTGCCACGAAATCAGGCAGCGTGTCTGAAAAGAATTCGCGTGTTAATAACAGCGTCCTGGCTGGCCAAAGGAGCCTGATGGGAGCGCGCGAACGTGGATGATTAATCTGTCGAGCAAAGACAACCCTTAATTAAGCAGCCGTATTCCATCGAGCGTGCACCCTCTTCCTCGGCGGGACGGCCTCAAAGGGCTGGCGGAGCAGAGCGAGGCGTAGGCATTCGGCGGCAGCGGCAGCGTGAGGCGAGAGGCAGCGAGCGTCGCGTTGTCGTGAGCGTCGGTAGGAGGCGAGAGAATTTCTTCGATGACTCACGGATATACGAACGGGGGGAAAAGGAAACGCGTGGCGCGTAGGCGGAGGCGAAAGAGAGTTGTGAATGAACGCGAAGCGGAAGCGAACAGACACGAATCGCTGGCCAGCAGGTACGCCCGCCACATACCTGCTCGTGCATATACACGGGGCGACGCGTGAAAGCCTGCGCGGTGTACCGGCTGCCTTTCCTGATCGGCGAGACGCGTTTTCCTGCGTCCACACCGGACATCCGGCGCGTTCAACGGAATAGTAATACGCCGGCGGGCGCGCTACCGCGTCTACGATCATTCGCGGCTGCTTCATTCACGCGTTTTTTAGCTCGCATAGTCGCTGACGCGCCTGGGACGATGTTAAATTAGCACTGTCACAGGCGCATCTGTTAGGAGTAAACTTGAGGCGGTAACACAAATTCGGCGAGCAAAGGCCTGGACAACTTTAAGCTTGCAATTTCTGAATACCTAAGGTAAATCCGGGAGACGCGATCGACCTAATATAAAACGGCTATTAAAACTAAAATACAAATTATTTATTTTATCAGAACAAATCTATATGTTCAGAATTTTATGCTGATCGGGTTGAAAACTGAAGTCATGACATCTGACCACCTCTCCCGAGGTGCCGGAAGAAATGGTTTTCGTCGTTGGGAGAGACCACTCATATAATTATTCATAGAAAATTAACAAAGGATAAAGCAAAACTATTTATGAGTGAATACAACTACAGATTCATTGATATTTAATTTGTCTACGCCACATCGAAGAAAAAGTGAACTACCTACTGGCGATTAACAAGGCAAATGGATACAAAAGTGAATAAATAAACTAAATAAACAAAAATAATAATAAAATAATAATAAAAAATAAAAAATAAACAAAAATAATAAAAACGTCATAACTCGACCATCTCCCCTTTCTGCAGCGAGATGGTCTTCTCGTTAGCTTTGAGAGGAAGAGTTAATATGGCCAAATACTTTGGCTGCATTGTTCCTCAATATTTCTACTATCTTATTATCCCAAACATTAAACGAAAATAAACTTAGAAGTATATTTTAAATACGATTCTGTATACCGCTGTTTGACAAAAGAGGTTAAATGTAACCTCAATTTACCTTTTAAAACCTATAAATCTAGAAAAACACAGAAGGTAGCGAAATGACGCTATTCATTCAACTCTTTGGCTTCTAGAGAAGTAATTGGTCTGCACTTTAACGCATTTTTACGTAGAGAGTCTGAAATATAGCGGCTCGACCAACTCTCCGGCCTGACCGCGTCTCCCGGACCCTACACTTCGAATTACCCCTCTGGTGAAACAATAACAGTGGAGTGCAAAATGAATTACAAAGGATCTACAAATTCGTGGGGGGGGGGTAGTATTCCCAGATAGTCCACTTAAACTAAAATTGAGTAAAAAATCTGACGACCACCTTCAAAAGAGGCTTTAGAACTCATACTTTTCAAATGCACTTTCGATTAATAGCCTACCTAGGAATTCGTGGGGCCCTGCCACCTCTGAAAGCTCCCCCTAATGCGACCACGCGAAGGTGAATGAATTTTGATTTTAAAATCGAGTGAAAAAAATCGTACAATTCGATTGGCGTTTGGAATGGACAAGTGGGAATGGCCGCGAAACAGGCGAAATGTTACGCTGTTACTGCAGGGCCGCCGGTGCGTAACAGCGCCTGGATACCGGTGGATGCAACGAAATTGTTTAATAACGGATGAAACTTCCGGGTTGCGTTTACGGCGTGCCGGATGATCTGCAACGGAATTTCCGCACGGGATCGGGGGGACGTATGAATGCGGCCGATTCGCTCAGCCGGTGACATTGTGTAAAATATCATTGTTTGATAGCGCGGAGGGACGGCAGGGTTAAAAAAGAGGGTATCAATGACCCGCCCGGTTCCGCCGCCATTGCGAAACATCGACAATCGAGCCGTGGGGTTCGTTGAGAAAGGGCCATCGGCCAAGAACAACAGAAGTCCAAATCTCGCAGCCGGTGGAACGCTCCTGGCTGTCCAAGGAGCTTTGGATTAATAGCGTGTATCAGTCGAATACTTGGGGAAATCTTTGATGCAAAGCTTCTCACGATTGGGGGAAGAGTGTTTTACCAGGGGAACGCTGCAGGGTCCTATTTGTAATTCAAATATGAGTTTAGTCGGCTGCACTTATGAACGTGTCCTTCAATGAACGCTTTGTTCGGCAGTGGGTTGAAATTTGATTAGTGGTGGAAATTGTTATTGGAGGTTGGATGTACTTTGCATGGATCTGCCAAGTTTTAACAGGCTAATTGGGAAATCGTGTAATTTGTTAAGGGACGTATATACTCTATCATATAAGAAGGAACCTGCGCATAGACCTGTTCTGTGCTACTATTGGCTATACCCCAACCAACGCTCCCCTGGAGCCAATGAGCTCATTCTACATGCGTGAAACGGGTTCTTTCTTATATCACAAGGAGAATAGGTGAGGGTTACCATTATCGTACCACTTCAGATATTTTACGTTTTACATATTTCGTATTTGGTACTAATTTGAACGGATCTTAATTTTGGATATTGTAGCTTGGTGGTTTAGGCACCTGCTATTAGATGTTTGTGGGGGAACACCACTGTGACGCCCAGAAAAGTAAGTTATTTTTATGAATTTTTTCCAGAAATAATTTACAGTTGTCAAAAATTTTTATTACATATCGTTAGTACAATGTCTTAAGAAACTATAAAAAATAAGTAGAAAATCATGCATAAATTTTAATATATTAATTAATCTTCTTGACCCCTCGCGCGCGCTGGTAGAATGTGTAACTATGGAACAGCAGGTCCGAAACCAAATTTCATTTTTTTTATAAACTACAAGAGTGTACTTTCCGTTGCACGTACAGATTCTTTGATTGAAAGCAAATTTTTTGAAATACACTGAAAAACTGTCCATCTTATTCGCGGATTTTCGAAACTTTTCTTCTAAAGCACACCATTTTTACAAAAATAATTTGTTTAAGAAATCGGTACGTGCAACGGAACCTACACACACATAGTTTATAAAAAGAAATGAAATTTCATTTCGGACCTGCTGTTCCATAGTTACACATTCTACCAGCGCGCGTGAGGGGTCTAGAAGATTAATTAATATATTAAAATTTATGCATGTTTTTCTATCCCTTTTTTTATTGTCTCTTAAGACATTGTATCACTTCTAAAAATAGTCAATTCTCGAACAAAAATATAGGATAAAACTGCATTGTTCGATTATTATCAGCCCAAATAAACTGTTAAAAAATTATATCGATCATACCTGATTCTTTTAAATGTTTATAGGACGTTCAAAATAGGGTGTGAGCTCGAAAGGTTTTGTTTCTGTTTCTTACTTCGCATTTACCTACTGGATATTTTGACCATCATATGTTGTTTATATTCATTAATTATTGAGAAATTGTTATACGATATTGACAACTCTCCCCTATCTGCTACGTCGAAAATTTGATGTATCCTGATCAAAGTTACACACGAGACAATTTTATAGCTGATTAGTGTCAGGTACTTTAAATCTATTGCGGCATTCTTTATCCTTTTTAAATCAACAACATCTGTACCAAGTGAAGATATCCAAAACGGAATTCTGAAAGGCCCTAACTCGTACAAGAAGCACATTCTGTTTATCGATGATTATACACTATAGTAGAATACGCTACCAATCTTCCACCAAGCAATATAAATCCACAGTGGAATTTAGGATTCCCACCAGAACTGCAAAAACTGATCAAAGCCAAACCCACGCTACTGAACCGCAGGAAAAACGAATTTTTCTTCCCTCGCGACATCAAATCCAAAAATACATTCATTTCTCCAATGAAAGCTTTACTTCGTAAGCCATCATTTGCTAGTGTAACCCGAAATGCGTTAAACTGCTACTCAAGCGTCAGGATTTCGAATAATTACGAATTCAGAGTATCCCAAATCTCTGTGCGATAGCTGATACAGATAAATATTTAAAAAAATCGTGCATATTTATTTCGTTGCATGCGATTAAATGCAAACCGATGGATCCCTCCGCGTTGTAGTTCCGTCGCCCCCGCCCTACCCCGCAGTTAATTAATCGACTCTGTCGATATTTCGTTAACCGTCATTCGCAAAATTATTCCGCGCGTCTCGTACGTTTCCGGTGTAATCGTTATTGCGCGGATCGCGCAGCACGCGCGCCTATGCAAAGTTAAATACGCGGCCGTAACATTATTCCGGGACCGCAAACAGTACGCGAGTCGCGGGTGTTGCCGAAAGCGCGCGGCCGTCGTTATGCGAGCCTCGCTAAATTATTTGCATTACTAATACGAGTTATTCGGGTCGAATTAAAATCATGAAAATTATCTATAAATTATTTGCGCACGCCGGGGGGCGTATTGTTCCCTGGACGGGATCCGTGGTCGCGTTGCGAATGCCGGTGCGATAACGAGGAATAGGTTACGTTCTTTACGAAGCATTCTCATCGTGTTCATTGTTCATTGTTCATTGAATAAAGGGTAAATAAGTTCATCACCAGTTTACAGTATCCTGGGTGCTTTTCCTTGACCCGAAGGCACGGGGGTTCGAGTAGAAGGAAGAATCACAAAATTACATAGTATAGTGGAGAGATTGGGTAAGAGCGTGGAATACAATGGGCTTTATTTGGAAGACTTAACTGTATTGTTTGAACGTTTATGGAAGAAATGAAAAATGCAATGCAAAATAATTCGTGAGTAACGTAGAAATTTGTGGATGTCAGTTACCCCCAGAGGGTGCACTTAACCTTTAACCGGTGACGTCCCACTTTGTGACATAAACGGTGACGTGGAGTCTCATAGACTCCTTTTTAATAATTACACATTGTCAAGCCTAAATTTACTTTTAACATATACTGGAGTTATTAGTGACTTTATTACATATTAGAAAATATGAATTTGTATGTTTTGTTCAAAACCACTAAAAGTTGCCTTCGTGACACGACATATTCTAAAACAATTTCGAATGAAAAGAAGGAAAAAATAGGAAAAATAATTCTGCAGGACTCTTCCAAACTCCACGTCACCGGTTAATGGCTAAGGTTAATATACAAGGATGCATTCGAGGAAGAAATCTGAAGAACACTTTTACAAGTGGCTTTGAAGCTCGTTGTTTCGAAATACACTAATGAATCGATTAAAATGGAATACGAAATAAGTAAACTATATATGCATATAGTAATTCATGGGGTCCACTCATCCCCAGAAGGTCTTTCCAATGTTAACGCGAGCGCGGTCATCATTACGTGAATCCGAATAAATTATTTGCATTATAAATACCTTCGTGCTATTTGGATCGATTAAAATCACGAAAATTATCTATAAATTGTATGCACGTGGAAACATGGATACAATAACGAGGGAGGCTTTAAGTTCTTTATGATTCTTTTTGATCATATTTAATATACACAGGGTGAATTATAAGTTCTTGATCAGCTCACAGAATCTTGGGTTTCTATTCTGGACGTCTATTCTTTGAATTTTTGTATTATAAAACAATCATTCCAAATAAACTTGATTAACAAGCATAAATTGTCCGAGAATTTATAACTCACCCTCTGTATTTGAATCGATATATTATTGTGAAGAAAGTTACTAAATTCCTGAAATAAAGAAATAAATATTGTCAGAGAGTTACTTTTTAATCTAGCCCAAGATAATAACACACGATTTGGTAGGTACTACGTTGCACCATATTTTGTATAGATATAATAACTTAACTGACACCCATGGGTGTTTGGAAGGAGGGGGGCAAAAGGGGCAGTTGTCCCCCTGGCTTTTGAGAGAAAGTCGCTTATTTGTAAAATCTGGTCTGTATTGAGTTTATACTAAGAGAGTGAATATTTTTAAATTTCGGTTTTAAAATTTTAATTGAATTGGCACTACAAAATGAGTTAAAAAAAAGCAACTGGGCTACTCCACTCGTACCGTGTTTCATGATCCTATTCGTTGACGTAATCGCTAGGGTTGTTTTCTCATTAAGTACTATATTTTTTTACCATTACCCCAAAATTGCAACCCCCCTAGATAAAAGTCTGCAGACGCCCTTGCTGAGACCTATTGAAGTGGTATGTAAAAGGATATTTTCGACAGTGCAAGTCGCCAAATATGTCACTGGTCACTTAAGGGGTCATTCTACTTCGAACCACCGAAAAATGAAGCTATTTTTAAAGATATTTTTCTTGGTAAATGCAACATATAATGAAATAAATCTTTTTGGCATTTATTAAGCTACTTTTATATTATACAAACAAAATTTAAAAAGAATTTTTGCAATTTGTTTTAATTGTTTTTTTACAGTGTCAATATGGTACCTAAAAAAAGAGGTATGTTCATGCCGTAGCGTGATTTCCCGGCTCAGGTTTATTCAAAACAAAAAATTCCAAAAGATTCTTAATCTGTATGAGTGTCGCTATAGCCCTTCCACAATTAACAATGTTACAATTAACTGTTACAAATATAGGTATAAAGTTTTTAATTAATATAATTTGAGGGTTTCTCTTAAAAAAAATCCCGAATATCGCACTCCTTTTCAGGCCGTCAAAGTGGGAAGATGTTTTAACCTATAACAAATTCACCAACTACTAGTATCTAAAAAATATGCTGAATACGCAAATACAAAAAATGGCAAAATCGCGGCCGAAATACAGTCAGGGAGAGTACAAAAATTTCTGCAGTAGTAGTCAGTAATAGATATGGCATTGCGGCCACTGCAGAGTTAACAGCAGAAGCGACCAAAATGGTGTGGCAGCGGAATTTGATATAAGATTGCCCTCTAAAAATGGTCGACTAATTGTAAGTGGCCGCGCTATGGAACAGCGAATGGCCTGGGTCTAATTGTTCTACACTGTCTGGAGCTGCAAGATTTCCCCAGAGCGATCGACTGCTT
Source organism: Andrena hattorfiana (assembly GCA_944738655.2). Lineage (NCBI taxonomy): Eukaryota > Metazoa > Arthropoda > Insecta > Hymenoptera > Andrenidae > Andrena > Andrena hattorfiana. The sequence continues at coordinate 11,600,919 of OX122893.2, read as the reverse complement.
GGTCTCGGGCGTAAAAGTTCTGCCGATAATTCTGGAACTTGACTGGTCAGGAATAGTAGGAAAGGAACTCGACGACGCTGCGGAAGCCAGGAAACTCGGTTCTGAAAGCTGGTATAACGTATTTATGAGATTCAGACCCCCCCCTCCTCCCTTTTCTTCGCGGGACTCACGAGTAACGACGCGAGGGAGTGGATGGTGCACTTGTCAGCTCTTTCGGGAAATTTCTCACGTAAATATTCAACACGCGGGGCCGATATAAGGAGAGTAAAGTTTTTTAAGGCATCCCCTCCGCGGGAGTTCACTGTTTGATGAAGGGCGAGGGATGAAACATTTAAGGGCAACGTCATTACGAGTTAACAGAAAGGGATGTTGCTGGTTCGTCGAGGCTCCGCGAAGAGGGTGCCGAGGTATTTGGGAAAAGGAATTTGTTATGAATGGTCTTTTAAGTATGTAGAAGCCATTGGAGAGAGAGTGTGTTGAATATGAATATTTTGGTGTCGTCGAGGCACTGCTCGGAGTAATTAGAGGATAATGGGGAATGTTGAGGAGAGTGAAGTGTTAGTGACAAGGAATACTGTGGATTTGGTGTGTATTTAACGAATGATTACTTTACTATATGCCTTATTTGGTAATACAGACAGTCGAGTAGATAATCGTAATTATATTAAACAGTGTATGTACTCTGCATACCAAAGTTTTTTTCACAGTATTAAATAATTTAGTGTTCTAATTATTTTGAAAATATTAATATTACAATTTCTGTCTGTCAGTAATTGCTTGGCACTAAATAGTACATCTCCATTCCCATGATTCGAGTATCGTCGCGATTTGCACGATATTGATAATATGTTTTATAAAACAGTGTAATGTCAGTAGTGTATTAATTTAAGGGCACACCAAGAAAAATATATTCGCTGTATTGCATCTATTACCGTAACTATTGTATGCCTATTTATTTATTTAAATCACGAGCCAATATTTCTATTTGTTACTTTTTAAGAACTCAAAGAACATTTTTAATTGAAATCCGCAGTAACTGGTACAGGCTATAAACGATGATTTACTCGTAGAATTAATTACACGGAGAATCGTGGAAATACAGAATTCCAGTGTAACTGTAATAATACGAGGCATGTTATTATGTGTTGTTGAAATAGAAACACGCAATTTGTGTAGAACGCGAAATGTTTCCAATTATTATAATTAAAGCTTTGATCAAACGAATAATGCGAGGCTCGATTTGTAGGTAACTATTATGAATCGGGTGCACTGAAAACGAGACATTTCGTTGAATGATTCATATAGCTTTAATTTGGGTAACTAAGTAAGAAGATAAGTGGTAGACGTTCGTAATAGTTAATTGAGGCGTTCAAGATTTTGGGTTGTAACATTATAGAGAATCGATGGTATCATGTCTAAAATTGAAATTCACATGTGCAATATAAATAAAATATATATATATATAACATTAATGAAATTTATGCGCATATGTAGATATTGAACAATTTGAAACCTTGGAATCGATTGAAAATAATCATGAAAATATTATACAAGATAATCAATACGAAGAAACTGTAATATTTATAACACACGTTGTGTAATCTTAATGCAATAATTTTAGTTCGGTTATTACGTAAAATCACGACATTACTTTTTTATATTTCCGTGGTAGAAAATAATTTTGTACAGCAAAGATTATTTACTATTTTCTTACTCCCAAACGCTATTTAATCTCTGTCGTTAAACATGCCTCGTATCATTGCATATTGACCATTAGACGAAGTATATGGAGAGGTAAACTGCTTAGAACGGATTATATCGACGAGGATGGAAAGTAAAGATGCACCCCATTTAATCCAGTAATTAATGTATTAAATGGGGGTTAGTCTTGGCCTTTACAATAAGTTGCAAAGACATTAATCTGAAGGCAACGAACGAGTAGTGAATTTATAGTGAACTATAACGGGAATGTTTGAACGATAATCTATTTAGCAATCTTTCAACGTGTTTTTTATTTACATTCCCATAAACGTATATAGAAACTGAATTATGGCGGAATAAATAGTTTTAATTTTAATTTTAGAATTGGTCGAATTGAAATTGTCAGGATTGCTTGGAGAGGATGGGTGATTCTTCATATGGATGGCTTAGTGCACAAATATTGTATGTCTACTTTTTGTGAAACTTGAGTTTTTATACGCAACAAATAGTTTTTAACTCCATACTTAGGAAAAATCAGATTTATATATATATATATATATATATATATATATATATATATATATATATATTTCATAAATTTTTCAAACATAATATTTTTGTTCATTGTATGCTCCTGAATCTTATCTATCTGTCATTGCATGTTTAAACTTGTGTGTCTCGAAAACGCTAAAAGTGGACATTCAATATTTGTGCACTCTATATAGGTACAGTTTTGTCTCGATATAAATCCAATGATCAGGGGACAAGCCAAACTTCTAACGAAACAGTATGCTATTCAGTTCGCCTTTGTGCTTTGCTGTTTTCTTTCAATAAGACGATGTTACCGCTACTCGACTTTATGACTTGTCGCTGTTGCGCGCCCTCTCGTCCATTCTAACAATCAGTCTCTCGCATTCGCCGTGGCAACTACAAAGGAAGTAGTGGGAATAGAAATGTACTTGTAACGAAACCCAGACTTCTAACGGAACTACACTGTGGGTGACAATTCGTCCCTGATTTCTGCAAGTGTTACAGAATTTAAGAACACCAGTTCAAGAGTCACAAATGTTTGTAGGTATTAATTCATTAATTCATACTGGTGCTATACAACACCACCGACATTGCTACTTTCATTACTCGCTAACAATAACAGCCACACTATAAAATCACGTCAATACACCAGTGCCAATAAAACAAAGCAGCGTTCATGGATATTTTAATATCCATAACAAATTCCCTCGCAATGTTTCGTAAACGAATTTCATACAGAGCTAGATTACAAAGGTACCTATTCAAAAAATCATATCATTTCTTTCCAACTTTTTTGCCTCGTACGTACCCTGCCACAATGCAACAGCCCTCAAGGTTTTTGGAGACTGAAAGCCACAGTTTGAAAGCCATCGATGTGCGGGCACGCGCTAACAACAATACCAACGTTTACGATAAAATTATTCCAGTCAGCCATCAGCGAGCTGTAGCATCAGGAATGAAACAACGAACCCTCCCTCTATTGCCTCCGGGTTCTGTGCCCCCGTGGCGAAACAATTCCAATGGCAACGCGGCAATGTGAATCAAGGCAAGAACGAAATCGTAGGGAAGGACTTTCGAATGGTAATCAGCGCAAGGGCCGGCCTTGCAGCTAATTAACGGACTGTAATTAGAATTCAGGATCGGGATGCGTAGAATGCTTGCGGGGCGGTAGCGTGCCATACAATGGCGTGCAACGAGAGAATATCAGAGGATGTACACACCAGGACGGGCTGTTGGTTTGCTCGAAATTGGGTTTGAAATGAAATGGACGGATGCAGAATGCATGGCGTACTTTGTATTTCGATCTGCACGCGGCCGTGCCCCCGTTTACCTTTCCCATCTTTTTCATCACGGACGTCGTTCTGCATTCCGTCGCTTTGATCGCCCCAAACGTTTCATGCTACATATTCGACCCGCATTCGGCTCGCCGCGTGGGCCATTCTTGCCTAATTTCCTTGCGAAGGCATAGATATTTGAAGGCATAGGAATTTCAGAAACGACACGTGCGACCTTTTTCGCGGTTTTCAGTTAGGTCCGTACCTATCTTTATAGAGGTTGGCAGGGTTATTTGATTTAGGAATGGCACATGTTCCACCTACCCTTCTCTGTTAAAATCGACCGCAAAAATCGAGTCTAAGCGCAGAAACGATATATGTGAAAGCATATGTGATCATACAGCACTGGAAATATTTATTGCACCACTCTGATATTTAGGTAGTGCGCACAATTTTTATAGCAATACCTATAATTGATCAAATGAATCGTATCCGACTTATTTTGGCGAAGATAGTGAGCTATATGTTTTTGTAATAAATAAATTTTGCAATATTTTCCCAGTAGGTACTAATAATAAGAAAGGTATGAGTGCTAATGTGTTTACTCGAGTGATGCACTACATATTTCTAGTAGTGTGCATGTGATCAGAGATATTACTCGTCCTTAATCTTTCTTCAGCTTCTGCTGGCGAAGGATAAGAATTCATTCTGGAAGTCTTACAAGTAGATCAAAATTATTGCCTTGCTGAGGTTCCGATTATTTTTTTACGAGCGTTCCAGTTTTCCACACGCACGTTGCACAGATGAAACACGCATGGTTTGACCTGCAGCTGTTACGAATATTCGAAGAATTAGGAGTATTCGAATATTCGGAGAATTAGGAATCTTCGAATATTCGAATAAATAGGAGTATTCAAATATTCGGAGTGATCGAATTTCAGACTGCACCGAATAGGAATCTGAACATGAAATATTTTTTCACACTTTATCGTGAAATTCTTTTCATATTAGCCTTTACAATTATTTATTTTCCACGCGATAAATATGAAACTTTATTAATCTGTGGTAAATTTATAAATTTTGAAACGAAAACAGCCATTAGTTATTAGTATTATTATATTAATTATTTTACAATCGTTATCGAACAAATTATTCAAATAAATAGTGATGAATTATTCGAATACATAGAAGAAATAAAATATTTGTTGCAAAGATTAAATAATTAGTATTTAAATAAAATATTGCACTAAAAAGAATTCATTCGGATTATTACGTTACAAACGTAAACATTTACTTGAAAGAGTTGGAATAATGCCAAATTCTATCTCGCAATCGATCTACGCAATTTCATTTTCAACAAAAAATTTGAAACATTAGTTTAAGCAAACATTTTTGTAGCTAAACATTTACCAAAGATTAATGAAGTTTCAAATTTATCGTATGAGAAACAAATAATTATATACTAAAATATAATTAAAACTTCCAATTATTCGAATAATATTTTAATACTCCAATACTCCTAATTCTTTGAATATTCGAATGCTCCTAATTTTTCGAATTATTCGAAGAAACTATTCGAATTATTCGAAGAAACTATTCGAATTATTCGAAGAAACTATTCGAATTATTCGAAGAAACTATTCGAATTATTCGAAGAAACTGTTCGTATTCGAAATTATTTGAATATTCGAATACTTGAATATTTACAGTTCTAATTCGACCCTGTTTCGCAGAAATGCAGAAACGTTCTTCCCAATAGTAGATACATCCTCCTTTTTAACGGTTATGTGGTTGGTTTTTCAAGTTATATTTTATTAGCGAGACTCCTCTGCAAGAATGGGTTCTGTGCATTTAATCCTTTCAGCATTGAAACGGTTCCTTCAGAGCTATCGCTGTAAGGGCCGTATTACAGAATACTGTCTCTCTGTAAGTAATGCTAACAAAGAACAAAGGGTGAACCAGTGGAAAGTGCATAATTCAAAAGTGGAGTTTTGTTAAATAAAGTCCAATTCCATACTTCCCTGTGGTACACTCGCTGTCTGTTTTTTCGCATTTCTGTTTCTCATCTCTTTGTATAAGTATTCTTTTATACGACTTTTTACCTTAATTATACAGAGTGTTTGATAATTTTCTAGCTAATATTATATGGTCATATACGTATATGACGAAAAATAGGACAAGGATATTAAAGAGATACACTTTGGAAAATTTAATGTTAAAAATTCATGACATAAAATGTGAATGGAAAATAAGTTGATTGATAACGTTTGATATCAATCTTTCCAAGGGATGCTATAGTTACTCAGGTGAAATATTTATAAGCGCAGTATACAACACCAATTCAGTGATTGATTCACATTTCCAATATTGATTAAAATAATAATGCTATGGAAACCTATATGTTACTATATGACAATATTGTTATTGTGCAAAGTAAATGCATATCACACTCATCTACTATGAATTCTGATAAATCCGTTTAATATTACTGATTCATAGAGTCTCTTTTCTGGGAGACTACGATATCAATCGAAAAAATGTATCCTCCATACGTTCCACGGTTCTCCCAAACCTCATACCTTAATAATAATAATAAACATAAATTATAGAAATAGACACTCAAAATAAAGTAATAAAAAGATATAAAAAGCCACATTAATGGCGACGTAAATAACTAAATCTAGATTACACTACACAAAAAAGGATTTCGGAAAGCGGAAAAACGATTCATATAATCCCCAAAAGTCCGATAACCGTCCGGAGAAATCTCTACCAGCAGTTTCGTTGAATTTCTATTTGGCAAAGGTTTTCCCGCGATCTCGTTTTAATGCAATTTCCGGCCGCTCGATGTCGATCAATTCCCAGTCAGTGTCTCTGGAATGGCCGATGCTGCTTGTTTGATATGAACTGGGTGGCTGGCCAGTGGCCAGTTCGCTCGATCCCGCTGTATTCCTCCAACAATATCGACCGTTTCCTCCCTAAAACTCTTAAAGCGCGAAACCAGCTGAATTTCTCGTTCCGCGCGATATCACCGGCATGTCGTAATTAGCGAGTCAGCCGCATGGAATCGGACGGTCAGCCAATCGCCAATAAAATATCGACTGGCCGCGGTCGTAATCGCGATTACGATAACGCGGCTCGACTAACGGTCGTCGTTGATGCCGCCTCCCTGAACGTCTCGTTTCCCAATTATCCATGGTATCGACGGTTTTCGAAAAAGTTTCGCTGCCTGCTACCCCCATTATGCCCGAATATACGCCATAATAACAGATTATCTGAATTTTACTTCTATCCAAGTGCATTGAAGCACCGATAAATTTATTTAATTAGCATCGAACTCTTGGTCAAGTGGTACTAATAATTGTACACGGTCTTTATTGCGTCGCTGAATCGTTGGTGCACGGGTAATTAACGTGAATACCTTTGAATAAAAATGATGGCCTGATATAAACACGTGCAACATCAAGGTTACTGTGGACTACTATTCTTCATTGTAACAAATATTCTACCAGTAGATTGTGCTTTAATAACCATTGCTCTGCTGTAAACGATAGTTTGCATATGTCGAATTTATTCGCTGAATTTTAAAAACAAGTTAGACTTTCTCAAAAATTGTAACAGTTTGTACCGATCGTTTTTCGAATTTATTTTGCAATTATGGCGCGATCATGTCTTTATGATAACGTTCGAATGAAATTTTCATCGATTTTTCTTTAACCATATGAAATATTGCATCTTTGCACACTGCAGATTTTAAACTATAATTTATTATTCAGGTATATTTACACCCAATGCAGAATTTTGGAGGGAGTAAGTTATTTTGTACAATAATTGGACCTGGATGGTCCTCGCCACCCATTATCCTTCATTAGAATTCTCCTTCCAAATTTGTGGGAAACACTGACGAGCGGTGAACCAACGAGACCAATTGGATGTTCTCTGTGCCCCTCGTCATTTATTGTCCCCCTTTTGAACCCTTTGTCTGGCGTACATAAAAAAAAGGCTCAACGTTAATCCTAGACCAGCAGCAGTAGAGAAGGTTTGAACTAATTTTTCAAAAAGTCGCACCGTTGGCTCCGCGATAATCCCAAATGAAAAAGTGACCGGCGAGCTGCTCGCAGCTATCACGCAGTCAGGTCGATATTATACCCTTTCGCTTTGCGCGGTTGATTTCTTGTTAACTTTCGCAATCATGGCCACGTCATCCTTTATCATTTATCATGGACGGTGGGAGTGACGTGAACCGCGCCGAGGTAAAAATGAAGGAGCTAACGCGGGGAAAAGCGAGGGTTTCCATTAAAAAAGAAAACGTTCCAAACTCTTTTGGGAGTTTCTGTCTCCGGCTGCCCTTTGGAAATTCGAGGCCGGCGTGGTCGAATAGTGGCCGCGTGTAAAATAGTGGATTTGAAAATTACGGAAATTTTCGGTAATTGGTCTAATATTTGAAACGAGTTAATAAGTTATTTGGCCCGTTCCATTAAGCTGAAATATTGGAATTTTTCAAACGACTACCGGTTACGTAAAGGTGTTTAATCAGATACGACTGAAACAGACATTCCCAGGGGTGTGTTGGTTTATTTTGGTGAAATTAAACTAATTCCTTTTCAATTTCGCTTTGCTAACTCACTCGTCCACTGATCGATAGTTCCTCCCCCATTCTCCCATTTGGATTGTTGCGTCATTGCCGGTGAAACAAGCTTTCCAAATGGGCACATTAAAAAGCCTCTAGCAATTAGAGCAAAAATTGTTTTTCTTTTTAATTCAACAATACTTCAATTCCATTTTCATCGTCCATCCAGGGAGATTCTTCGCTCGTTATTTTGAGGGTAGAATCGATAAAACCCTCCCGCAAACAGAGCTGACTTTCTTTAATGAACTTTAAACTAACTCATTCAAAACTGCATATAATTAATGAAAAAATGCAAGTATTTGAAAAGACACTTGGCAAACCTCCATAGTTACTCGTAATCCGCTACTTTATTTTCCATTGTCTCGCCTGCCCATGATTCTTACCCAATCTGGTGCTCTGAAACAGCAGAATCCAGAGTCTAGAGATTGCAAAGCTTAAACAGTCGACAGGAATGGGCGATATTAAAAAGGAGTTGCGGAGAAAAGACGCGGGGACAGTCCCACGAATGTAGAGCTGATAAATTCCACGGATTAAGCCTGTAAAGTATGAGAAATAGCGGAATAAGCTCAGGCTACCGCGGGGTCCGCGTAAACCCCGCTTTATATCGATTCACAAGAGAAAGATCTTGTCGTGGAAGCGTTCTACCGGAGAATTCCGTCTTCATATCCGATCGTTACCTTCCTCGGATCCTTCGTTTACTGCCCGGTTCGCCGAAATATCGACGAGATTAATCGAATCTTGCGGAAGTGCTCACGTTTCAGTCGTCGAAGGGAGTAAGTATCAAACTTTGCAACGCCCTTACTTCCGAGCTGGGATCGCCGTTTTACCTCTCGAAATTTGATCCGAGGGACACCCCCCCCCCCCACCTTTTTTTATATACATACGTTTATATTTCCCCTGGAACGACGATCATGGGGGGCCTGGCAACTTTGAAATCTCAACGATCCTCGTAAAGGTGAAGGACGTTATTGCGCGGGACTTTCCTCGTTGAATTTTCGGAATCACTTCGCAAACTCCCAATTGTAATATACAATTTCGCGATGCACTCTGAAACTTGGTCCATCTGGAAAATAACCCTCGGTCTCGTTTCAAGTGCCCTCCTCTAGCAAGTGACCACTCCGCCAAGGGTTTATCGTTCTTAAACTACTTTCGCAGTTTTGCGATACTTGGGCTCGCGGAGCGACGGGTACTTCGCCGGAGGACACATCGGGGGATGCGGCAGCCTCGATTATGACAGTGGTAGTCAGCGTGGAGGACTAAACCGTCGCGGGGGCTTTAGAGAATTGGGCCTCTTCGCACCGTGCGATCAAATTTTTATCGTAAAGGTGATGATGTTACTGGGGGGCCCTTCTCAAGGGGAAATAATTAGAACATTAAATTAATTTAAGATCGTAGACATTAAATGTTTTGATGATTTTCATGAATTAAAAAAAAAAGAAACTGAACAACACAGAGTAAAAAAGCTTTTCGGACTTTATTACTACATATTTGAAGAACAAACAAAAAAATGATTGTTTGAATTTTATAAATTTTTGCATTAAATATACAGCATTCATTCACTCTAGAAATTAGAGCTTCTGACGGGTACCATCAGAAATTCAATCAGTTCTGATTCAGAACTCGTGACAGGACCGTCTGAAATAAAAAACTAAAAATATTCTTAAAATATATGTGAATGGTTATCGCCTTCTGCACAAAGAGTAATTTTGGATCACCCATTTTTTTATGGACAGATGTATTCGTAGAACAACATGCTTCTTCATAACATTGTGTCTAAACATATGCTAAAAATCGCCGGAGTGTTTGTTTGCAACGAAGACGGATAAGGCAATAACCGTTCACATATATTTTAAGAATGTTTTTAATTTTTTCATGTGTTCTTCAAATATGTAGTAATAAAGTCTAAAAAGCTTTTATACTGTATGTTGTTCAGTTCTTTTTTTTTTAATTCATGGAACTCATATAGTTTTCCAGCGTTTTGACCGGAGGGTACCCTTAAACGAAGGAAGGGTACGTGGTTTACATAATGTATAAGCTATAGTTACATTAAGTATCCTATTGAGTAATAAAAACGATTAATAATATTAATGGAGGAACAAACATATTACAGTAAGAACATATCTCACAGGACTCTCAAATTTTACCTACGAACACCTCCACCCCCTTGATTTTGATTATAAACAACGAACAAGTAAAATATGCACGGCCAAGTTCCATCTCCCATCAAACTAGGTAAGTTAAAATAGAAGGTTTTAAACTGTACCACCTGGTTAATTGGAAAAGGTTACACGAAAACTTCTGCGCCTTCTTTTAACCGTCACCTACGGTCTGCACTTTATCCCGCGCGTTTCTTAATAGTTGGAGAGGCATTTGGACGCAGAAAAAGGTGTAAACCCGAGGGCTTGCCCGTCGGAATCCATTAAACTCGACGGCAGAAGGAAGACCGAGGTTGCCACTGGGACGCCGTTGCGGAGGGCCAAGATTTTTAAAAACACCTGTCGAACTTGTCTCACACTTGCCCGCGTCTCGATGCACTTTCAGACACCGTCCACCTGGAAAATACCCTCCGCCCTCCCGAGGATTCGCTCGTACCCTAGCGCGTTCGTCTTCCGCCTGGCTGAGGAGGGGACTTTATGGCTTCCGCGAGAGTTACTTTCGCGATATTTTGAGCTTCGGGAGGGAGGGGGTTGGCGGCGAGAGTGACGCGACTTTCTGTCGTGCAGGGGTGCCTCGTGAGAAACTTTTTGCAAGGAACTATGCGATGCACATAGCTTGATAGCGCACGATGGAGTGCTTCGCTCATACTTTCCTACCCTTTTACGTCGTATCACGAAGAGAAATGTTCGTTTTCCTTCTTTTTTTCCCTCCCCCGGCCGAGGGTGACGCCAGTCACGCCTCCCTTATCGGAGATTCAGAAGTATGTGCCTCCCGCGAGCGTTAAGCTTCCGTGTGGATGCGAGGACGCTTCTATTCATCTCGATCGATGCATCCACGCAGCTCGCGGTGCTGAAGAGCGCCTGGAAGTCGTGGCGTTGTGTTGTGACGGCTTTTTCTATTCAGTCTGGAAGAAAGTTTCGTGATACTTTATATTTTAGGTTGTTATTGTTACTGTTATTTATTGATATCTGCAGGGTTAAGGTTCGTAATTAATGTTTGGCATGTAGGCGATTCAGTTGCAGCTGTGTGTGACCTTGGCGTTAGGGATTCCGATGAAATTCTTTTATGATGTAGTTCGCGTAAAATTAGGGAAGGTTTAAGTCATCATTTTGCTAGTTCCAGATTTGTTTGAAAAACAGAGACCATTGAATTTTTCAATGTTTGCATATTTTTGCGAAAACAGGCGGGTCATCCAACTTCAAATGGAGCACTATTTCCACTCCATGCGAGGGGATTTGGATGCAATTCTGATACAACGAAGTTCGCACGAAATAATGAGCGATTTAAATGAAGAGTCAGGGGAAAGCAAGGAATGTCACAAAACAGCTTCATTGAGAAAATCAAGTTTTAATACTTTAGTCCATCATTAAAGACACAAAGTTCAATGAACGTAACTGTATTGTTAATAACATGTATACAACATTGTATACTCTAGTTAGTCGTCAGAAAAGAACCGAGCAAAAAAATAATTGTTTTACACTGTTTTACTATCTTTCAAGTGGAACACTGCAGAACACTGTAAGAAAATAAATGTCCACGTATTTTATTATCAAAACAAGGATTTGTACACAGTGACGTCCGAGAGCTCCTGACCTAGTGCAAGCTTACACTAATCAGAAATACATAGTGCAAGTAGGAAGACTGGGAACATTCCTTGTTTTGTTCCAGTGGAGAGTGGACATCCCCTGTTTTTAACCAGTACACCGAATCTTTAACGTTGTCTTATAGTGCTTGACACTATTTTTTGCCGAATATATGACTATGTATAAATTAATTGACACATAAATGCCCATAAAAAGGCATATACAATCTTCTTAAAAATCATGTAAGAAGTAAATATGGCAGAGAAACAATTCGAATGCACGGAATTTACCTACAACTTTAGAAAACTTAAACGAGGGCTAATTTATTGCGACACATTTTTTTGACGGTGAGCTTTATCGCCTTTAAATAGTCACTTGTTTCCTGATTTTTAAATTTGAAATAATACGCCATTTTCTTCTAATTAATAATTGATAATTTAAAACAATGCTATTTATGTTGATCTGATGATGATGCACTTTTTACTTTACAGGAATTTCGTTTAACATTTCGCGTGACCGATCGGCAAAAAACAGCACTATATGTGGACATTTTTACTTTATAATCGTTTGTGATCCGATAGTTCTTTGGCTCCAGTTACCACCAACAAAATACGTTGCCTATACATCGGAGAATCACTAAAAATGGACATTTTCTGTTTTTCTCCTTACCCTTCTCAAATATAGAAATAAAATCTGTTCTACTTACATTTACAATCCTTCAAGCATAACCCATGTTAGTGCACCGACCTAAAATACATTCCATTATTGTCTCCGAAAAGGGGCTTTCTTTTAACAAAAGCTGCCTACAAAACCGTCCACTGAAGCCAATTACTTTATTCAGTAAAACCACCTGAAGCCAGCAAACAAATCCTTAAAGTAGATATTTCCTTCATCGATCGTACGTTCGGAAATATAAATTTCCAGAAGATTCGACACCAAGAAGCCAGTCGAGCCCTGTATACGACGGATTTCGTGTCCCCCGTGTATCGCGCGTCTGACTTCCACGAGATCATCGCCAGTATCTGTGTAGGTAAGACCATCCACCCCCACTCGCCAGCCACGAAATCGCGGCTGTAATATTTCTTCGACGTTGGCTTCTTTTACGATTCTTGCGGGACACCGTGAGAAACGAAAGGGTAGCTGTACGAGTATAATAAAGCGTCGCTCACCCCGCGCCCGCCCCCTCCCCCTTTACGGCTTCCGTCTTTTCTTGCTTTCTTTCTAGCCCTGTAACTCTCGGCTGAGAGATAGCCGGTGCGCACCCACCGCCCCGTAGACGCCGGCAACGGGCGCGGGGATAGAAATTGATGGAGCTCATAATTTAACAGAAATCAGGATTTTTTGAAGAGCTCACCGTTATATCTACCTCCGTGCGCCTCGGCTTCATCCCTCGCCCTTGATCGCCCGCAGAGCCTTCTTTCCGTCCGTGGCGTTTCCACACCACACGGCGAAACGAACGGCTGGGGAATAGCGGCGAATAATATATCGATAAATTTGCATTATCTCGACTGTAGCGCAGAATCCCGAGGACCAGCGGCCGTGCCGCGTATCCCAGGCGCTCTTCGAACTTAGCGCGTTGTGGGTGTAGGGTAGCGAGTTCCGTGGGACACCTTCATCGGTTTCCGTATATACTTACTTCCTCGTCAGCTGACTTTTGCAAGTTCTAGGGAGATTTTCCCGGGCCAGGTCGCACCTAGCTGCGACGAGAAATCCACAGTGTTAGGGGTAACAAGATGTGCCAGGTAAATAAATATCTGTTAAAAACTAGTCAAATATTAGCATCCAATGAAAGAAAAAAGTTTTTCCCATACTTTTTATTTCTGTAAACGTTGTAAGCACGGTGTAAGTATAAGTTTCAGACTTATACGATATAATAAACGGAGCTTTTGAAAATGACACGTTATGCATACGCAATTAAAATGTCACAAACGATGCAGTTTCGTTAATGTAAATGAGGGGTAGGGTGAAGTATACAGCTGGTGTCGCGAAGTAGACGTCTGACGAGTTACTAAAAAGGCTTTTTCATGGTCTTCGTTTCCTCCCGTCATCTTCTCTTGCCACGTAATCGCCCCTTCCCTAATTGTCGTTAATTACACGAGTCACCGAAGATTGTGTCCCGTTGCCGTTTAATTACGGGAAGGATTCATTAACGAAAAGATAGGTGTCTAACGAGAACAAAACAGCGTTGTCGGGTTCTGGCAAGAACCGCCGGTACTCGTTTTGGTCGTGGCCTCTGCAGGATAACAGGAAGAAAAAGGATCAACTCTGCACACCCTTTGATACACCGCCTTCCGAAGGGGCAAGAAAATTGCAGTACCATCGGCTTCCTATCTTTTCTTCGCTCCTCTATCACCCTTGTTTCGCTCTTCTTTACTTGCTCCTACTTTCAAAACCGTCGTTAGTATCAGGGTGTCATACCTATATTATGTAGTGTCATTTTCCATGGAAGTGGATAACGAGGGGGCTTACGCAACGATTTTAATGCAACTTTGCAGATGGATAGAGGGGCAGAGAATATTTCATTCGTGCTTGGTTCTTCGTGTAGACACTTAATATATTACGAGATATTTAACAATGGGATTGGTATTTTACTTTGTTGAAATTTCTTCCAAGCAAGACGGGTTGGTTGGGTCACATTGTTGATTTAAATATCTCGAGTTTCAACTTTTCATTACCTATGCCTTTCATATTTAAATTTTCTTCTTTTAATGGGAGGCAAAAGAGCTTATTGATACATTCTTCTGTGTAAATCTTTATTAGGTGCCATCCTTAAATTACGTAAGGGTATTTTGGCGAGTTCTTACCCCCTCCCTCCCCCAGTATATAAGAATTCGTAAGATTTTATATTTCAACCCCTTCCCCCTTCCTTACGTAATACTTCCTACATGTCATTTTTTCAGTTATTAAAATTCTTTTAAACATTTATATAATTCATTCAAGTCGGTTTTGTTTACGCGATTAAGCATCGTTTTTAGGCTATTCATATCGAAAATTAGGGTAAAAAATATTACGTAAAACACTACCTGACTCCGTCTTCCCTCATTGTAAGAAAACGTAAGTAATTCGCGACCCCTTCTCCCTAAAAAGCTTTACCTAAGTTAAGGACGTTCCCTCACACGATCTTTGTTATTAAATTAATCAAAAACTATTAAAGATCTACGCCCAAGACCTGGGTCAACTATTTTCTGGACCTCTATAGTACCTACCCGTAAAGTTTCGTTAAAATCGATGCACGAACTTCACGCGATCCCCTTGTAAGTCCCCATTGGGTCCCAAAAGCAGCGGCAGAGATCTCCAAGAAGCTTAAACATTCCTTTCCCCATCTTCAACCGCAGAAACGACAATGATGTGTCCATTTCGCCTGAGCAGCTCCGTACACAATGCCCTGGAACCGCGGAATTAAAGGCGCGAGATTTGTAACGCCAAACGCGACGTTAAATCGGCCACGCGCTGCGCATTGTTGAACAGAGCCCGGCTACGGTTTCCACCTATTTCGTCCACAATTGCATACTTCATCGTATAATATGCACGCAATCAGTTGAGGATATCCGAAATTGCTCTGTGTCCGGATTTCATTATTCAAACCCTTCTCTCTACGCGTTCCGCCTTGTTGTACACTCCCCCCACTCCAGCCGCCGCGCCGCCCGTATTTTCCCGCGGGCGTGCAAGCGTCACAAATAATTCCGTCTCTGCATAAATCGTGGAAACAGCGTTCCACGCTCCGGTGGGAAGGGGGAGGGTCGAATTTCGGGTTAGGCCAGTTCCGCCCTAAATACGTCGCGCCGGACCTTTTGTGGCGCGAGGATTCCTCTCGCTGTGCTTTTCGATATTCAATTCCAATTGTGTTTATCACCACCCCGTCCCTTCCCCTCACCCTATCCCCTTGCTCTCCCCTGCGCTTCCTCCGCAACTGTCTCTCTCCCGTTCCCTTTTTTTCCCGGCGAGGTGTACAGGACGCAGCGCGACCGTCCGTCCATACGGATTCCTAGCCGCGTTCCTCTCGACGTTGTACCCCGTCCGGCCGATCGAAGCTTTATTGCCCGCGCCGGCCAAAATCCCCGTGCGAAAATTCCGCTCGGCTGTCGTTTCCGTATCCGCCGCGGAATTGGACATAAATTTACGGCGCTCCACGCCCCGTTGTCCTCCGTTCGCGTGTCTACGTGTCCACTTTCTCTTCCCCCGCGCCCCTGCGCCAAACCTTCCCCCTCCTGACTGGATCCGAATCGCGCGCTAATTGCGAGCGCGCGGGAAGCGACGCGTCGCGACCGTAGCGCCGGCGCTGTAGATGTGTCTCGGCGATAAACGCGCGGGAATGGGTGGCGATCGGCGAACCCTCGCCGTGGGTAGGCTTTTTAAGCTGACCTTGGGCAGATACCCTAGCGACCACTCGATTTCTGTTTCCTGGAGGAAGCTGGCACGCCCCAGTGCGTTCGTTGTGAAAGAGAGGCGGCATGAGGTGTTGGTGCCACGATTGCATCGGATTGATCTTTTTGCTGGTCGAGGATTTCTGGTGTAAGTCCTGTGCTTTTGGAATACGACGCCGAGGTTGGGACTTTTTCCAGCCAGTGGCATCTTCATTTCTTTACTACTGATACGGCCGTTGGATATTTTTTGACCCACTCGATTTTTTTTAAACTGTGCAGGTTTGTCAAGGACATCGGTGGAAGTATCAGGCAATTATTTTTTCGTGCCTGTTTTCGATTCTTCAGGGTGAAAACATTCCTTGAAGGTTAATGTGTGATTTCTTAGTTTCCTGTATATCTTGAAAACTGCAGTAGGTATGAAATAATTATTACAAAGGAAGCTTAACGGCTTTTTATGTTCTATAAAATTGTATAATCGAATTGTTTAAAATTTGTAATTTAAGTAGAGAAATTTTCCCCACCATGAATTTCAAAAAATTAGATTACATACACTGCGTTCCATATAAGAGTGTACAAACGCCCCTACCGATTTGCGACCGACCTGCGCAGCTCCCACGGATCTGACACACGCGATTGGTCGTAGCAATTTCGCGATTGGTCATAGCACTTTCCCTGCTGGTTTACTACCAATCAACAATGTGTCCCTGCGCGAAACGAGTACGCTCTAATGAGAAACGCAGTGTAGCTTCACAGAGCATAAAAGAACATCAAATTTTCTTTACAATTTTTTGATATCCACTATAGTTTTCAAGATATACTGGAAAATAGAAAGTCACACATTAACCTTTAGGGCAGTGATGGCGAACCATTTTGAGAAGTGGGTAAAATTTTGTTCATTATTTTTTTTAATACTAGCCTGTGGGTCACTAAGTCAGTGGCGTCACTTGGAAAAGGGTGGTGGTAAATAATTTGGAAACACTGAAAATTTGTTAACGGAAAAACTTAACAGTTGACCCTTTTTTGGGTTCTCACTTTTAAAATCCTCTAAAAAGTTTTGCGTTTCCTGAAAATGTAACACTTGGAAATATTTTTTTTTATAAATTCGACATTAGATATTTATAGTTTAATTGTTTAATATTTTCGATTGTCTGTTCTCTCTTTTATGATATAAAAAATAAGTTTATAAAAATCAACGCGTGGGTCATTTAAAAAACCTTCGTGGGTCAGTGTCTGACCGTGAGTCATAGGTTCGCCAGCACTGCTTTAGGGAGTGTTTTCACCCGGAAGAACCGAAAACGGGCACAAACGAAAAATTTCCTAATAGGTACTTCTACAGTACCTATTGTAGAAGTACTGTTTGAGGTTCTCTACAAAGTTGTACAGTTTAAAAAAGGTCGGAATGTTCAGGTAACCCATCTTTCCTTGTAAGTAGTAGGTAGGTATGTATTACGCGCTCCTTATCATCATGTTAAATGTGTAGGTGAACTAAAGACCATTGCGGGATTAGCGATTAGGGATTTTTTTAATTGGCCAGTTAAACAGCTAAAAAAGTGGAGGAAGGGTGTGTCAGTTGGGCCTGGGTTCAGCCTGTCCCTATTTATGATCGCTTAGGATAGTTAGGATCGCTCACGATTTTTATTGCTTCTCTACGTTCCCTGCCAAAGTATCCATTTCTAAAGTCTCTTAACTTGCTTCCTTTAAATAGGAGTTTCATATCCCACGGTTTTTTACTGTCATCCTACGGTTAAAAGTCTAAAAAGACGTGACTCACACCTGGATGCCTACGACCACCGCTGATCAACTCCGAAATCCTCGGATCCCTTCGTCTTTCTATAATGAAGCCTGTCGATGGGGACGACGTTGGATGATCCGCCAGGATAATGCAAGCCGCGTTTCGTAAACACCGTTCGCCGCGGAACAATGAACGTCACGCGCAACGCGCGCCGAACAACATGGGTGACCTGAAATGGAGGCAGCAGAACGGAACAAAACGGATGCCTTCGGTTCTATCTGCGATCTGCGCCGAACGTTGCGCCAATACCGTTGAAAGCTGTAACGCGCTGGATCGGGGCGGGGGTAGGGCCGCGCGAACAAACGACCCGGCTATCTGCGCGCCGTTCTTAATCATAATTACGCAAGTTGGCGGGCAAGTGCGTGACAGGGGCAACGAGGCAGCAGCGTTATCGCGGCTTCACGGTCTATCGCATTGTCGGCTTGTCGGCGGCTGTTCGTCTTCATCAGCGGTCCCGCCGTGGAAAAAAGGCGCGCGCGCGATATCGCCGCGGCCACGTTACGCGGGCCGTCGCGACCCGTTGCCGGAAAAGGACGCGGGCATGCGTGAAAAATGGCCGCTCGTCGGCCGAATCAACGAGCCGATTCGAAACGGAGAGCTGGCGCGCCGGCCAGAATTAACGACGCCCGACGTCGTTGCACGCCGACGAAAACCCCGCGTGCCCGGCGCGATCCGGCAACGATAGCCTGTAATTAATAGAACGCTGGGAACCTCTAACGAGAAAATATCGGGGCAGCCAGGCCCCGATTTCAACGCGAAACATCGGCCACGTCCGATGACTGTCGAAATGCCACTGCTTTCGCGCATGTTTGCTGTGTCAGGACACGACCATTCGCTATGTTGTTTTGTATCAAGGCTGAATTAATGTTTCATGGGTTTCCGGTGACGATCTCTAATGGTGACGTAGGATTTACTCATTTCTTTATTTACGGAACAGGAACTCCCATTGTTACGAGAAACGTACCCACCCATGTTCTTGGGGAACATAATATCACGCAGCTAATAAAAAAATTTTCAAGCATAAATGGATTTATGCTGCATATTTGACGTAGAACTGCGGTTGTGGCTCTGACGCCACGTGACAAAGGAAGTTCGGTTACCCGAACATTCCGATTTTTTTTTAAACTGTGCAGATTTGTAAAGCTCTGCATCTGATGGATGTAGACCCAGACCTCAATCGAAGTATCAGGCAATTTTTTATTTGTGCTTATTTTCGGGTTTTTGGGGTGAAAAAAGCCCTAATGGTTAATGAGTGTGTTCCTATTTTTCAGTAGGTATATCTTGAAAACTATAGTACATTCTGTCTGGCCGTGCCCGTTTGCATCGAGCTGAAATCAAATCAAACCTTGTTAATTTTCGCGACGCTGCCAGCTCGCGCAGATTCAACTGATAATAACGGTTCATATAGTTTTACATGCAGTGTTTATTCCTCTATATCTAACGCTATAAAAACTATGCTTCTATCTTTTTCCGTTTGCGAGCAATAACGGCGAAATGGGGTTGCACTTTTCGTGACATCCAATTCTCACATTTACCCTCCGTAGCCGTTGCAGGGTAAGATGTAGTTATACGTGAAAAAGCTATCGTTTATCCGAAAAGATTCTGCAATAACGAGCCCACAGTCCCACCAATTATGCTTAACGCAATCAGATCCCGAGCGGTGTCGGACACTACCCCAGAAAATATAGTTTGCGATCCCTGTGTCAGCTGAATTATCTGCCGAACGAGTTCCTTTGATCTGCAAACCCCTCGTGACAAAAGCCTCGTTAAAGGCATCGATCGTTGGGAGCGCGGGGGGGGGGGGGGGGGCCGGCGCGGAGAGTGAAAAAAGCTGGCGGAAGAACAGTTCCTCGACAGCCTGAGTTAACAGGATCGAAGATAAAGCCGATCCTTTCCGGTCGACCACGATTCGGTCTGCACACGGATGTGCCCGCCGCGTTCTCAGGGGTTGTAAGTTCACGTATCAGCCGGAACGGCTGGAAGTTTCATGCTACAGCAGCATTACGTGACACAAAGTCCCGTTCTCGTATTACGAGCCGTGTGGGGCTAAAAGGGGGCGTGGGGGCTTATAACAGGGTACGCGTGGCCCCGTCAGGTCACCCGTTGCACATTGTGCCTTCCCGCTAGCCACCTTAGACGCGGTCACGTCGGGGTTACGTAGTTTGAGACGCGGTACAGCGCCGAACAAAAGCGGCCGGGGGGTAGGTTCCACGAGTTTGCATTTTGAATTTTGCACTCCTGGCACCCCCCTCCTCTGTGGAAACGAAGGCACGCTTTTGGCGTCGAGATCCCATTTATGACAATTCCGTGCCAGTCGCTGCTCGCCTTCTTCTTTCGGCAGAGATGAATACTGGGGGAAAATTCTTCACTTTTAAGGCAGATTTTAGTCGTACCGTTTAAGACTCACCCGAGGTGGGGAGTACGGTGACTCGGCCAGCGCGTTTCCGTGACTACCACACCAAAATGTTGTGCCGATGTACTCGCGTGACGGTTATCGTTGTGGCTGGCCAGCTCGAGTGTAATCAGAGAAGAATCGCGTAGCTGACGGCTCTTTAGGTCGATGATTTTATGCCCAACGTATCGAAGGTAACGTCTTGATTCCCCTTGGTCACGTGGGTCGCGATTAAACTACATTCACGAGCTTAGGATGGAGCTGAGGCGTAATTGGATGGCGCGTACGCCGTCTCCATCTTGCACGGTTGATCGCCAGCGTGAGAATTAATCCCTTTCTCTCCTCGTTCTCTTTACGTGCCAATAAAGGGAAGGGCACTTTCATTAACTCCCTATGTCCGAAATTGCCTAGCCGGATAAAGAGGGAATTTCTTTTCGTGTAGATACACGGTATCGCCGAGAATGATCTATCAGCGTAAGGAAATGATTATCCTTGTCGCAGAGGGAAGATTGTCCCTGCTCCGGAGAATGTTCCAGCTTAATTGAACGATCAAACGCTGGAGATAAAAGTATTTAACGATAGGAAAGTGTATATATTAGGGAAAGGAAGAGCGTACGAGATGGGTTCGTGATGAGTCGACTGTGCGATACTCTTACACGATAACAGTGTTCACAATAAGTCTTGCACAATAAAAGTTGCAACATTACCTCTCATTAACGCCCTCTGATAATCTCTGTACACCTCGAGGTAGCGCAGTGTGACAAAATGGGAACAGAAGAATGGGCAAATATTCCCAACGTAACGTTTAAACGGAGTATAATGACAAATAGCCTAATTACACTTTCGCGGCACCCCTACTACTCCTTTGTAATATATCTAATACGAAACTCGTCGCGAGTGAAGAGACTTTTATCAAAACGACACCTCGATCAATCGAGATGTCCCTCTGACTTACGACATCGCGTATGCGCTTGCGTCTTCACGACCATGCCGCGCAACGTCGACGCTCGAAGGTCGCCGGACTTGAACTTCGGAACCCAGTTTATAATTCCAGGCTCCCGAGGGGCGTAAGGGATCGTCGTGGAAGACCGTTTCATAAATTCAGGCGTAATCGAGACGAGTTCAGACGGGAGAGACGCGTCTCGACGCGTCGAGACGAGGATGAGACCGTGGCGCGGGTGTTTCAGGGACACTTACGCGTGGGTCGGACCGGAACTGGCATGATTCACGTCGAGGAGAAGTCGTGAGACTCGTGGAATACCGGCTCCGTTGGATGGGCAATCGTGCCCATTCGACGTGTTTTCGAGCGTATTTCTACGTGTGCACGCGTGTCACCCGAGGTCCTCCACTTTCGCGACATTGTTTCGAATTTAGGGTAGACGCACCATTTGTGGCCACTTTAAGAATTTCAGTGATTTTCGCCGTAATTATTCACGTTTATTAAAACAACAGCAAACCGTTTACTGACTTCTTAAAAAATATAATATTTTTCCGTGTAAGCATTACATGAAACCTTATATTTCTGGCGGTATAATATTCCGCGATAATTATGCACATGGCCAAAAACAGTGCAATGGTCACAAACGGTACATCTACCCCATTCTGTTTTAATCATTCTCGTTTCCTCTGTGGTATGATCAGTCTTTTGTGGCTCTTGGATCAGTGGAGGATCTGTTTGCACAAGTCACTTATGTGCTTTATGCCAAGTGCCTCAGACATGTTAACATGCTTTCTACTTCTTTCTAGCATTGCTAAAAAATATCTCTGATAAGTATATTAAATACCAGCTGTGAGCCACAAAAGTGTATCGTGTGGAAAAAGGATTGCAGTACGTCCTAAGCTTAACTTGTATCCTCTAACTACATACTATTATCGTATTATGTATATTTTATTAAGTATGATTCCTCTATAATTATACATTTAGGTTGCTCCCAGCGCATGCGTTTCTAGAGTTCAATTCACATCCATTTCATTTTTGCATAGTATATCTATGAACGTTGTCATCTTCTCTATAGCCACATCCACGTACTCTGCAGGGATGAGAAGTTGACTAGTGGGACGGTACAGAGGACAAGAGGTTTACTCCGCTCCCTCAGCCTGACCCCACCTTTGACGTGATCCGATTTGTAGATGTAACCATTTCGGTCAATAACGAAAATACGTGTGACCGGAGGTAGGGCTATTAAACTCTAAACAGTGGTGGTGCTACTAGACTTCAGTCAGACCCGCATTCCTTTGCCTAACCGACTTCCCATCTCTGCACAGTAGGAACTTAATGCCTAAACGTACTTTTCATAAAGAAAGGCGGAAAAATGTATTTTACTTCTCAATTCTCCATTATTTCACAATAATAGAAAGTACGAGCATATTAAAATAAATTTTTCATTTGTTCCAATATTGTGGAATGTAAGTTAGGATATTAAGCAAATTAAATTTAATATTTTTTTATAATACTTCTTTACCCTCTTATTACATTGTTACTCTTCAAAATTTTTACTGCTGTTCTGTAGTATATAATTCACCTAAATGGTCACTTGGCAATAGTCGCTGCAACGTAGCATTTTTTTTTTAATATTTCAAGGAAAGTTATAGTCCCCGTTAATTGCACTCCTCATAGCTTCTCAAGAACCCTATTGCTCGATAAGAGTTCAGCATCGGGTCCCGATATCCAGCATCGTCCTACGTACATATCTGCCTATCTGCCTATAATTCCACTTAATTTTTCTCTCCTCGCTGAAACGTATCCGCAAATACGTATCTCGTTCCCTCTTACATCAGGCAGCGTCGTCCAAAAGAGAAGACAATGGCGCGTGGGTTGAGGCAATGTGTCGAGGCGTAGCCGAGTAACATACGTAGATAGTCTTAGGATGGTCGTAACTAGCGATGGGCACTCAATGCTCCTTCCTCGAAAATTTCGCGATCAAACCCATCACGTCCACCAATTTCCGTGTGCATTTTCCAAAACTCAGTAGTTCCAAGTATCTTCAAAGTCTTCACCACCATGAACAAGTCGATCTAACACATCGGTCTATAATTAAAAGAATCAGTAAAAAAAGGTAACTTTAGCAAAAAGCTACCAAGTACTACATTCTATCTTTCCTTTGTCTTCTGATATTGAAGGGATTTAAATAGGTACTCCTCCATTTTACCTTTGAAAGCTCCACCTTTCCTGGACATAAAAACACCTCCCAAACGTCTTAGAAGTACCGTCCATGTCAGTAACCATATCTGGAAAATCTCACACGAACCAAGTCCAAAGGAAATAGAGATTAGACGATAGGAAGCTCTCCGCTTCTAAGGCTGCTTTAACTTATCCTCTTTACCCGACCAGCATCTCGAGTCGTAGGTAATACATCCCCGACAGGTCACAATTACCAACAAGAAATAACGAAAAGAGAAACTACTCAACGATCCACATCTTTGAAACTCTAAATGGTAGGAAGAGCCCGAACATATGTTCGATGTGTCTCGTGGCAAAGTGCGTTTCGAGCCGCGTTGTTCCCATCGCTAGACAGAACGCGATCTCGCCAGTGACGTAAGACGAAGCCCGCGGTACTTAACGATCGCTGCCATTGCACGTTAAAACGATTACTTCCGCTGCCCGTGGAGGTGGAGATACATCGCGAGGTCTAGGGGCGATGTAGCCTCGTGAGCTTTGTCCGGTATACGTGCTTACGAGCCGTCCACGAACATCCTGGTCTGCCGTGTCCCTCCCCGACCGACGGATATATGTATTTCCAAAGCTGCGCTCGTAATGCCAGCGAACGGCCACTTTCGACACCGATATACGTACATACTCGTCACCGCAAACTACATAGAGCCATTCGAGCGACCCAGTTCTCGCTCGTCCTTTGCGACGTGCAACTTGCGCGCCCGTTAAACTTTCCTGCCACCTTCCGAGCTTTAAACTTACAGGCTTAGGGTTACGTGAAACGCGACGCCATTTTGCTGGCAGATAGCGTTCCCGCGCGGCACGAATTAATTCGTTTCGGCGTCGCTGATGGAAGGGTAAAGGCAGGGTTCACGTTTCCTCCAGACTCTTGCTGGATAAACGGCGGCCCTTTGGTTCTTTCGACGACACGCCCGAGCGAGTTCGCTGATGATTAGCGTGGATGAAGTTTGAGCTGAATGATTACGCGATGATGGAGCATCGAAGAGTAAAGTTCAAATGTTTGTCGAGTTGGGTAGGAGCCATTAAAGTACGGGGGTAGTTGGATTATGTACGGCGCCTGTCTTTCTGGGATTAACCCTTGAGGGTACAAGGGTCAAGTACACCGCATATGTTTTTTACGTTCTTACACCCCAGAGACCTAAACCAGACCTTGTCCATCTTCAATCATTTATATCTCAGACTGTACTGCATTGATTGAAATGTTTTTTTCTTGTAATTGATAGGCCAAAGATCGAAGAATAACACTGTGTAGGTTGGATAATCCTAAATAGGTGTGTAAGAAACATTTGCGTAAAAATGTAAAGTAAGAAATTTGAAGTTTCGTGGAAAAGGGCTTTTCTTTGTAAAATTGTATCTTATTTGCAAGAAAAGATCGAAAGATTTACCCACAACGAAATAGAAAGGCCGTGAGTTGAGCTTTATAAAAAAGTATAATTACTTTGCAAAGTAAAGATAGTGAAATTTTTTTTCGAAAATGTTTTAATAATTTATTTTTTTTATATTTAATAATAGTCTTGTTGCTTCTAATCACATTTTTCTTTTTTATACCTGTTTGATGGTACATACCTATGTCTCTCGTTAAACTAACGAATACGCCATACCTCTAGTGACAGTTGTGCACGCCAGTGGAATAAACGGGCGCGATAATGCCCATAAAGATCGTACACAACCTGATGCATTTTAAAATACAGATATTATTCCAACGTTGCTGATGTCATGCGTGAAAAATTCGTAACCACTGTCTTCCTGAGAAGGTCTGCTAATTTCTCTGTCTCATAGCGACGCAGCGTGGAAGGGGATAATACCGTGGAAGTGGCTCCATTCGCGGACGGAACGGGGACAAATTAGGGTTGCCACGTTTTAAAAAGTATAATCCAAGACAATTATAAACGAAAAAGGGCTCCAGAGTATACGTTTCATCTAACTGAGAGTGGTGCACAACATCTAACTAATGCTGCAATCCAAAATATGATACCTCTATATGAATAAGTAAATCAAAAATATAAGGCAAAATTAAGCTAGAATATTTTATACATACCTATATACCTATGCACACAAGCAGTGGCGCATCCAGAAGGGGGGCGTCGGGGCCCTGGCAACCCCCCAAAGAATGGGCTTTGTAAGAAGAAAAGAAAATTGAATTTTATTCGTTAAATAAATTTTTATAATCACCTAATAAATATTGAATTTGAATTAAAAATATTTTTATCCGTTTAACTCGCCCCCCCCCCCCCCAAGATTAAATTCTAAGTGCGCCACTGCGCACAAGGGTAGAGTTGGGCATTATTCGAATAAATTTTTATTTTAATAATCTTTAAATAAAAATTTCGACTAAAATGAAAATATCTAAAAATAAAGAAAATGATCTCGAATTAGAATTGCGAATAAAATGAAGTTATTCGAGAATAACGAATGATTTTTTATTGGAATAATGCGCAACTCTGCTCAATGGTAACCATAACACTAAAGGAAATAGACTCTCAACGAAAAAGTTCCATCGAAAAGTTACAGTCACTTTACTACCCCCAAAATCTTAACCTTACCCAAGTAAGAAAATATTCATCGCTCGGATTTTAGTGCCGGACGGCGTATTCCCAGACAAAAAAGAACGCATAACGTCCATCGTTATTTGCGCGTGTGAGTTTCAGTTAACGTAACGGTGGAAATTCACGATGAGGCAAAAATATCGTGTCTCACATGAGACTTTAATTTAATTGAGACAATTATTTCATTATATTATTACTTTGTAATTATTTTATCATTAGTTTCACGAATCTAGACTCTCGCGAAACAAGTTCCATGACATATTTTCAAAAATTTCATCTCTCGCGACAATTTCCATTATTTACATTTAGTTGTTGCTGAGATGTTTCTCTTATGATAGAAAGGTCTCGTGTAAAATCTCATGGTGAATTCGCACCTTAACTACCGTTTGGGCCCGGGTTAGGCAAAGTTAAAGCATTACCACGGACACTTTTCGACTGGCTCTCATAGAACGTATTACACATTCCAATGATCGTAGGACTGCCCTACCGAAAGTGGGACGCGTGGCAAGTCCCGTGTAAATGTACACAGAGGCTGCTCACAGCTTCGTTGCGCTGCGAAACGCTTAGACACAAAGCGGCGGATAACGCGCGTATATGCAGCCAGAGCAAAGTGACGGCGTGGGTGGGTGAGCAGAGGGGGGGGGGGGGATTGGCGCGTGTATCCGTTATGGTATACACGTGTAACCATTACCGAATGGTCGGTCGGTGAGCACTGACATTCCAGCTGCATTCCATGGCTAGCTCGATTCCCAGTCTCTCCGTTCTCCCTTCTTCTTCCACCTCCTCTTCCTTCCCGCTTCCTCCTCTCTTTACTTCACCACAATTTTGCTCCCCCACCCCCTGCTGCCCCGCTGTTTCCATCACCCCCAAAATTCTCCAACGAGATCTCATCCCGCTTCTCTCCCCATTCCTTTGGGCAACACGCTTCAGCTTCGGCTTACCGTCTCTGTCTTTGATCCGGGAAATTCCCCCTTCCCCCCGACTTTTCGTAACTCACCCTAGCGCTCCCCTCGTCGCGATTCTTCTGTTTATAATCTTTTTTCTTAGCCGCAAACCCTTCATCCCGGCGCGAAGCGGTCGCGATTCTTCTGCCCCCAACTTTCCCTCTCTCTATAGTTTTTTTTTGTGATTTTGTTGTAATTGTATCTTTCGAGTCTGAGTTTGAGTTCTCGGGTGCTGTACCGTTACGGTGAAATCGGTGTATGTAGTAATGATATGCGAGTTTTGATTGATTCTACTTTTAAGTAGTATAATACTATAAATGTTTTAAGGTACGAATAAAAATTCAGGGTAAGGCCATCGAAGAGCTCAAGTAAATGTATTATGAATGAAAGGTGCAATTTGGCAAGTTCGCCTAGGGCGCAAGAAAGGCTCGAGCCGGGTCTGTTGCTTGAGAAATGTAGAAGGAATGAGGGATTTGATTGTTCGACATTCGATAAGAACGTAATTTGTGACACAACTGAATAGGGGTGGCTCTATACGTGAAAATGAAGCGAAAATGTGGACTAAGGCATATTTCAGTAACGATTTATTCCTGAGGAAATCGATCGTGAAGATTTCTCTAATACACGCGGACGTTAATACTACTTGCGAAACGTGTCTGTCTGTTGCTGGCAGTTTCTACTTAGCAGCGTCAATAAGCATTAGCAACGGTGTTGTTCGAATGGTACATCTATCTACAGATTATTTTGCCCCCATTAAATACACTATTACATTAATATTGGTGATGGTGATATAGTACCTATATTTTCAACATTTTTAAACTTTACATCACTAACGCAAAAAGTTTCGCAAACATTTGAACCTTAAAAAGCCTGGACATAGAAGAGTAAAAGTCTAATAAAAGACTAATAACAATAATATTGAAATAATACTAGCATTCTTACTTGCAAAACAATTTTCAAAAAAAAATATGCATGGAAAATGTACAAAATAAATTCACGTAGTATATTTTCCTCTTTGTGCGGATAAAAACGGGCGATCGTTGTCAAAAGGGGAGCGGGATGTCTTTTGTCCTCGCTAAAGAGGTAATTACTTATCGGAATAGAAAGACCGAACTGTGGTGTACGTTTGCAATACCTAATCCCTTTTGGATATTATTAAACCTCCCTCTTGTTAGCTACCCACTCTCCAACAGTAAATTACTAGAGTCTCATAACGGGAATATCCGACGACTTTTCTTTGTCCGGGCCCCTTTTTATCACTCTTCGGTTTCACGGCCTCGTGCGAATCGCGATCCCCGGAATCTTTATTAAAATGCACAGGGGCTTGAAGGCCGCCACCCCTTCCCACCCTCGCCACCAATCCCTCGACCTCTTTACGCTCTTTTTCAAGTCACCCTGAATTACGTCGCTACATCTCGCGGCTCTTACGACTGAAACTCATTATGGGATCTTTGGCGCGCCGGAACGGTGTCTGCGGCCACCGTAATTGCAATTTGCGACTATGCGAACACTTCTACGACCTCGCGCAATTCCACGAAACCATTGGACAATTGTTGGGTGGCTCTTTGACACCGCGAAAGAATTCGGTTGGGTCGAGTGCATATAGCCAGGCAAGACTATTACTTAATTAACGCCTGGTTGGTTGCTCGCTGAGACCTTCCTGCGAGGAGAAGCAATCAAACTTGAAGAAGGTGCCGGGAATTTTAATAACGAGTTCGTGCGTTTGTTATGGACAAAAGTACTTGAACATCGGGAAACGCTACGTCACACGCCATCTTATGTATTAGTGATTAGGAACATTTCGTGTAAAGGAAATGTTCCAAATTGACAATTTTAAGGATCTGTGTTTTTTAAACAATTTTGAAAGCAGCAAAGTGATGACTTAAACTCCCACTAATTTCGCGTGGACTACGCCATATCTCAAAGCGACCAATTTTCATAATATAGACTCAACAAACTTGTTGGAAATTAGGACCCGGAATGTTTTGAACAATATCTTCAAAAGATCCTAACAAATGCTAGCTAATAGTCTTTTTCTAAGCTTATAGAAGTCTGCACATAAAGTGCGAATTCTCGCGGTAAAAAAAGTTCAATCTCCGAACGTGACTTACGTTCGACCATCAACGCGAAGGCTACCTCTCATCGTTACGAGATTCCGCCTAAATAAGGCCGATTGCAAATTGCAATATCGCCGGTGGAACGACCCCTGAAACTTACGTCCGACGCATTCCCAGGGAGCAAGCCGCGTGCTGTGTAATTACGCGTTGCCGTCAACGAAACGTTTTCATTCGGTATCGCGTCGATCTGTCCGGCGAACGGCCACTAAAATTGCCCCCATAAAATCGTTTCCTAACTACAATGTAGCGTACAAATTGCCGTTAACCCCTCTACGCTCGTTTTAATATCGACCCGTGGTAATACCAGGGCGATCTGGGAGAGCCCGCTCCTTGGAGTCTCTCCACTTCGCCATTAGCAATCGACGTATCGGTGATTCTTTTCGCATCATTGTTCTGCTCGATACTGCAATGTACAGAAGAAAAGTGAACCAATAGTTTCAGTAACAAAGATTTCTTAAATTAAATATAAGCCCCGTTTCACACATTCACGGCACCCGTTTTATACGGCTCCGTTTATGCGATAAAAGGAACGAAGATCATATGAGATCTTTCACACTTGCCGTCGCCACATAGACGGAAGACTTCTATATGATCTTCGCATTTTTTTACCGCGAAAACGGTGCCGTATACACGGATTCCGTGTAGGTATGTGTGAAACGGGGCTAAGAGTACCAGAACGTTGGCGGGAGCTATACTTAAATTCGGCTTGGTTGGTGTTGAATCGAGTCTGACTTGACTGTAAAATAGTGATGAATTGGGGCACAGAAGATAGCGTGAGTTCTAAGAGTTTTCGAATTTGGAAAAGGGATAATAAAATAAGGCGGGGGCGTAGATGTAATCTCACTGTCAGTGGAGGATATAAAAGTTACAGCTACGGATAATATATAGTAATGCAGCATTTACGAGTAAATACGAAGGAAGTTGAGAAAGTGAAAAATGTAGACATGAGGATTCAGGTGTAGGTTAGAAGTTCTCATATTAAGTCGGGTCCACATTTGTTACTGCACCTCGC
The DNA here is from genome assembly GCA_944738655.2 of Andrena hattorfiana. Taxonomy (NCBI): domain Eukaryota; kingdom Metazoa; phylum Arthropoda; class Insecta; order Hymenoptera; family Andrenidae; genus Andrena; species Andrena hattorfiana. The sequence goes on along the minus strand of OX122893.2, from coordinate 11,570,704 downwards.
TCTGTTACCGCGACCTGTTACCGTGACCGCGATAACAGACCGTGATGCGGTAACAAATGTGGACCCGGCTTAACGGTATATTTCGAGCAGTGACGCTGATACGCGAAAGACGATTGCACTCTCATTAGAAGAGAAGCCACTAGCAATTCATTCGTCCTGTACTCGAATGCCGCTGCTTATTTGAACCGTACGTGCGGACAGAGCCTAACGATTTCATGGAGCCGGGAGCAGTTTCCGGTACTATCGTTCCGTCATCTTTGTCTCTCTCTGTTCCATGCTAGGCGTGTGTTCCGCGTTCGATGGCAAACGAAGGAGAGATGGTCGACTTTATAACGCGATTTGATACCGAGAAAATCTCCGCGGTGAATTGGTACGTGGCTGGAATATTCCCGACTAACGGAATCCTCGACGGTTCCGTGGAGTTACGCGGGTGAACCCCGCGACGATTCGAACCTCGCGTTCGAAATTTCTTCGCGGCACAGACCCCTCCACGAGATTGCGATCTTCGGTGACTCTTTGGTTCATCCCTTACTTGTTGGGAAATACGAGGATCGCGCGATATCCCACTCACTTTCCCCTTGGTGTACCTAAACGCAGATCTATTTGGAAATTCGAGGCAGCTGCTTTTTACGTACGCTACTAAAGTGAAGTGTTTAATATCGCAGTGGTATAAGGGGGAACGCCGAGGGTCGTAGGAATCCCAAGCAACGCAGTCTCGTGGAACGCTGGCCTCTGCAAGGAATCGAGAATTAATTTTCTTCGGTGCTCCATCAACTACGAATAGAATTCCTACTACAATTGTCCTCGATTATAATATTTATAATTGCTCCTAAATTGTACTTTTATCTAGGATTTACTTTAAACGCATGAATTTAGTTTGAAACTAATATTAAAATATCCCCCAAAGTAATTACTTTTGTGCATAAATATTTTAGCATTTTGTTAGAAAGAATAAAGAACTGCATTGCAAAATATACACATATGGTTCTATCTAAAACAGCGAAGTTGCCAAATATTTCCTTTACTCCTCCGCCTAAAAGAAGGCTATTTACATAAATTTGTCCCCCCCTCCCCTTCCCCGGAGTTATTCAATATTTTTATGAAACATTTTTCGATATCATCAATAATTACGAAGATATTATTATCGAAAAGCCATTGCGAATATTAAAATTGGTGATGTCACAAAAGATTTCAAATTTTATATACGCTGCCCGAAATTTCCATAACGCCATCATGTTTATTGGCAAAATCGTATATTTATTTCATACTATTGATAAGTTTGTGTATCAGACCATTTTGGGAGAATTAAAAAACAGCATATAGATCGGTTGCGATAATAGAAGTAATATTTATTTAGAAGAAAATCGTAAAAATAGAATTTATCTACAAAAGCGTGTGGCTTTATAGAAATTTCGCAGTTTATTTCTTGATAAATTCTATTTTTACGTATTTCTCCTAAATAAATGTTACTTCTATTACTGCAACCGATCTATATGCTGTTTTGTAATTGTCTCAAAATGGAATAAATAGTATGGAAAAAATATAAGATTTTGCCAATAAACATGGTGGTTTTATGGAAATTCCGGGTAGTGTACGAAGACCACTTTCGTTTTTTAACCGACTTCAAAAAGGAGGAGGTTATAGATTCGACCCTTATGTTTTTTTTTTATTCCCTCATAACTCCTCAGAATATGGACCGATTTTGACGATCTTTTTTTTTATTCGAAAGAGGGCGATGCCCCGGTGGTTCCATCCTACACTAAATCAACATTGGCCCAATATTTTGCCAGTTCTGGTTAAAAATAAAGACCATTGTTACCTAATTATTATTATTTTATGTATGTACGCGCATATCTCCTCAGCATGTTATGTCAATAGGGGAGAGTCGTGCACTACCGACCGCTCTAAGTTTTTTTGTTATATCTTGGAGTAGAGTCGATAAAAATCAGAAATTCAAAAACGTGTGTGTAGTATAGATGGAACTTAGTAAGAGGAGGGAAATTATTTTTGTGGAATTTAATAATAAGAATTGATAATTTGCAAAAGTAAAAAAGTTGTAATTTCTAGGAAACGAAAAATTGTCGTCCTGTACGGACCAACGATTAAATTAGTAAAAAGTTAAAAATAAAAAAATTTAAAAAAAGATTAAAACCGACTTCAAAGAAATAAAATTGCACTAAAACGTAAAAATAATTTTTTCCCTTACTTAACCTACGACGCTCATATTTTTTAAGTCGATGTCTCATCATTTTCACTGTGTAAATCTGACGCCGACTTAAAAAATATGATAGTCGTAGATTAAATAAGGGAAAAATTATTTTTTACTTTTTAGTGCAATTTTATTTCTTTTAAGTCGGTTTTAATATTTTTTTTTAAATTCTTTATATTATGAAAGAAAATGATCCCTGTAGTCACTCGTTCATTTCTCGGTCGCACAAGCCCACGGTGCACTTAATAATAATTAAAATTGCATCAACTTATTGTCTTCTTATTTTTTCATCCTTAGCCCGAGTGCAATGACGAACGTTTCCTGATCAATTCACAGTCATTTCCGAATGATGGGATTATTCATCGCCACATTTAGCGCTTCAACGAAGTGAGAATTTCAAATTAATTTCGTCCTCCTAAACAATTGAAAATATACTTCCAAAGTTCGAGCTCTCCATCAATTTCCTTTTTGCCATTTAATGCTCCCCCGACGAATAACTCCACAAACTGCCAATTCCTACGGTGGAATCCCTCGAATTTTCATAACGGATTTATTTTGTCTTTGAGCTGAACCCCCACGGGACCATTCGGTCGTTGCGTGAAGTTAGATTGAGGAGGACCCATCGACGAAAAGTAGAACGGACAGTTATGCAAATCACTACGGTACGTATACGAAAAGTGCATAACCACAGGAACGTCCCTCTGTACGTCCAGCGGCGAAGATCCTCAGGGGAAATTGGCGGGAACCGTGGAAAGTGGGCCCCAAGGGGGGCGCCGAGAAGCTGACGCACTTCTCTTAAGCGAAATGGACCGAGTTCGAGGTGTGGAACGATCGGTGCTCGACTATCTTACATTCCCTTCCAACTACTTTTAAGTGGATTGGATCGAACGGTATCGATGAACGCCGCTTTAATAGAAATCCCAATCGAATACGGCGAATCAAACGCCACCGTGGTTCTCCAGTCTAGTCTGCAAGGAAACGTTCGGCTCTGGCTTCGCTTGTATTCACTGTTCCATTTAACACTTTGCTTTACGACTTTTTTTTTGACATTGCTCGCCCGAAAGAAAGGAAAACAATTCTATTTGATGCTTCTTTGATAATGCAGGGTGTCCAGCCTAGACCAGGTCGACGAATTATATTCTCCACTTATGGAAATACTTTTCAATGGTTTCAAAAAGCAAATACGCTGCAAAGAAAATTTCTTTTACTTATTCAAAAAATTTCAAAGTGCCCTATTTGTTCAGTAAATATAATATTTTCTTTTATGTGTTGTAGCTGGCATGAATGTACATTAAAGTATGTATAGTAGAATAAATTTAAAGTGACTTTGACTCCTACATTTAAAGTCAAAAAGTTATTTTGGGCATGTAGTACTCTTTTACTGATTGCTCCCTTACAAAATATTTCTAATTCATATAGGTATAATATTTTTAGAAAAAGTGTTTGTAAAAATGGTTCAAATTATCTACCACATTCATTTTATTATTCATTTGATTTATTATTAAATAATAATTTATTTTATTATTAAATTTTATTATTCATTATTTGTATTATTTTTAATAAGAAGTCTGCATTGAAAATTCTCATTGTGAGAGTCTGTAAGAATTGATGCTATCAGCAATTACCCAGATTCGAGTACTATTCTACAATAATTTCTCAAATAATGTCAGAGTGTTAACTGAAGCAAACGGTTGATGCAGAGCTTTCAGAACGACTTTGATACTTTTGTGCATTATGCCTCGTGTTTCCCCTATCCTGCCAGTCCACAAGTCGTAAAGTACACTTTTTAAAGTACAGTTCCTTGTACATCATAAGCAATTACGATTAAAATAAATCTTACGAGGTCACTTTGTACACAACAATCTCAATCGACATCAAACACAGCTTTCGCGATAAACGAACGCCACAGACATCTTCCTCTGTAATTGATTCAAATAAAAACACGCCAAATTCACATTCCGAAATTATTTCATACAGCTAAACAAACTATCTAGAAACCCATCTAAATTTTTCACTTCGCGCAGCGTCACAAATTGCTTCCGTAATCGCCGTAGAAGAACAAATTCCCAATAACGATTCGACCGCGGTCACACGATCGCCCCACTTTCCCCATATACGCGTGCGCCAAGGATCAGCGAAGCGTCCATCATGCATGCCCAAACGAGCAAGCGCTCCCCTGTGCAAATTCCATGGGAATGGCGAATGATTAAATTCGTCTTCGGCGGGCCATCTATTGTCGAAGTATTACTGTTGGGGTAGCCGGCAAGCAAATACCTCCCACAGGCTCCTTTGTTTCCCACCTCCTCCACCTAAGTCCTTCCGTAAACCTGACTATTGCTCGGTGTACCTGCGGCTGCGGGAGCCCTCGCCGTCAGAGGAACATCGATTCGTCACGGCGAAGGACGATCCACGAGCAGGGGAGGCGCGGACTCGCGTGAAATTCCCGTATGAATTTAATGGGAGCGCGTCCTTTGTTCGAGGCATCAGTGTTTCTGAAAGGCGAAGCCAGGCCTCATCCCAGAAGCGTTTTATCGAGTCACCGCAGGATACTTCTCTCGTTATCAAGCCAGTCGAGTGGAGCTAGACACACTCGCGTAATTCCCATGCGGACGATCCTATCCTTATCAAAGGGTCTTACATTTCGTCCCCTCCTCGGCCCACCCTCCTTTCCATTTTTCCTATCCTCCTCGGCCCACCTCAGACGGTCGTCCTTTCGATTTTTCTTCCTCCCCATCCTGTCTTCCGCCATCGCGCAAATTATACGCGCGATCGACTGCAAAAGGACAATCGCCGCGGGAGAGAAATGGTACCCGTTTGCCACGCTTATCGTGCCGCCGATAATGAGAATCGCTGTTCGGCTTGCTTCCCCCAGCCTGCGTCGGGGGAAAAATCAAACACTTCGATCGACCTTCTAAATTCCTTTCGAAAGGGGTTGGGGCTAATTTGTTGGAGCGGTGGGGAGGGATTAAGTCTGGGAACGACACGGTCCTCTGACCGGGATGTTCGAAACGTCAACGATAGGGGTTATTGCCTGTCCCTTCGCAATTACTCCCTTTATCTTCAAAATTCGATGCGGAGGTGCCCTGGAAGCTCCATTCCATTCGAATATTCGCTATCTGGTCCTACTAGCACGAACCTCCACTGCTCCACTTTTGCAGGAGATTTTCTATACCCAGCTGCAGGTTCTGTTGTGTGACCGAAGACAAATTTGCTGGTGCTACAACTTCCAACGCACGTTCTCTGCTTTTGAATAAGGGTGCTTGTGTGTGTTTGATACTATTTAGAAGGTTGTACAAACTGTCTTACGTTTGCCAGGGCAATCAAAACGGAGGGAAAAAGAGCGAAGCACAAACTCTGACAACTCAACATTTTCAAGTCTATCGGAGTTTCCAGGAGTTACCAGTCTTCAAAAATTTTCGAAGCTTTTAAGTGTTCATCAAGTTTGCAAGATTGTATTCCAATACATTTTGGAGTCCCTCGAATTTCGGGTTTTGACTTATGAAGCTTTCAATCGACTTAAGGGGACCCTCCTTCTTGAGAAAAATTCATAAAACTCACCTATTTTTCGAGCGTTTAGACCAGAGGGTCCCCTTAAGTCTCATCTCTACCTACATCAATAGCTAGAACCTCTGGCCAAAGCTTTGAAAATAGGGAAATCGCTGTTCGCGTGCCTTTTCAACGGCGTTACTAATGGAGCCACATTGCGAAACACTTGTGGACCGCGTTACGCTGTGCGCACACGTTTCCTACATGGGAATCCGGCGAGTTAAATATTTGTCGGTTATTGGGACACGTTTGTCGATGACGAACGCGGTTTCACAGGTAGAGCCATGTGTGTGCACACACGATACGTAATCGCGTCGCGACGGGTGGCCACTTCCACGCCTCTCGATTTCCGTTTCGCTATTTCTGCTATGTATCGCCCGTTTTCGCCACGTTTACGACCCGGCCCGCAAGCGATTTACACGAAAAGCGCGTCCAAGCCACCGTGAAAACGACGCCAGGCAGACTCGGCCACCGGACAAAGCATTTCCGAGTTTACCATCCTGTTCATCCGCTACCACGCTGCTTACGATCTCTTCTTAGCTACTGTTACATTCGTGTTTCCACGGGGGTCCGTGAATGCTCTTGCTCGAGGGCTGGCAGTTCGACCGCCCTCGCTCTATTCGACGCGACACTCCGCCGAAAATTCTTGTTAGATGTGTGCACGCCGTGTATGTAGTCCTCTTCCCCCTCGGCGAGTTCCCTTGTGACGGGTTAGTTGAGGGATTTTTTTTTTTAAACGAACGATATGTAAAATTTAATACTCCACTTTATTTTCTGTCATTTCTCTTTCCGTTTTTCTTACTTACTTATTTTTATAGCTATGTAATAAAGGGTTTTAACCCGTTGATGTCAAATAAATGAATTATATTAAGAAAATTAAAATTTTACTGCTTTGCAATAGTTATGCATTTCGTTTATACGATTTTTTATACCCTTGGAATGTTATGTTCGGACATTTGCGTGTTTGGGTATTCGTTGTGTTTGGAAATGATGTTTAATCCGCAGGGTGCGTTTTTTATTGAAATATAACAAAGTTATATAGGCTAGATTGCATTTATTAGGTTTCAATGTAAGAGAGGAGTTAATAGTGTTGTAATCTGGGTGTTGAGAATTAGGCTCTGTAATATGGAGGAGGGTTGATTCAAATGTGATGTTAAATGAAAATAGTATTCTGCGTGTAAATTTGTGCTCTTGGATACCTTCTATGTAATTTAGATAAAAGATATACACAGTTTTCCTTGAAAAAATGCTCAATTTGTTATAGGAAACTGTGCCAAGGTAATTATTATTATTTCGAATTTTTGCAAATTGAATACCCGAATGAATGTCTTGTTAAAGATTCCCTTTGCCAAAATATTCGTAGGGTTGAAAGGGTGTACTTTCGTCTATATTAAAAATTATCGTCCAGCATAGGTGAACTTTCGTTTACTCTAGATTGGATTTTCTCAAGCTGCGAGAAATAACCGTTAAGGGGCGAAGAAAAAAGACGCCCAGAAACGGAGACAGAAAAGTAGAAGGAAATCCAGAGGGTATTAGAACGAAAAGGGCAGGACATTACGATTACTTCGAACCGATGCAGTTATCCAGAACTGTGATCACATGAACGATCAGGTTTATACGGTCCTCGGCGTTCAAGGGAAACGATAAGACGGAACTTTTTCACCGCGATCTTTCCGTTGGGAATGCGGTGATCGACTCTAATCGAACCATTCGACTGCAACATATGAATACCATCGTTTTTGTTACGCCTTGGTATTGCTGCAGGTACAATAAAATTGTAACGGATATCTATGTCCTATATCTACATTCTATATTCGATATTGGACATTCGATATTCTATATCTAATATTCTTTTTCTGGTACAAAATGGGTCTTACCCGTGTAAGAATAAATAAATAATATTGGATATTTTATCTTATACTAAAAGCAGAAAGTTTATATGTTTGTGTGTTTGTCTGTCGCCTAAAAACTTTCGAACGGTAAACTCTGAGGCGATGAACCGTACCTCAGCTCATTATGCCTGACTAACCCAGACGAATCTGACTATTTTCGTAAAAAATTTAAAAAAATTTATAAAATCAGAATCTAAATTCCGGGCGAAGCCGAGTAGTAAAGCTACATAAGTGGGTAGTATTCTACATGCGGCATCCGATATTCTATATTCTATATTTGGTGCTTTATTTGATATTCTATGGATCATATCGATGGTTTAGTACACAAATATTGTATGTTCACTTTTTTTGAAATTTGAGTTTTTATATGCCACAAATAGTTCTAGACTTTCTTTATTCTATATAAAAATCACATTTATATCTATTTCATACATTTGCCAAAATTAAGATTTTTATTCACTGTGTGTCCCTGAATTTTATATATACAATAAACAGTCAAGAACTATTTGTGCCGTATAAAAACTCAAATTTCGCAAAAAGTGGAGATACAATATTTGTGCACTAACATCGATATTTCATATTCTATATTCGATATTTTATATACGATATTCTATATTCTATACACTACATTCTACATTCTATTTTATACACATGTATCTTATTTCTTACATGAATGAGTAAATGCAAGATCCTCACGCCATCTACCATCCCTAATTATGAAAAGAACAGTAATTTGCAAAAACTATAATACTGAGTCTGACCCCTCCTTTTCGAATGTACCATAAAGTAAAATTCTCCTTCTATCTATTTCATTAATAACTATCAATTTAATTCCTAAAAGCAGACTCTTATTGCCATCCCTTTTAGCCACTCTCGCTCTATCTATCATAATAATAATACATTACAGAATTTTCTTACAATACCTCCAAACTAAAACTTTATGCAAAAAAGAGCTTCGTCACTTTAGACAAGGGAGAAAAAACAAATATCGCTTCTACATACCATACAGGCTGTATTCCAACTTGGAGGACGGATCTCGCGACATCTGTTCGTCTCAATCTCCTCTACGCCTCTTCCTCCTCTTTTTGTCTCGCGTTCTCCACGAATGCGCGCCTTAATCGCGGTATGCAACAAGATTCCACCAGCGATCGACTCTATCCTGCCTTTTATACTCGTTCCACCGTATATGCCGAGAAATATTTACCGTTTCCCAATAACGCTGCTCCTCCGTTCGCCTTTCTTTCGTCTCCAGCGCCCCCTTGGCCACCGTTGCTCCTCCGAGACGACGAGGGCTGGCCCTAATATGTCGAGTAATAGTCCGTTCAAAATTCATTCGACCGTTTTAGAGGCTGCCGGTATTGGGGGGCTGCGTTCTGCCTCTCGCTCGCCAATTTTACGATCAACCGATACCATTCATTCGCTTCATTGTTCACTTATATGAGCTCTCCAACGTCTTTCCCCAAATGCACAGCGGTTTCCCGGACTTAGTGCGCTCAGAAAAATGTTCAACGATACGTTTCCAATCGGAAGTATTACGTGGAAATATTAATTGCATCACGCGAGTATGCAAAACTTAATTTAGTATCGATATTGGGAAGATATTATTGCGTGGTTGTTAAATACATAGATATTCAGTGGGTGATACCTTGGTGAAAATAAATTTCATAATAATTAGTTTATCCATTGTGTAATTGTGCAAATTGTACACTGCGTGAATCTGTGGATGATACAACGTTAGATTTTCAGTTTTATATTTCCTGCAAATTATTTCTTTCTCTGTAGAACTCTATTGTGTACATATTGTATGTACGTACGTACATGTCTGTCACCTTCCCCTTACGTCATTGTCGACCTTTCTGATAAGATTTTCTGTCCCCCACAATATTGTCTTGTTTCCCTTAAAGCTGAGGAGTTTGACAAGTGTCAGTCTTACTGGCAGCAACAGAGAAAATACGATCCTGTCGGATGAAATAGCTCGAGGGATACGAACAGAAACGCCAGTAGCATTTTTCTTCTGTTCTGTGCTGTCAAAAGTATACACTGACATTTTTACGTTAATGACGTAAATACTAAAATTGTACTTGAGGTGTACCTCTGAAAATAAAATTCTAGAATTTTGTAGAGAGGAAAAACAATGTTATTATTAAATTCAAGAAATTATAAGCTTCTGCACGTGGTTAGGTGAATCAAGATGAATTAAAACTTGAAAATATGGAAACAAAACAATATTCAAAATTTTTAATTTTTCACAAAGTTTCTGGCCAGAAATGATATTTTATAAATATAACAAGCTTCTCTTTTTCTCACGCTTCTTACACGCTCACTCAATCACTAATAACAACCACAACACATCTTTACTCCTGCACATGTATTTAAAGATCAAAATATGTATACAAAATACAAATGATTAATATGACAGAAGAGTTTACTGTAAAAAACGAAATTCAGCAGTTCATTTTACTATTATTAAATCTGACCAGATCACCCACCTTATCAAAAAAATTAAATTCTAATTGAAATTATTCTTTCCAACATTTTGGACGTAATAAACTTAAATTAATGCCTAAATCAAACCTCTCCCTGTTGAACACCGAAATCCCTACATCAAAACAATATATACCCCAAACTGGAGAAACATTGGCATGTTTTTTGAACATTTTGTTATATAATATAAAAATTAACATTTTTACATTTTAAAAAATTGGCGTTAAAAATGACACATCATATAAATAGCACTAACAGCTAAAGTTTTAACTATCTGAACTTACATTAACACTTAAATTTGTTTGCTTTTATGTTCAATGCATTCTCTTTTATACTTCCTTATTCTTTTTTTTTAAATTTGCTTTAGGTATCCTATCACAACATCTCCGCGTTTGTGGAGAATATTTAACTTCACACTAGAAGTGTGAAAATGGATCCAATTTTTGTCCGTTTCCTTCTTTAATACTTGATAAGTAACTGCCAATGTTCCCTCAGTTTACAGAACTACGATTAATATACAAAAACATCTATCTATGACTAAGACATCAATCAACCCATTACATGTTCCCTCCCTTATCCATTTCCCTGCAGATCCAGGTCAATGCAAATGAACGACCTCCAATGGAACATGCCTTCCCTAAAGGGATGCACGAACAGTCCCCGGAACGGTGGATCAAATTCGACGTTCCTTGAGACAAGATCAGATGCGCGACGTTTATTTCCGCTCCCCATCTTTATCGTGAAACTATTCAGCCAGTGCGACTGTACTATCGATTATCCAGCCAGACGTTAACGAGCGCGATCTCTCTTTCGTTAGCGCGCAACTCAACCCCCCGTGCCCCTTAGGCTGCCCCTGCCAACGTTGCGTAAATCTTACAGCCCCAGCCCCGTAGAACCCGGGAGTAACACCTCTCGCTCGTAGGTCGAAGCGCCGGCCATAAATTTTTGAGAGTTCGAAGCGATCCTGCCCACCCAGGGACGCGATCCTACCTTCTTCCCCCTGATGGTAGTCCCTCGAATGTCCCTTATCCTCCCCAACGATCCCCCCTCGCCTGGTCCTTCGTTCGCTGCTCCTCTCTGCCCACGAGGAACGTCGGGACACGCGCCCAGTCTGGACCCACCGCCCACGCTCGCATACCGTACGCCCTTTAACTCTTTTTTCTCCTCTCCCCCAATTCCCTTAATTCCCCCCGTTCTCGCCGCCACCTTCAGCGATTCCATTTCTCTCGTTCCTTGCCCCGTCTATTCACGTTTAGCGAACGCTCCGGCGCGGCGTTCCCGCGTTTCGGCGCGCGGTCTGATCACGTGGCTGTACTACTGCCCGGTTGTGCTACTCGCGGCTGACGCTCGACTGGCACACGTTTCCGGGGACAGCGCTGGGAAGCCCGCCACTGCCTATGGGCAAGGCCCTTACTTGTGTTCGCAGGGATGCGTCGTCTTTAATAATTTTACCTCCGAAAAGGATCGAAAACTCACAACTGTTTCCGCTTTGGCTAATTGGGCGCTTATCTGCTGGTCTACGTAGGAGAATTAGTAGGTCGGTGCAAAGGCTCGTTCGATCACTGTCAGCTGATGTCAGGTGTACGGAAATGTGTGCTTTTACGACGCCTACTTATCCTACTGTCAGCGGTGTGTATCCTCAGTTCAAAATGAAGATCGCCGATAGTGATTGGGCATTTGTGGACATAGGGTCTTGCTTTGCATTTGGAACTGTCACTGCCGAACGATACAGCTACAGTCAACAGTTAATGTGTTTGAAGGCAGAATTGAATGAAAAAGGTCAGTTTAAGAGCGCAATGTATTAAGCTACCCATGATTTATGTCTCTAAAATTAAAATATTGGAAATACATCTGATTGTGAGTCGTGAAACTGAAAGAAAAAGGAACTTAAAGGATAATAGTCATGTATCTACAAGATGCCTAACAATGAGTGACAACGAAAAAGACGATTATGCATACAAATATCAGTCATAAAATGCAATACAAATTTTTTATATCAAGAAAAGAAAATTTCAATATTCTCCAGACCAATTATACCTACATCAAAGCTTCAATTTTGCATGCTTCTCAATGTGCTAAAGTTCCCATTCATATTTCCACCTATTAAAACGGAAAGGTTCATTCTTTACATTCCATCATTCCAGCTACTTCACAATCACTACAAAATAAACAATTATACAGCTGGATGCAAGAACGGTTTCAGGATACTCAGGCCCATTTTGCATAAGAACTACGGGCAATTTTGTGAATCGATATTGACCGACTATCCCTAACTCATATCTAATTATTACAACCTGAAGATGACACGATCTATGACTATTTTTGTGACTACATTTTTTTAATATACTATATTGTTTCAAATATGAAAATATTGGATAAATAATAAAAAATAATGATAACATATTTTTCTATATTTCTGTATTTAATGCAAGAAGGATTATAATTAAAATCAATTTCACTGATTAATTTGTTACATAATTCCAACTGTGATAATGCAAATACAAAGAAGATATATCAAATTTTCAAATAACATAGACAGTTTCACAACTTCACTATATATAAAAAATATTTAACTTCTTAATGTTTACAGATACTTTTCACGAAACTGACCTATGGCACTGAGGCCCTTCGTGCATCCAACAGTACAATTATCAAATCTACAAAGTCTAGACTTAATTCCACACTCACCTAAAGCCGCTCAACATCGATTCCTCCGAAAACAAGACTCCGTACAAAAGAGCTTCATCGCACATTTTCGATTCCTTCTCGCACACACAATCATACTTGGATTCCGCGCGTACCGTTCATCGCGGGACACCCTGTATAAAGAGACCAAGAGCCTTAACCCCCCCGATTCGGGAAGGCTGAAACGCGTCCTCTGTCCTCTCGCTAGACCTGCTCGTCCTTTTTCCCCTGGATCGAGCTTGTTTTCCTATTTGTCCTGTTGCCTTTCTCCCTATCGCGTCCATTGATTCCCAAGAGTCCCCCCGTTGTCTTTTTGCCGTCTGCGTTCTTCGCGGTTCAGACGGTCGTTTGCTTTCCTCCCATTCCATTCGTCTCTCTCTCCCCTTTGGCGTGCTTCCACCGCGTTCCTCCTCGCCGGATCGTTCGATCGGACAGCGTGTTTCGGGGTAGGGGGAGTCGCCGCACGTAACGCCTTCATTTGGGCACGCCGAGGGGGCCCGCCGACCGGGCCCCGAATATCTTACTCGACGAACGCCGTGCCCAGGCGCCTGTGGATCGTTGACGAAGAAAAAAGGGCCAAGGGAATCGACGCCGGGGCCTGGGAAATACGCCCACGCGGCGGACACTCGCGAGATTTCTCTGTACCGGCGCCCCATACACCGGCCACGTGTATGCACGCGACCGCTTCATCCGAATGCACGGATGCTGTTCGACGCCTCGTCCTCGTCCTCGCCATTTCCCGACCAGCATCGTTTCCCTTTTAACTCCCCCAGACGGACACGCGAGCGCGTTCAACGGTTCGTTGATGTCCTGCGCGCCAAAAGGGGCAACGAAACGGGAGCTACCTACGCGGCCAGATTTAATACTGTCGATCTTCTTGCGGCCGATAGTAGCTTATAGAGATATACGCAGCACCTTACTATTTAAACTGCTGCAATTTCAAAGGGCGAGATTTTTTTGTGGAGAAATATTTTTCTCATTTGGGTGACGTTTTCGTGAAAAACTTGGAATGTTATTCAGCATGCATATCTGATTAAAAATTGGCAGAATGCAACAGTAAATATAATACTACGACTGCGAATGAATCATTGCGGGAAAATATGTCGAAATTGAGGAATAGTATTTTCTTCGACCGAGACTTTGATTTTCCAAGACAATTGATTAATTTTCTTAATCTAGTGACGGGTTTTCATGCTTGATTTTTGGGCAGGAATGCCTCGTTCGAAAAGAAGTTGTACAATTTCGACTTAGATTTGCTCAGGGATTCATTTCATCCAAATTCGATTCATTGTTGCTTGATTCTGCGTTAAAAGGAACGAAGCAGATTTGATTTAAGCAGACATTCTACTCCCTCGGTCGAAAAATCGGCCACTATTCGGTGATTGTTTTTATAATGAAATAAACACTGAACGTTTTCGAATTTCTGGGGGTATATTCTACCACTCTTGAAATACAAGGAAAAATCTTTGTTGTTTATTTATTTCATTTGTTTACATAAATATTTCGCAGTGAAGTTGGCGGCTTCAGAATTGCTGGCGGTTGAAATTTCGGACCACTGGATCATCGGAAATAAAGAAACCAAACATATTTCTAATTCGCAGGAGTATGGTTATCTCGCTTTCCACGAAAGAATAATTTTGGACAAAAATTATTGAAATGCCAGTCGATTAAAGTTGGAATTACCGAAAGTGGCACTTCTTTTCTGTATTTAATTGATATAAAATGTGGAAAAATATTAAAAATCTTAAGATATTTGTGGTTAGCGAGATAGCCATACTCCTGCAAATTAAAAATATGTTTGGTTTCTTTATTTCCGATGATCCAGTCGTCCGAAATTTCAACCGCCTGCAATTCTGATGTCGCCAATTTCACTGCGAAATATTTATGTAAACAAGTGAAATAAACAAACAGCAATGATTTTTTCTTGTATGTCAAGGGTGGTAGAATATACCCCCAGAAATTAGAAGACGTTAAGTGTTTATTTTGTTATAAAAACTATCACCGAAAAGTGGCCGATTTTTCGGCGGAGAGAGTAGAATGTCCCCTTAAGGAAACCTAAATATCCTGGAAATCACGTTAAATAATGACTTCAGAGGGTGAGATTATTTGCTTGTAACGATGCAAATAATAGGAACGCTTTCTAAATTGGAATTGAAGAAAGCAACAAAACGTCCTCGTTCGCTAAAATGTGTAAGAATTCTCCCTCGAATGAATATTCAATTAAGAATGTCGAAACGTAACTGAACGATTTGTAAGAAGCATCATTTTCACATTTGTGCAAAAGTGAACGTACGATTTCTTACCAAAGATGGCGAGTGATTAAGAAAAATCGTGTTTCAGTTCAAGTAGGCTAACGAGATGGATGGGCTTTAGATTAGCTTTTTCAGCCGGAAAGCCAACATTAGCTTTCCAATTTCCCCTCAGTCATCGTTACTCATAATATTATCCCGCTTAATACGTGGATGTCTTAATATTTGATTTTCCGGTCGATTGAGATCTTTCGAGTGATAAGGAGTCGAAAGGGACGAAGACTGAAAGTTTCTCGACGTCTTACGGAAGTTTCTCCCCGTAATTTCGCCGCGTCTCGTGGAAAGAAGATCGCTCCCCCACCTCGCTTTAGCTCTCCTTCTTTTCCACTCCTTTCGACGACTAGATTTAATTTAGGAGTTCATTTACATCGGCCGGGTATACGGTAACGTTCGTCACCTTTTAAAGGCAACCGAGTTCCTATTTCTCACACACATTTCTGCGATACCAGCATTATTTATTCACCTTTTGTGTATAACTTTGCGCGCACTATAGATATTTGAAACCTTCTGCAATCACTGCATTTCCCACTTAAGAGTGGAATACTAGGTACTTTATGGGCTAAAAACATAGCAAAATTTAGGAATTTTTTTAAGGACCTAGCATTTCGATCCATCTGAATTTTGGACCATGTTTTTATGCATCCTTGAAGAAGTTGTAGTTTTTTATTCATGTTTAATAATAAATATAGGAGTTATGCGTCATGCCACGCAAAACTCGTCGCCCGCTGATGTGCATGATATTTACCTTCCAGGTAATCTGAAACAGAAAAATGAAACAGCGTTTTACTTTCTACATATGTAGCTTGAATTTGATGAACCAGAATACCGCTAACTTCTGTACTTCTTTTGTTATGTAAAAAAATTGCCGCAAAATTGGATAGCAAAAATTAAAGGTTTTGACCTTTCAGTTTGAAAACTCTCCACACTGCTCAATAATTTTTTTTTGTTTTTTGCTGGTTCATCAATTTCAAGCTACACATGTATAAAATAAAACGCCGTTTCATTTTACTGTTTCAGATTACCTGGTAGATAAATATCATGCACACCAACGGACGATGCATTTTGCGCGACGTGATGGTCGATCATGCATAACTACTATATTTCTGGTTAAAAATGAATGAAAAAAATTTTACAGCTTCTTCAAAGATGAATCAAAACATGGTCCAAATTTCAGGTGAATCAAATCGCTGGTTTCTTAAAAAAAAATCCCAAATTTTACTATGTTTTTAGCCCAAAGAATAGGATTCTTCGCTTAAATAACTTCAGTGATCAAACCGTGCGGGGCTTCAGAAAATAGATAAGAAGAAATAAGTATTTCACGCCAATTTATACCTGTGATGGAAAAATTTCTTTTTACTTTTTTGAACACGTACCAAGTCACCCTGGAAGATTCAACAAGTTAGATTAAATAAGTTCTTTAAAAAAAAATTCCAAAGATCAGTCTTTATTTTAGTCCTCTATACGAAGTTCCCCCTTGTCGTTAAGAAGACCGAACTTGTATAAAGTGTACAGCACCAGTGATGTAACGTGTCTGTAAGTAAGAAGGAAGCGAAGAATTCGTTCACCTCCTGTAGACAGTCCTTGCGCTCCCTGTTAGGAACGTATTTGCCTATCGTTTGGATCTTCCTTCCACAGCATAAGAGAAGACAGGAGGCAGTCATTGTGAAATCGATTTCCTGCAAACGACAGAACGAATGCACTTGTTCCTGACACTTCCATTACTTTGCGCTCCGTGTATCGTCCCATCCGCTTAACTTCGTTCCGCGACACCTGTCTTGCATTTCCTTTGTTCCCATTTCACCCCCGTGATAAAACCGCGCTGCGAGGATCGCGAGAATCGATATTCCATAATTTAATCAACGACCGACCGGACGCGTGCGTTTGTTTTTTTCGCCACGGATCAGCTCCATCCCCGGCGATTGACCAGCGACAAACGGGCAATTAATTCCCTGGCTAAACGCTCCGACGTAAATTGAAGTGTAATATATATAAATTGAAGGCTGTTAATTCAGATGTCCGCCGATTTAATGATCGGCGCAATGATGTGCGAGTTGCCTGTTGCAGGGGGCTGACAAATAGGTTCCTATTTTTCATCTGCAAATCATGTAGATTTATGGTGCGAAACTGACAAACATTTGCATTTAAAAGCACCGAGCTTTGATTATTAAAATGACCACCATACAGGGTGATTCATCTCGCGAAAATAATTAAGAAATATAAAAGAAAGCTTCTTCGAAATCATACGACATTTTATCTCAAACGTGGCTTCGTTTTCGAGGAAAATTATTTGAAATGTTGAAAGAAAACTTTTCTGCAAAGCGAAGCCTCGTTTGAGAAAAGTTTATTCATACGGATTCACTCCACTTGCAGTTATACCATATTTACTGGTAAATTCCACCAACTCTTACCCAGTTGCACGGAGACCGACATCAAAATATTTCATTCCACCCTTTTTCCACATTTTTGCACAAGGAACCACCCAAAGTCCACTCGCACCCCAAATAGTTCCATACTTTTTCACAGCACCCTCGACAATCGTTTCATTCGTTTCCCACCTAGACTCCAGTAGAAAGTCCCTAGAACCAGTGCTCGCTAATTGCTTCCGCTCTGTGGCTGGTGCTTCGAGCAACCCTCGCCATAAATATCGTTTGGAGTAGAAGGAAATCGTGCGATCGTTTCGCGATACACGTTAGACTGTATATACGAGGTACAACGGGGGGGGGGGGGTGGTTCAGGGTTGGTGGAAAGTTTTTCACTTTATACGGGCAGCGAGGCTTGAAATCGTGCCCAATGGAACGGTCCACGGGGACGAAGGAACGCGGGTCCTTCCGCGGCCGATAGATACGTTTTCTTTCTCAGGCTACGTTCTCCCTTACGTCCACCGCATACACGCCCCTGCGACGATAATAAAGAAAATAGAGGGCGAAGGTAGCTCTTTATACGTCTGGCTAACTGCGCTGCCGCGCTTTCGTGGCCGCCGCGATATTGAATCCCATCATTTTTCAAGAAAGTCGCGTCCTCCTTGCGGCCATGGACGATCCTAACCTCCTTGCCGATTCCAGATTCCACCCCTCCGCCCGCTGCCATTAGATTTATCCGCTCAATGGCGCGTGAGTCTTCGTTCCTGTACAAGGTGTGCTCTGGAGCACTGCACTCGAAAAAAATAATGGTGCATTTCCTGAAACATTGGGCAAGTTATTTATGTAGGAAGTAAGTACATTCATGTACTGTGCCTTACAGATGTACAGATATTGCAGATATTCATCAGGCTGTTGTTTGTTATTTACTATATTTTCATACGATATCAGTATATATATATCTGCGAGTCACTGTAAATTTTTACAGAGCTCTCACTCGAGGCTGATATTTTAAGTAGAGGTATTCATTTGTTTCCTGCGTTTTTCTGTATTTTTGAAGTAAATCTGGCTTTGCCAAACGAATTTATCCCAAGTGGGTGGTGTGGAAAGGCTGTTAGATTTTCGAGTGCTGGGGATAGTTTTGATCTGATAAGGAATACCTATGCAAGGGAACAAGAAAACACGAGGATGCGGGACACATGTAAGGGGGGAATCCTTTTCTTTGGGCTAAAAACATAGAAAAAATTAGGATTTTTTTTTAAGAATCCAGCGATTCGATTCATCTGAAATGTTGGCCATGTTTTGATGCATCTTTGAAGAAGCTGCAAATTTTTTTTTATTAATTTTTAACTATAAATATAGTAGTTATGCATGATCGACAATTACGCCGCGCAAAATTCGTCGTTCGTTGGTGTGCATGATATTTATCTACCAGGTACTCTGAAACAGAAAAATGAAACGGTGCTTTATTTTATACATGCATGATCATGATCGTATACATGCGTGATGCATAACTCCTATATTTAGTATTAAAAATAAATAAAAAAGAATACAACTTCTTCAAGTATGCATAAAATCATGGTCCAAATTTCAGATGAATCGAAATGCTAGTTTTTTAAAAAAAATTCCTAAATTTTGCTATGTTTATAGCCCATAAAATAGGATTCTCCCTTAACTGTTTAACCACAGTGCGGTTCAGATGAAAATTAACCACTGTGCGGTGCCTGGTAGTTTCACGTTGGCCGTCGTGACAAGGACAAGGAAAAGTAATAAACGCAGAATGTAGTTAAAATTAAGCACTGTGTACATACTGGGTTTCATAGCTAAAGCGAAGGCAGAGCAAGCAAACGTACGTTTTGTCGCACCGAAAACGTCGGGGGTGCAGTCACTTTATGGTTGTAGACGGTGTGGAGTAGATTTAATCTACTGAATATGGTGTCTCTAATTTTATGTGGAGTTGTCACTTAATTGAATATTCTCAATTAAGTGTATTAAGTATACGTGGCGCAGAATCAATTGGCCCCCTCCCCCCAGGGTCATTGAGGGGGCAAACCCCGCCGTAACCTGCCGCTTTACCTCTTATCTCTTTGCTTCGCGTTTGCTCTGAATTCACTCTGTCTGTGTGCGCTCCGAGGCAGAAAGTGCAAACAGAGATATCTTGCTAACTAAATGAATATTTGCGGGAAAAGAGTGAGAGACTGAGTGGTACGAACAAACGAAGGTTGCTTCACAGTGATAATACTCCTAGCAATTCAAACATATCAGCCCACATATGTGTTTGATATTTTAAAAAAGATAGCCAAACTCTAAGGGAGGGGATTTGCGACATCATTCGTTGAACAAGTGGCCTTGAGGGATTTTAGCCAAGTTATTTTGTTTTAAGTATGGTTTGTAATTATGCTCTAATAGTCTTTTGCTAGAAATGTAAAAATAATAAATGTAAATAATAGTAATGTAAAAATAATAAATGTAAATAATAGTAATGTAAAAATAATAAATGTAAATAATAGTAATGTAAAAATAATAAATGTAAATAATAGTAGGGTAAAAAATACTTGTGGAATAAAGCGATTTTTTTGGTTAAAATTCGGGAAATTTTAAAATTTTAATATTAAGGTGAAAATTCATTTTAAATTCGTGAAGGCGCGATATTTGAACCCGAAAATTGCCTGGGGTGCGATACACCCCGCGTGACCACGAATGGTTAAGGTTTAAGCAGTGGATTATACTGATGATTGTATTATCTGCTTTTGAAAATATTATAATATGGTACTTTCCAAACGATAAATCTTTAAATATAAGTCCCTTTATAGAAGTAGTTGTAAATAACGATTCGAGCAATACAATATGTCAGTTCCAATACTACAACTGATCGTTTCAAAAGAGGAATTGTTAAGATTGATTTTAATCGAATCCGTGTGTTGTTGATCATTATTGATGAACGTGATCGAACTCTGTACCGTGTATTGGAGTTCTGAATTTAGAAACCAATTTACTCCATACTATCGTGAGCAGCAGTGTGTTTGATATGAACGTGAAATATTCACTATAAAAGGCATAATTCGTGACAAACATTAAAACAATAATTATTTACGAGGAGGAATGTCCTGTGTTTTGATTCGTTCAGACAAAAAATTGCAAAAGGAAAAGGAAAATAATAGAAGATAATATATGATATTATTGCAAAGAAAGATCTTGCCCTATTCAGGAATTTTACAATGGAAAAATTTTCTGGCGAGCAAGCTTTTGTAGCGAAATTGTTCTTTAACTGGTTTTTACGATATTTTCGTGAAAATGCGTTACACATTGTCAGGATTGCTTTGACCATAATATCCAGAGCCCGAAGCCTTTGTTATTTTAAAATATTCTTTTCAATATTTGCACAATATCGGAAACAACAGAAGAATTGAAAAGTTAAATATAAAAATCGTTGTTTAAAAATGTTTTTATTGAGTACCTATTCATATTTCCTGCAGTTATATTTTTGTTGCTTAAAGAAGACTGTAGAATAATATTTATTCAAAGTAGAGATCAGTAGAAGATCGTTACTGAAATGACTTTAATCTTTTAATTGTTGCAGGTGCTTCCAAAAATTTCCTATCAAAAAGTAATTTTCCATTCATACAGTAAATTGACGGAAATTTTTAACGGATAATGTGTAGGATAAGTGATCTGGCATTAAAACTTAAAATATGCATATTGCTTTTGATGGTACGAAAAATGATCTATACATATAGTAAATCTTCTTTTTAAGAATGTCGGAGAAGCAAATGGTTTTCTATTAAATTCTGATTTTGTAATGTTGATTTTCTCAGAAATTATCCATATTATACATGGTAGAATTATTCTATCCTAAGCTACAAGTACGATAATAGACAAATCCAGCTCAATCCGGTGCCTCTGAAGTCTCGAAAAGTGTGATTTTGAGAGAAAATATTTTCCATTCTGCAATTTATCATTTTGAAGTAAAACCTTTCGCCCTATGGTATTTTCTCTTACAATTTATTTTGTATCGAATTTTTGTGAAATATATCCCATATGTATACATTTCGAGATATAATTCTAATTTTAAGCACTTTCAAATACTCTCGACTAAACTGGAATAGAAGTGTAAAAGTTCGAACAAATAATGATTACAATAATCATTTAAGGGTGCGTGACCCAATAAAATTTATAATAATAAACACCAAAACGTATGAAAAATTTGTGCAATTTACCGAATTTTGCTTTCAGAGTTCAATTTCTCTCACTGGCAATGTCGCTATCACGGCTGTTCTATAAATTTGAAAAGCGCTGTTGACAATATTTTTTCACGAAAGTGTTTCGTTTGTCAGGTCGAAAGTGTGTTTTTTCACAGGTCTGAAATGCGCAAAATAAAAACATTTTGTAGAGAACAGAAATAGAGATGGATGAAGAGTTCTGAAACCCTGTGGAATACGAAACTCATACAAAACAGATTTCAATGTTTCCATAACTCATAACTCATTGTCAATGATTATATTCTTTACAGTCACGATTTAATGACACTATCTTTTAAATTTCTGTAAGTATACACGAATATAGCAGAATACATTAGAAAAGAACGAAATGTTTGAAAATCCATGTATCTCTACTTTTCTTGATTACTAACCAGGTTTGTGAAATGGTCTCGAAATGTGGGAACCTTTGGGGGTAGTTTCCTCCAAGTATAAATAGCATACTAGATTGCAGAATGGTAGGAATATCTACCTTAAGGGTGAAATTAAATAATCCAAGATTTGGTTCCTTCCTCAATAGTAAACAGATTACACCGCAAATGGAATTGCAATTTCAATCCGCTTACAAAAGTTCCGTTCACCGCTGAAACAAGATGAGTACATACTACACTGTGTTCTCCCCCTATCCTTCATCCTCAAAACATGTAAATTCGTGTTTAACCATTTCCCAATATAAATATTACAATGCAAAACGAAAATTATTAATCCAGCAACGACCTCTGTGACACGTTAACTGATAACGTGGTAAAATGTTGCAGTAGTGCAATAAACATTCCCACTAACGTATGCTCTATCAACAATACCCTTCAAATATATGGCAAGCCCGGCGCGAGCGCGGCGCAAAAGGCTGACGCTGAAGCAGTAAGTGCGCGGGGCCTGTGCACGGTCGTTCCCTTCGGTTAATCGGTCCGTCGGGGTCTGAGCGGGTCGTGAGAAGGCGAAAGGAAGGAAGAAGGCTCGTATATACGGCCGGCAGGGGGGGGCAGGAAGCGAGTACGCGCGAATGGAGGGAGACGATGGCGCATGGCAGGCGCGTGGCTCCCACGGGTCGCCCCGAGCCTCTCGTGCCCCTCGAGAATGGGGGGAGACCAGAAGAGGGGTCCCAAGCACGTACTGCCTCGATCAAAGTTCCCTTCCCCAACCCTCCCTAGAGTAGCAATTTTTCCGCGAGCATTTTCTAGACGCGCCGCCTGACCGTTGCCGCTATTACGAAAAATCTGATACCCACTTGAATTCCATTCAAGCTGGGAATATCGATTTCGATCCCCCTCGCGATCCGCGCGCGATTGCTTTAAACAGGCTTCAATTTCAGTGGCTTACTGCTGAAATTCTAGCACGCTCGTAAACGTGAAACAATAGAATTTTTGAAAATATTGTATGGTAGAATTATTCGGTAAGGGCTCGTTGCATCTTTGGAATATGTGTAATAAGTTCTTTGTAAGAACTTTTTGATTTGTTATTTAGAGATATTGTAAATGCTAGTAGTGAAAATAACTTCTACTGTTTTTTTTTTTTTTATATCGTGGGTATAATATTTCGTAGGGGAAATTTATTACGTGTGACGAGATTCGTATTTTCTACCTACCAAGAAGTTAGTAGATGGAATTTGGTCATCTAATGATTCAACTAAATACAGAAATTATAAAGTATGACAAAATTGCATATATAATTACTCAAAAGTTATGAATATCTGTGTTAAGGGGACATTTTCATCGAATCGTTCGAAAAATAGGTGATCTTTAGCAATTTTTTTGATAAAAGTGTACAACATGCAGTAAAAAAGTTTGATGGCTTTTATTTATTTGTTATTCCAGGATATGAAAACAATTTTTTATTTCATTTTCTAGTATGGTGGCTCGATTTCTACGTGGCGAGGATTTCGATGAAATTGTCAGCACGTATACAACTTACTTAAATCTACAAACGGAATTTCTAAATTTTCATTACAGGCTCAAATAGAAAAATTGAAAAAACGGCTTTCACTATTTCCTTCGCTATTCGTACCAGTTGCAATTTTTTCAAAACGACGAAACACGTAACATAGAAAACTAATCCTTCTAGCTTCTCTAAGAAACTCAAGTCGTTTGGAGCAATTTTAAACAAGTTATTCTGCTTTGAAGGGTGTCCACGTACTTTTGTCCCCCACTGTACATCGTCGACAGAAGTGCTGCCTTTTCGAAAAAGATGGCTTTCGTTTTCAGTTGGCAACGGATCGATACGGTAGCAATGTTAGCGCGAAGCTAATTGACAAATTGCCAAGGGAAATGGTAAAAGAATGAAGCGAAGGAGCGAGCCAAGGGAATGGCTTTGAAGGTCGAGGCTAATTACTTTATCCAGACGTGCGGGCTAATGGTCGTGCGAGAGGTTAATGATCACCGATACCGAAACGAATGAATCCCCTCGAACGGCTGTTTAGTCGATTTCTTCGTGGACTCGCGCGAACGACTGTTATTAAATATCGCGGCTTCCTGGCCGTAAACTTTACTTCTCTTTCTCATTCGTTCGCGCCAAGGGGAAAGCCGCTTCCCTTTCTTTCAATCCGATTTCACAGCTTACGAAGCTGCGAAACTCCTCAAGGATCCTCCTTCGTTTCCCGAAATTCAAGCTGATCTTTTATGCAGAGGTACCTCGCGGAGAGTGTGGCTGCCTTGAATGAAACTTTATCATTCATTCGACGCTGTAGAACTAACAGGGTTTGTGTTATTGTGTGGGCTGGGATTAAAATTCAACTGCTGAAAAATACCCATCCCTTATAAGTACGTTCTGGTTTGTCAGAATTTTTTCGATTCTCTTTTTTTTTGGATAATTATTTATGTATTATTTAATTCATTTTATTATTCATTAGCGTTTTTAACGTTATTTGAACGGAAAGTGTCAGGGTACACATGTTCAAGATCGTAAAGATCAGTTTTTATCGGAAACCTTTTAGTGATGTTGACTCTTGGAGTTCGAATTTTGGAGTACTTATTTCTCAATGTGTTTGAAAGTGTTAGAAAATGTGAGTTGTAAAACCATTCTACAACATTTGATAAAAAAATAGTCCCTGAAAATGTTTATTGCAATTGGACAAAAGGAAAGGGTGCTGACCAGGCCTTAATGTTTAGAATTAATGGATAGTTTGGATGTAAAGAATTTCTCAAAAATCGTAAGCCGTATCGAAATTTTGTTCAAATAATATTAAAAGAACATTCAATTTTCTACAATTACTGTATATATAAGTTTTTCGTGCTTCCAGCCATTTTTTAGATAATAACGTTTGAATATAAAGGAATCCGCGCTACGCACGTATAGACAATATGTCATGACGTACAGGTGGGACGTGCGAAGTGCGGAGCTCTCTATATGCAAACGCTATTATTTAAAAAATAATTGGAAGCACGAAAAACTTATATATACATTAATTGTAGAAAATTGAATGCTCTTTTAATATTATTTGAACAAAATTTCGATAGGGCTTACCATTTTTTAGAAATTCTTCAAATTCGACCCACTGATGAATTCTGAACTTTAAGGCCTGGTCGGCATCTTTCCCGTTGTCCGATTGCAATGATCTTTTTCGGAGACTATTTTTTATGAAATGGAACCGTATTAGGGGGTGAGAGCAAAAGAAATCGCAGGTTGAAAATAAGGGCCACCCTAGAGTACAGGGTGTCCCGGAATGTTTGCTACCTGATCCTTTTTCCTTAGATCCGCCACTGGCTATACCCGAACCATAACGAACTCTCTTTTATCCCAAGAAATTTGCTTCTCTACGAAAGTAATATTACCTACCCTCTCATAAAAAACACCCAGACACACGTCTGAAATAAAATTATAAGTATTTCCTGGGAGTCGCGCGGAAGCCTGGATTTCCTCTGTTTATTGGCTGAGCTTGTCTCGAGCGGAGTTGAGCCGAAAGTAGAACATTCCGCGAGATAGATTCGAAGGAAAGAATGAGAAAACTGGAGGATTCCCGAGGACATCCATTTATCCGTCTTTATGAAACGCGAGGATGCAAGGAGTGGGGGAAGAGACGTGCCCACAAAGGGATCAAACGACGTCTATCCAGGACTTGGCTGCCACTATTCTCTCACCTTTCCTCCCTCTGCTCCCTTCCTTCTCTCCGCGCGTTCCGCCAGCCCTCCTTTAAAGCCCGCTTCTCATCGCTGCGCGCCGACAATCGTCGGGGGCTGTTCGCCTGGAATAACGTGACAGGTTAATTGGAAGCTGGTTTTGCTGATGGAATTTCATTTTAACGAACTCGGACGCCTTCGTCGGTGTTTGCCGATCGATTGGCCAGAGGCATCGGGCTCCGGGCTCTGTTCGCACGATGTGAACGAGGCTTTAACTAGCCAGGCCATTTGAGAAACTACGGCTGACCGGGTCTCCCAATAACGTCGCGGTGGAGGGGCCAGTCTTATGAAATTGGGAAAAATTACGACTCTGCAAATGAAATCCAAAACGAGATGTTCCTGTACCCACCAGCTGGGATTGTGCGGCGGCTTGAAATACGAGTCACTTGGTTATCTGAGATCGTAGCCTGCGCGCGGAACATCGACTCTGGATCTCCAGCCTCCGACCTCCTTGCGATGGCGAGTCACGCGCGTGGCGCGGATTACCTATGCTTTCTAGGGTGGAGGAAATGTTACGGTATTGAATTCAAAGGTGGAGGACTCCTTCAATAGTTAGTTGATTAATTCAGGAATTAATTATTGTGTAAATACTGCTTGTTTATTTTTAAATGGAGAGGAAAGAAAGGGACAGAAGTCAGAATTACATAGATAAAGGGAGACAGTGTGGCATTCAGGATTTAATTCTGGGGGGGGGGGGGGGGGGAGCAGAATTGAATGGATAAAAATATTTTTAATGCAAATTCAATAAAATTCAATAAAATCCAGTTTTCTTTACTTTTTATAAATCCCCTTCGTTGGGGGTATTAGAACCCCTTGCCCCCCCCTGGGTGCGCCACTGAAGGGAGAATGAGGGAGGACCTGTAAGATAAAGTAAATGGACTCCAAACCTTTAATTGATGCTACTGTTTGTTGCATTTGGACTAAGCTGGAAAGAGGTTTATAAATTATAAGTAGTGAAGCCTTTGAGCAAATTAAATAGAAGTTACTTATAACGAATTAAAAAGGTTTTTAGTTTATTTAATTATAACGATTCTTTTGAAATAAATTAAATCAGTCTCGTTGGTTTGGACCGTTCGAAATTATTTATATGAAATGTTTTTACAGCAGTCGATAATATAGCATAACGTTGAAATAATGATTGCAATTATAATATGAGTTTTAATAATAATTCGTTCAATAATAATATGTTCTTGCATTCCAGTTATTTAATAATTAATGAAATGTTGATAGTGTGAAACGCAGCGTACATGATGTGCAATATTAGACACTAAACTGTTTTAAGATGAAAAAGATTTTACTCTTTCCTTTATCTGCAACAACAGTTATTTGTAATTCGTACATCATTTATAATTAGAAACAAAATATTCCAATCTGTTTAAAACCGATTACTGAAGTATACACATGAAAAGCATTTTCTATAGGTTTCATACAATGCTGCAAATAAATCGACGTAATTTATTATACACCATTCAAAGCATTGAAAACAATTCAAGTGAAAATTTTGATTTAACGTTTCCGTACACGTGTTTATGTTTTATTAATGGATGGATAATTAATTTCTTCACATAAACAGAATAATTATCACGCATTCTGTTATTTGTCTGCTCTCTTCTGAAGATATAATTAAGTGTCCATTCTGCTTATTCGCGTATCGTGCAAATAATTTCCTCCGAAATTTTTTCTACTGTAATATTATTTCACGAGTATGTATCCTTATAAGGTACATACGTTGCTCGTCCAATAATTTGAATTTACAAATAAAAGACAATATTCAGGACAGGAAGCTGAAAAAACCTCAGTAAGAATTCAAATGGTGTTCAATGAATTGTAAGATAAATTAGTTTCATCAGTATAATGTGAAAATTACCGTCACAATTCACAAGAAAAATTATATACATTAAATCAACAAGAAATAGGGTATAGAACCAAGCAACGAATGATTTTTCATGATATAATAAGTCTAAATTGCAATAAAATGTATTTCCATACAACACATCGTTTCAGGAAAAGAAATGACTTTAACACACTTGACTAATTGTCAGAACCAATCTATAAAATTCCAATGTAGACTACTATATCTGTATATGTATAATCAGAATGCATTCATAAGCAAGCAAATAAGAAGTCAGTTTTTTAAATTTCCTTGATTTAAAAAAAAATTGTTCAAAATACTTCCTACTGTAAACTAAATTATTACACACTGTTTGCAACAACTCCACTTAACTTTTCAACACTCCTAACCACAAAAACAAGCTTCTACCCTAAGGGGTAACGATGATAGGCCAAACATGGCAGGATAACTTTGGAGGTGATTTTAAGAAATTTATGAACTTTATTAAAAATGTAACATAAGGTACTTATGGTATGTATAAAGAACAAAAAATTTTTTTTAGATTTTTTTAACAAAAAATTGCGGCACAATAGCCGCACAGCCGATACGTATTTCCATTTGGATGGACACACCGTTGGACCTGGAACAAAAAGACAAATAGTTTTGTACTCTACACACTAAATACTAGGACAGTACCCAAGATATCTAAAACTGTTGATTTTTTAAGGAATGGCGGACATTTGGAAGCAATCCTTTTTTACTAGAAATTTCAAGATGACGAGAAAATTCAAATGTTCGTTATTCCTTCAAAAGTCAATATTTTTGGAATAACTGAAATAGAAATTCGTATCCGGCGATGCGGTTATTGCTCCGCCATTTGTTATTAAAAACATCTGAAAAATAGTTTTTTCTTCTTTATACATATCATAAGAACCTTATGTTACATTTTTAATAAAGTTTATAAATTTCTTAAAATCACTTCCAAAGTTATCCTACCATTTTTGGTCTATCATCGTGGCGTTACCCCTTAACAAAATCACCATAAAAAAAAAACCAACACGAGTGACTCCCCAACCTCGTCTTTCTCCAAACAGTCCCTGCATACAAAAGCTACAAACTCGAATTTCTATTTATTTTTCCTAAAAAAATCATCCCCCTCCCAGTGGCGCCACAACCGCTTTAACAATGTCAGCTTAAAGCAACAGAAACAGGCATAACTAAACCTTCAAAACGCTACAGAGAGAAAGAGGGAGCGGGTGAAAGCGTCGGGATAGAGAGAAAGAGGAGCACGTGGCGGTGGAACCGTGGAGGAGGCTGGAGCCACGTGGGTGGTCAATGGGCGATCCGCCACGGTCCTCTGTATGAGGTCTTTATGGTTTACGGTCGTATCTACCTATATGGTCGTAGTGCAGTCGTGCATACCTGCCTGTACATTCGTATAACTCGGAGCAGAGAGGGAAGACTAGCGAGGAGGGGTCGGAAGGCAAAATCAAGGTGGGCAGAGATCTTTCTTGGCTGTCTGCGGGTGTATCGTCGAGCACTCGAGATCACCTTTGACCCCTTCTTGTATCTCTTCCACTCTTTTGTTCGTCGCCGTCTGCGTTCGTTTTTCCGTCTTTGGTTGCTCTTCCTCGTTGTGCTTAGAGGGGATGGGATAGGATTCGCCAACGATCGCGCTGCCGATATCGATAATTACAGCTTGCAGGGCTCGCGTGCCCCTTTTCCTCCTTCGACTATCCACCGCGTCCTTTCTCCGCGTTCCCTGGCGAGACATTTCAAGCGGACGCACTGGAGAGTGTGGGTCAATGGTGTCGTTTCACCGCACTCTGGCATTCCTTCTTCTTCGACGTCCGTGTAGCTGGTAAATTAGAGGGCGATCGTTCCTCGCCGTGGACATACGGGTAAATGAAATCTGAGGTATACCGGTTTCATTATGTTTTCATGGATAATCCGCTCCGAGGTGGTATCCTCGTTTGGAGAACGTTTCCTGGAATTCTCCTCTGCCTTCCAAGTGGCAATTGCTTAGTGTTTGTAGATACTGTTCGGGATGAGTTGAGTTTGGGGAATCGAGTTTCTTCTTCTGCTGGGAAATTGTTTTCGTTTTAGAATTATTACGAACACGTGTACAACTTGGATTACAGAATTCATGGGTGTACTGTTTCTTCTACAAAGCAGAATAATAATTTTCACCATCTCTAGTGAGCAACATAGTTTCTCTAGTCAGCTCTATGTTCATTAGTTACTGTATTTCGTGTTCCAGTAATTCAGAAGTCAACAAGCTATAGAATATTATAATCAAAATAACATTTTGCAAACTGTTAACCAGGATTAATCCCGTTCCATTACTTCAAACAACTTCATTCATCTCTTAACTCTGCCAGCCTATTGTTATTACATATTTCAATATTTAATTAGGTATTTAGATACGACACTTCCACTTTATCACCTTTTCCACGGGAATATTTCATAAGTCGTCTTTACATTACGTTAGATCGGTAAGGCTTTTTAGGGGGAAAGAGCGAATTTCTTACGTTTTTTTTAGAGAGGCGGGAGAGGGAGTCAGGTAGCGTCTTACATAATATTTTTTAACATAAATTTCAATATGAGAACTAAGCCTAAAAAGCGATGTTTCATTGTAAACACGAAACCGAGTTATATGATTTATGTAGAGCTTTAAAAGAATTTTAATAAAAATCTTATCAATTCTTATATTGGGGGAGGGAGGGAGTAAGAAATCGCGAAATTTACCCTTACGTATGTAATTTAAGGCCGGTCTCTATATGTACCCAAATATGACATTCACATTTTTTCAAAATCCTGAAGCTTTATTTACTAGTGCATCCAGTCGCTCACATTTCTTCCTTCCTTTTTATCCCGACGTCTGAACCAGCAAGCTTAATCCCTTCCTCAGCAGAGACGGTCTGGCATTGGGCAAATTAAGCGATGCACACCGAACGGCTGTCCGTTTAATGAGACAGTCGCGACGCAAATCCTTTTCTCCAGGAAAGTGTCAGTCGACGGCAGGTGTAATTATAGTGGCGGAGGGGAATTGTTCTTCGTGCCTAATCGTAAACGCATCCTCGATCGTGAGACCCGACAAAAGGCAGTCTGGTCTCGCGGCGCTGCGTCCGTTAATTACGTTTCGTTTGTCGCGTTTAGGGGGACACCTTTCTTCCTTCTTTATTTTTGCCGAGCTAATTACGCTTGACGCGATTACCGGTCCCCCTGTTCGGAAGAGTCATGACTTGACAGGAGAAGGGGACACAACGTGAATCTCCTATTTCTTTCTGCCTGTAATTAAAGTGACCCACAGACGGTCAAGCACGCTTGTCGATCATCCCTAACAATCCACGACACCAATGCTCGCACGCTTCACGCAGAAACTGGACAAAGTGCTGGATGGCCAAGTTTCCACTAACATTCGTTAATCACTGGCGTACCTTCCTAATTAGGCCTTTGGAACAAGCCCAAAACTAGGTACTAATCAGCACACTTCTTGTTTCAAAGTTAGGATTCGTATGGGGGACCAATTATTCATCCTGTTGCTACGAGCTGTGGTCTGGGTTCGGTCTTCCCTTTAACAAACAGCTAATTTATTTAATATTCAGGGCACATACAGTAACACTTTCAACAAGCATTTCCATAGACGCACTTTAGTTGTCCTTTAAATCATCTAAAGCTGTTTTGTAATAGATAATACCACTTGAGAAACGCTGAATTTACGTAACAAGTAGAATAAGATTTGTTTAGACGGACAACAGGTCTATGATGGGTGTACTTGAATAAAAATTAAACTGTTATTTATAATTCAATTTAACGTTAGCTTTAACTGTAAACATTTGTCACGCCCTGAAATTAGTTGCAACGACGTCAATTTGTATTGCATACCCCATACATTTTCTATCACCGAATGCACGTTGTTAAATGACAAAAAAAACTGCGGCTCGTTTAATGACACAGACAGAGCCGCGGCCATCATGTTTAATTACAAGAGTCATCAATCACTCAATAACGTTACCGTGTCCTCCACTGGCTACACATTTTACCGTCAAAGGATCGTTCTGCGGGGAGGATTTTCTACATCAACGTCAACCTTGCAATTAATTTTTTCCCCAGCTCTTCATCGCCTCCCTTCAGCATTTTACCGTTTCCTTTCCCTTCTTTCCCTCAATACAAATTACTCAACTCAATACTTATACTTTAAATGGCCCCCAATCCCAATAACCATTAAAATATCTCCCAGAGATCACAGAGCCCTGTTCAGCGGCTTACAAACCACCAAAACAGTTTCACGCTCAAAAATAAATTCGAAAGAATGACTGAAAAGTATTGTTTTCAAATAATAGAGCTTAAATGCTCAAGCTCACAAGAATCTAAGAGTCCTCAGCTCCCCAGCCAGTCGAATCACGAAGCACGAATTTTGATCGATTCGAATCCGCGCAGACACGGTCTCGTTCAGTTTTTTTTTTCTTTCTGCCCAATGTTTTTCGAGGAACATGTTTTCGCGACAGCGTACCGAGCAGATGGACGGACAGTTCGTTTTCTCCGTGGCATCGATCCGTCCATCCAACTTGTCGCGACATCCGACACTGGAGTCTGAATAGGAGCCATTGTACCACGACATTGTAACGACTCGATCGAACCAGTATCGTAACGGTCGAACGACTTCGCAATGCCGGCTACTACCGCGAGAAATTGTTTCGCAAAGTAGTTCGCACAGGTGGTGCCGGATGATTCGCTCTTGGTCCGAGACGTTTCTATTTTCCTTCGTCCACCCCGCCACGTTCCCTCTGTTTCGTCGTCCCCGTATCGAGGTATCTTTCAATCTTCCTTGTTCTCACCATTGTTGGAATCCCAGGCGAGGAACGTTGCAGGCCGATTATTCGTTGGTAATATAATATACAGTCGGCCACAAAAGTCACAGAGTAGGATGGTATTTCACTCGTTGCTTCAGTTTAATTTGCCGAAATCGTGCCAACTAACTCATGAAACGTTGATTCGATTTTTATTCATACAATTTCAGGGGAGAAGCCTATTTTTGGGGCTAAAACATACAAAAATTTGGGATTTTTTTTAAAAAACTAACAATTCGATTCATCCGAATTTTGGTCCAGGTTTTTAAACGTATTTTAAGTAGTTGTAGTTTTTTTATTTATTTTTAATAATGAATATAGGAGTTATGCATAATCGACACACGCGCCGGGCAAAGTTCGTCGTCCGCTGGTGTGCACGATATTTATCTTCCACGTACCTAATCTGAAACAGAAAAATGAAACGGCGTTTTATTTTATACATATGTAGATTTAATTTGATGAACCGGAATACCGATAAGTTATATATTTTTGTTACATAAGAAAATTTGAGATTTTCGGTAGCAAAAATTAATGTTTGGTTTGAAAACTCCTCACTTTGCTCAATAATTTCTTTTATACTGCTTCATGCATAACTCCTATATTTATTGTTAAAAATTAATAAAAACGCTGAAACTTCTTTGAAAATGCAGTTAAAAACATGGTTCAAATTCCGAAAGACTCAAATCGTTAATTTCTTAATAAAAAAATCTCAAATTTTGCTGTTTTTAGTCCCAAAAATAAATCTTCTTCTTTAACTAATCAGTGAATTTGGGTGAATACGTTTCACGATAACTAAAAGTCTATATTCATCGTAATATCTCATGCACGTCACAGGACAATACAAAAATACAAACAGAGAAAATACCACTGTTACTAATTTAAATACCAAGTGTGAGTCCTAGTTTTATTTCCTAGCTCCTGAAATATTTAAATTGTCTATTTCTAAAACAATCGACACTACGTAGTCGTTGCGAAATTTTAGCAAAGGGGGAATGGAGCAAAAGGTTATATAGAGACACGATGGAAATAGGATTTCAGAGGTTACCCGTATTTTCCTTGTCAATCATCTCTATTTTCATTTCGTCACGCAAACTGGGAACGGGATAAAACATTTCGACGATTGAAACGTTCACACCAATACATATTATTTCCCCTGTGCCCCTACAGTCTTACACGCGGACAAATTCCATGATCCTTTACTGACACCCGTGAAATTAATTAGCACGCTGGATTGGAAATGTGTATCGAACGACTGCTATTCTATTTTCTAAGTGAAAGGTGTCTTTCAAGGGACAGCAACTTGCTCCATTTCCACGGAATTGAATCAATACGAGTGGTCAAGAATCGACTTTGTTCTTCCTTCTTACCTTTCATTACATTTCTAGCGACCCACCCCCTTTTCAATTTCTCTCGTTCTTCTTTCAACACGATCGTCCTCATTATAAGTTTGTATCCTTTTCTGCTACTCCAGCAATGCAATTTTTTCCAGACGAACTTTGCGAACTACTTGACTTTTACGATGTCTCGTAGTTCCTGCACGTGACCTGTCGTTCTGTATTTGTTCGAATCTTTAGACAGGAATTTATGAATTCATTGGCACCCCCAAAAGGAAAAGGAAGAGGGATATTAATGTAACCACGACTGAAGTAATTTAAGAGCTTTGTAAATAGAATGAAAACTGGATTTTATTCTTTAAATAAACTTTTATAACCACCTAATGAATTTTATTGAATTTCGATTGAAAATATTTTAGTTCGTTCAACTCGGCTCCCCCAAGATTAAATTCTGAGTGCGCAAATACCAAAAGGGTATACTTCTAAATCATTAATTTAAATTTGAATTTAAAATTACGTAAGAACCTATATCTGTTTAACTTATTACCCTTAAATAGGTTCGCTAAAAATCTTTAGGGTGGCATGCACTGAAATACGCCCGTTGTTACGAAAGTCTTCGCAAGTTACAAGCTCTTTGAGTACATACATCCGACGAACACGAGTGCAAAATTGTTGAAATTTGCTTAGTAGCAAAAATGCTACTTCCCAAATTCTATACAGCTGCACTAGTTGACCTTACAAAGTCTCTGCTGAGAATTCTTCTTCGCTAATTAAAACATTCCCGTGTTCTTTTCTCATTGCTGTTCCTTTATCAAAATTTAAGCCTTAATGCCTAAATGCTCGAAGCAATCGCTACAAGTTTCGCAAGACTTGCCGCGAATCTTCGCCTCGTATACATCGGGGGGGGGGGGGGTTGCTACAATAAATTATGCAACGCCATTACGCGCAACAGCATAACAAGCTGGCAAGCGTATTAAGAGGGGCTTATTGAATCAGCATCATCTCGAAGTGCTTTGAGTGAAAGTATGGGAAAACATCGAGCGGAACCTGCCGCTACCAAGATCCCCCGGGGCGTGTCTCTCATAGACAGTTCGCATTTGGCAAATAGTCGAGGGGACTCACGTACGGACGTTGCCGAAGTTTCCTCATCGAACAGTAAAGGTAACGATCGGATACACATGTAAAGGGGAAACAGATATCTCGCTCGGGCGGATCGAGATATCCCCAGCCAACCCACAAAGTCGTTTACCAGCCAAGTTTCGACGAGCAGTTATACACAGCGACCAACACACGTAGGGAAAGTAAACCACCCGCGACTGTGTATACGCGATTAGGGCACGCAGCCGGGCTGACAGGCGAGAAAGGGAGACAGAGCCGCGAGAATCGGCAGCGGGATAGAGACAGAATGACGTGGAAAGGGTGGTTGCAGACGGCAGCGAAAAGATCAGCGAGGGTGCATTAGCTTATTAGCGAGTCTGATGCTCTCTAAACCTGTTACTGTGCAGAGTCTGCGTGTTTGTACTTGGTCTGGGACCATTCGACGAATTTTTCTGTATTCGAGTGTCTATGCAGCTTCGTGTGTATGATTTTCTACATTTTGATTATTATATTTGAATATTTGAAGGTTGAGGGGGAGAACGAGGAATGTCGATTTATAGCATATTTTGTTGGTGGCAACTGAGACTACTGAACTGTCGAATTACAAAGGGTTGTAAAGTTCAAATACCCCTGTAAGATAACGACAAATATTTGGTATAGGTACCCCGTGGTTAGAAACAGGAAATTGCATTCGAACAAAATACGGAATGTCCTCACTCTTTCCCTGAGCATAAGCTTCTGTCGTCAAGGTAAAAGAAGAAATTATTTAAGAAGAAATTTATATGAGAAAATTAAATTCTTTTTTACTGGTGGACTAAAGTATTTAAATTTAATTTTCGCGATAAAGCAATTTTGTGACATTCCCAGTTTTCCCCCTTACCCTCCATTTGTAGTATTTGAAGATCGACGATGTGCACTGAAATGATTTGTATTCGTTGTTCTTTTTTAGTCTAGACATGGTTCTGAACAACTTGCTTTATACATTTTATGCAGAATTGATAAACAGGTGACGTTAGCTCACTGTTAGGTGGTGTTAGGTGTCTGGTAATGTCTTGTTTTACTGCACCTATTTGCATCGTTACCGGAAGAGTGGTAAAAGGTCATAGATAGCCTAGGAAAATATGTACTTTGATTAAAAATACATGTAATATATTTTTACTTTAAATAACGACTTTGGTTCAATAAAGCGAACAAGCTTTTGTCCCGATCTAATACATTAGATGTTAGAGGAAATAGCTTATATATGACGTGAGAAAGATCGAATTAAATGAAATTATTAGTATTCATATCCATAAATATGGAATAATAATTACTAGTATTTAGATAATTGAAGAGTCCTTGTAGAAAACACTGTAAGTGCCAAAAATCAAAATCTCTTTCCCGATAATTTTTTTTATTAATTTTGGCACTTACAGTGTTTTCTGCAAGAACTCTTCAATTATGTAATGAAATTAAAGATGCGCCTCATTTCATAGTTGCGTAACATTTTTTGGATTCTATAACATTCGTGGAACCTCCATAAAACTGTACTCATAAAATATTTGAATAGTCCAAGCCCTACTATCAAGCTCTGTACAATTTTAACTTTAAACCATTATTAGATTCCATTTTATATGTTCCCTTCAACTCAAATCTAAAGTGATATTTTTGGAAAAATATAGTTTGTGCTTCGTCAGCGTCCCTTTTGTGGAACGAACTTATTTAGTGGTGTTGGAGGTTTTTCCACGGCCACACGCTACAATTTTTCCCTTCTCTACTTTCGCGTCAGTATTTACGAACACCGTGCACCGTTAGAGAAAACAGATGACTCGTTCCTTTTCCGAGATGAGAGCTTGCGGCAAAAATGGTCTGCCCTTAGGTATGCTGGACTTTGCAACTGTATCCTCCCCTTTCGTTTTTTTCTTTTTGAGGCGCAGCATATCCATCGCGGGGCCAAAGAATTACGGGACAGTATTAAACGTTGCTGGTGTCATTCTGCGTTTTTCACGAACGAACATTTTTCCAACGTGAAAAGCGTCTCTTAATATGGAATTCCCAGTGAAATTCGAATGAACGGCATTTAAACGGTAACGTAAGCTTAAATGTAATCATTTCTGCATTTATTTTAATACCTCGTCAAATTGGAAACACGGATATACTTGTAAAATGAAATAGTCCACATACTGTGTATAGAGTTAACTACGCCAAAAATTTAATTTCATTCATACACATTTCAAAGTAAGCTTTTATATTATATTTCAGCCTCGTTTTGATTGACAATTCTAATTTTTTTTATGGAAGCGATATTAATAAGTAACGAATAACCTATGTGAGTTAATATCAATTTCTCAACTCCAAAACTGATCATCCTTGATATAAAAAGTAGCTTGCTAAAATTCAAAATTATTTTTCCCTGAATGCCATACCAGTTAGTAACAAGTAACATACCTAGTTCAATATGTATAAATAGCTTTACCTACTTCCCGGAATTTAAGGTGGGATTCTCGTGTAACAGTCTCCGAAATTTATGCATTTTTTTTAAAGAAACTATTGCTAATATTGCATTAAACTATATTGGGATATAAGGAAGCATATTTAAACTTGCAGAAAATATTTTTTTACGTTGATTCTTCTTATTATGTATTACTTATTTCTAAAAAATATTTCTGCCAAAATATCTCTTTCAAAAGAGTTTAATCCAAAATGACGAATAGTTTTTAAAAAAAAATTCTTAAATACCAGTTACTTTTGGGGCTGTTAGACGAAAATCCCCTCTTAAATTCTGTTTTTTTTTTTAAGTAGTCACATTCATCTGGATTAGCCAGGTATAATGAGCTAGAGCACATTTCGTGACCCCAGAGTTTACCGTTCGAAAGTTTTTAGGTGACAGATAAACACACAAACATAAACTTTCTGCATTATATAGTGAGATAAGACGAATCCGACTGGGCCTTGTACCCCCAGTCGTGGGCTAATATCAATTTCCCTGCTCCCGAGCAGGGCACCGACGATATTTAAATTAACTCCAAAAAGGAAGAAGCCGCGCAAAATATACACAAGGGGACCGTCGCGATTCTTATCGAGGAAGGGGTTATGCCCCCGCGCGCGCGGCCCGACGCGGTGCGGTCCCAGCCTCGAGCCGGGCCCCGCAGCCGAAGAAGAAAAACGCGATACGATCTCGTTCCGGCCAGCAGGTCGCTCCACGGAGCCGTTCCTCTCTCGTAATTACAAAATTGCCTCTTTGAAAGATCCGCTCCGCGCTCCATTCTCTCTATTTTCTTTTCCATCGGCGTCGTTACCCGTCGTTTCTCGCCACCAGGCCCCCTCGGACCCTCTCCCCCCTGCCGCCCTCTCTCCGCTTCTCCTTTTTCCTCGGCGTCATCGCGAAATCGGCAACGCATTATCCCATCCTCTGCCTCCCTCCCTCCTTCGCCCCGATTACCTTTCCCTCTCGCCCCCTCGAATTCTCGCTCTTTCCCATCGCCCCCTTTCCCCTTTCTTTCGTCGCTCCTTCGCCGCCCGCTCTTTTTTCTCGCCCGGCTAGCCGCCTCCTCGTCGCTCGCCCTCCCGCTCGCGGTCGGTCCTTATTTCGCTCGGGTTACCACGATGGGTAATTTTAACGCCCGGCCAGCCTTGCCGAACGACTTCATCCAACGGAACACAGCCGTCCGCGATCCCGCGTCCCGGGGCCCGATCCTCGTCGATCGACGATCGTTTATCCACGTTCCCCCGTTTCGAGGAAGGTGTTGAGCGCTCTTGCAGATCTCCGATTGCTCCTCGCCGTGGATCTGTCCAAATAGCCACTGCTTTGCATTTCATCGCTTTTCGGCGTCTAGGTGCGGGCCACGGCTGCCCGCTGAGTGACGCCGATGTCGGTTTGCGTCGTGGGTACTGTATGTTGCACAGATTCTGTCCTGAAATGATAGGGGAGAGTGGGATAATTGCGAACACCTAAGCCAAAAAGCAAACAAAACGAAAACTGTGTGAGAAATGAATTTGTTTATTATTTACAAACATGCTTAAACTATTCATCTATAAAGTACTGTGACAAATTTTTGAAAAATTATAATAAAAATCAACTTTATAATGAAAAAGAAAAACCCTTGGTGTTCGTGATTACCCGACTGCCGTGGGAGAAGTCGCACAGAAAGTGCGATTTCAATGATCAACCGATAAAAAACGTTGCTACAACCTATACCTCATGTATTTTTAAATTCCTCTTCTTGTGCGTTAGAAAAAAATTGCAGTTAGTCGGAATATCGAAAAAAATAGTAAAGGCCGTTTTTTGGACTTTTTTCTGAGCCTGTAATGAAAATTCAAAAATCCCTTTTGTAGATTTAAATAAGTTTTATACATGCTGAAAATTTCATCAAAATCGGTTAAAATTGCCCTGTGCTACAAATGTTTAAAGATTTGTTCGTCATTACCCCACGACATCAAAAAATAAAAAGCAATTTATTTCAGGAGTTAGAATCATGATTCAAGCCACGCCTTGGTCACAAAATGTTGGTAAAAAAGTGCATTATTTCAACTTAAAAAATCCCAATTGTATCATTAATTCAACAGTAATTACATGCAATTGAAAATGGATAAAATATTACTTGAAACATGATGAAAATAATAAATTGTGTTTATCTTGAATAGCATGAGCGTTCTGTTTTTATCACTTTGTGTCCGGCGTTGGATACGACTTAAACTATTAGCTAGTGGAAAGGGAACATCAGTTTTTATTTATTAAAACGCCGCAACCATCGCGTTCGCGATTACCCCGCGTTCGTGATTACCCCACTCTCCCCTATAGTAGTGCAGTAAAGGCAATAGGAGGCGGATTTTATGGCGCTCTTATATGCAGGGTTATTACAAAACAAATAGACAGTTTCAGCATCTTGCAAAAAATGTTGACGATATTGAGATGCATTAACAGATCTTCGTCAAGCGTAGCATCGGCGGCATCTGTGATGCGTTGTTTCAGATCTTTTAAATCCAGAAGTGAGGGACAAAGATCTTGCCTTTGACATGTCCCATAAAAAAAAGTCGCAGGGTGTTCGAGCGAGACTTCTTGGTGTTCAATGTGAGAGTGGCTTACTTGTCACGTGACACTACCGCGGTAACGAAACATCAAGAATGTCCTACGAACCAGTTTAAGGTCTGGGCACATATCCGGCCCGTGTCAGTTCCGTGCCAGCGTACTAGTGGTAAGAAGAAGAGGGCTGCAGAGGAGAGAGATCGACGAGTTTGAGAACTCTCAGACCTTTAAGGTGCATCGCTATATTTTCAAGACATCTTTTTTTTTATAAAATATTGAAAATGTATTTCTTTTGGAATAAGCACGCAGTTTGTAGGGAAATAAAGAGATCAGGGAGTAGGTTTATGTTGAGCATACTTTTTCGACACTGGTAAGTACTGTAAAGTTGGAGGAGTGAGATCAATCGCAGAGCAAAGACCGTCGTAGTTTTTCATCCAGAGAAGTTTAAAAATTTCGAGTTGAAAAGTTGCAGTGTTGTGTTGCTGAATTGACGAAGAGAACTTTATTTGTGATTTTGTGATTTTTGTTTACTAGATAAATTAAAATAAATTTATGTACAAGCTAATATTTCTTAAAAATAACTTCCTTTATGACTTTTGAATTAATAGTAATAAAGATTTTATAATTATATTATGTTTTACGTGTTTGTTTAATAGGTACCCGATATTACCCACTTGCATACTTCCGAGGAATCTTGCTTTTCTGTAAGCCAGTTTTTTCAAAGAGGGACTCTCATTTTCTGATTCTGTAAGGTCCAATTAAGATTTCTAGCGGTGTTCAAAGTTCATTTTACCATCTGACTTTTTGCTAACAGGAAAAATACATTAGGCACTCGGTTGTGCCCCACATTCCCCTACTGTGAAAGTAGGGGGAGAGTGTAGGAGTGTGACCAAATACGTAGAAGTCTGTAGCGAGTGACCAATAACACATTTGGGAGCTTGTACCCTCCAAAATTATTTATACGTCCCTCGAGTGGGTCTCAGGTTAATCACTGTATCTCTGGATGGCGCAATACAGAAGTTAATTCACGTAGTACATTCTGCGTGCAAATATTTTCATACTTTTTTAAAAATCATTGTGTATTGGAAATTTAAAACCTGTATAGGGAAATGCGCTGTAAAGTAAAGCATCATCCTGTGTGGCCTTTACTTGCTTTTCAAATGAAATCACGGTTGCAAGGAAATTGCGCACACCCGCTTATGAAAAGCACATATTGTAAGAAACACGAAAGAACGAAGGAGGAAACTGCAGTGTGCGCGGCATGGAAATTTATCTCCCCGTATCTAAATTCATTAAAATGAAAATTAAGAATAGAAAACAGGACAAGGAAGTTGTTCGATATGATCTTTATGAACGAAACTTAATTACCGGATGCGCACGTGAAATTACGAAAGGGAGAAGATATATTAAGCTATAAAAATTAGGAAACCATTATAATTGCAGCTTCACTCTTACGCGAATGTATAATCAGACGATACTGGCGCTGATAACGAAAAATTCGTGGAAGACTCGTCTAAGTAATAATTAAGCACAAGGATTGAATTTTCTGCCGTCTGGTTTCAATAATGAAGCCTCGTTTCTATAAAATGATGGCGACGTGAGAAAACTTAGTTGTTTTGAAATGAAATGTATAACGACTGCTATAAAAGGCTCAGCCCTTTATGATTAATCATCACCCAAGTATGCAGTGCATTGAATGCGGAATTGTAACGATGATCAATCATTTCCTGATTTCAAAGCAAGCTTCATCGAATATCGCGTCTTTTAACAATCGCGTCGATTCAACATCTACGAGGTCTGTAGAATTTACTCGCAGAGTTTCAAACAGAACTCCTACACATTATACTTATGAATTCATTATTTATTTATTTAAAACAGTTACTAATAACGTACGAAATATCATTGATTCCTCAGCACGAATTCTATGCAAACAGTTTCCCAGTTTATATTATTAATACTTTTTTAAGAATAACTTTACTATTTTACTTAAAAATAAAATTATTATTAATAATTTGAATAATTACATTAATTCTATGTATAATTCAATGGTGACGAGATGTCATTCGAGAAAGAACATTCCAAGGTTTTCATTGTCTTACAGTAAATAAATTAACAAAAATAAGAATAATTTTATTCATTATCTCAGAAATATTTTTTTTATTGCATTCTTTTGAACATATTTTCACAGTTCTATTACTCCTGGAATTGAAATTAGTATAAATTGACTCCCAACTTGAATTTAATATTTATAATATTCCATTTCTTAATTCAATTATTTTAATTTATTCGGGAATTATAATTACATGAAGACATTACTCATTATTAAATAATAAATAAAATCAATTAATACTATTGATATTGGTATAAATTGCCCCGCAACCTCAATCAACTGTCAAATTAATCAATTTAATCCGTATAATATTTAACTTCTTAATCCAATTATTTTAATTTCTGCAGGAATTACAATTAAATGAAGACATTACTCATTATTAAATAATAAATTAATATCAATTAATACTATCTAGTGCCCATAACTGTATACTAATATAGTTTCTCGCTTGCAAAAAATTTCTTTACTGTGCGTTCCTACAAAAGCACATCCTCATCGCGTAATTCAAGACCCCCCAAAACGCCGAAAGCGAGGAACGATCTCCGTTACCTCGCTCCTGCCCCCAAACACGCTCGGCACTCCATACTAAGCTCGTTTCCTCCATTAGTTCCGAAAGTGCCAATTAAAATGCATATGTCGATCGATTCGCGGGCCAGCAACGATGAAATTCACCATCGAGCGACCCCTCCCCTCCCTTCTAGCGATCCCCGTGATCCGGAGATCGTGGCGGCGATTAAAGTTATGCTTTTAATTACCCCAGCTGGCCAGGCGAAGTTCAAACGGTTTCCCCAATCGTCGAGGGCCGATAATCACGCGGCCCTCGAGCGGATACATGATCGGCGCGGCCAAAGAGAACGAACGAGCCGGGTAACCGGTGTCTGTTAGTCGTAAAGGCGAATCATTAACCTCGGTGCGCGGAATTCCCCCCGGCGGGC
This sequence comes from Andrena hattorfiana, assembly GCA_944738655.2. NCBI lineage: Eukaryota > Metazoa > Arthropoda > Insecta > Hymenoptera > Andrenidae > Andrena > Andrena hattorfiana. The sequence continues at coordinate 11,527,688 of OX122893.2, read as the reverse complement.
GACTCAACACCTGTTTCAAAGGTGGCTCTTCCTGCTGCTACGCAGGTCACGCTCCGCGCGCCTCGCGCTTCTTCCTCTTTCTTCTTCGCCTCCTCCTGCCTTCTCGCCTCTCCCAGTCCCTCCAGCCACGTTCCCCGTGCTTCTTTCCCTGTCCCCGGCGGAGTTCGAGGTCGTCCCACGTCCGTGATAATCCAACTAATTTCGCCAGGGTTCCCAAGGAGAGAGCTTCGTGGAACAGCTGGAGGTTTGGGGCAGAAAAAAATGAACGAAATTCGGCTAATTCGTGACGTATCAAACCAACCGTCCGGCGTTAACGACCTTTGCGCTCCGTTTCTTTTCTCGGTGGCAAAAAGAGGCCGAAGAACGCCAGCTGCCCGACGCTCAACGTCGGCGGATCGACACGCTGCAGATTGTTCTTATTTTCCTCTCTTATGTCACAATTGGTGACGTAGAATTTTTATTGGCCTGCATTCAGGGTTGGTTAGTTGATGAATGTTTTTTTCACGGGGTTTTGCGTGAACTGCGACACGAATGTTTGTTGTGTTTTGGATGCGATTGTGTATGATCGAAGAAGGTGGAACAGAAATTTGTAATGCGGGGTAATGTGTATTTTAACTTTTAACCCTTAAGGGGGTGTTCGGGTTTACATCGCCGATTTTTCAGTTTTCATCCGACTTCATGATTTTTTTTTCTAGACGACGAAAAAAAATATGATATTGGTGCTTTGTATAGGTACGCTCTTAGGTACCAAAGAAATCGGAGTTTACAAAATATTTACCTGATTTTGGTAGAGCTGCTAGTAACACTCATAAGGATTAAAAAAAATGTTTGGTTCAATTTTTTGTGTCGAATAGGAAAGCCGCTAGCCTTGGGACAAGTCAGTAAGGATGACTCTGATGCTTATAACTCTGCAAGTTGTAAACGTTTTAAATCATCCTTCATGATTTTAAGCAGTCAAAACTGTGTAGGACAAAGTCCCAATATTGTATCTTTTTCGTCGCCCAGGGAGAATCATGAAATAGGCTGAAAAATCGGTAGTCTAAACCTGAATATCACCTTAACTGATAAGGCGGAGGCACGTGGATCCCATGGTAGTGCTTGAAATGTTTGTTTCCTTCACCCGGAGATACGAGTCAACTTATTGTACTTTTTATAGTCTCAGTTCTCAGATGATGCAGTTCTTCCCGGGAGTATGGGCCAGTTTTTTGCGGTACTCCAGGAAGCCATTTTGTACAATTTTTTATAAAAAAAAAATTCTCGCAAAATAAAGATTGCTTTAAAAGTATATAAAAAATCCAAGCCCTATATTTTTATTTATACGAATAAAAAAATCTTTAACTTTGTCTTTCGTTAGTGGCTTCATGGTGGCGTCCCCCTTTAAGGGTTAATTGTACTTACATAGGAAGATAGGAAAGATGCTGTTCGTTGTATTTGTCAAAAATAGAAAGCTTCTTTTATCGATTCCTGACGATTTCAGTTAAAATACGAATGCAGGCGATAAGTTGCACGTAAATTGAAAACGAGTGATCGTCAGTAATATGCTAATGGCTAAAAATAAGACGACAATGTTACATAAGTACATATACATAAGCCCATTAATGCTTTATTAAAACGATTAAATTATATGATTAATATTACGACTGAAAATAATTGGTTCGCAAGATTTCGAATTATTAAAATGAAATTACTATCCGCCATTTATTTGTTCGCTTTTGACTTATTTTATTTGCATGCATTTATCCCTTTTTAAATGTTTGCGAAATTTGTAGTGAAGGAAATAAAATCTAAATAATACACAGATGCGCGTGTCGTATTCCAAGTGTTGGAAAATATGGAAACGATAATTTGAAACAGCATAAGGAGAGAAGGATTATACAACCATATAATTCCCCGCGTTAATCTTTCCGGTAATTAGCCATTTACATACGAATTTATTGGCCCCTTTAAATTTAGCTAATTAAGAAAATATTATGGCATGGGAACAACGAGAAGCGAACGAAAGATCCTCGACACCTCGATATCCCAAAAGATTGTAAAACGAATTAATTTATCTAAACACAATTTCAATTTTGCTTCTTGGAGCAAAATTTCAATCAATAGAATATATATAGAGACCTACGTGTATGCCAGTCGATTAAGTAATTAAATTGATCTTGATTGTAGTAATAAATAAGTAACAGGTAATCTTACTTATTCACCTCTCCTCATATTCCAACTAGCAGATTAAAATATTCTAAGGACTTCTATATTTATCCATTCCAGACGGTCTTGAATATGCACCCTTCGACCCATGAAACTTATCAGAAATGAAACTTATATTTTTTTATTATTTATTATCCTTGCCTCTCAGCTTAGGGTAGCTTTCGCTTATATCTTCCCTTAACCTGTAGAGTCTAAACTTACATTTACATTTACCTTCCCGCTTACATATGTATACATATGTTTCCTTCCACACTTCCCTCTTTGCTTATTCTATCAGTCTTATAAACTTATAAGTACTTATAAACACAAATAAAAATAAAATATAAACTTATACTCTTCACTCTACGGTACTTTACTCTACTTTGTTTGCTTTCTATCTTTGGCATACTTTCCTAACTAGACCCCCGTTGAAATCAAACGATATTGAAACGAAACTAGGAAAAAGGGTAGCTGAAACTATGAACTAAATAAATTCGATGCTCTTTAAAAACCTACCAAAAATCCGAGCCATGGTGGCACGAAACACTTTAATATTCATGGCATACGCGACAAGCGTCGTTCAAGCCTCGCGCTCTCCCCTATCCGACGCCCCCATAAACACTCTAAGCATCTCCAGAACCCCCCGAGAACCGACAAGATCCACGAATTGTCTGGATACCCCATGCGACTGGAAATTGATCGCCACGAACACCAAAGTGGTGCGTGCTGGGTAACGTGGACGCCGCGGCTCAGCCGGAAGGATGAAGCGAAGGAAAGGAAGTAGTCGCGTGGGCAGGCTGGCATGGAACACGATACCGCGATCGATACTTCCACTGGCCAGTTAAAACTGACGATGATGAAGGGTGAACGGTGAACGATACCGACAGGAGACAGCGACGCCGACAACGTAACATGGCTTCTAGTGTCGAATATCTCAGGAGGGTTCGCGCGGGTTCCCTGCGACGCTCGCCGCTCCCCCGGGTGGTTTCACGACCAGTTTCGCCCTTAGCCCCCAGCCCCGCCCGCTGGCATCTATTTATGTGTTTACTCGCGCGAGCAAGACGGCCACGACTATTTATGCCCCGTGTCGCCTCGGATTTTATGAAACGCCTCGGAGAATGTTGGGGAAGCGGCGCGATCGGGATTAAATCACGATAATGGTACGGATAGTAATAGATTCGAGTGAATTCATTGAATTTGATTAAATTACAGATATCTGCGATGAAAGTTATTTCAAATTAAATTGTTACTAAGAAAAATTCTAGAAATTCGTTCTTTGGAGGGTGAATGGAATGATAGAATTTTTATAAATTATTTCCGACCAGATCGTTTTCATAGCATCACCATTTATTATTATTATTATTTAATAATTTATTATTATTATTTAATAATAATAATAATAATAATAAATCGTCTTTATTCTATTATAATATAAGATACAGACGCAGTAGAGTTATAATGCAGATACAGAATGGGCGAGGCTCAGCGAAGCTGTTATTATGCCTGTTATTAAGCTATTATTTATGGTGATATTATATGTCCCATTAATAATAGTAATTAATTACTAATGACGTGACACAAACAGGAAGGTATAAATGGAGAAACTAAAGCTAATGAGGGAAATGTGTAAGGGACGAAATTGAGTTAAAAGAAATGAAAGTTTCAATATGGAGATTGAAATTCTTCGCGTTGCACCACGTGCGGAAATCCTTTGGCTGTAGCTGTTAACCATATTCGCCGAACGCCTATATGCGTTCACCGCACAGACTGTGTGACACTGACCTAATGTATATAAACGTTTTATCTGGACTAGGTTTATAACATGTATACTGCTTAACCTCGCCTTTGTATAGTACCTATTTATATTAATCTTTATGTTTCCTTTTATGACTCATTAATATTTAATGTGTATGCGCCACTGATGCAATAAAGATCGATTATTATTATATGCGCCCGAAGCACCAAAAGGATTGAACCTAACTCTTGCTTAATATATTTACTGTCGCTGGAGATTTCTAAAAATCGTGATAGATCACTAATTAAATAAGTACACAAATGAGTTCTCAATATCCGTAGGCTATCTGATTTCAAATTGTCAAAAAGTGGGCTTCGATTTTTCTACTAATGTGAAATGAAAAATTGTCGATATCACAGGAAGGGTAAACCAACCAGTGAATGACCGAATTGTTGAATTTATGGACCTTTGAGATTAATACTTGAATATATTTATGTATAACAACAAAACAACTGTTCAAATTGCATTTAAATTTATTTTTCTTGAAGTTTCTATAAATATAATTACTTATTCTTATCGTAATTTAAAAAAAAAACGATTATAAAATGCAAAACGTGTAGAAGCCCAGTAAATGACCGCATATTTTTAATAAGAATTGTACTTATTAATGTTTGCTTAATACGCGTAACTAAAAATATGGGATATTAAACGTGCAACTACACTCCATTTATAAACATATAATATTTTTAAATTAATAATTTACATTTTTTGCCTAATGGTCATTCACTGGTATGCGGTCAATTACTGGTTGGTTTACCCTACCTAACTATGTCTGATATTGGTCCCTTACGAGAAATTAAATTGAGCTGGAAGTTTCGGTAAATCTCTTTCTAACGAGAGAGATAATGAATAGGGAAGTTAAATAATACGAGAATTAAATGAACGAAACACTAGCATCTGCTATCAGACTTCGGTCAATCCAATTAGAGTGGAAAATATCGGTGAATGCGATGAATATATAATGTGATCTGCTTTTGTCTCTTCTGTTGCTGGAAATACAAACTGTAACGTTTATAATTATAAATTAATCATTTTATGATAAATGTACATTACAAATGTAGTATGCATACTAAATTGTTTAATTTCTGTTGTTTCTTTCAGAAATACTGAACAGAGTTATTATTATTTATATAATATGCTTTAGTGTCGTTTGTTATTTAAAAGAATTGATTTATATGCAGGAGAAAGAATTAAAATACTACCTACTTTTCCCATTTTCCTCGTTGAAGTAATTGCATTAGCAAGTAATATTGCCGAATTAATACGAGCAATACTAGGTGTACTGAATAAACAATCATTAAATTTAATGAAAGAGTAAGATACCTGGTGGTGCTGTCTCTATTTCTGCTCGTTATTACGTATCTAGATTTTCAGTTTTTATCTCCGTGCCCTACGCATTGCTCTTTCAATCAATTTATATGACTCGTTTACTTTTTCCCGTAATATTCATCCTTATTTTAATGTATAAAAATTGAATATTCAACAGTGCAAAAAAGTACTATTTTAACCCTACCCAAAGTGGTTTTAATTTTTATTCCTTTTTTTAATCTGATGCAGTTCACAGTACTAACTCTAATCTTGGTTAAAAGTTCACGTGTATGTAAATAAGTATTTTAATTATAATTAGTATTTTAAATATAATTTAAAAAGACGAGTCAACTCCTCATTTAAACACACGCCTTCTCTTTCTGCGAAATGAATAGAAAATAAGTTACACAAGATAACTCTTCGGAAAAACAAAAATCTAGTGTCCTGTAACAAAAGAAAACATCTTACATATTAACTCTTATGCAGCAACTACAATCATCAAAACGTGTAAATTTTGCAATCATTCGCAAATACACATTTCGAACTTCACAGAGGACATTTTTACCAAGTAGGACATAAATAATTTGCTCAACAAGTTAACGTTGCACATTGAAAACCAACATTATCAGTCGACGTCCACGCTAGTAAAAATGGTAAAACAATGTTTTTCAACCTTTTGTGAGTCGCGATCCCCTTTTATAATATTCAAATAACCTACGAACCGCCCCCTCCAATATAAGGTAAGGTAGATTTAAGAAGGTAAAGAAAATACATTAAAAACAGGTATTTCATAATATAATTTCAACTTAATAATATTAAAAAAAAAACCGTGGCGATCTCACAGAAAACACTTTGCGACCCACAGGTTGGGAATCACTGTCGTAAAACGTTCCAAAAAGCTAGATTTCCATCATTTGCAGACATCCCTCAAACATTCGCATACCTAGTGCCCAAAAAAGTCCAACTATTCCAAACGCCAGCTCCACCATCCACATCCCTACCACCAATCCTCCTATAATCCAAACAAAGTATGCAAAACGCCTGGCCGAAGCGATAGACCGGTGCGTCCAGCCGAAAGGTGCTGGTCCCGATGCAAATAATTGTCCTCGATGTCCCGATGAGACGTGTTTCCATAGCTCCCAGGTGATTAATCGGTCTCACATGGCCGACTACCTTGTACTTCGGCCGACTTGTATACCGAGACGAAGGGGAGCAGGACCAGGACGTGGCAGACGGGCGATTTTTTGCACGGGATCGCTCCGTCATCGTAGAAGGCGGCACCTCTGATCTGCCTCTGGTCCAGAGGCTCAGGGGGCTTCCCATAATCACCTACGATCCTCTCTCGCGCCGGGGGCGATCTTACCACCATGAAAACAGTAAGCGAGAGAAAGAGAAAGAGAGAGTGGAAGGGGGAAAGGTTGGGACGAGCGAGAAGGAAAGAGGAGAATCTGGAATCCGCGGCCTCCGTCGTTGTCTGGCAAGGTCGCGAATTTTTTTGCTCGTCCCTCCAGCCACGTCCTCGATCTCTGTTTTCATCCCCCCCCCCCCCTCCTGCGAGCGTTACCAAGACCCGCTGCACGCCCGTCGGACCCGTCGACTTTATTGGAGCATCGCTTCTGCGGCATTTATTGCGGTAATTAAATAGAGAGACTCGCTCCCGCGGCCAATTGGAACGCGTCGCTGACACTTTATGGCGATGGTAATTGGGATTATCTGCTGTGTAAGGACGGACTTGCGTGAGGTCGGAGGGGTCCCGATATCCTATGATGAATTGGGTAGGTGTGATTCACGATTAACGCGCGTTCGTGTTTCCTCGATCAAAAGGCGTCTGGCTTTTTCTGTCTTGCTTATTCGGACGTACATAATTAAAGGGAGGAGCTGCAGCAATTATATTTGTTGATTGGACGTTGATAGACACACGTTTCGCTCTTTTTATGCTGTTTGGAATTCTTGTCTACTTTTTATATCCTGTTGTCATTCTTCGACGTTTTCGATGCTCATTTATTTTACGATGGTATAATGGATAGCTCTGTTGTACTCTTGTCTCTTGGTTTCGACTCTGCTGGGTGTTTGGAGGAAATCGCGAAATAGGACGCGTATCGCGAATGCAGATGTTCCTGGTGTTCGAAACTCGCCTGGGGGGTAAAATGTCAGAGTACTTGTGTTTTGTGTTAACTCTTTGAATGGCGACGCGTGTTTTCACGTGAGTATTCTTTGAAAAGCATTGACAGTGTTTTCCACGTGCCTCCGAATGACTACTTTGAAAACAGTCCATGCTCAGATTTCGCTTTGTATCTAGTTGCCTTGGCGATTCTTTGCTAACGTAGTAGTCGAGCATCGAATGAGTCGTTTAAACGAAATAAAATTAAGAAACATTTTATTTTCTGTATTTCTTGTAACATCTCCGTAAAAGTATTACCAAGAGATTAATGAGATTCTCCCGATGAAAATGAGCCCAAACACGACCTAATTCGGACTATTTCTAATCACACGTGATTTTAATTGATTTACAGAATTTGGAAACGATTCGAATTATGCGAAATTAAAAATATTCCGAATATGGTCGTGTTTGGACTCATTTTCATCGGGAAAGCCTCGTCTATCGATTGGTAATACTCTCGCGAAGATTTAACAAACAATATAAAATTGTAAATTTTTATTATCGTCCACATGAGCAAAACGTTTCGAGCACAAAAGACCGTTCGAAGAAATCTGTATGACTTGAAGAAGCATTTTTCCAAACCTCGCGGCACTAAAATTGTTAATAGAAATCTTGAATAATCACAGTTACGCAACTCTATGTGAAAAAACGAGCTCGATAATTCACGCATTGAACCATCAGGACGGAACACCGCGGGGACAGAGTTCCTTTATTCCTTGTCCATCAATCGGACGATCGAATGTTCCCCGATACAAAGGATCAGTCCGATATCTCGACATCTTCCATTCTCGCTGAGAGGAAGAATAATACGCGCGATAGGGGTGGGAAGGTTGGGGAGACAGTGGCGGAGTAGAGGAAAGGCTTTTCGTTCGTCGTCGAAGCAAGAAAAGCCGGGGGCCAAGTTTCCGGTCGAGATGCTCCGACTTTGCGACGACGGAAAAAGCTTGCGAAGATGAAAGCACGGGGTGAAGTAAGGAAAGTCCACGGGTGAATCGTCAGATGAATGGGCGGAGGGGGTGCGAGGGGGCTGGTTAACGAGTCTCTCCTGGAAATAGGACCAAATGCACTCTCGGCCCCCGCGGTTCGGCCCTCCTCCGCGTGTAATACCAACTTTGATTGCCAATCATTTCTCACCACTGCAAGAAGGTTATTACCTATCCACTTTGGTGGAAGCCCCTCTTCATCTTTCCGTTGCTCCCCTGCCTTTTTCTGTTTCCCTTTTTATGCGCCGCGCCGAGGGAAACTGCGGAGGCCCGCCGAGAAGTTTGCAAAAATATTAGTTCGGCACACCTACTTATCCCTCCCCTGACAGTTACTTCAACACCTGCTCGGAGGCCCGTCCGCTTAAGCCTCGAAGACCCCGTGAAGCAATCCTTATGATTCTTACATTCTGGCAGGCGGACTGACTTTTCGTGGAGCGGCTTGAGGTCAGGGGATGACGTTGATCGTGGACGTTTCGTTGAAATGTTAACCTGCTTTACATAAAACACAAACACTTTCTTTTCCATCTGACACTAATTAGAAACATAAATATCTATTACCCTTCAACTGAGAGTGATTTGAATTTTGGTAGGGGGTTGTCCTTAAGTTACGTAAGGCTTCTTATGTTTCCTCACATGCGGTAGAGAGGGGAGGGAATCAGGTAGCGTTTTACATAATATTTTTTAACCTAATTTTCAATAAATACAATTTCTATCTTATTATTATAATAAAGCTATTATTAATATTTCAGAAAAGTAATTTTAGTTTTCCCCAAACCGAATTAAGTGAATTATATAAATCTTTAAATGAATTTTAATAACAGAAAAATAAAATGTAGCAAATATTACGTAAAGACGGGGGGATTGGAATATAAAATCTTACGAATTCTTATAGTGGGGGAGGGAGGGGGTATGAAATCGCCTAAAATACCCTTACGTAATTTGAGGACAGTCCCTAGGCGATATTAAATAGGTGCACTTTTCCTTGGATGTCTTAGCAGTTGTACATAGTACGATTAAGATTGGGGTGACTCTTCGTGCAGAAATTAATTGAGGATGTGGAATAAAGTTTGTTTGTATAACATTCGGTTCAGAGAAATTTTTAGAAGTATACATTACAGGTAAGTGTGTCGTACTGAATGATCGTATCTTAGTAAGCTTCATATGCAAAAGTGTGAGACGGACCAATTACCGTAAAAAAATACAGTTGTTATATTTGAAAGAAAAAGTGCAAGTGTAAGCACTGTTGTAGCTTATAAGAAATTACGTAATAAGAACGTAGTACTCAGTATAACATTCCACCAAAACCTGCAGCTTGTTCCAGTTTCTAGAATGGCCCTATATTTATATATTTATACCTATATCAAACTGATATATCACATTTAGTGGGACTTATTCAGTGACAATCCATTCTATCGACCATTTTCAGTGTACAATAATAAATAAATGACCGTAACTTCAAAAGTTGCTTTCTACTTACATTCGTAGCTGATTGAAAATTACAGAAGCATTCAGGTATTGAGGAGTTTAGTTTATGAACATCCATTCGGCTACATTTGAAAAACAATTGTATTTTGAACTTATTGTGTGTTACTTTGGAGGCTGCTGTGTTATTTAAATCCATTGTTTCTTAACAAGCCACATAATATGTAGCAAAAAGACCTGAGTATTGAAACTTTGTCTACTCAGTCACAGTGTCGTCGAGCACCTTCGATTCGTGCTACTGTTAAAGAAATTCGGTAAGCAGAAGCTTCCCGGAGCCTCGGGGGTAGTGCTATTAAAATCTGAATAGCACCCTTTCTGCATCGAGGTAACGATCTTAATTAGAAAGTTTGTCGTTCGCATCCTACGGATTTGCAGAATGGATGGCATTACTGCAGCAGGCTTTAGAATGCGCTTATTGGATCTTATAGGTGCTATCTTTCGAGATGAACGGGGAGGCAAGAGGTTTTTTGTGAAAGAAGGAAATACATTTCTTTGCCTTGCCCTCCTTTCGTGGTTGATATTGTGCCTTTTATCTGCAAATGAAGTTTCCACCGCAAAGCAAAGGTCGAGCTTTAATTTCATATTAATTCAATTTAATATATAATATTACATACGCATGATATTATAGCCTTGTAAACAACTCTGAACAATATTGCATTTCATGTTGAATGATAAATATTATATTGCTAGTATCAATTTAATTCTCCGTAAATTTGTATAATCACCATTCTTTGTGAAATATGTATTGTTCTTCTAAGTTCATTTATGTATTTTCTAAATAACAACAAATTCTCAAAATTGTTGGATATTATGCGAAGGTTTGATGAAAGTAGAGTGAACTGGTTAGAAATCTCTTTCAATTAATTGTTAATTCTGAAACTTTTGCCTCATTTTCTTTTTACTTATTCAAATATGTCCTCTAAAATACACAACGATGGCCTCCATGATAGCATAATTGCCAATAGTGATCAATACGAGTAATACAATCTGCTTAAAAATCAAGAGACACCTACAGAGTTGAAAAACTTGTGTCCCTCCACTTGCCATTATCAATTCCACATAGCCACGCAAAAAAAAACAAAATTCTTCACGACCCCACTCCATTACACTGGCACAGTAACCCCGAAGGGTCTTGAGAATCTTGTATGTCACATTTGGGGCACGATACGTATCCCACGCGAGGGTCATGCCGTTCAAGGGTCTCTGCCGCGCAAGAGAAAAGTAGAAGGTAAACATGGTGGCGATGAATCGGAAACTGAAACTAGAGTGTCTGTGTGAGCGCAAAGGATTGAAGTGGTCCTATCGTTACGTTCTCAGGTGAACCATTAAACCATCTCGTTCTCGTGGAACAGTCTCTGGATCGCCGAAAGTAAACCCCGTGACTTAAGATCGCTTCTGTCTGGCTGTTTCCTTGCTGCACGGCATTATCTCCTTTTTCCCGCCACCTCCGCGCCTCTTCTCCACGCTCCGACGCCCTTTTTCTTGGGCCCCGGCCACCTATCTTCTTCACCTATCGGGAATTTCTGGCTGACGATAGCTGCCGACACGGATGAACCTTCGTTAATCTATCCGATCGACCAGCCGATGATATTTCGTATCACACTGATACGATGATTTTGCGGACCGGTTGGTTCGACGTTGTTCGTCAGAGCATCAGAATGTGTACCTAAGAATAGGTTCAATAAGAAGCGCCTCTACAGGGTGTGCGAGATTGTTTCTGCTAAATTTTGGGAGTAATGATGTGCTCATGGAAACGAACAGGGAAGACGGTGGCTGGCACTATAAACTGGGACAAGTTGTAATTCTTTTCTACGCGGAGACACAAAATGAGGAACGCTACCTTTTCATGGTAGAATTTTTTCAGTGGATGTGGGGGCACAAGTGCAATAGGCAGATATAAAATATGAAGCATGCACCTTGTAAAGTATTTCGTTTTCAATGCTCACACTTTGTTACCTTTATCATTTGTGTATCTACAAAAATGATAGGGGTTCCATTTTTTAAAAAAATGCACAATGCACCTCCTATTTGCCCCGTGGTGGTAAAAAAAATATTATAAATTAATATTCGTTATACATACGTTAAATAATATCTATCTTATGTTAGAAATGTTTTTAGGACTTATACGAGATTAATTATTGCGAAATCGGTGGTTATTTTTCTGCAGCGCCGATTTCGCGAGAGAAAATTATTCCCGTCGTTCAATTTAATCATTGTTCCCAAACTCAAAAACGATTTGGCATCAATATGTGATATCTCCTTTTATAAAGCAATCATCCACGCCGATTCGTATTGCAATCAGTGCTCTGATGAAATTCCTCGCCCATGCAGTTTAACGTTACACCTCGCGCACACGCAGGCATTATTTTTATGAAACGGTTAAATTATTTAATTACGTACCATGTGTTGTATGAAGTGTCGTACGTATTTTATGTATCAACGCTCAATTTAAATCCCTATGTGCACAATTCTATCGAAATAAATGTGCTGACACGTTCGCGTCGATTCGATTTATTACTAAAATATTTGTTGAGCAAAATTGTTGTGCAAAAATCGCGACACTTGTATTTTCGTTACGTTATGACTGTTCATTTCTAACCCTAACGAACCTTCTTTACAATGCATATTCTAGCTCGTGTTTGTGCATCCATTGCACCGCGTCGGGGTATCTCGTTTAGTATGGAATATTGCACCAACCATCGAAATTAACTCGGGCCGCTGCTGTTCCACCGATACGTTTCCATACATTTCAGACCCTGTGCCATGAAATCAACACTGCTACACTACAACCCAAAAGTTTCGAATCACTCTGAGAATTATGTAAGGGAAACACAAAATATCTCATTATCTATAATGAGATATTACGTAAACATCTCAATTTAATTAATTTTCCCACGTGATAGAACACTAGTCATACGATATGATTTTAATGAAAATCTGAAAATGATTCCAAGCTTTTTGCAGGTAGTGTACGTGGTGCAATATTTCTTTACTTCCAAAACTATCATAAATATTCAATTGGCTAATAACAAGTAACTTGTCTCGTGGATGGTTTAAAGAAAATCATAATTCTGAATAATATGACAACTTCAATCATCCCAATCACTACTTTCAAAAATTTCAAAAATTCATTTCATCGAGATCCAATAAGTTAATATGACTTGTTACCTTAATTAAAACTGTTGTCAGTCTAACCTCGAGTTAGCCCTACGCACTGTATTATTTATATTTTTATAATAATACCTAACATGTTGGAAACGATGGCGAATACCAAAGAATTAATAAAAAAAGTCCACTCTGCGCTTTTACCAACCGAGGTACAGTGTAGCATGAATACACGAAGGTATATTCCCCCTTCGCGAAAACATCGTGACAGTGTTTCCAGTGTCAGCTTTTAAAGGATTTCGGGGGAACGGAGACTAAGGTATCCATTAAAACACGATGCAAAAAAGGACTGTTGCAACGGCAGTCGAGCGTAGTCGCCCAAGGGTTAAAGCGTGTTCGTACGGATAAAGTGAACGCGCTCGTTCCACGTGGGTTAGACCGAAAAGTAAACGAATCCGCCCCCACTGACGAGGAATTGGATTGGACGCCCCCGTTTTCCGTTCATCACCATTCCCGTCGATGGCACCACGGCCTCTACGAATTCCCAGACTTTTTACAGATGCTCGTTGAAATGAGATTTCCCTTCGTCGTCGACTGGCGCTGTCTGGCCGCCGATGAGGTGGCCGGTGTGATTCATTCGGGCACGGTGGCCAAGCTCTCGAAGAGCTGTCGAGAACGAGGGGACGAAGACGAAGACGAGGAGAGAAAGGTGTCCGCCGACGATGTTTGGAGAATCGATTTCGAAGCGATGGAAAACTGAGTTTCCAGTTATTTTTTGGCTACCTGGCTTCGAAATATAATTTACACGGCGACGAAGAATCGACGGGTCACTGATGTAGGGATTCTTGCAAATAATTTACCAAATTATACCTTGTGTCCACTAGCTTATAGAACGTACAATATTATTCTTAAAATTCCTTAGCAGTAGTATTCAAACTTAAGTAATAATGATAACAAATCCGGCTCATCCTGGAGTACAATGCGTCAAAACCTAGGATTCATCATTTTCATTCGATGTTTGAAGAATCCTTGGAGAAAACACTGTAAGTGCCAAAACTCCAATTCTATACCATATTATTACTATTGGCAAGTAGAACATTTTCTGATAATTTATTTTTTTCAATTTTGGCACTTGGGGGACTTTGGGCACTTTGATGCAGGGAGCACAACGAAACATTAATATTATCTTGATATCTATAGGGTATCATCTCATGATCTTATATCATCTGTCAAGATCATAGCTCATACTGTCTTGTGATCATGTTTTGAATTTCTAACTGTTTCTAGATATCAACAGAATATTAATGTTTAATTGTGTTCCTTGCACCAAAGTGCCCCAACTCCCACTACAGTTTTTTCTATCAGAACTCTTCATTTCCAAAGAATATTTCCAAAAATCTATGTCTCTCCCTCAAAGCACTCAATCTTATACTCTAGCTGTACTTATTATTACTTAATTTACGTTTCGTCGAATCGGTTCAGCCTATTATTAAGCTGCAACCAATGTTGTTCATAGAAACGTTACCTAAAATATATCATCCACGTACAATCGGTCCACAATGTTTCAACACAGAAAATCATAGAGCAACCTAACACAATATAAACAAAACTTATATATCAACTTATATGTAACGCATTTTACATATTAAATCGACTTCAAAGCAAGAATTCACAATTCTAATTCACATTAATATAAACCTTTTGTTTTGGGAAATTTAAGCTGGTAGAATATAAAATTTCGTAAAGTAAGGAACTCGTGATGCCAGTCCAAGTGTCTCTAAACGAGATAACGCCCCTCCTCCAAGTGGACCGTTTTCAGCAGTGAGTGAAATTAATTTGGGAATAACGATTCCTCGAGAGTTTCCCGATCTGGCTGGCGGATACCACCCGTGAATCTGTCGGTGTTGCTGGCGGTCGTGGGAGGATCCGGTCGGGCACACCTCGTCTCGCCGATGCGGCTCGGTAAGAAGAGAAAGACGAGGCTGGGGCAAGCCAGTGAAACCTATCGCGGAGGTAGGTCGAGGTAATCGGTACGTATCGGCGGGGTCTTTTATGCGGCTTGTTATTTTATCTCGAGCGTCGCGGTCGTTAATTTGTGGTCACCGCCGCAAACCAGCACGGCCCAGAGGTCCTGCCGCACCGCAATTTTATTCGGCGACCCTCGTCCCCGTGTTTGCTCTGTCCCCTTGTTTCTCCCTTTGAACGGGCCGTCGCTCCGCGCCGTAGAAAATTAACCCTCCCCGCCCCTCCCCTGCCCCCCTCGATTCGAGGAGGATTTCCACCCAGCCAGACCACGTTCTCTACCAGCTATCGTTGTCGATACCCTTTTCACCTGTTCTTCGTTCGATTGCAAAACAAACACCGCCGCTTGGCCGCCGATCGAAATGGCCCTTTGACCCGCACTTCGAACGTTTTGTCCCCTGTAACTGCCGCTGGGGCTGCTCGTCGGGGATTTCTTCTTCTCTATCGTAATATTGAAGCGGAGTGTTCGAATGACTGCGGATTAAATTTGGATATCCTGGTATTCGCGTAGTTGTGCAGTAATGAGCAAAGGCAGTCCGGGCGAAAGTTCATTTCTGACAATCTTCTGAAAACGGACCCACCACTTGCCTGGTTCCTTTCTCTGGCAGAAAGGAAAAACAATCAACGATTTAGGCACCTTTTCCACTTGTTAGAAGATAGTCGAATACTCCCAGGATCGCTTTTAATTTTAATCTCCAATTGAAGTCTGGGTGGTACCCACTAACAACCTCATCTCGAAGTCCTAAAACAAGAATACCTATCGTCGTCATGATCACCAGAGAGCAATCGATGTAGACGAACGACGCGCATTACGAATACATCGTTCCCTTTCATGGAATCCGCCATCGTGGCTCCCCAGGACTAGGGACATCGATAACGGTTTACGGCTGGTGATTAAAGCTGGCTGCCAGTTTACACCCGTTGTTCTGAAAGCAATAAAGGGGCACGGCGCAAAGTGTAAGAAGGTACGAAGCAGGCGGATAGGTGTAGATCCATGTGGGGAGGGTAAGGAACGTGCACTGTCCATTGAGCGAGGATGCTAGGAGAAGGTGTTTTGATAGTCTTCTAGGAGGTATCCTGGGATTCTAGGATCCTCACTCGTATTCCTGATATTCCGCATGGTGTTTGCAACACCCTTGTGACGGTGTTACAGTTATGGCCGCGTAAAAGCCCCACGAATGGCCCTTCGTCCTTCCTCTATGGCGGGGAAAAAACGGTAGGAGACGCTGCGCAACGACACGGGGCACTGCATACTTTTCTTCCTCGATGAGAGTCGAAGCTCGTAATCCCTGATGTTTTCTTCTTTAACAGACCTGTATATTTCTCTTCGCGACCTCTTTTGTTCCTCGCATGTACCGTGACTCGAAACTGTCGACACTTTGAAGAGATACACGGTACACCCGCGTTTTTATTCATTTCAATGGCGCTCCCAGTTGCTGATGCAGGGAAACTGTAAAAGAGAAAGAATTTACTCTTTTTTATAGCTGCGACTATTGTGTTTTTTATTAAATTGAAAATTATGGAGTTACTTAGGTGCATTTTAGTGTTTGATATCTCCTACGTTTCGACAGATAATATTTCGAGTGCATTGATTAAAATCATTTTGCTAGACGAGCTGATTTCCATTGACGAAATATACAAAATTACAGTTTCATGAAAAATCGTTTATCGCTTCTCATAATTCTGAATATTTTCCCCGAATCATGAAATTAATCGGTTCTCATAATTCTTAATATTCTTCCCGAGTCATGAAATTATCGGTTCTCATAATTCTTAATGTCTTTCCCGAATCATGAATTTATCGATTCTCATAATTTTTAATATTCTTCCCGAATCATGAAATTATCGGTTCTCATAATTCTTAACATTTTTCCCGGATCACGATCTTCAAAAACTAAGACGAACGTAAGCAAACTTCACCCACAACGCGTACATTAAGCTTATCTCTCCAACTAACGCTATAATTCTCAAACCTCCCTATATCAAATCAGTGGTGCCTCAGGATTTAATCTTGGAGTAGCCGATAAATTGGAGGGAATTCAATAAAATTCATTAGGTGATTATAAAAATTTATTAAAAGATTAAAATTCATTTATCTTTTCCGTCTACAAAGCCCCTTCTTGGAGGGTGCCAGGGCCCCTTGGTCCTCCTTCTGGCTGCGCCACTGTATCAAACGATCTATCATCCACGGTATAAAAAAATCATCCCCTCCACGTGATCCATCTCATCCCACTTCCTCCCTTACTCCAGTTCCTGACCACTCGAACTCCAGTATCGTTCGATTGACGAGTCCACGCATGATCCAAGAAACCGTTGGTACCATAGCGTGTTTGCAAGGCAACAATGAATCCGATGCTGTATCTGACCGATCGCGGCAGTTCATTCCAGAGATTATCCCCGAGGAAAGAAGAAACTGGGGTGGTGGCCGGAAGAGCGGGGGCAAAAGTGGCGGTTTGTAGGAAAAAGATGGCGGAAGAGATAAAAGAACAGGGACGGCCAGATAGTTTTGTGCCGCGGTTGGAGAGGAACGGGGCGAGATAGCGGCGATTCAAAGCGCGAAGGGAGGAAGACGCGGCCAGGACGAGACAGGAGTAAGAGAAAGGAAGGCGGAGGCAGGAAGACTAATTACGTTATTTATAAGCGACGTAGGCGCAACTACGCGTGGCCACGCTTAGAATGGGGGGGCGTTCGCCATCGGCCGAGGCGAGTGTAAGCTGTTGTATAGGAACGGATAGCGCCTCGGTAGTCAGGACGCGTAAGTAGTCAGACAAGGGAAAAGTTTAAGTTGGCTGCACGCCGTTGAATACGCCGCTTAATGGAGGCTCGTGGATTATTCTTGAGACGTGGCTGTGTTACACGTCCTCCGCCCACCTGCTCCTTGCCTGTCCTCCCCTCTCCGCGCCAGGTTCTTGCCCCGTACACCTAAATGACGGTGGGTCGGGTAATTGCGTTTATTAAAATGTTACGCGTTCTAGTTCTCGCGTGTGCCTCTATAGAAAACGTGGCCACTCTACCATAAGACACCGTTAAGTCGCTATCGAGACTCTTGATTCCATCCAGAGTTGGGACTGCTCGGGGGCACACCGACGCGCGTCGCCTTTGGGGCTGGGGCTGGTCGAAAATTTGGTTTCAGTTTCTGCGCGATAATTTATTCTGTTTTCTGTGGAAAATTTTATTTTAGTTTCTGTGAAATATTTTATTGGATAATTTTTACTCTGTTTTATCTTTATACCGTTAAATGAATGTGAAGTGTCTTCTGTTATATAGATAATAGCAGATACACCTTAACTATTTTGCAAGAAGTGCCTTTTAATTATACTCTGGCGATAGATATAAATAGTGCTACTTTTTCAAATTTAATTATCCTTGTCTGAAGAATAGGGGCAGTAGTTGGCTTGAAAATTAGTAGTTGTGTTCCAAGCCGAGGAACTGGGGTAACTTAAGACTCTGATAATGTAGTATTTAGACGTCACTGGGAGTTAAGGTGAACTTAAATAGAAGTTTGCAATCCCTTATAATTTTCATGTAATAATGCCTCATTTACTGTTGGTATCATTATTACTGATAGGAGCCTCAGCGCATAGAAACGTCACAAATAGTGAATATAGAACTATCAACACTCGTCAAAATACTGTGTTAAATGAATGAATATAAAACCAGAATAAGAAACGAAAAGAAAAGCAAACTATACGTATGCATGGAACAACAAACCACTGTATCAGGCTTTTGAGTAAAAATTTGACGAAAACAATCAAACTTGTAGCAATAAAAATCAGACAGCGAATAAACTGATTCAAATAATAAAAAAGTAATGAATTTGAAATACAGCGTGCGATATTTGATGTATAAATTAGATATCAAATACATGCGAGTTATTTAGTTACAAATATTTATAAATGCGCGTCTTACGACATGAACTATCATAGTACAGAAAGAATTAACGATATTACTTTCCTGAAGACAGGTTAAACCAGCGGAGATTTAATCTCTGCAAGATATTCCCTGTTTCATTTAGTCGTAAAGAGTAATCAAAATTAATTGAAGCGGAAAAAGGAAACAGGAACCTGGAAGATCAAGGAGAGAGCTCTTTTATCTCGCGCAATGGGAAAACCGTGAGTTCTTTCTTGCCTTTGATATCGCCAGTTATTAACGACACTAATTGACATTCCTTGCAACAGCTCGGCAATAAATTGTGGAACTGACTGAAATATGTATCTTCTTTGTAGCCAGCTGAAGAAATTCGAGGCGAATACGTGGAAGTGAGCAGAATCGTGTCGTATGAATTACGGTCTGATGTGAATGAATTGTAGCAACAAGTGTGAACTGCTGAATATGTACATCGACTACTTGTTAGTTAACAAAACGGACATCACCGTGAAAGAAAACTGTTCGAGAAACGAAGAAACATGTTTTCAATTATTATACTTTTTGTGATACGTTAATATTTGACGGTAGATTTTGGAAATGGGGAAATTTGAGGAAATTCAGTAATATTTCACTACTTCGGTCCTTTTCTCGTTTTAATCAACGTTAATACGATTTATTGCAAAATTATAACTACCTGTAGAATTTGTAATTTTGAGAGAGTGCTTCAAAGTAAACGAAACTAAATATGTTTTTCTCATTAAAAAATGTAATTTTAAACGTACGATGTGCTTTTTATAAAGTCTATTGGAATTCGTCCCATATGTTCGTTGTTTTACAATTTTTTTTTACTATAGCGATGGAGGAAAAGTGACTGTGTAACGAAATACCATTTAAAATTTTTCAAATTCATTAAATTCGACCGTGCATGGTTTCTCGTGCAATAGGCTTCCTAGTCCAATAGAATTTGGCAGGAGTTCGCTTCAGCACAGAGCTGAGCGAAGCGAAAATTGTTTGATAATTAAAGCGCCAATTTCTCGAATATTCTGTAGCATGTCGTACCCGTATCTTTTTAATTCCAAATCCAATTGGTTAATAGAACTAAATTTCAATGCGTATTTAGAGACCAATTATCCTGGTTAATATACCGATTTTTACAACAAGCACAATTTTTCAACATATCTGGTCATTTATCTGCAAACTATCTTTCGAATAAAACACAGAGTTTTTGTTACTAAATGTAAATATTTTTAAAAAAATGTAGCCTCGCCTCATTTTGAATATTTTTTCCACAAAATTTTACTGGAAAACATTTGAGTGTATGTACTTTAAAAGATCAGCAAATTGGTTCACTAAAAGTGAATAGTACAGCATAAAAAAGTGTTCCAAAGCTTTCACTCTTTTTTACTACTGCATGCCCCAAAATCCAAAATATTAAAGGCATCGTCAAGTAAAATTTCATGGAAGAATTGCTCAGAATGGCGCAGATACATCACTGATGAACCTTTCTACTTCAAAACAAATTGGCTGGATTAAAGTTAATAGTTTATTACAGAAAAAAAGTCCAAAAGTTTCCACTTTGTGTCTCAAAGTCCAAGCTTCTACCCCTTTTGCCTCTTCTGCCCCACCTGCGACGAAGATCGCCCTGACGTTAATTAACGGCGCGCAAATTGAAAGCCACGAGACCCTTAAAGTATCGCTTGACATCGACATCGTCGTCCAACGGGAGAATTTATATTCGTGCGCTGGTCGATTCCATGGAATTCTGAATTCGCCCCGCTGAGATTTCGCCCTTAGTTTCGTTCAATTATTAGAGGCAAACGAAAATCGATAGGAGCTGGACAATGGAATCGGGAACGGAGTTGGAGAGGAGAAAGTGAAGCTAAGTAACGAAAACTTCGTGCGCTTTTATCTCGTTGCGGAGTTTCCTGTTTTCATTTAATTAGCAGGGAGACGGTTGATAAAGCGCGGAGGACAAACGAAAAAATGGAAACAATGGACAGAGTGTTACAGAAATACATCGACGAAATTTAGGAGTGAATCCTCTTCCGGAAATTCTTTTTTTTAGAAAGACAAGTAACACGTTTTATCAAGTACATTTTAGTTTCACCGTTTCAGGGTTTTTTTACTAATATAATAATTACACTCGTTGGCGGAATAGGAACCAACAAGCTCTGGATTTTTATTTACAGAGCAGATTAAAAAATTCTTTTTAATTATTTGTCTATAACATAAGAGTAGTTTAATAAATACCAAAAAGATTTATTTCATTATATGTTGTATTTATTGAGAAAAAAATCTTTAAAAATAGCTTCATTTTTCAGCCGATCAAAGTAGAATGACCCCTTAAGATAAGGTAACTACGCTTCTACCTTTCACTCTATTTCACTTGCGCTCTGTATAAACGCGACGTAATTGAAGCTACGGTCACGGTTGAACGTCTTCAGGCGGTATCTAAAGTTATGCGTACGATTACAGAAAAGCAGAGCAGAGGGTGGCAGAATAAGCGTAAGAAAAAAAGAAGTTCTATCAGCGACTGTAGCGTAGCTTCTCGCCCATGCCGGCTAAGCGTGTCGCAACTTTTTACATCACGTGCCTGCATTCGCGTTATATGCCGTTATGCTTCGTCGTTCCGCGAATATATGCGTCCACACACCGCCTTGAAGAGAAACGCACGGTGTTCTCTATGAAGAATGCTTCATACAGCCGTGCCTTGTTTCAGCAACGCTTTTTTATGAATAGCCCACGTAACCCATGGTTATTTCCCCCGCTTTAACCAAATTACTTTCGTTCGTCGATTTTCCGCGCTTTCACGGCAGATTCTTCAACGATCCTCAAACCGTCGGCTTCATCCATCCAGGATTCGTGAAGTGAAGCGATAGGTTTCAGTTTTGTTACGTTCGGAAGCATCTTGACTGAAACGCGTAGAAATTATAATAGAGATATCAAAATTTGTCCTTTTTCGAAGCTTTTTGTTTTTTGAAAGCAGATTTTCTTTCGGAGAAAAATAAATTTCGCCGAGTTTTCAAAGGAAATTACTTTCGAATGACAGTCGCATGGAATGTGATTAAACAGTGAACTTGATGAGGTTTTAGTGTCTGTATTGTGCTTTCTACGCTTTTCAGTCAAAATGCGAGATTAATGTTTTTTAAGAAAATTAGTTTTCAGAAGGAAATTAATTTCAGAGGGATTTAATCTGCATTTCTCGTTTGTTCCGCTTTTTTATAAGGGCTCCCTTCGTAGCAGGTTGCGTTAGGATTTATAGGACACCCTGTGCATAGCGTCAGAAATGTCAGTGCTGTGATCCTATGCAGCTCAGTATAATATTTTACGTAACGCTGCATCGCTTTATACCGTTTGAACATTACTCTCTCTTATCTTAAAGCGTGGTTGAAAGGTTTAAATATTTCATTGTCGAAAAGCGTTTTCCACTCTAGATACTTGGGATAAGTAAACGAACTTGTTATGTCAGAGTGTCGATTATTTAGTATATATAATAAATTTTTACTACTTTCAATTTGATCGATTACGTTAAGCGGTACAAGGTACTGTTTATATAATTTTTATATTTACGATGCTTCAAGTATTTTACGATGTATCGAAACAGTGTGTACCGAATTTTATGTATCTGGGATTGCGCTTAAATTTTGCGCTTAAAAGCACTTTATAACAATTAACAATTTTCTGCGATCTCAGATTCAATTCAAAAGTGTTGTTCCAAGAACCATAAGCTACGCAATTACTTATTAGTCATTCAGAGTTCATTAATACTTTACCTGTCGCTCTCACGTACGCGTGAGTTCCCGATTTCGATCTGTTATCGCTCGTGAAGGTTATAATTAATGAGGGATCTCTATTCTACTTACAAGATGCAATATGGAGATTTCCTAAAATCACTGTATAATTAAGGATTTCGAAAAGGAATTAAAGCACGCTTTAATCGTAAGTTTGCTCTGAAACGCGCTGCAGATGATGTGTTAATTATTTACACTCCAACTTCTTCGCTCCTCAGTCGACCAGGATTCTTTATAATAACAGGTTTCGAAATCAATCATTTACTTGCTTCTGCGAATCACAACCTCTTCTATTTTTATAAACTTCAATAATACCAGAATGTAACTTTAGTTTAAACTTTGACGTCGTTTTTAAATTTAAAAAAACGGTTTTACATACTAGAATTAATATATAAAAATGAATTAATTATTTAATTAAAAACGTTAACACTTTGATTTAAAATCGCCTCGGTCACAAGCATATTGTAGTATGTATACTTGGGTAACAGTTTACTGTAAAACTAATCTTCATGAAAAATACTAAATGAAATAAAGATTTATAATTTATACTTTGTACGGATTTTAGTTATTTTTTCGGTTGGTTTTGTATGCAGTGTATATTATTGTGTTATAATTTTGTAGATCCATAAGTATTAAATGAACTAAAAAATTGTACGGATTTGTACGGATTTCAGTTATTTTATTCTCTTTTTTCAATTTGTATAGATAGAGTATATTTTAGTTTGTTATATTTTTATAATAATATTAATATTAAAAAAACTGAAAATATGTTAAAATAGTATAAATATTTTTTTCTATTTTAATTATACTTTTTTTTGTGAAAATTCGAAAGCCGGTTTAACCGATTTTTTGGGAATAGTAGAATTCGACAACCGATTTTTTCAAAAGTCGGTTTTTGTATAAATCCTATCCCCAACTTAAAAGGTGCGAGGAACGCAGTGGGGTTAAAAAAGATAACAACGTGATTGGATCAAGAAAGACTCAAGCTTCTTCTCCTCCACATTGTTCACGCTTCCTGGGATAATTCTCCCCAAATACAAAATGCTTCAATGAGGCGCTCGATACCTATTCGAAATTACAAGACCAGTTACAAGGTAAACGACTGAGAGATTCGATCTTGCACGCGATTAAACGTTGCTTCTCGCTTCCACACCTCTCTGCCCCTCGGTTCCATCGCGTAATTCTTTTCTATTCACCCCAGCTCTCGCAGAAGTCTCGGTGTCTCCGCGGTGTAAGAGGGCGACACGAAAAATATAGAGGAACATTCGGAATAAGGGTTTAGACAAAAGGAGAGGAAAAGGGCAGAGGGATGGAGGAAAGAGAGAGAAGAGATTGGGGCTGCGTGTCTGGCGAAATCCGTGGCCATTATTTCGACCCGGGGCCCTGTGTACGTCCGCCAGAAATGAATATGCAAGAACCTACCGGCGAATATTTACGGGCTGGCTGGTGTGCGCCTATATACGCAGCGAGTTTCAAAAGATGAAGCCGACCAGAACCGCGGCTTCTCCCGTTCTGCGCCGCTCCGCTCCGCCTGCTCCTCGCTGCTTATGGTTTACGGGGGGATCAACCGAGGATTTCGATTCGTTTCCATGAATCGAATTACAGTGCAACTGAACGTTGGCAGAATCGATGGTAATTCGAGAAACGCTCGACGACATTGGAACGAATCTTCAAGTCTTTCGATGAGCTGGAAAATTTCCTGAAGCTAATATAGGTACTGGGTATTTCGTAATGTGTGGTGGGAGAGTAAGTAGAAAATGTAGAATTAAATGTGTTTATATAAGGCTTCTTTTTCGAGAAGATCGATTTTGAAAAAAATTGATACAGTACCTACATTAGACTGGGCCGAAAACGGGCAAAAATAATTTTGACTGAAATCTGATTCGACATAGTGAAAAAGAAATGTGTGAGGTGTGTCACGAAGCTCGCTGATTTTTTTGACAAACCTCATATTGTTTTTCACTATGTGAAGTCAGATTTAAAAAAAATATATTTTAGCACGTTCTCGACCGAGCCTACCCTTTAGACTCCAAGGGGCACGGCTAATCTTGTTTTTTTTTTAATACAAAAAATCTAATTACCTTTTGTGCAGAGTTACAACCTTTTTCGACTATGACGGGGAAAGAAATTTTTTTTTCGGCCCAGCCTAATCTATATCTGAATAAAGGACAGAATTCATCAGCCAATATAGTAGAGTTGCGAATTAAATGAATCCTTGTGCGAGAATCAGTCGAGATTGTGGGATAATTGAGAGGATCCTTTCTTAAATGAGAATTTGTTTAAAGGAAAATCAATTTTGTAAATGTGCCGCGTGGGTGTGAGGTTAGATTTTTTTTTAATAATAGAGGCAATCACTAAAGTAAAGTTTTCATTCAATGAAGCATTTCTGAGGCAGTCTCCGAAATAAAGTTTTCTTTAAAAAAAAAGCAGATGTTGGGCAACGTGGAACTGAAGATTCCGAAAGAATACGTACATACATTACGATCTCCATTTACTTCAAGTTCATACTCGAAATGTAAGGAAAACAGTGCCTACCCGCCGACGAAAGGCGGAGGACAAAAACGTACTTATTATCTTCACCGGAATGACGAGTGTATCCCTAAATGAGGATAATAGGGAACGGCTAATTAGCGACCGTCCAAAGTGGCAGTTGAAGAAAGCCTTTTTACTTGGCTGCTTGTTAACCGTGGATTTCATTTCAGTAACCATAGCTACGGCCAGGAGCCACTTGGCTGAGGAACAAAAGAGTGCAGCCGCGCCTCCCTTGCGGCCAGACCAGAAGCTTCCGTCATGTTTTCGCGGTGGAATTCGCACCGGGAGCAAGGTCGGCCCATAATCGTCCCTGAAACTCCTAATACCGCCTTTACTCGCAAATCCCCATTCGCCATTTAAACACGGCTTTTCCCTCTTCGTCGCTGAACGAGAATATACGCGAGCCGTAACTCCGGTTAATGCGTTTTCGCCCCTCGAAACGCACCGAGACGAGCCACCCCCTTCGAGAAACTTTATCACCACACCGAGACTCTCGTGCCATAAACTGGGCGTTGGCATTTTTTTTTTTGTATCCAGTCGTTCGACGAGTGATCGTCGATGAATTTCAGGAATTAATCGAGGTCTGGTCGATCCTTTATAGGGGGTGTTGCTCAGTTGGGCGCGCTGGGGGTGGAAATTGAACTTGGCTCACGCATCGACTGTTATAGTAAAACTGATTTTGGAGCAATTCATTTTCACAGATTTTAAATATTACTTTTTTTACCTTTCCAATTTTTATGTGCTTTATATAAAGTCAATTTTGCAGTCACATCTATTTTATTAGGCTACAAAGTTTTGTTAAATTCGGTGCGACACTTCGCGTGGTTCTCCTGTGAGTGCCACTACACGCGCCACACACGCGCGGCCTGTTTTCTCAGCAAAGGAACATCCCTCGCGGTAGATTTATTACACCAAGCCAATTCGGTGTTACCGAGAAGGGTAAACAGTAACGTTGAAAAATTTCACGAAAATCTGGTCGTTTGTCTCGCTGGAGTTTCTATTTAAAAGCTAAGGGTTTCGTCACATGGACGGTCCAAGGCTGACTTCAAGAGGCGTTTACTGGCAAGGGAGAACGAAGAAGCTTTAAGAGGGAAAGCCGCAACTGCCGACCGGAAGCATACTTATTTCTGTTCCTTACGAAACCACTAGTCCGCGAGGAAAAGAAACAGTCAGACTAGAGGCTACGACTCTTTTGCTCCGGAGATCTACAGATCGAAAGGCGAGCGGAGGCCTTCTAAACATAGTGTCGGTTCCTTGCATCAACCTTCTTCGAGGAAAGGGGCAGTGTCGCGGATAGGGGCACACGAGAAGAAATTAACAAAGATGACACTCGATTCCTTTCACGGAGGGCTCTTAAGCTTATGACGATCATTTTACAAAACGAAAACACGCAGGGCGAAGATATTCCTAATTCACATTTCTTTGGCAATATTATTAACCTCTGTTTTTACTTCCCCTGCCATCGATTGAAGTTCGTGAATAAATTTTATTTAAAGCGAATAAATAAAATTGCACTCTGCTTTTATGTTTTTTATTTATTAATAATTGACCTTAAGTTGTTTAAACAATTCCTTAAACAAAGAGTTTCCAAGTTATTATGTTAATTTAGGTCAATTAAAAACATTCCCATAATAAATAAGTACTTCCAACATCTCACAAGGGAAGTTCGGCAACCCGGAAATTCAGAAAATTATGAAACTTGGTGCGCAAGTAGAGTAGTTCATCCATAACGCAACCCTATTTTTGCTAATGCCACAGTGCAGTTTTGGGGGTGAAATCACCCTTTATAAAATGTAAAATTTTCTTTTCCGTGGAATATCTCCAAAACGGTGAGAGATATCGAAAAGAAGTTTAAACAAAAGTTGCATCCTTTTTTATATCTACAAAACTGCGTAAAAATAATTCTCATGAAATCTATATTTTTCAAGTTACCCCCACCACCAACCCTTAAAATTAAGTTTTTGTATTTTGTAAATATATGCTGAAATACCTCTGGATAATTTCTTTTCATACATATAAATAGTTTATGTGTTATATTTTTTTCTTATAAACAAATCTAACCTCTACTATCGAATTTGAACCCCATTTTCGTAGTTTCCATTAATCAAATGATTTCTGAAAGCAATATTTAAATTATTATTAATATAAAGTTTAGACAGCTTTCAATTATTCAAGCAAGACAGTACGTTCGGATGGAGCGAAAATATTTTTTTTTTCGGATACAATATTCATGTAGTGTCAAAAGTTAAAAGTTGCCTAAGACGGTCCATAATCTGGGTTTGAAAGGATTTTCTTCTCGGGCTTTATCTTCAGGTTGCGCATTGGCATCAATGTATACAATTTCTATGAAATTTTCCATTTTGTATGAAAATTTTTATTTGTTGCCGATTTACTTTTACAACCCTTGTCAGCCGATCAAAATTTAAAATTTTCAAATTCTGTTCCATGCTGTAAAGAAATTTCAAAATTTCATTACCAAACATCATTTATCAAACATTGTACAAGTAATCTACATATTTTAATTTAAAGAAGAATTACACTGTTTCCGCCTCTCAAATTCTTTCATATTCCAAGTGAATTCACCATTCTCCATAGTGTTCCTTTAATCATACAACAATGATCACTATTGTAAATAAAAGGAGTACCCGCACACGCGATGATGTTCGACAAACACTTCCCTTTATTCCCGAAGGAATGCTTTCTCACCCCAATACCAATGTCTCTTGCGCGTGCGCACCATCACATGGAACATGGAAATACTTTTTTCGCTTGGCAAAGTGGTGTCACGACATAATTTCAATAGCACTTCCGCTCGAGAACTCTTACGAACGAGAGGGACATCCACCTACAGTTAGGTATCTCATTAATTGCGAGCGCTACTACGCGAGATACTCCGTTCAAAGAGTCTGCCATCGTTCATCGTGGATTTTTATGCAGCTTTAACTCGTCTCCCTCCGAGATGAAATAGGACGGGAACAGAGTGTCGCCCGTCTGTTCCGACGAAAATGGCCGCGACTTTAATTAGTCGGAATTTTACGCGTACCTACGCTGGATTACCTCCTTTTCTCACCAGCAGGAACGCGTTACTGGGCCGAGTGCCTGCTACGATAAGTGCTCACGACCTGGTAAACGTGTCGATCCGCCGTCTTGTTCAGTGCACGCAAGGTGGTTGCTTTGGCGCCTGTTATTCAATAGTTTCGCATTTTGTTAGATTAGTTTATTAGGGGTCTTTTCAGGCGGGACACTTCTGTGACTCATGATTAATATTAATTTGATGCCAACTCATTTTAAATAAAACTGTAAAGTTGCAATGGATGAGAAATGTATTCTTCGCAACTCGGTGTGGTGATTTTAATATTATTAATGTGTTATTTAGTTTATTTATGAGGCTAGGTCTTATCGAGCTGGAGGATTCCTTTGAAGTAATCTAATCGAGTTTTTTTAAGAGAAACCCTCAAATTATATTAATAAATTGAAAACTTTATGCCTATATTTGCACATATTTAGGCAACATTTAAAAAAAATTAATTAAAAGAAACGGTACCTAAAACTTTAAACGAGTTTTTCTCAAAACGATGTTTTTTCGAATTGGTTAACATGATATCTCAAAAACCAATCACTCGATTTACTTCAAATTTGGTACATATCTTCAGTAGATGCCCCATTCTCGTTGTTACCAAAACTAAGTCGGTTTTTGCAAAATTAGACTTTTGCGACTTAAAAAAAACAGCGACTTTTTTGCAGAAATCGATGTTTGTTTTAGACGCTGCCATTTTTTTTTTAAATTTCAGTATTTCTCATTTAATCTAGTTCAGACGATAAACACACTCATACAGATTACGCAAAATTTTTAAATTTTCTATTTCAGACAACTACTTTAAACATTGGTAAGTAAAGCCACAAAGCTGGAAGTAAATATATTTAATGGTTTTGTTTCAAAAAATTCCCTGAGTTCGCATCATTTTTTATCCGTCAAGCTTTGTAGGCCCCTGGGTTATATTATGTTCATCATTCTAACAATAGATGATTCTTATCGCATTGTAATCACTGCGGAGATACTAATTTTTTAAGTGAAACCACAGTTTGCATTATCTGAAATTCGCTTTCGAGCTAGTAGCTACGTCTAATCTTGGAAGGGTACACATGTTTATACACCTAATATTCGCATGCTCACAGTGAAACAGGGACGAAGAATGAGTTAGGCATGCAGAGGGAAAAAGACAAGGGGCGAGACATAAGATGGCGGCATGGAGACGCGGAGGGCTGCCGTGCACGTCAAACAGTAATCAGTGGAAGCAAACACGACGCGTAAATATGACGTGCTTCCTGTCTAAAACTGGAAAGCCCCGGTTTTAGCCTATCCTGCCAGATTTAGGGTAAAAGGAGTTGTACTAACGATCCGCCATTTTTATTCCTGTTTTCCCCACTATTTAGGTCTCGACTTTCCCTTCAAAGTATCGCTGTTTGCCGTGTAGACGAGCGAGGGGTAATATTCCGAGTAACAACTTTGGAATAATTATTTCGAAGATGTCGGATTTCTGGAAATTTGAAATTCGGAGACTTGTATACAGAAGGTGGAATAACATATGTATTGTGGATATATTTAGCTAAGTGAACACGGAAATAATGATAAAGGTAGATTGAAGTTTAATGGCTCTTTCACACTAGACACTTTTGTTGCTCACAATTGGTACTTCGAACATGTTTTCGCATTTTCTAGCTTCTTCAATATTCTTCAAACCAACGCTGTGTTTGCAAAGTGAATGTCTTTGAAATGCTAATCGTTAGCTACAGAAATGATTCGTGTGAAAGGACCTTAAGTAATACAGACCTACCTATGTAGTTTAAACTCTACAATGATTGGCACCCTCAGCGGAAATCGCAATTGGAATGTCTACATTTTTTTGTGAAGTTTTGATATGGTCTTAATTTCCAGTTATTATCAATGGTTATGAATTTCTCATTAAAGTAAAACATCTTGAGTACCTCTTTTTACATAAGCGTAAGTCTTTTATTTTAAAAATATTCAATGAAAAGCAAAAATAAGCATAAAAGTACAATCATTGACACCCTAAAATTTGAGGTTATATAGAAAAATATATGTAGTTAAAAAAGATTTATTTACAACACTTATTGTTAGTAAATTTGTATTTCAATCCATTACTTACAAGAGAAGATCCCGAACCCGAAAATTAAAAAAATTCTGAAACTTTGTGAACATGTAGGGGATTTCCTCCTGATTACAGAGCAATTTTTGTTTGTTGCCCAAATTCACTCTAAGGGAGTAGAATTGACCCCTGAAAATCCGGTTACTTCCCGATTTTGTGTTAAAACTCGTGAACTGTAAAATAATTTTTATCAAACGATAGATCTAATTAAAAGAATTAACTTTTGTTTTCAAACTTTTTTTCTATCTCTTACAGTTCGCGAGTTATAATACAAAATCGGAAAATAGCCGAATTTTCAGGTGTTAATTTCACCCTCTTCGAGTGAATTAGGGCAGCAAACAAAAATTGCGTTGTAATCAGGAGGAAAGTCTCTACATATTCACAAAGTTTCAGAATTTTTTGAATTTTCGGGATCGGGATCTTCCCTTGTTAGTTATAAAGCGACAAAATATAGTTACCTACTCTTTATAAAAATTTTAAGGAAACGCCAAAAACTCAGCTCTTTGTCCCGCTTTGTGGTGTTGCCAGATGTAAAATGTGTAGTTCAACTACTGGGTTTCGCAGTGTTGTAGTGAAAGAAAAATAAGAAACTTTAAAAAAAGTACTTTCTAAGCTTGTACTTCTTAATATTTGGCTTTTTAATCAGGCGTGTCAATGATTAGTGCAGCGCCAGCATTAGTGCAATTTACCCTACCTACACCACACAGGTGACAGGTCATAAATTTAACAGAGTTAAATGAGCGTCTAATGTAACCTACGAAGAATAACGCGATATTACATATGTGATTCACCATTGAAATAATTTTCAAGCATCTACAAAGAAATCTGAACATCTAAAACGCTATGCCAAAGTGCTAAAAGTCAATTAATCGTAACTACAATCACCAAAACTAACGAGTTAAGTGAGATTCAAGTCCACACAAGTAAATTTCAATTATGCAAACGAATTCTAAACTCTACGAGTCAAATTCCAAAAATCCTCATAATCTATTGTATTCACTGTCACCAGTACCAGAAGACAGGAAGTCTAATAATTCTGTTTCCAAATCAATTTTCTCCATCGCTATTAATTTGTTAACGAAATCATAAAAAGATGCACATTGCTTCGAAACGAATCAACTTCGTTCGAATTACGACAGAAATTAAAATAAAAAGTCACGTCCACGTAGAAACGTTTTACAGTACATTTCCATTTTCCAAGACACTTTATTTAATATCCCTGCGTTATATTAGCCTGCGACACAAAGCGTCGATGGGGTTTACAGAGAATACACGGACAGAAAGCGATTGCAGTGGCAAGAAGCCGTTCTTGTGAACGTACATGCAAATTAATGGTGCATTTGAATGCGCAAGAACCGTGCTGGTCGAAATCTAGGGCCCCACGGATATACACACGTGAATCCATGGACTCGGGGTAAAATGTTATTGACTCTGAATGCTCGTGAAGATGCAACTCGAGATGGACTCGAGGGTGCATAGACCCCACAGGCACTCGAGATTTCCGTGGCCATTTTTACGAATTAAATTAGAATGCGCACAGAGATTGACGTCATGGAAAAAGGTGCAGTCCATTGAATAAATGAAAATAACGCTGGCCGCATTCGCCGAGAGCTCTTTCGGATCTTCAGCGAGCCTTGAATATTCAC
This sequence comes from Andrena hattorfiana, assembly GCA_944738655.2. NCBI lineage: Eukaryota > Metazoa > Arthropoda > Insecta > Hymenoptera > Andrenidae > Andrena > Andrena hattorfiana. Next base: position 11,495,647 of record OX122893.2, on the reverse strand, counting down.
GAAATTTCCAGCGCAATGCTCTGCATGGAGTACCAACATAAACACGAAATAACACAGCGGCGCGTGCACTTCTCCCGTGTTTTGTTACAATCAAACGGCGATCCCCTTTCATCTCAAGTAATTCCATTCATGTTATTCCTTACCGCAGAAAACTCCTCAGCATATTCCTAAAATATTTTAAACAGTCATTCTCAATTTCAGGATTTTTGAGTAAATATTCTTAACCGCGTTGTTGGTCCAACGTTTCGAACCACCTCGGTTATTTTCATCAAACTTTCGATAGATTCGAAGTCAACTTTCAGTGTAGATCGCTCCGCTATAACCGCTATATTTTTTCCTGTCACGAGGGCAATTTACTTAAATTTGTTTGCTTAAAGAGAAAATCTCGACGTCAATAGAATTTCATTTCCTTTCGTGGAAAATCCAGAATGTTCATCAAAGGAAGCTTTACTAGTTAATATTTATTTGTAGCGTGGAATTTGGTGGTTGCTTCGGCTTTTCTAGTGCTTCTACCAAAATTTACTCGATTCTTTGATATTGTTCAGTGAATATGCAGAAATCGAAAATCCTTTTTCTGTCTTGCAGGGCCCAGTTTCCCCTATGAAATTTTCGCGACGCTCGTTACGCGTACAAATACACGGTCTCTTCAAACCAGTCATGGACTGTTTACTTCGAAAGCAGGTCATATATGCGGGTACACGTATGTACGTGCACTTTATCTGCATGTTGCTGTGTACAGTTATCGGCATCAACCGTGATACCCAGCAAGGAATGAGGGTGAAATGGTTGTTCAAACAATAAGGGGCTTCCGCTTTCGTTGCTTGAATATATCAAATATTGGCTAGCAGTACAAAAGGTGAATCACTGTAAATCGTGGCACATATTTGCTAAAAAATGGTTGCTCGTGAAAAGACAGGTGACAAATGTGGAATAAATTTTCGGAAATCAGCTGCTAGTTAATTGCCATACAAAATGTATATTTAAATGATTTTACTTACAATTAGCGTCGATCCTCTACATGTTTGCTGTTTGTTTGTTTGGTGTATGGTTCAAATCTGGCAACTCAATTTTCACCCACTTCCACTAATCCAATTGTCTTGAAACTTTGCAGGCGTGCGTAGTTTGCATGACAATTTTTTTTAAAAAAAAGTCAAAAATAAAAAATATAAAATGAAATGAATAAAAAATCTACAAACACTAGAACTAGAAAAACATATATAAAAAAAATCTACAGAGACTAAAAACTAGGAAATAACAAAATATACAAAAAGAATTATGAAAAAGGATTTTACTAAAAATGCACTAAAAACTAAAGAGTAATTATTTTCTTGTACTACAATTTCGATGGTGATATGTGACATTAGATAAAATCATACAAACTCTGTGATTATCCTGTAGAATTGTTCAAATCAATTATAAAGGAAACGGATAATCACAGAGTTTGTATGATTTTATTTAAAGTCACATATCACCATCGTACAAGAAAAGAATTTTTTTATTTTTTTAGTGCATTTTTAGTCAAATCGTTTAACAAAAAATTTTTTGATATGTTTCTTGACGAAGAATTCATCTATGAACACCGCAGATTAAAATTATTTTATTAACGGTATTTTTATTAAAAGCTTCCATGCACTCTACAGTCAATTACCATCGTCCTATCCCAATTCCTTGTTGGCCGAAGCAGATAACAGGACCTAATTAACTTTTAATTAAGATTTAATCCCTCTTCGACATGTGACGTTAAAAGTGCCAGTTCCGCGATACTCCGCGCTCCTTTGGTGGCGATTGCATTTCCCAAGAAATGTCAGCTTTTCCGAATGCAGCTAAGGGAAGAGGACCCTTCAAAGGTCACTTAGAAGGGGTACACGTGGTGGCGATGAAAGGTGGACTAAAAGTGAGCCAAGTAGGGAGCTTATTGCGAGCTTCCTAGCGGATCGACGCACGATTCACGCGTCCCCTGTGCATACCCTGAAGAGGTGGTAAAAACCCTCAGACACATCGGTCTTTTCTCCACTTTCTCCGCCGCGTCTTCCACTTCTTCGTCGTCCTTTAGCCGCGGTAATCGTCAGCTTCTTTCAGACCACCCCTTTCAGAATCTCTTCAGCGAGTCTGCATATCGTATTCGAATCTGTCTGAGCTAGTCGCTGCAGCCAGCTTCTTCCATTTCCTTTTATTCTTCGCGCCACCTCTCTCCCCCGCTTTTATTTCACCCCCTCGGGCAGTGCATGCAGCGGGGATCAAAGGAACGCACCAAGCAGCAGAGTTAAACAGTAGAAACTCGGTACGCCATTATTGCACGGTGCGAAGATGGTATTTTTATTAAAAGTATTCGCGGATAAATTGAATATCCCGCGTGACAACATTCTTTCCAGGGTTCAAGTGTTTTAGTGGCGAAACAAAAGTGGCAAGGAGATAAGATATAATTATAAGTATTATTCAGACGATCTTGGTTACCACAAAAAATTAGTTTTAAGTTTCTATATTACCTATGTAGTATCACATCACTAAATATTTTACTTTTCTGTTACAGGTAAGTTTCGATGAGACTGACGTTAACTTTGGGACAAGGATGAGCGTTTCAAAAAGTGAGTGTATTTTATGACAGATTCGGAATCAGCAGAAAATTGATTTCCCAATGATACCCTTCACCTACACCCTCATGTGTAGTACGACTGTTTTTATATTTACGTTTGAAATGGAATTATTCGCTTCTTAAATATTGCCCACTTATAGCTACTTCAGAAGATTGTTCGTTGAATAATACATCCTTTCCAGCTACTCCACTCTTTTCTGCTTTATCCCTCTCTCTCTCTCTCTCTCTCCCTCTCCCTCTTCCACTCTTGGTAACCACTCTCGTCTCTACCTCGTAAATATTTACGCACCAAGTACCCTATCACATTTGCATGTGGGATTCGCTGTGATTTCTAAACATGGCCCGAGTGGTTATGTAGGTTGCAGCAGCGTTGCGTGTACATTCGAAGCGAATGATGTGTCGCCATGGCGGTGAAACCTTCATCGAGATCGACCATGCGCATTTGAAATGTTAAAAGTAAGCTGGTATAGGTACAATAAATATGTTATTCGGTAGTTTATAATTTCTTATTCAAATGGAGAGATAGTAAAAAATATACGGCTGTCCGATCGAAAGCAAGTCCCCTAACATTTTCACGGAAACCTAAACGTTCAATATCGTCCTACGTGAGGATCGAGTATTCAGCCGAACGAAATGGGCGGTTTCGATTGTGATGTACCCGTTTAAGAATCCTGGAGAGCCTGACATGCAAATGCGATCAGACGTGGCGTAAATATTTACGATCGTTCGCAGAGGCTTTATCGTTGAATTTCTCGACACTCGGATTTACCCTATGCACACCTCACCGCCAATCATTCCTTATCCCATTTCTTGTTTGCCTAGCTTCTCTTTAGTACAATACGCTGCTGGAGATACTTAGTCCGTCACACGAGTATTTAACATGGTATCATTTACAATCGTTCAACATTAGCGTGTTAGGAAAATATTATTGCGGAATTGTTAACTGCTCACTAGGTATGTGAAATTGCGGGTGATGCATTAAATATTTCTAGCAATCCACTTGGGACACTTATTATTGAAATTAATAAGAATTATTAGCCACTTTAGCACTCCGAGTGGCACCGGGGTGTTCTCACGTCGAGGGAATGTGCTTTGAAAACAACCCAAGCTCGAAGTTCGCTTGTACAAGAATTTTTGTATGTATTAATTAAATTCCCAATATTTAATAACTGAAAGTAAATGAAACTTGTCTTAACTGGTAATATAAAAATTCATTTCATTTCGAGGTAATTCGTTATTTCAGAGGAATGTATGTGGGATTAATGTCAAATGCGAGAGATTATATTGCTCGTAGTAAAAAGTTTATGAACGAAATGTGACCTTCGAAAATGTTCGAAGGAATTTCTTGGAAGAAGAATGAAATTTCTGTTCGATAACGTATGCGCCGGGTCAGGTTGCCAAGGCAACCATTCGAATTGCCAAATTTTCTCGTCGGAGTGACCCTTTAATTAATATGCACGCGCATACCATCCGACGCTGCGCAGGAAATTGATTTGTTGGAGTGAATGTTATCCAAACGATCGTTCCTCTAGTTTACATTTCCCACAGATACCTATATAGTGAAATCTATTGGCTCACCTGGATAGTCGAACATATAAATTTGGCAAATTCTGTGATTTGTTTCTTTTCGTAAAAACAGAAAACAGGGAAAATTTAATATCTACAATACTCATAACGGAAGTTATATTTTTCCTCTCTGTCGTATCCACTTTCCGAAGGAAGAATTTTCATTTAAATCGTGCTCTTTTGTCTTGTATGAAAATAAAATATACGTGGGACACTTTTCATCTCTCTTTGATTTCATTCCTAGACTTGATACGTACATTTAAAAAATTCTAATCGGCAAAATACTATTTGGAGGTATTTTATAATTTGCCACAAAGCGGGTATATATTTTTAAGTACTACATAAAAGGCGGCGACTTTAAATTGAGGCACTCAGAGCAAAGACGGACTAACTCACATTTTTTGCGAAATTGAGTTAATAGCAATAAGGTATTAGGCTGTACTAATTGTATAAAGTAGGAAAAATTAATTTTATTTCAATGTGGGTTAGTCCGTGTTTGCTCTCAATGCCTCAAATATGCATCCCTTTTTCAAAGATTCCTTATTGCAGTGATCATTCCCCTTCTTATAATATAATACATAGTTGTCTAATTATCATATTTGCAACAGACTGCTTCAATGGCTTACCATTCCTACAATAACAGTAATATTTTACTCCCACATGCACACCTATACTTCCAAACGCAACAACGCTTGGAAAAATTCAATAATTACGTTATCTGTTTATTTGTTTGTCCTTCTTTCACGCCTAAACGGCTGAAAACATTTCAATGAAATTTTGAATATACATTGCATACGTCCTAGATTAGATTATTGGGTCCTTTTTTAAAGCTTTTTTATTTTTGGAAACATCGTAAATAATTCTCAGGTGAAAGCGAATAACGGGTCAGCTAATTATATCTAAATAAAAATCTCATTTGACGAACACATTCAAGTTTCAACAGTTTTCCAATAAGAAATAATTCTACTTCCGACCTCCACAAAGGGCATCCCGAATCCGTATTGTGAACCACTACGACGATGTTAAAAAATCGCTCGTTATGTGCGCGAACGAAGAAAGTGGAAAAACAGCAGAAAACTAGCCGAATGTCTGACGAAGCGATTAGGTGGTACGGGAACTGATTAAACGTTTGTCAGTTTCGCGGGTAGAACAGTAGCAATATTTTCTCGCTGGCTCGGGAGCGAGTAACAGAAGCAAAGGTCGGTGGCTGGTGGTCAGTGGTCGGTGGTCTACGGACGGTATTCGAGGTTTCGCAAGGTAGGATAGTAACTCGCAGGAGTAGCCGGGAGTAAGTAGGCATCTGAATACTACCGCGGCCGAGCTGCCTGCTCTGTCAGTTTTAACCGTGCTGCGGTATTTGCGCTATTGCACTCGCTCATTGCCCCTTTTCCACCTCTCATTCCCTTCTGCTCCGTTAAAAATGGATAATAGCGATAAAGACGTTTTCCGTCAGTTACAGTTCATTGCGCTGTTCAAGCATTGCGTTCGCTCCTTGCCTCCTTTTATCTCTTGTTCCCTTCTGTTTCGTTAAGAATAATAAAAATGAATAATGATTATAATCGGTATAGAGGGACAGAGAGAGATAAGTTTATTACCATATTAAACCACTGCACTCTTTTCCTGCCCCACCTCTTCCACTTTATGTCTCGTTCCCTCATACTTCGTAAGAAATCGACAATAATAATCAAAGTGGAAGGCCAGAAAGGAAAATTTTGTTAGTTAAGCGGTAGGTACATGTTAAATTGAAAGTTAAATAATTTAAAAACTACCGAATCAATTTTTCTCAAATTTAGCAGGGGCTTTTACTATTGCATAAAGATTCATTCCTCCAATTTTTAAAGATTTTTGTTTATGTTTGATGTGACTGAAGTTCATCCTTAAGGGGTATTTGCGGGTTCGAGGTTTCAAAAGATTATTTTATGTATATATAAATCGATAGTATAACATTTTAAGAATGTTGAGTCAAAATTTCATAAAGAAATTCGAATTATTTTTGAAGTTATATTATTGTTGAGAAGCAAAGCAGGTCATGCGATCTAAGCTTGATATTGAGGGGAAATGCAATACTTTAAACGCGTTTTTCTGGAAACACCGTTTCTCAAACTGGCGTGCACGATTGAAAGAAAACTAGATTTCATTTTGTCTAAACTTTCTTTGCATTATCGTCGTATGATTTCAATCTAGTGGATCCCCACAAATTGCTAATACTTATCGATTTTTGTGTTTTTAATTGAAGGAAATAGGCGTTAAAAATAGGCGAAAATCGTAACTTTTCACTCAAATACGCGCCAGTTTGGGTTTTTCTTTTATTTTTTAATATTTTTTAGGGTTTCGATAGTTTTGGGCCTAAACTTTAAAAACCATTTAATTTTTTTATTTCCGATGATTGACCAAAGTAAAAACAACATAATTTTTTTATGACGATATAAAAATGAGAAATTATAGTGCAAACATAGATTAATGAAATGTAAAAATTTTCATCAAGAAGTCTTATATAGATATTTAGAAAAAAATCCTAAAAATTGTATCATTTTTAGACGTCAAACCCGCAAATACCCCTTAACTTTCCTGTGGTTTACAATCATAGCGTTTGCTCTTTGCCCTCTCCCCGTTCCCATTTTATTAATCATTTTCTCCCGTCTTGTAAAAAACTGGAGAATGATCACAGTACCACGATTATTCAAATTAAATGGTAGGTACAATGTTTGTATCTTATAATTGGATTTCTGGATAATCGATATAGAGGGCCAACAAGGGGGCTGTGTCACAAAAGAATGGGGAACGCGATTAAGTAGTTTGAATGATGGGAACTGATTACACGAGAAAAGTGGATTTTTAGTGGAAATTGGCAAGTTTTAATATAAGCAACCTCCAATGCGGCTGAGTTTTGCAATGTAAATTAATGTCCCCTTTTTGGAGGAATCCTTTGCAGTAGTCATTTCCACATAGATTATTATAATTCAATGCATTATGCTGATTTAACCCAAGCATTTCCAAACACAATTTTTTTAAACAAATTCTAATATGTCATGAGTGCATTCAAAAGTGAACATTCAAGAAATACAAGCACAAGCGAAATGTGAAATATGATTTAATTCATTATTTATTCCTTTTACATGAGATAAATTTCTCAATCTTCGCGATTAAACAACTCGTTTCACTCTTCAAGAAATTTTTAAATGAATTAACTCGTCTTCACCAGTTAAGAAGTTAATTCGAAGAGCATATTCTACAGCAAAATGTGCTCTTCCTGGTTGATATCAGTAAGAGCCAAGCAAATCAGCTTGGCGTATTTCATTCAGCGTTTTCCTTTCTCCATTATATTTATTATTATAGCCCCGTATATTTGTTACTCTCTTTTTCTACTCGGCACATCTTATCCTTTTCCCTTGCATGCCCACTTGTATTTGCATTTCGTTTCCTTTTGTACCGTCCTACTTTCCTCTTCCTTCCCTCGCGTGTCCTTTTCTTTCCCGTGGCTTTATCTCTAGCTCCACGGACCAGTCGTATATTTCAGTAGAATTTGCGCCCTTTTTAAATGCAAATTCTCACGGTTGCAACGCTTCTCCTCTGCGTACTGTTTTTAGCACTGTAGCGTGATTTTTATTGTTTCGATATTATTTATGCTTTATAACCAAATGCAACTTCCTATCGTGAGTCATCCGCGTAACTTTCAGCGGGGAATCGAAATAGTTTTAAACCACACTTTGCCTTGACTAAGTCTGAATTTATAAAGGGACGACCATAACTTAGGGTTTCTATTGTCTTAAAGTGAACCACGTAAAATGTAGTGTAATGCACCGTTTTATGTGTGTTGGAAGCCTGAATGGGAGTTCTTTTAGTACTAGGATAATTTGTGCAGCGATACGCTACTGTTTTCTCATCTGCGTTGATCTAAACTCTGAAGTGATCGATGGACTGCCAACTCGGCTTGCCAACCTTACTATAATATATAGTATTGCACTCTATTTTTGCCCAGTGTACTATATACTGTTAAAAAAAAAATACTAATTAAAAATACTATATTTCAGATACATCGATAAAATTATATAATTTTTACTTATATTTTTATTCCATAACAACATCGAAACTTTAATCTGCGAATTTAAATTTTAAACGTTTGTACGCGATTTAAAAAAAAGTATTATCTATGATCTGTTTGGTAAAATTTGTATAAAATAAAGGGAAATTTCATAAAGGGAAAAGCAGAAATAGAGAATCTTTCTCATATATGTTAATTTGGACTTTCAATGCAATCAAACCTTTTGACATATTTGTTAAAGACAATAAATTAATTAATATCTAATGTACCTGAAATGCACATTTGAAAAACAACATGTTGTTTTATTTTGTACCACTTTCCTCTGAAAAGTGCTATATTTTTTTATCACATTTAGCCGTAAAGTACTATATCCCCCCCCCCCCCCCCCAAAGTTGGCAACCCTAATGGACACACTATAAATGCTAACAGGACACGCTACATATATCGGTATTGTCAAAAGAAGCTTTAGGTTTTCCTCAGAATAAGCTACTGTTGATAAGTTGCTCTTCAAGGTGTTTTCAGAAGGTTGTCTAAAAATTAGCAGGTTTATAATACTCATTCAACTGGATAAAAAAAGTTTCATCAACGTAGGTTCCCAAAGTAATCATTTTAAAGTAAACGATGATTTCGAATAAACCATGAATTTGTGCAAAAGTAGGTATATTGAAATGAGAGGACAGTAGGTAGAATGTTTCGTGCAACAGATTGCAGTAACAAAATACCAAATACTTGCACATAATCTCTGAGGATCCTCCATTTTCATATCATAAGCCTCCACAGAAAGTTAAACAGACATATTAATTATTCTATAAAAAAAAAATAGCTGTCTATCCTGAAATGACTAATTCGAGTCATCGCGTTGAGCTTGGTAATTTTGGTAAATTAGGTAAACTTTTAGTCAATCTCTACCCCACCACCTGAATATTACATAACCCCTTGCACTCCAAGCATGCCTCTGAGACACACCAAAGTTTAAATTAAACCTTCCAGAAATGGAAGGACTTCATGATTCACCGAGTTAACCAAATTATTCCTCCAAAAATCTGTACTACATTCTCCCCCACACCAAACTCCTGCACTTAAACCTACATTACCCAGTAAAAGATCTCTGGTCAATGGATTACCTAATAACGCGTCAAATCGCCTAGTTCCAAGCCTTCCTTCGACCACCATCTCTACTTCCCGAAACACCCTGTACGTCAGAAAATTAGATACGCATCCGGTGGCGCGTCCAAGAACAGAAGGGATCAACCGTCCGAGCGGAGAGTGGCGAACGCGTGCCCCGCGATTCCGTCACCTGCACAGAACCCGCGGAATGCAGATGCGCGCGTGGAGCGGCGGGCCGCGAAAGAAAGGCCGCGCGCTTCGAAGCCGCATCAATGAGAGCTCAATGGGCGCCGGGCAACACTTTTCCAGCCGCGGATACGGTCGTGCTTGGCGCGCGCCAGCCTACCTTTCGTGCACCTCGAGTAGATGAAGGCGCAGCCACACGTAAGTTTAGCGTAGGACACGGAATAAACGCGGCGAAGAGGGGGAGAAGGGGCCGCGAGAGGGCTTCGCACGAAGATAGACGGTGTGAGTCACCATCGAGAAACGCGTATGATAATGCCCGGTCTGGGTTAGGCCGTTGTTACCTTCCTGTTGTTTCGACGTTCATGCTTGTCGAATGTACAGGGTGTCCCCAAGAATTGGGGAATAAGCGTGGCGACGGTGGTTTATCGAAGGAAATCGTACGGAAGAAGTAGTGGAAAGTGACATTTTTGGGGAGGCTACACTGCTACACTGAGAAGGAAACGTTGCCAACCGGAAAATTCTGAATTTATTGAAAGCTCGTGTGGATTTAGAGCACATTAGAGGGTGAAATCGAAGTGAAAGGGTGAAATCCCTTAAGGATGAATTACAGTGACAATATTATACGAAAGTTAATAAATTCCAAGATATTAATAAAGTTTTTTCCTGTGATGAGAACCAGTCAGAAATGGCAATGGTGTATTTTTATCGCAAATTCAGTTGAATTCGCTCGTACTTTTTATTTTATTTTGTGAAGTTATTAAATATTGGATCTTTTATCATAAACTTGTTTGTTGGAATCTATCTGAAAACGCAAGTTCCTGTGACATTTTCTTTTATTTAAAAAATTCTATCGAATCAATTGTCCGGAATTTTTGTGACAATTTTGTTCAGTGTCTGATCTTCCTGCACATAAGATTTCAAAAACTTTGGCCTATTATTTTACTCTTAATTTTGTAGTTATATTTCTCAATATTGCATTTTCCCATAAGTTAAATAATTTAAAAACTACGGAATCAATTTTTCTGAAATTTTGCAGAGGGATTTACAATTGCATAAAGATTCATTCCTCCAGTTTTCAAAGATTTTCGCTTATTTTTAATTGGTATGACTTTGTAATGGTACGAGATAGCATATAACTTCAAATATAAGAATTGTTCAGTTTTCTATGCTCTATGGCATTATCAACAGAAAAATAAGTTATATTAAGGAAACGAAAAAATGAGATCAGTTTAAGGGCTGATTTCACCATTCTAGAGTGAATTTTCGCAGAAGAAAAATCCTACTTGCGCACTATAATATGCTCTACGTTCAACATGAGGTTTTATTAAAATCCGAATTTTCGGGTTGGGAACAGTTCCTTGTAAATCAACTTAGGTTTGGAAATATGTAGGACGCTAGTGGTTGTAGGGTCATGTTGAAAAATATTCTCAGAAATATTCTCACAAAATATAGAGATACTAAGGAAAGATTTGTAAGGCACTTCAAGAGTTTAAAGTCCGTGGGATATTGCTGAGACTTTATGTATTAATAACGCAATCGCAGGTATGCACATGTTCGGCTCGAACCTTTTTTGCGCCCTAGGCGAACTTGCCCGGTTGCGCCCTTTATTTATAATACATTTATTTGAGGTTTTTGATGACCTTACTCTGAATTTTTATTCGTAGCTTAAAACATTTACAGTACAACTTATAGTATTTCATTTAAAACTTTATTTTAAAAACTGCCAACAAGGAAAGGACCACTTTGAGCTCCTTGGCAACTTTATGCCTTAGGCACTTGTCTAATTTTGAGAGAGAGAGAGAGAGAGAGAGAGAGAGAGAGAGAGAGAGAGAGAGAGAGAGAGACTTCTTTCAGCCGTCTTGGCTTAAATTAACGAATTTTCGAGTAGGGGAGACCGGGGATAGTTGACTAACGAGGTTAGTTGACTAATTCTATTTAATTGTTGTATTATGGAATAAATTATGCTGTGATTCGCGATGTTGAAGCATATGAATGTCCAGCTTGCCATTTAATGTGTCGCCATGACAAAAACTTGCGTGTTCTGTCAGTGAGAATGCAAAATCTAAAAAGGTTGGCGGGAAGTAAATATTTTTGTTTAGACTATTTATGAATTTTTGTCCACTAAGTACTGCTTGATGCTTTTTCATGAATATTTTGTGGAAACGTGATACATTGACTATAATTTACGGTATTTTATTTTATCCGGAGCGTGGAGATTTTGTACGTACGGCCCTTAATATGTTAACAATGTCAGAAGGGGTTACTTGACTAAGCATAGGGATACCACTAAAAATTGCATTTTTTTTATCCTCAAGATGCAGTCGAGGCAAAGAGTTTAGCTGCTCAAGTCCACTTCTCTCACCACAAATCCTTCCAAACTCAACCCCACCAGTTTTACACCCTATCTTCCCTTCAAACTCTCAGGCCATCCAAATAGACCATAATAAACAAGTACAAAATAATTACAGTATTTACCATGATAATTAATAAAAAAAAATAACACTGTGAAGGAGTGAAAAAAATTAAAAAAATTTATTAGTCGTACTATATATATATATATATATGTGCGCGTTTCGTATACTATATTGATGGAATTGGCAGCGTATATATACGCTTTTCAAATATATTGATGGAACTGTGACAGCGTATATATATGCCTTTCGCAGGCAAAGAGTTAAAACTGAAAAGTAAATGTTTAGTCAACTAACCCCATCATATTTGTCAACTAACCCCGCAGCCGGGGTTTGTTGACTTATTCGTCACACTACTCTAAATACAATAAAAACTGCAACCTAGACTCAATTAAAACGATTTTCAAAATTAAGCTTGTATACCTAATGAAATTAGTAAACTTCTGGTATGCAGCAAGTCAACAAAATACCAATGGTCTATTTATAAAAATTAGAAATGTAAAAAATTAGTCAACTAGCCCCGGTCTTCCCTACATTTTGTATTTTGTTGATCCTCACCAATTGCGAGTCCTGTGTTCTGCGATATTCAGTTTCAGCAAAAGGCAATTTTTTACTGCCATACACGAAGTAACCATCGAGTGATGAATCTATCATTTCGCCTCAACCACGTTTCCTTTTTCTTTTTCTTTTTAAAAATCTAGCCTTTGACGTGTACAAGGTACCACGCTGCCCCAGTTGTTTTTTAACAAAGCAGTTTCACCCTTCGAACGCTGGTTGCAACTACTCGGATGTATATGCCTGAGACAAACAAATCCAATCGATTCTTTTACGTTTATTTATATCCCGTTTTGCGAAACCGTTCTTTTTCCAGGTACTGAGCTCGTGTGTACTCACATTGCTGCACGTACGTGGGTGTGATATGGGTGTTGGGCGCGAACGAGCGACTGTCGTATTGACATCCACAAAAATCCCATGCGACCGTAGATCGATAACGGCGTTGCGCAATAAAATGTCTGTCGTGAGCCCACTTTGCGAGATTTCTGTCATGGTCGTTCGGTTTCATTGAAATAAATCGGTATTTCCGACTGCGCGCTTTCATTCATGCCTAGCCCACAACACTGCGCGCGCGGATTTCTTTTGCGTGCGTTCAACACGCGATGAATGAACTCAGGGCGTGGAATTTTTTACAAAAGTGTTTGATGAGGAGAAGATGATTGTAGCCCTTAAGGCGAGCGTGCATAATATTATCAATAATTAATAAAAAAAATCTGCAACTTCTTCAAAGACGCGTAAAAATATGGTCCAAATTTCAAATGAATCGAATCGCTAGTTTCTTTATAAAAAAATCCCAAATTTTGCTATATATTAGCCCCCAAAACAGGGTTTCTCCCTTAAGAGGTTAGGCCACCGTGCAGGAAGCAAAGTTATAGTCATTTTCGACATTTTTTAGGGAGATAATGAAATAAATGGAAAATTCAATATGAACCTGTTATGGTACAACTTTCGACGGGAAAGGACGTATTTTTTCTCTTGCTGAGTGACGTTTCCCACGGTGTTTAACCTCAAGGCATACCGTTTAACCTAGAGCAAAACGCCAAATAGTTGTATTTTCTACATGCCTAAAACTAAAGAACTACATACCGATTTTGCGATATCTTTAACATATTCTTTGCAATTGACAATTTTATAAAAACAAAAATGTACTTTTTCTCCGCATGCTCACCATTTCGACAAAAATGAATGCTCATAGATATCCATATGTACTTCTTTAGTTTTAGGCATATAGAAAATACAACTTTTTGTTTCTTTGTTATAGGTCAAACGGTATAGCCGTGAGGTTAAACACCGTGAAAAATGTCGTTCGGCAAAATTTCGCGTATCACGACTCTACAGCCGCCATTTGGTACGAAAAAAAATATGAATTTTTCCGTCAAGAGTTGTAAAATAACTGGTTCATATTGAATTTTCCATTTATTTCATTATTTTCCTAAAAAAAATGCTGCAAATGATTATAACTCTGCTTCATCCAATTTGGCCTAGCCCCTTAATGCACGAATAAGTAAGAATTCGAACGTACTTAAACCTAAATGAAGAATGTAAAACGAGCATCGTAAATGAGTAACTTGCTTTCGACGTTGCAGCAAGAGGGCACTAATCAGATAAATCCCTTAGTAAGTAACAGAAAGCTGATCATGTAACTACACGTTAAGTATTCGAATATTTCATCAATATCGATTCAGCCCTACAGCCAACGGTAGAAGTGTATTCACATGGTCTGATGCCCAGCATCCCCATCTTCCCACCTACTTAGATATCCCCCTAAAACCTAAAACCTTTCTCCCACGTTGCTCTTCTGATCTAACTTCCACCACAACAAAAAAGCACCCGCTTCACATTATTTCACACTAAGCCTTTTGTACAACCTACCACTATTTTTTGCCCAAGGAACACTAGAAAGGTGGAAAGATTCGGTTAAATTTTAGAAAAGTACCTAATCCGTAAATCCACACATTTGGTTGAGAAGTGCTGTCAAGTGAGAATGCTACAGACCCAATGAGCAGTGGTGGGGAGACACAGAATACGGGCCTTACGTATGCCCACAGTTCTGTTCCCTGCTGTAGCTCCAGGCCGCGTCAGAGCGAAAGATACAATCGCCACGAGCCAGGCAAGCAAGAGATATACATAAATACGCGTACGAGGACGCAGTTAGGTCCCGATGAATCGGGTTCTTCCTTCCATGCTTCAGTCGCGGGGCAGGAGACGGGCGACGGCCCGACGCCGACGCCTCCTCCTCCGGCTGGCCGCCACGAGTTATGGCCTCACGGTCCGTTGCACCGACGATTTATGAAGCAAAAGATCGAGCGAGGAATCCAAGGAAGATACGGAACGATGGTCAGACCTGGAAGCCACCGAGGAACTTTCCCCCAGATTCGCTCGACTCTCGGCCCTCCTTCGATACCTCTTCCAGAGTGGCCATTTCATTACCCAGAGGGATGAAATGTAAAAAAGTGAAGATCCAATTTTCCATGCATGACGCTCGCGTTTGCACGTTTCACCGACACTTCCATCAAGATCGCGGGCATATCATTTTAGGGGACCTATCGAACTGCCTCAACTTCGTGCGCCAGCATATTATTCGATCGCGCGCCTGTTAATTGCAAGGGGGATCGGGATCACGGCGCCTTTGGACGCGAATCGAACTAAAATATTACCAGTGAGATTCGACACGCGTAACCTCTCGAATCGAGCGAATTTATCGACGTGACGATTTTTATGCGATAACTGAAGGGCTTAGCAATAAATCGACGGCGATGAAGATGAACGTCACGGGCTGATGCAAGCTGCCGCTTATCCGCTCTTCTAAACAGGGTGAACGCCTCGATCCGCGCTCGGTAGCTACTGGCAGGACGCCACGGAGACGCGCGACGCGTCGAATCGCTGCGTGGAATGTGTACTTTTCTCGGTAGCGGGGTTTTTCTCGGACGTTGCGTGTCATCGATAAATCACCGGTGGACTCCTCCGTTGATTGTAAGAAAAACGATCGCCGGTCGAATTAAGGCCGCGGCTCTGCGGAGGTGTATCGGCCCGTTCGCGATCTCGCGGGGGTCTGCGGGCTCGATAAGCAAATAGAAGGTGTACCCGGCGTCGCGCGCGAAAAGTAGCCGCGATCATAAATAACGATTAACGTGGCAGCCGGGCGTCCGAGGAACAGCGAAATTGGTCCTTCCAGCGGCACGGAAAGCGAAACTCGATGTGTCTTCGTTTGCTGTAGATTGGTGGCTGCCTGCCGAAGATCCCCGGTTGTTTGTCTTTCGTCTCTCGCACGAAAACATTATTCCACCGCTTGTTTCGTGAATTAAACCCGGAGCAGGCGTGTCCACCTTTTAAACGGCCCTCACGTTCCGCCAACAATCCGAGGACTCGCTGTTACTTTAGTGCAGGCGCCGCTCCGCGTGAGATCGATTAGTTCTTCGACTTCGATGCCATGTATTTCCATGAAAATGAAATATGATGTAGTGGACGTAAAATTAGGGAGGATTTAAGTGATCATTTCAGAAAATACAGGCTCTCAAAATGTCCCATTTTTTCCGAATTTCGCGAATACAGCCTGGTCGTTCCAGGTGGAATCGATTAATTTTTGCAGTTTGGTGTCATGAATTTTAATAAAAGTGAGACATAATGTAGCCCCGTGAATTTTGGAGGAGATTAAGTGACCATTTCCCTGGTATTTAAATTGTTTAGAAAATACAAGCTTACCAAAATTTGCAATTTTTGCCTAATTTCGCGAAAGCAGTATTTACAAAGGAGTCTATTCCAGCCGGAATGTCTGATATTTTCTCTCGCGTTATGGGTTAATAATGGGACGAAGCAGTAGAATGAAAGAACAGGGCAGGCGAAATTAAATCAAAATCTGAAGGAAGTAATAGAGAAACGAGAGGCGGGAGAGTGGAGAGGAAGAGTGCTTTAGAGCTACGCGCGACGTGCTTTAATTAAACGGGATACGTTAGACGATGTAACTGCTTGCTACGGTATGTACGCTTATTAAGATAAAACAAGCAATTACCGGAGCACAAGGGTCAATCCCTCCTTCTTCCCTGCTTTCCGCCGTCTTCCCACATTTCCTACCAGCTCCTGGAACACTTTCGCGCGATTCACGGACAAAGGGCGGACCTCGATTCCATTAGTAAAAGGAAATTGAAAACTTTTACTGCGGGGCAACGTGTTTTTGGGGGGTCTACGTTGGTATCGAGATCTTGAATAGAGTCGGTGAAGAAAGAGCAATCCTAATTTGTATGAAAAAATATAATATTATTCCCCTGTACTCGTTTGACGTAAAGATGACTGATTTATGAACTCATGCCCTCCAATTCCACTCATTTACTGCCGAAACTCGATTATCCGAAGTCGACGCGCTACAAAATTTTTGGATCGTAATGTTACCAAACGAAAAATTATAGCAATAATTTAATCGTCTCCGCCGATGCACATTGTAATCTTGATTGACAGGTTATTTATAATATGTAAGCATTCGCAGAATTGAATGTACATCCACATTTTGCACGAATTGCAAAAACGATGAAATTTTCAGCATGTATACAACTTACTTAACCCTTATCCGTTCCTCATTTCACGAACTGAATCTGTCCCTCGGTGTCGAATTGACACAGTGGTAAAAGATCGATGAAATGACAAGGTAAACAGTTATTTTTCAATATTTTTTACGCAAATTGATGAATTAAGATTTACATCTTAGATTTTTCACAACTTTCGCATAAAATTAAACGATGTGCAGGACATACTGCTTGTTTACAAGAAACACAAATAACAGAACAGTATAACTTATTATGGGAAAACTGTGTCAAACTACAAAACACGAGGGACGAAAGGTTAAATCTACAAACGGGATTTTTAAATTTTGATTAGAGATAAAAAATGCTCAGATAAAAAAGTTGGAAAAGCGATCTTCACTATTTTCGTCGCTATTCCAACGAATTGTATTTTTTTTTCAAAACGACGAAACATGTCACCTAGTAAACTAATCCCTATAGTGTCTCAAAAAAACTCAAGTCGGTTTGGACGAATTTGAAAAAAGTTATTCTGTTTTAAAGTGTCCCAATACTTTCGTCCGGCACTATATATCTTTTTTACATAATTATTTCATATGTTTATATAAACGCTATCCGGATAATCGAAACTCTGTGTGAATTGAACATATTCAACATTTCCAAAAACCGCGTGAAAAATATCGTTGTGACTGCGCTGCAATTCGCGTTTCTGCTCGCACGCTCAGCTCGGCGTGGTGTACCGCTGGCAACGAGGACCGGAAGTGCGTAGGTGTGGCGTATATCTAGAAACAACGGAGTCATTATCCCGCAGAAATATCTGTTAAAAGGATCCACTGACACGTTTCCTGTGCCACTCATAAAACCCGCCACACTTGGCGTTAATTCGGCTAATTGAACTAGAAAAATTGCGATTAAATGAGCGAGCGTTTCCTGCAATCCACGCGCCGATACGTGGCACAACCGCCGGCCGCCTCGCTGTTTCCACTGCGCGCTAAGCGTTCCGGATCGTCGTCCTTTTCGAAACGGATTATCTCCGCGATGCGTTCTGTAAATCATCGTATTTTGGCTTCTCGTTGGATTACACGGGCTCTGTGTATCGCGTTGCAGGCTTGTACGTACATTTCCTTCGACTTCTGTGTTACTACTGCTCATTGTTGCAGTTGGAATGCAGTGGAATTAACATGCACGCGCGCGTGCACTGTTATTATGTTTATTCGTTCGGCGGGCCTGAAGATCGGATCAATAAAGCGGAGGCGGGTGTATCGCGGTGTGATTGTTCAGTTCGATAAGTTTTTATGTTTCTTCTTAAAGATCGATTGTGGGAATAATGGCGTAGAAGCGTGAGTATAGATAAAAAAGAGTGGAAGCTGAGAAAAATTAGTGTAAGAAAGAGTGAATCCATTTGGTGTTTGTAATATATTTTATTGTTTGTTATTAGGGTAAATCCGGGAGACGCGGTTGGGCCGGAGAGTTGGTCGAGTCGCTATATTTCAGACTGTATACGTAACAACGCGTTAAAGTGCAGACCAATTACTTCTCTAGAAGTCAAACGATTGAATGAATAGCGTCACTTCGGTTCCTTCTGTATTTTTCTAGATTTGCAGGCTATAAAAGTTAAACTGAGGTTACATTTAACCTCTTTTGTCAAACAACGATGTACAGAATCGAATTTAAAATATACTTCTAAGTTTATTTTCGTTTAATGTTTGGGAATTATAAGATAGTAGATATATTGAGGGACAATGCAGCCAAAGTATTTAGCCATATTAACTCTTCCTCTCAAAACTAACAAGAAGACCATCTCTTGCTGCACAAAGGAGAGATGGTCGAGGTATGATATTTTTATTATTTTTATTTATATTTTTATTTTTTATCATTATTTTATTATTATTTATGTTTATTTATTTGATTTATTCACTTTTGTATTCATTTGCCTTGCTCATCGCCGGTAGGCAGTTCGCTTTATCTTTGATGTGTTCTTTACTTGTTTAGCGTAAACAAATTAAATATCAATGAATCTGTAGTTGTATTCACTCATAAATAACTTTGCTTTCTTCTTTATTATTTTTCCATGAATAATTATGTGAGCGGTTTCTGCCAACGACGAAAACCATTTCTCCGGGCACCTCGGGAGAGGTGGTCAGATGTCATGATTTCAGTTTTCTACCCGATTTACAGTAAATATTGTCTTCAAGCAAATATCGACCAGTTTTTCTGAATCAGCATAAAATTCTGAACACATTAGGTTTGTTCTGATAAAATAAGTAATATCTGTATTAGTTTTAATAGCTATTTTATATTAGGTCGACCGCGTCTCCCGGATTTACCCTATATATACTTCCTTTGGTTTTGATTTAATTTGATTATGGCACGTTCCTTTGCTTTGATTCTAATTTTAAAGCTATTACTTGCAAACGAAATCCTTAAGACATTTAAGTAATTATCCTCTCCATTTAGCAACTCGACTTGCTCTTACTTGTCGTTGGTAATATCGACAGTAGGTGTCTAATTAAGGACTCCAACTCGTCGAATTACTTCCTAGCTAAAATTGCCATTCGAATTCCCGATAGTACCCTCTCATTTGCGCTGGTGTGCATAATAGCCATTCTGTGTATGTCGCCTATTCTGTTTAATAGCACGTCAGAAAATCTTAGTGGATCCTTAAATTATTACATTAACCGACTTCAAACAGAAAGAGGTTCTGCGTTCGACGCGTATGTAGTTATGCATGTTAGTATGTATTATGTTTGTCCGCGAGTTTCTCCCTAATCCAGACCGATTTTCGTAAAATTTATTGCATTTAGTTTAGCTTGAATCAACTTAGGTCATAGAGCAAGAATTATTAAAATCGGTTAAGTAGTTTTGAAGTTATACCAAAAATATGAAATCTGATTCATTAATCGACCTCATTATTTAAATAAATTTAGTTATACAACTTAAATAAATAAGTGTAGTTATATAACTTAAATAAGTAAAAAGTAAGAAATGAAAAAAATTTGAATAATATTAAACCCGACTTAAAATGCGCTAAAGAGTAAAAAATAATTTTGTTCCTTATTTAATTTACGACTCTCAATTTTTTAAGTCGGTGCCAGATTTACACAGTGCAAATGATAAGGCACCGACATAAAAAAAATTGAAAGTCATAGATTAAATAAGGAACAAAATTATTTTTTACATTTTAGCGCATTTTTTCTGATGTTTTAATTTTTTTTCGTATCACGATTAATAATCGCTGATGTGATATGTGTGCCGTCCGATTCGATAAGTGGAAAAGTCCTGCCAAGGACAGACAAGGCTAGTCCTCAACGAGCATACCATTCCGTGATACATAAAATAGTGAAGCGTTTGTAAAAGTGGAAGCAGAAATTTCAAAACGCCTTTGGTAAATATACCTGCGCCTTTAACTTCTATTCTCGTCTAAAAATTCAAATATTTTATATTATATTTTATATTATATTCTACTCCCATCTCCAAATTACAATACTTCCAAATTATAAACTCCCCTAAATATCAAATTATTTTTAGATTCTATTCTCATTTACAAATCCAAGTACTATGGTATTTGCAGTCGTTCTTCGTTTTCTACTTCCACTTTTTACACACGCTTCCATGCAGTACCTACTACATAATCTGCATACTCTGTTAAATACTCACAATCTGCCCTTGACTGGCATTTTCTATATACCGAAGCGAAACTTGCAGTACCTTGTGTCATAACATTACAAATTTGCAACAGAACAGTAATTATTATAACAGCGAACTGGTGAATTAGCTTAGGTAGCCGGGGATCGTTAGCCCCCGTCCTGAGCTAGTTCCCTCAGGCCCTGGGGAAATTATTACCCAGCGACAATTATTAGTTTTCACCCGAATTACACACGGTTGTCAATATATTACACTAAGATAATCATTTCTTACTCAGATTAGTACTATGTACCCTATAAATCTTGAACCCATTTTGGAATACAGCGTGCATATAGTCGACTAAAGAACATCGTTCGAATAACCATTAACACTGGTTTAGATTTGCAATTAAGGGCCCTATGTGCCTATCCGAGAAATATTAATTAATTCCAATGGTACACATGTGTATTTATTCGCATACTTTTGATCCTACGTGCCCAGGAAGTCGTACCTTCTCTTCCACATTCGTTTATGGTTGTTGGAACGATATTTTTCAGCCGATTGTACGTGTAAACGCGGCGCACCTTTTTCGCTCCATTCATCGCGGAGGGCTCTCTTGTACGGAGGCATCAAGCACATACAGATGCAACGCGTCGTCGAGTCACACCATGATACTCATTCATAACGCGGGCACGTGCTCGATTGCAACTCTCCGTGTTGGAGCGCGCAGAGGGGATACGCTCGTCTCCGAGCTGGTCGAAAATAGTGAAAGGCCAAAGAGACTCCCTAGCTGGGCACCTTACAAATCTTTATGTATTCCACTGAATTTCTTCGGTTCTATGGAATGGGATTATAGGTGTACCGTGCGATACCGAGATTTTAGAGTGGAGGGGGTAGGAACTAAGAAAGTCTCTAGGGGATCGTTGGTATATCTCGAATATCTCAAATTATCGAAACACGAGCAGCTGACTTGGCAAACATTGAATCTAATCATCGCTATCCCCGCAGAATTGCCGCTGCTGAGCTCTGTTCTACTTAGCCATGCGCATTGGAGAGTTCCTCTACTGCCTGGTACACCTTAGTATATTTTTTAACCAGTTAAGGGGGACATACACCTAGAGAGGCCTAAAACCTGACGTTTCTTTAGAATTTGTTTTTAAGAAAGTATTAACATTGTTACACCCGTAATTTTTTTATTAATTGTGTCACATATTTGGCTATAATACTCAATTTTTGTATGTAAAAATATTGGTCGTATAAGATAGTTATTGGGGCTACTTCCAAATGCGTCATTCGGTGCAGCGATTTGCGGTACACACTTCGAATTATACAGATTTTACATGAAAGCAAGAAGAAAAGTAGTTTCTTAAAATATATTAACAAATGCTGAATCTTCCCTTAAGGGCATTCCCCAGTCAATACAAGAATGACGAGGTAAAATTTTAGAACGAAATTCCTAACGGTACAGATTTTACAGGCAGTTCAGGGGGATCAACAATGTGACGGCCTTAAAAATAGGTGTTTTTTGAAGATGGATTGTGACGCGGGTATAATAGATAGAAATGTGATTTTTCTTTTAATTAATAATATATTTATCGATCTAGAAAATGAATCAAGTTTTGTTTTAATCGAATAAACGCATGGAAAATAGGGCGCTCACGGGCAAGTCCCCGCAAGGCGTCAAACTGTAAGTACGTTTTTTTCGAAACAATTTTTCACGCACTATCGCCACGATAAAAAATGCAATTCTTGACCGTATCTAAAAATTCAAACGGGATTCTACTCATAATTACACCGGCTTTCTCGCTACCCTCTGTTACGAATTTTCATACACTCCTTTTTTTTTACGAAACATTTTTGTATGAAAAAATCCATGTTTCGGGACCCTATCGTTTAAACATATGGCAATCATCGCCCAGTTGTTTTTTAACACTGCCTGAGGGTAGCGCGATAACAACACACGTGTAATTAAGGAATACCTTTGTGTTTTTGATTATGGATGATCCTGTCTAACGTTATCGTGGCGATAATCCAGGCCAGTTTTTTTACAACGATGCAGCACACAATGCATATCAGAGGTAGGGCTGGACAAAAATTAAATAAAAAAAATGTTTTATACTCTACATTTATAGCAGAATAAAGTGCAAAAAGTTTTCAGCACATACATTCTATACTTTTTTCTAGAAAAAATCATAAATGTCAACTATGTTTTCGCGCGATTTCACAGTGGAGTGCCCTTAACTGAATTATTTCTTCAACAGGAACGCCCTCAGTGTATTTAAAAACGATCACAAGCGGCATTACCTTATTAAAATATTTACTTATTTTGTAATCGGATGAAGTTTTGAAGTTTCGCGACGGTTTGACTCCTCCTGCCTAACGTGGTGGAATGTTCAAATGACGAGTTAACTCATCTTCCCAACTTGCCAGATTAAAATGCTTCCTGCCCATTTTCTCAGTGCTACGAGTTTTTACGTAAATCGATTTCTAACTACGTACTACGTGCTTTCCTATTTGACTGTTTGGAAACTACTGCATAACAACGATATAATTCTATTGTACACGGTGTTTCAGAAATAGTCAGTCATTAAGAGCACATTATAGTAACGAGTTTAATTTTCTATAAAATATTTTCCACGAAGTAAGCTCAATCTTTAATTACCTATATTTTTTAAACAAATTGAAAACCATGAAACTGATGACTTAAACACCCCCTAATTTCACGCGGACTACGTCATAATTCAATTTCATCGGAATACCTGGCCTTGGAGTGCAAATATGATGAATTTTAAATGTAATAGCCCATCAAGTAGAATACTTGTATTAATATTTCTCTGATCTGCGCTTCATTGCTCAGTGTATATATTATTGTTTCTTATATTTATCAAAGAGCTTCCATTTAACTAAATAAATAATAAAATAAATAATACATAATTCTTATTCTTACTATATATTGCATATTATTTTCATTCCTCTGAATTGCACACAGGTTGTACTACGCACGTATATAATCCCTCCACTGAATGGTTAAACACGAAAATGGAGGAAATTATTTCGAGCATGCGAGTAAACGTGTCGTAATAATGATTAACCGCATCTTTATCCACGTACAGAACGCGATGGGCATATAAACTGAGGGAAAGGGAGAGATGCACAACCTCGGATAAAGGCCTATTGGCTTGTATTCTCTGGCGATTCTAAAACGTTCCTCGATTTTCGGCCGGATACCGCACACCCCGAGGCGATGCGCAACATAAACGAGGTACATAGCTACCACGATGGGGTCTGCAAAGTGATCTAAAGCAGCAGAGGAGATTATTTCGGAACGTTGCCGAGAAACACCGACTCGGCTATTAAACGCAATGCACTAACAGGCTTCCACATTAAAATGAAATCTTTATCCTTTATTTAAGCTGCGACTTAAGCAGCTCGAATCTGACGCGGTGTCGACTAACTGGCGTGATACATTCACATGCAACATTTCGTATTATTAGGATGTTATTTGCAGTTTCAATAAATCGATGTTTAAAAGTGCGTTAGAGTAATGAGCATGAAGAAAGAAGCTGCAAAGCGAATAAATAATACAGACAAGGAATGTGATTATTGTAATCTATGGAACGACGTAATAAAAATTCATTACTTAAAAATAATAATACAGTAACCTATAATAATACAGTAATACCTAGTAATACAGAAGTTAAATTACTTGAATTACTAAAAAGAAATATTTCGCCATTGAAGCAGAAGTCAATTAACATACGCTGTTCTCTATGAGTCTACTTAAACTTAAAATAACATTTGTTCCCTTGTAGATACAACGGTACATGATATCCAGAAAAATTCCTGAAAGCCAAAATGACAATTGAAGCAGAGATTAGAGAGTATCAAAAAAGTTTCTACATTAACCTTATATCCAGGAATAAAGGTCACATCGGCAATAATTTTTTTTTTGAGAAACATACTGTGTGACATTTCCAGATATTCAGGAAAATTCCTGAAAGCCAAAATGACTATTGATGCAGAGATTAGAGAGTATCAAAAAAGTTTCTACATTAACCTTATATTCATGAATAAAAGTCACATCGACAATAATATTTTTGTTAAGCATACTTTGTGACATTTCCAAATAATTTTTAGCACAAAGAAAAACAAAAACCTTTCAAGGATGTGACAGTGGATTATTTGAATCGTACGCCGTCAGTGTTTGAAGAGACTCGCCATAAAGTAGAGTTGGGGAGTAATAAACAGACACGGTAGGCACAGTAGTCGAAGTCGCTCGCGCTCGTAAGCGGCGTACAACCTTCAACACCAACAACCAGCCGCGGGAAACGTTCCAGATGTATCTTCACACTGTCACTACCGAAACGAGGCTGACCTACACAAAGCAGCTTACGACTCTACGACACTGGCGTTATTCTCGAAATTCAGAACACATAGTGACGGTGGGGGCAGGTGGTTAGAAGTGGTGGGAGAGGCTTTCAGTGATAAGAACTCTGGTAATGTTATAGTCACGTGTATGCAAGATTTATGATGGAGTAAAAGCATCGCAGAAATCGTTCCACTAGTAAATGCACCCATTTTTCAATTTTCATCACTTTCGCTTTTAAGATATCCTTTCTATTACCTTCGACCCTTCGTCGATAGACTTTCGTTACTAATTCCATTTAAATTATTTTTTTACGTCAAAGACTCTGTATAAACAGTGTGTCTGGAGCTGATTTTAAAGTAAGGCGATGGGAGGAAGTTACCAGGCAAAGTGTAAATGCGTTGCATGGAAAGTATTTCGATTGAGAGGTCGACGATTCTCGTTGTTCTTATTTTCTTTTAGGTTCCCTAAATGTTTAAGAGTATTGTCTTAAAACTTTAAGTTGAAATTCGAAGAATTATCGCTATTAACAACTGGTTTCGCGAAGGCAAATGTTGTTTTAAGCAGAAACAGTACCACTTTGTGGATCTGGAAAAGCAAATTAGGCTTTGATGTTTGTAAGTGTTCGCAATCTTGTTTCAAATTACACCGAAGACTTTACAAGCGTTTTTCTGGAAATCGTATTTTTGAAGTTGGATGTCAAGACTTCTTTGAAGCTATTGGTCCAATTGGGTGAAAATTTCACACGCGCATAATTCAAGTGCTCCTTCTGGCGGCGCACTAAAACAATTGTAAAATGTAGAAAACTCTTGTATTGTATTTACAGGTTTTTTTAAAAATTAATTATTTTGTCCTGATTCTACTTCGCCTCCAAGTTTTATATTCTTCGTTTTAAATGTACAGAACGAGTATACATTAATACTCAGTGGTGAATAATTAAATTACAATAATTATTTAAATTTAATACCTGAAACTAGAATAACCTCCTTGACGTACATTTTTTTATAAAATTTTGACACTTTTAAAGGACAGTGGTAGAATGCGATAAACTTTCAAAGTCATCAGAAAATAAATACCTATTGTTCCACAGCATGATACTGCATGTCCTAAGAAATCAGGAACCAATACCTATTTATTTTAGAAATGTTAAGAAAGTTATAATAAATACGCGTAAAAGCAAGAATGTAATTATAATCATAACTCACCTGTTTACAATACTTACTATATTTCCTTCTCACAAAATTTTAATTGAATAATCAAAGCAGGTTAATATTCAGTGAAATCGAAAAATTATAAAATTCTGAGGCAAATAATTATTGGTGCTCCATTCTTTAGAACATATAGAATCCTGCCCCGATACAATTCTCCTCCTTCTGACTGCCAAAATTCGACACTTCCTGCCATTGTACTTTCGCCGCGAGAAACGATTTCCATACTAATAATAACAAACAAGAGAAAGAAGATTCAGTGGATTCTGTCGACAGTTCTGCGGTATCCTATTTATCGACTCGGTGGCGGGCAGCTCGGGATGGAAACACGTTCCGCTCCCTGGGGTGCTTTCGTCTGCATATCGTGAAATTCATGCGACAAGGGTTATAAATAAGTATCGTACGTTCCTGGCACGTCCGTTTGTCGCTCTTCAAGTGGTTCTAAATAAAAATACACGTTCCAAGGGGAATACATTTCCCCTCGAACCCCTTCCACGGTCCTTACGTTTATTATTCAGTGGTGGTGAAGAGATCAAACGTATTCTATCCGACGCTGTTGGGCGGCCGGGTGTTAAGTCCAGTTTATTGTATCACATATTTTTTTCTTCCTCTGCAAGATAAAAAAACACTTACGACGCAACACTGAAATACCATCCCTGTATTCAGGTTACAAAACAAATTTTATTATTATCGATTCACTTTTTATTGTTGATGGACCATGTTTAAAAGATTGTGTTTAATTTGGGTGTTGGGAAACGAGTATCTGAGGAATGGATGTGAAACTTTTTTACTTTTTTGTATATCTGATAACTTGGTACATGGAATGGGAAAGTACCTACTGTCATTCAGTTTTACGAATAAGATTTCGTTATCTTTCGATGACCTGATTCGTAGAATGACAATACATTATAATATAGTTTGTGTTACTTTATTTTTATTTTGTCAGTCATCAAAAATTATGTCGTTTGTCAAAAATATTCATCATCGATTGGTCAAATATTTCCGTAGAATCTATTACATCCATAAATGTAAATATTATTCACCCTTTGTTATTTTCGTCCTTTATTTTTCTCCTGCTAATATTTATCCACAAATATACTGTGAAAGGGCAGATAAGTCGCGGCGCTAATAAAATAATAAAATCGAGTTATCCGATTGCCTCCAATAACTTTTCAAATGGAGAAGAAAATTGGTTTCGCGCAACAGTGCGCGAATCAAGTTTCTTTTTTTGCTTCGCTCGAAGCGACGCACGCTTATAAAATAAACCATCGTAGGCGCGATTAAAGGCTGAACGAATTACTCCACCGTCGCCTCACCATTGTCGTTAATGGGAGCCTCGACTTCAGAAAAAATAAACCTATCAAAGTGCTCCTCCATGTCTTCTCCACGTTTCGATATTTCTGTCCCTATTGGTTTGAACTTGTGTATAGGTGTACGTACTACTCACGAACCATTGTGCGATATATTACTAATATTGCTACCTTATTTTGTTTCTAACAATGTCTTTATTAATTTCAAAAATTTTAAACAAGTAACGAACAATTAATTTTGAATTTTCCCGTAACAGAATTGCCCAGCAATTGGATCGTAGAATATTTGCTAGTCTACTTTATATTTTAAAGTAATTAATTTTATTTTCTAATCGACTGGGTGGATGAGCCAGAGAATTTAGAGAGTAGAGTTTATTCTGCTACCTTGTTTAAATAATTTCTGTATTAACTACAACTTCAAATTTCAGAATATTATTATTATTATTATTATTATTATTATTATTATTATCATTATTATTATTAATCGTCTTTATTACTAAAAAAAAAGAAGAAACGTCAATATTCCCTACCATTAAGAAATTTATTGCATTCCAATTTTAACTTTAACTTTCTGCTGATTTCAAAGTAACTAATTTATTTCGTTCTACGAATCACGAATTCTTTCACTATTACAAGACTTTTGGTATCAGTATGTAAGGTTAAATTAAACATTGTTGTGCCTGAAAGTCATGCTTAAATTGCAAAGGATTAATATATTTTCTTCTATGATCATTTGATTAGCAAAATAATTTTCATGGCATTTAGAGGAAGTAACAAACAGCTTCGACAAACACAGCTGCAATATGGAATATTGGATTTTTGGCGAGCCTATCGGAGCCCTGCCCTCTCGAAACTCAACCAGTTTTCAACGGTATAGTCGACTATATAATGCCACGTGGCAACCTTTCGACCCTTCTTTTTCAAAATGGATACTGTCGAAGGGGTCTAATGAAAGCCAGTTCGATTCCACAACGCAGGAAACATTTAAATGAATACCGTATAAAACATTGAAAATCGATAACCCTCCTTACTGCTAAGAATTCTGAGGTTTGAAAATAATTAATGGTTAAAACCATGTACACAAAATTTTAATGCAAGAAGAGAGGTATCCGTTAAATTAGGAAAGGTAGAAATTTAATTTTTGTCCCCAAGTAAAAAGAAAAGTTCTTCCAAAACTATTCTTTATACTTAGTTACTTCATTTCACTTTTTTATAGGAACAACGTACCTATACATAAAACTTTATTTTGTTTCCTACACTTTTAATTCATTTAAAATACACTTTATTTTAAAAGTCAAATATGAAAACTTTGAATGAAATCCATTGCGAATATATAACTACGAAATTGATAAAAAAGCTCAATTAGAACCATAATTTATAGTTATCCATACTTAATAATACATATATCGAATTAAAAAAAAGTTCATGCCAGAAATCACATCTGCCATTAATCTCTCGTACACCACACCATTACCAAAGATACTCCAACGAGCAGTAAAGTGAAAAACTGATTCGTTCGTCTATAAGCGAGATCACGATACTGTATAAAGGAGGCTCACGCAAATTCATCAGATCGATAATGTTCTCTCACCGAGTTATGATCCAATCAAGTTTCACTAAAAATGCATTCGCTAAATACCTCACGATTGAATATTCAGCTGGATATCCACGCCGGGGGCGGAGAACCTTTCAAAATGTTTGCAGTTCATTCGATCATTCGAGAATGTGCACTCACGAAGCAATATAAAATATCCGCATTCCGAAATTCGTATAATATACGTGTTGGCGGACGAAAATGAACTGTATTCCATGCATGGCTGGCATTAATCTGAGTGGGGCAGAGCGAGGGACTCTAGGCGCATTTAATTTCGAAATACGAGCGTTTAATTGCTCTTGCATGTACATAGAGTATCTTACGTGCTACCATACGTCGAGTGAATAATTTTCTGGGCTTTACGAGGACGCTGTGTTTATTAGTATTTTTAATTAGGCACGGCGCCTTGCAGCTCCTTACGAGCAATATAATTTTTATAGATAAAAATTTTTTACGTTCTAATGTTGAGACCTATTTATTTGATGTTTAAGTAACGTATCTCTAGTTCTAAGTGAAAAGTCTCCCTTTATTGCAGTGAAACAAACATGTATAAACACGTTACAATAAATAACGCAAGCTTTTGTACTGTATAAAATATATATATTGATTTATATCTAAGTAGTCAATACTGGAATATGTAGGTACCCGATGTGAAGAATAAAATAATAAAAGAAAAAACCTATCGCTATCTAATAAATATTTAAAGCGAAGAAAAAATAGAGCAAAAAAAATCAAGTAAGACGTAAAAGTAACGAGGCCCTTCCATGGCTAAGAACTAAACGAAGGGTGCGAAAAATAGTAGGTTTTCTCAAACAGCCACTTAAAAAACAGCGAGTCTACCTTAATTTAATCGACTAACCAGAAGAATTTTCTGTCAATGACAGACAGAATTTAAGGTAGAAAAAAAAACATAAAAGAATGGTGTATACAGAACGAAGTATCCACGTGGCAATATGCCGGCGCCAGGCGTCGTTTACGCGACACTTCGTTTTACGCTTTCCGACGACTGTTATTGCTCGTGCCGCTGTATTATAACGATATCGCGGCATTCCTACCCTTCATCATGCCATTAAAAAAGTATTATTAAACATCGACAGACAATGGAAGGGACATACTCCGTATGGGTATATGTACATACACCGAAGCTCTGGGGAAAGGAAAAACCTCGCTCTCGATTTTGTCGAGAAATTTCGAGCTGTCCCCTTTGTGCGTTTAATATATCATTATTACACTGAGGAA
Source organism: Andrena hattorfiana (assembly GCA_944738655.2). Taxonomy (NCBI): domain Eukaryota; kingdom Metazoa; phylum Arthropoda; class Insecta; order Hymenoptera; family Andrenidae; genus Andrena; species Andrena hattorfiana. The sequence continues at coordinate 11,465,335 of OX122893.2, read as the reverse complement.
ATTTATGCAAGTATTTACATTACATTACTCGAGCTAATTTGTCAGCAAGTGCTGCATATACTAAAAATATTTTTAAAATATTTTTAAAACCATCGAACGACAAAACAATCCAAGTTTTATCAAAATCCCACTTGTTTAGTCCTCCCCTAAAAAATATATATTTGCGTAAACTTATACATATCTAGTACCAGCTAAATACAGTATTTATTCGCTAAGAGCTCGGTTTGTCCTATACCAGGGGTGTCGAACTTCCCCACTCCGAAAGCCGCACGAGTCGGGCCCCCGGTCAACCAGTTCCCCCACTTATTTTTCTCCAGGAGTTGCACGAGACCCGGGAGGGAGTGCGGCGCCCGGAGGAGAAATTCGTCAGAGTGAAGTAGGTGTGGAGGGGACTGTTCTCCTACGGCTCTACGGAGCAGGCGAAGAGGAGAAGGAGCCACTGCGTGTCGCGAGCCGCTTGTTTGACACCCCGTCCTACACGTTAAGAGCTCGGCGCTATACCCAGCGCTTCTGGCTCACTCGAGCGAGTCAGAAGGACTGAAAGCGAGTGAGGAACGGTACGAGACAGACGTTGATTCATTTTCTCGCTCCGTCTTTCGCCCGATTTTGCTCTCGCCTTCGGCAAGAAAGAAGCGAAAACCGATCGTTCGGAATCGTGCCCCCCTTACGTTAAACGCTCACCGCCGGTCCCGAGTCGCGAGCTTATATGTGAAATGTGAACCGAATCGTATGCACACTTATCACCGATAGAAAGCGTGAACAAGATGACTGCGAAAGGCCAATTTCTTTTCATTCAAACATAAATATGTAACATTATCGTTTCTGAAGTCTGCGATTAGGTGTTTTCACGTTCTGTGCCAGGTCTGTCCAAAGAGCTCACGAGTAGACGAGCGATTAGCTGCAGATAATTACGCTTGGGCTTACGTCGATCAACTGGACATGGTATGACGCCCTCCGATATAAAAGTTAGGAAGCAATGGCGGCACGCGAAGTTCATATATGGCGATATTCGATAGTTTCTACTCCTTATCCGACGTCTACGTTTCGTTGCTATCAGGCGCTGGTGATTTGGAATCGACGTGAACCCCCGTCGTCGTGGAAAAGAAAAGATTAAAGGTTGATTGCCTGTCCGTTTACTTTATCCGCTGATTCTTAACTGATCCTCAAACGACCTGTCTCGTTTGCTGTAATTGCACGAATACCGTTTTCACCACTGATGTTTCTTGAAAAGGAAACATAGTGGACGGATCTTGTATTTAAGAGAGACTTATACTTAGTATTTATCACACGAGAAGGAAGTTTATCATTCGCAAAATCTTCACCATCGACTATTGAATTGTAAACAATAAGTTGTTGGTAGTAAGGATTCCTTTCAAAGTTAACGCGATGATTCAGAAGCTGGGTACACCTCCTCCGAGTAAAAGTAAACACAACCAGCTTCCAAAAACTGTGCTTGAGTGTCTTTCACCGCGTCAAATATGTACACACATTTTAAATAAAAAAATTGCAACATAATGCGCTTATTTGTGCCGCTGATTATGAAAGTGGCGTAAATATAAAAACCAAAAAATCAATTTACCACGAATATTTTGAAAAACTTAAAATATCAGAAACTGAACACTTTCTTGTTGAAGAAGAATATTAACAGAAATTAGTTAAGCAAATTTACAATTATAACGTACATAAATAAATACGTTTGCTTCTACCTTGTTTTGTTCATAAAATTCATTTTTTTTATCGTAAATCGCCAATTAGGATATAGGAACCTACTATTAATTTTGAAAATGGTATAAGTCATCCAAAAGATTAAGAAACACATTTTCGTACAAGTTGCTCATAAAATTTCACAGTGATAGATAAATTTGACATTAGATGAGCATATATGTTGCGAAACATTTTGTTCAATGATGGAAAAATATTTTTTAATACGCCCAAACGCAACAGTCTAAATATCTCGATTTACAGCACTTTCATAATCACCGGCACATTTATATACCTTAAATCAGAGTACTAAAGCTGTAACACGGCCGTCACAGAATTTCTCCGAAGGCGAAAATACATGCGCACATATCTCGCTTCAGGAAATAAAAGGATGTATGTATCTCACGCCTACAGAGCAGGGGAAAAAGAGCCCTGTATACAGACGCTGTCTGCCTGAATGACACTTTCCTTCGGGCCGATCCGAAAAAAGGAAGTTCACAGCGATGAAAAATGGCGGGTCATCCGATCGGCGCAATATGAATATCCTTTTAAATGAATCAAGGAGGGTATCCCAGCAGTTTTTCACAGGGCCCACCCTCGGATTATTAGACGAGCGAAAAATGCCCGTGCCGTTACTTGAAAAACGACCTATCGAGACAGCGTCCCGTATTGATCGTTATAAATAGCGCGAGCCGAAGAAGAGCCGCCTGGATTATCCCCTTTATATCGAGCTATTAATATTACTTTCTGCAGATCTTCCTCGATCCTCGCTGACCTAACGGTGCCACGCTTGAGGGTGGAATGTCGGATGGGCAGGGACTTTCGCCCCTGGCAGGGGTGCCAACTACGTTTAATCATCAGCGCGTGCTTTACGACCCTTTTCGTTGGTTTTTTAATTTTCCACGGCTTCCATTACTCGTGACACACAGTCACGAAAGTCATATCCAAATTTTATGCACAGACATGGCACACATTTCTTGGAATTACTGTCGCGTTTGGTGGAAGCATGATTAATGGAAACAAGTTACTATGGTTATTTTATTATGAAGAAATTATGATACTAATTATGATGAAATTGGTATGTTTTAATGTGGAGAAGGATGACTTGGTATGTAATGTGGTGTTTCTGAAATAAGCATTGTAAATTTAACGATCTCTTTGCTTCTGTATTGTAGTTTTATTATTTTTCAGGACTGTCAAATCGCCTATTTTGAATCTCGAGCGATTATTTTTGGCGGTATGACTGTCTTTCGTGATTCGTACTGTCTTGAATTTTTTTAGAATCTGGGCACGCTTTAGATGATGCAGGAATATTATTTTTGGAAGTGCAGTCTTCTTGTTCTTCGTGTCCATGTGGTGTCCAAATATTCTTCGGTTAATTAACTTTGATGCGCTCGAAATGAGAGTTAGATAATTTTCTCTATTCTTACTTTCCGATTTAGGCACACTGATCTTATTACCAAAATATACCTATTACTAGATTCTTTTTGTTAATTTATAGCCTCTTGTCAACCTTTGTCAATTAATGCTAAAATTAATAGCTACATCCACTTAAATGAAGATAAAGAATGTTCCCATTTATGACTAGATAAATTAATGAAGAAAAGAACTTGTATATATTCGCGATTAAGGTTTGCTTCGAAACTCGCCAGTCATTCCATTTTGGATTAGGTAGGGCGCCTTTAGGGCGCAGGCCGTACCTTTCGAGGTCACGCCCCTCCCTTCGGTTGTACTGTTTCCCTGTGCGAAAGGCGCGAAACAGAAAGTTACCCAGAGTGACGAGTCTCCTGGGAAATTTCCAAGTTTCCTTTTAATGGAATTATAAAGAGAAGCGGGAGTGACCATGTGACAGCTGGCGAACTCGCGAAAATTCCTCACGGGAGACACACAATCCGCCACCTACAACGTACCCTTCAAGAGAATTTTTCACCGTGGCCGTACCCAAGAACATCTCCTTTGCATTCAATCCGCCCTGTCAAATTATCACTCAAGACGAAGAGATTGAAATTGGCTTTCCTGGATTTGATAAGAAGGCGATGCAGATTTCGCTCGCTTTTGTACGTGATTTAAGAGTCGAGGACATTTGCTGAAATTATGTGAGCATAATAATGTATCTACAATAGAATGTATATATAAATATATAAATCTTTTCATGTAATCGAATTCCAGAGATGGGCGAATAAAAGTTAAAAAAATTATTCGGCACGTGTTCCGGGTTAACTTTATTCGTCAAATAAGTTCTCGTCGAATAAAGGAATTAACTGTATACGTCGAATAATCTAAGATTAAAGTAAGTTTATTCGCTCCGTTATTTAAGTAAATTTTTATTTAGTTAATGTCCAACTGTGATTCCTACACATCGTTACACTTATGTTATTCTTAAACCGTATCATATTAGTAACAGGAAATATGGAAACTTGTTTATCCGTTACATAACTTATAAATTATCAAGATGAGTTCGTACTTAGAATAAGCATAAAGGTAAATTGCACGAACAAGTAACTGTAATGACTACTATAGACTACTTAAATATACCAAATTATTCTCAGTTTTTGAACAATTACTAGTAAGCGCTACTAAACTATTCAGGTATGCCAAATTCTCTCCCTTATATGCACAGACAATAAACACCCTCATTAGCAACGCTACTTGTGTGTACTCTCAACTCCTCCAGATTAAGCAAAGTGATTATAACGCTTCCAGATGGAAAGTCGTTCGAGAGTGTTTTGTGAGGGTCATTACAGATTGGAGTTTGCCTGCTAAGAGAAAAACGTATAAAACGGTAAAGTGGATTTAACGCCCAGGCAACTTTGCACTATAAATGCTAATGACTACAGCTTGCAGTTAGTTAACCAACTAACCCCGTAGTTCGATGCGTCTTTGCAGAAGGCAGGATCAAGAGATGGAGTCTTGTTCTCAGTTTACGCTTGTGCAAACCTGATATTTCATCTGCCCAATACGAAGAGAACTAAGATCCCGCGCTAAAGACACATGTATTCGACATATTTGAATATTCTTTAGGTTTATAACCACGTGTATGAACTTTTAAAAAAGGGTCTATCGAATGACCAGTAGGTAGCGATATCTTTTTCCTAAATCCTGTGACGATCAGTGTAAACAGTTTTTGAAAATCGTTATTCAAAATAGGGAAGATACGATGAATTGAAAAGTCCTTGTAGAGAGTACTGTAAGTGATAATAAAAAAAAATTTTTATCGGAAAAATTTTCTACAAATATATTACTTGACTATATTAATGCAAAAATTTGAGAATTTTGTAATACATTTGAGTTACTCTATATTTAAGCATATTTACTAATCAAAACAAATTACATTTCGTAAATAATTTAAAGACGGGGAAGTTTTTCTCTCTTCTGAAATATTTAATCTTTGTCACTTACAAGGACTTTTCAATTCATTGTAGACGATACTTACTGTTAAAATATTGAATTTTTCAAATCCTTCATTGCCGAAATATTGGAATACTCGCTCTCCTTTCGTATGCACAATATTAATTATTACGATTAAGATTAATATAAACAAACCCTCGTAAACAGTAGATAAAAGCAGTAGGCTTCAAACGAATAATTGACTTTCCCTTGGAACATAAGGGAAGAAGTTATTGCAACCGCTGCGTCTCGCCAAGCATGCTTTAACAATTTCCAAAATCCACTTCTCAACGCCGGAATATCTAAACTTAAATTATCCCAATCGCATTACGTCACGATGGAATTACATTTTTTATTACTCCCCCGCGCAGAAAGCGCCGTGTTCGTAATGGCACTTGAAAGTTATCCACTTCGCGTTCCTGTAATAGGAAGTTCGTGGAGCGTAATTACCAATTGAAAAGAATAAAGGCGCTGCTTTGCAATCGTTACGTTTTACTTACCGCAGAAGGAGTAACGTCCCCGAAGGGGCGGGGAGGGTTAAGTTGATTAAAGGGAGGCTTTAGCAAGTTATTCGGGATACGGGAGATAAATGCTTTGGATATTACGGGGCGATATCTTGGACTGGTTCGCGCGATTTTCCGTCGATGCAAACGGGCCAGAAATGAGATGCTAGATGATCCGGGGTCGCGCGGCGTATAATGCCATTACGTGGGCGCGTCTACCACGAAAGAATCGCGTGCCTTTTCTTACTACACGGCCCTGGACGCTAAAGAAGATTGTCTCGAGGATAAGTCGGGGTCATTAAGGAGGGACACCCCTCTGCTCTTTCATTAAGGTGCCCTTGTGACAGGTAGCCACGAAAGTTTCTCCTTAACCTGCCACGCTGCTCGCCTTTATTCCGACCGCAATGCGGAAACGCGGTGTGTCGATCGAGTAAGCGGGCATCCAACGATAGAACACAATGAAGGTAGGCGATCAATGAAAACGACGAATATAGAGAAATAGAGGATAATATTTAGAAATAAAGTCGAACGATTCTGCGTGACTGCTTGCAATCACGTTGCTGTCGTTCGATAATGGTTTAAGTAGAAAATCGAGGTTAGGGAGGGGGTTGAAATTAATGTTTATCATAATGAGCCTTTGGATTTGGTCACAGAATTTCTGAATTTTTGTAGTATTGTAAATATCTATAGGTAGGTACTTGAGCAAGGTGCCTTTAATATGAGTATTTTATCTTCTACAATGGCTTTCGAGCAGAGTAAAACTCGGTTTACATTAGTCCAGTCCAGTGATCCAGTTCAGCACTGGATTGAATCTGGAATAATGTAACAGTGTGTTCATTCCAGTACAGTGCTGTCATCCCAGTAGGTTTCGACTGGATCGAAAGTCTACTTTTCGATCCAGTGTTTACCCCCTCCATCGAGAACACAATATTCCAAGACTGGAATAATGTAGACATCGACTCGATTTCCAGTCAAACCACTCACTGGATCCAGCGACTGGACTAATGTTAACCCAGCTTTAGGCATTAAATAAATAAAAAATTATTTAAATAACGGATCAAATAAAAGTTACTTTAATTTTAGATTATTTGACGAATAAAGTTAATTTTTTTTCGTCGAGCGTTTCAACTTCAACGTCGAATCAATTTTTCACCTTTAACTTTAACTTTAACTTTATCATTGTTTAATGAAATTTGATTTAAATAAAACTTTTGCCCATCTCTGCTTTTGAGTGATCTTGAAAATTTGAAGAGAAGCGAGTTATGGAAAATGCAGTGTACCTAAATTTAGATATCCCTTGGAAGAAAAATGAAGGAAAATGGGATTTGAAGTAATTCATTGATGATGACAGGATAATTCGTGATAAATATCTTTGTTCAGCGCCATAAATCGAGAGCAATCAGAATTTGGTGCAAAACTTATTTTAAGAGCCTTACTTCTCATTGGTCATTTCATGTAAAATAGTAAATGGTATTGACAATGAGGAAATAATTAAAAAGAGATTATTAACTGATCTCACAACATGCTTTCACAACATGTATAGTATACAAATGCTGTTCTCAACATCTTCATATGAAAAATCATTGTTTCTCTCGTATTATACACTTTCTATATGTGTACTTCTGGGTCTCGAAGCTCTGCTGGGTCTCTAAACTTCTCAAACTACAGCCAGCACCGTCCAACATAGCTTCTTGTTGAAGAAACTTCTCTCATAGCTTCTCATTCATGAACATGAGGCAATCCCCAACTGGGTATAATCACAATACTAGTGAATAAAGTGATTCCATATCATCAGTTAGCACCCCTAACAGACAACTTTGTATAAGAACAAATTATTTGTCAATAAAGAACCTCCAAGACTTTATAAATGCCACAACCTTATCACTTTCCCTCTAGAGAACTGTAATTAATTCACTACACAAGCCGAGCATGATGCATCTACGGAAAGTGCTCAAGTAAAATCTCTATACACTCAATTCTCATTATAAGCTCATTTCGACTATGGGTTGTATGTTCGGTCGCTATTCCCACCATTTCTTAGAATCCTTAGGTTTGCGAGTCAGAGAACCCGAGAGTGAGCGAGAGCGGACGAAAGAGTTCTCTCACTCGCGACTACGGTATTCGTTGTAAGCTCGCTGCCAGCCCCGAGCATGCAGCCTATAACGAAAACCTAGTGTAATCCGAGATCCACATAATCTGAACTCTGTACTTTTAAGAGCTGAACGTTGTTGTTTTCACACACAAGTTATCATTCCCCCAAACTTCTCCTTTCCCTCGAGAGTCCCCATCAAACACCGACCGCATCTGCTTGTCATTGACTTCGGCTTGAACCGAGTACATAGTCCGCAGTTGAAACTAGCTTGTGCCCCGTTCACCTCGGATTATCGGGACCCCGGCGAACTGTGAAACGGTCCAACGCCCCGCGGTCGCGCGGAGGATGGCATGTGTACTGCGTATATTGAAATTGTTGTATTTGTGTGAGCGTTGTATTGGAATATATTGAAATTGTCACGCGGCAGAGTACACACAACGGGCGGCGGAATACGTCGCAGGGAGGCACGTGAAATGCGGCGGAGCGTGAGTACGCGACGGGAACGGCACAATGACAACGGGCACTCGACTGACAATGAGCACGAGTGGAGATGTGCTCTCCCATTGGGCCGTCTTGACGTACTACACACCACCGACCACGAGCATTGGGTTAATGCGGCATTGTCCTCGGTGCGTACCTGCCGAGGATTACACGCGCTCGCTCGCTTTACTGTACCCCTGCAAGGTGCTTACATAATGCATATATATACGCGCACAGATACCTGCGTCACGCCGTATCCCGCTGTATCCTTTTGTCCGACGCGCGACCTTACCCTCCAAATGTTTATCTGCCTTATCTGTTATAGGTGCGTTATGTTAGCAAACCTTGTTGAAAGTAGGTAATATTGACACGAGCTCACTACAATGGCCCGTTTAATTCGAGCCAACACTCAAAATTTTAAATACCGGGGAATCGATTGTTTTCCTAGGTAGAATTGTATTTTTTAAGAAGTCAAAAGCAGAGTTGGACACTTTTTATTGGGATACTGGGCATTTTATTTATTAACCAGGGTTAACTGTATTATTAATAAAATTGTTTTAACTTTTATTCGGTATTCGAATTTTTATTTTAATAAAAATTTTGCCCATCTCTGTTCAAAAGCGATATTGAAACGAGCTTGGTATTAGAAGGATGTCTCGATAATTGGAGCCTTGGTTAATCTGAATTAATGTTCCAGTTTAATTTTTTATGTTAAACAGAGCTGTAGAAATCGATTTATATTTATGCAGGAGCTAAATCATGTACGAAAAAGAAATATATTCCACACTTTTCACTTGTTTTTTTCGTGACAAATCATCTACCTTTGAATGGTACTAGAAATTACACAAATTTGATGAAAGTTTCATTATTATTAATTATGTAGTAAAACATCACTTTATTTAGATTTATAAATTACTGTGATCCTTAACTTTGTAAAAACTTGTCTATGTTTTCAGAAAAAATGGTGGAAGGAATAGGCGATGTAGCACACGATATAGTGATATAGCGGACGAAATCGTGGCACCGTCTGACTATTTACTCAGTTGAGTGCTATTCGATTAAGGGATGCTGGAGTACCAAGGGCCGATGTACTAATTATCAGTCTCTATCCCGAAACTCCAGCAAGTTGACTTCGATTATAACTTCGACCGAAGTTATGGAAAGTTTCTTGCCCACGAGCTCGTGGAGTCCTGATTATATTCGATTGTCGCAATAACGTACACTCCGCTCTAATATGGCCGCCAATATGTTTCGTTATTTCCTATTTGTTACCCCCTCTTCTTCAAATTCAATTGTTTTTTCTTCACAGAATTGGGTTTACGATTTATATAGTATTTTTTAAGGTTACTTATGAATTAACAAAATAATTTTCCATGGAGTGAATATTAACTCCATGTCTGATATACTTATTAATGGAATAGGGCTCACAATATAATCGTTGTAAAACCTGTTGAACTTTTTATAATTTAAAAGAATTCTGTGGATACGTAACGAATATAAATCAAACTGTATTCCGGATTCTCGCACTTTAACGAGGATAGTTTAATTCAAACAGAAGTGGCTAACTCGAAATAAAAGGATTGAAATAAATGTGACGTTGGAATTGCTATGTGCGCGAGTATCTTTTTTTCCAGCTGCACGTTGAAAAAATTCTATTCCACTGAATTCACTTCTATGATTATTACTCGTAATAAAAATCCAAAGCTGCCAGCTCTTCACTTTCAACCCCCTCCCATAATAATTCTTCCGTGAAGATAATAGTAAAAATAAGCTTTAGCGGAGAGAATCTGCGACAGGAGTAAATTTATTTCCTAGGATCTAACCCTAGTGGCGTCTGAATAAGCATAATACCAGACATTTATAATAAATTCAGCGTTATGTTTCTCTCGAATTTTTAGTTTTCAATTTTACACGAACCTCGAGAGGATGTATTTCTAAAAGATAATTACATATCTCACTTATTACTTACTTCTGATCGTGAATCACTTATTACAAATTATCTTACATTAACAGTGATCGTTCCGATAAAATAAAGATTTCTCAATATGAGGGATGTTTTACAAATTCGAATTTGCCGTTCGTTCGCACGAAACGAAAATTCGTGATTAGAGACATCTACAAACCTCCACTCACAACTGAAAATATAATTATTGAGACAAACAATTTTCACTTATATATATATCTCTGAATCATTATTGTAAAAATCAAATTTATCATTGCTGGCACGCGTGCAACTCGAAGCGTATCATTTCAAACCTACAACCACTATGCACGCTCACGAAATGAAATGTATAACACTTTACTAATTACACTCGTGCAAACAAAATAAACATAACATTAAACGAGTTAATTCACCTTCAGTCGTTTTCAAATACCTACAAATTCTTCGTCACACAGAGAGCTTTTCTGCTGGAGAAACTACCCAGTTAAGGCTTTCAGAATATAGAAACAATTCGTCCGAGCAGAGTAATGGTAATCATTGAAGACTATCGAATAATTCTCTCCACCCTCGCAGCCTTCCCAGCTGTTTTCCCTATTTTAACGCCGCAGAAAAAGGGTATTCGCGAACAAAGGAAGCTGAACAACGACTGAGCTCGGTTCACTTAATTCCAGGCCGCGAATATTCCGTTGGAGTATTTGTTCTGGTGGGGCTGGTAGCGGTGGATGTGTGCGCAGCACGAGGAAGAGAGAAAGTCCCGCTAATGAAGGGGATAATGGATAGTAATGCTGATGAGTTTTAACACTCTACCGGGGTATTGTAATTTATTTCGCGCTGTTTCCCACTCGCTGGAGCCGCGAATGATCGATGAAAATTTCATTTAGAGAATGCCCCGCTGAAACGTACGAGGATATTGCGACGCGAGATTTATGCGGCGAGCAAGACACTGATCCTGTTTCCAAACTGATTTCAGTAAACATTGCGCGGATGTCGAGACTGGCAGGGGGCTCGCGTGAAATTCGACGCACGGACTTCAAGGAAAGTTTCTAGGTAGATAGGGGGTTGAAAAATATTTGACTGGTGGTTGCTTCTTCGAGTACACAGTCGATAGTCCATCAGATATTTGATAACAGGGGCAATGCGCTATTAATTAAATATGACCACGTAATAGAGGAAGAGATGGCGAGTTTGGAACCGTGGTAGTTGTGCCACAAGCGACAACGCTCGAGAGATTTAAATGCATAGTGCATACAGTGATAGCAGCATCCCTCGGCTCAAAGTATTAAAACCATACGAACTGTATGCGAAATGTTTGATTTTGGTGTCCCAGGGGATAGTTAACATTCGGAGGGTAGAGTTGGATATCATTCCGTGAATAATAATTACGAAAGTTTCATCGCTTATCTAGAAATGCAGATCTTAAGATGAAATACGTCTGTTCAATAGAATATTTGTTGATGCCATTCTAAAAGTATCTACAGAATGATTTATTCTGCAATTATCTCAAAATGAACATGTTTTTTAAGAACATTGAATAATATCGTTCCAGAAAGAAAAAAGGTGTAGTTTTACGGTTGTTTCTTGAAGGAAGTATTCTAGTGTAAGACGCGCTTTATCTTACACAATCTTTGGTATTTTTTTATAAAGTATCTATGCAACCTTTTCCGCCAGAATTTGGTTCATATATTTATCCATGTTTCGGTAATGTTTACAAATTTTATTAGAGAGAAATAATTCAAATTTGTGGGAGCGCAAGCGTTTGAACGCATTCGCTAAAAAAAAGTATTCCCATGGTTGTCGTAGTTCCTACAATTCTGCTGATCTGAATAAAAAAACCAAACTGATTCTTAATTAAGACGAATTTGGCTGTAGCTGGTAGTGAAATCAGTTCCAAATCATTTCATTTTTCCCACTTTTTTAGTCCGCGAAACGTGCGAAAAACATGAAAAAATCGGTAGTCAAACTTCAAAGTCACGCCATTTTTTTCTTTCACTCCGCTACCGACTATAGTCAAACTCGTCCTCATTAAAAATCATTTTGGTTTTTTATTTCAGATGTGTAGAATACGTAGCCGGATTTATTTTTTTAGCGAATGCGTTCAAACGCTTGCGCTCCCACAAATTTGAATGATTTCTCACTAATAAAATTTGTAAACATTACTGAAACATGGATAAATGTATGAACAAAATTATGGCAGAAAAGGTTGTATAGATGCTTTATAAAAAAATACCAAAGACTGTATAAGAAAAAGCGTGCCTTACACTAGAATACCCCCTTAAATCGCCTCAACGTTCCTTTTATCTGCCAAGTTCCCGTGCTCTGGATCGCAGTACGATTTAGTTTTTAATATGAAACAAAGCCTGGAGCTCGCGCACCTTCTTTTCGAGTCTCTTCTTCGAGCAGAATACCCTATTCTGGCCGTACGTGTCACGCAATCAAAATATTTGCACACCGAATGGGACCATCGACATTCATTGCACGAGACCTTGAAATGCTTCGTCGAGGGGAGATGAAACAAAGGAAAGGAGAGGAAAAATTTATTCAATCGAACGGTCCCTACTCCTCAGAATTTATAATAATAAGAAACGACGGGGATAAAAGCTATCCCCGCTGGTTCGGAATAATTGGAAAGGAACTCTGCATTTCTTTTACCAAAATAATAAGAATACCATCATTGCACCATATATAGAGCACAACAAAATAACAGAAAATGTTGGAGAAAACAGAAGAATTCAACAAAAATGTGGCGTGAAGCCAATTAAGTATAAACCTAGATGTCCAAGGGCGCGTTCAAAATAGAAATAAATTTGTATGAATAAAAAATGTAAGTACAACATTTCAAAGAGTCTTCACAGAAGGAACAGAAGGAGTTTTTCGATGAATTTTTGCACTTGGTGTCAAAGAGTATCTATTGTTAAAATTGAAGTATAATTAGGGGTTGTTAATTAGAGGGTTGTATAAGTCATCAATTTGCCACCCCAGCAAGAAAAAACAGAGAAGGACGCGAACAGCTTTATTTGTTCTTTTTATTAAAAAAACATTTCACCTCGAATGAGGAAGAAATGAGAATATTCATGTGAAAGCGAGGCAGCGAAGAGCAATGTACTTTCGCCACGTGCCTCAGGCTTCGTGCCGCGGCCAGACGCAATAAATAAATAAATAAATGCTCGCCAACCCCCCTCCTCTCCGCGAGGGTACATTCGGCGTGTTCCCGCGGCCGCCTATTTATATTCCAAAGCCCATTGATCGGCTTCTGTTTTCAGCGTCTTTTCGTGCGCCGCGTTATTTCGCGCGGCAGGCGAAAAGCTGACGAGACGTGTAAACGCGAGCTTTGTAACCACTCCGCGATGGTGAAACGAAGATCCTGGCTTCACAGGAGATTCTGGCGCGATCAGTTACATGCTATCGCCGCCAAAGCTTCGCAATCTGTTGAACTGTGTACGTAGGTACAGCAGTGAGTTACGCGCAAGGGTGGTCTTTGCTCTCGCTTATGGGAAAAGCGAGGGGTTATTGTGGAAATACAAATGTGAATCATAGGTGGTATAATATGTATTAGTAACTGTGCAATTACGAGGTGACAAAAAATAAATGCATTAAAATTTAAATTGTCTTAAAAGAAAAACGTGACAATGTATTTCAGAGATGATTGTTTTATTGGATTGCCCTTATTGTATTCGTCATTATAAGCATAACTTCACGCTTCTATCTCGTGTCATTTGTTTTTTACAAGATGTCTAACGAACGTGCTCAGGTGCAAAGACCATTTCCCGGATTTTATCACATCTGCAGAATGGCCGCCCTACTCACCGAATCTTAATCCAATGGACTACAGAGTGTGGTCGATTTTGGAGGCCCGAGCCTGTTCAAAGCCTCACAAAAGTTTAAAATCGCTCAAAAAATCCTTGTGTCGAGAATGCGGCAAAATTTCGGTTGAAGAGGTGGGACACGTAGCAGATAATTTTGCCAAGCGTTTTTAGCTATGCATCAAAGCAACAGGCTTTTACTTTTCAAACTTATCTAGATTTACTAAAATTATAATCAAAACTAAATATGCATATATTTTTTGTTATCCTGTATAGGAAGTGTGATATTGTACAGAAATAAAGAGAACTCCTAAGAGTGTGCTCCTACAATTTGGCAAACTGTTTCGGTTACACCTATATATATATATATAATTATAGTACACAGTGATAGATATGAAGTGATAGTTGTTAAGAATTTTCATTCGTATAGAATTCTATTCTGTAACCTAAAGTAACCTTCAACAGAGGGATTAGTGTGGACTAAAAGTTTACAATTACTACAACAGGTATTTCTATAATTAATTTTGTAAATTTTTGCTTTATCCTTTCTCTTTCCGAAAGCACTCTGTTTCGTCACGTTTTCCTACTGACCTGTTCAACTAAAACTACCCTTTTACCAAGAGAATACAAATTCATACATATCTAACTGAATCACAGGCACTTCAAACTCTATGTTTCCACTATTTTTAAGCGTAAGTTAGTATTGTCTTGTTAATAAGAAAGCCTTTCAACAGGAGGTACGTATATAGATACAAAAGGTACAAAAAGGAGGTAGGTATGTATCTTCTTAATTTTTTAAACATTTTACAGCTATCCCCTACGCATTCTTGAATATTTTAAGAATACGAAATAAGCATTATATAAAATAGTCTATTTCAATCGTAGAAGTTCATTACTATATGCAATCAGAAAACTGAATATAATATGTTGGGACTATACTACCTATAATAGAGAAATATATAATATGATATAATAAGTTATTTTATTCTTTTCAAAGTTTTCGTAGCTTACATTTTCAGTTAATAAACCGTTCTTTTTGTGTCGGGTTTATTTTTAATTTTTAATCGTTGGTATAAACGTGCACCTGTGTAAATTCTCTAGAAGTTCACCTACATTGTTTATATTAAGGGCAAAGGAAGAGCGGAAGATTCATGACGATCAATATCGTGCATAAAATGTCGCGACATTTGTGGCGCCATTATGACATCAATTTAAGAAGCAGAAACATTATCTTCAGAATAAATTAAAGAGGCAAGCGAATGTAGGAGAATCATGCAGAATGCTAGAAGGAAGAAGAGATACGACGCGGACGAACTCAATGTAGCGTTTAAAACGAAGAGAATGGGACTTAAAGTCATAATAAAGAGTAAGGAGGCGTGATGGCCAACTTTCTGTAATTTCCAAGATGAAGATCCTCGAGGACGGCTTTATTAGGTCGTGACAAATAAACGAAAATCGCGCACTCGCAGGGGCATTTTGCGGAATGAAGTGGCCATTTAAATCGTGACCGCGTTGTTCATCATTGGAAAGAAACCACTCGATGTGGAAGAAATTGAAGTTGGTGTGGATACCGATGACAATTTTAAAACGGTTACCTTGAAGCTAGGGTTGCCACCTTTTTTACAGGAAAATAACGTACAAAAGAAGTACCCTCGAAAAAACTAAAAGTACATTTTAATCTTATTAGTTTCTATTTCTTCCAAATATATTTCTTATTGCTTTAGCATTACAGAGCAACTTCTTATCATTTTTATAAAGATTTATATAGATAAATTTACGTCGAATAACGTAAGATACTTTATTTTAAAGTTCGGGTGGTAACCCTATTTGAAGATCACTTTAACACCAGAACTATTAACAATTAATGTATACCTATTTCTACCAGACTAGTCAAAGTGACTGGTTATTTATAAAATACGTTATGCAAGGAACATAAATCTTTATTCATACTTCCTTAATTTTTATATTGTTAATTAATATATACATAATATTATTCACATTTATACTACTTAGAAATACACTATTTTAGTACTTAAAAATGGTAAATGCATTACCAAATTTAAAACCAGACATTTTGACTGGTTTGGTAGTTCTAGTGTTAGATAAACCCATTGCAAATTCGAAAATTAAAAAATCTGTTGATCCTGATTTATACTTTTCACGTGACGACGCATAGTGACTGCACACATTCTAAATAAATTGAAAATATTCCACGCAAAAGGACAGCAAAATCACACGGTCAGTGCTCGTAACAAAGATTTATATAATAATCCCTTAAAATAATTTACAAAATACTATGTTTCTAAAGTAAGAATTTCGTGAAATAAAAATACTCCCTTTAAAAAAAAATACTCTCAACCCCACCTATACATATAACCCTCAAATTAGCATACATTAATAAAGCCGAAAAGAACTTTAACAATAATTTACCTTTGTCTTATATCTTATGTAACTGCACACCCCTATCTAGTAAATAAGTCCATACCGACCACATTTATTCTGCACAAAAGACAAGAATAATGCGAATCCAGAGGATTTCTGTGCTGCCACGAGCTTGAGCAGAAATCAGCACTCAAAAGATAGGGGGTCGCGTGATTATCGGCATTCCATTTCGTTTTGTACAGCCACTTGAGTATATTTACTATGGCGGCCCGACGCTAAAAGGGGATGCACGGCATCCACGGTCATTTATAAAGCGCCACGACAACGTATCGATCACATTTTACACCGTTGCAATAATCATTGTACAGTGCTGGCGGGTTTTAATTCTTTCACGAGCTTCATTCCAGATAATTATCGCGACGAAACGCTGACAAGAATGTAGTGCGTCAACGACCACGTTTCTGCATTAAGCTTATTTTATCGCGTTCCTAGAAACTGGGCTCCTAACGACCCCTTGACACGCGTGTCACAAAAAAATATTTGATATTGACAGTTCGTTACATTAAATTTGCTAATTTTTTGCAACTAATTGCGTGTTTTCTGTTTATATTAGGTATATACTGGGTATTTTAAGAAACGGTTTATAAACTTTTAAGGGTCATAATCAGGGGTGGGGAAAATAGATTTTTTAAGTAGGTAAATCGAAATATTTCTTTGAAATAGTAGTTACATAAAAAAATAGTATTTCGAATATATATTTTAATATTAGCTCATACAATACTATTGTGAAATGAGTATTTCATTGAAATATAAGAAAATAATATTTCAAATAACAATATTTTAAACAATACCTAGTATTTCAAATAATGAAAATTATTAAGAAGGTAGCGAGCAACATTTAGGAGGTATGTTTCGTTTTCAAATTTGTGCTATTTCCTATATTCGAATCTGAGTGTAAATAGTAGTAAGCAATATTTACTCGTGATTTAAGCATTAAATGAAATAGTATTTTGAAGCAGTATTTTATTTAAGCATTAAATAATATAGGTCGTATTTTCATACAGTAGGTATTGACTTACGGAAATATTTCAGTTTTTAGTATTTTGTCTCACACTATTTCAAATTTGCCCCAGCCAGAAATTTTCATAATGCATCCCATACTTGTGAATATCTCGTGCTTTATGTAGAATGTAATTAATTTACATCGCAAGTATTCAATTGCCACTTAAACAGAATAATCCTTTATTATCTGCGAATATTTCGTTCACTTTTATGTAGTCCATTTTATTACTGCCTTCTACAGGTTACGTTTGAAATATTAAAAATAACAGTATTCATGCAATTCAATTAGTGTGCAGAAATATAATATTTCATAATAATCGGAGCGAGCGTACAAAAAAGTTTAATTCGTGTGCTGTTACCTAGTTAAATGTAAAATGAGTATTCATAATAAAATTTATATTACTGTATTCTGATCAAATTTCAGGGCAACAATTTTTTTTTCAACAAACCACGATAAATTATAAAATCATTTTCTAAAATGCTTCAAATATCATATTCAAAACGTTCCTCTACAATTTCGATTCGTTTGTACAGAAAGATTCATCCCATTTATCTCTGCACCCCTTCAATCCTAACAATTAAATAGACACTGACGTACATCCACATGAAAAATTTCGAAACTCGACTTCCCCAAGAACGGAGCCTCGTATAGAAAACTCCATTGAACATTTTACATTTATTTGCTCATGCAGAATCGCTACTGACCCAGTTGCATACACCATATATTACGAATCACTCTGTACAATATTACAGATCCTTCTCATAAATGTTTACCAGTGTTATCTGCCTCGAGCAGGCTGCAGGCGTTTGCACATTGTTAAATACAAGTTCGGTCCTGATAAAGGTACACCGTGGTCGATGCCTTTTTATAGTCGTGTATCACGGCCGCTCGACGCAGGACGTGCATCTTTTATTAACCACGTTAGGTTATAAAGCATTTTCATGGCAGCAACGTTCATTAATTTTTTTTTCCTTCTCTTTTTATCGAATTTTAACGCCCGACATGGTTGGCCGCGGGAAAGGCAGCGTATTAAAAAAATGGAACGGCGATGTTCGCGATAAACGTCGCTATATTGTTCTAGCCGCGGCTAAGAAATGATGAAATCGATGTGCCGTGGAAAACGAGAGGCCAGTATCGTGCGAATTAAACGAGGGTCGTGTCGATAGAGGCTGCCTTTTTTTCGAAGGCGGCGCTTTCAATGAGCAGCTATTTTTGTGTTTCTTAAATGTCAGCACATGGACACTTGACACGTGTGCGTATTTTTGCGCGAATCGGGCCTGCATGGTAAGATTGCGATAGCTTGGTTGTTTAGCCATGGATGGCTTTACGTCATTAAATAAACCGAGCTTTTACAGTTATCTCTTGATTTATAGGGCACTCTGGTTTCATTTTTGATACAACAATTAACGGAGAAACTTGATTAAACAAAGTAATCGATGAATACGATTGGAGAATTTGATAAAATTCGCTTATTGAGAGCTTTGAAGCAAATAATTTCATTAAAATGTAATGGATGTTTATTAATATGAAGTATATATTACAATTTTATGAGTAAATTATCCATGACGACAAAATTTACACAATAATATTTCTGAAACTGAACTGCATAAATTCTTATTTTCCAGCAATTAGTGTCCTAAAATAAATAATTAATTTCATCACGTGATGCCAGTTCAGTGACAAATAGTCGTTAGAAAATGATAATTTTACATGTCAATTTTTTATCTTGCAACTCTGTTAAAAATCACAACTTCAAATAGTAGTAAATACATTACATCTTTTCATTATTTAAGAAAACATTTATTACATGATCTCTGTTATTAAATACCTCGTAAACTACTCAACATCTATACAAATGGCCGAACATAGGTCAACTACTCCTCTACTCTCTACCTACCTCTCGAAATTTCATCAAACTCAGTGCACAATGCTTCCCGCGATTGACCTTCTAAGCTATATTCAGAGTAACGTCCCCTCAAAACACTTACTGCATTCAACAGAAACTTCAAAACTCATCGCACCACTTGCACACTTGAATCTACCATTGTAAACAACCAAAACCAGATCTCAAAATGTATTATCCATCAAATGTGGCATTGAGAGCAAAAACGGACTAACTCACATTTAAAAAAAATTAATAATCCTACTTTACATGATTAGTACAGCCTTTTGGAATACATTATTGCTACTAACTCAATTTCGAAAACAATGCGAGTTACTCCGCTTTTGCCCTCAATGCCTCAACTGACCTCGATCAGCCAATCCTTCGAAACCACCCTCCCCCATATCACGCAAACACTTCAAACAATAATTACCGACAGCTGTCGCCTGTTCGTTCCCCCTCAACATAATCGTAACCAGTATCAAATTCCACTCAGCAGCCTTTCTCGAGATTAACGGCTCGCAGTCACGATATTCCACGAACACGGTCCCACAGTCAGGAAAATGGGTATTCCGCAGTGTCTACTGGACACGGTTGGATCCTCAGCGCGGAATAAATAATCGGCGACGGTGTCCAGCCCCTCCAGTAATGGATCCGATGAATTGGTCGCGCGTGTCACGGAATTCAAATGGTTTCAAGAATGTATAATTGCCGTCAGGCGAGAGGGGAGGCAGAATTCGACTGTCGTGACGGGAGTCGTGAGACAAACGAGGGATGGTCACGAAGTCCCGGGCCGTGTGGGTCTCGCCGCGGAAATGAGAAAACGTCCGTCTTTGGCCCCTATCCGGAATATTGCTCTCTCGCGGCTAGACTCTGCCTTTTTCCACGCCCGCCGCCGGTCGTTCCGATCGGCTGAATTTATTTTGGGTGGCGACCCGCTACGTGAGGCGAAATTTTCAATGGTGCGTGCCAGCGGGAAAAATGGGAGGATGCCGTCGAACGGACAGGACGGTACGCGACGTCTGTTGAACAAAGGTACGCGCGCTATGAAATTCAGGCTCCACCGTGCTGGCCGTTTCCCTTGCAATTCCAGCTGGAGAATCGACGAACGGGGAATGGCGTGGATACGATTCTGGTCGCAAAGGAAATTTTGTTCCCTTTTTTCCTCTCTTTTTGGCGTAATTGGTTGCGTAATTGGGTGCATGGACATGAATAGGAGTGTCAGGGAGGCTTGATGGCCTGGGGTTGACGGTAAAGGACCTGCTGTTGGGTTTATTTAATTTTTAATTTGTTTTGAATTTTGGTGTAGGGAGTTTGGTGATTCGATGTGGAGGTAAAATAGGGGACTACAAGCTGAAGTTAGGGACAATTTTGCACGGCTGTTGCTTTTTCATGATTGATTATCGTGTAACTCGATATTAAATATCACTTATCGTTGAAACATGCGAGCAGGATTTATAATTCTTTCTCCTATTCGGCTTTCAATTATTAAGGGAAAGTTCCCTAACTTGGACTATAGTCTCTACTCACATATTAATTGACTTAGGTGATATCTCTTGGTATGGGGTTGTAGCTTACATGTTGTTTATTAAGTAGTAACAATATGGAAATTATATAATTTTGCCTCCAATTTATATAAGCTTTAACTTGTGACTGGTAGGTAAATTTTTAATAGGTCATATCTTTAATGTTATGATGACATTAGTTTATCTGATATTTACATTAGTTTTTGCTTATTATGCTTAAACGTTGAAATTGGGTTACATAGTTTCGTAAATTGAATCACATATTGGTTCTTAAGTTGACAGGTCCAAATTATGCAACGTTCTTTCGGAATGGGATAGATTATAGTACAGAATTCTTCAAGTGAACCAGAGGATGAAGAATGTGTTGTTTGTTTGTCTGCTTTTTCGAAATCAGTTATGGCCTATAGCTTATGGGAGAAGAGTGGATTCTGTCTTTCTTGCAAGAGATACATAGGTCCATACAGATTATTACAAGTGCATAAATTGCCGGTCTGACAAAATGCTTCTGAGAGTTACTTTTTATTTTTTGTATAGAGTCTAAGTATATTTTTAGATAAAAGTTCTTACCTAAAATAATGAAAAAAAGACATGGTGGCTAGTTCCCTAGCTTTGGACCATTGACGTTATTTTGAATATATCTTTTGTAACCAGTCACATAGAGTTTGAGTCTATTTTATTAGATTTATGTATCAATTACAACGCTGAAATTGTTCTGAATTTTTTCTGCTCAGAAATATGAACACGTTTCCGATCAATGAGGGTACTTTCTTAAGTCATCCAATATAGGGAACTTTCCCCTACAACCTTCTGCCACAGAGTATTTGATTACTCCCCCACTCTCCCTCCTTAAAAGAAATAACGAACCCTTTATCCTGCGCCACCATTGTTTATCCTGACCTGACTCTAATGTGTATGTTTGTAAATCTTCAATTACCCTAATTTCTGACAAAGTAGTTTTTCTTTTCTCTTTCCTTTTCTTTTTCTCCCTTTCTCGTATATTGTAGCTTAAAAACAGTCAGGCTGGGATCAGCCAAGACATTATTATTACGCATAAAATCCATGTTAAATTTGTAATTAAATTTTTCTGACCAAAATTGGTTTAACAGTTACAAAAGAAGATTCAATAAGAGAGAGTATGTTTAAAAGGACATATGCCCTGTTTGGGTAACGAAATGTTGACATAGTAGAGAGTTGATGTAGCAGAACGTTGGAATAGTAAAGGCTCCAACGTGATACAAGAGAAGAGGACACGAGAATGTTCCTCGAGGATTTCATGTAGTGGTAAACGTATCATGTGCCAACTGTGAGGGTGAAGGGCGAAACATGGAGGGTCACTAGGGAGAGAGCATTCGTATTATAGAGCTTTAAGAAAGGATTGTCGAGGGAAGCTGCCGTTTATCAGAAGCGAGGTCGGTGTGGCTGACAAGCTATTACTGCGCGTGAGATCGCCTTTGCATCGAGATTGAATAGATCGAGGCCCCTGAAAAATAGGTAATGGAAGGGCAGCTCTCTGCCACGAGAAAAACGACTGCAACTGAGATCATGTTAACCTGGTTGTTCGCGGATCGTTAACAATTGAGAGCATCGTGACGTTCTCCTTTTCAAACGTCCGCCTTCTCTCGATGCAGGGATGGTAAGAAACGCTATTAAGTGCACAAATAGAGTTGTGTCGATATTAGAAAATACAAGTAAAGTAACGATACTTTTGATTCGATACCGAGTATTTTTGGTATCGATACTTGCCGCGCGATACTTATATGACATTGAAAGCAAAGTATTTGAGTTGAATCGAATCGAACAATTAATTTTTAAAAAAATTTTTTAATTGACAATCGTGTCAAAATAATAGAAGGCCAGGGAGGAAAATTGTCGATCGGCCTTTTTTCTAGCGGACAACGAGGTGTTTAAGTCACAAAACATATTTTTCTGTTGAAAACATTTTGATCAACAATTTTTTTCTGTTGATTCCTATTAATTTCAGTGTGGTTGACAATATAAATGGAAGTGATTACAGAAATCGAGGCACCATGGATGCAGTACTTTTTTGCGAAGAATAATAATCTATTTGATACCATTAATTAAAGGTATAGATACTTTCCTACAAATAGGGTTATCATAGAAAAGTTGTCAAAAAATATTTTTCTCATTTATTTATCAATATACCTTATCCTCCTCCCATTCTATGCTGGAATAGAATTGTGGAATATGGAATAATTATAAAACGGAATAGAATAATGTAGAGAATTGAAGTATTTTTTACACTTTAAGTAGAAACACTCTGCTATTATATACATATGGTATGGACTAAATAACTTTATGCAAGATTTTAGCCAAATGGATGTGTCGAACTTGCGCTGTAAAATTACTCCTCCGCGATTTATCGTGCACACTCGTCTCTGAAAAGCGTATCGCGACTTCGTGCCCGAGTTTTGTTCCTCCCCGTATGCACAGACCTCATTCACGCGTTCCGCGGCGAAAAACAGACTGGGCGCGGTGAGGCATACACGCGAATGTTCTCGCTAGAACACGCTCGCCCCAGCTTCCAACCGCCGCCCGCATAATGCACGGACACTCCACTTTACTCTATTGTTTTTCCTCACGCATGAACGGCCCGTTCGACAAGAAAACGCTTCAATCTCCCGTCTCGAAACTGTAACACGCAAATGAAAGAGGGTTTCACTATTTAGGCCTCGAACGCGGTAGGCACACACGTGGAAATGGAGTAAATTAAAACGGTGTCGATATTCTTGATCGAAATGAATATTCTGCAACTTTTCATCGTCTACTGATTTCTCGTCAGTCGTTTTAATAATGTTAGGATGGATGATGGATAATAATGGAGTATGATAGTTATAAAGGATGAATTTTTTACATAAAAATAAAGTAGAGAACGAATTTGTAACTAAATGAAATAATTATTGCTTTGCTTTCCAACGTTGAGCTATGTTGATAGCTCTTTTCAGGAAAGCTGCGTTAAAATCGACGCAAGAAGAATGCAATTTTTGGTAATTATTGCTTCTATTCTCTAAGAATGTTCAGTAAACTGCCATATATCGGACACAATCATGGGCAATCAAATCATATTTTTTCAAAGGTTAAGAGCTAACAAACTAAGAACGAAGATTGTTTAATTTATGACAAATATCCAAAAGAATTTTGGTCGCACTTTTGATCGTAATTTCTTCAGTAATTATTACTTTTGATCAGATAAGAATTGTAACTTATTAATCTAACTCTAATACAATGGTTATTATAATTAAACCTACAGTATAATTCAAGCTATTACATTTAATGATATGTAAAGTACATACATAGTATAGTAAAATGTATAGTGTACAACTCTTGCTCAAATTATAGTATATAAGTATAATATAATACCTACTGTACAACAAAACTAATGCAATGTAAATAGTGTACTGTAGTAGTCGCTAATAATTCCAAGAGGTGCATGTGACTTTAATTAAATAAAATAAATAAAAAAAGAATTGTAACTTCTAATCATGAGTACTTAAATACACTTGAAGTATTTGCGCAGAATAATCGCGATCGATTAAAATCATAAGGGGTATCGACTGGAAGGGGTCAGACCAAAGACAAGACATATTCTACTGCGTCTCGTTCAAACGGTACAAGCCTTAGAATTAATTAGAGGTGAAACGCCAAACTAGTAAAATAAAGTGTATGAATTCCATTATTGCCGACCATTGTGCGACCTGACAAACAATGTCTCTTGCTCGACAGCGTGTCACCTACAGATTCCGCACGGTCGAACATTCGTTTTTCTCGTGTCGATGGCTTTGCATTTTTCACGGCCCCCCTTTCTCGTTTCCCGCCGCGTTCTTTCCACTGTCCCAAATCTTTTCCATCGTTGCGGAATACGATGCGGCCGTCTGTTTCCCCGCTTCCATTCGCTTTTTCAATCTCCTCCTCTTACAGTGTGAATCTGTAAATCGTGCGTAAGGTTGTCGCATCGACGCTCGAACGTGTCGATACACGGCGATCCGTTTTACTTTTCTTGTTACAGAAGGGTGGCAGGGAACGATTCTACTCGTTGTTTCACTCGAAATTCAGAGTTTCAATTAAGAAATGTGAACGTATCAGTATGTTAAGCTTCAAGTGGGAGCTGTGAAATGACTATGTTAAGTTTTATTTAAAAAATGTGAAGCTATATGTTAAGTTTCGATTAAAAAATGTGCAGCTATTTGTTAAGCTTCAATTAAAAAATGTGGGCCTATTTATTAAGTTCCAATTAAGAGATGTTAATGTATATCTTACGTTTCAATTAAGAAATATGAACATACCTATAAATATGATAAATGCGTCTCGATAATTAATCAGTTTAATAACAGTAACTGAATGATTCATAATTCTTTTATCTTATTGTTTCAGTGCTCTTTATTCTTAAGATTCTTAATGAAACTGCTTATTTTCTCGCAACGAAATCCTAATTAGCACATTAACTAATTAATGAAAGGCTGAAACGTTTCGCATAAAACATTTCTGCGAGATTTTGAGATTAAAATTGAGCTTTTATAAGATTTGTCTTTCAAATTTACTTCCATCTGAATTGTTCTGTCTTCTCTCAACGGCGGGAAAATGGAGTACTCTCGAAATTATGATTTTCCATTCCATTTTGCCACCTTCCAATATTCTTTGGATGGAAAAATCCTCAAATTATCCGAAACCCTTGTGAAAATAGTTGATTACTTTTCGCAAATACACTAAAAAAATGCTAAATTCCCCACAAATAGAAATAATCACTGATAACAGTTGCAAGCGAACAACTATTTAGTAAACAATTCTCTAAAAAACGAATATTCTGTCATGTTTACGTCCAAATGCTTGCTCAATGTAAAAAGATACTTTCGAAGAACTTGTCATATTAATCATTAATTTTCAATTAAATCTAACATAAATCATATTAATTTTTAAACCTGCAATTAAATTTTAATATAATCTATCACAATAATTCTTTAACCTTTAAGTTTCAATTAAATCTAGCATAAATTATATTAAATTTTAACCCCCACACCTTATCAAACATCTGGGTTGGCAAATCTTTCTTTGCTATACCTTGTATTCTAAAACCAAACGCTTTTTAACACAGATGCGTAACACGTACATATCACAACACATTTAGGGCCTTTTCACACGAGAAGCTTTTATGACACGCGGCAAACTGTTCAGACATATTCACTTGCCAGATGCAACGCTGTTTTAAAAAGATAGGAAAATGTATGTGTATCTTACAAAGACCAGTCACGATCCAGAGAAGTGTTTCGCGTGGAAACTCCCTAAAGGCCCTTCCATACCAGACGCTTTTTTAAATAGTGTCTGATATCTCGGCTGTGCTCACATGTTTTTATATTCATCTTTTTCTTACTCTGTGATGCCTCTGCCACGTGAATATATCTGAAATACCATTCGTGAGCCACAAAGGTGTCTCGCGTCAGAAGCCGCTTAAGGCCTTTCCATACAAGACATTTTTATGGCTGACGCCTGCTACTATCGGCTTTACCATACTCACACACTTTTTACCTTCCTATTTTTTATAACAAAGTACCCTGCCAAGAGTATGTCACGTCGAATGTCCCTTAAAGCCGTTCCATACGGGACACTTTTGTGCTTGGCGACTGTTATGATCAGTTTTACTCACACATGTTTTACCTTTCCGTATCTTTTACAACCTAATACCCTCTCTACCAACCGAACATATCACAAATACCAATCACAAGTGTATACACAATACAGAATGTGTATGCTCGTAAATAGATACTGTCATAATATTGACGTTTTCGCTACTTCCTTATCTACTTTCAGAAAATCAATTCTGCGTATACTGGACGATTAAATTGCAATATTGATACTTGTATCTGTAATATCTGTTCATCTTATTTCATCCCTTTCTGTTGTTTTCTTTGGTAAGGTAAATGTTCCCATTTCTGCTCATTTCGTATTTTTCTTATTATTATAAGCGTTACGTTCAGGGCCACCTTTACCAATGGGCTAAAAAAGGCGCTTAAGAATCAAATATGTTGTTGAAATGCTTTTTTCTCTTCAATTTTGAAGACAAAAATTTCGATCCCGGGCATTGTTTTTGTTCGTGTTTGCCTTAGTGGAGACCCGGGGTTATGATGTACTGCCTTGCACCGATTGCGAAGAAATTGCACCCTTGAGGGCCAGGGCACCAAAATTGTTTAGCCCAGGGCGCTCAAATTTGTTAAGACGGCCCTGGTTACGTTTGTACTATAGATCCAACAAAATAATTCTAAATTATTTGAACATTTACGCGAGTGTTGCACGAGGTTGGGGCTAATCAAAGTGCAGCATAAGCAACGGAAAACTTTTAAAACGAGAGACTCATGATTTTTCGATCGTGTTCTAGCTGGTTGTGCTAAGGAACAGCATCGCTATTGGTATTCGATAATTGGGCATAAAATAGTTTTTGCAGTAAAAGTTCTCATTTAATAACAAAAACAGATACCACGTTGTGCTTTGGATATAGATTTTTTTACTATTTTTAATTTTTTCAAGTAGAAAACAGGGGAGTAGGGTTAGGGTCACGTGAATCACCGTCATGTCCGCATTTCTACTCACCAAAATTTAGTAACATACCCTCACAATTCAATGTACGCTGCAACCTTTATTTCTATTCAAAGGCATGTTATTTTTTGTTTATCATTATTTTATGCTTTTCTGTTGTGTTATAAAACCTCTCTATAAAAAATGTAACTTATTTTAACGTGCAGAGGCAACACATTATGTGAGCAGAAATTGGTACAAATGGTGAGTAGAAATACGTACATCGTTATTTTTCGTGATCAGAAATACGGACATTTAGAGCATTGTATTTAATTACAAATTACTAATAGTTAAACATCTTAAAATATTTTTGTTAAATAGTTTTCGAATTGGTTGATTTATTATTAAAAAATGAATCAATTACTCTGCAACTTTTGATCACAAACAAATTTCTTACACCTTCTTTCTGACGAGTAACCTCTTAAATGAACAGAAATTGGGTCATTCATCTTATTTATTCTTTTAACCTTAATTTTAATTTTACCTTATTTGTCCGTTCTCTTACCAAAGGATTCTTATCCGTAATAAATAAATAAAAAAAATAAATAAATAAATAAAAGTAAACAAGGCACAAAAGTATCTCACATGAAAGGTACCTAAAGTCCCTTTCCCACTTTCACGACTCGCGACTGATATTCCGGCTACATCCACCCGTGCCCATCTTCCTCGACCAAAATTTAAACCACCGCTACCTCAGCCAACTAAATACATCCGAAATACCAGCCGGTAGAATTGCGGAATGTCCTTTGCCCCAATCGAAACGTCAGCAAATTAAGTTACCGCCGAGGCGGGCTCCCGTTTAATTCCCATTCAACGTCCAAGTCCCGAGTCAATATTTGATGCATCGGTCCCCCGCGCGCCTCGACGCGCCCGGTATAGTGACCGTAATTAACGAGCAATCGATAGGAAGAACGGAACCGAGACATCGCCGGGGGGCGGGAAGATTTTCCGGTTTGCTACGTGCCACAGCATCCACGGGAGGAAGACGAAACGGGGCGAAGGGGAGGGAAGGCAAAGGGGGGTTGGTCTAGGGATAGGGCAGAGGCAGGGGGTCAGAGCAGCGAGGCGCAGTGGCTCGGTGGCGGCCCGCACGCCGCAAAATTGCGGTAATTTCGTTAGCCGCGCAAACGATGTAATTAAATAAAAGCGTCGACGGGGATACACTACTATATATTCCATAATGGTATGGTTTTAATAGTTGCCCCCACGCCCTTGCCCCGGCGGAAGGAAGCGGCTTTTTATCTCAACCTCCGTGTGCGCGAAAGCTCATCTGGATACTCCTTCTAAGTCCTTCTCCCCTGCCTCCCCCCTTTCCGCCCCTCTCACCGTGGGAGCGAGCTGGACCAATCTCGCGCCCTCCCCACACCTCCCTGCTCCGGCTTCCTTTCTATTCCGCTTTAAACTCTATTTTCGCGATTTGCAACTTCGTTTCCTCCTTTTCTGCCGCCCTGGAAGCTACATATTTAAATTTTATAGTGTGGTTTAACGATAATGGTAACGGCGTATTATAATGGCGCATTATTAACCCTTAGCAGAAGATGCTCCTTTTTGGCTGCGTTGTTTTTCCTTGGGGGTGTTATTGAAAGTATTCCTTGACTGCTCGAATTCAAAGCGGAAATCAGGGAGAGATGTTGCCGGTTTGAAGTTCTTTGGTAGATGTAGGGAATAATGAGATCTTAGGTTATGCATCCGTGGGGATTCTTTTTGTAGCGAAGAAAGAAAGGGATGTGAGGAATTTTGGTATATCCACTTCTGCAAGAACTGGACAATTTTTTCCTCGAGAGTATGCATAATTTCTAAACAATCGTTGGTAGTCGTTTTAAAAATATTTCGATTTACAATAATTTCAAGCTTTCGGGTCCTTTATTTTTTAAACAAATTCGAAACCAGTGAAATAATGAGTTAACCATCCCTAATTTCACGTGGACTGCATCATATTTCAAGAGCAAGAGCAAACAGTGAACGATTTGTTGTGGAATAATTCGTTTGAAGGTGATTGCTTTGCAGAATAACTTACGCATCAAAATCGCCCAAAACAGCATCTTAAGTAATTATTCTTTGGGGAGGGAAGCTTTATATCGATGCTTTGTCCCTTACAACTAATTATGTTTCATTCGTGTGGGCGCGTACACATAACGCAGCATCAACAATATGGCTTTCATATGCATGGTAATGAAGACAGAGTATTGGGTAGATCCCTAAGCTCCGTGGCTTAGGTTGGACAGCACTGGTACATACCGATCTCCAACAGAAAATATACATATAAGGGTGATTCATAAATGCATGTCGATACACCAGAACGCGGGGATTTGAATTCTAACACGAATAAAAAAATGTTATATGTAAGTTGCTCATACATACATAATCTATCGTCGTTTCTGTGTTAAAAAGAGTCGCAGGAAATGTCAATTTCTATCTTCAATACACTGGTCATTACATCATCCATCAATTATGTCGTTACGAATTACAAAAATTTTAAGTACCCAATCTGAATTCAGGCCAAAACTACACATAAATAATAACACGATAGCATCGTTGCTACGTCAATTTTTCACTTGTAGGAACGTCAATTCCATTTCGAATATACTAACAAGGGAAGTTAGACAACCCGGAAGTTCAGAAAATTATTTTATTATTTTATTATTATTTTAATTAGGGGAGAGGTGGGATGAAAGGGACATTTTTGTTTAGGACCAGATAGTAACAAAACTAAATAACCATTAGGATTCTAATTGGTAACATTAGAAAGGCCAGTTATCTGGCTATAACAATACATGGACCTATTAAGCTTCTCTCTATATTTACATGTCATATTTTTCGTTTTCTAAAAAGTGTGTTTTGTCCCTTTCATAAATTGGCTGTATTGAAAGGGACATGGGTGTTTATGAATGGGACAGCGTAATAAAACCAGGTAATATTAATATCATTTTTTTAATTATTATTTATGCAGATACCGAAATCACAGTAGCTATTTTAATTCGTAATAGGAACTAAAGACTCAACAGTTAAGCTTATGTAACTAAATGATCTTAATAGCTATAAATAATGAATTGTCTAGTGGCATCCTAACCCGAATTTTAGGTGGCATATTTTCACTGAAACAAGTGAAGGATAGTAAGGTTTTGAAGGGGACAGGTATGAAAATGACTTCCCTTTCATAAACTTTTGTTGCGTCCCTTTCAAAAATAAGGCACCAAAGTTGAAAATCTAATTCCTACAATTACAATATGAAACAAAAAGGATCGGACATTATACGATATCGTTCTTAAATAAATACCTGTTTAGATGCAGTAACAGAGAAATCAGTCGCTGGTAACAGCACTTCACAAAACAGTTCAAGGAAATGCAGAAAATTTTACTTTGAACCTCAAAAAAATTCAATCGTGTATTTCTGTCGTCGTAGATACGATAGCCGCTTGAAATTTGGCTTGATTACAAATGAATGAATGTGGTTACAAAATAAAAATACTTTTGGCGTGGGCAGAGCCTTTATATTTGAGATAATGACCATGCCCCCTCCAATACGTGTCCCTTTCATCCCACCTCTCCCCTATAATGCATTACCGAGTTCGTGCGTAAGGCAAACCTATTTTTTGTTGGTGCCATAGTGTGATTTTGGGGGTGAAATTACCAAGGGGTTTCAAGGGAAAGAAATGCAAAATTTTCTTTTTCGTGGAATATCTCGGGAGTGGTGAGAGTTATCGAAAAGAAGTATCGACAAAAGTTGCACCTTTTTTTTTAAATCTACAAAACTGCGTAAAACTAATTATCGAATTAAGAATTGGTGGTGGGGGTAACTTGAAAAATATGGATTTTTCGATAATTATTTTTACGCATTTTGTGTATATAAAAAAAGATTCAACTTTTGTCTATTCTTCTTTCCAATATCTCTCACCCTTCTCGAGATATTCACTCCCTAAAATTGCACTACGACACGAACAAAAAATGGGTTTATCTTACGTATAAGCTACTCTACATGCGCACAAAGGTGCATAATTTTCTGAATTTCCCAGCTGCCTAACTTCCCTTGTAAGATACAGAAGTGACCAGCGTCAATATCACCAATAAAACGTTACTCCCATCGCTAACCTTATGATACGATAAAACCAACCCCAGCTACGAAGAGGGGGCGGGATGACGCGAGTCTTAAGTTTGAAAGTGGAAGGCGGCCAACAGCAGGCATAACGGAAGCGGGCGAAGAAAGGGATGGGCGGGGGTGAGATGGAGGGTGATAAATAAGCTTGCAGATATTGTGTTTCGCTTCTGACCTTAAGGGGTGCGCCTCGTATCTCTGTCAGGGAGCGTAATCCTACTCGGAGTTCCAATAACACTCGCGGCATAAACTAAGTTTAGCATAAAGTATTTCGGTTGCTCGCTTCCGTAAGGTCTGGTGCCCACCCTCGCCCTACCTCCCTCCGCCACACGCACAGGTATTCCTTTCGCGGAAACGGGAAAATGCATAGAACGCTCACGGTAAATAGATCCTTGTCGTCGAAAATGCGCCAACTGTGCAAAGGTACGAGCGTACGTGTCATTCGCAGGCCCTCGTTCCGCTGCCACTTTCCCTTTGTACGTCGTCTCGCGGCTGTTGCGCTTCCACGCGAAATTACTAGCGAATTTGCTCGAAACGTTAGCCCCGCGTTATACAACGTTTCACCGAACAATTAACGTATACAGAGCCCCGATAAATTCGGCGTTTTAATCCTTTGTGCGATTAATTAATCTCTTCCAACTGAATTAACCTTTCGACGCTCAGCGGGTACCATTTCGATTTCTTACTGTGCAAGGCGGCTGGTCTTCTCGGTCGCCCATGATGTTTGGGATATGTATACTACTGGAAATATTTATTGGGAATTTTCATAGTTACGACAATAAAGTAGGTTATATGCAACTTGTGTATTTTGACCGAGATATCGAACACTGTATATTTATTGGGTTGTTGGTACATATATAACAGGGATTCAAAAGAATAAAATAAATAAAATAGGTAGAATGCAAAAAATATTTTTATTCAAACTTAGCAACCTAATAGTTAACGATCACCCAAGAATATTTTCCCAATATTGAGGTGAGGTGTAAGTGATGACATGTTAAATTTAATATTCGAGTGATTCAGTGAATATTTGCAATAGTGTATTTTGCACAGTTTGATGGAGAAATGTTTTTAACCTGCGGGGATATTTGCATTTCTAGACTGCTTTCATATCTTCGAACTTCTGTTAGTTTGCTTTGTTCTTAATTGTGAATTATTTTATTAGTGTGTAAATTACCTGGTTGTTTTAAAAATTAGGGAAACAAGAGTTGTGAACATTATCGCTTAATAAAAAGGTTACTTATTCGTCTCCTCGTGGTAACACGTTAGTGCCGTTGAGAAATGTAAAATGTAGGAGATATAAGGGTGGAACTCACTAAATATAGAAACGCGCGTCTTACGTTAAGAAGAACTATGAAATTCCAAATAGGTACGTTATGATCAAGACATTTCGTGAACACAATCACGCATGGTATTTAATTATCTGAATAAACTTTTATCGGTTAAGCAAGTTTTGATTGGAAGCTATGAAACTATGCGAGAATAGGCTAAGTCAAGCTGGCTTCTCCGCCAACTGTATACATTGTATACATACTTAATGCGTTTACGTTTCAGGAACTATTCCGCTTTCCTGCGTCGTAAGTTGTATATCATGTCTGAGCTTTCCAGTGGTTTACGAATCGTGTCATTGTCAACCTTTTGCATACCTGCGCACAAGCTTTCAAATTGCAAGAAAACTGTTTGTCATATTAACACGAAATGTAATATTAAAACATATCGTTCTATTTTCGCACTTATTGTGGAGGATTTTGATAAAATTGAATTATGGTGTAGCCCACGTGAAATTAAATGGGGAGTTTAAGTCGTCATTTTGCTGGTGTCAAATTTATTTAAAAAATTCAGGCAGTCAAATATTTTGTAGACATACAAGCAGACCATTCCATTCCAAATCGATTATATTTTACATTTAATGTCAAGGAATTCTTGTGAAATTAAAGTATAATAGATTCCACATGAAATTGGGGGGGGGGGGGGGTTAAATCATGATTTCGCCATTCTCTAATTAATTCCAAAAATACAAGTCCTCAAAGTTTGCAATTGTTACCTTCGAGAAAAGAAAACATTTCTACCTCCAAAACTATCAACTCTGCAGAGTCCGCTCTTCTCTCACTTCAATCCCCCAGAAAAGGACCAACATAAAAAAATTCATTTCAACGCAAACGCCAAGGAAGCAATTAAAAGAGGACAGCCGATGTTAATCGAACCGTACGAGGCTCCTAAATCGCGATGGATCGTTCCTATAAAAATCGCCCACCCCTATTATCAAAGTATTACGCCAACAGAGGCACGTTGGATGTTTATAGGCAACGAGTGGACCAATAGGGGGCGGCATGAGCGCAGACTGGCCTGCCCGTAAACTCGTAAGGGTGGCTTGAATATGAAAGAATATAAATTATACGACGTTGGCCCCGGTCGCGAGAGAACGAATCGCCGAAAAGGTTTTGCTGACTCGCACACCCGAGGGGGCCGACGCTGTCGCCCCAGAGGGCTTTTAATACCGCATCCTGCACCTACAGCCACGCCGGGAAATTAGTTTTTCCCCAACGCTCGTCCCACACCAGCCCCACCCTTGACGTATTACCCTTCGACCTTTTGTCGCGCGACCTTCTTCCCCGCTTTTCTTTTTCACGGCAAGTACGACGAAATACCAAGAGTGACATCCTTCACGTTCGAGTGCCCACCATGACTTATCGACGTGCCACCTCGTCCTTGGATTTCCTGCTGCTCCAAAAAGCTCGTTACACTATTTTCCTGCTTCGCTATCTGAAATCTATTGTCAGCGTTTGGCTTCCTGTCGAGTACGTCTTGCTTTCCTGTACGTTGGTTTTCTTTGGTTAGATTGTGTTTGCTGTTTTGAGAAATTGGATTCATTGTGAGGTAATGGCGCTTGGCAAGAATTGGAGAGGAATTTGGGGTGGATATTGTATGCAGCTTCTTGGAAAGTGTGTCATTTTGAATCGGGTTCAAGCATACGTTTTAGGTCTCGTAGATAACAACTGCTTGAACTTCAGGTTAAACTGACTTTCAGAATGATGAGTAATTATGTAGAGTGCACTTCAGAGCAACTCGATAAAGGAAATGTGTGACGACGTTCTCTACATGACGAATCATAAATCATTTGACGCCAGGTCTCGCCCTCTTTTCAAATAGGGGTCAGAGCTTCCACGTACGTGGACATTTAGGTTCTGGATTTTCCGAAGCGAAATATTAATTTTCTGCTTCCAACAATCTTGTACTAATCTGATTTAATATAGCCTGATATCAAATTCCAGATAGGTAAATATTGTACAAGAAACTTGAAATGAATCCATCTAGCGATAAAAATTATTTCCAATGTATCTACAAGTAGTATAATAAAAAAAATTAAGCTGCATAATTACAGACTTGTTTACAAATATTTAATACGCCATCACTGACACTTTCCTTAATATTACCATTGGAAAGAGATTATTGTATTTGGATACTCTACTCAAAATAAGTTGTATACCAACCACTTTATCCATCATGCAGTTATGAATTTGTTGGTGATGCAATAAACATTCCTGGTAGCTGTAGGTACATTTCCAAAAAGTAATTATGGGAAGAAAAAGTCATAGCATAACTTAACAGTGCAATGTCTCCTATTTCTTAAATAAAATTAATCCAATTTGATTATATTAAATCTAAACTCCCCTAAGAATTGGATATCGATAAAAAAGATATGATTGCTAACAAAAAACACGTACGTGACAATTCACTCTTCTGCGTGAAGAATTCAACGGTTCAGCGTATGGATGCAGCCTGAAGAAATGACGGATAGGTTCTAAGAGGGTCGATCTTCCTTGGTGATGTTGGTACTCGCATTGCCCACGGTCGCGATGTGAAATAGCGATCTTTCAGCCAATGTCGATTCACAGAAGTGGCGATCGAATGCGGTGTTGGCTGGAATATGTTCACCAATGAAAGCAGCTGACCCCAATTTCGATTCAGTTCGCTAAGAGTACTCGGCGCCACATTGTCCCAGGATCTCGAGTACTCTTTGTAGTTACTCGTCTCGGCCCTCCATCGACGACAACCTCCTCGTGCAGTTCGCTGTAATCGTCCTCGTAGATTGTACAACTTGTCGTGGCTCCCTCGCAATAATAACGGAGGGGCCCTGGCGTTTCGACGCTCTCTCTTAAACTAATTGTCCCTTTTTTCTACGTAATTGTGTTTCGGGTTCAGTTTATCACGACACTTTGCATGAAACACAAATTGTGTGGTATAGGTGCTATCTTTTACCGCTGGAATTGTATTGGATATAGTGGTGGTTGATGTAAACTTTTAGATAGATTGATAAATTATAATAAGCTACTTTTTGTAGCTATTTAAAGTTGGGTTTTTTGGGGAAATATTTTGTACTGTTTAGAGTAGAGCTTGGTAAAATCCACGTACTAAATAAATTATTATATATACAGTTTCGGTGATGCAATTTTTGTGAAAATCGAGGTACAAAAATATTTCAAATTTATTCAATTAAATGTGTTATTCCTCAATACTTAGATTTCGTTGTAAAAATACTTCAACGTATTTCGGCCTATTTAGTTATGCAGAAAGCTTGCATCCCTCAAAATGACAAAAAATTAGTTAAACGCAGTATGGATTCCATAATTTTGTGATCTTTATTTTGGAAAACTTAGCAACCTAGAGTTTCAGTAAATCATAGTTCCATTTCAGGCTTAAAACACAAAAGCTACAGAAAATTTGAAATAATATTAATTATACTACTCACTATTAAGTAACCCATTAAATAACGTTGTGAAGCAATACCAAGAAATAAAATATACCCAATCAAAATAAAGCTACTTTTCTTTAACAATGAAAATGTTTAAACTAAATTTACTCATTTTCAGATCATTGGGGATTGGTAGCTTTCTGCATAACAAGCCTCATTTAATATTGTAGTGGAAGCATGGAAGAAAATACTAAAAAAACCAGTGGGTATTAAGAAAAAGACAATTTTAAAAATTTGCATTTAATACTTTCAAAATTAGTTGCTTGTACAGTAATAACTAATATCTTTGGTCTAGCTATTCTAATAATACCACGGAATTTAATCCATATTTTTCCAATAATCGATACGTATAAGCTGTCGCCATCCAAGATCCGATATCGTGCGGTATTAGCATTATAAGAATGTACATTTTAATAACATGGTCTTCGTATCAGACGAGAGTAAATGGAATTTAATCATTAAGTTTGGACAGACGGTAGCTCGCGTTGGTATATTAAATACATCTTCTATGTTATTCTCCACGGAAAAGCAAACCGAAAATGTTGAACAAAAGTATTCTTGTATGACATTCCGTCGCTGCGGAAAAATGTGCTCGTACGCGAGCACGGTTTTGGTGGAGTCATATAAAATCAAAAGTTTAGTCTGTGAATAACAGAAGCATTAAAAACTTTTCCATTATAAATCTCCCTTATTCATGTATCATACCAGTCTTAATGTTTGTAGGCTTTTTCTTTTACCCTCGATTGTCGCACCTATTTTTTCGAGCGTAGTTGTCACACTGAATCGATTCGACCTAAGCCAATTTTTAATCAGCTGTTGTTTGAAAACTATATCATAAATTAAATCGCAAAAAATCTGGGATAAAGTTTGAACCGTGTAGAATATATGTTCATCGTTGAAAATTAATGTTTAAAGTATCATCATGTTTAAACAGTACTAGTACTAGTACTATGTTCAATGATGCCTTAAAGATATTTTACCTCAAAGTCTAATTGTTGGTCATTTGGATCCAGTGTAGCAACCGAGGGTTAAGGACTAAAAACAATCATTACCATCACAATTTAAATAAATAAATAAATAATAATAATTCTCTGAATTATGTAGATACTTATTCGAAACTTGCAATTAATCGAGTGCCTCCATATCCATCATACAAAAAGATTTTATTCCCCATTTTCGATTTACTTGTACACACCGAATCACCCCATTCCCAGTTCCACTACGACCACTGGATCACCCTACACAGTATTTCCGTGAAAAATAGAAAATGCTTGCAAATAAAAAACTAACAGGGGTCAGGGAAGCTTCTAATTCAATTTTCAACAGGCAAAGCTAACACAATCGAGCACCAAGGGTAATCGAATCAGGGATTGTACAGGGAATTCGGTATTTCCCGAAGATTAAAGACGTCGTTTACGAATAATGCTCGATTAGAAATAAACGAAACGAGCCGAAGGAAATTGGATGTTGGAGATGCGATCGGCGAAATAATCTGGCTGTGTCGGTGCCCGCCAATCCGTTCGTCCGTCCTTTCGTCCGTCCGTTCGGTTCGGTTCGGTTCGTTTCGGTTCGTTCGAACGAGGACGTCCGGCGCGGAAAATCAAAAAATGAACGATCGTTGAAAGTTCGTTAATCTTTCGAGAGGGTGAAAACGTAACGGTACTCTCTCTCTCTCTCTCTCTCTCTCTCTCTCTCTCTCTCTCTTCTATCCTTCCGCCCCCCTACCCTCCCTATCATCCCTCTCCCTCTCGAGTGCCGTCTCGTCATTAATCACCCTTCCGTACTTCTTATCGTGCTCGCAGTTCGGATTCAATAACGCGGCGGGCGTAATTTCGCGGGGGTTATTAGGGACACAGAGAGGGCACCCCTTGAAAAGTCGTTAATCGAACGAACCGAAGCCCTGGAAACGTTTCGTGGGCCGCGGGGCCGGCGAGGTGGAAGGGGGTGTGTCCATTCGCTTTCGGTTTTCGTTTTTTCCCGCGATGATCGGGCTAAAAATTTGCTGGCGGCTGCACACCGCTAACAGGTGAACGATATTTCTGATGAGACTACGGAACAAGGAGATCTTCGTCGCTCGAACATTCTAATTGTTTTCTAGGCTTCGCTGGTTCGTAAACGGTCATGATACGAGTAGGTATCGAAATTCTTTTTTGTCCCACTTGTTCTCAGCGATGCTTAACGACGATGCCAGGCTTTTGGAGAGTGGAGCCCGGTTGCTTTACATTATTCTACAGTGTAGGAGGATATGAGATGTCCAAAGATTGATGGAGTTTTGTGAAGTACTGGTTATTTACATTGTTATAGTCATTAGATGGCTAGCCGATCTCTGTATTCATCACCAGTCACGCTGGATGTCGAGCTGTAATACAGTAATGTTTCTCAAAACGCGACTGAATTGGGGCCCAAGTGTCACATTTTGTGGAGTACTTCCAGTTTTCTTCTGTGAGCTACATCACTGTAGCAATTTTCCAAAAAGACGCGACATATGTACTGTTAGGTCGGCGCAAAGGTTCGTTCGCTTTATTGAACCAAAGTCTTTACTAACTCTTTGTGGTGGGATGTTAATACCCGGCAAAGCTGTTTCACCGTGATGGTCGTATGCCTGAATATACCCGGCATGGTTGCCGCTCGCTTAAAAATGTAAACGATTCGATTCGATCTAAATAACTTATCGCACTCGCGCCAGATCGACCGTAGAATCATAGATACTAAAGGTTTTGTTTATATGCATAAGAAATACACATGACAACTTTGCTAGATATATAGTTCACTCAAAACGTGAACGCGTCAGTTGAAGTTCACAGCGAGGGAGACAGTTAGAGAAAGGGTAAGAGTAAAAATACATTACATACTTTTTTCGTTAAAGTATTTTCCTTGGCTATTTATGGCCTTTTGCCACTTTTCTGGTAAAAGTACAAAAAGGGCACTTGCGCACACTTAGTGTTACCGAAAAGTGAGCAAACGAATATTGGAAAAAATGTCACGGATAGTTTCGATGATCGTGACATTGGCGTGCTTTTTATCAACTGTATCTATACCTACGTCGATATCGTGAAAGTGGGAGAAAGTAACTCAGCCGAAATGTTAAACGCAGTATGGAGATGAAAGTAACGGGCCAGTATCGAAGGATCATGGTGACATTTTCAGCTAGGTGGAATGAAAACTTAAACGCAGATACCGGGGAACGTCGTAAGGAACCGAACCTCTTACCGTGCCTCTCCCACCGTTTCCTGCGCCGTTCGTCGTGGAAACCGGCGAGGGTGGTTTCCGGGCGCGAAGTTTAAAGCGGCCCCACGAGAAATGCGGTCGACGATCGCGCTCGGTGTTCTATTCCCGTGGAAAATGCGACAGGAAATAGCCGAGACGAAACTGGCCTCGGTTAGCTATGCAAATCGACAAAAATGTCGTGTATCAAACAGAGGAAGAGAAAGCATCGGCGGGAAAAGAAGACGCCACGGGCGAATGGGGCAGAGAGAGAGAGAGAGAGAGACGGGCCGGCGGTTCGCAAAAGCGCCGAGACGAGACGAGACGGGATGGGACCAAACGAGACCAGACGAAACGAAACGAGACGACTGGCCAGACGAGGGCCAATGCCAAGTTACTCGAGATACCCCGAAACGGTTGACAACCCCGCGCTAGCAATGACCCTGCCGCTAGGATAAATGTTTCTTCTTCGAGCCTACCTCCTTCGCATAGAAACTGGACACTTTTCGGGAAAATATTTTCCTTTCGGGCAATTGCTGAGACCCCCCTTGGAATTTATTTATAGAAAGGTACCTACCCTTGGAATGGGTGTATGTAGTTTATAATTTTTTATTTCGGTGAGTATCACGTGCGATGCTTTATTCGTGACTGGCAGTGGCTTGAATGTTTATTGGCATGATGTCATGGATGAAGTGGTTGAAGTACTGATATCCTCTTATCGTGTATACTATAACTCTCCGCTGGCAAATTAGTTAGCAGTTACCACGAGTTCAAATTAAATATAGGTAATAGGACTAAATTTCAATTTCTACATCAATTACTTCGGCCCAGTGTGTGAGAAGGAATATTATAAATGTTCTCATTACACGTACGGGAGAGTGGGGGAATTTCGAACGCGAGGTAAACCCGAAATTAGCTATGTTTAATGCTGAGGAAACTGTCACGACGAAAGGCTGCGCGAAGATAAGGATCGTGAAATGTTTCTGTAGCTTTTCTTAAAATTTTACTATACTACCCAACGCAGCACAATTTTTGCTGTATAATGGTTACGTAATTCTAAATAAAATTACGGGATAATTTTGTATAGATACATATTCGTATTTGTTTTATTTGAAATTCCTTAACTTCTGTCCATTTAGGATAATTACGAACAGCCTGTATGGGGCCATTCAATATTGGGCATTAGTCGAATAAATTTTTAGTCGAGACATACGAATAAAAATTTCGAATAGAATAGTCATTCGAGAATAACGACTAAAAATTTAGTCGAATAATAAAATGCAGTCGACTATAAATTTATTTGTTATTCATGAATAACTTCATTTTATT
The DNA here is from genome assembly GCA_944738655.2 of Andrena hattorfiana. Lineage (NCBI taxonomy): Eukaryota > Metazoa > Arthropoda > Insecta > Hymenoptera > Andrenidae > Andrena > Andrena hattorfiana. The sequence goes on along the minus strand of OX122893.2, from coordinate 11,424,616 downwards.
CGAAATTTTTATTCGAAGATTAGTCAAATGAAGATTATTCAAAACTTAGTCGAATAATGCCCTACTCTGGGTCCATTACGGACGACGGCATTTACCTACCTTTCTCTCTTAACATTTCAAAGGTTTTCATTTCTCCAGTACCCCGGAATTATATTAGGAAGAATATACGTACATATTCGTTGAAAGATCTTGAGATACCTGCGAAAAATGTTAAAGATAAAAGACTTTGAATCCGTTAACCAGTAAATAATTATTCAGTCCCACGAGCATCTATATTCGATCAAACAAGGAAAAAGACTATGTCAGACCCACAGCGTGGAAGGAAACCAGTGTTTAGTAAAGATCAAGAGATCTTTAAGCAACCGTCCGCGTTTACCCCACTAGCTACCGGCAATTGCAGACAGAAAAAATTGTATTTTTCTTTCAAAAGACGATTTCTTTATTAAAGTACCTATAATTCTTTGTGTTATTTTTGTAGATAATTAACCAAAGTTCAATTACTTAGGATAAGCGCACCAGTAAACGAATGCTTACGGGTAATAAATGAACACTATTTATAAAATTATATTTGCAGCGCGATTAATTCCACGTACTGCAAAAATAATGAAGCAAGAAATTAAAAGAAGCTTCTAATTTATTAGTTGCTTATTTTAATAACTTATTTCACTCGTTTTAACCCTTCGTTGACACACCTCCTTTTTCAATGAACTTTGACATACCTGGACGGTTCACACTCAGAACAATTTTTGCGCGACTGCCATTCTCATCTAAAGAATCCAATTATTATGAAAAAAATCATGGGTCAATTTCAAGGTTTTTAGAATGTATTTCAATAGTTTCTTGATTAAATTTTATCAGAGTTTTTGTAAAAAAGAATCTAGATTACCACATATCGAGAGAAAACGAACAAAATCTTTAAAAAATTGTGACTTTTATCAATTTCAATATTAGAAGCTAAAAATCTACAGAGTTGCTATTCGGATATAATATTTTGAGAGAAAAAATAGTTTGTAAGTCGGCTTTGGAAAAAAGTATTTATTTTGCATATAGAAGGTGCAGAGCGTCAGAATCAGCTTATGGGTGGTTCACACCCAGAGTGCCAACGAAGGATTAATAAAAAATGTTGATTCACTGGTGCGTGTTCATTTACTGGTACATCCACCCTCTAAAGTAAATCTGATTAGACTCAATACTTTTGTTTCAATTTAGCTTCTCCCTTGAGTACCTACTGTCACTGACAATGCGACTCACCAAAAGCACAGCACCAATGTCCAATACACCTTCTTCCTCATCCCTCGAGGAGGACGCTCCTCCAAGAAACCTTGAAAGTCGCCGAGAACTTCCATATGTAAATCCGTGGAATCACAGAAAGGGTGCAAAAGGGGGGGGGGGGGGGGCTACGTAGAAAAATTCAAGCGCAGAAGCCGCGAGACAAGACGAAACGGGACTGGAGTAGCCGAGGGCCAATGCCAAATCCCCGACACGGTTGACAACCCCGTCCAAACGAGACACGAAGACGACGAAGAAGAACAAGGAGTGGAGGGCCAGCGGAGGAAGACCAGCGCAGGAAAGTTTTAGGCTGCGTTCACTCGGGAGCTCACCGGTCGGACGGCCGTCGCCCGTGCTGTCGAGTAAACTGCAAACGATTTCCAGGGCGAAACAGAAGAAAAAGCCACCAGCGAAGGAACGACCTTCTGAAACTTTCCTGACGTTTCCTCGCGACCCGTTCGAGGCTGGAGAGTAAAAAAAAAGGAGGATCGCGTCTCTGCTTGGAGCGGGAAAGAAGGGGAAGAACGGGAGTAAAAAAAAAGAGAAGGGGAAGGAAAGAGAGGAAGATGTTGCTTCGACCATTTGGGAAATGAAATGCTACGGAATTGGAAAAGTTTAAATGCGCCGGCGAGGACGCTTATGGAAATCGTCGCGACGCTCGTTCGGGAAGAAACAAATTCTCGAAGTGGAAGTGTATTTTATAATACGCTCGATCCACTGGCGATCATTGCGGCGAGACGGATAACCTGCGGCTTTGAATTGAGGATTTCGGAGCGCGGGTGTCGTAGTATCTACCTATTTTGTGAGTGGTATCTGGTGAAAATAACTAGGATGAGTTTATGATTTATGTGTCTACTTTGTAATTTGTATGAATATTCTAGGTTTTGATAGGTTTTATCGAAATATGTTCTTTGATTCGCACATACAAATGGAACGTCCGTGTTACTAAATATATGTTTATTTCGTTACTTAATTCTTATACTGTGATCCACTCATCAAGAGAATTTATATGATAAAAAGACAATTTTGTTAGGATTCTCATGGGATTGTTTCGTGTTTGACAGGAATGACGATAAAAGGAAATTTTTAACAGAATAAAAATCAAAGTTCCTATTATGTGAACGTTTTGCTCTCAATACATGTATAAGAAAATGTATACTCTGTGAATTTTAAACAAAAATGGATGCAAAAGTGTTTAAAAATATTCAACTAGCTGTTCCTGTATCGACGAAGGCTTCAACCAATTATCTAACAGAAAGTTGCAAAAATACCTAAATATACAGAAGAAATGAACTCTAATATCATACTGTTATATTTTACCGCAACACTGAAACATTAATTTATTTCATCATATATTTCTAAAAAAATGAGAGTACCTAAATTCCTATTTTCCCGCAGTTCGGAGTACCTAGTCTATGGAAAATATATTTCCTAGATTTTTATACCTCATTTGATCCCGTAAATAGTTCGAGCAAAAGCTTCACATTCATCACGCAAAATAGACCGTAAAGCATGATAAGAGAAAATATGCACGATCGATACAGTGTATATTAAATACTCTTTTAATACACCAAGTGTATAATAAATTTCTGTTTCGCTCATCGTTTAAGGCTCCCTCGATGCATTAAATGTTAAAATTTAATCAAGCCTTGTACACTTCCCCTCTTACCGTGAACGTAGCCTAATCTAAGATTGTTCAAACCCGATGACGACGGCAGTGGTTGAAGAAATACAGACAAAAAAAGAAGTACAGAGAGGCGCGAGTTTCAAGACGGAATCCTCATGCCTGACTCAGAGTCGAAGACTAAGTCAGCAACTATAAGCACAGATTTCTATTCCTGGCGGACTCAGTCGTGGACCCCCATGGACTCTCGCACTTGACGCTCTCGTTGTACACGGGGTGTCCATAAATTCATGGTACAAACCTTGCAGGCGCGTAGTGCCCGCCAATATCAACAGAAAAAGATCACTGAACATGGGTCGAAAAATTGACCGTCTTGAGCTTACAAAGTGGAAATGATTTTTATTCATTTTATGTCTGTATGGAGTCCAATATGCCCGCTATCTATCTCTTAGACGTTCTTTTTTGTTGAAGCACGCATAGACTGAAAAATAGCAGATTTCTGCTTTGGTATTTGATAATAATCTTGCATTCTCTGTTTTCATTTATTTAAGGTATCAATTGGTATTTAGCGTAACATGCTTTTTTATCGTCGATGGAAATAGTAATTCACACTGTGAATTTAAATTTGGCGAGCAAAGAAGTCACGCGATAGGTTCACTGAATCCACAATATTTGTGGAGTGTCTCTTTCAGATTTTATGATAGGCTGTAAAATTAATTTCCACGAGTTTTTTTACGATTTTTAAAATATGCATCGTTCTATGAATACGAATGTTGGATAATGTAAACTCTAAAGTACTATTGCATGCCTATATAGATGGTTTAGTAAAAGAAACTTTACTTTAAGGGAAGAGTGAAAATGCGATTCGCATTATCATAAGTTTGAATCGTAATTTTCAGTCCCATTTTCGTTAAATTTTTTCATTAAAATTCGTTAATTCTAGGGTTTGTCGGTTTTTAAAACCTGGGTTATTTATAAATTTGTAAAATTTCAAACCGTTCACATTTTGACTTGAAATCGCCTCGGACACAAGCATATTATAGTAGGTAATAATTTATTGTAAACATAATCTTCATGAAATCATATTTTCTGAAGAAAAATACAAAATGGAATAAATATTTATAATTTGGTACCACCTTTTAAAGATTTATATTTTGTACGAATTTTAGTTATTTTAATTTTTTTATTTATTTAGTATTGTACAGATAGAATATATTTTATTTTGTTATATTTTTGTAATTACATAAATATTAAGGAAACTGAACATTTTTAAAATAAGTACAAATATTTATTTACTATTTTAATTAGGGTAAAGGCAGGTAATATGGAACATCTGATTTCAAAAGCTTGTCAAAAGTAGGGTATTTTGCTTTTGTTAATAAAACTGACATGAGGGGACGAAGGAACTAATGCCTAATCATATTTACCTAGTCAAATGTAAAAAAATCGAATCGTTGTGCAATTATAGTTAAAAAACTGAAAAGAGTGAAAATCGGCCGTTCGAAAAAGTGTGTTCTAACACCTAGGAAATTTGTAAAGAAAACTCAAAAATCTTTACTTTTCTTTACTAAAAATAAAGATTTATTAAGTATAAGATACAAATAAATAAATATACATCATTTTTGAAATTTATTTCTGCTTTCTGCCTCTCCTACACGTTGGGCACGCGAATAATACGTCGGAAGTCTCACATTCGTCGTGTGCCCACTGAAAGCAGCAAATACATTTTTATTTTTATAATTATCATCGCAAAATAAGCATTCCACATCATCGTCGTCATCATCATTATCAACTTCATCTATGTTACTCGGTACGTTCCATATTACATACACACATGTTCCGACAAGAAATAAAGAATTATACTAAGAAGAAAGTAACTTTATTGGTAAACTATTGTTGAATAATCAAGATCACACATATTTCATGATAAATTATATCAAAATAATACTTTGTAACATATCTTCACTGCAATATTTAACTGTTTGATGCACTTTTCCGAAACTTTTACATCCCACGAAATATATAAACTCTCTTTCAATGATGGATGCCCGACTAGTGCTCAATTGCCAGTATCATCGTCTATTGTGTCTAGGGATCTAGTATACACCATTGCCTGAAGAGTTCGTTATTTCGTTATCGAAATTTTACGAAGTTCCGTATTACGTGCCGTTCCAAATTACCTGCCTTTACCCTATATATTTTTTCTTTTTTTTTTGAAAATTGGAAACCCGGATTAACCGTTTTTTTTTTTGAGAATAGTGGAATTCGAAAACCGGGTTTTGTATAAACCCTAATACTAGGCACATGTTTGCAATATTTTCAATATATTTTACCTGCTTGAAACACACAAATGCAATTTCGGTATATAGAACAACAAGGGAGAAAACAAATTACGTAATTTAACGTGATTGGAAGTCTGAAAGAAACATATGGATGAATTTGAAAATATCCAAACATTTTCCTTCATAAAATTACAGTAAATAGTCGATCACATCCTAAACGAAATAATAAAACAACGTTAAAGTAAAGCAGTCAAAGAAGAACGGAAATAATAGTCCATTTTGAAGAGTTCTTTTGAATGTAAAGAGTCACGCTGCCGTGATGATTCGAATTCGATTGGCAGCCGCTTATTCGCGTTTGATCAATGGCAGGCCCCTCAGGGGAAGGTAGACTGTCGGGTTCCGCGAATTTTTCCAATAAACGCAAGTGACTCGAGTGTTTGGTAACTTTAAAGAACAATGCTTAATCGTAGAATATTCTGCTCGTATGTATTTAGTATAACTAAAATTGCAGGAAAAATTGTTATGCTAAGTTTAAATAATATTGTATAAAACTGACAGACCTTCGATTTAAAAGTCCAAATATTTTCAACATGGCATTGCTTTATATAGTAACAAATATAAAATATATAAAATTACATCCACGATATCCATCTTCCTCCTTATCCGAATCGACGCGTCTGATCTTAATTATTCGACGGGGGGGTTGAATAAATTTTCCAGGATCGCGTGCCCCGTACCGAAACGCACGATAGGGTGTGATCAGCTAAATTAACGTTTAAAATTCAATTTACCCTGGGTATTTGCATTCCGCGGATATTAATAATCGCCCGCTAATTTTATAATTAATCTGCGGATTAATTCGACATTTATTAAAGGCTATGCATGAACCACAGTGAACGGGCCAGCTTTTCAAATTTTTATACGTATTTATGAGGGGGGCTAACGCGCCCAAACGGTCGATAAGCGAACGAAGAACTCATTCGCGTGTCCCTTGGGGCAGCCTGATGGTGATTTTGTTAAAAAAATTTCGGTTCGAGTTTCCAATCGCGTGATTGCTCCCGAGCAAACGTCAGTGGCATATTAATAAGGAGAGTCGGTAGGGGAAGAAGGAGGGAGGACTGTTCCAAGTGAAATTGCAACAAATGCAGCTCGACAGAAGTGTAAGGAGGGACTGTAATTTTCGGAAGTGCATGCAGTGATATCCTATCTTTTATTTACTAAATTTCGCCGCGCTAAAAGAAGAAGCAATTCTGGACGGAACCCTACGAAGGGCGTGCATAATGTCAAGAGTGTTCTGCGCTTGGGAACTGTTTGACTAACCCAGTTTCGAATCAAAAATAGCCTTCCTCCCCGTCTGTACGTGCACCACTTCGGTATTTCCTCTTTCCAATATTTCACGAAATTTTGTCAAATATTTCAACGACCGCCGCTCGACGCCGTGCCCCTCGACCCGCGCGCATTCGAATACTTAGGTACATACGTTTCGTCACCTGCGCGCAGATTTTCGCATTTCTCTCGATCGAACCTTTTACACCTGCGACAGAAGCTTGCAATGGGATCCATCAACGTTCGAGATATTGAGGAATAACGGGACGACATCCATTCTGCTTTGTGTTTAATTTACGTTCGTAAATATTCGGTGGTGGTCATTAAATCACTTCAAAAATATGTCATTTTTAGGATTTTATTTTAAAAAAATGTAAACGGCATAGTGTTACAAACTTCTTTGGCTGTATTTGTACATCGTTGAAGATGATAATTCTTTTTACATATTTTATCTAATACTGCTGTTTGTTGGTAACTGTAATTGACCTCACGATACAAAAATTCTACGAAATTTATAACGTTTTATAAAAATATCTGAAATCAACAAACCAAGAAAATTCTTAAAGTTCATAAAATTCTCCCCGGAATAATCTATGATCATAACTTTTCAACCATTCTTCTTCTTTTTATAAACATTTTCGTGCGTAACATTACCAGTTTTTTAAGTTTCTGGTTCAATCGTCTACCAAAACATGAGATAATAATATTTTGCTCTGACCATAGATCATTCCATGAGCAATCTTATAAACTTCAAGAATTTTCTAGCTTTGTTCATTTCAGATAATTCTACAAGGCGTTATAAATTCGTATTATATAAAATATGCAAAAAAAATTATTATCTTCAATGATGTACAAATACAGCAATTTTTAACACTATGACGTTTACTTTTTTTAAAATAAAATCCGCAAAATTACGTATTGTTGAAGTGATTTGTTGGGAGGGTACCTTTAATTGCGCTGGAAAATCAGTTATAGTTGCTATAAAAAAATGTATGGCAATTTAATTTGAAGATCTTCTGTTAAAGTCATGTCCTCGTGTAAGAATAATATAAATAATTATATTATAATATATAAGTATAATTACATAAATAATTTCCACATTATATTAGATATGCTCCATATTGGCATTACCAATCTAGTCTAATGTGTCACCTCGCATGAGGCAACGCAGATTATAGGTCACAGTGTTTCCCAACCTTTTTTGAGTCGCGATCCCCTTTTATAATATTCAAATAACCTGCGACCCCCACCCGTCATATAAGGCAAGGTAAATTTAATAAGGTAAAGAAAACACATTAAAAATAGATATTTCAGGATATAATTCTAACTTACTAATATTAAAAAAAAATCGTGGCGACCCCCCAGAAAACACTTTGCGACCCACAGGTTGGGAATTACTGGTATAGGACATACTTATAAGCAGGTTATAGAACCAAAGGAACCATGTACCAAGTACCTACTATTGTTTCTAATTATATAATAAACAATTTCGGTTTAAATTGCTACTCCAAATGGAACAAAGGAATTCTTAGCAGACTTCCCTTTCGCAGGGTCACCAGTAATAGCTCCCAGTACCTAATTACTGAAAAATCCCAATCTAACTTTGGCACTTAGCCAACTTTGGCCCTTCTACACTTCCACTTCGCAATTCTTTCTTAAATTGTGGCGTCTCTGTGACTCTTTACACTTCAAACTTTCTCTCCACCACTACGGAATAACATTATGCAACAATCATTTCCATAAGACAATTCGATACTTATCGATTCTAATCTCTATAGATGTTGGATCGATAGGGTTGCTTGTAAATTAAGCGAAAGGCAATTCAATGAATCGACTTGACGAGCAATCACCCGAATGGCCGAGGGCAGTTTGGACACAATTTAGACTGCCGCGCTATCTCTACTGCCCTCCCCCTCAATACTCCCCGTTCTCTCCTTGTTTCTCTGTCATGATTGCCATATATACGTAAATGCTCTCATTAGCCTGCAGGCTGGTTATGCGGCTGCAGTCGCGTGAATGCACGGTACACGGGGTGAATACAAGTCGCCGTGTCGTCCTGGTGCCGTTAATTTTCACGTATGAAATGGCCTGTCGATATAACATCGTGATGACCGAAATCCAACAGAGGAATCGAGTTGACGAGACAGAAGAAACGTGTCGTCGCTTGGACAGTGTGCTGATCACGACTTGATATCCGTGTAAAATTTTGAAGTATTTAATAACGTCCCTTGTAAAGATTTGTCAAATGCTTTATCAAATTCGCAAATAATGCTACGTCAGATTTAATTGACAATAAAGACTAAGCTTTACGTAGTGTTATTACGTATTAAATTATGCAGCAGGTGCTAGAAGTTCTACTGTACTACGTGTCCCCACTGTGAGGCGAAGTTTTAGAAAATATCTCTCTAAATTTATATTATGTTAACGTTGAGTTTTGTATTATTAGCTCATGTTTCCTCTTAGTTCGAATATTACACTACTTACCCCATCGTCGTTTACTGTTAATCAGTTTTTCTCACATTTTCTCGAAAAATCGATTTTTTAATTATATATAACTTCGTTGATATTTCAAATTTCTAAAAAAAAACAACAGAATTCTCAAGAATTCTTCATACAATAGAATATATATATTTACACAGGTTTGAAGTTAAACGTGGGGGTAACCGATTGACTTGACGATTAACTTTAAACGCGTTTTTCGTGAAACTACATCTTTCAATCTAGTCAACATGATTTCTTAGAAACTAACAGGCCGATAAACTTCCAATTTTAAAAGTATCACCAATGTTTCCACGTTTTATAACACATCAAAGTAAAAGAATTTGGTTACATAAATGAAATTTCCTCCTTCATGGGTCCTTAATGGTTTGCCATTTTTTTTCTCTTCGATTTTATTGAATGACTGAGTGAGGGACCATAAAGGGAACTTTACTGAATAGAATAAAAGTAGTTTTTTTTATTTTGGATGAAAACAGCGACGCGATCAGGTTAACCGTGAAGTATTCCCACTTTTTAATATAACGGCGTGAAAGTGTTGGTAAAATATTGGTAAACAGAAGTACAAAACCAGAACTATGTAGAACGTTTATTTTGGAAGAAAAACATGAATAAAAACTGCCTCTTTTTCATACACTTCTGAGCAAATACCCCCTAAGACTGCACGTGATTCTCTTCGTTCGTCACTATATAAATAATCCAATGGTGAAATTTAAATTAATAAATTTACCATTGCCTATTAAAATTGCTTCCGTTTTTAACCCAGTTTAACACATCGATCCCTGTCGACGCCGGGTGCAGCGTAAAATAATAAATGCGTCAGAAGCCATACTTACGATCAGTGGCGTTGGACTACATCGAGGTGAATCAACGCATTCCTGCAGCGAGCTTGATTTACGACTTACTATTAGCCGCGTGCTTTCAACCCCTCTCTGCCCCCCCCCCCCCTCCGCGCCCTTTTGTGTTGACTGTATCGAAAAAACGGGGACATTTTTCTTCGCGTTCCCGTTCCCCTTCGCATTTTGGTATCGCCAGTTGAAGTTAGTTCGCGGCAAAATCGACGAGTCATCGTTTTAACTCGATCAAATACGCGCGTGGAATCCCGCAGAAAACGAGAACGAAATGTAAGTACGTATACGTGTATGGAGTAGGTACATTCCTATTGTGCTGTAATGCACGTTACAGTGCGCGATTCCAGCGCAAAATTCTGATGGTAGTTGGCACGTCCGAGGCTCGTGCGTGAATGAACCAAAAAATGGAAGGTCTAAAATATGAAAGAACAATTTTCCAGGAAGAATACTACGATTGGAAACGAAACTCTGCTCGCGATACTTGCCGAACGTAACCAAAGGTAATAAAAGTTTTTACCCTGAAAATTAATCTCAGTGAAAAATGTACACTTTATTTTGTGTGAAAACGATTAGTGTAAATATTTCAAGTAGCAAAGAATGAAAACTATGGTTACGTCGAGGATCGTCGAAATCTTGAATTAATTCATTGTATGAGTGGAATGCAAAATATGACCCATCTTGGAGCGCATTGTTGAGAAAATATCGTGACAATTCGTGTTGCAATTCCAGATATGACAGGCGGGAATACCTACGTTAAGAGACGAAGGCAATTAGCAGGTTTGCTATTTGGCCCATTAACAAGGTCGTGCCCTTATACACTTAACGGAAACGTTTCGTGGTTATCTAATAGAAAATAGGACGTCGCCCAGGCACAACAGAAGGACAAGCGAAAATTACGGTTGGGAAACGGTTGCTTTGACTGTGAACGACCTTGTTCATCGGCTGACAAAAACGAGAAGAGCGAAAGTAATTTATTTATATGGCCACTTCTGCCCTTCATGAGGGTCGTAACTAATGTTCTCCATTACGCTATCTCGACGATGACATCTTTTCATTATCCTAATTGTTCTTTTTTTGGCTCTCGTTTTTTCTGGAACTCTCCTTTGGTAAACGTTTGTAATTGAAAAGCACACTTTAGGTACATACAATATGCTTGAATTAAATGTACTTTCTCTTACTTTAATCTGGTAATGAGGCCATGCCTTTCAGCAGAAACGACCGCTATGCGTTTGAAAATGTGTGTTCAGGAGTGACAAAACGAGAATTAACTCGTTTTAACGGTAGCAAGTGTCGTGTAAGATATAAAGCTATACTTTCTTTTCTCCCTAAAGTTAACTCGTTTTAATCGAAGTTGAAGGCATTTTCAAATGACGAGTTAACTCCATTAAAACTTTTTATTTCTGACAATACGTATTTGAATGAATGTTAATGAACGAAAAACTCAGGCCAGTAGTGTGGCAGCTGTTATATAATAGTTAATACTAAAGCTTACGTTGCATGGTTTTATTACACCCACAAAATTCAAACTTCTATTTGTAAGAGAGGCATATTCCCCGATTTCTTCTAGGAAGATTTCACAAACCCAGAAAGGTGGATTCACCAACGAGCAGAGAACACATTCTGTCGTTGGTAAACAATCTAGGAGAGGAACTGTCGCATTTGTCAAACACAATTTCCCTCGCTTATTTCGCGAGCGTTTGATCGTCGAAGAAAAATTTTTCTCAGGAACGTAGGTAATTTAATTCCTCCTTTTCTTCCTCCCCACCCTTTCGCCCTCACTCCCCCTCTCTCCCTCTCGTTTACCCACTGCCTGTCTCCCCAGCTTATTCCTCTCTTTTTCCATTCTCAACCGAATTCACCCTCAAATTCCCGATAACGTTGGAACGTGGGTTCGCAAGGTCGGTCGGAGGAAAATTCCAAGCTGGTCTTTAATAACGATCGGGATAAGGAGTGGAGTCGTTTAATCCAAATTGATCGCATCGGAGTATTTGTCGAAAGATGAGCTTAAGTTACACGGGGGTTGAACGTTACAAAGGCTTCCAATCTTGTGAGATTTCTTATAACGGATGGCACTCGCTTGAAAATCCGAAAACAACTGATAAAGAAAATTTTGGAAAAGGTATGAGTAGAAATCACACCGAATTTTTTTGTACTGAATGGTACACTTTTATTAATTAGGTTTTCTTAAATTTTAATTTAAAATTAGTATCTGAAGACAACATACAGAATTGGTTTTAAAAATTTATTACGACTAGAGGCCCTTGACAATCTCCGATTTTTAATATTGAATTTTCTCGCAAACTGGCAGCCTTTCGTATAATAAGCATGAAATTTCCGTGGGAAAAATTGGAATTTTTGGAGTTATCAAAAATTAATATTCGCTAACAGTTCTTACACTCGAAATAACTATAAACTGTAAATCATTCACGTCGAATAACGTTTCCTGCGAAATTCATAGCTGATCAATTCTAAAATTAATATTAGCGGCTAGGAAAATATTTCTGAAGCATAATTCTTCTATTAACACGCAATCTTTATTTAAATTCCTCATATCCCAGTAGATTGTTTTAATACGTGAGTGATAAAAAATGATACGTTTCGATTGAAAGATCGATAGGACGTCGTTTAAAAAAATGATATTCCTGAAATATAGTTGCGTTTTACACCATGGCGTTTCAATATTCAAGATAACACTTTATCGCCTTGATGAAAGATAGCATCGAGTCGAAGCTGAAAAATACGACCTTTTTAAACGTGAACATTCCAGTATTCGCGAGTGACGCGATGTTCGTGCTGCCAAAACGTGGTAGTAATGTCAAATCGAAGCAGAACTACCATACTTTCGTACAGTGCGCAAGATAATTCCCTACTCGATCTTTTCAGCGACTTCAGCTCCACGACGAACATAATTATCGCGACCACTAGACCGTAGACAATTTTCATCTGGCAGAGTTATTTTTCATCCCCACCCCCATCCCTCCAACCTAAACGTTTATCGACCACTCAACAGATATTCATATATAGCGTTTCCTTCCTCCCACATCGATCGAACATAATTTTACCTACAATTTCAATATAAAACCCACAATGCATACCACAGAATAAAATAACGTCGCCAAACACTTGTCTATCTCTAATCTAATGGTTCAACTTAAATGAAGGTTACATTGTCTTCGTCGAATCAATTCTCCGTGTATACAAATTCCTCGCTTCTTATTAAGTTTCGGGGGCGTAGTTCACACGTAAAACAAGTGCTCCAATAAATGCACAGGGTTAGTTATAAGGGAGTAGCACGCATACAGTTGTATAGAGGCGATCAAGCGCAGCAGCCATCCTGGATCGTTAATAAATAAGGTGTGCAGCTCTCCTTGGTACTCAGCCACGTATACCCTGCTTTTAATCGCCATAAATTACAGCAACTGATTTTATAATCTTTATCAAAGCCGGTACTTAACGGCGAAGTGCGCGCGTGCACAGGTAAACATGCTCGCAGGAGAAGTTTATGGATGATCCGCGTTGACTTGGTCGGCGCTACACACGAGCACGAAGTCGCGAAGCACTTCCGAATGTTTGCCAAAGGTTCGTCGTTTGAGGTGCCTGTTAATTAATTCCACTGATGCCGCCGGTGGCCGGGGCCTGCATTTTAACGCAACTCCAAATGAGTCTCGCAATCGAAACTCCTGAAACGTCGATACGTATCACTTGTCCCGTAATTATGTAACGCGAAACATGGATGTATCTAGCGATTTTGTGACTCGATAAATAAGGGACGTTTACGAACTTTATAGAGACAAGAATCCTTTTATTAAATTAAACTATTAAATTGTTGATACGATGAGAAATCGGAGAAAAATAAGGGACACCAGTGTTTTTCGTGTGACGGGCAAGGTATCAAGGAAATCGTCAATTTTAAATCAATTAATTTAAAATGACTGGTGTTACTGGAAAACCAATAGGTCGTTGCACCTCAAATCGAACGTTCTGTGTACTCGAAGTTGAGGGGTTTCGGTGAAATTTAGATATGCTTTTAGAATTAGCTGGGGTTTAATTTGTTTACAAAACAATTTCTGCGCATTTTCTCAAAGAAAAGTAGGATAACTAAATCCGCCAACAGAATAACTTCTATGCTCTCGAGTAATCTTCCAACATCTCCATTCCCTGCACTTATTCCAATAACTCCCTGACGCGCTGATAATCAGCAGCGCTGTCTCGTTTAAAGTGAATCCAATAATATTCCTGGATAGCACGGAATCGATTGGGAATTGGTGTCAGACATCTCCCAGCAGAGTACACGTCCCGACGAACGGAGGAGAAACGTCTCCGTATATAAGACAGACTGTCACGGCCAAGAATGGAGGTTGGCTCTCGTCCTTTATCGTGTCGTGCCAGTTAGGGGGTTGGACGACCTTTCCACCGGATCCAGGACTGCCCTGCCACGTCCTTCCCTCTCGATTTGACGGCCTGACTAAAGTCATCCACCTTCCACCCCGTCGTTCCATCAACGCCAACTCGTTCCGACCAAGGATTCGCCCTATCCCTCTCGCGGGGACTCGTCGTTGCCCTTTTCCCCCGTCCTGCCGCGAAAATTCTAATTTCCGCCTCCCCCCCCTCCCCCCCCCCCCCGTGCGAATTACGGATAGGACGCTTTTTCTCGCCGGTACATATCGAAGGTTTGTTCTCGGCATGGACATCGGTATCGATTCCTGCTATTTTATATTCCAGCGGCATTAAACTGTGATGGTGTTATTATATAGGGTGTTGGGAAAAAAGAGTTCGATATTTGTGGGTTTGGTGTTCAGTCGGCTGACAAGGGCGCGAGGTTTAGGTACTCTGTACATACTTTGCGTAAAGTTAGGGCTATGTGTGTGCGGGTAACCGAAATTACGGGACCCTATTTGCGATTCGGGAGCCGATTTTCTTGCTTAATGTCTGAGGTACCCGATAACTTTTAAGTTGTGATTTTGCAGTGTGATCAGAGGCAAGAATCTCTAAGCAAGAATATCGGCTCCCGAATCGCAAATCGGGTCCCGTAATTTCGGGTACCCGCACAGTTCTAGTTAGGGCACAACGTGTATGATAATATGTGAAGAATTTGTGAGGATCAAAGCTTTTCGTTTTATTGACCGTCGATATATGCAGTGATGAAACACACTAAATTGCACAGCAGGTCAACTATGTCTCGTATAGTTTGCTAATTTTTAGTGAATCCTACCTCGGGTCCACACCAAGGCTAACATGAGCAATAAAAAAATATATAAAAAACTTTTTCAGTTGAACGATTTATAAAATGCACTAGAAACTAAAAAATAATTCTTTTATTGAACTAAATTTTCGATAATGTTTTCTCACTTTAAATAAAATCGTAGCGTTGTATTAAATTGATTAATATTCTCTTATGAAATATCCCGTGCCACGATTTCATTCAAAGTGAGAAAACACAATCGAAATTATAGTACAAGAAAAGTATTATTTTTTAGTTTTTAGTGCATTTTATAAATCGTTTAACTTAAAAAGTTTTTTTATATATATTTTTTAGTTGTTGCTTTTTAGTGTCCGAGTTTAATGTCCGATATTTGTGGTTGTAGGCTGAATTCAAGTCGCTTGGATTTGTCGTTATGGGGTATATTTATTGATGACTGGGTAATTTTTTAAACCCCTCGGGTTTTTTACGCCAGCGTCTTCAGCACCAAATTATACATGTTTTATTTTTTATTTTTTCTTTTCATTTTTGACTTTTTTATAAAAAATTGTATTGTCATCACGCCCACGCACGCCTACACAGTTTCAATACAATTGGACTGATGGAAGTGGGTGAAAATTGAATTGCCAGATTTGAACCATACACCAAACATACAGAGAATCGAAGCTGATATAAATCGTTTAAAAACATTGTTCGGGAACGCTTTCGTCTGTTCTTGCCACGTCCACATCGCCGCGACCATGAACATAACAAAGCGTACGTTCACATACTGTTCATAGGTGCGCTGCTGATCCTAATTTTCCAAAAGTTAAATGTATACCATAACAGAGAATTTTAATTATTCCGTTCAAGTCGCTCTAATTTGAAGCTTGCAGCAAGTCACAAAAACGTCAATATACCCTAATCTTCGTCAAATTCATACCTTTTATAAATATTCCAAAATGGAGTATACAGGCTGTACGTAAACTGACTGTATCTGATTATTGATACCGTTGCTATCGTCGGACGAAAGCAAATGTCTATCGATCTACTAAGAATGCGAGCGAAAGATGAAATAACGTCATCGATAGTCGTTTCGACGTGCTACGTTGTTAAGGTGAATGTCCCAATTTCTACTCATTTAAGAGGTTACTCGTTATAAAGAAAGTGTAAAGAATTTGTTTGTGATCAAAATTTGAAGAGTAATTGATTAATTCTTGAATATAAATCAATCAATTCGAAAACTATTTAAGAAAGATATTTTAAGATGTTTAACTATTAGTAATTTGTAATTAAATACAATGCTCTAAATGTCCGTATTTCTGCTCACGAAAAAATAGCGATGTACGTATTTCTACTCGCCATTTGTACCAATTTCTGCTCACATAACATGTTGCCTTTTCAGGTTAAAATAAGTTATATCTTGTACGGGGAGGTTTTCTAACACAATAGTAAAGCATAAAGTAATGATAAATAAAAAATAAAATGCCTTCGAATAGAAATAGAGGTTACAGCGTACATTGAAATGTGAGGTTATTTTACTAAAAGTGTGGTGAGTAGAAATGCGGATATGACGGTGATTCACTTGCCCCTAAACCTACTTACCAGTTTTCTACTTAAAAAAATTGAAAATAGTAAAAAACTCTAAATCCAGAGCACAATACGGTATCTATTTTTGTTACTAAATAAGAACTTTCACTACAAAGACTATTTTCTACCCAATTATCGAATACCAATAATATCGCTGTTCCTTAACACAAACAGCTAGAACACGATCGAAAAATCGTGGGTCTCTCGTTTTAAAAGTTTTTCGTTGTTTATGTTGCACTTTGTTCAACCCCAAGCTCGTGCAAAACTTGCATAAATGTTCAAATAATTTATAATTATTTCGTTACTACTATAGTCCAAACGTAACACTTATAATAATAAGAAAAATAGAAAATGAGTAGAAATCGGTACATGAGTAGAAATGGGGACTTTTACCTTACGAGGAGAAGGGTTTCGCTAATTTTTAACGACGCTGTCGTGGCGCTCCTTGCGTCCCACTGAATTATCTCGATCGATATCGTTACAGGCGTCGAGACGCCACTGCAGACAAGGAACTCGAGCGCCGTACATTTCACGACATTGCAAACACATAGGCAGACGGGCCCCGCACTATTTATAGTGGCGGATTTTCGTAAGGCTGCTCGTCTGTGCGAGAGGAAGACTGAAAAAAGAAAGAGGAGAAGGAGAGAGAAAGGAAAGCCTACCGTTTGAATTAAGGCCAATTCACTTTCGTTGACGGGACCCTTGATCTCTCGTATTTTTAATCGAACATTAAACGTTGAGGTTCGAGCGAACAAGATGTACCACGCCTCCCTCCTGCGCCGTGTGACCAATTGTTTCTATTTTCCGATAATGCATTGCTGAGTGTGCAATATTTTATAATTTCACAATTATGCTTGAAATCTATTGCTGTAATAGATTTGATTGTTTTAGGATTATTCATATCCGAGAATATCACTACAAGGAATAAGTTCGATTATTTTGTTTTTAATTCCTGGGGGTGGGGGACTTTATTTCAATTTTTAGAGGAAGTTTTAAAATTGCTGGAAATGTACTTTGGAGTTATAAAATATAAATACCGTCTAATTGTGGATTAATCTTAGTCAATTCCAAAATTATAATACATACTTTTAGTATACATGATAAATACTTTTTATACAAAGACACTATACTAAACGATATACCGCAGTATAACTACACTATATGTATTAAACTTTATCATTTCATAATTATAATAATGAAAATTTCAATCGGATATATTAGCCGCTCGATGAAAATCTAGCCCGTTCACTGAACTTAATAAAATACTGTATAAATAATGTTGAAAAAGTATAAGCAAACATTCCTCGATTCTCGACTTATCACCCAAAACATTCAAAGGCTTCGTCGATTTTGTTCTGCGATAGCCTTAAATTGAACCTATCATGCACAAACGTCCTGTAAAATTTCTCATAGAATGAAATGCGTACCTTGTGACTAATTTTTCAAATTTATAACTAAGAATACCTTGAAGACCCCGGAGTTCATTACTTAACAAAACGTGTCTCTTCTTTTAATGAAAGCCGTTGCATTACTTATGTACGAGAGGAAACCAACGGTGTTAATTATTTATGCAATAGATTTTTCTTTTTTCAGAACCCCGCCAAAAATCCGATACGTAACACAATTCTCTCTTTCTAATTTGTATGGTAAATTTACGTATTTGTTTCTTCGCCTAAACATTTGTATGGTTACTTATATATAATTACTTAATAATGATAAAAATAACTGCCTTACCGTACACAAAGAATATTAACGTTCTATGAATAATTGTGGGTATGCTAGACGGTCGACAGTTGTTTAAAGTGAAAGACAGAGAAAGGCGAAGCAGAAAGCAAATATGGACCGTCCTTTACGAGAGGGGTCATAGCGTAGCGATTGCGGCGCCAAGTGACGGACCCCCGACGTCGTGAGACGTTGCTGCCAACGACGCTGGCGCTAACCCAAATCGTATACCTACCTAATCTTCTTCTTCCTTCCTTCCTTCCTTCCTCCCTTCCTCCCTTCCTTCCTTCCTTCCTTCCTTCCTTCCTTTTTTTCTTCCTTCCTTCCTTCCTTCCTTCCTTCCTTTCTTCCTTCCTTCCTTCCTTCCTTCCTTCCTTCCTTCCTTTCTTCCTTCCTTCCTTCGTTCCTTTCTTTTTTCCTTCCTTCCTTCCTTCCTTCCTTCCTTCCTTCCTTCCTTCCTTCCTTCCTTCCATCCTCCCTCCCTTCTTTCCTTCTTTCCTTTCTCTTTTTCACCTGCTTCTTTTTTCTTCTTCCGTTTCGCGTTTTTCCTGCGGCTGTCCCGCTTTTCTCTCGCCTTCAAACAGATTACAGACCTGTGGCGAAGATACATTCGGTTATACTAATATCTTCCTCCCTGCTTCCAGTAGTTCTACGAAAGTATTTATAGTGAAGCTGAATGGCACGCCCTAGATTTCAAAGGAGCACCATAAATTCAGCAATCGCGTGCTTGCGCCGATGGGGTGTCAACACTTTCATGCGCGTTGCGGAGCGAAAGCTTCCAGGCTCGAAACTTTTAAACCTGTTTACTTTTGCTGGTGATATTTATCTGATTTCATTTAGTTACATCAATGTTTTGGGACATTGAAGTTATAGCTTATGATTAAGTGTAGAGTTTTACGTTTAATGGGTGCTTTGATGGGTGCTTGTCTCTATTATTTCTATTTCTACTTGCTCTGTTATTATTTATTGCTTTACTTTGTTCTCGTGTCACGTGTTTCGAACAGCTTTGAATTGAAGCTGTATTGTAAGTACATTAAGTTATTCAATTTTTGTGTATACTATACCCAATACGAGGGAAAGAAAATTTTATTAAATTTTATAAATTTAAATACAAGACAGCTTTAAAAAATTGTAGTAGAACGAAGAGAACTGTAGTATATAGTCCACCTATAGCAATAATAATATCGTGTGTCATTAAAATTGTACAACTTGTAACGTACCTACTTACTTATAGTTTAAATTTTTATCATACACCTTATTATAATATATGTAATTATTTCTTTAGAATTTTCTCATTTAAACTCCGTTCTATCGGTTCTATATTAAGTCTATAACATTGACAGTATTCTGAGAAACGAACCCTAGTCACTTCACATCTTGCAAACGAAGCGTTCTGCAATTAAGCGACTGCAATTCGAAAATTGCACGCGACACGGAACGATTGAAATTGTCGATGATTTGTTAATTTTGTATATTGGTCTTTATTTCTCCCGCAGTGAGAGCTGGAAAAATCAGTTGCCCCCGAGTGGCCGTTAATTTACCTCCACTTCTAAAAATAGCCTTATCTGTTTGCATTCTTTGATTTTAAAACAAAGAACAGCTGAAAATTTCGTTCTTCTGAATATAGCGCGCGAAGAATCGGGGGATGCGATGATTGAAACCCGAATTCCGACGAAATTCCCCGAATTGTGAGAAATAAAATCCCGTCGTGCTTGTTACGACCTGCTTCAAGCGCCGCGGAAAACTCGTGCGAATATTATCATAAGAATGAAATAAAATATACGTTACGTGGCAAACGCGGCGGCAGTAGAAATGCATGGTTGATCGTGAGCATTTTACCTAATAAAAACCATTATTCAAAATACTCGCGCGTGGCATCCATCATTCAATAAAAAAAAGCAGCCAGTCTCCTCACGAGATTATTCACTCTTATCTTTCCATCAAATGTTGAGAGAAACTCGATTTCTTCTCAAAGAAACCACCGATGTCTGATTCCAAGCACGTTCTAAATATGCAAACTAAACAGTCGCACGAGAAATATCGAGATATCGCCAGAAAATTCATCGTCGCTGTGATCTACTTCAAAATTTATTTAAAGCTCAAAAAGATTCAGTCGAAATTTTCCTTGTAATGTAAAATGAAGGAAAATGTCCTACATATAGGACATGAAAGAACAAAACTTTGAGCAGAATTTGTAGGAAAATTTTTAGTACTGCGCGCTCTGCGTTTGACACATAATTCTACATGGCGAGCACTAACTGTATGCAAAATTTGAATGAAATCTGCGAGCTGAACCTCGCGCACCCCTCACGGCAATTGATGCCGTAGGCTTAAGGCACTTGACAAAGTGAAGAGCGTAGAATGAAAGAAAGAAAGAAAAAGAGGGCAAAGAGGCGGAGAAATCGGTGTCCATGATCGAACCTGGAAGCAAATTCCGGCTGGAAATTCGGGGAGTCGCAATAAATAAAAACGGCCAGGACTGGCCGGGGACATGGATTGAATGGGAGAGTACGGCCAGTGGAAACCGCGTACCTCATGATTTTTCAACCCCGCCCGACCGTCGTTTACCAAACAATTCCCAATTGCCTTGTCAAAAAGTTCCGGCCAAAAATGGCCGCTGGATTTATAGGCCGCGGATTTATCATCCGCGCTGCGGAAGCGCGGAAAACAAAGCGGAAAAAAAAGGGAAAAAGAGAGCACGGAAGTAAAATGGTACGCGCGGGACAGGGGGGAGGAGAAAGTGCTTTGCACGCGTCGGAAATCAGATCCTGAATCGGGGATCGCGTGAGCCACCGAAGCCGGACTTCGCCGGAACACAGGGAGGTGGAAGCGCGCCCTAATAGCGAGACGCGTGGCGAGACACGAGGTAACAGTGGACACTAGGAAAAGGAAATGAAATGCGATGAATAAGGAGTAGGGGGCAGCGAGGAGATGGAAGTCTGAAGCGACGAAAGAACGTAAAAGTGGGATTTATTGTGATGGAAGGTGAAAATGATGCTTCAAGTGTTTAGCTTACTGTGATAGTAATGCACTGGATACTATAAACCCGAGAAACCCGAATGCCGACGAAATTCCCCGCATTGTGAGAAATAAAATCCCGCCGTGCTTGTTACGACCTGCTTCAGGCACCGTGGAAAAATAATTAAATAAATAATAAAATAATATAAAAAGTAATGTGAATAATATAAATAATATGATATTATGTGCTATTGTAATGCATTTCAGTGTTCTGCGTAAAATTTCCAGTAAAAATTAGTAATATATGTAGAGTGGTACGGGAAATTTTGGGATTCGTATGTAGGGGTAAAGAGTACAGTGGTTAGCCACCTGACAGTGATTGGCCTTATTTTGAGAAATAAATGAATAAAAGAAATACCAATGTCATGCCTTTTTTTAATGAACATATTCATATTCCTTGTACTTTCTTGCTTCGGATGTAATCAATATTTCTCCACTCATTATATACTGTGATTATATATAAAAGCAAATAGGATAACTCGGCTTTGAAGCTTGGAAATTACAGCCATTTAATCAAAAAACCATAAAAGTACAGTTGAAAGTTTGCGAATAGTTTAATGTATTTATGATATGTATATCTTTCATATTCGGTATATATCGATCAATAAAAGTTGAAACTTTATAAAAGGATTATTTATTTGTTAAAATTATACATATATTATAAAAAAACAGGGGGACCAACAACTGTCATATGAATAATGTTGAATGATAGTAATTGGCCGGACGGCCAGTGACTGTTTTTTAACCATGTTAATGGTGAAACAGTAATTAGCCCCCTGTTCAAAACAGAAACAAACACGACAAATACATACTAAATAAAATATATCCATTTTTATTGAATAATTTTAATTTTATTTCTATCGCCAAATCAGTAACATTTTCTTTTAGGTTATATTATGTATCATATAGCGGCCAATCACTGTCGAACCGAATGGACAATTACTGTCTTGACCATGCCAATAACTATATTTCTTCGTAGGAAACATATTTTTGTATATTTTTATACATTCTTGATTTTTTTTATAAACTCTATTTATTTTTAGATTATTAAGGGTTTTTCGTACTTATTTATATTGATTTCCATTTCAAATTTACTAAATTCACATTTATAATTCATTATTTATGTGACGCTCTTACTTAAGTGGCCAACCATTGTACTCTTTACCCTATGTTATACTTCTTTCGTGTGTACCTGGAATAGGTGAGTAGAATATTCTCAACTTTCCCACCTATCTTGATTATTATACCTTATACATGAAGTGCATTAACAATTGTAAGAATGATATTGCTAAGGATGCAGGGTATGTCCAAGTCTCTAAGGGTAAAAATTCTGGTTTCTTAAAATGATAACTGACCAAATATTGGTCACGTCTACCTTTTTTCCGCCTACGTAACTAATCATAGAAATATTTCAAGATTAAAAGAAAGTGGTATACACACATCTGGACGACAAAATGTACCTGCTTGACGCAAGACCCGTACACATTTCGAATTACAGTCGCGAGCACGTTACTCTGGAGACTCAATTACGGTTTCTTTGTAATTGATACAAAATTAACAAGTATCCCGGCTCGAATAAGAAAGAACTTTAATCTCGATTCATTCACTAAAGGTATCTACAGAGGTATCCACTGAAGACTGGCGGCGCTCGCGCGAGTACAAATGAGAACGGCAACAACGTCACACGCATACTTACTACTACAATCATATGTCGATACATCCGCCATCTATGGGCTGTTGCTAAAAGTATAGGTTCTTGTAGATGACTTATACGAACCTATACTTTTAGCAACAGCCCATAGATGGCGGATGTATCGACATATGATTGTAGTAGTAAGTATGCGTGTGACATTGTTGCCGTTCTCATTTGTACTCGCGCGAGCGCCGCCAGTCTTCAGTGGCTAACCCTGTATAATCCCTACTCCCTTAAATTTCTAAATCCATATTAAATAGCTCCATTTTTTTGAACAGCTGATTTCCACTCTTTTTAGTATTTTTAGTATAATTTCAAAACATTTGATTTTTTTAAATTTGACTATGTAAATATGATTATGCATTAGTTCCTACGTCCCCTCATGTCATTTTTATTAAAATAAAGTGAATTCCCCCTTTGAAATCAGGTGTTCCATATTACCTACGTTTATTACCCTACCTATATTACTCACAATCAGAAAACGAACTGTACGTTTACGCCACTGATGAGCCATGTTCCTGTTGTCTATGGTTCATTTTATGGCGAGACAGGACAAGACCCGCGATCGTTTCATTTCCGAGAGTATTTTAAACTCTCGTCGGTCATTAATACACATCCGTTCGTCGCGGTGTGGGCGAGGGGAAGGGACGACGAGGGCAGAGGGGTGGTGGGAGCGCCAGGAGGGGTGGGGATTGCAGTGTATAGCGACGAGTACGCTTCTGCGAATGAATTATCGCGGGAACGCGTCGCGGAATCGTTTCGACCCCTCCGCCCCTTGTACATGTACCTACCTGTCTACCTCGATATATTTGTATTTATGAATACATAAGCGAACGGGACCGACGAAAATCGTTGTAGTACTTATTCTGTCCGCGTGGAAAACATCGCCGGATGAATTATCATGCTCCTGTTGTCATTTTAGCGCGTGATATCCTGCGCACCCAGCGCTGTTCTCCTTCCTTTGCAGCGTCATCGTTAATTACGCGACGATACTCGATATGCACGGAGTGAAAAGTTTTTTGAGTGCTTATATACCTATTTTTGGACGTCGTTAAAATATTGCAATCCCGCCCAAATTCCAATCCTTCTTAATTAAAGGGTAATTTGATATTTTTCTTTCTAATCAGTCTCGAATAAAAAAGAAATTGTATGAGTTTTAAAATATTTTCCAGTGTAACTGCTTCATATTCTCTTTTATTCTTGTCCACTATCCGTAACTCCCCTGTTGTTTGGTTCTTTCTCTTGCTCTTCTGTTGTTTCACTAGCTTTATTTCTGATAGATAAACTTTGGGGTTAGGTTGCAAAACAGCAGGTATGCTGAACCTCGCCCATTTATCGCATAATTTATGTAATTTTTTATGAATAAAGTCGAATTATTATTAGTATTATTATTATTATTATTATATGGAGACAGGGCTGTTCCTGGATTGTTGGCAGTCCAAGTTTAAATACAATATTGCCGCCCTTATTAATTTAATTATGTTGTAGTCCTCGCGCAATTTGAGGGGGAGGTATAAGTCATTTTGCCGATTTCAAATTTGTTGAAAAAATACAGGGCCTTGAATATTTCGATTTTTGTCTATTTTCGTGAAAATGGGTTGTACTTATGAATTTTTATCTCGAAAACCAGCGTTGGATAATTTAAAAAGAATTTTTATGAAAAGAAATGATATTAATAATTATCATAAAAGTTTTGATTATTATTCTTATTAGTCAAAATTTTACATATCATAAACGGCCTGTAGCCGCCCCTATTTAGGTTTGGCCACCTAGTTGTGAGGGCATCTTCTGCACTCCCGCCAGGAACGGCCCTGTATGGGACACTCTGTACAATAAAAGTCTAAGATTCATTCAATAAAATCATCGACGTTTAAACTTCTTTTCCTTATATTGGCCATATACAAAGAACGATAGAATTCTTCCGTATCTTGGAATTCATAGAAGCGATGTATAGGGGAACTACTTCGCACACAATTTCCTGCGGTACATGTACCTACCCTGTGACAAAGCGTTTTCGTTGGAACCGAGGCAAACCAATAAGCGTAATTGTGTCACGCGAAAGGAACGATTAACCATATACACTAATTTACGTTAGGACAGCCAGACGAAAGCAGAAACTGTGGCACGTAATTAGTTCCTCTGAATTGCGACGCGATTCGAAGTCAAACTTTCCCAATCGCCCGAAGCAGTTGGCGTTAATTTTGTTCATCTTACTCCTAACAGGGGCTAAATTTCCGCGTGCCATTTTATCAACTAATGTTCGACTGGGACAATTCGCGACGCATTTCGCTCTGGTGTTCTAATCCCGTTAACCCTTCGTTACGTAATATTGTCCGCCTATAGGGAAATTGCTTTTCTCTGTGCTAATGAACATGTATCACTGTTGCACTTCTCCTCATCGGTTTCAGCACCGTTCACTTAATGCATAAAGCTATACGTTTAATTTTTAATTAGTACAGACGATTTTAGAAGTATTTGACATTTTGGATATACATATGTGATAATCAAGTTTAAGTCTGGACCATGTACAGTGAGTAAAAAAAGTATTGGCACACTTTTTAAAATCGCATAACTTTTTTATAATTGGTCCAAACGACATGAGTTTTTTTTAGAAGGTAGAAGGATTAGTTTGCTAAGTGACGTATTTCGTAGTTTTGAAAAAAAATTCAATTTGTCGGAATAGCAAAAAGAATAGTAAAGGCCGTTTTTTTAACTTTTTTTTCTGAGCCTGTAACGAAAATTCAAAAAACCCGTTTGTAGATTTAAGTAAGCTGTATACATGCTGAAAATTTCATCAAAATCGGTTAACGGTGCTCTGAGTTACAAACGTTTAATGATCGCACAATAAGGTCGAAAATCGCTTGATTTCGGGTATTTCGCGATTGAAATCAATCTATATTTAATTTACAAGATTCATATTTTATTTTAAATTATACAGATCCTGCCGGTGATTTTATTTTTTTAGAAGTGTATAATTATTTGAGTGTATTAATTTTATTAGTTTTTATTTTAATTTATGCTTGTAAGGATAGATTTTTGATCATTTTAATTAGTATAGAATTTATAGTTTTGGTAGTCCTAAGTTGCATTTTTTTCTTTGAAGTAAATAATTTAAATGAATGGATTTTTTTATATTATTTAATTTTTTCTGTTTAAAACGAAATTTCAGAAATTTTTGCCTAGTTTGAACGTATGCACGGGCCAAAAAAAATTTTTCCGGTAAATCCAATGAAGAGCTCTTATAGAGCAAACATTTCTCTCCAATTTTGTTTTTCTGGTTTTGTTGTTTGATTTTTATTGGCCGAGTTATTCGCGATCAAAGCAAAAAAGGTACTTTTCACTTTGAACATCTGTAACTTGCGAACGCATGATCGTACACAAATTTCCATGTGTGTTTTGGAAAGCTAAAAAAGTTTCCTTTCAGAACCTTTCATTGCTAATTTAATGAAATTTTTTTAATCGTATTAAATCCATTTTAAGATGATCACAAAAATTGCATATTTACCATTTTTTAGAAACCATAATGCCACTTCACGGAAAATCATGGAATCATTCAAGTGTACCCGTCTTTTGCGAGTTGAAACTACCCTTAAACACTATGCAAAAGGCCGGACCGATCAGATTTTTTTCGTGGCGCGCTTTGGGTGGTGCTAATGCCAGTTATTGAAGTACAGTTTTTGTCATTGCAAAGACTGGATAAAAATGTTTTTCTTAAATTTTTTAAATATTTTTAAAATTTTTAAATGACATTGAACTAACAAACAAAAACGTGCAACAATCGTTCAAAAGCCGCAAGAACCAAATAGGGTTTTTTTTAATTTTGACGCGGAGTGTAGTACATCAAATAATAATATTTCAAATAGTCACTGGCTGACGACACAAAAAATGTGTATAAACATACATAACTGTGTTCAAATATACTTACCAGAAATCTTTCCCCGAATATATATATGTAATCTTAAGAAGGTTGCGAGCAACATAATCTGTTTGGTTCTGAAATGTGGGCCTCCTATTTTCTATCTCCTATTTCTTATATTCAAAGCCGAGTGTAAACAGTGAACAGTATTTCCTCATGATTTAAGCATCT
The DNA here is from genome assembly GCA_944738655.2 of Andrena hattorfiana. Classification (NCBI taxonomy): domain Eukaryota; kingdom Metazoa; phylum Arthropoda; class Insecta; order Hymenoptera; family Andrenidae; genus Andrena; species Andrena hattorfiana. The sequence continues at coordinate 11,397,479 of OX122893.2, read as the reverse complement.
AATGAAATCATATTATCAAATAGTAGTTGATTTAAGCATTAAATGAAATAGTATTTTCAAACAATATTTGCTTATGGAAATATTTCAGTTTTAGTATTTTGTCTCAAAATATTTCAAATATTCCCCACTCCTGCCTATAAGTCTTAACTGAAATGTAAGTGACACATGTCAAACATAACATCATCATTACTATATCGCCTTCATTACGGAGAAAAACAATGTGGTTCCCACTGTGTCTGGAAAATTAGATAAATCTCGTGACATATCCCAATTAACATTTCCAGTAGCACAGAATCCCAGCCCCAGAAATCGAGACTGGGTCAATGTAGAAGCGACTCGAACAGAGCTCACTCAATGAAACCCGAAATTTAGCGGGGCGTTTAAGCCTTGACCCCTTGTTCGCCCTCGGAACTGCCAATAACCGAGTTCGACAAGAAAATCAAGCCGTAAGGTAGCCGTGCTCCCGCCATCCGTTGAGTGACGAAAGTGGCCGTGAAAACGGCGGGGAATTAGAGAGTCCGGAGAAAGAAAATGGGGTGCGCGAGACGGCGAGAGCTTTAGAGTAGGTTCAAAGAGATACAAGGGGTAAGGAGGAGAGGAAGAACCCGCGCAAGAACAGGGAATCGGACATCTCCCGAGTGGCTCCGAACGGACAATCTCGAGGGTGTGGATAATTTATGCGCGCAATTAGGCGGCAGAAGGGGGCCTGTAAATTAATTGGGAAGATGGTAGTAAAAGTTAATTTGGTAGGTAGCCAGGGTACTGGGAGTCGTTTGGCTCAGGTGGCGCCAGGAGTGCCTCTCGAGGCCTGAATTTCGTTGGCAGGCAAGAACCATAATCGGGCCCGCGCGGGGGCGCGGAGAAACGGCAACGTGTAAGCACGGGCGGAAGAAAAAAACAGCCGACGGTTTTCGAAAGAACACGCGAGAGCTTAATCAGAATGCGTCGTTACCGATGTAAGTGCCTCCCTTTCCACCGTGGCTACGTTGCGCGGGGCTTCTGCGAACTATGTCATTATGTGCGTTCGAACGAGCTAACGAACCGGGCGAAACAACGGAATTTACGTTTTTCGCAATTCCGCCGGAGCTTCGCGAAAAGGCTCGTTTCCCTTCGCGCTGCGCACAGTGTTACGTGGATGGGTAAACAGTTCGCTCGACTTCTCGGAAATTTTCGTGCTTTCGGTTTGATGTTTGCTACGTGCACGCGTGGCGCCACGGCTTTTACTGTCGTCGGGCCAGGTGGAATTTTTCGTATGTATTAAGATGTTTGCTACCATGTGTCTTATGTACATACATACCATTAGCAATTTTGCATTTGATATCGGTGAAACGATGGAGGTCCTTTTTCGATTTCGTTTAGGAACATCTAGAGGAATAATTTGACATTTTATTAGGCTCCTTACGTAGACACCTAATTAAAAATGCACACTGTATTGCAGAGAATACCTGTGTGGCAGGTGATTTTCCAAATGCATCATAGCGAACATGAATGAAAACGTAATTTTCTCCTGGCGGACGCAGAGTCTATTTGTTCCCGTCTTGCCAAATTATATTTGTGCTACTTAGTACTCATCAGTGTTGTTCTTTTCGCAAAGAAATACCTATACATAAAAACATTAATGTCAAATTTAAAAACTCATTCTGATGGGTCAAAATAGACTCTGCATTCGTTGTGCAATTTCCTGGCAACAGATTCGCCACCAGAGGGTCAAATCGAGAGCATGAGAAAGTATAATAAAATATTATATTTACTGGCAAAATCATCTAGACCTCGAAACATTCAAGTTTCAAAAAGGTTAAATTTAACTACAAAGTATTTTTAATATCAAACTTATTCATCTAATTCTTTACGTTCTGACGACAATAATAATTAATAAACCGGCGATGAGAATGTGACGTTGCTTCGAGCATCACATTTATATAACAGTTAAAAGTAGGTATAATCTATGCACGCACTGTCGGGAGAGCGAAATGAGGTGTAAAGAACGAGAATTGTTAAAGCCACAATTGAGTGACGTATAATGAAAGGGGATCCCCTACGTGTTAGCCCGTTGCATTTGCTGGTACGTTTTATTCTAATTAAACTCGCGGACGAGAACAAAGGGGGCGAAAGGCGAAGAAAAAGAAGGCGGAGCAGGAATTTTCAAGCACCCCGTGTCCGCGTGAAAAAGTATAAAATTTATTCTTCGTTTACCTGCCCGAACCCGACGAACATCGTCTTGCTTTCACAATTTTCCCAAGCCTTGGTTGGCTGGTTAGCTCCTAACTAGAACGAAATCAAAGGGCAACGGTGGGAGGGGAGAGTCAAAGCCTCTTATTTCTGGATTATTCTTCAGTCGCGGGGGCGGTGAATTCCCGAGCATAAAATTCGATTCATTATCCGCGGCTGGTAAGACGACGAGCATAATGACGAGGAGGATAATAATAAGCCGGAAGGCGACATTATGAGCGAAAGAAGTGGAAGGCAAACCAGGGCGAAACGGCCAATGGCGAACGCTATTATACGCATCGACAAAGGCAGTTTGCAGTGATGCGCCCCGTTGACTTAATTACTTTCGTTTCCCGAGCAAGAATTACTTTCTGTCTCGGTTCTTTATAACTCGATCTGACGGCTATAAGTAAAAATTAATGCAATGGAAGGGGATGAAAGCTTTCGATCGCGTCTTAAGGTCACGCGGGGACTTGGAGGACACGAAGATGACGGGAACGAATGTAGCGCAGACAAATTAAATGGACGTCGAAGCTAGAGTAAGTACGTACCTACTACATGTTTAAATAAGTACCTTTTGCCATCCTTCTCTACTCACCGGAAGCTCAATTACCAGATCCCGTGAATGATATTTAATCGAGTGCCATTTAGATACTCGAAACGTTAACGTCACCATATCTGAACATTTCTTCTTCAATTCGCGACCTTTAATTCCTTTGCGATTTGAATAATGAAACGTCACTGATCCTGTCCATTTGAAATATCTCTATCCATTATTTGATAGGGAAAAGATGTAGATATGAACCGGGGTTGTAATATAATATACTTTATCTAAAATGTGAAAGTGTTTCTTTTTGTTCGTGCAAAAAGTTTTTCATGGTAAGATTAATTAATTTTTTTCTCATATGAATTGACGAATGTAATATGTTTGTTATAGAGAGTATAATTAGTCGTAAGGTTGAGCTTCAAAATGCTATATTTAGTTTTTGGAAATATCTCTCTCACGCCGAGATTTTTACGTTATTCTGGAAAAAGGCGGGAGGTGGCAATGTGGACCGCGGTGTTCCATATTACAAGCTCTCTTATTTCATCAAGTAATTCTTTCCCTTTTTGTTTCTAACTGTTTCACTATGTCACTTCTTATGCACTGGATGTGACAATGATGTTTTTAAATCTCATAAAGCTTTTTTAAATCTCATTAATGAACTATGATTTTTTTCTAAGAAAAGTTCATGCAATTTCTATGGTTCCTCATTTTCAAACTTTTTGGAATTTTTATTCTATTTTCAAAATTTTCAATTTTTGGGGCCTAAATAATTTTAAACTTTTACATGTAATTACTAGAAACATGAAAAAATTCTTTTAATGTTAAAATGCAAAATCCGTAAAATATCAACTATTTTTTACGTATTTTGTACCTCTTCAGCTCTGGGGTATTACCACCCCAATTTCTGAAACCATGTTTCTGACGAAATTTTGTAGAAATGCCAGAGCTTCAAAATAATGGAATTTTCATGCTAAAAAGCTATTGTTCATTATTTCAGATCTATAAGCTACCATTTCCACCTTTTGTTTACACAATTTTTACATTAATAATATGTGTTATTTATACCTTCTCCTCTATCTATTACAATTTTATTATACCCAAAGTTATTACATAACATGATATTTACTCTCCGTTTCCCTTTCACCTATCGATTGCAATTTCCACAACCCCCCTCTAAAAACTGGCCTAAAATATCTCGCAAAATATTAGGTTCAGAGCACTTGTAGTCTATTACTTTTTATCGTAAAAAAAATACATCACCTTACAACTTAAATTTTCGATAATATCTATGAAACATTTCTACGGAAAATTGCCATCCTACACCTAAACATCGATGGGCAAAGTACCGAGCACGTCGTTAGAAGTTACAAGCGAGCGAAATTGTCCGTCGATTCTGACTCGCTGTACAGAGAATCTGTGCAAAGACGAAACCGGCAGGATATAATAAATCCCCATTGGAACCCGCGTTTCCGTCTCCGCGGGTAATTTTCGGTCACGTCCGCCACTTCTTTACGATCGCAGGATATCGAATCTCCGCGAGATTTCCGGCGCGACGTTATTTCAACGATTTCGCGGTTTTCCAGACCGGATTTCAATGGCGTGGCTGGCCGAGACCGTAAATTTTTCAGCCCCCTCTGCCGCGACCCTCCAACCGGCGCACCACCGTCCACCCACGGTCCACCCCCCACCTTTCCACCGGCCAGAATTTCGCGCTGAACTTTCTCCATTCGTTTTCGGTTCATGGCAACGCGGAAGGAAGTGGTGCGTTTCAGTACCTTCGAAAGCACGTCACTTCCGCACGAAGAAACCGACGAGATTCCGCGTGCACTGTCCCAGAGTCCCCTAGGGTGGCCCAAGGCGTCGCAGGGAACAGGGAAATCGATGCGCGCGATAATGTGCCCGGACTATTCGCGATCCCGGGGAATTTACTCGATCAGAGATGGGGCGGGCACTGATACCGGAGGAATAAACTGGCAACTGTGATGTATTGATAAGCGGTGAACATTGCGTCGCATGACGTAACCTGCTACCAGCGGCTCAAAAAGTTCAGTTGCTTAAGGTAGGTTTTCCTATATGCGACTGGACGCAACGTCAAGAACTTCAAAGTCGATTTTCTTGAAAACGAAGCACAATATCAAAAAATTTTATTAGTTTTTGTCAACTTATTTACTTGTTATAAGTCGAAAAGAATTAGTAACTTTTTTTGATATCGCGCTTCATTTGAGAGAAAATCGAGATTGAAATTCTTGACGTTGCGTCCAGTCGCGCATAGGTCCCCTACTTTATAGTTGGATGCAAGAACGGCCTCAGGACTCTTAGGTCCTTTTTGAATAACGCGTAATTAGATTCCTCATTCTTTTCTACGTATTCACTGTAAATTTAATTGCCCTGTCTTTAAAATTGACAGAGATATAGTAGGTTTTGTGAATCGATGTTGACCAACTGACCCTAACTCGTATGCAACGAGGGAATATCCCAAAGCAGGAAATTTGAAAAATTTTGTAACTTTGTGAATTTGTAGGGAATTTTCTCCTGATTACAACGCACTTTTTGTTTGCTGCCCACAAGTCACTCTAAGGGAGTGTAATTAACCCCTGAAAATCCGGTTATTTTCCGATTTTGTGTTATAACTCATGAAAGGTAAAATATTTTTTACCAAATGATAGATCTAATTAAAAGAAGTAACTTTTGTCTAGAAACTTTTTTTCTAACTCTTGCAGTTCGCGAGTTATAACACAAAATTGGAAAATAGCTGAATTTCCAGGGATTTTTTGAATTTCCGGGTTCGGGATTTTCCCTTGTGAGCCAAGCATACATCAACCTGAAGATGACACGATCTATGACTATTTTTATGACCATATTTTTTTAATATTCTATATTTTTTCAAATAAAAACAACATTTTTTTCTATATTTCTTCATTTTATGCAAGAATGACTTCAAGGGGCTATAATTAAAATTAATGTCACTGATTAATTTCTTACATAATTTCGATTGTAATAATAAATCTACAAATGAGATATATCATGTTTTTACATATTATAGACAGTTTTACAACAACTTATATTACTTACGTATAAAAAATATCTAACTTCATACGCTTTGCAGATACCTACTTTTCCCAAATCTGACTTTTGGCACTAAGACCCTTCTTGCATCCAACAGTACAATTATAACAGCGATCAGTATATTTTCTGAACAGGTATATACAGAGTGATCCATTTAAATAAGGCCACCTAAGTGTGTCTTCCAATTGTGATAATACTCTGAAAAAAGAAACTTCGTTCGAAAAACAGAGGCTTTTTTGTGGTTATCGGAATTTTTTTAAAGCTGTTGAACGAATCGATTTCAAATTTGCACAGTAGATTCTAATAGATGGTACATATTGCATCATTGTAGAATTTTGCGAAATAATAATTGGTTACAAAATGGAAATGCCTTAATACTATACGTAGTCCACCGAAAGCTTGTAGAAAATATTTCGTTTTGTGATTGGCTTTGTGTTTTTATTATTAAATTCAGCTATTGTTCACTAGCAGCTAATTTGTGAATTTCAATTATAGCTGGTATTGTCGATGCCAAAAGTTAAGTAAGCCAATCTTAAGCAACTGCATGGTACTGCTTATAAGTCTATAGACCAACTCGTGGAATTTATATGCTTCTGCGTCCACGTTTTGATACCAACCACGTTGAAACTCGTCTGACTTTGATCGCAGTCACGGCCATAAACTTTGCCGGAGTCACGGTAAAGTTTGCAGCGAAGTTTACTTTGTCCCCGGTTGCGCATTTGGCACTTTCCGTGTTGTTCAAACGTAGCCTCAAAATGCCGCTAAACGAACTCCACTTCAACTATTCGAAACAGCAGCCTGGCTTGTTGTGAGTCGTTCCTGAATAATTGGATAAATCTTAGTAAACTCGATCCTTCTGTCAGCTTCGTTTTCAAATTTTCTTCAATCTGTCTGCTAACATAGAGAAACTATCTCTTGGTATTATAAATACAAATATACGTGGGTAGGTATTTTAAAAAGATTTTACAAATCACACAAGAAATCTAAAAATGATTCACAGAGAAAAAGAATAATCAAACTTATTTGAACAATGAAAACACCTTCGCTTGTAAGAAGTATTATGCATATTTTGCAATTGTTCTCTCACATGAGAATGAACACGAAATTTTACATAGTTGACTATGAAAACATACATTTTTTAAAATACCGATTACCTACACAAGAAAAAAATTACAATTTCTCCGCACTATTAAAGACCTATTCTACTTTGTTGGTCGAAAAAGAGACATATATTCATGAATTTTTTTCAAGAACTAATGTACGAATTTTAATGTTTCTTTTTGTGAAATGTTTATTATTCCTCACTGTATAGAAATGTATTTTTCATAATTCCAAAATATAATTTCAAACGTGTGGCTTTAAATCGCAATGTTTGCGCCTCTAAATTGTTCTAATAAATATTTAACAAAAAGAAAACATTAAAATCCGAACAATAATTCCTGAAAAAATCATGAAAATAGGTCTCTTGTTCGACAAGCAAAGTAGAATGGACCCTTAATACTACAGACAATCGTGAACTCCTTAACGCGACGCAGTCGAGCAAGCAAACAAGAATAAATTTTTTTTCGCGCCATGAAATTTGCATAAACCCTCCCTTGCCTGCACAAACAGCTGAGTCTGTTTATGCAGCTATTAGTTTCACTAATTTCGGCCGTCGAAAATTCCCATTTCATAATTCATTAGCCCCGTTATAGCTGTTTGCTCGGAGCAAAGTATACCCTGCTCTGATCGTCAATTTTTCAATTTCCTACTATCACACGCCTCGCTTCCCGTTACGTTTAATCACGTCTTTTAACCGCCGCTTAATAATCTCGCCTCTTCTTTATTTTCACAACGTTCTGCTGTCCAATTACCAGCGATAAGCAATTTCCTATCGCAACACTTTCCTCCAATATAACGTAATTTTATTACCAAAACGCGTATCTATGTTTCAACTCTCCCTACCTTCCCAACCCTCGCTCTGATCCGCGATCCAATTAGGCAGGCCACCAATTTTATTTCTTGGCCAAAGATCCGCCGTCTCAGATCCTTCTTACCGAAATTACTAATATCCGGCTCGGTACACGGTAGGGATTACAAGATGGAGCAATCAGCTCTGCCTTGCCATACTTTTTATTCGGGCTGAAACACAAAGTGACCCGTAACTGGCGGTGCGGCCCGAAAGCTGGTGATTCCAGATGAAAAAATATGTCGAAAATTTAGAATAACATCTCTCGATTTGAGACTTTAAGCACGCATGAGAATTTGCAGAATATAAGAGTGAATGAAGATGAATAAGAAACGAATCGTTGTATAAAGATGGATCGAAATTGTAGTGTTTTATTTCGAACGGACCTTTATTTTCTTTGAGCTTCTATGAATACTTGTTTTAAAAGAAACAAGTCTATAGTAGTCTTATATATTATAGAAATGGAAATATAAAATTATGTTTACGAAACAAGATGCACATCAATTTTTGGCAAGAAACTTCCTACACTTATGCTGTGTCTGGAATTAATCTTCGAGTTACACTAAGAAAAGAATGTACCTACTCTGAAGCGGAGTTGGGCAAATTTTATTTTGAATAACGAATAAAGCCGCAAAATTTATTCTTGAATAAAGAACAACGATTTTATTCGACCTAAAATTATTCGCGAATATCGATAAAATCTGTAAAAAATTTATGCGATATTTTCTTCGAATAACGTCCAATTCTGCTTTGAAGCAATAATGTCAGTAATAACTATTCTGTCTAATTATAAATGCAAATTACATAATAAATCTAATTTCATACCGTTTAAAGAAGTTACACACACGAAAGATAGAGAACAATATGCATAAAAAATTCTAATATCGTCAGAAGAAAATGTCACTACCCTTCGCAAAGATTTATTCCCTTAAACTCGGTGTTAAATGAGCTCCAATATATTCAGTTAAAAATTGTTTTTAGAGCGCAGACATTACTTTTACAACCACCGTTAAAAATCAAATCACACAGTGGTTTGAGAAATTCCAATCAATAAGAGTGAAAAGTAAGAAAGTTAAGGGGATCATGGGGAATGAGTCTCAAAATAATGTTACTTCCGTCTGCTGCAAAGAGATAACTCCCCACGTAACCAGGTTTCACTTTTCCCCTGTTCCTTTTCTCGCTTTCCCTCTCCGCCAAAGGGGGAGAAGACAGACCCTTCTCACCAGGGGCGCGAAAGAGTTCTTTGCGGTTGTGAATTAAGTCGTAATGAAGTACAGAGTAAAAGGCCGGCGAGTTTTCTCTCTCGAGTGATTTCATCCCCTCGGTCTGTCCTCTCCTTCTGTGCGAACGAACACGACGGAGAATGTTTTTCCCGATGCTTCGAAGAAAGTTTGTTAAGGCGATAACGTTGTTTCTTTCGGCACTGGCTCCAGTGTCATCAATTTTTTCGCGCCTGAGTGTTAAAAGCTTCTACAGAATTCTATCGTCATCCCTTCAGAGACTTAAAAAAAGATTCGTAAAAAAGGCTGTGAAATGAAATTGTGTGCTTTCTGTTAATTTTGTCTATTTTTACATGCGTGGAGTATCGATGCACAGGGTTACCTTCTCTGGACGCTGCGGTTATAAAATAGAGAACTTAAGGGTAGAAAACAATATATAGCAAAGTAATTTCGAAACTTGTAATTCATACAATTCTACAAATTATAATTGTATCAGCATGTAGCGTTAATTTAAAGTATGGATCTAGTCACTAGTGGAAAGTCACACTACAATGGGTTAAATGTAAATAAGTAAGATAAGTAAATAAGACGAATAGAAATTTCTTTGCGTCAAATAAAGTAAATAGATACATTAATATATTCACATATATTAACAGTCTTTTCCAAAATAAATTTCGCAATTTAGTTCAAAGGGGAGGAGAAGTAGAAAGAACACACAAAAAAGAATTTATGAAACGAAATAGGCATTTATTTAGGAAATAAATGAAACAAATGAGAATAAACGAAGCAAAAATCTTAATATATAAAGCAGAAAGCTTCTATATGTTTGTGTGTTTGTCTGTTGCCTAAAAACTTTCAAACGATAAACTCTGAGATCATGAAATGTGCCTCAGCTTATTATGCTTGACTAATCCAGATGAATGTGACCATTTTCACAAAAAAAAACTAAAAAATTTTTTTTATAAAATCAGAATCTAAATTTCGGGCGAAGCTGAGAAGTAAAGCTAGTATTTTATAAACTGAAATACAACTGTGTCGTGAACTACACTTGAAAGATCGTTAGTTATAACTTCTTTACTTAACATGGTACAGAATATTGAAATTATAATTTCTTTAAAGATTATATTCCAAATTTACTATGTTCGTTTGAATTAATCGGTCGATCATTATTGCTAAGTAGACGGTTCTGCTGTGTTTCCAGCAAATAGAAGTATCTACTATGCAAAGCTCGAAGCCGCTTGTAAAGTATCGAGTTACAACTGTGCTTAAGTCCCGCGACGTAATTAGCGATAATTATTATTGTGGTCGACGAAAGTAGAAAACAAGAGCGCCACGAAAGAAGAGACCAAATGCCACTTCTACCATCGTTACAGAATCCACGCAGCCATTTGACGTCGTTACGTCAAAGCTGCGAACGTACTGTTAAACGACATTGCACTTCGTGTGTTGGTTATTTGCCCAAATGACGCGGATTCTTAAAAAATTGCCACTGAATTAACTTAACTCCTGTAACTCGACTAAATGAATAACAAATTAAAGAAGTTTCTTGCGCATTTTCTAATTTAACAAGATTTACAGTTTTGAAACCAAATTACTGTTTCAGCTAAGTAGTTCTAATTAATTATTATGGGAAATATTCTTATGTAATGAATGGTTACAATTAAATTATATTGTGTTATTATAATAGGTTTTACTATTGTGTAAAATCGGTTACGGTTTATTTATCTTTCTAAGGGTGTGAACTGAACCATGTATCACCTATAACAGAAATGAAAATAAATATTAACGATTTTAATGTTTCGCGTGATTCAAGGTGTACTTTTATGCAAAGTTGCTTACAGCCTCGTGTGAAAAGGCCCTGAACCTCTGTCGACCACAAAAGAAAAACATAGATAGAGCCACGAAAATCACCAAGAATGAAGAGGCTATTCTCGTTAGCCATTCTCGTGAATTACCTCAATTCTCGTTAAGCAAATAAGCAAAATATGCTTCGAAAACTACAACGTACTAAAACCTTCCTTGTATAATAGCATTATACTTTGGTTATGGCTTGCAGATTCCATCGAATTGTTTCCAGACCTGTGTATCTGGAACAGCGTTGCTACAATCACTGGAATGTTTCCTACGTCCCGCATCGATGATTAAATATTCTTTAATCATCCACACATATTAAACATTTACACATTGGAATTATAAACTGTAATCGTGATATTATCAACATGTCTATTCAACAACGAATTAATTTTCTTCCAGCACAATAAAATATCGAAAACAATAATTTGATGGAATGCTGGGTCTGAAAGGGAAAACGTCTTTCCTTTTGTTACATTTTTTTTACTTCTACAGATCTCGTTATTCCTAATTCATTGTTTAACAACGAACTTAAGCATTGTATATTTCTGGTAATGTAATCGTGGGCGTACCCAAGGTGGGGCAGGGCTGCCCCCCCCCCCCCCGACACAGGAAAAAAATAATAAATTAGTCGTTCGTTCAAAATTAAATTAATTTATCACAAAATAAAAATAAATTAAATTGTGAGGTAATGCCGCATTTCTTTGTCTATTCAATTATACGTATTTATTGATTCACTATTTATTGTCCCTCCCTGAATGAAATTCATTATTTATTCTCCCTCTCTCAATGGAATCCTGGCCACGCACCTGAACTTAACCCTTGTCAACACACTCTGGGAGCCACTCATAAACTAATTTTGATTTTGAAGCTCTGTGACGCTTTCGTTTTTGAGTTACCTCTAGAAACCGATTTTTTTTTAATTAAGACAACTACCTTAGGAAACTTTATACACAAAAAATAACGTCATACTCGGATTCAGCACCACAAAAAACATACAGATGCTAGGTTTTAGCCAATTATTCTGAAAGGATTTTTCCGTTTTTCGCATACGCCTCAATAACATGAATAAAATAGGTCCATTGCAGATATAATTTTCAGGATTTCTTAGTTACTATGAGTACTTTCAAAAAATATATTCCAAATCGGGAAACTCCATTCACTATAAGTGAATGTTTTCTTGTGAGAAGTATTTTTATTCCGAAGTTTTATTATACTTTCCAAGTGTCTCTTGCATAATAAGTTACGAACAGTGAATAATATTTCAGATGATAAATACATACACGTAGCGGTTCAGTGTGCAAAATTAGCATTATGATATCATTTCTCCAATTAAATAGTACGCATGTAATATTGCTCGAAGAATATTAGTATTTATTACTTAATACATAAGTATACATAATGGCCATTATTGCTACCCAACAATCAGTATTTCGTAGCCCCACTGTCGCTCTCTCAAATTCCGCGAACAAATGTAAAAGCAACCAAATAAAAACACTTCTTCAAGCAACGGAATTTAGAAAGTACCTACAGAAGGACGAAAGAAATTCACGGAATGTGCTGAAAACAGAGGATCGTTTGCGTGCCGCGTTAGAGTCTCTCCTAATGAACTCCACGCGATTAACATAATATTCTCACTTGCCTCGCACGATAATGATTGCCTTCCTCCGAAAAGGAATTAAAAAGACCCGAAGAATACGAAGCCACACAGCGAAACGAAAAAAGAAAAGTAAAAAATAAGGAAAGAATTATAAAGAACACTCGCTGCACATCCCCTGGTGGCAGGAAGCTGGACGTGCACAGGCTGCAATTTGTATTGCAGCGAATTTAATTGAATTGATAATGGGATTACAATGTAACCACGTCCAGCTGTAGGTTTGGAGAGGACACTGTAATCATGGCTACAACTCACGTTGATTCATAGCGATACCGAGCCGCGGGCGATCAAATTGTAGTTGCGAAATTTCACAAATTTCGGTCATCTAGTTAGCCCCGTCATTTATTTTCCCTCCGCCTTATGGCCCTTTCATTCACTGGTTAGCTTCTATTTCGCGAAGGGAAGCAAACGAAAGCTGGTCACCCTGATTACAGGCGGACACAAATCACTCGGCCACCTCCGCACCATCTCCCTTTTATCTCTGATTCCTCTGCCTCCCTCTGGGAACTACATTTTTTTTCGCGGGGAAAAGAACGCCCGCGAAAGTGCAAATTTTCAAAAGGGTAGGCAGGGACGGCTGGTAATTTAATCATCGACCGTAATATTACCGTGTTCTCGTTACCGCAATCTCGTAAATCGTATCCCGTCGGAATGCCGTAACGCTGACCATCCCCCTCTCCAGCTACCCCCATCATCCCCTTTTTCTAGTTCTTCCTCTCTTATTTGACCCCCTCCCCTTTTGCTCCCCAAATCGACGAAATTAAATTTTCATCCCGACCTCTTCTTTTCTATCCACTCTCTCCGCTCGTTCCGAATTTTCGTCCTTTTTCTTCCCGTTGCTCTCCGTTTCCCTTTTCCCGCCTTTTTTTTATCGAACACGAGTCTCGCCAATAGTCGCAACTTGTATTAAGTTTCCTTTTCACAATTTCTTTTACTTGCTTTTTCTGACTATCGGTTTGTTTGTTCTGGAGCATCGTGGAGTACTAAGATTGACATTTTGTCGTGTACTTCTATTCTATTTCGTGTGGCGGTACAGTGAAATGTGGGTGCATCGATCGTGTTTTATCTGCGCGAGTGTACCTAAATATGTATTATTCATTTGCATTATGCTAACGTGGTGTAATGTGTTACGATAGTTAGTGAAGAATGGATTTGAAGTCAATTGGTGGCTTAATTGCAAACGGTGGGTAAGAAGATATCATCGGGGCAGCTTAAGTTCTGTTCAAAAGTATCCAATCGTTTTAAGGTAACGCCACGATGATAAGCAAAATAGTAGGATGACTTTGGTGGCGATTTTAAAGAAATTTATGAAGTTTATTTTAAAAAAAATTGACCCGTTACCCGATTTAACACGGAAATTATTTGCGATGTTTCCAAAATAAAAAATCTAAAAGAATAACCTATGATCTAATCTAGGACGTATGTAATGTATATTCAAAAATTCATTGAAATCCGTACAGCCGTTTAGGCATGAAAGGGGGACAAACAAACAGACAACGTGTCACTTTTATATATTAGTAGGAATGTAACATAGAGGACATACGATATGTATAAAAACGAAAAAAAGCTTCTTTAGATCTTTTGAATAAAAAATAGTGGCACGATAGCCGCACAACAGATACGTATTTTCCATTTGAATGGATACATTGTTTATTCCGCGTTGGAATTTTTCACGTCCACACCGCTGGACCTAGAACAAAAAGACAAAATGTTGTGTAATCTACACAGTAAATACTAGAAAAGTGCCCATGATTTTTGCAAAATATTGAAATTTTCTTTATAAAAAATTTTCTAGCAAGAAAAGAATTATTTTCAAATGTTCGCTATTACTTAAAAAATCATTATTTATTTGACTTTTTAATTTCTTGATTGAGATGACTTTTACTCACTCTATTTATTGGCTTTTACAATTCACCATAGATTTCTGAAATGAAACGTGTCTTCTCCAGATCGTTACCCCTCCTCTTCCTCTAATTACATCGACAATAACGAGAGTAGTTAGAGCTTTTCATTATCAGCCAACACTTAGAGTTATCAGTTCCCGTAACGAGCGGACGGATGTTACTCTATCGCGGGGCAATCCTTTTTTATCGCTGGCCACGCGCGAAGATCGATTAGCCTACCAGGGAACAATATAGAGCACATATGTATAACATGTACCAACCATCTTGATAGCGTACTAAGCAAGAATATTAACCAGGAAGACCAACGAGAATTCATTAATAAAAGAACGTAATGATAGTCTGGAGCCACTGTGGCCCATTAACTGGAACGTTACAGTGATGAATCGTACTCGCGCACTTCCTTTTGCTTCACTTCGTCGATTTAATTTACGAGAACATATTATTTGCCTGGCTCTTCCTTGTTTTATTCAAATAGCTACAGATTAATGCGTGATATTCTAATTTCTCCGAATTAATACTGTAAGCACTCGGCGCGCAGAGTACACATGTATTTACAAGGTGTTCCAGAACTGTAGGTTCAAAAACGGCGTAACAGATCTCGTAACAAGTAACAAATTCGTAGTTTATAGTTCTTCACAGTTCTAGATATATTGACTTCTTTAGTGAAAAGATTCTTTAATCCAGCTTTCAATTTCTTTTATAATATCTCTAATTCAATATTCTCTTTCATCCCCATCAGATGGCGCTGTGGAGTCCTCTTCTGTTTCGACATGCGCAATAGACACCTCACTACTGCTTTGTATCCCTACATATCCTTAACATTCTCCTTTTTATCAAGAAGATTTATTCAGAAGAAGCAAATAATCATTCGAGGGAAAGCAAGCGAAATATAATTCATAAATATTCTCAATATTTCCATTTTATATACTCTTCATAATGTGGAGGTTCTTGAAGAATGCCACTGTTGGACAAAGTCCAGAAGATGGATAATATTCTCGTGGAAACGGGGTAGAAGATCGTTAGGCGTTACATCGATCTTCCATTGAAATATTTTCAGGATTGCTCAAGAGCCGTCGCAGCGACGCCGAGAAGATGGGTATTCGATCGTATTCCGGCCGTCTTGAACGTAACGATGTTTCCTGGCAGTGCCTTAGCTCCTTCTATTCCTCGAATCTCATCCGTGACAAATCTCGATCTCGTTTCTCAACCACCTGTGGAAAGTGACGCTTTCCTTCCTCGGACAAAGTCGTAGAAACGACCACTTCCGGCGGGGCTGACGCGCCTTCCAGCCTGCTGATTCTTCCAGATGGGCCATTCCACGCCAGATCGATCACTTCTTGCGCTCGACGCCGAGGGATTTTGATGAAATTGAAATATAACGAAGTCCGTGCGAAATTAGGAGGATTTAAGTCATCAACTCGCTCGTTTCGAATTTCATTAAAATTCTTATTCCTGAAACTACCAACCTGACAGAATTCGTTATTTTATTTTAATCCCCTGGAAGAAAAAACTCAAAATTTCGCTGCAATTCAGAAAACGATTAGAAGAGGATAGATGACGTCAATTGATTCATTCGAGGCTTGTCGATCACGGTGGCTCGTTCTCAAAAAAATTTCCCCGATTGCCTCGTCATCTTGCTAATTTGGAATTTCTATAAAAAGTACAGCTCATTTATACTATTAACAGAACTATGGACTGAATTTTTTCACCTTTTAAGTGGTGCTCTCCGTATTTCAAACGCTACTAAATATAATATTTATTGTATGGAAATATTCAAGACTTTAGCAACATTCGAAACACGAATCTTGGAAGAGCTACGATCTACGAGGACCGTACAATTCACCACAAACCATCCAAATAGCCACAACTTCCGGAGTGCAATTCGGCACAAAGTGGCACAACGTCGCGCATTGAAATTACACAGTGGAGTGCATTAACTACATTCCCCATCAGGACAGTTGAACGGAACGCGGCAAGCAGGACATCGCGCCAATTAAACGTACTTATCGTGACAATTACACGTAATCTTGATAGCGACTTGACGCCCGAAGTACCTTAAGCTCACCGACGCGACGTTTCAGCCACCATAATCCGTGCTAACGAAGGATTAGGTTAGTTTCGAATCCCTGCACTTTGAACATCCTCGCCTTATCCCCCACACCATCGACCATCCATTTTACATCGCCTCGCTGTCTTTGTTTAAACATTCATTGCAGCGACCACACGATTCTGTGCGAAAGTGTATGAACACAAGCGAAGAATGTCAACGGAATTCGCCATATTAGGTGGAGATGCAGTTATGGACCCATATATTGTAATTTTAAATAGGGCAGTTTTTAAGAGTATGACTTGGAATAGGTGTTAAGAGGATATTCTAAATTCTTTAGAAACTCATTAATTGTCAAGGAGGTCATTCTTCGCTAAAAAATAAGTGGAAAATGTAGAACAGTGATTTCCAACCGGGGGGTCGCGACCCCCAAGCGGGTCACGATGTGTTTTCTGAGGGGTCGCCACGGTTTTTTTTTTAAATATTATTAAGTTAGAATTATAATCTGAAATACTCATTTTTAATATGTTTTCTTTACCTTATTAAATTTACCTTACTTTATACAGAGAGAAGTCGCAGTTTATTTGAATATTTTAAAAGGAAGTCACGACTCAGAAGAAGTTGGGAGACACTGATGTAAAACAACAGTGTTTGATTTGGGGTTTTGTTTTTTACAAATTCATTTAGATTCTTCTAATCCATCGCTTGTGTTTTTCATATTTATGTAAGTCACAATTCTTTTCTGATCGCAGTGCAAATAAAATGGTAAAGGAAAAAATGCAAAACGATTTGCATGAAACGTGTGCCAAACGATGTAGGTTTTTTTACGTATAGGTATTGCACGTCATAAACCTAACTTAAAAATTGTCCAAGATGGAGCTGCACCCCTCTTGCTTCAAGGTCTTCAATTACACTCAAATAATAATACTCAAACGCTACCACATTCAATGAATATTCCCGACGACCATTGGGATCTCCACCTATAAAATATTCGACTATTCCCAGCCCCAATAGACGCACAGAAAACGTGTTCACCGAATTCAAGGGAACCGTGAAACCACGGTATCCTCGAGCGCTGAATTCAGGCGAATTCCCAAATAATAAATTATTCTTTACACGCTTATAAGGGAACCATATCCACCCATTACTGGAGGGAAAGCCCCGATACTCGCGGCGGTACCAGACGGAAAGGAACGCGGGGTCCGAGCCGTGTCTGAGCGCTTATAACCACCGAGCTTATTTTCGCGGCGGTACGTGTTCTCCACGAGTGGGTGAGCACACGTAAGAACGGTTTCTAACGGTGCCATCCTGACTCTGGTCACGCACCAAGAGAAAAGGGGAGAAAGGAGAAGGGAAGAGCGAAGAGAGGAGGTGGGAGTGGGAAGGCGTTGTTAGAAGATAGAATCTCAAGCAACTCGTAAGGGGTAAACGAATCTTTGCGCGAGCCCCCGAGAGTTTCACTCTTTCTCCCCACCACCCAGCCCATCTTTCTCGTTTCCATTTCCACGGTGCGAGCCACCCTAATTACTTCGCGTTCGGGCAGTAACTACTTGTCTCAAATTAAATGAAACTGCTTGGCGCCGGCAAATTTCGTTGGTCATAGAAAAGTCGCATCAAAAGGCACCTAAAGGCGTTCGCTCGAACTAAGTATCATGTAAGTGCTTTGCGTAAACGAATGGGGAGGATTTCAGTTAAATTTTTATTGTAAATAGTGTAATAGGAGTAACTAGTGTACCTAATATAAATGGGAATACATGTAGGTACAAGATGTCCTTTAGAAGGATGGGCTCCTCAAGGGAACTGTTGTGGGAGACAGTGGCGCACTAAGGATTTAAACTTGGTAGGAGCCGAGTTGAACGGAAAAAAATATTTTCAATGCAAATTCAATAAATATAATTAGGTGACTATAAAAATTTATTTGTAGGATAAAATCCAGTTCTCTTTTCTGTTTACAAAGCTCTTGAATTACTTCAGTCGCGGTTACATTAATCTCCTTTTCCTTCTTCTTTGGGGGGAGCCCCGGCACCCTAGGTGCGCAACTGGTGCGAGATAAAATAAAGTGGAAAGATGTCCCATTAACATATTGTCCATTAAAAAATAATTAAAACAGACTTCAAAAAATAAAAATTCACTAAAAAGTAAATAATAATTTTTCCCTTATTTAATCTACAACTCTCAATCTTTTAAGATGGCGCCAGATTCACACAGTGCAATTGATGAGGCGCCGACATAAAAAAGAAAAATTTTTTCGCTTTTTAGTGCATTTTTTTGAAGACCTTTAATTTTTTTTAATTTGATGGTTTTTTTAAATAATAATAATTGGGTGACAATAGTCTTTATTAACCAGAACTGGCGAAATATTGGGCAAATATTGATGCGGTACGGGATGGAACCACCGGGGGCATCGCCCTTTTTCGAAAAAAAGATCATCAAAATCGGTCCATATGCTGAGGTGTTATGCGGAAAACATAAAAAAAATGTCATACGGGTCGAATCTATAACTTCCTCTTTTCTGAAGTCGGTTAAAAATAATCAATTCATCCCCCCCCCCCCTCCCCTCCTCACAGGTAAACAGAGGTGGCTAAAAGAAAGTTTAAAATTCATAATTTTACGTTCCTGCGTAACAAACATAATACATACTAATAAGCAGGCTTCACTTATTATCTTGATATTGCTGGTCTATTTCCCAATCCCTCCAATATATTGGACATAAATGTTAAGATATAATTATTTTTTAATGTCGCTATCGTAATTTTGTTACCGTTCACAGTTGCAACTTTCTTTTGACAACTGTACATGGTACCTACACCTAGATACACAGTTCTGTTATAAATAGGTACACGGTAATGGTGGATGGTTCTAGTGTTAATGGAGATGTACGTATAGGTTTTCAAAGGGGTGCTGGTTGAGGGGTAAGTTACGCGCGTAGATATGTAAACGAAGGAGCGCAGCTCGTCACAGACCGCAGTCTGCCACGTAGCGAAAGGGGAGACGTTTTGGCGGCAAATCCGCAGAGGCGGGTATCGCTGTTATCTGATTTCTATGATTTGCACGGGCTACCTACGTATGCTTACGGAATACGCGGTAACAACGCTGGCGCCTACGTGGTGCACAGTTAACGACCCTTTCTAACGACCGAGAACGGCTACGTGGACACCTCGACGCACGGGACCCTGATTCGGTGTCCCACCGGCGAGGATCTTTCTCTTTGTCGTCCTAGCAGGATGTAACCAACTCGAGACTGCGAGCGGAGCCTACGCCGCGAACTCGATGTAACGACCTACCTTTGAGCAGACATCGCTGGGCTCCCATTAAAACTGCAATTTACAGGATTACATTTGTAAAGCTTTGAGGCAATTAAATCGTTTTGTTGCTGTAACTCGGTGTTAAGGAATTGAAGAAGGTTCTGTTTTGTTGTTTTTAGGCAGAATGTGCGAGTGGAAGTGATAACAGTGTTTCCCAATCTTTTTTTGAGCCGCGACCTCTTTTTATAATATTCAAATAACCTGCGCTCCCCCCCCCCCCCCCATGTAAGGTAAACTTAATAAGGTAAAGAAAACACATTAAAAAAGGTATTTTAGAATATAATTTT
Organism: Andrena hattorfiana; assembly: GCA_944738655.2. Taxonomy (NCBI): domain Eukaryota; kingdom Metazoa; phylum Arthropoda; class Insecta; order Hymenoptera; family Andrenidae; genus Andrena; species Andrena hattorfiana. The sequence continues at coordinate 11,377,439 of OX122893.2, read as the reverse complement.
AGCTTAATAATATTTTATTATCTTAATACATAATTTAAATATACTTATAGATATTTAATATATTTAATTATCTTATTTAGTGTGATGATTGTGCCTTCATCTGGGTAGCCAGCTTTTCCATTTTTCATTTATGAAAAAACAGTGTTGCATAATCATGCATAATAAATATAACACAATATTAATAAATAGAATATGTCAATGTAAACGTATTAAAATAAATATGTGCTAAGGATTGTCAACTAAATCTCCTTGGGTATCGCGACCCACAGGTTGGGAACCACTGTGCTAAGTGAATATAAGATTGTATAAGTACATACAATGTATGTACAGTGGCGACAAAAGTTTTCGTGCACTACGTTTGTAATAATTTATCCTGCACTCTTTCTAACATAGCAGTAAGTACATAAGAATGGAATATGTACCCAGTCTTTTCAATCATGGCCATTATCCAGTTTTTCGATTGTTTTAAATATAAGCTGTTTTAATGCTACTTTTATTGACTACATACATATAGATTTTTAGTCAACTGTCAGCTACTTCGAGCATTTCAATTACGTCAGTTAGAATAGTGAGAGGATAAATTTGTTCACTTCGTTTAGTGTGAAAAGCCCGTTAGAAAATATAATAGTACATAATATGTATATACAGTATCTTTTTTCATTAATTTTTCCAACAAAAGGAAATACCTTAAAGCCTCTAGCTTAAAGCCTACCAAACCTTAGATTTCAATTTTAATTTCACAAATATTTAATTCTCTCAAAAAAAAATACAAGCAAAATTGAAATACTGAAAAAAAATTCAATACAATAACCACTTACAAACTAAGTAACTTTCTCCCTTATTATTTTGTATCAAAAATAAAATAACTTCAATTCAGTACAACAAGAAACAATGCATGAGATATCCTAAAACTGTACCTTAACAAGTCACGCGTTCTGCAAAATGCCCACTGCCCACCGATTCTCGTCGATCGTAGGCGGGTAAATCGATTGTGACGCGCAACGGCGTCCCGTTATCGCATGCACGCCACCATTTCTAATCTGACATTCGACCGTGTCACTTGCGAAAATCGGAGTGCTCGCAATTAATATTCATTCGTAATTGTTAATTGAACAGCGGATAACCAGCTGCGGGCATGCAGCAACCTCGGAACTCTCTGCCGCGGTCGTCGAGGCCGCAATATAACGTCACTCGACTCCGCCGTGGGATTCGACCGCTTTACAATTACAATTAACGCCTCTAAACAGATCGAGCCGCCTGTGGCCGTCCATTGCATGTATATACTCCCACTGCTTCTGCGCTGGCAAAATATCGAAACGATTATACGAAACACTCTCTAATTTCGCACACGTAGTCCCAATTTTCATTTCTCAACCCTTTTAGTGCTGTCGAGGAAAGTGCACTGACCAGTGGCACACTCAGGATTTAAAATTTGTGGGAGCCGAGTTGAAAGGATAGAAATATTTTTAATGTAAATTCAATAAAATCCATTAGGTGATTATAAAAGTTTATTTAAAGAATAAAATCCAGTTTTTTTTTAATTTTACAAAGTCGTTTAGGGCGGAGGGGGAGTTTAGGGCCCCTTACCTACCATTTGGGAGAAAAATCAACTCCGAGTTTGCATCTTTTTGAAATTTTGTATATGGACCTATTTACTTACATTCTATTTATTTAAGATTACATCAGAGAAAAAGCAACGAATCTTTTTTTTTATCATATTAAAATATATATAAATCAATTTACCCTATGTGTTACAGTTTTCTTTAAAAAAGTGCCTAAATTTTTGAAGTAGTTACACGAGAATATAACTTTAATATCAGCTTCCATAGGAGAATATTACAGCTTGAATGATTTAAATGGAAACACTTGAATGCCTGTATTGATCAGGACTGTACGAAACAACCTTCTCGCACAAATCGTTTGGAGGAGAGCCAGCATCCATTTTTCAGTTCACTTTTCGGTCTAAAAAAACAAGCTGAATACAAAGTCAGCCATCGTCGAAAGTAGTTTGCTGACAATTCATGCGACAGCCGTGCCTGTTTACTAGAAAGATAGAAAGCTTATTTTTTTCAATGGTAATAGCCCATCAAATGTTTTCGTTCAATTCTACGGATTTTCCGACATGAAACATATTTTCAGAGATACCATTCTGTAATCACAATTGTGTAAATTACTCTTCGTTGCTGAGTTTTAATATTTAATTGGATTGCCTCCATGGGCCGTATATATTATTTCCTACTATTACAGTTGCACTAATTGCAATGTTGATAACATGCTGAATGCTCTAGGTTTGCCATTTTGCAATTTCAAACGCGTATACCTACTATAATAAATGAGTGAGCTTACGTGGCCTCCAGTTTTTATTTTTTTATTCCATGGTCCTTCGTAAAATTAGGAAAATAAAAATTGGGCATAATTATGTTATAACAACGTGTTCGTATAATGAAAAGTGAATTTCATGTGACACATACAATGATTAATTCTGTTAAAGTGTGACACATAAAACGATTAATTTTGTTAAAATGTAACGCATAAAGTGATTAATTTTGTTAAAGTGGACTTCTCGTATTTCGCTAAAATACTCTGTGGTTAATAAAGTTACGTGATAAATGCTTTAATCTGCACTCTGATATTCTGATCCAGAATTTATTAGACGAGTTGGAAGCATAATTAAATTATACAGCGCTCGTATTCGTAACTCGTCGCCCCGTCACTGTACAAGTATAAATAACGTAATCTCTCAGAAAGCTGTACTTTGCAAACAATTACGATATCGCTTAGATACACGAGAAAAATCGATAATCGTTTGTTCCTAATTTCATCGACAAAACTGAAACGGCACGACAACGAAATCTCATCAAATTTATTAATTCCACGAAAGAGAAATGTTAATCAAATTTTACGGGTTAAATCTGTCGTGGGTTGTTTATGCCCGCATAAACCAGTCCAATTATCGTGAAAGCTTTAAGCGCGCCCGCCTAGTGGATTACCTTTGCACGTGAGCGTACTCGAAGAGCGTGCTTCTCACGTCGATACGTTGGAATCTCGCCAAATCTAATTTCAAAACTAAAAATCATGTATACCCCCTTTGACGCGATAGTTATTTAAAAAACAGAAAAAGAGTTCTACCTCGGAGCACAGCACTCTAGTCGCTGAAAATTCTTGCGCATGGTTTCAATTACACCCCCTCCCCCCGATGCTTGTCTATTTAATTACTCTAAAAGCATAGAAGTTCTTTCAGTAATTAAACAATTTTCGCACGCGTATCTTTCAACCCCTTTACATAACAATTTCACTCTTATCGAATATCCAAATTAAATCCAAAAACGGGCCCCCCTGAAGAACTATTTTATACTTTTCGAGTGTCTAAATCAGCTTCCTCCCTCCGTAAAAGAACAAAATTTCCTTGAAATACTACAATACTTCGCAGAGCTACGATAGGTATAACGAGACGACACGTTTCTACCTGCCTGCTGAATAATATTGGTCCAATGATTCTGTGCGGGTGGGGGAGGGGGGTTGATTCGAACAGCGTGGGGTTCCTTTAACGTTTGATGACCCGGAGCTCTTCTTCGCCGTGGGATCGTCAACATGATTAAACCATTCCACGGACCAATATTCGCCGGGAGCAAATTTGCCCGGGCAACAGTTTTGCATTCCAAATCGTCGGGGGGGCTGACTTGCCGCGTAATGTAGGCCCGCCGTCGTGTAAACCCAGCATAATGAAATCCGTGCCATTAGGCCGGCCAATGGGGTAAATTCTCCTGGTCGCGCAAACGTCGGTTTCCCGCTGGCCTGCTGCGAGCCACCCCCTTCCCCTATTCGATTTCGAATCGAAATCGAATAGAGCCGTGCTTCTCGACAATGCCCCGGAAAATTCACTCTACGTAGCCACGTGTATACGTGTTACGTGTTATCGTGCACCCTTCCCGGCGATGAAACGAACGCGCGCGAGGATCCACGGAAACGCCTGTTTCTTCCTCGCCTGAAAGTGTGCGCGCGTTACATACCATACCGGGACGAGGGGGATGTAACTTGTTTACCTTTTCCCTTCATCCATCGATCCACTTCCCTTCTTCTCGGCCTTTCTTCGCCACGTAATTCGATTTCGACGCGATAGCATGCTTCGCTTTTAAATAAGACTGGGTGCTTGTTGGTTTTATTCTGTCTTCCAATATTCGTGTAGCTCGAGTATTCGAAAATTATATATTCTTTCAATAGGCTGTACTGATCATTAAAAATAGGAAAAATTAAGTACTTTTAATTTTTTTCTACAGGGGTTAGCTTTCAATGCTTCATAGTATCAGTAGAATACGATGCATGACTGAAGTACTTTAGGGATTTTTGTGAACTTGAAGTATGATGTAGTCCACGTGAAATTAGTGGGGGTTTAAGTCATCATTTTATTGGTTTCGAATTTGTTTAAACAATATAGACGGTCCAAATGTGCAATGATAAATTCTTGTGATTCCCGAACACCACTATAAGTCACTAATTCAATGATATTGAATTATACAGCACAATTTCTTGCAATACATTTCCGTAAACAAGAATTCCTTCAAGTACAAATGTCCCAAAACTTCATTTATAATCACGCATACTATAGCGTACTATAAGCGTACTATAATATATAGTATTGTAGATACTATATTTTTGTCTAGTGTAGTATATACTGCTAGAAAAAGATATAGTAAGTAAAAATACTATGATAAAATTCTACAATTCGTACTTATTTTTTTAACAATCAAACATCACAACTTTAATTTGCGAATTTAAACTTTTGAACGCGACTTAAATAAAGTGTCATCTATGATCTGTTTGTCAAAATTTATATAAAATACTTTCATACTTTCTCTCTATTCCCCCCACTTCAGTTTTCACAGAGAGGATTTTTTTCTACGATGAACACGAAGTGGCGGAAAGACAGAACAGAGCAAGTCTATCTCTAATAAAAAATGAGCTTCCTATCTATGTTAATTTGGACATTCAATGCAATCAAAGCTTTGACATATTTGTGAAAGACAATAAATTAATTAATAATGTAAAATGCACCAAGAAATCCACATTTGAAAAATAAGTAATTTTATTTTATACCACTTTCCTCTGAAAAGTATCTACTATATTTTTCACAATGTACCTACCACAAACCTGAAACGTTGTTCATTCTGAGATATTAGAAACAGTTCACTGCGTAAATGAAACCCTTCAATGCTCCATCCGCAGAAAAGAAAAAACACCACGTCCTCCACTTAATATCAATTAAACTAAAGCGCGGCGAACGAAAAACTGGCTTCGAGGAAACTGCGTTACGGACGCGCAGGTTCTGGCCGTTTCCACTCCGTATTTCGCATTCTCTTTGCGCTCGACCGCTTTGATTCCTCTCTAATTTCGAACGCCGAATGCGTTCATCAACGCATCCCACTTGGTGGACCGTTCGCCGGTGTTCATAGGGCTGCCATTTAGATTGCAAAGCGCGCGAGTGCGCGAAGTTAGAGATGGGTGGCGGCGCGACGAGGGATCCCGCTGCCCGGACGATCGAGCAATTCGATGATCGTACCCTAATCGAATTAAACTGGCCGGTTGTACCCGCGTTTACGATGGGCTGACTCGTCGGTTTGGATTTGCAGCGTTCGCGCGATAATGGCCGCATACTCGGCGCCCATTGACCACCCTTATGCGGAGCACCGACGAAAGGCCTGGGGCCTGGCGTTTCTCATCGATCTCTGTTATCGTGCGATGGAAACCACGCGGCTCGGGCGTTCCACGGGGCCCCGTTTGCCTTGAGTAATCTTCAGCCACCGAGACTGCGTGGAAAAGTTCTGCACAGCCACCGAAGACACTAAAATCGATCACTTCGCGGGGGAAAGATCGATGGAGCCAATAGGCTGCAATCGATGATCCAAGGGGGAATTTGATTATCGAAAGGGTGGAAAATTTTGAACGTCATTTTGGCAACGAGCGTATTGCGTAACCTCCAAAGGCTGTGCTGAATACTTCTCTGAGCTGTTGAACCCCCAATCCATCAATGGAGTCAACTAAATATGTTACGTAGCTTCCAAAAACTACTCTGAATGATTCCGTAGACTATCCCTCCCTAAAGACTACTTAGTATACTAGTATAGTACAACACCATCACTCCCTGCTGCCTCCACTAGTATATTTACTTACAAGGGAACGTCCCGAACCCGGAAAGTCAAAAAATTCTGAAACTTTTTGAATATGTAGGGAATTTCCTCCTGATTACAACGCAATTTTTATTTGCTGCCCAAAATCACTCTAAGGGGGTGTAATCGACCCCTGAAAATCCGATTATTTTCCGATTTTGTGTTATAACCCGTGAACTGTAAAATAATTTTTTTTGCCAGATGATAGATCTAATTAAAAGAAGTAACTTTTGTCTTGAAATTTTTTTCTATCTCTTACAGTTCGCGAATTATAACACAAAATCGGAAAATAGCCGAATTTTCAGGAGTTAATTTCACCGCCTTCGAGTGAATTTGGGCAGCAAACAAAAGTTGCGTTGTAATCAGGAGGAAATCCCCTGCATACTCACAAAATTTCAGAATTTTTTGAATTTTCGGGTTCGGGATCTTCCCTTGTTAGGTACTCCCTCAACAGCGCATCTGGTGGCACGGCCTAATGTCAGCCTTTTCTAAATATCCTGACCGCGTTGCGGCAGGACGATAAACTCCGTACAAATGATCGAGATTAATAGAACGAGCCCTTGAGCCCCTTATACGATACTATCGATCTCGGCCACGACTACGAGACACACGGAGCGCCTCCCCACGGGATCGTAAATTCACGTCGAAGATTTACTTACTTAGCTGGACACTGGTCGGCAACGAATCTCGCGTGCCTCGCTGCCAGTAAAACCTTACGTAGGAATATTTAAGGTTAAACGCCGCACGTCCGTTTTCTCATTAACGGGTGGACAGCCAGGATTACGCGTACCGCGTCCCTCTGACAGAATAACAGAGTGTGCCACAAACTGCGGACGGGATCGTTAAATAAATGTAATTTAAGTAGTTACGTATGCCGTGTGCTTGGCTTCTGAAGGCAATCGAGATTTCCTCTTTGTTATTTGCTCTTTGAGTTCATAATTGGTCCGATTAATTCGGAAGGAGAATAATTTCCAAGAATTTTAGCCCTGGTTCATAAAGCGAAACTTGTAACTGAAACATTTTGAAACTACTGACTTTAAAAGTTCATAGGTATTTGTGTCGAGATTATTCGAATTATTCGTATTCTAAATTGTTCTAATTATTCGTATTCGAAATTATTCACATTATTCGTATTCGAAATTATTCGAATTATTCGCATTCGAAATTATTCGAATTATTCGTATTCGAAGTTATTCGAATTATTCGTACTTAAAATTATTCAAATTATTCGTATTTGATGTTATTCGAATTATTCGCATTCGAAATTAATCGAATTATTCGTATTCGAAGTTACTCGAATTATTCGTATTCGAAATTATTGGTATTTGAATTATTCGTATTCGAAGCCACCCGAATTATTCGTATTCGAAATTATTCGAATTATTCGCACTCGAAATTATTTGAATTATTTGCATTCGAAATTATTCGAATTATTCGCATTCGAAATTATTCAAATTATTCGTATCCCAAATTATTCGAATATTCAGATATTCAAATATTTATAGCTCTACTTAGTATAAACCACGTTATTCTGGATACTAGCGTACGTCTTCTGGTACTAATATATATAATGTATCACGATCAGTGATTACTGATTACCAATTATAGAACTTTTTAATTCGAGTGTAGAGGGTGTGGAGAAACGAAGGAAGAGAAAGTACACCTGACGGTAGATACAGTGGAAACACCGATTTCACAGTAGCAGCAAACTTAATTTTCTTCGTCAGCTAGACAGAAGTCCTTTCCCCGAATTCTTCGGTGTGTACACCCTTCCTGCCAGTCTACCCCCGCGACCGCTTCCTTTTGGCAATCAAACGAGCAAGAACGCTGTGGCTTCCGGCAGCTGGTTCTTCGTGGGCAGAACTTGCTCCTTCAAAGTTTGTCTCGCGTTGCCACCGCGCACGGTCGTAGCCTTGGGAAATTCAGAGAAATTTTCATGGAACTTATTAAGCACATGGAGAAAGTTGTTTGGCCCTGTTCACTGCTTTCGCGAGCAAAGCACTCTAACTTTCGAAAAACAGTTTCTCCTGCGCTGTGCCAGTGAACCCCGAATCCTTTGTTCCCCCTGATATTACGGCAATTAAATACGCAACTATCGAGGACGTAGTATACTTGGTACAGGGACTAAACCAGTAGGAATATACTTAAGTTTATTTAATAAGCGCGAATTGCAGACGTTTGTGACATTGCAAAAAAGCAATTTGAAGATAGAAGATTGAAGTTTGAATTCTGCTAGGAAATTACGAATTACTGATGTAAGATTGAAGGAGTTCAGTTTCATTAATTTCCGTGCTAAAACAAAAATACAAAGCAGTAATAGATTCGACTGAATGTGGTAAGAATCATTTTCGATATAATCCTTAAGGTTCAAAGGATAATAATTATTAGTCGTAGGGTGAGGTGACGAAATAGTTAAAGTAGTTTCAGTTGTTCATACAAAACTATAGTCTTCTTATGTTCCTTTAACAAACTATTAACACCATTATAATTTTATTTAAAAATTTATTTGATACAGTAATGGTCCCGATTTCTTCAACAGATCCAACCAACCCCATTACATACCCCACTAATGACAACATCATTTAATTTAAGCTTGTAAACCCAACACCTACATAATCCAATTTCCATTAATAATTCAACACTTCCACTATTTCCCTTCTACTGTCACTCACATTGCCAGAATGACTAATCAAACTCAACGCTAAATTTTCCTCTTCTCATAGTCGTAAACCAACTAAATTCTACAACATTACTAGGAGTACCACATACAACTATTTCTATTGTTTCGCACTTAAAACTTCATATCATGCATACTAATCCCCCCACGCTCCCATTAATATATTCCATTTAAACAACGATCGTAGCCAGCAACATTGTAAACTCCGGTGCCAGCGAACTTTCCCCGTGTCCGCAGTTCCATCTATTCCTTCGCTCGCGCAACAATTTCCAGCAAGGGCGTTCGTAAATATTTATTGGCGATAATCGCTTGAAAGGTTCCCTTAGCGTGTATTTGCCACACCACACAGCGCCGTGGTAAATATAATAGCGAGCCGTCCCGCGTGCTCCATGGATAGCGACGTCTCGGTGGCTCTTACGCCACTGTACATACACCCCCTCTTCCTTCTACATACATTGCTACAAACTGCACGCGTTATAAGACGGGCGTACACCGTGCCCGTGTATGTTTGTCCGTGCCTTGTGCTACAGGCTCGCTCTATGTACATACACGACTTAGCTCGAGGAGTTTGCTAGCGTTCTTGCTTGCATTTGCCTAACCGCGTTAACGGATCCTGATCCAAATATCAGCCACCCGTACCCCGAAGGGCGCTCAGCCGAAAGCTTCCTCAACTGGATCGTGCCAAGAACTGCAACCACCTTTTGTGTCGTTCAGCTCCCTTCGAAAGAGTCGGGCTTTAAAAGTTTTTGCAAAAGGCTTGCACAAGATGCAATCGTTTTTTTTTTTTAAATAAAATGTTCTACGTTGCTGAATTTTATGCACGCTGCTGGCGAATTATTACGACACACGCCATTGATTCTGGTCGAAAATATAATCTTGGAAATTATTTGTGAGAAGATTCGTTAATGTTTAACTTTAAACCGTGGATGACTTTGGTAGCGGACCACGTGACGGATACATTGTCTGATTTGATCAATCATGTAATTAATTCATATATGTAGATTTCAGAATAAGCTGTTATGTTAGATACACAATTCCTATTATTTTTTAGAAAGTAATCTATACTTATTACAGCCCAAGCCGCTGACCCTAGACACATGAAATTCGGAGGGTATATTCCTTTTGCGACGTAGTTGTTCGATAAGAAGGGATTTTTTGAAATTCCAACTCCAAGAGGGTAAAAAGGGGTGAAATATGTTTTCTCGAACTCCTTATTATTTTTTAGGCCCAATTAAATATCAACTTGGTTTTTACTTACAAAGGTTACTCACACAAATGCCTAAAAACCAAATTCAGCATTTGGTCCTAATCAACCCTTAAGGGGGTGAAACGGGGTAAAATGTGTTTTCACGGATTTCTTAATATCTTCTAGATCCGATTAGATATCAACTTAGTTTTTACTTCGAAAGATTACCCATATAAAATTAAAATTATTCAAATTATAATTTAAATAATAATTAATTTAATATCTAAAAACCAATTTCAGGATTTTGCCCTAATTTGCCCAAGGGGGTGGTGAAAAGGGGTGAAGGGAGTATTTTGCTAAGTAGGATTAATAATAAGTAGCACAAGTAGTCTGATATATACGATGGGTCAAAATGGACCCTGCAACTCTCAGGCGAGGGTTAGAGCTTAAAGACTGGTATATTTTTTTATTATGGCTGGAACTCTAAGGTGTCAAAAAATACAATAATATGTACACTATACGTGATACTTATTCCAATAACTATAATGGAATGGAAATTTTATTCGCGCATAGTGTTGGCACGAAGTTTGCATGTATCTACATTATTTATAAAGAGGTGTTGCGGCGAAACTGGACATCAGTGTGTTGTGCAATTTTATGAATGTAACATTCACGTTTGGAGTGAAACAATAAGTAAATTAACATTTCCTGATCCCTGTTGCAGATGAGTGGCAAACGAACTAGGAGCTTCAAGTGCGCGGTTCACCATCGTGACCGTGAGGTTTGCTCGGAAAACGATTTTCATCTCCTCGTGCAGGAACCTCCTCTTTTTCACAGGTATGAATTGCCAAGGCAATTATTATATTTCGTTTTCAATGGCATCAGTTCTATCTAGAAATAATGCACATACACATTTTAATGAAAAACAATTTTATAGCAATTTGTAACACGCTATTGTATAATAAGAAATAGGTGGGTATTGACCAGCTTGCCGCTATTATTTTTTAATATTGAAGTTCATCACAGTTCATTGCTTAATCTTCACTTGGCGAATGCAGGGGTTATTTGAAATAATTCCGTATATTAGTATCATTTTTTAAAAAAAATCATAGGACAGTATTTATTCGCTAAGAGCTCAGTTTGACCTACACGTTAAGAAGACCGTGCTATCTCCATCGGTTTTGGTTCACTCCTGTCTTGCGAAGGCGAGAACGAGATGGAACGGTCTCGTGCCTTCGGCAAGAAAGAAGTAAGAAATGACCGCACGGAATCGTGCCCTCTCTACGTTAGATGCTCACCACCTCGGATCCACAGCCGCGAGCTTCTAGCGAATCAGTACTGTATTAGATCATAATGAGATCAAAATACAATATACGAGTTTACTTCAGAGTTTAGGATGTGTATAAATAAAATCATACGGGTCAAAATGGGCCCCGCATTCGAAAACCATCAGGTTTTATGCTCGGAGAAAATCGATTCCGAAAATTCATCAAGTACGTGTACACTTTAGTAAAAATCGTCTCCATCTTTAAAACCGTAAACCTCTTATTTTACCATTTCGATTCATTTCTGCGCAAGGATCAGAGAAGGGCAACATTTTTATTTAAATAAAATTTCGAATAACGAATAAAAGTTAAGAAAAATTACTCGTCATGTGTCGAATAAACTTAACTCGGGTTAACGAACGAATGATGAATAATTTTTTTAACTTTTATTCGTTGTTCGAAATTTTATTTAAATAAAAATTTGGCCATCTCTGGCAAAGACCCATTTCCCAGAAATTCTCAAAATCAAGTTTCGCTTATACGAAGCCCCAAAAATAAGCCCTAAAAATGCGGAATATTCCGCATTTTTAATTTTTGTTCTCGTAAACTACAAACAATCACCCCGTTGCTGTTGCACCACCAATAACCTAAGTATCACTCTGTATAATGCTGATACCAAATGCCTCGTAGCTCTCTGAGCAAGAGAAGATATCCGAGTGCAAGTGAAATTAATTTCAAAGAAAAAGCTCGGCAAGGTGAACCCTGATAAAGGCTATCCGTCAACGACGCGACGTTAAAAGGCAAACGTAGGAAGCGGAAAGCGGCTGAGGCAAAGTAGAGGAGCAGGTGGGACGACGGCAAAGAGAAGTAGAAGGTCCCGCATTTTATTATTCCGCTGAAACATCCGACGACAGTGACGTCGAGGACCGTTCTTACAGTATTTCTGTTCTGCAATTTTATGTCTCGCATCGTTACCCATGCGAGAGAACCTCGAGAAAGTAGCGACGTATACACGCGATGACCTGTGAAACATCAACGTCTTCCTGCTTCCTACTACACACCCTCTTCTCAGCGTGACGCTCCACTGTCTTTTTCGGTTGCTACTCCGTTGCCCCCCGTTGCTTCTATCCTACAGAGCGAGTGAACGCATTTTCCAGCCAATGCTTAGACTTTACAAATTCGGCTCACAGTTTGCTTAAAATATTTCCTTGATTATACACAGTTGCCATTCTTTTACTCGATGCCCCTTCTCTAGACGGGGAAGGGAACATTGATCAATTTTAGAGGCAGAGAGACTATTCGGTTTAATTTTAACGCGGGTCTATTCTTTTTCTTTGAATCATTGAAACGTGTACAAATCAACAAGTTTCAGTTTTGCGTAGAAATTTAGTTCAGTTAGAAAGTGTCCCTGGCAATCGACACTGCTATAACTTTGAAGAAACAAAAATTTAGTTTAGTGTATTTATTATAAATTGTCTGAAAAGTTTAGAAGCTTCTTCTTCGAAGCATGTCTCCATCAAAGTGTTAATCGGGCACGTCAGCCGGGATCTGCCCGCATGCAACAAGATATTTGATTCATAATCGAGAACATTCCAGTCGACGACAGTCCCTGGGGTGCGTGGCAGCGAAATTAATCGATTTTTCCTCCCGTGAGCAACCTGATAAGATTAATAGGCAGGGGTATGTATCAAGGATCGAGGAGGCGCCGGGTCTCTCGAGCGTAGTCGATTCGACTTGTTTCTGGGTGCCATTCATAAATAATTCATCGTATCGTCGGCGCAGGAGATCAGAAGGGAAAACGCGAGAAAAACGAAAGCACGGTGGAAGGGAGGAAACCAGAGTAACAGGAACAAGAAAAGACGCGACAAACGTGCACGCGGCAGAAGGGGGAGGGGGGAGGCGTGACGGGAGGGACAAAAAATAAATGAAGGGAAAATTGCGGACGGGAGCAGAAATGTAGAAAACACGGCGTGTGTACAGAGAGATCAAAGGGTGAAGGATGAAGAAACGGGGCTGAAGAGAAACAAACGATTAAATGTGTGGGGGAAGAGTCTTTACAAGTGTCTTTGAAGAAAAAATTAATGAGGGTGGATAATGAAGCAGGTCCGCTTGCGAAAAGTCAAGTCGTCCGATGGAAAGTGTGAGGAGTTGCTTTAATTTGTGACATGGATTATTTTTTATGAAAAATCTTAATGTGTCAGGCTCTATCATTTTCTCTTAGGATTCCGTAGCAAAGTGAATTTATTGCCTTATCACTTTAAGAAATTTCTTAGGTAGCTTTCAGTCCATCGAAACATTCCAACATAATGGGCATAAAATGCGGGGAAGAGTATCTCGTATAAACGATTTATTTCGTACTAAATTCTGAAACATGTTTGGAATAAAATCAGTCTTTTTACCTACGGTAATCGATGGAAATTATATCAAGCTTCAGATCCTCTGCGTGCATGGAAATATAAAGACAGTAAAATTCTCCATTTCTTTGCTAATTGTTTATAAATCAAGTCAACTGTTTACAGTTAATGATTGATAAACTTACAAATATAAAGAGAATTTGAGAAAGGATATTCACTAATATTTAAACACTAACTATATTTTTAAATTTATCAACATGTGCTCTCATACCTGTCTGCAAAGTACACAAGAAATTCCTCGAATGAGCAATACACCAGAGCGCTGTAAAAAAATTTCACCTACCTGGCCAGATGGTGCATAAAAAGAAAGTATAGCAAAGTTGAGTACCTTTTGCCCGTCCCTCACCCCCAAGAATAAAACTACGAAATTTCTCCAAACACAGCGAGACGCGACACGTCACAACGGACATGCAATGAAAGTTCCATTAAAGCCGTTTAAAATTTTCCCTCGTTAATAGATTCACCTAAATAATGACCACGGTTTTACACAGATAGAACAAAAATGAACGGACAGGAAGGAGAGAGAGAGGGGAACAAGAGGCAGCGACGAAAATGACGAAAGATGAGCGGGGTGGGTGGCGATAAAAGCATCGAGGAGCATAGAGAGGCGAAGCAAATCAAAAGTAAAAGTAGAGCAAAATGTAATAATTCGCAGCCCTGTCCTACCCCCCAGCTCCGCCAGCGCCGTCCCTACCCTCTCTCTCCCCCTCTGTTTCGTCTGCTACAGTATGAAATCTCTGCGCTACCAAGGAGAAATTCCTGTGCACACAAGATAAGAAGCAACGGCAACCTGCAGACAAGCTCTTTGCAAATAAAATATCGCTCGGGCGTCAAGCGGACAGGGGGCGAGGCGGGCGGGATGAGAGGAGGGGGGAAAGAGCAGGGAAACGGAGGGTGGCCGGGCGGAAATATAACGAGACGATATTCCAGGCAGGTAGCGCGAGCACGCTTGGAATTCGACGCGAGTAGAGCCCTTAAGTCTCGCGGCGTAGCCCCTTTCCTCGTCGACGCTCCTGTTCCGTAGCCACGACACCCCGACGCCTCGACGCCCCCTTTCGTCGCCGACCACGGCGCCGCCGGAGAACCATGCAAATTTTTGCGGCGAGCCGGGGGAAAGGTGTAAAAGTGGCTGGCATGGCACCCAGGAGACCGCGGGCCGCTTTGACATCGAGAAACTGAGGATACTTTATTGCAGGCGACTAGTCTTCCTTGGGGCAATCGCAAACGAACGCGGTGAATTCGAGATAGCACCGGGTCGGCGGAGCCAACGATTTGTCCATCCATTCGTCATACGCTTAGATTTTACAATCGCCCGACGGTGACGAAAGCCGATGCGTTGCTTCGGTTTTCCGTGAGCAGGGTGACCGAGGTTCCTGTCACCGATTTCGAGGCGAACTATCGCATATTATTGGTGCACAACGTGTGTGATCATTTGTCAAACGCGTAGAGCGTGCTGCTGATAAATTGGCTGGGAAATACGATTTAAAGTTCTGTCTTTTGTGGACCCTCGATATAAGTTCTTGATTTAAGGATGGAAGTGTGGTTTAGTCGCAACAGCGACTTGATAATTCGTTAAGGATGTATCGCACTTATCTTCGAAATGGTACCAAGTTGATTAAAATTTGTGAGATTGTTCTTTTTAATCTGCCTTATGTGCTCCAAAAATTTTAAACGAATTCACTAAACGGTTAATGAGTTATAACGATTTTAATTTTCACAAAACAGCTGAGAAAATGTTGAAGAAATGGTACCAATGTTTTCAATTTTTTTTTACATGTAGTATGTGTGAAGATGAAAATATCTGCCGAGTTTCAATTGTTTTCACTACACCGTTTTAAAGAAATAAATTATAACTTGAGAAAATTGTGAATTCAGGGCATTTTTGCTGCCAAATGTTTAGCAAATAATGCTTGGAAAAGCATTTGTAAAGTGAAAAATACCTTTCTAGGAGTAAAAATATTACTCTAACTGTCGTTCGAGTTCCTTACATCTAGATTTACTATGCGTAAGACGTAGATATTCCAGTATTTCAAATTTCATACATATACTTTTGTCTAATATTGTACATCCGATACATCCTGAAAGGACTACGAATGCCGATGCGGATGTGGATTCGGCCACCGGATTGATTTACATTTTGTTGAAGGGTGGTGTTTCAACATAAAAAAAAGTAAGTGGAAAATGATTTCGGTTTTCGGGGAAACTAGCAAAAATATCTACCAATTACAGTAACACTGCGAATGAGGTGAACGTCGAATTTGTGGGATAACTTTTTTCCAACTGAATTTTATTTTACGCACGAATGAACTCAATAATGTTGATATTACTAATTCCTAAGTAGCAACAATTTTATTGCTCTTTACCGCATCAATACCACATACCCATTAGGTAATGACATCAGTAACAAATAATGTTACACTACAATTGTCAGATAAAGAAAAGGCTTCGAAAAGCTCCGGCATAATAAACAGATGATCACCAAGAAGCGTAATGAAACGGTGTTTTACTCTTCCATAAACATTTCACTCTCAATCATTCCGGCATTTATACAGGGCCGGATTAAGATCTCTAGAGGCCCTAAGCACTTAAAAGAATTTAAGGCCCCCTTACATAGGGTGATCACTTCAACGCGATTTCTTAGGCATTTCCGATAATTTGACTAAAAACTGTTTCTAACAAAAGTTAGATTTTAAAATTCAGAAAATTTCTACGGTGACCCTTCGCCCCTTCTCCTGATCCCTTAGGCACGTGCTTATTTTCTTATTGGTTAATCCAGCACTGCGTTTATTCCATCGAAACCGTGCCTTTGCGAGCACGGTTGTTCTAACGACATTTCCCGGAAGGGGTCAGCTTTAAGTTTAAAAGCAGAGAGGCACGCGCGGATCTTTAGCAGCCTGTGCTCCATAATTTTAATCTGCCGTCGTCTATACGTCGCTTTCGCCGGCACGCGCGCAAGAGAGAGACGTTTTTAATCGCAGTTCTCCCTGGAGCGCGTGGCGAGCGGGAAAATTTCTACGAGAAACACGGCTATTAAGCGTAGATTCCTTTCTGTTCTTCCACTCCCTCGCTTTATAAAGCCGTCGCGCGGCGGTTCCCTCGTTCCTTGCGCGAAAGCGCTCGTTTTATGCCTCACCCTCGGCGGGAGAGTCGGGTTCGAGGCTGGCTTTCTGCGTGCCCAGTCTGCGGATACATAATACATAAACCGTCTCGAATAGATATGTATAATCCGCCACAGAACCGCGAAACAAAGACCACCTCCCTCCCATTTGCGCTGTTTAAATTTTAGTTAAGCCCGACGTGTTAATACGACCGATTTCGTTTTTGCCCTTCCGTAGCTGCTGCGCTCAGCATCGCCATCTTGGCTCCAGAGCTCCTTTTAACAGAGAGACAAAACGCGTCGAGGTTTGTCCTGTGTAAAATAAAGGTCTGGGAAATCTGGGCACGTGTATCTGTATATTTATATTACGATTTGTGCAGTATAAAGTGTTTGCAATTAATTATTCACGTTTCGTGAAGAGCTAGATGTGATTAATTCACCAAATTAATTGAGTTTAAATTCTACCACATCTGGGCCATTATAATTGTCGAATTATTGTTGAAACAATGTACTAAACAGGAATATTGAAATTAAAGGTATGTAATTATGTAGCCACAGTCGTGGGGTGATGAATCGATTCGTCGAATAATTGCATGATTTATGTAGACGTTGAGAATTGTGATTATTTTTTAATTATCTTAGGAGAAAATAGATTTATAGTATATTGGAAGGGAAATAAAAAATACACGTATTAATGTAATTTCCGCTTCCTTCATTATGTATTAAAATAATATGTCATAGATTACGGAACGTTTACTTATTTTCAGTTTAAAATTTAGATCATTAAAATTCAGCTGATAATTTTAAACATTCATCCATTTTTAAAGCACGAATTTTAACGGGCCATGACAAACAATTTTGTAATATCACCTAATAATATATTTAACATAGCACTGTGAACAATTGCAACGATGTGTCATAGGAAAGGAAGTCATATTATATTGTCTTTCTATTTCCTTCTATTTGCCAATTTTGAATCTGTCAATTTCTTACTTCTTCTCAATGGTCAATATGGTAGCTTATCTATCCCTCTACTTTATCTTCCTTATCTTTCTTATCCTACCTTCTGTCTTTCATACTTGTTATCGTTGAATGTCAAGTGTCTCGGGGGCGTTAAAACCATTGCCAGAAAAGGCAACTGACGTAAATTGACATTGCAGGGAATATAATTTGCCGATGGATTGACGTAAATTGACATCGCCGAGAAATCTTGCGGAATCAAAGACAGGAGAGTAGCAAAGACCAATTCAAGTTTTCCTCGTTAAATAAAGGAAAGAGGAATTACCAGCACAGCTGTATACCATTTAGGTATTTATTTACGTATTAAAGCAAATGGTTTTAGCTTTGCGAAAAATCACAATTGAGAACATATTTTCCCAGCACAATTCCGAAAGATTTAACGTTAATACATCATTACATCATGATCTAAACCTAGATCCTTTGTGTTCCCTGTTGAGTTATTTTTTCGTCTTTTTTTTTAAATAATTGACTATTACGTAGGGAGAGACATTTAAAAAAATGATTTCGTACTAATTGTACCCTTGTTTCAATTTCTCCCAAGGTATAGGAGAGGTAATATGAATTAATTAGGAATAAAAACAAACTGATAGAAAAAAATATAAAAAAACTTTTTAAGTTAAACGATTTACAAAATGCACTGAAAACTAAAAAATAATTCTTTTGTTGAACTATAATTTCGATGATGTTTTCTCACGTTAAATAAAATCGTGGCGCGAGATATTTCATAACAGAATATGAATCAATTTAATACAGCACCACGATTTTAAGAAGCCAGCGTTTTCAGCACGAAATTATACATTTTTTATTTTTCATATTTTTTCTTTTAATTTTTTATTTCTTTTTATAAAATATTGTATTTCCATCACACCCACGCACGCCTACGAAGTTTCACGAGAATTGGATTGGTGGAAGTGGGTGAAAATTGAGTTGCCAGATTTGAACCATACACCAAACAAACAAACACCAAACATAAAGAGGATCGAAGTTAATATAAATCGTTTAATAATAAGCTCCCCTTTGTTACACCCAGTAAGCTAAATTAATTTTGCACCACGGATTCATGAATATCTTACTTCTTTCATTTATCATTCACTGTAAGAGTTTGTTCGAGAAGTAGCAAACTATGCAAGATCGATATGTATACCTACACAAGCAATTTGAATATTTTATAAGTTAAACGCTTATCTTTCTTGAAAAAAATTGTCAGCACCCCGCCATCTGACTAAAGACTCTAAAACCATCTCCCAAGACTAACCCAAGACTAACCCCCATAATAAATAAATACCAAGTGATACAAATTTTTCGACACATAGAATTTATTAACTTCACTGGAGTACATACTCTTCGTGCTATACAAAATTATTTAGAATTTGTATTCTTATTTCAAATAATATCGTAGCTCGGACACAAATATCCTAAATTAAAGGGCTGCACAAGGAGCTGTTTTCGGCGCCTAGCGGCGAGCAACCCGCCTGTCCGGTTACTAAGGTTAAAATCGGTGAGGAGAACTGCATTGGTGTACGTGCATTTGGTATTAAATTCTAAACTTTACCCTCGATAACAGCTCAAAATCGTGAGCCTACGCACGCGTGATACTGCAGCTAAAATTTGAAGACACCTTTCTCTGGACAAATCTGATTTTTACCGCCCTTTGTATTCAATTCTAAATAATTATTTTCAAATATACTTTTTGACAGTGATTGAAACATTGTAGCTATGTGTTGGACAACAAAAGCCTCTTCTTCTATAAAAAATGTAATATTTATAAATTACCAATTAACCTTTTTTTTTTGACGGGAGGGGGAAAATGCTCTATGCATACCCCGGCTCATTTGCTGCCGGGGTTATGTGGGACTCGCCGCCAAATAGGCGGGATACCCACTAAAAACCCTCTTCCAAGGGTGCCTCCTTCTTGGGGCCCTTAGGGGAAGTAGGCACGACTCAGCACTACTTCTTACTTCTCCTTCCTTTGATTACCAATTAACCAATTTTGCCGTTCTGGGTAGTTTCCCTGCTTGGGCCCTCCTAAATCGGACGCTACTTTCCTGGAAAGTGGAATGGGCCACCGATCTTCGTCGAAATGTTTTATTTCACGTATTACTGTTTGCACGAAATAAGCAACAATTTCTAAAAAGAAGTGCACCGAAACTTTTCACGCTCGCCAGTTACGTGAATCAAAGGTGTTTATGGAACGAGGGGAATAGAGCCACGATAGATTCTACCACGAGATACCAACGTCCACGGCAACTTTGTCGTTGTTCGCCTATATATTGTATGTATCCCGTGCTTATTGTCGACCCTCAAAGGGCCCCCCTGTCTCCCTCGAAACGTCAAAGATCGTTGAGAACGGAAAAGAAGCCAGCAAATTAGAGACCGTAGACGACAATGCAGTCTGTGCTTCTTTGTAAACGCGCGTCCCATTTCCACGCGTTTCCCTCAGCACTTCGCCCTTTCCCTATACCATCCCCGTGAAAAAGCGACGAGCCCGCGATACAGTAAAAACCAACAGACGCGAATCCTCTTTGCAATTCGACGCTAATACTGCCCCCCTTCTCCTTTTTCCCCTCTCAACCATGATTTCTTTCGATGCAACAAATGAAAGAGAATTACCCACCTTATTAACCAGGTAACTAAATTATTTTCCCGGCTGAAATGTCCCTTGTGAATTCTGAAACGTGTATTCAAGGAACAGTAAAATGGAATTAACTCGTTTCGATTGCAGTGGATGCTAGAATAGAATACAGTATTTCTACTTCTTGCAAGTGTTACTTTTACATTTTTAACCGCTATTAACTAATTTTGTCCCAAGTGGTGGAATTTTTAAATAATGAGTTCACTCGACTTTTTTAACTCTTTGTGGTCACACCTTATAATCTCAAATTAGTCACATGGGGATCACTGTACCCCAGCGTCATTTTTTGAGTTACCATTTTCGTATTTTTAAATCTTTTAACCTTTCAGTGATAATTGTACATTCGGAATACTTGTACAATCATGGTCTATTAGTCTTCTTCTAGAAATGTAAATTTTTATATATTGAAATATGTAATTGAAAATGAGCGATTTTCCACGATTTTGGGAAAAAAGCGATTTTTTAATTTTTTTGCGATAAATCCCCTTTGGAAGTCGTAAAGGCGCGACATTTTAACTTCAAAATTGTTCTTGGGTGCGATACACCCCGTGTGACCACGAAGGGTTAATTAATATTTAAGGTAATGCTTGACTTTTGTGTTTCATTCGACATGTCACAGTGTAATTTTGGTCATCGTTTTTACACAGTAACGTAATAATAATTAGATAATGGATACAATAAAGTTTGAAGATAAATTCGGCGCGTGTAGGCCCCCCCCCCCCTCGGTATATGTACCAAGTGAGTGCATAAAGGGGGGGAAGGAATACGGTATTTACTTACGTTAAAGGAGAGAATTAACAAAAGCTTTTTGGTAACCCATTTCACGTAGTTTTATACCTTCATTGTTTTATACCTTCAACTGATAAACTTTTTATATCCTTCGAAGGTACTAATGCATTGCGTATTTTTCAAGGCAACCATTACAAGGGTATTTTATTGTAAACAATTTCTTCGACTACATAGTTCGGTTGTTTTCATGTCCTCGCAACTTCGTGATTTTCATCGCATCATTTAGGGCAGTGGTGGCGAACCATTTTATCTGTGCGTCCCAAAAATGTGTAACTAATGTTTATCGAATTGCTGACGTGCCGGGTAGTTTTTAATAAGAGCTAAACATTAATAGAAAATTAATCATTGCAGAATTTTATTGAGACATGCTTAAAAATTAACATAGAATTTCACAAGAATACTGAATTTTCATAACCATATAATAATTATTTCAGAATAATAATAATATTAACCCGTCGTGGTTACACTTCTGTAAAGTTCCGCGGTGGTCACACTGGGTCCAATAGACCCGGCCGATTTTTAAACAGTTACCATACGAACTGTATCAGTTCAATTGAGTCCCAAAAATTATAATACACGCTTTGAACATTGTAGAATATGAAATAGTCGTGCTTGAGTGGGAAATGAAATGACAACATACATCCAAAAAATCGGAAAAGAAAGCTAGGAACTTACCGGTATCAAGCTTCAAAGTTAAAAAACGGGTCTATTGGACCCAGTGTGGAAAAAAACAGGAAGAGAAGTAATGGGCGAGACTCAGCAATTTGCTGCTTTTAAGTCTAACCCGAAGAATAATTACAAAGTACAATAATAATAGAAAGAGATCATAAATGCAATGTTACAAAATAAAATAAAATACGAAACCAAAAATATACCAGTAATATACAGTGTATATAAAATATATACGGTAATATACAGATATTCATGGTATCGTCTGTGAATCACTGGCGTGCCAGCAAAATTTTCGTACGTGCCAGCAAAATTTCATACGTGCCAGCAAAATTTTCGTACGTGCCATAGGTTCGCCATACCTGATTTAGGGTAAAAGTATGTATATCTATATATCTTCTGATTTACTTTTAACATTTAAGATACCGCATTAATTTCGATCATGATCTCTTTCCCTTTACTTCAATAAATTACATGCAATACCCTGTCAGAATCAGCGTCACTCCCAGTATTACAACGATCGAGGCAAAGTGAAAAGTTATTTCATGCGATATTTAAATGTGAAAGACGGTAATTTATGCGAGCCACAGCGGAAAATCAATAGCACGCGTTGGGTCGCAATATCATTTCACACGAAGATACAGCAAAAAAAATTGAGCAAAAGGTATACACGTGCACCGTGCGTAAATCTTAAAAAAAAATTCATTTCCTCTACCCGTTGCTTCTCAGTATTTCGTCGAGGGCGAAGGCTTTCGTCTCCCTCCATTCCATTTAATTCCCTTTGCAGTAGAACACACGACGCATCGGATCCAGCCGTAGAAAGTAAAATCTGCTAATTGAATTTCCCGTGACGCGGACGACCTGTAAGCTACGGGCGCAGAGATTTGCTTCTTTTTTCTTCGCGAGTGCATCCAGATTTCTGGGGCTTCTTTTTCGCGCCGCTCTCTGCACTTCGTAGAAATAACGAGCCAGCCGATGCAAAGGGGAGAAAGTGGGGGAAGGAAACTTTTCTCTTTGATTTCGATAACTGTGTTTACAAAACTCCGGGATTCCAAGCGAAAGAGCTTTGGCAACTTGCTCGATGCCTTTGAAGCTGTTTTTGTTTGATCGCCGCCGCATTTATTATGCCGCTCATTAAAAGCCACCCCATTTTCTATTCAACGCGGCCGCTGACACAATACAGTGATTTTTCTTCTGCCTCTCGCCGGGGAAAATAAGGTTGCGTTACCAACTAAAAGCGCGATATCTCGCAGTTTACGCGGACTAAAAGTTCATACATCCTCTGGCCTTCTTTTTTCTTTCTTTATCAACGTTGCAAGGTACAAGGGTTTAAGAGAAAACGTCGCCTGAATTTTTTCCTCATTGTCGTGTTTATTTCGTGGAGAAGTTATCTGATAGTATTTTCGAATAAAAACAAAGCTTCCTTAAGATAAATTCATTAACCCGTCGTACAAACTACAAGTGCACTTGCTTGACTTCAGTGTTTTACTTACAGTTGTCAATAAACTTGACGATTTTGAACAACGTATAGGAGGTATATAAACAAGGTTTCTATCTTAAGTTGGACAATTCTGTTCGAAAATGAAACACATACTTTCAGTTCGCCCACTGTTTATTTTTCTTCTATCCTTCGACTCGATACATCGCCGTCTGCTTTCCCACGCGTCTTCGAGCAAAAGTTTCACATTGATATCGAATTTGAAATTGGTAAGAATTTTGAATAGTTCGCAAAGAAACTTCTAAATAGTACATATATCACACTAACCAAAATTATTAAAGCAATAAAACGAATTTTTTAAAGTAATCTTTTTCAAAGATTAAATCAAGTAATTTCCATTCATACACCAAAAGAAGAGTCTATCGATGAATAAACCACAGGTCACGTCTAACTTTGCAATTTCCAAGGATTTACAATACTGGAAATATTTATTGCAGCATTCTGAAATTTACGTAGAACGCAGAATTTTCATAGCTATATGATTCATAAAATGATTTGCACCCAACTTATTTCGGTCAAGATGCGGAGCCAAACAATTTTGCAATAATATTTCTCTACTCAGTGGCGCACCCAAAGGGAGGAGGGAGGGGCCCTGCACCTTCTAATGAAAAGGGAAAAATAAAATTAATGTAACCGCGACTGAAGTAATCCAAGAGCTTTGTAAAAAGAAAAGAAAATTAGATTTTATTCTTAAAATAAATTTTCATAATCACCTAATGTGTTTTGATGAATTTTCATTAAAAATACTTTCATCCATTCAACTCGACTCTCCCCAAGATCAAGTCCCGAGTGCGCCACTGTTCCGACTAATATTAAGAGAGGTATAAGTGGCAACGTATTTATTCCATCGATGAAAATATTTCCAGTACTGTACATACATACGATTTTCGTTCGACGAACGACAAACACAGAGACAGTAGGGCCATGCTCCCGAGGAGCACGCGATTAGCCGCAAATATTTTTCGCCGCGACCAGGAGCCCGCCTTGGTTACAACAGTTTAGTCGACGCCAGCGATCTTGTTAATTCTGTAGCCATGGAAAAAGCGATAAAGTCTCAGGTTCCTGGTCCCGTCACCGACTGACAAATCCGTCGAGAACTCGACCCGGGCACGTAGCGCCGAATCTCGGAGTTAATAATGGGCATAAAGGAGCTGTTGTAAACTACTGGGTCGTGAAAAACACTTAGGCGAACGCCAGCAGTCCCGAATGCCTGGCCCCAGCACACCTGGTCAGCTTCCTTCGCTTCGATTCGAGCCCAACAGCCGCCAAACAGGGCGAGGAAATTCGCCGAGCACGTTTACACAGGTACACCCCCCTCCCGCACCAGCGGCCAATTTACTTTCCCAGATGCGGCTGACGGAACCTGCCTGTACCTGTCCGAACCTGCGACACTTTTCCCCTGCAAAGATACCGTGCCTCGCCTCGTTTCGAAACTGTACCGTGTAATTGAAGAATCCTTGTAGAAAACACTGCAAGCGCCCAAAATCAAATTCTGTAATATAGTATTACCACTGGCACGTAGAACATTTTCCGATAAATTTTTTTTCAGTTTTGGCACTCAGTGTTTTCTACGAGGACTCTTCAATTCGCAGAATTGGCCCGTGTTTATAAATCGTAACGGCGACACCGAGCGTGTGAAGAGAAAAGAGGCTGGACACGAGTGTGCTGATAGGGGTTCATCGATCACCGATGATTGGAGTTCTGGTAGATGTTTAGCGCGCTAGGAACATCGTCATTAAGCCACTCGACTCGGATGACGACCAACGCCCGCAGCCGGTCGCCGGATCGTAAAATCTTGGGAGGTCTTACCTCTCTGACATTGGAAATAATCTTGTTTTATCGTTATTTTTTTTAATTTTTTTCAATGTTTTTACCATTATCGCACATTTGAACCGGATCTCTGCGGAACGTGGGTGTCATTTAAATATGATTCGAGTGGGTTAATAAAACTCGTCCAATGAGTCATTGTCACAGTTTCGTAACGTCGGACGATACACTGGTTGACAGGTTTCGAATCACGGAACGACGCGTCACCCGCTAGGAGAAATTTCAAGAAAAACGTGACTCGTGTCTGGCATTCTTGCCAAGTCCGTATTTTATTCGAACCAGATACATACTCTCTCTATGCAACCATGGACACTTTATTTACAAAAGCGTGAATAGAATCGTCCAGCGTGAAATGTCCGCACACAGCTTTATATAACTTATCACAAACAGTTACAAAACTGTCTTCGAAAGAGTGCACAGCCGCTGAAGAATCCGCTGCCACTTTTCGAGGTACACCACTCTTCGGAAGCACGTCGCGCTAACGTCACAACTCTCCGGTTTAGAGACACTTGCGTAGGATCTGTAGCACTTGGATCACTCGAGCGTTCAGCAGCGTTCCGTCGAAACCTCGGACACATCCACGGCTGAAGAATCACCAGGGAGGGACAACCTGCAGCACGGATTAGAGATTCTCTTCGCGATTTTCCAATGTTTCCATGTCTTTGGGAAGTAGAGAGGAGGGAACGAACGAGGCACGAAAACGTTTCCCGCAAGAAGTTCGACGAACAACGGTGAACGACGAACAGTGAATCGAGAAAGACAACGCGCACCGCGAGACGGCTCGCGATAGAGTGCTGGGGTAACGTCGAGTCGGGCTTGCTCGGTGGCACGGTGGTGAATCGCGAGCGGCGATTGGCGAACGACAACCCCCCCCGAGGGCTAGACAGTGGCGCGGGCCAACGGGAGCGCCAGCTGCCCCTCCGCGCAGCGAGACCGCGTGTGCACCCACGCAGGGTGGCTCGTGGCTCGTGGCTCGTGGCTCGAAGCTCGCGGCAGTCACTCAGTCAGTCAGTCACTCGGTAGGCCCGCGGTGCGCTATGAGGTGGGATCTGTGAACGAACGACACGCGAGTTTTTATTTACGCCCGTGTTGCTGCGGGCCTTATCTCTCGCCGAAGGAAACGAGCAGTCAGGCCGCCGCTCGTGACTCTACCTCCCGGCGATAGTATTCCTTTTTTTTCTTCCTCGCTATGCGTCGGCACGCTCGCGGCCACCGAATCGATTCTCGATACCTCGCGCCGTGCCAGCGAACCGCCGCGCGCTAGGCCTCGGGTAAATCACACCGCGAAGATCCGTGCCCCTCGCAAACTTTTTTCACGTATGCTCCCTCCCCGCGCCTCTCCCCCCGACCGGCGGTCCTCGCGCGAGCCCTCGCCGTCCCCTAGTTTTCGTCAATCGTGACCGACGCTCGCCGTTCTGTGCACGCGACGGTGCTCCTTCAAAGTGCGTGCTGCCAAGGTGATCGTGATATCGCGCAAGACAATGTGCGTGACAGCCACGCCGCTCAGCGCGACGAAAATACTCAAGGATAGTGGCAGGCACCCGGCAAGGACTAGCATCGCGACCAACGTACAGGTGCAAGGATTAACAGGAGGGACGAACAATGCCGGCGACATGGACAGGCCGCAGCATACGTCGATCATGTAAATACGATCTATTATTTCTCTTTATTGCATCGTGGAAGCCACACTGATTAGTAAAAAATAGAAAAAATTGATAAGTTAAAGACTAATTGTGTGCTCAAGTAGCGGAGTTGAACATGCAGCCGATCAGTTCGGTTTCGCGCGAAAGAGACACGAGTTCGACGATTCTTCGAAACGTGTTCAAGCTGTCATAGTTATCTATACGAACAGCTGAAGTTTATTATTATTCCGTTCTCCATTCTCGGTGTCTCTCTATTTTTCTTTTACGGCTTGTCTCAGAGCCTTCCCACGTGAGACTCTGCTGTAGCTCGCAACTGGTGTTGCAGCGTGTTCACGCGTTTTCTGTCTTTTTCTATCTTTCTTAGCCAGCGCTACTTCTACCGCGTGAATATATCTGATACACTAGTCGTTGGCCACAGTGGTGCATCACGTGGAAAGGGTCTGAATGTTGTAGCAGAAGTCCGAACTTTTAGAAGCAGTGTGTCATCGAGACACAACTGTTTCCATTGTCGTTGCAAAAATCTTTCGTAGGAGGCACTATCGCCCTTTGTCGAAATGCGTGACGATCGCAGATTAATCTGAAAGTGATGGTAGTTGAATTGGTATATTATAGTGAAATAGGAATCTTGTCAGTTTTGACAAAGGAATTAGTAGGGACTTTCGAACGCAGTCCTAAATCTAACCTTTCCGATATGGGTATCAACAATTCGAGCCCTCTCCACGAGCGAAGTTTACCTTTACGAATACTTCAGCTGCTCGGTGAAGGACAAATAAGGGAATGCGTAAAATGTGTTTTCTTTTAAGTACTATATGATACCTAACTTAAAGTAATTTAGAACATTTAAAAAGTACCTAAGCAGTTGGTATAAATATTCAGTATTTTATTTTATAATAGAAGAAAATATCACTGTCCCTAAAATACTTTTTTCCTCGAATAACGCTAAGTACAAGCAGAAAAATACTGAATAAAATACAATGGGAGCTGGAAAAGATACGTTACTTAAATGACAAAAAAAGATTCATCTTGTCCTCTTGATTTCAGCCAACAATAATTTTTTACATAAATCCCAAAATTAAAAGTTGTGTGCATTAGAATTTACTTAGACTATTTAATTTTCAAGCAATATATACTCTATTATAATTATATTATTGTTATTAATGTTTATGGTCAGTACATAAAATATAATCAGAATTAATAAGTCATATATACACAAGAAGGGATTTCCCCCAATTTTATTGTTTAATTTACAATATTTCATAAGCAGCATCCTCGTAAATACACTTTCCTACTAGTTTCCACTTTCCACTATATTTCTTTCATATTTTGCAACGAGTAATATTCTATTCCAGCATATTCTACTGTGTATACTTTTTAATTCCTCGTTTTGTGTGAAATGCTACTGTTGGATGAAGTCCAGAGGTCAAGTTGTACACCTTTTTCTGTCACCGTAAACTGTATCGTTTATTTGGATCCGTGAAATAGCCATCGATCTTCAATTCGCACCTTTTATTTCAATCACATACCTGGTCTTCGAGCGTGTTTTCCACCGTGTAGGTGTAGAGTGCCTCGTTTCGAAATCGACGAAAATATCACCTCGAAAAATTAAAAACGCCACATCGACAGCGCCCAACGACCAAATGGGCGTCGTTTGACGCAAGAGCTGATCTTTGGAAAATCGTGTCGACGACGTCGCGTTCACGGGTGCTCGTTGTTTACGTTAATTGGACGAGTGTTTGTGTTAAAACTCGTTGCCGGGATGTCGTTTTCGTTTCTCCGAGGAACAGTAGCGTTTGCCTCATATTTTTGCCGTTGGGTGAGATTGTCTGCAAAACGGGTGCTCGACTTGTATTTTTCACGCGCAATTAAATATGTATTGCTTCATAAAAATTTAGATATTCCATTTATCCCGGATGTAAAGAATCGTTTTTTGAAATCAAATAATATAAATTTTTTCCGACCGACTCTGTAATGAAAACTATGTAATTACTTCTCTTGTTAAATCTTTGGAAAAATTTCTCATGCTGCAGGAATGGTGTATTTTATAAGTATGACGAAGCGCAGTGTCCCTCCACTCTTTTTCCCCTTTCAATATCCAGTTTCTTTATTGAATAGTTAAGAGTTTTATTCAAACCCCTTTGAAGATAGTAAAATTGCGAAATGATTTGAAAGAGGTGGAATAGAATTTATACGACGACCATTTCTTTGCCATTTTTACATGCGTTAAATTCGTCTCCATCTAGTGCCACACTGTTCGTACATGACCTGCCATTAATTTCACAAATTTTGATAAGCAAATCAGTTACTTACTAATCAATCCAATTAATACAGAAGTTTGATTGGCGAGTTTACCTTTGCTCCTCACCATGTGGACCCATCTGATATCTATACCAATCTATTTATGTCACTCAGTACTAATCAACAAATATCAAAATTCAATATAAAATCTATGGGTCAAAGTGGACCCCATATCCCTTGCCCATTGGGTTAATTATTTATCGTTATAGAAGTCGCAACGCTATACTGGCCTCCATTAATTATTGTTAATCCATCGTTAGTGTAAATATGTGTATACTGTTTTTCCAGCAGATCTTGGAACTATATGTGCAACATTAAAAGGCTGCTGTAACATGTTTCGCAGAATGTTAAAGGTTCATTGTCAACCTTTATCACTGATACGGTATACACGTATGACTTTTTAGTCTCCTATCCTTGTTTTCGTCGAAACAACAAATGTCCGAAAAAGGAAAAAGAAGGGGAGAGGAAAAATGGACAAAAATGCGCCGGATGAAAAGTTTGAAGCGTATTTGCCATCTTTTGACGGCCGGTGATTGGACGCGATGCGCATCGATGAGAATTTTGAGGAAGGACAGTGAGGGCGTGCGGCTTCTGAAATTCTCTCGGCTGGCCGGATTCGATTTGTCGGCAACATCTGTCGACCGAGAAACGAGCGTTTTTCATCGAGGAGTAGGAAAATCGAGACGCACGAAAAGGTGTGCGTCGACTCCTTTTTTTCCACTCCATTTTCTTTCGACCCTTTTCGCTCTTCCCACTCTCTGCGCGCGGTTTTTACTATTCGATGGGATCATCCCCTCCCATTAGCCTTGTGTTGTGCAAACCCTCGTCGTTCTATAAACCGAGACCCAGGTTAAAGTGAGGGAAAAAATCGCCATCGTACTATTTACTGGAACTTGCAATTTTTTTCGCTCACAGCGTTCTCGCTGCCTCGCATGTAACGCGGCACTGTTTTCGTCCTGGCCATTTGTCGATAAATGAATTGTTCCAAAAATCAAATTTTCGTGTAACGACGCTACCGACGATCATTTCCCGTCGCGTTTCTCTCTTTTCTCCACGTACATCAAACTTTGATCTGGTGTTCTATAGTGACGTTATTGAATTTTCTAAAAATGAAAGAATTTGTAGTTTGTAAATTTAATTGTATTATTGGAGGTGGAATTATTCTACTACATTATTTTGGATTCTAAGATCTTGTATTTAATATGACCAACATCGAGAAAATATATCTGCCCAATTGGGGTAGTAGGAGAGAAGAGATGCTATAATTAATTGAAAATTCCTTTTCGTTGGATGGGACGAGTTAATCCGCGAAAATTTTATAATTACACTCGTGCAGAAGTAGCGGCAGAATAATATATTAGAACGGCCATTGTATTTCGGCCGAAATGTGTTACTTCGCTTCGGATTATTATTAAATATACAATTTTGAAAATAAATTGGAGTCCGTTTTAATAGAAATATGATCCGGGTAAGGGGTGAAATTTCTTGGTAATAGAGTAGATCTTATTTCTCCAGTAGCATGAGATTTTATACTTTATCTCCAGCTGTCACATATGCAGCCACATAGCAATTCGATATTATTCCATTTATCATCATTTAAAGTATTCCATCAGGTGATCTCTATTTCATTTACAAGACACTGCCGGGAAGGCTTTTAAGCAGAGATCCAAAATAACAGTTAGTTCAAATATTTTTGGGAAAGAAGTCGTTAAGTAAAAATGAATTTTTATTTAAATGGAAGTCAGTTGCCATTAAATCTCAAAGAAATTTCTCAAAAATGAAATGATTAACAAATACTTTTAATTGTTCAGATTACAACTAACCATTATGAATGATAAAATGTTTTTGGCTACCAATAACCATTATTGACGACGAAACTTTAATTTTGGTTACCACTTGTTTGATTCATAGGTATATTTTCCTACCGTAATTAATTTTTTTTATGTTGTCAATGAATACTAATTATCAGTAACATTAATAAGAATAATTGGCAATGTTCGAATGTAACCAGAAAACATTTTTGCCGTCGATAATGGTTATATCGGTAACCAAAATAAAATTTCCGCCGTCGATAATGGTTACGGGTAGGCAAAAAAAAAATGACAATCATTCATAACGGTTGTTCGTAACCAAAATCATTTAATTAAAGATATTAACGATTATATCATAACTTTTAAAATTTGCCTTAAAACAGTTATGATGTCAGCTGTTAAGAATCAATAAGTAGTTGTCAACATTTTTAGTTTCATATTAGAAATCTCAGAATAAAGTGCATTGTGTTTGCTCATAACAAATTCTATTTATCAGAATGAAAATTAGAGGCGACAAAATACTTTTTATTCGCGTCCCATCGGACATTCGATGCTGAAGCTGCATAGAATAGCGTCTCGAGTAGGTACGTGGTGGAAAGCGTTTCGAGAACCTTATTTCCTGCCCGTTGGTGTTGCGATAAAGCAGTATTTGCGGCGTTGTTGTCCGATATTCTGCAGCAAATTGCGTGGAGATCGCGCAGATCTACTCTACGGGCAATATCTCATGATGTATTTTGAAGGAAAAACTGAAGGAAAATGTATCAGTAGTTTTTCTATTACCCGCTCTGTTTTGACGCTAACAAAAACGTAGGATGCACTCGTGAAATGGTTGCACGACGCCTTAGGAAATGATACTCGATACATCTGCTAAAAAGTAGTCTCCTATGCGAAGCGTGTGCTCAAAATTCGTCGAGGATAATAAGAAAAGTGTTTCGGTTCGTTGTGTAGTCTCAAGAACTCGTCGCACGAAAAGATACAGAAGTAGTGTACGTGGTGTTCACAAACGAGAGGTTATCAGCTTAGAATCTGATAGAAAATGCAGTTCTTAGCAATAAAGCTCTTGTAAAAATACATTCGCAATTGTTTCCTTAAAAAGGTATTGACAATGTTTCCAAATTCTTATGCGTGGGGAGAATTGAAAGAGGAAATTTAATTGAATGGAAAGAAATTGCCTGTATAAATATTACAAGCACGCAATCTTATGAGAAACAACAAAAATAACTCTAAAATGTTGTTAATTAGTTAATGACAAGAAGAAATTTTATAATAAATCGTCATAAGGAAACAGTGTTTACGGGTGTTGCATACTGTAATTTTATTAGACTCCCAGGTAAAAAGATTTTTCAACAATAATTTAAGGAAGAATTTCCGGACATATGTTTACTGGAACTGTTTACCTAAAAGTTGCATTTCTCGTGCCTCCTCGTTTCGAGGACACCCCGTATAATAAGCAACTTTTTTGCCTCGCTCTGTGTTTTCGTTTCATTCGAGACAAATAGGCGAGTCCTTCGTGCAAGAGGTCGTCCTGATGGTCTTGACTCTATTTATTTTTCCGTGAAACGACAGCGGGAACAATGGACGTGTAACGAACGTTACTGACTTGCTTTCTCTCTTTCTGCATCTTGCAAAAAAAAGGAAACGGGATTACGCCGTGCCCACGAGAACTTGTCTGGCATGTGTTTATTTCACGAAATAATGTTCCATGCTCCTAATCAATATTTTCATTTAAATTTCTTCGCACACCGTTTAACCTGTATTATATCGCAAGGACAGTTGTTGTTCCAATTTGTAAGCAATCTGCAATTTGATAAAGACGCAATTTTTATTTCATCATTCGTCGCACGCTGAGTTTCGTACAGTGCTGTTTTTATACTTTATGTCGGTAGAAACATTGTGTCCACAATATATGCGTTACAAGAAACGTTTTCTCGTATTTACCTTTCACGGTGGGACGATGGAAATGTTGCTAATGGAACATGAAATCCGATTACGGATTTTAAGCTACTGTTGTAAGTTACAATGGTTTACAATACAAACATGAACAGTAGAATAATATTATTTGATAAACTGATTGTTTGGTATTTCGATCTCATCAACTTATTGGTACATATTCATCATTTTATGAAAACAAATGAATTTAAAAATTTTAGATGTTCTTGTTTTCATTGTTATGGAAATTTAGTGTTGTCTAGTGTATTTTTGAGTGACAAAGAGTGAAATATACTGTACAAATTAAACCGTACGTGACACTATGGTTAAATTAAACAAAGCTGCAAAAGCAAAAGTGCAAGTCAGAACTTCAGAAGTATTGTGCTCAAACATATTGAGAATGCAGTTGAAAATTCAATACGAAGCGGCTTAGCATCG
Source organism: Andrena hattorfiana (assembly GCA_944738655.2). Classification (NCBI taxonomy): domain Eukaryota; kingdom Metazoa; phylum Arthropoda; class Insecta; order Hymenoptera; family Andrenidae; genus Andrena; species Andrena hattorfiana. Next base: position 11,344,085 of record OX122893.2, on the reverse strand, counting down.
AAGAATAATGAAGAGGTGGTGCCGAATATCCCTCGAATTTAGTAGTTTCGGGGGCATATCGTGGATCAGCTTTCGGTATATATATTTACGATAATATTGGTGGACGCATGATAGAGTTGCTGACAATCGTTAGACACTGCTAATCTATTAGATTTGCCCGCGTCGATTTGTCGTTTACCAAACGATCCATTTCGCGTCGGACAATGCGCGTTATTATCGGCACAACACGCGAAATATGTCAGAAATTATTACGCCCGCCTGCATCTACCGGCGAACCATCGACATTTTGGTCTGTATAGAATTGACCAGGCCACGCATTGCGGCACTCGTAAATAATTGCCGTCAGATTTAGGCGGAACGAGCTTTTCCACGGAAGCCACCACTGGCTCCCTAAGGGATGAACGTTTCTTTCGAACGATCCGATGGTCGTGTTCCAAATAAGGTTAAGGATATCCGAATCATTCAGTATTCGAAAACATGAGTAATTGAATTTTACGCGTGTTCTTCGAATATTGTAGTATTCTAATCCTATATTCGAATTAGGGTGGCATCTGAATATATTTATATAAGAATTGTATTCGAATTGGAACTGTATTCGAATGTATTTATATTCGAATTATGGCCGAATTAGAATATATTTGTATTCGCATAAAAGGCTGCATTCAAATTGTACTCGAATATTTGAATTTCAAAAACAGCAGGAAACGAAATAGAAATACTTTGGCATCGTTGAGTTGCAGTCGGTGCATATTTTTAACGCGGCTCGGAAATTCTTCTTCCCGCAATAATTTCATCATCGCCACTTTGGAAACTTTACAGCGCCGCGTGGATTTGCAAATTGAATATACTTCAACCGCGTATTTACTTAGTTTTAAGTCCGCCGAGTATTCTATTTGGGCGCGACGCTGTCGCGGAATGCAGTCTCGAAGAAAATGCGAAACTTTATTCCAAGTTGGGGGTGAGAGAAAGAATGGGGTAGTAAGAGTGGTAATGTAGAGGGATGAAGAAGAAACTAAGTTTCTCGCACTGTCCAGACCAATGTACAATTTTTGTCTGCAAAATTGTAAACTCGTTAGTTCCTCTCCAACCCATGCGCGCATATAATTTGAATATTTTATCCCTCGAATAACAATTCGAATGCCGTCACGTTACTACTTTTCACGCAATAAGCTCGCGCATCCGATGCTCAGCTTTCCAAAATTAATATCGACCAGTTTTAAAACACCGTGCATTGTAACACGATTTGCGACCATTTTTGTGGCCACTGATTTATTTCATCGTAATTGTTCGTAACGTTCGTACCGTCGAGTATTAATTTCAAACACACAAAGGGCGGTGTTTTAATGTTCGTTTAGACAGTCGAAGTTTACGTTTATTTGTTGCAGCAAAATTGATTTTTATTGTAACGCGATACTCAATTTATTGGATTCAACGTTCATGCACAACGCAGCTTTGAGGTTCTCCTTTCGAAAAAGCGATGTTTCACGTAGAAGCCAGAATAATCATTAATAACGAAACGAGTGTTGCAAAGATAAAGATCATCGCGTCAGCACTCGCCAATCATATTACGATCATAAATCACACTCGTTAGTAATTCCTTTTCCCTCCACTTCCTCCACCTTTGTTATTCCACTCGTTCTGTATACACTTTCAGTTTAATTTCTTGGTTCTCGAATTACTAGGATAATAATCCACGCATTCTATTTCCTCTATCGAACCTGCCATTTTTCTGTTTTCCATCGGAGGTTTAATTTGTTTCACTTTCCCTCCAGTTTCCGCCTTTCGAGACACATGTTGCCTCTCGAAACCTTTTCCTCTAAAAACAGTTCTCCTTTTTCTGCCGGTTTTCGTTTCTAATTTCGATTCACGGTTTCTGCATCCACCTGGAAATTTAAATGCTACACCTGCGTGTTTGCAGATTCGATCTCGATCATCGGGCTGAGTTAATCGGCCTAATAATTTTCCTCGTTAAGCTACCACCCCTCTGTACCACCCTACGCGGAGTATTAAGCCTCTCATATTTAATTATCTATTCTAACACGATACGCGCTAACACCGACGATATACATACAGGCTTTCCATCCTGGATATCTGCAATTATTGTCGTTAACGTAATAACGATAAATCCAATGCCATAGCTGCAATTAATCTAGCTGGGACATCGCAATGGGTTTTGTGAAAAAAAATATTAGAATATTTGCAGTGGTGTCAGATCTGGCTGAAAAATTAGGATAAACTTTGTTGAAAAATTATTTTGATTATTTGCAACAGATTTAAGTGGGTTACTGAGATATTGATTAACATCAAGCATTGATGAGTTGTGATAAGGAAGATGTATAAGTGACGTTCTCATACTATATTTAGTGGAATATTGAATATGTTAATGCCAATTTGGCATGAAGTTGTTTCATCGCGAAATTTAACAGTTTGGAGTTTTTAAAATTTTTGCTGGTGATATTTTTGCGTTTCATAATTAATGAGGTTTAATCAGAGGGATAACGGATTTAATAGTTTCATTTTTCTTTTATATTGGAATTATTATTCTCCATATATTTGCAGTTTTATCAACTGTTTCGTATTCTTTATATTATATTATTTTATGTTTATTAAATGCGAATTTTAATTTTTTTGCACTCGTGCGAAACGATTTAAAGCATCTATGGCTAAGATATAAATACTAGGTAAATCAGCTCCCCATATAAATATTTTAAATATTGAAAGTGATGAAGGACACATTTTATTTGTTAATTTTGCGTTTTTTCCGGTTATAACATGGTAACTGCTATGCGTAAAAAAACAATAACGTGGCAATTATTTTACTTAGAAAGCTATAACGTGACAACTACTATGCCTAAAAAACTAGAATATAACAACTACTATGCGCAGAAAACTACAGTTACTTAAAAATTGTAACGTGTGATCTACTATAATACTAAGACTATAATGTGGCACCTACTATAATTTGAAAACTATAATGTAAGGTAGTTTCCCAAATTTGAGGTATTATAGTGCTGATTCAATTACTCTGTATAGCAATATAATTTTTTTAAAAATTCCGAGATAACAAAATATCTCGTGTAATATTGTACAACAGAAAGTACGTTATTCGTTATACAGTGAGTAAAAAAAGTATTGGCACACTTTTTAAAATCGCATAACTTTTTTAGAATTGGTCCAAACGACATGAGTCTTTTTTAGAAGGTAGAAGGTTTAGTTTGCTATGTGACGTATTTCGGAGTTTTGAAAAAAAATTCCATTTGTCGGAATAGCAAAAAGAATAGTATAGGCCGTTTTTTTCAACTTCTTTTTCTGAGCCTGTAACGAAAATTCAAAAAATCCGTTTGTAGATTTAAGTAAGCTGTATACATGCTGAAAATTTCATCAAAATCGGTTAACGGTGCTCTGAGTTACAAACGTTTAATGATCGCACAATAAGGTCGAAAATCGCTTGATTTCGGGTATTTCGCGATTTTCGAACTTATTGTGCGATCATTAAACGTTTGTAACTCAGAGCACCGTTAACCGATTTTGATGAAATTTTCAGCATGTATACAGCTTACTTAAATCTACAAACGGATTTTTTGAATTTTCGTTACAGGCTCAGAAAAAGAAGTTGAAAAAAACGGCCTATACTATTCTTTTTGCTATTCCGACAAATTGAATTTTTTTTCAAAACTACGAAATACGTCACTTAGCAAACTAATCCTTCTACCTTCTAAAAAAAAACGCATGTCGTTTGGACCAATTCTAAAAAAGTTATGCGATTTTAAAAAGTGTGCCAATACTTTTTTTACTCACTGTACATGTATATGGCATGCCAGCGTTTCTTGTAAAAAATATATACAGATACGATTCTCCCCTCCCTCTCGCCCTTCTTCCCTCCAATTGTAAAAAGGAAATATGTCAGCCTGCACGGAGACGCGGCGGATTTTACGAACTGCCATAAATGAGATATGGGTGACAATAAAATTTAGATACGTCTTTATAGCTGTTCAATAATCTTACCTCGGTGGAGGAACACGGGCACGCGCCATCCTGGGTTTCCCTTCGGCGTCAGGTGCATACGAAATCTATTCCGAGTGCATAGATGCAGTCTGGCTTGTAAATTTAGTTGAATCGATCGATACTACCCTTGAAGGAAGTTTTCCTCCTCGAAAGATCTGTTACATGCGTCTTTTGAATTTTTTACAGAAATCAGTCTGCCTGACTTCGAGCAACTGAATTTCCAACGTTAGGGCGCAGTCTAGCTTGTAAACATGCCTACTTGAATCGATCGATGCTACCCCTGAACGAAGTTTTCGTGCTCGAAGGTTTTGTTACTCCTCCCTTTTTAATTCTGCCTCGAAATACTATGAATATACGCTTTAGTTTCAAGTAACAAGATCGTCCGCGCTGAAATATTTTTGCAAACGATACGCAGTACAAACGCTGTGACACGTCCTTCATTTTTTTTCCTCGACGCGCTCGAAAACAGTCACAATTGAAATCGTTTGTGAACCCTTCTCGCCAGATCAATAAAAACGTTTCGCGACTATGAAAGCACTTAGCATTCTGCTTTTACAGCTCCAACGCAGTAACAATCGATCAACACCGCCAGCGCCCCGACACCCTTTCATTGGCGTAAATTGTTCGTTGCAGCACCACTCTTGTCCTTCACTTTCGCCAGCGAATCATCTCGCATTTAACAATGTTGGTTTCAGTCGGTGTCCGTAGCCCCTGTTTGTTTAGCCTACGTGTGCAAACAGAGCTAGCAGAATGCACTATTATTGCAATTAAACACCGGAATCATTTAGGGACAAATGCTTACTTCTTGTTCACTTCGTCAACTGACCTGCTTCCACTGGATGCTATATCTAAAGCTTTTAAGGGTTTGGCGCGTAACTTGAGGAATATCGATCAAACTAAATCTCAATAATTACTTCAAATTACCCCAAGGTTATAAGGAATATTTTAATGTATCTTTCAGTGAAATAAAGAGAAAAGAATATTCGATGTTATTATTATTATTATTATTATTATTATTATTATTATTATTATGGCTGTATTTCCGAAAGGGATCGGTGGCCGATCGAGATGAAACTTGGTGGGTATTACGAGGAGTGTGGAATGACCCCAAATATAAAATTTTAGCTGCGACAATTAATGCGTTCAAAAGATACAGGGGTAATTGTGCATAAAAGGGTACACGTCAACGATTTTTTTTAATCATTTTACCACGGTCCCACCTCTTAACAATATTTCTGTTGATTTAAACCGACACAACGCATTACACTTTTCAACTTGTCCCGGATGTTAGTATTGGTTGCGGCTAGATTACTGAGGGGGGTGCGCGACCGCTCGCGGGCGCTTAAAGCATTGTAGAGAACCGATGTGAGTTTGGCGATGCTAAAAATGAGACTGTGGTTACAAAATTTCAAAAATTACAAATGGGGCGGGAGGGTTCTCGGGTAGAGGGGCCTGCACCAACGGCCAAAAAAATTAACAATAATTTTTTATTAATATTTCGGAAACTAATAAATACCCGAAGATACAATTTTAGATTTAGAGTCCACAACCTCTCTCCACCCATCCCCCCAAACCTCATCTCGATCGGCCACCGGTCCTTTTCCGAATAATATCCATTATTATTAACAGGAATCCCCATACTATACAAATATGTAAATAATACAGCGCTTACATAGTCGAATTTTATGATTAATTATTAACGCGTGGATGAGTTACCTGTCTGTGTAACATCGTCCGAAATGAGCTGAGCGGGCCTGTGAAAGGATCAACATCGTTCAGGTGTTGATTGGCGTAACACATAACTCTATTAATAGCGTCGACCGTATAATGAAAATACGCCGGCAGTCCTGAATGAAAAGAGGCCTAGACCGCCAATGCCTCACCGGAGCATTGGAAGTAATTAAGGCAAGTAATTAAAGTAATTATTCTATACCTGTTCGTATTTCTAGCTCAACAAAATTACACTTGTATCTGGTATACTAAAAATCGGTAATTATCTACATATTATATAAAAAATATTTCTTTGCCAACTGTGTTGACGCAATAAGTATTAGGTAGGGGTTGAATGAAAACCTTTGTTGCTTTTGAACTATTTTATATATTTTTCTGAGTTTATGGGACATCTCTCAAGTCATAACCCAGCGCTAGTAATTCTTATTTCATCCCCGCAGTAAACAAAAGAACTTTCCCGCTATCCGCGATCGGCAATTTATTGTACGAGTGTAAATAGTTAGAATTCTCCTCATAAAGACCATCTTCACAACTATAACGATCACAGACCAAAACGCCACCTCAGCGGAACCAGAAATACACCGTCCGCGATCAACGAACAATCGTTCGGTCCCAATAAAGACACTGCCAGTTGCTGTCGCGAACGTATCTCGCGGTTGTCACGGTGTTTGGGCGCGGGCGGCGAAAGCGGGGCCCCAGAAGCAGAAAGAATAGCGCGAGGGTGGGACGAAAGGAGGAGTGGTCGGTAGAGGAGGGTAAATAGAAGGACTTGTCGACAAGAGTCGGTCGAGCTTTCGAGCGTTGAAGCGCTTTTGAAAAAGTCCTCGGCCGCGTTGTGGAGGCCTTTCGAGTGGCGAGTCAGGGGGGCGGGAGAAGGGGTAGTTGACGCAAAACTGGGGGGTTACTGGGCGGTGGGGGACAGCCTGCCACCTAACAAGTGACAATTACCGGCGCTAACGAGCGACGGGGCCGTTCGGTACGAACTGCTTCCTGCTCAGTACGCCCCGACGTTCACCCTCGAATCTCGAACGTTCGAGGCCGGCGGGCGGCGCGCGGGTTTATGGCTTAGCCTTCTCCGGTGGACGTACGTCTAGAAGAGGGTTGTCCTGACTGCTGTACTGGCAGGTTACACCCGTCGAAGGTCCAAGGTGTCGACTATACGTCGAGTGTTGTACGTACGGCTGTTCGGCCCTCCGTCCTCCCTCTGCCCTTGTTTCTCTCGCCAACTCCTCCACTGACGGCAATTTTGCTGATCGCGGGGGAAAACTGCTTTGTAGCTCGGCGCTCGATCGTGTCCTCCAGCGATAAAGCCCGGTCGAATTGTGTTTTTCGATCACGTACCCCCTTCCCGCGTCGCGCTATTAACGGAATTACTGGATCAGACCGCACGTTGTATTTAGAGACACAGTGGCTTCATTTACGGGTGCTTCGTGAATTTGGACCTTTGTTCTCGAATGGGACGAGGATCCTCCGACGTTGGAGCTATTATAACGTTGTTAGCGCCCTTTCTTATTTTCCGCAATCGAAGCTTTTAACCCTGCACTGCGCATTGTAGACGGTATGACACACCACCTTTAAGTTCGAAGTAAAATAGAACCAGTGACATTTTTTCTGCATTGACACTTTTGAACATATTAGCTAGTAAGTAGTTCCCTGTGTACTTTTTATACCGAGTTCCACTTAAGAGTAGACTCGTTCCACGCAACGATGACTCTGAGGAGGCTCTTGGTTGGTAGGAAATCAGCAGAGAAAGTGTGCAGGTGATAGTGGGAGCTGTGCAGGTCTACTCTTATATGGAGTGGCATATAGGTACCGTTATTTTGGGCAGTTTGGCATTCAACCGATTTTGTGGTTAGTCACTGGATAAATCTACATATGATGAAACTAGGGAAAGATGCAAAGTCCCAGGATGCAAATCATTTTTATATATAAAATGTTAAAAATGTTGTTTGCACTTTTGTTTGAACAAAAATAATAATTGTTTTGTAAAATTTCATAATCAATGAATTATTTACATTAAATATACTCCCACTGCATGTTGTAACAGATATGATATATACGTGTACACTAATTTCAATAAAAACATACACACATAACCCAGAAATTTCTCATCATTTTTCCCGGATTCACATTCAAAATCTACGTTAGAAACTATTTCTTTTGCACACAAAATGCGCAGTGTGTGTGCAATTTGGGGATTTTTTGTTAAGAAGCTAGCGATTCGATTCATCTGAAATTTGGAACATGTTTATATGCATCTTTGAAAAAATTGCAGTCATTTTACTGATTTTTTATTTTTAATTTTTAATTTTTAAATTATTTTTCAAAGTTCAACGATCGCTGGTGTGCATGATACTTACCTCCCAGGTAATCTGAAACAGAAAAATGAAATGTCGTTTTACATTATACATATGTAGCTTCGGTTTGATGAACCGAAATACCGATAAGTCATATATTTCTTTTTTGTTACATAAGTAAATTGGTGAATTTTGATTGAGAGGAGAATAACAAAAATTAAGGTTTGATTTGAAAACTCACCACTCTCCTGAATTTTTCTTTTTATTCTGGTTCATCAAGTTGCCTGTATCTTGTTTGCTACAAACGTTATAACAACTGTTTGAATTTATCGACATGGATTCGATATACAGCATAGATACAGAGGATATGGTATTCAATTTATATTGGAAGTAGTAGCAGCAGACATACGGGCGACAGTATCTAACGTGCTGACGGCTGACTAATCGTAGGTCTTACTACTGCGAATTGATTTCTGATGTAACCACTATTGTGAAGACCACGAAATCGTAAAAATTCGCTTGCAAACAGCTTCATTACATTTCTGAAGATCGTTAACATTATAAATTTTCTTATCTTAAGTAAACTCTATTATTTTTTAAATAACTAACTGTATGTAAGAATATCGTGGCATACTAAATTTCTCTCAACAACCTCTACTTTTAAAATGCAAGATAACGTCAAACCATCCTTTAATTAGAAAAAGTGAAGTATTATTTCAAATTTAAACAAAAAATCATATTTTGGATAAATCTACTAATCACAATTTTCCCGTTGTTGCACAAAAAACAACGCTTCCAATATATCGCAGGTAAAACCTTAAAATCTGTTTGGACTTTGACGTTTTCGAATATCGTAGAAAAATAATGCACGAGTTCCGTTCCGTAAATTAGTAAAAACGGTCTTGATTACCATCTCCGCGGTGTACCCTCTACCCATTCACATGCATACGAACGCAAACGCGTACAACGAGGTGAGCCAAAATCGCGTCTCGTTATCGTGATTCATGCAAATTCGGACGTTTTGCTAGTATTGTTTCCCTTTATCCACCTGCGCTCTGTGCACGTTGCCAGGCGATGCCGGATTTCTGGCGCGCGCTGAAAAATATGCACGGAAAGTCGTACGAAAGGGACTGTTAGTTTGTCGTACGCAGCAGCGAGGATTCGTAGCGCTTTGTCACTTTTATTTTCCACGTGGATAATAAAAGTGAGAAACGGTTTGGGCCACTTTTCTTCAATGGCTTAAATTTCAGTTTAATGTTGGAAAGGCAAGCGCGTCATTGACTAGAACAAACATGAAAAGGGGAAAAGAAGTTGTCAAGTTGTCGCCGAGTTCTTTATTCTTCAATTCGTGTACATAGGTAGTGTTTCGGTAGTAGTTGAACAAATACGTATTTTGTACGTTTGGTACGCGTTTCTTTTCTCCTACAGGACGAACAGAAGTGCCGTAAGTATGGATTTAAAAACTCTGCTTTTCTGAGTTTTAAACCCATTTTAAACACAATAGAATTTTGGAATGTTTCCAAGGTAGCAATTAGAGTATGATAAGCTGATTCACTGGATTACAAGTGCTGTTATTATTTATATCTAAAGAGAAACGTCAACTATTCTTGTAGTTAGACTGCGGCTGTTTATGCAAATGCATATATTGACATGCAAAAATTATTCTGCATATTGCATATGCTTTGTTAAAAGGCATATGCATATATATTACATATTTCTTTTATATTTATCTTACTGTATTTGGTTGTGATTATAGATGAATTATCGAGCCGTTATGTGACGTTAGTGATAAATACCGATGTTGATATCATGCGATAGAATAAGTCATTAGTAGAGACTAATTATTCACTCATTACAATCGCCCTAAAAATTAAAGAGGTTCGGTCATTTTTTTCTCTTAACACCCGAAAATAGTAAAATTATTCATTTTCACTCTTTACTTTACTTCTGCAAATAAGCAGTTGAAAATTTTAACGGAAATAATGTCGTTGCAATTGCAACTGCTCCGAATGTTTTCCAACAGACACAAGTTGCTCAAAATTTACCTAACATTTATTAAGGTAGATTTACAAATTCCAGCCACAATAAAGAAATTGGGACCTGTGGGTCTACCCTTAAAATATTCTCTAAAAATAAACGTGGCACATTTTACGTGCATATTTGCATATGCTTTTTGCATATACCTATTACGTGCATAAACATCCGCAATCTACTTATAGTATAGGTCTCATAACATATGTCTTTTCATCCCCAAGACGAGGAAAATACACTATATAGTAAATATTCGTTTAAAAAGAGGCACATCAAGCAATAGTGAGATCTGTAGAGTAAGTTAAGAGGAAGAGGTGGAAGACATGGAAGCATCACCTTTGAATCCCTACAAAACCTCGAATCTCCTTATCTCTGTGCCTACAAAACTTACGTCTTGGCTCTCCCTTCTGTTTGATCCTGCGCAGTCGAAGCCCTCGCTACAACTCGACGCACCTGAACATCCTTTCCTACTACTCTAAACAGTACAGCCATTTGACACAAGAACTATTCCATGCTCAAGCCAATATCTACGTTCAGGATGCCGTCGCTCAGATATGCCGCCTGAAGCGAGCTCGCCTACCCATTTAATACATCATACTTTGCTCGATCTCTCTCCGCCTCGCCTGTGTCGTTCTCCCTTTTTCTCTCGTGCCCCGGCTATGAGGAGCGTGCGGATCCGCCGGATTAATTAGCCACCCCGTACGTAATTACACGTTCACCTTCGCAGCCGCTTGTACGCGTGTACACCGAGCTTCCACGGTAGGAAACGGGACGACGATCCTCGTTGTAAGGACGAGAGGAGTCGGGATTCGAGTAGGGTGTGATGAAAGGGGGATGGCGAGAGGGGTTGGGGGAGCGGCGGGGGAGAAAGAGACAAGACCATACGGCTGGCGTGTACCAAGGATATTGGGCTATACGTCATACGTTGCATAGCTACGCGACCCCAAACGAGCTATTGTTCCTCGCGACGAAGTGTTTCTCCTCCTCCTCCTCCCCCTCTACTCATCCTCGCTTCCCTCTCGACGCGAGCTATTTCGTGGCGTGTCATCCCGATAATTTTGGAAATTTCGACGGTCGACTCGTACGCTATGCCATGACCGATTAATCGTGCCGCGGGATCGAGCTATCGGCATCGGTTTTAGAACCGTCCTCTCGATGGAGAATTTCTGAAATTTCTTGCAACGCTGGGCTTTGCTAGAGAGTTTATTTTAAACCTTCTCGATTGCTTTGAATCTTCCGCGTTGTTTATTCCTCCTGTTTTTGATTTTATACGATAGGCAACTTTTGGAATGAGTTTAGCGAGTGGTGGCAAACTTACCTTTCTGTATCCCAGGGTTCCCTGATTAAATTTTGCCACGGAACTCTTTGGCGGAACCCTCAACCTCAACAGTTTTTCTTCTGTACATCGAAAGAACTCATTTATAGAAAAATATAATAAAATTAGAAATTGTATTATGAGATAGAAAATCAGGAAAAAGAAAATTATGACCTGGATATTGCATAAATCATTGACCCCATTTTTTTAAGTATATTTGTGTGTATTTATTCTATATTTTACTACCCCGTATTTTTCTACGTTGAGGAATAGTGTTTCAATAGATTTTCAATTAAGGTGGTACTGTGCAATAGAAAATGGCGATAATGTTTCTGGAATGTTCACCTCCGTCCCTATTGAGGAAGATCAGTAAATTAGGGAAGGGTGACAAGCCCCTCCACCCTCCTCGAACCACCCCTGTTGACCATCAAGACGAGTCGTCTGATCGTAATGTATGGTTTTGCACGGTGACTTGGTCATTTGATTGATTGCATTTGATTGCGCGTTATCCAATCGCCTGTATCTATCAAAGATCGCTTATCGGCTCGGTTATTGGCTATATCGTGGCCGCGTGTCATTATCAATTTACGAGCTGCGTAAGCGACGTTACGTGCAATAGTACATCGATACATCCTTTTTATCATTATTCTCCCGTGTATATCAAAATGTTTGTCGTAATTTCCAGATGGTGATGTTAATTGTTTAAAAGCAACCTGACTGAAAATGTTTACTGATTACTAGGGCTAATGTTAACGAAACAAACAATAATCCAACTATTCTGATTATGCAGAATTTAATTTTTTTTCAATTTAAAACCCTTCACTGTCAGTCCTATAACAATTACTAACAAAAGAAATAACACTCATTGGTAGCTCAGGGTATTTATCTCGAGTAAAGCTTCTACCAAAGGGAGAAGCAATTCTTCAATTCTATGACATAAAATAAGGGAGATTAGAAGCTGAAAATACCATGAATTTATCGTAACATTACCTTTCCTATAATTCAATATTGCAATGCTGCCTTTTTATCAGTTTCTTACAGCCTACCAAGAGCCGTAAACTACTATGTGGTCTACTGAACGCGTTGAAACGTAATTGAAGAAGCACGAGCGTAGAAAGTCTCGAAAAGAGGGCACCATTACCGAGGTAGACACAGGTTCAGTTAGTGCATGCGTGGTTTACCGTATGGTCGTACATCATCGGCTGGTTTGCGTCGGTTTAACCACCCTCACCGCCAGTTGCGCCGGTTATCCGAGCATGGTGAGCAAGTCAGAATGATTCAAGCACCGTGGTCACTACACACACGTGCACACGCACAGGCCTCTCCCACACAATGGCGGAAAATTGAGAACGATCCCTTTCTGTCGCTAAATCTGTAAAACGCGGTATTAATTTTGCCTGCCAGATTTCCACGTATCCTTTTTCATTCCCCTCGCGGTCCAGCCTAATCCAAGTAGTAACGGCTGAAATTGGTCAGACAGCTTTGGTACTTACACTGCTGCTCATAAGTGTTCGCTCATGATTTACCATGATAAAAAATTACAAGATGGAGAATGTTATATTTACTTGAAAGCAACATTAAATAAGCAATTCTTTGTTTTATTTACAATTTGTTATAGTCTACATTAGTACGTTTATTTGCTTTTAAAGATATTTCCAGTTTTCCATTTTACAATGTTATTTCTTTTTATCTTTCTTTTGGAAGAAAAATTGTTGAGTTATTGGAAAATTTTGACACAAATCAGTAAAGGTTTCAGAGAAATCTCCCCATAAGTATCAAAAGTGTTTACAACCTTCTTTACTCTTCTCTTTTCTTTAATATTTTCCCAATAATTAATTTTGTGCTTAGCTGCTTACACCACTATAAAAACTTTCCGCATTTAAAAAAAGACAATAAAATCGAAAACGTAAAATCTCGATCACCATGCAATTACAAATGATCTTAATTTCTACATTATATGTGGTGCTAATTTAGTTACTGAGAGTTTCGAAGTGTCTCAAAGACTTTGTATTTCACAATGGAGGAACCGAATTTACGATTGTTCTCGTCTTTTATCGAGTTCCTTTCTCTCGTTCTTCTTATCTCTGCCTATCTATCGCTGTCTATCCGTTTGCCCTCCTTGTTCCTTACTTTCTTGCCCTGCTTCCTGTTTCTCGCATTCCCAGACGCGGTAGAAGTAATCACTGGATGGAAGAAAGCTGCTTCTTGCTTTGCTTTCCATTGTGTCTCTCCGCGGTGCTACTCTTTCTCTGCAGCATCGAATAATCGCGAAAATTCCATTGAAGGAGGTTCGTTCTGACATAGATCACCGGATAGGATGCAGCCCGTGCGTTTGGGATTTCTGTAGATGGTATATCGAAGTTGATTGAATGAAGGGAACCATTCTGCAACGCAAAGAACTATTCAATCCTCTCCTTTGAGACACGGGGCTTCTTACGAAGCGATTCCCTCTCACTTGGCTGAACGACTTGTCCACAGAGCAGCCCAGTATTCTGACTGTTTAAATCAGAGTGGCAAGGAAGGGAAAAAGAAAAAGATTGAAGCACAGAGCACAGAAAGAAGATTGGAGTATGAAAGTCAAAATTCACTAGATACTCTGATGTACAATATTTTTTTACTATTCGTTCAGAGTCTTATAGGTATCTCTACTTCTTTATGTTTTCGTCTTTGAAAACAATGTTCACGAAAAAGCGCAACTGTCCAACTAGAGCTCTGTGATAGCTCAGAGATGATTTCAGCAGGGTTATGGCTATATAATAATAATAGTTCATGGAGCAGATGTAGCGCTGTCATAACCCTGCTGAGGGTTGCAAGTGTTAATATTTTTAATATTTTTAATATTTAATATTGTTGTTTAATATTGTTAATATTTTTTATCAATAGTATAGTTGGGTTGGAGCGTCAATGGTTTGGAGATACTTTCAACATAGTTTTTGGACACGAGTAGATCACAGACTTAGGCACACTTTGTTGTAAGGTGGTTAAACGTTTTTGGTCTTACGGATCCTGTAATAAGTAGGGTAAAAAGAAACTCACTGAGACTCCCATGTCATTCCCAAAATTCCCCATACTGATCTGCGCGAAGAATTTAAGACACGGGCGAAACGGCAAATCAATGATAACCCAATAAATCAAGGTTTAACTAAGTGTAAAAGATACTTCCAAAGATTTTTCGAGGATAGTGTTTCACCTTTGCATGCACATAAAAATCTAAGTGGAGATATGATTGTTACGATTATTGGAATGGGAACATTGCGAGCTGACCACTACAATTTAGCCGCTTCCCTCGCTCGCGTTGGTATTGTAAACCAGGGGATTGGAGCAGACCAATTTTTTATTTGCTCCGCTCCTACGCTCTGTTGTAAACAACGCTAAATGATTTAAAAATTCTTTTAATACTTTCAAACAGTGATCTTTCATTTGCAACAAACCTCATATTTCTTGCTTTTCATTTTCATGCAGGTAAAAATTCATAAAGAATGCTTAATTTTCGGGAAAAGAAAGTACTATGCCTCCTTAACACCGGGCTGCGCACGAAAAAGAACGAAAAAGAAAATTCAAATAATAAAAAGAAAAATGGAGCAGTGAAGCAAACTGCTTCGGGCAAAACCCCATTGCTCCGCGCTCCAGCTCCCAGCTCCGCTCCAACGCTCTGTTGTAAACAACCCTAAATGTCAATTTAATTACGAATACGAAAATTTAAATCACTTAATTTGGCAATGCGATCTGTTCAACTCAAAGAGGCTCAAGCTAATAAAGTCACTCCACAAGTTAGGCTCCCATCTACCGCTAAATATCGATATGTTTATAGCCACGCCAAATATTACGACATCAATAATATTTGTGCTTTCCTCAAAAAGTGTAATTTACGCATTTAATTTTTACGTTGTCTGCTGCACCTATACGTGGAAATTTATTGATCACGTTCATATTTGTGTAGCTAAATAAACCTGAAAGGGTAAAAAAAATCGTCGGTTTGCACCCCCATAGTTATTGCTTTAATTAAGTGTGTCCCATGGGAACGTGTAACAAGTGATGGAAAGCACGTTTGATTTGCATGAGTGGGTCCCAAATATCTTGATCCCAATAATGCCCTGTAATAAATGGCGAATAACAAATGTGGCAGCTTGCACCCTGAATAATATCGTTGCACTTGCGCACCCCAAATATAGTCAGCGAAATTCTAAAATCAGCCATGAATAAACTGAACATGTTTCGAGCTGTTAATACAAACAACTCGAAAGAACCAAGGCGCCACAGTTTAGAAACTGCAGCAATAGGTATCTCAATTCTGATTCAGTTCCCATCAATCTCGCTGTAGGATGCACATAACCCTAAACCGGGATAGCGTACGCATACTAGATCTTTCTACCTCAATTGTCGCCGCCACTTAACCACCGAATTTACGACATCGCTGTATCTCCATCACAGACTATCGCCATACCAGCTCCATCATCCACTCGTATCCACACACGGGAGTAAACAGATAACTAGTGTAACAAAGTAGCCATGGGACCAAAGATTTGGACCCTTTGTTTGCGAATTACAACCACCTGCTTGCCCCTTTTCTTTTTTCGAACTCGCTAAAATGGAGTTGTCCAGATTCGGCACCCGATGCACCGCGGGTTTAGCAGGTTTGCAGCACCCCAGTGGAAAGTATGTTGCGAGAACGTTAAGGGAGGACGAGGAGACGACGAAGCCGAGACGTAGACGGTCGGCGCGTGTACGTACGCGGGCGTATGCAGGGGGTGAATACGGGGGAGCACGAGCGCGAACGAGGGGACAGTAGCTTTTTTTTACGAGCCACTCTTGGACGGCGAACTACGTTTACGAGCTTATGGCACGACGTGCGCCGGGGCTGCTTAACAGCGGTAGACAGCTTGCACGTAGTCCAAGCACGCGTCTTTACCTGCCAGAAGTCAATTTCCGTCTTCGACAAAGTCCTTTCTTCCCCGTTCCAAACATAGGTTTACCCATGTCCTGCAGCATTTCAAGAGACGTATTGCCTAACCTTAACCAGACCTAACACAAACATAGGTCCACCTGTGTCCCGTCGCCTTTCGAGAGCCGGACTCGTTCCTCTTCATTCGCTACCGTCCCATTCTCTAGCTTTGTACCGCGCGTTACTATTTTCTTCAGCGTCTGTGGTAGATGTTAGAATGGAATTCAATAGAGTTTGGTGATTTATGGGAGGAGTTATTGGTGGCTGATATCTAGAAGCCAAGGTGTACGGAAACTTTTCCCTGGCAAGGCGGATATTGTGTATTGCAGAGATATAGGGATGGGCGAGGTCTGTGGGATCACTGAATATCTTGCTAACAAGTTGAGAACCCAGGGCTGCATTTAGTGTATTGTTTTGGAAATTGGTACGTGGTAGCACTGGAGTGGGTAAGATGGGGTTTTATGTGGATTTTAAGTGGCTCTTTTATAAGTGACGGTGAAGACATTTAGCGGCTTGCTCTCTGAAAGACATCGCTTTGCATTTGTTTGAACAAAACAGGTACATATACGGATTTTTGAGACAGTTTGGGACTGAAGTAGGTTTGACAATTTTGGAAGTCTTGGAAACGTTAATCTCGTGCTCTGGTATCGTTACATATATCCCATTTTTATTTATTTTTGAGTCAATGGAATTTCGAAAAGAAAGCAATGCACTAAAAATTCAGAACTTAACAATTTTATTTATCTTGCAAGATTTTACAAAACTTGCAAGATTCTATAAGACTACCAAACTCATTGCTCTTGTAAAACCGTCCAGTATTTCTTTAGTTTAGAGTTTTATCTCAGGACTTTTTGAGACATCTGGAATTCTATTACGACGTACCATATTTATGGTTTCAGGATCGACGCACGAATGGTAATAGTCACGGTGGAATATCAAATGGAAAAGTTTACCCTTACGGTTTATTCGATTCGACTGTTTTACGTCGGTGGGTATAGGATCCATGTGGGCGATGGGAGCACGAAACATGGGGCATTAAACGACTACGGTCGTTTCGTCGAAAATCTTGTTTCCCCGATGGACATAGTTGCGGCTCGGCTACGTTTGATTTATCGCGAAATTTCCCTTGTTCTCCCGAGGGGAATACAGCAGGACGACGTCAGGATGTGCGCGCGCGCAGAGTCCTAATAATCTAATATGCCGCGACCTGAGCGCAATTTCATGCTTTCTCGGGCATGCGGTGCACCCCAACCACCCCTCTGCGATCAAACGCCCTTCCTACCGCCCTGTCCCGCCTGTCCTCTCGCCTTCCATTCGTCTTCTCGATCTTCATCTCTCCCTTCTCGATCTTCGTCCCTTCCTTCTCGATCTTCGTCTTTCCCTTCTCGATCTTCATTTCTCCCTCTTCGATCTTCGTTTCTCCCTTCTCGATCTTCGTCTCCCTATGGACCGTCTAAATGAAATATGTGCGGGTTCCCTATTATTGTCTTAAGAATATTTTCGAGCAGAATTCATGAATTTTACTGGAAAGATCAGCAATGTGTTTCCCTAACGAAATGAAAAAATATGGTAATAAGGCGTGATACCTAATTGAATTTATAGGGTGGGTGAGGAAGAATGGTACCAACCGAGAGTGGGGTGAATTTTTTAGCAAAAATAAAGAGAGTAAGCATGCGGAATAAAAGTTTTTGACATGAGCCCTCATTTTCGAAAAAATCGACCTTGAAAACTGAACTTAATTTACGAGTAAATATAGTACAACCCCGAATAAAAATGAGCCTAGTGGAAGGGTAAGTCGAAATTGTAGAATACCTTGCATTGAATGGGGGGATAATCCATGAAAATTTGAATCGATTTTTAATCAAGTCACTGTGAGGTTCACTGTGAAGGGAATATTAGGAACAATGGATAATTACTCTGATCTCCTTTTCCCCTTTCATTTATAATGCGTTTCGGATTACCCTTTATATTCCGCCTTCTGAAATTTGCAACCATCAAAATTGTTCGGGAGAAAGTTTATTGTATAATATTAATTAGAGGTAAATGTTTGATGTGAAGAATTTGAAAAATAAACCTATACATTAAAATTTCCTTGCATCGAGCCTTACAAAAATTATGAATAATATTTGTATCCGACTTTCTTAGTGAGTGTGTCTACTTATTACATTGTACTCGCCACTTACATTTGATTTTCCGTGCGATAATATTCGACTAGATGGCACATGCATTTCCATCCATATTATTTCACGTTTCACCTAGTTCCACGTTCCAAAGATTCACTCGCTGCCAACAATCACACGTTTATTTACTCTTCCTTTTCATCGCGATGGCGCTGCCTCAAAAAGACAGTGCTCAATGTGAATCGTGGAATAATCGGGACGTTTAACAAGCGAAAAGGAATTGCTGACGCTTTCATTGATCGGCTTTATGCACTTTACACGCGTACATGCACGCGTGCATTTCTGCCTCTGGTATCGACTATCGGTGGCTCCAATATTCTATCTCGTCAATCGATTCCCAATCTGCACGCGGTGTAGGCGATCGTAGGGAGATTCGATTTTCCGACGGCTTTGATCGTGGACGGGTAAAATCGGGTTTAAGGACTACTTATCTCTCAGGATTCCCTATACCCAGACACGGTATAAAGGATAAGAAGACGATTCTTATGGAGGTATTATTCCCCTCCTACATGTGTGCTCAGGAGGAATCATGTGCTCAACGTTCCTGTCGCGAGGATACGTAATCCGTAATAAATTGAGCCATTTTTCTGCCGTTTTGGTGCATTATTGCACATCATTGAAATAGATTCGTGTAATTGTGTTCGCTGTTTCGCTGGAACAGTACTGTAACTTTCCAATAATTTGAGCCAGAGTGTATAATATTTTAAACGGAGGTTGCATGATTAAATCGAGGGATTAAGTTTGCCATAAAATTAGACTTTTTAAAGTATGACATAATATTTTATTACTCACGTAAAGAAAAGAAAATGTTACGTGATTTTCGTTGCTTCGTTGGCAATGGATTTAAACTTATCCCCTCGTATCTTTTTAAAAATGGTAGATACCTTTGTGTAATGAGATATATGTAGGTGTACTGATTAACAGTGAGGTATTCAACAGTTCAGAGGAAGATGAAAAAAGAGGAGTGTATAGAAGATCTGATTCTTAGCTACTCTTCTACCAAAATCTCGAAAATTTGCGCAGTAGAGCTCTTCTGTTTGGTCATGCGAATTTATAGACTTAGCTACTGTTTAGAATATCTACCTATGCTGCCGTGTTAATTCGAAGAGGCGTATCTGGTGGTTCTGAGATAAATGACTTATAGTATTTTCTACTATGCCATCGGTATTTTAAATAAATCGGATTAGGTTAAATATTAAATCTGTATAAAAAAGTAGCTAAATATTTGTGACAAACCCGTAAAATCCTACTAATCCTACTAATGTAATAAATGCGAAAGTGTGTTTGGATGTTTGTTACTCAATCATGTCGCAACTAAGCAACGGATCTTCCTGAAATTTTGTATTACACGTAGTCTAGGACCTGGAATAACATATAGGATACTTTTTATCCTGATTTTTTTAACCGATCTGGACCAAATTTTGCATAATTACTCTCTAGACCCCTGCGGAAAATATGTACAACCATGAAATCTGGACATCCCACCCCTTCCCCCTTATATCACCCGCTTGACGCTCTGTAACAATCAAAGTTTTACCCGGGCAACCCCGGGTGCTTTAAGCTAGTATTTCATAAACTCCAAAGGAGCGTTTGGTAAATACGCCCAAAATCAAGGATCAATTTACATAGTACGATGTACGTCCGAAATATAATCTGTTATATCTTCAGCTTCAATGCAGATAAGGCTTTCGTATTTAATATACACATACATAAACTATTTTTGTGCTACTTGGCAGCAATAACTCAATTTAAACGAAAGTTGCACGAACGCCCTTCCGAATTAACACTGCAGTATGGTACATTTATACACCAATTTAACCCTTCCACCCATTTTGTAAATTCTACCAAGAACCTGAAATTGCATGTCAGCATTGAACATGTTCACCTCCGACGTTAGTACCTACTTTTTATCATGTTCGTATTACATGGTAGAATTAAAAAGAACAAGCGAGAGCAAAGGCAAAGGGACGAGCTTTTCTGGTCAGCACATCGGACTTTCCGAAACACGATTCTTCCACTTTTCGCCAAGTTCAGAAGGGCTAACTTCCCCACGATCACGAGAGTGGCATCACAACGTTACAACTTCCACGTCGGAGACGTCCGTGTAATTAAAGGCGATGTAGGTTGACATGGTAGTTAAACTCGTTACAAGCTTACTTACCTCGGCTTCCTGGGTCCATTTCCTCACTTTCCATTCGGTGGTCGCGGAAATCCCCGCGGGAACGATGTGCGGATGCTTCACCGGAAAGCTCGAGAGATCAGTTTCATTAGACAGCGCAGGATACGTATAACCTAGCTGATAATGTGTCATCAGATTCATTTGATAAAATAGAGTTTTGCGGAAAGTTGCGCAATGTAAAGCAACGGTTATCTGTAACGATTCGCGCGCCTCTTGATCTTCGTCCTCCCTATCTGCGTGCAAGGTGCTACGCGATGCGATCATTTATCCGTCCGCTTGGCGGAAGTTTGAAGTTTCAAGTCTGATTACGTAACTCACCAAAGTAGTTGGGTCGATTTTTCAAACGATTTGAGTGATATCTTACTGTGCCAGAGCAGTGAGTTTGATGTAAGTTGTTCGAAATTTCTTTGAAGAAACAGGAAGATGGAGTCACCGGCCACTGACCTGATTCAAAATTTGATATGCTTTTAGACATATCGAATCGATCAGACGCTTTCAATAATGAAGGCGAATATAGAAAGAGTACTTAGTGATTTATAGCACAGGTATTTTAACTTCTTCCACAAGATTTAATACCTTACGATATCATCTATTCCCATCACATGCCAATTAAATTTTTGCCTGAATGGGGATGAAAAGGAGTAAAATGTATTTTCATGAATTCCTCAAAATCTCTTCGGCCCGATTCGATATCGATACTTGTTTTCAGCCAGAACGCAAATGCCTAAAAGCCAATTTCTAAATTTTGCCGTAATCAACACTTAAAAGATCAAATATGGATCTGGTAACAGATCTTTTTGTAACATGGCTTAATTTTTTAACGAACTTACATGTAACTACATATATAAATGTTTGTTGTATAAAGGTTACTTTACACAAATTACATAAAAAATTACTTAAAGAGAAAATAGAAAACAGATATAAATGTAATTCCTTTTAATTATTCTACCGTAACGAAGCACAGGCATTTTGCTAACAATAAGTAGTACTTCATGTGTAGGTATCTACTTAGTCCAACAGTAATAACAATCTATTACCATCGTCATCGTTCAAATCATTTTTACCAGTCTGAGTATCTTCCGTGCGCGGACTTGGCCGAAAGTCGAGTTACTTTATTGGTCGTCTAAAAATTCTAACTCTGGCTCCGGAGTGCCTCGACCTCGGGCGCACTCGATCAATCAGCGGTGGCTCTTCGGTCATTCCGACTGTGAATGACGGAAGTGCAGTGCACTTTGCTCGATACATTTAATCGTACACCCTTGGCGGCAGTGTTATTTCTAATTCTCGCGCGATCTCGTCTGCTATATACCGCCCGGTTCCAGAGGAGCGTGGCGGACGTCGAGGCCGCCACCTGTGCTCACAAACAGCGGCAGCCAGAGAAGGAGGGCAGACGACCCCTTTCTCGTTTCCTTGAACCCGGGTATATCAGTCACATCG
The DNA here is from genome assembly GCA_944738655.2 of Andrena hattorfiana. Classification (NCBI taxonomy): domain Eukaryota; kingdom Metazoa; phylum Arthropoda; class Insecta; order Hymenoptera; family Andrenidae; genus Andrena; species Andrena hattorfiana. The sequence continues at coordinate 11,321,968 of OX122893.2, read as the reverse complement.
CTAATTGGAAATCGCTCGTGCGATCTACGCTGTCTCGAGGCGCACCAGCAATTAGGTGTGCACCTACGGACCTGTCAGCCGCGCACGGGGGCACTCTGCATTCGAGATATCGTGGTTTTTTCCTTCAGTGAGACCGTATCTCGCATTTCTGGCCGTCTCCATTTTCACTGATTCCACGCAGAGACAGTTTGGCTTTCCATTCCATGGCCAGGTACTCCTGCTCCCCTCCTTCTGTGAAAGAAAATACGGTGTAACTTAACAGCTTCGTTACTCCTCTCCTATTTTTCGTTTCGTCTCTCGTTTCGCATCGAGAGTGAGTTGCTCTTCTTTGACTCTTTGTCGCCATGGCTGCACCATGGAGCTCCGGTGTTCGTTTCTATTGGCTAATCTGAATCTGGGCGAATAGGAGGTTGAGAATTTATTGGGCTTCACTTTGTGGGTGAATTGGTCACACGGAAGTAACGAAGGGATTTAATGTAAATGTTTGTTCTGTGGGACTTGGTCTCGAGTCTTTGTTTCAATATTTTTTGTTTAATAAATAAGTACGTGAGAGGTGCTATAAAAGGGACAATTTTTTTTAACGTCCATTTGTGATAATATTATGATAAGTATTTAAGGAGACATTTCTACCAAAATTTTTCAGAAAATCGATTTTTTTTGCATAAATCTATAGTATAGTATCTGAAGAATACTCAGTAAATGTTGTAAGACGAAATTCGTAATGATGTAGATTCTACAATGAGAGAAGCATAAACACTTTAAACGCATTTATCTTGAAACATGAATTTTTGAACGGTAGACAGCAGAACAGAAGAAATTATGAACCGATTTCAAAAATCTTGGTAGCATTTTCTTTGTAATTGAATTCACTATCCGATCAGCCTTCGACCATCAATTTTAGAGATCATAGTTCTTCGTTATTAACATTTTTAGGCGTAGAATTGCCCCCTTTTTCGCATGTTCGTGTTCAAACGTGTGCCAAACATCGTCGTTTTACTTTATTCGGCTTCTTAAAGGGTGATGCGATAGTGATTGATATAGCCTATAAAAATATCTTTGGATTTTTTATTTCGGACAATCCTACGTCGAGTTCTACTGTCTACCGTTTACGCCTCTTCTGTTGCAGCAGTGCATTGAGCGCCACGTAAAATTCGAACCATTACAGGAAAATGAAAAAAAAAAGTTTTTATATCCTTGAAGAACGAATAAAGAATGACTATAAAGTTTTTTCACTGCAAGTTGTATACTTTTTTTAAAAAAAAATTCCAAAGATCACCTATTTTTTGAGCGATTTGATAGGAATGTCTCTTTAAAACACAAGTCCATTAATAGGAAGTATGTTTATTGGCCTTTAATAAAAATATACTTATAGCAAAGTCTTTAATTATAACAGAAAGTAACGAAATTTTCCATTTTCAAATAAATAAGTCGAAAATGTCCTTTTCACGACTATGTAGTCTTCAACGGGATGTTAGACGTCATAAAATGGACACGTGAATTAAAATAAACAAAATGAGAAGAAAAATGAGATCAATTGTTAAAATATCATTAATGCCACATAGAAAAAAAATGAATACATCTTTTATTCCGCATCACTTATTGGCCCATTTTCCGCAAAGTTTATATTGGAACCAATCTTCTTGTTTACTGGTAGGAAAGTTTTCTCTACAAACGCAGCACTCATTACTTTTAGAATTATTTGTTAATAATCTCGCTCGTTTTCATAAACCCATGCTCGAGTCAGAACAGTAATCCTAAGTAACTATGAAGCAGATAGTCATGAAACGAATAAAGAAAATAATCAATCAAGCTTATTATTGCTTTAAACAGGAAAGTAACTTATACGTGTAATGTTTTTAGAAATTTAGCAATATGATTTGTCCCATTTGAAACCTGTCCCTTTTATAGCACCTCTCCATTACCTGGTGGGGCTTGTATTTACGCGTAATGTGATCATTTAGATCATTTTCTTTGAGAGAAAAATTCTCCAGAGAGACATTCTCTGTCTTATGTTTTTTAAAGAAATATTCTAAAGAAAATATCTTGTGTTCATATCTTCTTCATATAATTTCCTCTTCCTATTAGTATCACTATCTGATACTTTTATACTCTTTCTATGCCTGCTCCACGCTGCCAGAAATTCTCTAATCACTTTCATCGATCTCCACACAATTTTATAATACGCATTACTCCTCATTATTTTAGTACCCTGATTCTCCATTTCCTTCCGTCCACCAGCTGTTGCATCCGTTCCGCTCGATTTTCTTTCTGCCGCGTTTCATTCGTCCTTCCGCTAATTTCTTCCCGTTTTTACATCCCTCCGCTGCACGACCATCCGTTTTGCTCCCGTTCTTACGCTTCCCACCCCCGAGTCAATGGAAACGAAGAGACAGTTTATCTTCAGAACCATAAACCTGCTAGACATCGAGTTACGGACCAGTATTTCTTTATGATTATTCCACGGTGGGGCCCACTCCCGCTTCGCATTAAATCCCACTCCGCTGTTATCAATTTCTTTAAATACACAACATTCACCGATAATCTCGAGCTAAATAATTCCAGCGTTTCCAGCTGCTAGCTCTCGAGCGGCTTGCGAGATAGAAAAAAAGTATTAAAATGTTGAAACGTCAGGGGAAACAAACTGAGACATCCACTATTTCGTCCACAATATTTATTTTGTACTTTGAAATAATACCTTCTCTTTGTATATTGTACATCATACTTATATGTCTGTATCCCTTGCTGGATTCGAGACGGTCGACAGAGTTGTAATCCTATATGCTCGCATTCCGACTTTTCCATAACATGAAATCCGTTTAAATTTAAACATTCAGGACATAAACGTTTAAGGCTGCTTTTAATAACAAAATAATGGTACATGGCGTATAATTGTATGGTTCTTATGGAGGTTATTTTATCTTTTTTAAAGAAGTTAATGTTTAGGGTTGGTAATTTTTATGTTAAGTAATATTTTGTCCATTTTTGAATTTTGCATTTCTTGACAGTTCAGTTACATCGGCGATGAGAAATTAATTAATGAAAATTAAATTCGATAGTTGTAGGATAGGTTTCGAGACAGGTGAAAGTAAGTCGAGTACCTATATGCGCGGGGGCCGTTTTACGAGCGCCGCCAGATATTGACAGGCGAGGATAATGAAGAACTATAGATGCCAAAAGTCGTTCGTAATTGCGCGAGAGTGTTTTTCCTTTTCTTTCAGACGAAGTCCGATTGGTGAAGTTAATCCCTCGTTATTTCGCTACCTCTGGCAACGATTAACGAGGCCACGCAGCTACCCTTTGGCGCGAAAATTGCTGCAGCCCAACCGATTAGTTGAAGAATATCCTCCAGCTATCGACAGATTAATTTTGAAATCCCAGAGTGTCTTGCAATAAAATCCGTTTCCCTTCGTCACGTCTCCTAATAGTTCGGATGGATGCCTTTCTTTCATCCACAAGACCAACAAATATATTCTAATCTGTGTCACTCTGGAATTATTATTTAAATAACACGATGATGCAAGAATATTTATATGATCGCATCTGGTTTTCATCGAAACTGAATTCCCAATTTAACGCAATTACGTTAGACAGCTGATTCGCATTGTATTGTATTACACAAATCGATTACAAGTATCACAGGGTCAGAGTTGGGCATTAACTAAATAAAAAATTAGTTAAATAATGGATCGAATAAAAATTACTCTCACTTTAGATTATTCTATGAATAAAGTTAATTTTTTATTCGACGAATAAAGTTAATTTTTTATTCGACGAATAAAGTTAATTTTTTATTCGATGAATAAAGTTAATTTTTTTATTTGATACATGAAGAATAACTTTTATTCGTTATTCGAAATTTTATTTAAATAAAATTTTTGCTAATCTCTATATGTATACGCCTGCAAAATATTAGACCACCTTTCTGTCGCAGAAACTCATCAAAGATCATTCTTTCGGTTGCAGGATGGTCCGCATGATCGGCGACGAATTCCTTACGGAGGAAAGGGACCGCAAGTACTACGCTGATCACTACACGTGCTGCCCACCGCCTCTCTTCATCATCCTCATCACCCTTGTGGAGGTCAGTAGCGGTCCTCGTTCTTCGCAACTCGCGCGGCGCGTGACGCGTGCATATACAGCGTACGGCTCGCGGGCTTTGATCTCGCCGCGTAACCTGTCGCTAATAAATGTTTAATGAAAACACACGGTCAAAAGATGCCGCGGAAAATGGGGAGATAAAACGAGGACATTCGGGTAGCCGCGCTATTTATTAAAAATGCCTTTGACAGCCACGTGCCTCGGCCCCACTTTTCCAAATACCATAACGTTACTTTTGCATCGTGTGGCGATTAATATCGCGATAGCAGGCCACAGCTCGGCCCGAGTTTGACGCCGAATGGATCCGCCTCTTTTTGCTCGCCGTGTTGTCGCTTAGACGGGTTATTAAATTTGCTTCGGTAGGAATTTGCTTTCACTCGCGACGAAGAATCCGTGGGCGCGAGGCGCGGCCGTTAATTTCGGTTTACACTACGCCGGCGAACTCCAAGTCCACAAAACGGGGGTAGTTTACAGCGAGGAGGGCGTAAAACGCCGCGGAGGATCGTGTAGAATCGGTGCAACGCGCATTATGGCGGGGCGCGGGTTCCCCTGGCCAGCGCCTTAAATTATCCCGCGGTGCGCATAATACGGGAAATTGTACGTTATTCGCGTTAAAGCGATATTAAACCGTCGCGGGCGGCGATACCGGGCTTCTTTATTTTCCACGTCTTAACGAGTAGAAAAAGGGGATCCGGTGGCTAAAACAAACGCTGGAGTAATTCTATGATATGCCTAGGCGAACGTCGCGCGAAAAATCCGTGGTATTTTTCTCGTCGGTCATTTTCCCCTCCAATTATCAATTTATTTTTAAAACGGTGATATTAACCCGTCACTAAAGTAAAGTCGACTCTCTTAACGCTCGCGAATAATTAAACGCGAGTGTCGAAGGCCCTCCTGTTCCGCGAGGGCACCTATCATCGCGATGCGAAGGGAAGCGCTGTTAAAAAATGTTGGCAGGTGTTTTTGCGTTGTTCGCGTGACTCTTGCAGTTGGGTAACTTGGGAGAGTAATTAGCAAATTTATGACACGTACTTCAAGCGGAAGTTGATTAGTGGGAGTAGCTTTTCATGGACAACCACGAGGAAAAGGGAAAGCAAGCGGTGGGTGTTTTTATTTACAATAAAAGCGAGATTTCCATTGCTACGAGCGTCAGAGAAATGGTTACTTCAAACTACTCTTCCGCTTTATAATCATTCTGCTTCGCGAAAAGTTCGGGCTAACGACGTCTAGGACCGTCAACGGTCACCACAGTACAGTTTGTCAACGAGCTTTACTCATTATTTTTACCACTTTCGTGAATGCTGACAGTTGAAGAAATCCTTTTGTGACAAGAGCCACCCTTTCCCTTTGATGGCAGGCGCGTAGGCGCGTAACTCGATTACCAATTTTTTAACAAGTTAATTCGTGCAGGAAGAATTTCTGTTACTGCACCGACATACACGTTCGTGGAGGTAAATAATGAATCGTTGTTTGCATCCCCCTATCCAGTGTGCAAAGCTTCATTCTAGATAAATATCACCGATGCAGGCACTCCGATGAATTTTTAATCGGAGCGTTTTGCAGCGATCTACGTTAACAAACATCAATGTTTGGTTGGAAATAACATGGTGCGCGCTGGTGATTTTAGTTTGCTAGGAGAAAGTTCGTAACTCTTAGAATTTCCTCTTTGACATCTTCCTTGATATCAGAATCGAACAAATCACCTCTAAAAAACAAACAATTTGGAATTTTTTATTTTCTCAAAAAAAAAAAACGCGTAATTTGCAGTGATGCAAAATAATGGTACATATCGATGGCTTAGTGCATAAATATTGTATGTCCGCTTTTTGTGAAATTTGAGTTATTATGAATGTTGCTTTTTGCTGTATAAAAATCACATTTATATCTACTTCATAAATTTAACAAAAATTATATTTTCGTTCAAACGCGTTATTTCCGAAAACGCTAATAGTCCACGTCAGTGCGAATAATGTCCCATCAGTTAATTATTGTAGGACCGAGTGTCAGCGAGAGTAGCTTTCGCGCAGGCGTGTCTAAAAGCTTCTAAGCCTGCAGAATGTTCTTAAATACGCGGCGAAATGAAGGGTCTCAGGTGCAGCACAGATATACGTGTAGGCAATGCTTCCCGATCAGAACACCTCGTTAATTAAACCTCCAAGTGCAGCCCGTGGCGTAAACTACAATCCCGTAAGCGACATCGACCCAATGTGGCTACCAATCCAGGCTATCCTAACGTACTGTAATTGAAACATCAGGGGCAACTTGGAAAACCCAGCTGAACTTTATAGTGGAGCTTTGCAGACGAAATGTTTCACGCTGCTTGGAAACTACATTCTTTTAGAGGACATTTTTGCATCAGTGCTCCTTGAAAGTAGGAATAAGTGACTTTCTTCATTCCGTGTGGATTACAATGAATTCCTTCCTTTATAACTTTTTACCTTTTTACCTTCTACCATCTATTTTTTTTATTACATTCTAGTCCCTTGGATGTCTGACAGATTTTTTCTGACAGATATGTTACTGTTGCTTGATGTACCTACCTGTACAGAGTAGCAAAGTTGAATTACCTTGGGTGTTGTGAGAATGATTGTTTTTTTTCTATTAAACATTATTTGTTAAGAAAATGTCCACGTATTTAAAACGTCACGATTGTTTAAACAATTTCCATAATAAATCAGGCGAGGTGTATTTCTCTGCATAGATGACTCACGCGATATCACGAAGGTGCAGGCCAGCTGTAAAATTCTAATATTTAAATGAATTGACCAAGCCAACAGAATTTTGACGGAAAATATGGTTGTTCCCGTCGAATGCAAATTCCGCCGTGCCTCTGTTTACAATTTATCTCGAAAGAAACGCGGAGCAAGTGAAATTTAAATATTCAAAGTTCAACATTCCCTGCGTGCGCATTATAAAACGTTGCGCTTTCGAGACAGCAGTGGTCATATTTTAAAAAGTGTATTCTTAATCGTGGCGAATTTACTAGGAAACTGACAAAATTCTTCAAACATAAATCGTTCGTTACCATCAACACGATTCTTTCTTGAGTACTTCTCAAAATTGTTTAACACAACGATACCGTAAAAGATACACAAAAAGATAATAAATTTATGAATATATAAATGTACCTACCAGTTGCCAGGCAAGTTAATACTTTTTTCGGTTTTCAATTTTTGTCATTTTTGTTTGAATTAATTACGTAATAACAAATATGCTACAATATACTTTGGTCCTTCCTCTTTAATATATTGTAAGTGGAAACTTGAGAATATACATACAAAATCAATGAAAAAATGTTATTTGGATGTAAGCAAAGTGTATCAATTTTATTTACCCCACTGCGGGGCAAGTTGATACTCGTTTCAGGCATGTTGATTAGGGTGGGCCTAGTGCGGAAAATGTGCCTTTGGGGAAGACAAATGGAGGCAAAAGAAAATTTTGCAAATCGATCAATATTTACACAAGGGCCAAATATTAATCGATTTGAAAATTTTTCCAAAGGCATCTTTTCCCCACTAGGCCGTTTCGGGTTTTGAAAATTTAGGTTTCTCGGCCCACCCTAATGTTGATACATTTCTAAAATCTGTTTAACGAATAACTAATAAATTTGAGAAAAACTTTTCAGTTTTAATGGGAATCCGATAAAGTTTCGTTGCTGGATTTCACATTTATAGATCAGTTTATTTATAAAAGTCGGAAAATATTATGTAATGAAAATCTGAAAGGTGAAACCGCGCTATCAACGAATGGTACCCACGCGAACAGGTAAGAATTCACCAATGACGTGTGTATGCCTATAGAGATGGAGATTATAATTTTAAACGAACTGCCCATCGAATAACCCCTCGCTGAATGCCCATTAGCGTCGGGGGTTAATGCATGATTCACGCATGCTGGAGATTGTCAAATTCGTGCCCCATTCTAATTAGAATGCATCGCCTCCTATTTCCCTATTTCCCTTCACTTCCTCGTACACCTTACACCTTGTTATCTGCCTTCACATCTACTTGCACCTTCTACTTCCCCTTCATTTTGTGTTTAAACATATCCTCCGGAAATATTACTCAAACCGTTCGAATCTGATTGTAACCAGTGCTCGCACTCAATCGCAACACTATAAAATCGTATGGCCACTACGGTTCGCGCGTCTGCTGTGTTTGATTTGAAAATAATCCAGAGCCGATTTATTCCATAGATTTTCGAACCAGGTACACAAAATTTAAATACCCTCTTATTCTACCCTTTTCAGTTAAAATGTCCTATCTAGCATTTTTCAAGGTATGTTGAAATGTTTGAAGTAGAGTTATTTAAGTAGAGTTAGAAAACCATACGTACTTCGTAGAGATTCAGGAACAGTCTAATGTATTTAACCCAACAGTTTTTCAGATGACTACAATATCTTATTTGAAACATTTAATTAATTACTACGTTAATAACACATTATCTACCGGTACATCTACCGGTTATCTACCTATTCAAAAAAATTATATTAGACTGTTACGAAATAATGATAACATGAATACTAGATAGAACATTTTAATTAATGAGAGCAGTATTAATATGGAGTAATATTCGCATCAAATTTCTGTGGGAAATGGTAAAACTCAAATATAACTCAAATAGGTTAAGTTGATCTTTATTGATCTTCCCAACCGTATTAATTCTCTCTCTATTATTAATTTGCTTTTCTGCTCTCTTTTTCTCTTCTCGCGATCCCCTCCTTTTGTCCTTTTTATGCTCCAGTGCCCTAGTATTTTTTTTTCTCCTCTTCACACTTATTTCCCGTTTTAATAACCCACTGCTGATAGGTCCCTTTGCCCTCGTGCTTTTCCCGATATTTCCATCGATGCGCTCACTCCCGATTCTCCCTGCCGTTTATTATTGCGCAAACGCTCATACGCGCGCATATATCTGCCTGAATAATACAGATATTTACAGACAGCGGGATGACAGTTACGTGCATATGCATCGATGGCTCGTATTATAAACGAGGCGAATGGTCATTAGTCCCTGCTATTCGGATATCCAACTATCCCAAGCATCTCAACCACGGGGCTTTGTTTTCAAACTCTCGCCGGTGTATTAAAAATGCCCGGGGCTGAATATTCCCGTCAAATTACCCGAACATCTGAATTTTAACGAATCACCGCGTTTCGGGTTCGTATTGCGTAAAGTACAGAGAGATATTCATGACACGTGCTTTCGCGCAAATTTCACGTCAACGTTGCATGACTTATGCTTTATGAAACAGGTACACTCCGTGTATTTTTTAAATGTCACTTGCACCCCCTTTTAAATGGAAACACTATCTTTTTAGATATATCATATAGAAGTGATTGCCACTTCGGGGTGTTCCCTAAGAAATACACTTGGTATGCACCCTTTTATCAACCACCCTGATTCAAAACCCTCAAGCATACAAACCAGCGAAAGTGTCTTCCAAAGGTTCATAAAGACATCAATCATTCGCCGTCCCATATTCCCGCAATATGTTTTCAGCGGTTCTCCAAAGTACCGTGGACAAAGTACTCGGGCTGGTTAAAGTTCGCCCGAACGTTTTAAGAACGCCCTCCGTATATTGTTTACGCGATAACTAGCTGCAGCCGTTTGTAGGTGAGCGCGGCTGCCTGCTACCATATATCCCGGGAATGAGCGGCAAACTTTTATCTCTGCCCGCGTGATGTATCAGCGTGTCGGGGGCTGTTCCCCGTGCGCCTCCTCGCGCGACGTATGGCGTGCACAACTACCACGCCGGTGGAAGGCGGCTTTTTGTCCTTGGGCCTCTTGCCTCCTGCGAGCGCGTCTTTGTCCGTCTGCTCGCTGTCTGTGCCCGCGGACTTCTCCCTTATGTATGGCCGGAGTTCTCCGCCGTTCCCTGCCTCCTCCTCGCGTGCTTTCGTCTTCCCGCAACAATACCAAGCCTCGCTGCTTCGAGGAAAACTGCCTCGCGAATAACTTTCCGCGATCAAACTACCCGCGTCCTCTGACGCGTCCACTTGCGCTGACAAGTAGACCTCCCCTGCCCGAAAATTGGGAAGAATTTTTTTTTGCAAAAATTCACTTTGAAGAGATGAAATCATGTCCCAAAGTTATTTTTCTCGTTTCTTTAATATTCGAACGAGATGATTTCAATTTGACGCAGTTGTGCAAAAACAGATTGGTCGACGGAGAAATTGCTTCGCGCCCACATTCGGATTGTGGCGTGCAGCTCTTTTTCTACTCAAGACCGCCAAGCGGAAAACTACGAATGTAAATACCTGTTATTAAAGTTGATTCGATCAATGCACGTATCATGACTTACGAGCTAGTATGTTGCGGTATCGGCGCGCGACTCATGACGGCTACAGTCCTAATGACTCGGACGGATTATGAATAACGCGTGGCCGTTGCGTGCGCCGGCATTGCTCTGCATTAACTAACGGAAATGCATAGGGAATTGCATTTTCGTTTACAGTGCCGCATAACGAGCCGGCGGTGCTTGTAAATGTGGAAATGAAGAAACAGAAAAGAGAGATTAGATGGCTATCTGTAATATCATTCCTCTAACCACCTCCGCCACTTCCCGCGAGAACTTTATATTTTGTTTTGAGATCTGACGACTATTTTGCTGCGAGTTGTGCCGAAGAACGGGCGAAATTTGTTTGCGCTTTTGTCTGATAATGTTGATTTAAATAAGGACAATTATTGTTGTCAAAAGCACACATTTAACGAATGAACGGCTTCGAAACCATTTACACTGTATTTACGCGTGAAATCACGTGAGATGTGTAGGTAGTTATGAATAAGAATTGGTGGAATGAAATATAAAATTTTGGATGGCAACGTAAACCTTTAGATTGCATGTGAATTGAGGAGTCCTTGTAGAAAACACTGTAATTGGCAAAATTGAAAGAAAAAAGATTTATCGGAAAATGTACGTGTCAATGGTAATACTATAACCTAGAATTTGAATTTTGGGACTTATAGTGTTATCAGCAAGGACTCTTCAATTATAAAAATATGAAGGTTGCATATTATGATATCATTACTGTGATAATATATTATTGTGACGTTTACAGTATTCTTATTACAATGAAGAATAAAGTAAAACGGATATTACGTTGACTACAATATTCCAATTCCAATATTTCGTCATTGTAATCATTATAATATCTCTTTAGCTTAAGTTTTCATTGTAATATTATAACAACTTCGTTAAATGAACGAGGATTAATATCTGAAATATTCTCTCATTCCCGTGATAATATATTTTTCAATGGGGCTTTCATCACGTTGATGGTGACATTCTACTGAACAAAATTTCCAATCGATTGTATTGAAGTACAAATCCATTGGAACTCAATTGTTCTCGATTTTAATTAAATTCTTATCACTTAAAAAAGGTAAAACTCGTGCCAATATACGGGCGTAATTATCCACGCAATAAGCATGTAAGTCGAATAGTATGTTTAAACTCCAATTGTATTATCAAAGTGCAACCACGTCACCGACATAGCGCTAGAAAATATGCGTATGCTATAGTTTATGTAAAATGAGCTATGTATACTTACTGTATTCAATTAAGTTTCTATTACAATTAATTTATATTCTATTACAATTAAATATTCTGCCCTGTTTTATTAATTTTCTGTTTTAATTATTTTCTATTTTACTCTATTAATTTTCTGCTGAAAATAACCTTTCTTCAATTTCATTATTTTTCTGTTACAATTAAGTAACATTTATTCTGTTAAAATGAAATCTTGTTTAATTTTGTTAATTTCCTGCTCAATGATCAGAAACTGAGAAAATTTACTTTCAAGATTTTAATTGTTAAAGAAAAGTAGCTTTATTTCTACTGGGTATATTCTATTTTTTGTTATTGTTTTACAATGTTTTTTAATGGGTTCTTTAATTGTAGTGAGTAATATAATTGATAATATCTTAAATTTTCTGCAGTTTTTGCTTTTCAAGCCTAAAATGGAGCTATAGCTTGGTAGCTTGAATAGTTTTGTAATGTAAGAGTTGTTTCATGGGTTGGTAATTTTTTGCAAAATAAATATCACAGAATTATGGGATCTGTACTATATTTACTTAATTTTTTGTCATTTTGAAGGTTGATAGCTTTCTGCATAATTATTAGGCCCAATTGTCATCTGTTCTATTCTTTCAAAGTTTCATTACAAGTAAATTCCATTTCATTCTATGAATTCTCTATTCTACTCATAAACTTCTGTTCCATCGCAACAAAAATTCCTGCGGCATTACGGCACAGTAAACGGATGCAATAAGGGGCGGCACGTGGGTACCAATCGAAAATCGGACGATTCCCTCCCATTCGTATTACCCCCCGTTTTACGTATACAAGTAGCGATTCGCGAGCGGTATCATCATTCGATGGCTAAACAGAATTCGATATTGAAAGGTTTCCCAGAGCCCGCCCCGTTGTTTCGGCATTTTCCTGAAAATATTCGATTCCACGGCGAGAGCGGATGTGGCAAGCGTATATCGACATCCTGGAAGGTCTTATACATAGAGGACCTTTCAAAATTCAATTCCGCGACTTTACCCACCCTCCTTGGCCCCGAGATACCAGGCTGCCTTCGGGAATTAAATTTCCATCTGCCTCGATCGCTGCGAGGGGTTTTGATAGAATATTTTGCGTGGATGTGCGCGTGCATTGCCGTGCGCCGTCGTAAACGTACATACTATATACGTAGGTACACTCGATCGACGGTGAAACATTTTTACTCGGTGGTCGCGATCGTTCATGGGCAATAACTGCGCTTACGGATACGCTATTCAAATGTGTGTATACGTAACGCCCGCTTTCCAAATAGCGCCACTTCCTTTCTCTCCTTTTAATTTTCTCGAAACGTTCGCCTGTCCCCTTTGGACGAATAAATTGGGAATTGAATGCATTTACCCGATGCAGTAGGGGCTGCTTTTTTGTAGGCAATTGTGGGGAAGAATGTGATGGACTAGTAAAACCCGCGACGATAAAGAAGACGAAGAAAATGTGTAAGATGGGGCTAAGCTATGTACTGTGAAATGATTGATGTCCCGAGGAACTTGGATGTCAATAACTTCAGGATTCAAAAATAAACAATTCTGCATGGAGAACTTACGACTCTACGCACGTGTTGGGATGTAGTCAACATGTTGACTGGATCATTTCTCGTATACTTGAAAATAAGAATTCAGATCGTCTAATCTTATAAACCTTTAAGCAACGAGTTAAGTTGTCTGGCCTAGTTAACGAGTTAGAAGCTGCCCAAGATATTCAAATACCCCAGTAGAAGCTTAACGCGCAGGGAACTATCAAAATATGATTCAATTGAGGAACTTGCAGTAAGAGGGGTACAGTTCCATCTTTACCAACTTCGAGTAAATTATAAAAAACTATTGCTTTCACTTAAAATTAAAAAGAGAACACTAATTGAATAATACCTAAGTTTTTATTTCTATTTTTGGCGAAAATGTGTTGTGTAATAAAAATATTAATATAAGTAATGTGTAATAAGTGCATAAGTAATATTATATTAATTATAATATAATAAAAATATTAATATTAATGTTTCTATTTTTATTTGTTTGCAATAAATCGCTCATTTGTTATCGGATTTGCATGAAACGTGCACCAAAAGCTCAAAAACTGTCAAAAATGGAGTTGCACCCCTCTGGCTGCAAGGTCCTCGACTTTTCTCCACTTCCAACTTGTGTCAAGAAAAAGAGGAAGGAGAGGGGAGAAAACATGTGCAGGGGAAAATAGAAGAATTTGAAGCCACTGGTTACGGTTCTTCATCCTTTCCCCTCGTAATTCACCATCGCAAAAGCAATAGATGTCGTAAAAGAGAAAGAGAAGCAGCCGTGCGCAGACGGCAGTTTCACTTATTACAATCCAGTGGCAGTCTTTCCTCTTTGCAAAAACGACTCGAACGACGATTATCCTGCGTGCAACGTCCGGATCTACATACGTAAGTAGGTATTTATTCGCGAATGCGTAACGGTGCTGCCAGCCGTATGTACATACACGCGTGCATCGCATTTTACAATGCGCCCGTTAGTCACGCCAGTCCGTAGCGTTGTAAGTTGTTTAGAGCGTTCTATTTGCAGATTTTCTGTCCCTCCGCCCTATTTATCTCGTTTCCAGTTAGTTTGTCAATTCGTATCTGTTTGATCTGACGACGAATTATAGGAGGAACTTTCTTGGGCATCCGCGCTTTAAGGAGGATAATTACTGTGCTGGTTCGAGTTGCGAGGTTAATTTTATAATTTATTAATAAGTGGGGAATGAAATAGAAATTGGTGCAAAATATTAATTTCATGAGGAGTTATCTGTTGTCATTAAGTTGTTTTGTAGCTGGTAAAATTTCAAGGAATTTAATGAGAGTTGACTTCAGATTTTAGTAACGTATTTTACTAAATTATTATTTTATTAATGAAAATAGTTAACTGTCGAATTGGCGTTTCCCTTTTGATGATTGATTGACCTTTTTTAAGGAATTGTTTTATTCTTTTTGGTATTTGTGATATTTTTTTTTGTATTTTTAGTTGTTATAATTTGTTCACATTGGAGGATTAAGCTAACATCGTGTAGTTTAGAATCTGAGTGTGACAATTTTGCAATATTTTATTTTACGCAAGAGAAATAAAGAACAGTAAATTATATGAAGAATGGGATTGTCTACAGTCAAGTAAAATTAAATGAAAGAGTGAGAAATATAATAGAGCATTACGTATTCCAAGCTTATTTTCAGACGTTGCGTTGCGTAAAAGTAGCTTTTAAAGCATCGTGTCCCGGTTTCAGATGTACGAGTGTTGAAGTTAGATGATATTTTTCAAAACTTGTTGAAACTTTTAACGCGAGAAAGGAAATGCTCAAAAATGCATGAAAGTTTATACGATGTAATGCATCTAGCAGATTCAGTACTGCTCGCGTATGTTTACTGAAAACTTTTTGAAATGATCACACTTCCCGAAGAAATTAACGCGTCCATTTTGTTAGTTTCTTCATAATTCACATTCCGATCCCTACACCGAGCCTCAAATCCATAAGGCAATTAAAAATGATGATTTCGCATAGCATAATATCATTCGAATATACTACTAATTTTAAACCCCACAAAAATGTTGAATTTGTGGTGTTTACATACAATAATTGTTTAATTATTAGTACACTAATGAAACTTAAATAAAGATAAGCCAAATATAGCAAGTTCGTTAATCAATACTGTATCATTATTAATGAAATTCAAATAAATATGTTACATAAGAACATACATAGGTTTCTGTAAAGGGAAAAACAGAAAATGCCACAAAACACCTTTATCGGGAAAATTATGTTTCAATACTTTAGTCCACCAGTAAAGAAAAAAATTAAGATGAATTTAATTTTCTTATATAATTATCTTCTTACATAATTTCTTATTTTACCTTGACGACAGAAGCTTATGCTCAGGCAAAGAGTGGGGGCATTCCGTATTTTGTTCCAGCGCAGAGTGAAGATTTCCTTTTTTTTAATCAGTATACTAAATCTTTAACTTATTTGAACTTTATAATTCTTTGTGATTCGACAGTTCAGTAGTCCCAGTAGTCACCAACAAAATATTTCCCCTTATCCATCAAATATAAAACTCTTCACTTTATTTGGTATAACTAAAAAACGTGAATTCGTAGGTTCACAAAAGTATCCTCCTCGAATTAAAATGTTACGCCATTTTTACAAATATATTTTCTACCAAATCAGAGTCACCCTAAGCGCGCGTACCGAGACTGCGTGCTACCAACGAGACAGCGGTAAGTAGTTAACGGTGGGATGGAAGGGGATGTGCTCTGTAAATAATTGAGATGCAGCATATAGCGAGGGGCAGGTTGCGTGGAGAGCAGAGGCTCCAAACACACTCCACCGCCCTGATCCTGCGTATAAGTCATGGCCACTTGATAAACATCAATTTGATATCGCTTGGATATTGTGTCATCCGTGCGTTCACCTCTGCCACGGTGTCATAATGCACACAAATGGTCGATCGTACGGGCTTCCACACCTGTGCGCCTCTACCTTCCCCTTTCTCCGCTTTGCGCTTCCTGCCCTGCTGCTCATCCATTTCTTTGTTTCCCCCTGATCATGCTCGTTTATCGCTGCTGTCCGTCCCCTCGCCTTTCTGATAAAGGCTCTTTGACGCGGGAGATTTTTGTGACTTACGAGCGGTGCTTTGAATATGTTCACTTAGCAGATACTACGCGAGTTTGCAAGAGACGGGGGAAGAAAGTCTGGGAATGTTGAAGACGAGGAGAGTTTGACTTTTAAGTCCTTTTCGCACGGGAGACTTCTGTTGCTCAAGTCTAGTATTTTGGATAGATGTATTCGCTTGACGGAGGCAGTGCTGGTTTACGAAAGATAGGAATATAAAGGAAGTGTGGGAATGTTGAAAATGGGGTGGTTTCGAGAAAGGCATAAAGGGAAAAATTTACGGCCTTTTCGCATGGAAGACTTTTGTGGCCCGTATTTTGGATATAATCGCTTAAGGGGTGATTCTCGTCTAACAGCCCTGAAATTTATAATTTTTTTTTAAAACTATTGTTAATATTGCATTAAACTCTTTTGGGATATAAGGAGGCATCTTTAAACTAGCAGAAAATATTTTTTTTATGTCGATCTTTCTTATTACTTATTAATTATTGTGGAATCTCTTCGACGATGTTGGCGTCAGGTGTAGCTCCTGATACCTTAATAGAAATAGCAGTGGATGAGAAATATGTAAATTTGACTAAAGTACCTGTTGTTAACCGCAGATGTGCCCCGTCCGAAAAAGCCTTAAGGCCCTTGGACGCTCCTGCGTGTCATGACTGGTACTTTGATGAATTCCAGGCATTCCTCATTTCTGCCTACCATTATTAAACCAGTGCCACTTCTACCAAACGAATATAGGTATCTGAAGTTACGAAATAATTTGCGCAAGACTCGGTCAGTCCACTCGTTTGTCATATCTATCGTCTGTCTATCAGCTTGATGTCAGTGGGTACTAACAACGTACCAACCGTATGCACCATGACATGCACGTGTACCCACGCGCACCTGTGCAATATGCGTCAGCATCCTGAGCCTATGTACACTGAACACAACGACGCTGTGCAAATGGATTTTGGTGCCTCGTCTTTGGGATTGGTTAATCGTGTATTACGTTCAATAGGGTCTGTTGACATTCCATGGAATATCGCAGGTAGATCAAATATGAGTAATCTGCACGATTAGCATCACCTAATTCCATATCTTTACTCGTCTTGCATAAGACAGACACAAAGTATTTAAATACATACATATAAGAAAAATATAAATTTGTACGGAAGAAATTGAATGCATTTACATGTAAACAGAATATATCTTCTTTAAGTAGTTCTTACATTAAGCGTTCTAGAATTTACTGTGTAGTATAATTTATAACGTCCCTGTTATAATTTCAATGTGATTGAAACCGTAATGTACCACAAGGGACACAGTAGTTAGACGTTCAGTACCATCAGCGTATCAAATGCGAATCGTGGAAAAAGAATAGAGAGGGGCGATCGAGCCGAAAATTGCAATATGGCGACGCTATCTCTTTAGCAAGTATCATACGTTTGCGTATAGGGGCAGGAAACGCGTGAAAAAGCTTGCTGGCAGGCGAGAACGTAAACATCGTGAATCTTTTGGCGCCTTTCCAATTCCGATAATCTCATCCGCGCTATCATTATTATGGCCATTATTGGCCTCGTTATTTAGTAGCCGGTAAATCCCAGGGAACCGCATCCGTTGGGCCATTCATGGATATCGGATAGAAGAGGGTGGGACCAGTTTATTGTTCGAGGGGGTAATATATTTCCGAAACGAGAAGAGTGGTAAAGTGTCCTTTAACCCCTTCGTTTTCAACTTCTTTTTTTAATACCCCGCAAACGCGGCTTCATAACTTACCAATATGGTCTCCCCTTTAGGTTCCGTTTTATCTGAAATCGAATGCGAACGGGGTGCTTGACCGATTCCTCGACGCTTAAGACATTATGCTTAGGAAGTAAATATCTCATTTTGCTTGTTGCTTGTTAGGTATAATATCCATTCTAGCGAAAATGTTAAGAAAAAAGAAGAGGAAAATGTGTATCCTTCAGATAGAGAAAAGTCGAATTAGTCATTTTTGGAGTGAACATCAATTGTGATGAATAATTTTTCTTAGATAGTGTATAATAATCTTTTAATCCAGGATTTCAATTGTACTGTAGTACTGTCATGATGAAAACGATAAATTATGGGAAGAACTTTGGATAGTTTATGTTACCGTAATGGAATTATTTTAATAATATGACATTTCGTGGCTCATAGGGTAAAAAGTAATTCCGCTTGCAATCGAGGAATAGGAGCAAAATAGCGAGTTCTGCGATTTATTATCATTGTTCGAATTAATGGCGAACTTTTCTAAATCTTTGAATACTAGTGGCGGATTTAAGGAAAAGGCCCAGGTGGCAAATGTTCTGAGGGGCCCATTTTTCGGAAAAAAAGTGATGAGATAGTTTACTAAAAATGGGCTAAGTGTAGTAATACAGACAAAAATATAGAGTTTGGATAAAATCTTTTTTTCGAGGAAGATGGTAGGCCGCCTTTTGGCCAGGGCCCAGGCGGCAACTGCTCATCGGTCTCCCGTTAAATCCGCCACTGTTGAATACATCTTGTAAATAAGAATCTACTAAGTGTATTTAAAGAAAAGCCCTTTGTACAGTAATGAAACTAACAAATCCTTAAAACCAGAGGGAATGATGTTTTGGTACAACAATTTTCTTAACAAGGAAGATTAAAACAGTGGTTTTTCGATTGTGTTCAACGACCGCATAATAATACAGCAATTTTAAATTATGCTGCATAATACAAAGGCTTTAACTTTGCTTTCCTATTATTTTATCAACGTTTCTTCAGCCATTTTACTCCTGTGCTACCACCTTTGTTAACGACTACTTCGCAGGCACATTTCATATGCAATATTAAGCTCCTCCAACAAGGTATTATAAATGCACGGTTACGTCGATGACGACAATACTCGGAGCTTGTTAATTTCTTACGAGCCGACAGAATAATCTCTGCGTAGTTGTAAGGGAGAAATTAGATTTTCGAAAGTTTTCTCGTTGGACGGTCAATTAAACTCTCACCTCATCGTTAAATATTCGTAACGGCGAGCAACGTTAAGCGCTGGGAACGTCGCGTTGCAGACATTGCGTGCGACGAAACGACAGAAATATTCCTGCAACACGTTCTGACAATCCTACAAGAAATTTCCTGTTGCAAATTGTGCATTAATACGCTTCAGACTATCGATTGAGTGCGTTTCTCGTGAAGGAATTACTTCTGCATTAAACTTTTGTCCTTGATAACTTCAAGTCTTACGATTATTTTATACAGAATGGTCTGTTTATAAAATAAAACACGATCCATGTGTACAATAATATTTTTCAATTAATAAAGGTGAGTGCGACAGTAGGTCTATATATTTATATTTATTTATTATATACATATAATCGTTGGGTCACTTACAGATTCATCAACGTCCAGCCCAAATCGCTGACCCTAGAAACATGAAATTCGAAGAATATATTCCTTTTACGACGTAGGTGCTCGATAAGAGGGGATTTTTTGATGTTCCAACCCCAAGGGAGTGAGAAGGGGTAAAATCTGTTTTCTGGTACTTCTTAATATCTCTTGAACTCGATTAGATATGAACTTGGCTTTTACTTACAAATTTTACCGCCACAAATGCCTTAAAACCAACATATGCATACATAAATGTTCGTTAAGCAAAGGTTACTTCACAGAAATTACATACAAAATCACGTAAAAAAACAGATATAATTCCTTTTAATTATTCTACCGTAGCGAGGCGCGGGTATTTTGCTAGTATAATATAATTGCAAGTATTCCACAGTATTATTATTATTCCACAGTATATTATTCCACTTATTTTTTCGACAAGAATCACCCTCGTTCATCCTATTCCATGAATAATTTTCCTAACATTAATTATATAAAATATTATATAAAAAATTACACATAATAATAATCTCGTTGCTTTTATCGAAGGGGCAATTCTAAAAACGAGCCCAAAAGCAGCACCTGGAAAATACGTGTCAGGTAACGCTGTTTGATAACTAATAGCGAGAAATCTCTGGCAGATACCGAGTGCCCGAACTACGGATAACCGAGCAGAATATTACGGAGAAATGCAGCCGAGATTTTTCTGAGATGAGAGGCAGGCGACGCTCGTGAAAAATTCAAGAGAAGCATTTCGTAGTCACGCTCCCCGTTTTTCTTTTTCTGCGAAGCCGTTCTTTTTCGTCGAACTCCACGGACACTTTCACGATTCTGTACGACGAAGTGAGTGCGCCGTCTATTCTCTATCACCCTGGTGGGTACAGGGCCCACTTAGACCCATCATATATATCAAACTATTTATATTACGATACTTATTACTTATTAATACCACATGTCGATACAAATAAGAATTTTGCATTCCAGGATGTGTACGAATGAAAATGTACAGAGCCCCCCCCCCCATGAAGCAAAACAAATTTTATTCTACACTTTCAATTTCTCTTTGTACGCACTTATCATTAGAATTAATGCATGGCAGACCGTTTTATTAGTAGCCTTATTCAACAAACGAAAATTCGACTTATAGAGCCTTTGTAAGACTGTTAATTTTTCGACTTGTGAAGCTTTAAAACACAACCCATTCCAGTTTTAAAGGTTAATTGTTTATTGTATACATATAATCAAATATACCTACAACTTAATATATACTATATATATCGACATATATAAAAATAATTATAAGACACATTTTATGCTGGAAATACTACTCTTTATTATATATTAAAAAAATTGTATTTATGCTTTGTGCTAGTGTTTTAGTGTATTCTAAATCAACAGCATTTTCAATTGTGAATAATGCAGAGAAAACATTTTCCTCAATATTTTGAGATCTTCCTACGAAATTTCGTAATACATATGTAGAAATAAACTTCTACTTGCAGAGGTCGGAGTTCTTTTAAATTCGAGTTGTAGAGGTGAATTAATACATAATTTATCAGGCAAAAAATATAGTTCGAGTTAAGGAATTTTTATTTCGAGTTGTAGAGGTATTTACAGCGGAGCGGAAGGAATGAAGAAAATTTTCGTCTTATAGAGGTTCTCGAGTTATCGAGGTTCGACTGTGTAATAAAATGGCAATGAATATTTCACTATAAACGATAGTCTGACTAACAGCGTAACTACGCGAGTAAGTAGTCGAGATAGTAGATTCGAAATAAGAAGCATCGGGCGTACAGTCGAAATACATACTTTATCGTAGGAGCGTTTAATTCCATCACGTAGTTGCATAAGTTGGTTATCGCGGATAGGGACAGTCAAACGGTAGTGGTGCGCTCGCAAATCATCCTTATCGGTTTTGAATAAGGTGGGTAAGGAAGATACACGGTTAAGCCCTCGAGATAAACGCGAATCGATAAGGCCATAGGTGTTAAGGGCACGTGGCTCGTCACTTGCCACCGAAGGAGATCCCTTTTATGCCTCTCTGACATTCCTTCGAGATAAAAAACTACCCCAGCCCCTTCACATCTTCCAGCAGGAATGCTGGGTGCTCCCGTCCCTTCCTTTCACTTGCTTCTCCCTGTCCAATTCAACCCCTCTGTTTTTTCACGCGCCCCGTTTGCTTTTAATCTGTTTACACAAGGGTGAATCAAACATTTTAGCGTATTAATAGCTTGAAATGAACGAAGAAGGTCTAATATACTACGTGGGTCCTAAAATTGTTTATTTTTTAGATACAGCCAGTTTAATTTATGACATGAATTATATGCGAGGCTTTGAAATTGATATACATAAGTAAAGTGAACGTTGTCAATAACTTTTTTTATTCGATTTTCTCTTGTGTCTTCTATATGCTAGTGTTAAGAAATGTATAATTTAAATTTCTGTTTCTATTTGGAAGAAAGTGATGAGTCAAGTAAATAGTTTTGATTTACAATTATTTCATTTGTAATTTTGCAAATATCAGATTTTATCGTTTCTCCTTTCGAAAATAGTGGATTTAGGGATTTTCCAGGCCATAAAATTGATTTTCTGCTTGAAATATTAATTTGATCAAGATTAAATGGGGAGTCATTTAAGTTTTGTTGGGTCAAGAACGATTAGAAATTAATTTATAATCCTTGCGAGCAAGGATTCTTGAGTATCTGTATACCAAGTAAGCAGTAGTAGGTTAGATAAGACGACCTTTGTAAACATTCCCAGGAATTTGGAAAACAAGGACCCTCTCTCCAAACATCTATCAGTTGCCACACAGCGAGTACCCGCCAATCAGGCAAACATACTTACCTTTCCAATTAGGGAAATCGCCAATGAGACGACATCCTTGTTAACAACTTGGATTTCTTGCTGGGAAGTAGGCAGTACGCGGTCGACACTCGTAAGCGATATATGTCGCGTCTAGTGAACCACCCCATACGTATATATCCCCTCCACATCGTTCACTCACTGTTTTTCGTTTTGTACACACATAAAGTTAGTGATAGTGCAACAAGTTCCTCCAACTTTCTCGATCACTGAGGCAAAGTCGAGCCGACGTGTGCGGTATTATACGTGCAAGAATTTCGACAACCTCTCACGAAGATGCACACGGCAGTATTCCATGTGCTTGGGTAGGTATATGTATAAAGCATTGATATGCAACAAGTGAGTGTATTTATGATTTATATTACACCATGAGTGCATTTATAATGTAATATTTAATAGTTCACTAATGCGTCGGTACTATTCTGTGTTTACTGTTTAAATAGTTTTAAAATTGAAATAATATTTAATATTTCCAGTACCTACTCAGTAATATTGAAATATAAAAGAAATATTAAATATTATATAATGTTAGGAACATTAGATTAATTACCATTGTATAATCGTTAGTACATTTTACAATATTTCATTTTTCTAATATTAAATAAATAATAGTTAATATTTCGTTAATATCATTAATATTAAACGATATTTTATGTTTAATACTTTTAGTATTAAGTAAGTCGGTTTTCAATGGGCTATAACTGAACCAATGAATTATTTGTAACATCTATAATAACAAGTGCTACCCATAATATACCAGATATCACACATAAGGGAGCGTGGGGTAAAGACGAACGCGGGGTAATCACGAATGCGATGTTGCGGCGGTTTAATAAATAAAAACGTAGTTCCCTCTGCACTAGCTAATAGTTTAGGTCGTATCCAACGCCGGGCAGAAAGTAATAAATACAGAACGCTTATGCTATTCAAGATAAACACAATTTATTATTTTCATCATGTTTCAAGTAATATTTTGTCCATTTCAATTGCATGTAGTTACTGCTGAATTAATAATACAATTTTTTTTAAAGTTAAAATAAAGCACTTTTTTACCAACATTTTGTGACTAAGGCGTTGCTTGAATTATGATTCTAACCTCTGAAATAAATTCTTTTTTATTTTGTGATGTCGTGGGGCAATGACGAACAATTCGGATGGGGTAATCTCGAACCTTCGAGATTAGCAAAGATAACCGACTTTGATGAAATTTTCAGCATGTATGAAACTTACTTAAATCTACAAAAGAGATTTTTGAATTTTCATTAGGGGCTCAGACAAAAAAGGTTTAAAAAACGACCGTTACTATTTTTTTCTATATTCCTACCAATTGCATTTTTTTCTAATGCACAAGAAGAGGAATTTGAAAAATACATTAGGTATAGGTTGTAGCAACATTTTTTATGAGTTGATCATTGCACCCGCGCTTTTTGTGTGACTTCTGCGATATTTAGCACTCTGTTCGTAGTTACCCTACGGCAGTCAAGTAATCACGAACACCAAGGGTTTTGCTTTTCCACTATAAAGTTGATTTTTATTATAATTTTTCAAAAAATCGTCACAGTACTTTATAGACGAATAATTTAAGTATGTTTGTAAATAATAAACAAATTCATTTCTCATATAGTTTTCGTTTTGTTTGCTTTTTTTTCTTAGGTGTTCGTAATTACCACACTCTCCCTTACATACAGTGGATGGCCAAATTATTATATTCAGACAAAACGGTTTGAGATTTTATAAGTTTAAGCGATGGAATAAAACAGTTGTCTCGTTTTTAATGTTATCATATTATTATTTAATACTAGTATATGTATTTAAGAATGCAAATTAAATATATTTAGGTATGTAGGTTTAAGAGTATATTGTACGAGGAATTTAGCTTTTATGGCGGATTGGATTCGGCGTGGCATGCTTTCAATAAATTCTGTGGCTACATCCTGCAGTTTTGGAATATTCTGCCATACTCTGATGATATTCTCTATTATTTCTGTCCTATTTTTAATAATTTTATTGCCGCCCTTTTAAAAACGTATGAGACTTATATGTTGAAAAATTACTCGCAATGTTGCCAGATATTGTAGCTAATCAATAAATGAAAAAAAAATAACATTCGTGCATTGTTATTTTTATTACCGCCACGACTTTCACAGATTTTGATGAAAATGTTTTGAGTATAATAATTTGGCCACCCTCTGTACATATTAGACATGCCTAAAGTAGCAATAGAACGTATCTATAAAAAGTTATAGATATAACTGTTTTCCTCGATACACGAACAATGGTAAACTCCGTTTCGTCGGCGCGTTCGCTTTTTAACCGACTTCAAAAAGGAGGAGGTTATCGATTCGACCCGTATGTTTTTTTGTTTGTTCCCTCATAACTTCTCAGCATATGGACCGATTTTGATGATCTTTATCTTTATTCGAAAGAGGACGATGCCCCGGTGGCCCCATCCTACACTAAATCGACATTGGCCCAATATTTTGTCAGTTCTGGTTAATAATAAAGACTATTGTTACCTAATTATTATTATTATTTTATGTACGTACGCGCACATCTCCTCAGCATGTTGTGTCAATGTATATAAAACTAAAAAGTTAAAAATAAAAAAATTTAAAAAAATTAAAACCTACTTCAAAAAAATAAAATTGCACTAAAAAGTAAAAAATAATTTTTTCTCTTCTTTAATCTACGACTCTCATATTTTTTAAGTCGGTGCCTTATCATTTGCACTGTGTAAATCTGACGCCGACTTAAAAAATATGAGAGTCGTAGATTAAATAAGGGAAAAAATTATTTTTTACTTTTTAGTGCAATTTTATTTTTTTATTCAATCCTCTCAATCTGCCAAGATTATAATTTTCATTAATGAACCCCGAGTGCATTATTTTCGACTCAGCCGCATTCGGTTCGATTGAAAACGGGAAAATTACTGTTTGCTGGAAACTCATGTAGGTAGTCAATTAAAAGTTCTGCTTCGTTCATTTGGAATGCCTTGTAGCACGAGGATAGTATTAATTAGAGTGGAGATACGTGCGCGCATACCTTAAATATTTGGAGAAAATGTAATGAAAGCTTGAAAAATTCATTGGGTCAAAGGTTTCGTGACGTTATCGATACAGCGGACGTCAAAGAATTCCAAAAAGGAATTCGCTAATAGAAAGGATACGTTTCCCTCCGATTTTACACTTCGCGATGTCTTAACAGCTTCTAATCATTCTCCACGAAATACCGTAATTTCGATCGTAATTTACCCATCAGCCCGAGTTCATATTAACGGTGGCGTTGAAGTTCAGCAACGAAATCGATCGCGGATAATATATTCGGAAATTATGCATACCATCAGGAAATTAACCCCGTAGTCATCGTTGATTGGTAATTTGGCGATCCTGTCGCCGAACATTATGAGTGGTGTCAAAAGATTTTTATCTCGTCCAACGAGGACCTTCGATGCAGAATAATGCAGTGTCCATTGGAATCATTAATAACGAGCTCGTTAACCATTACCATTCGCATAATTACATGCGACGATTCACGACACACATTTGAAAAACCAGAAAGTTTTTGTTAAAGTTTCAACGAGGCGTGTATTAGTTCGTTATTACAGGATATTCAATTCAGAACTTCTGTAATTCATTATTAAACAGTGAATAAGAGAACTTTTATGATACTTTCAAATTAACATTCATATTTAAAATAGAAAAAGGACAGGCAAATAATAGCGAAAAATATACAAGATACAGATTTTTTATTCAAAAATATCGTTAAATAATTCTCTTCTGTTTACAAAAATACACGAATTTTAATATTAAACACTGCTTAACGTGTATAATTCTTCCGTCCCCCAAAATATTCTCATACTCAAAGCACGCTAGATTTTATTTTACCTGAAAGCATGAAGGAATTCTTCCTATTCTCACGTTAACATGCAAATTTTCGAAGCAACGAAGCTTAAGAGGCTGTTCCGGTCTGGAGCTCATAAAAGTAGATGATCTTTAGGAATTAATTACAGGAAAACTACTACATATAATTTAATAGGCCTTTTTGCACTGCATTAAGGATGTCTTATATAGATGAATTATAGAAATAATTTTTTTGTTTTATAATTAAACATTGCAGATGGCTCTGTGGAGTCGTTAAAATCAAGGCAAAAAAATTCATCCAAAACGGTGGAACCTGTAGCACCTAAACGATTGGTCTAAAATAAAAAAACAATGCCAGATTATTAAATAGCATGAAAATCGCTCGTGGACATAGCAGTAAAAATGACAAAAATGACATTTTTTGAGAACATAACAATACTTGAAGTTTGAAATCACTTTTTCTCTATATTTTTCGTACTTTCAATGCCCTTAAAAATACAAATTTTCATTTTTTTTTTAAATATTAGCCCGGAACCTCCCCTTAATCGAGATACATTAATAGATATTCCGTTGAAAAGGAAGTCATCTGGCGTGCAGAGGGAAAAGCATTTTTCCCCACTGTCACATCCATTTGGAACGTTACGAATCCGATTTCAGTCGGCTCCTTTCTGAATTACGTTGTAACGTATCAAGCGGTGGGGTCCGTTTTTAGAAACGTAGAATGTCCGGCTGGATCCAGATGGCCTTTCCTCTCGTGGAAAACCATTCGGGCCCTCCTCGCCTCCCTCTACGATTTTTGAGTGCTACCACGAGTGGTTGGCTCGTTAACGAGTCAGTGTGCACACGTTTTCACGTGTGTTCCGTGGCCAGTGACAGAAACAGTCGCCGTTGGCGCGTGGACAAGACGCTCAACAGCTTCGCCCCCTCTAGGCCCCCTCTTTACATCCACCCCCGCACTACTGAGGAAGAGAGGTCTTTCTCTGTTTAGCTGTGTTTCTGCTTGTTCCTCCCCTTATATCTTGTTACTACACACAAGTTACGCGAGGTCGCTCAATTTATGTTATCGAGTTGTGGAATAGTGTTTTAAAATATAGAAAATATTGGTCAGGTTGTTTACGGATTCGGTGTAGATGGAAGAGGTACACGGTTGGACTGTATCCTACTTCTAGTCGTTATTTGCATATTGGTTCTGTGTCACCACTTGACAGCATCCTTCTATCCATTTGTGTGCTTAAGGATGTATCGGACCTATCTTCAAGATGGTACCAAGTTGATGAAAATTTGCGAAATTGTTCTTTTTATTCTTCCCGATGTGCTCCAAAAATTTTAAACGAATTCACTAAACGGTTGCTGAGTTATAACGATTTTAATTTTCACTGATTTTACACGCACTCTTATGAAAAGAGACGATCTTGATGGATAAAACAGCTGAAAAAATGTTGATGAAATGGTACCAATGTTTTCAATTTTTTTTTTGTATTATATGACAAACGTAGTATATGGATAGATTAAATTATAACGTAAGAAAATTGAGAATTCTATAAAATATGCTTAATGCTTAAAAAAGCATTTATAAAGTGAAAAATACCTTTCTAGGAGTAAAAATAAGGCTCCAACTGTCCGTCGAGTTTCTTACATCTAGATTTAGCGTGCATAAGACGTAGATACTATTCCAGTATTTCAAATTTCATATACATTTGTCTAATATTGTACGTCCGTTACATCCTTAAGTTGCGCAAACAAGAATTCTAGATCGCAGAGAAAGATTTATTTGGAATAACAGGCAGTTTTATTTTTATGAAACACTTATTCCCGTGTGTGTATCATATGAAACGTTTAAGAGAATCCGAAAATACGTTGAAAACCGATTACAGGCAAAAGTGCCTTTGTGACTTTCTTACCGACATAAACCTGAAATTCGTCGCAATTATTTATATATTTCATAGATTGAATGTACTGCTCATGCTAAGCGGTTTAATCGTAACGATTCTGGCAAACAACTTATTAGTATCGATTATCGATCAATATTACATTATCTAATTCAAAATTGCGATTCTGCGTTAATAGGAGATTTTAATGGTCGAAATGTGTATCATTTGTATTCACTGAAGTTATTGGATATCGATGTGTTTCGCGCATTTATTAGAGTATTACCATAAATTTGAGAGTAAGCCTTGCCAATATATCTACTATTTAATAGATATTTAATTGGCAAAAATTCAGTTACAAACAGTGGTGCACCGAGAGGTGTGGCAAGAGCTCAGGCACCCCCAAAGAAGAGGCTTTGTAAAAAGAAAAGAAACCTGGATTCTATTCGTTAAATAAATTGTTATAACCGCCTAATGAATTTTATTAAATTTGCTTAAAAAATATTTTTATTCCGTTCAACTCGGTTTCGCCCAAAATTAAATCCTGAGTGCGCCACTGGTTACAAATACTGTGCTCCTGGAAACGTTACATTCCTCTTGACTGACAACAATAGTAACAAGAAATCTGAAATTGCTGTTTTGGTTTTCGCACAGTGTATCGTGCAAAACATTTCTAGCGAAAACATCACGTGAGCGGAAAATGGCACCGCGGACGCCACCAACTTTTTCCATGGCGTCGCGACGTTCCGTGCGTGACGGGAACCCGACGGATTCCACGTTCCCTCCCTCGACATATATTTTTTCCCCTGTTCTAAGTGGGAGGAATCGATTTCTTTTTTATCGAACGACATTCCTGGCAGGAGCTGTGGAAAGGAGGGAAAGGGGCAGTTTCCTCGAGGTTTTTCATCCGTTTCCTACCAGTTTTCTCCGTCTGTCCAGCGTTTGTCTAATTAAGGTCCCAGGGTTGCTACCCTACGGATCCTGTCTCTACAACGCTACCCTCTGTTCTTTCGATGAATCGTCACTCCCCTCCGCTCTCTTCATCCTTTCTTCTCATAGCCTTCTTTTCTCTTTGTCCACCGCTTTCTCTTCTCATTACAGATTGAAACGTACCTCGGGCAGTATAAATAGTAAACGAGGGCGGGGGGGGGGGGGGCTATAAAAGAGTTTTGGCGAAATGGTTAATTGCAAATGGTTTGTTACATTACAGTGGAAAGATAAGTAGAATCTATTAAATGGGTTACTGGATGATTGTGACGTTATATTAGGGTGGGTTCGGTAAGAACTTTTTTGTGCGGGGGAGTTTTGAGTTCCCTCCTTTATATTCTACTTACAAGAGAACATCCCGAACCCGAAAATTCAAAAAATTCTGAAACTTCGTGAATATGTAGGGCATTTCCTGCTGATTACAACGCAATTTTTGTTTGCTGCCCAAAATTACTCTAAGGAGGTGTAATTGACCCCTGAAAATCCGGTTATTTCCCGATTTTGTGTTATAACTCGTGAACTGTAAAATAATTTGTTTACCAAAGGATAGATCTAATTAAAAGAAGTAACTTTTGTCTTGAAACTTTTTTTCTATCTGCTTACAGTTTAATGTTTGCCTAAGACATAATCGAGAATAATAAAAGTAATTTGTATATTCTTTTATACGTAAAAATTAGAAACCACTTACTTACCTACTTGCTAAAAATTTGGTATATCACGAACTGAATCGAAAGTTCTATCCTTTCATTATGTACTTTTATCTAACTCGTGAGCCTTTGGCGATAAATTGTAGCTGTGTTGAACAAGTATTTAATACGTACTTCTTTAAATTTGTACTAGATCTTGATTCGTAAATTCTTTTCTTAAGAATCGTTGATCCCTGTCGCGATAGCATAAGTATTGCCTATCACGAAATTAAATTTACCATTCTTATTATGTCAAAGATACCTGCACTCGGTCCCTGCGTGACACAAGCTCGGTTTACACAACCTCTTATTTCCCTTCTTATCTCTAGTGGTCTCCTTCCACCGTGCTGTTGGTGAACTACCTAATATAAATGAGCTTTCGCAAGCCAGAAACTGCCGTGCCCCCAGTTAAATACCGCGAACAACAGCGTATTCAATATTAACGCTTTAAATAAATTCCGGGGGTGACCGTAAACAGAGTATAATAACTGCTAATGTCATCCAGGCTTAGTTTCTAAAGTGAATTTCAACTTTTAAATATTTTCAGGCAAAAATAAATTTACTTACTTTGTGTATCGTTCACGTACGTTGTAAAAAGTGTGTACTCATAGAAGACACATACATGGAAATGTAAAATGCATTTAAATTGCAGCGTTGATATAACGAGATTTTCTAAGAAGACAACACGTCCAGAATCGAGTTTGATAGTCCACTGAGCACACGTGCACTTGACGCAGAATCTGTTCAACACCAAATTCCATGAGAATGAAGCCTGGATCGGAAATAATTTGTTCCACAATTTCAATTGAATTCATTTTATCCCTAGTTGTGTCATATTCACAGCATTTTGCCAACCCTTACAATTAGTCGGAGAAACGCGTACCCGAGTAATTTTTAGTCTTTTTCTTGAATAATAAGCACCGCGATGAAAAAGATTTATTTTATGACCTTCACTTTTTTTAAAGTGTAGAATCGTTCCTTTCCCGACTATACTGCGAATTTCGGCGCACCCTGTATTTCTGTACTGCTGAATACTTAATTTTTACGAAAATAGCGCTCTAGCGTGTTAGATTTTCCTTAAGTTCACTTCCCACATCTTGGAGCTTGGTATCGTCCACAAATTGCTCACTTAAATTGCAACCTTTTCCCCTTTCAATTTCTCGAAAGGGGAGTACATAATATTCGCGATGTGACAGGAATAGCTGGCTTGATGTTAATGGCGGTTGCAATCTAGTGGTAAATTACAGACGAAATTGCGGGGTAGGTTACACACGTTCTAAAGGGGATAATAGTAATAAAGGTATTAGTATATCTATGGCCTCTAGGCTATAATAACGGCAATAATAGCGATACTGATTCAATCATGATCACGCGTGTCTGTCAGACATGATGAGAGTGCAATAATAGTCGTAGCATTAATAATATTACTACTACCGTTTGTGCTTCTACTTCTACTACTACTTCTACTCCTACTTGTACTACTACCGTTTGTGCTTCTACTTCTACTACTACTTCTACTCCTACTTGTACTACTACCGTTTGTGCTTCTACTTCTACTACTACTTCTACTCCTACTTGTACTACTACTTCTATTACTACTTCTACTACTACTTCTATTACTACTTCTACTACTACTTCTATTAGTACTTCTACTGCTACTGCTACTTCTACTGCTACTGCTACTACTACTTCTACTTATACTACTCCTACTTATAATACTACTTCTACTTATACTGCTACTTCTACTTATACTGCTACTTCTACTTATACTGCTACTTCTACTTATACTGCTACTTCTACTTATACTGCTACTTCTACTTATACTGCTACTTCTACTTATACTACTACTTCTACTACTACTTCTACTACTACTACTTCTACTTATACTACTGCTTCTACTTATACTACTACTTCTACTTATACTACTACTTCTACTTATTCTACTACTTCTACTTGCACTTTTACTTCCACTACTAGCGGCAACAATAATAATCCATACTTAATATGAAATAGTCACTTTCACACGTACTCGCGCAACTATAATTCAAGAATAGTTGCTCCCCCTTCTATTCGGAGCATCTGTGTAGAAGGAAACTACTCGACGCGTAGCAGAGTATCTATCCGCGCTCCCTCTTCGTATCTTCCTCTATCGCTTCCTGCCTCCTGCAGTGTAAACTACGTGGCTCCAATAAGCTTCCGGAAACCGGTGAGCGCCGAACCGTGGCTCGATATACCTTGGTGCACCTCGTTTGATCCTACGATACCCATTCCTCCCCCTCCCCTGCTCGAGATCATGGACCAACCACAGAGAGAATATCGGATAACGCCAGCCACGTTTTGCCACCCTTACCGTGATCGCCGCCACCGCGAGAATACCAACTGTTGGCACGGCGCGGGGGCGGAAGGGGGTGCTGCAAGCGTACCAACTATCAGGGGGGCCGTAAAGAGCGCGAGGGGGGTACGTGCAGATAGTGAACTTCTTGCCCCGGGGAAGAAGGGCTCCTTGAAAGTTTTGCCAATTAAGGAGGGCCGTTAGCGACGAATAACGATAATATTTACAAACGCCGAAATGATTTCCGCTGATTTCACGATCCCTATGTAGCGATACCTCCAACTCCGCCAGAAGAGGGCCTCTCGACCGGTCCCGCTCTCTCGCAAGTTCTCCCTCATCTACTCGTTCCTATATATATCCGTTTCGTCCCATCTTCTAACATCCCCAAGCCTAAAGCAGGGCCTGATAGGTAAGACTTACTTTGATGAGTCCACTACCCAGGCCTAGGATAAAAAGCAGCTTCCTTTTCTCTCCTCTTGTCCTACCTGCCAACCATACTCTCAACCCCAGCCAAACTTACTTTCGTCTTCGGGCGCTGGTCGCGTGACGGAAGTCCTTCACTTCGAAATAGAATGGCACAAATGGAAATCCTGCTAGAACACGTGTGTTTGTGCGTTGTATAGCCCCACAACTTATTATTGTGATAATAATGGAGATTGTGTTTCCACGATACGAAAATTATTGCCCTTAATTTAATTTGGCAGTTTAACTTTCTTTGTTGAAGGTGTAGTAGAAGTCACACAAGATACTCGAAACAAGAGTCAAACAATGTTATAGGCTTGTGTTCCTGAAACATCTATTCGTTAATTGCGTATTTGTGAAAATATTTTAACTTTGATCGTTGATTCCTCGTGTATTAATAATTAATTGTACCTAGTGAAAAATAGTACATTCCAATTTATTAGAATTTTCTGATTTTATCGAAGAAAATTCAATGCTTCAACTGAAGAGGTAAACACAAAATAACGCTGGATCGTTCAGTTGCCCCTCCGGCATCGCAGTCAGAAGTACCGTTTCTGTGTATACATAGTAGACGTCGCAGATAGTGGCACGTTCTTGTCTAACAGGAACTACGGATCCTTGAAAGTTTTGCCAATTAAGCACGGTCATTAAGTCGAAGCCCCGCTTCATTAGTGAGAACATCCGGACAATTATTGATACCGAGGGTGAAACGCGGTTTCTCGCTTCTTGTGTCATCTGAAAACTGACGAAACTGTTGTACGGTTCGTGCCGCAATGTTAGGACGTTCCTCCGCCATTTCCGTGGTCTATCGCGAGGTCATGCTAATGGGAATAAATTCTTCGTAAACGTTTCCACGCTTACACGTCGGTTTCTCCCGCTGAGCAAATACGGAAATGGGGATGAAAGTGGAGGCTGAAAATCGCAAAGTAAAGGAAGATTACACGTGCGGGAGAAGAATTACAGGATAGCAAGGGAAGAAGATTACCACCGACTGTTTTCACAGTAAAAGTGTTATAATACTAGTGCTCGCTTCGCAGAGACTCCATTCTCGCTAAACGGCTTTCGTGTTTTTTTTTGTCCGTTTTTAGAGGAAGCAACTAATAATGTGAGAGCAATTCCGATAAAAAGACTTGGAGAGTCGGTCTTTTAAAAATAATTAAGCAGATCAGAGGGGAATTGTAGCTCCTTCCATCCATTTGTGTATTAAAACGGATAAATTTTTTGCATTAAAAAATTGGATATTTGAATTTGATACCACGTGGATACTACTATATCGACATTTTAGTAATAAAATATATTTTGCCCCAGTTTTGTCTGTTTACTTAAGATACCAGATCTCTTTACAACACATTTTGTTCGATAAATATCGGTACTTGGAACGACCAATATTATTGGTGTCATCGCGGGCACAAATGGATTCTATTTGTATTTCCAAAATTTCGTTATCGCGTTCAGTTATAAACGTTCACAGTGCCCCAATATTTTCCTCCTTCTTTCACTGTTTCCCACGTTAAACCTGTTTGGCTTTATCCAATAAATTATCATTCGCTGGATAACATTTATTTCCGCGCAAGTGGCCTCAAGAGATAGGGGTGTCGTAACGAAACGAAGAAAGCGGATCCCTTCGTGGCTGTTGATAAAGACCCAAGAGGAAGATGCAGTCCATTCGCGATCTGATGACCTTTTAGCCTCGGATAGTAACCCTAGATCCTGAGTGTTGCAGGTAAAAAAGCGGAGCGAAGCTGGGACTTAGAAGCTTTCGTTCTCCGAGAAACTTGGTTCCTCAACTAGTATTTCTTTATTTGGGTAGAAACGCAAGTCAGTAAATTCACGAGGCTCCGAAGGGATGAACAGTCCCAGATAAAGATTTCCGAGGAAGGGAGCCCAGCTTCTGGATTGTGTCGATGTGCAGACCAAACAGTAGCTCTTCGTTAATCCTCGTTAATGGTCACATATTTCTACTACCGCTGAGTTGGCTGGACGATCCTTCCAATTTTTGTTACATGGGTGTTAATAAGAAGACGACTTGCAGGGTGGATAGTACGCACAAGGGATGTGCACGATGTTCATACATAAATCGAAATTTATTTTTACTGTTACATTAGGTATCTATAAATAAATCTTTCGAACTTGATAATTCAAGTCACCCATTTGGTTCAGATTTTGTATGTCGTTAGTGCACAACGTGTGTAACAATGAGTGGAACACATGGGGCGCGCTATTAAAAACTTTACGAGAAAATGAGGTTTAAAGGTTTGGCATAAAGTAGAGGATTAAAATATGTTAGGAGTTCAAGAGGATGAAACCTCTTTGAACACCCAACGCTCGCCAGCAAAAATAGTATTTCTTCAATTGGTCCCAAACTATTTACCAAATCGAAAAACGCTATAGATATTTAAGAAACAGCCAATCATTGTAATTGAAATATTTTTACACTGTCCAGTTGAATATATTTATAGGAATATTATTTTATTAATAGGAACTACTTCTAATCAAATTTGTGCCATTATTATTTCAAAGTCACGTTACGTTTAACCACACCTAAGTAGTAACGATGCAAAGAAATATGGTACAAGAACTTGGTATCACAAGAATTTTCGAATTAGATTTTCTTGAAAACTAGAGCTTGTACAAAGAAATTTTATTCAACAATTTCAACTTACTTTCAAGTGTAGAATCATCCCTTTCTCGAGGATGCCACGAACATTGGCCTATCCTGTACACGAGTAGCGCGCGCTTTTGCGCCCATAGAGTAGCCACGGGTGGTAATAACCGCGTTACCCATTAACCTTTTAAACGTCGAACAATCGCCGTGGCTTAGGATTTACAGCGGTCGCCATTGACGTTTTTGCGTCGAGCGAAGCCACCTAGGTAGCGTGAATTGGCGCAAATGTTCATCCGTGCCTCCGCTACAAATTTCGCCGCTGGTCGAGTATAATCGATCGCAGAGAATCGTGCAATCCCCTATGCAGCTCGAAGCCTCGCGCTCCACCCTCTTCTGCACTCGGCACAATTGCCGTGCATTTCAAGAAATGTCCATCTACCAAATATGATGCAAGGACAACTATGTGGCCTGCAAAAAAATTCACGAACGTATTCGATGAATCTTTACTCCTCTTTTTTTCTACACAAGTTGAGAAATATGGACGTTTGTGGGAAAGAGAGCGGTATACACAGATAATCGATTCCAATATGGAATTCATACACAGAATTGCAATTCTAGAAAGAAAAACCCGATATCGAGTATTAATTAAAAGTGCAATATAATTAGAGCAACCGTTGGCTGTGAGGGTGAATTCGAATGTCGATCGCGATCTCGGTGGCGAACGTCTTTTTTCCTATTTCACCCCTCTCCCCCTCTCTCACGGAAGATTAGCTTTGAAATATCGCCGCCATTTATTCAGTGCCAGTCGCGAAAACGAGGCAGAAATAAATATAAATTTGATCACGCGTTTAGATAGTATTCCCTCCATGGCGGTTTCTTTCACCTGGATTTTTATTCCCGCGTCCGTTGGGAAACGTGTTTACAAATTTTTTCGGTCGCGTTTTCGTGTTCGCGCCTTTAATTCAAAGTGGCTATTATCTGTACTCCCCTGAGCGGAATGTGTACCTTAGTATTTATATGGATGCAAACGTAGAGCGATTGTGGAGTGGGTGTAGCAAAGTGCCAAAATTAGGGTGAGTTGCCTTCCTCCATAATTAGGTATTACGTGGCCATTACCTGTAATTCTACAAAGAGACAAAATATATGTGTAATTCCGTTATGATTGAAAGGCAAACCTTTATTTTCTTTCCTTCTATCAATTCTAAATCTGCCTCCAGATATTATTATACCTTGTTAAAGGTGAAAAATTCGTCATTCATATCATTAATTGAATTTTTAACTTTGAAATTACGGAAATATACAATATTTTACTTTATACCGAAGTTGTGTATTTAATAAACGCAGCACCCAGCAAAAAGTCTCTGGTGTACGTCGAATAAATGGAATACAAAGGATTATCTTTTTATACTTCTATAGCTCGAAGGAAGGAAAAACAAATTACGAAAAATTATAGAAAAATTCTCCCATCTAAAAATCTGCTCCGTCAAAAGGAAACCGAGCGCTTTAAGGCAGTTAGGCACAAATCCCACTAGAATCTTCAAACTATACATTTCGATGGTTCTCTATAGAAATTAACTTTAACTAGTCGATGAGCACGTTCTCTAGTAACCTTCCTCGCGAAGGATCCAAACGGTAAGTCAGACAGCGCTGACAGTCAGACAAAGTCTGTAGGGAAAGAGATTGGCGCAGCTCGATGTTGATCTATGATCTGGAACGGAAAGATTCGAAGGAAACGGAAAGTAGTAGCGTGAAGAGGGAAAGGGAAGGACACGCCTGAGTAGGGGTTGGTAGAAAGTTTCTACGCGGAAGCTCGGTAGCTTAATTCTTCTCTTTACAGCAGCCGCTGTTTTGCCCGACTAAAGAAGCAGACGAAGAAAGCTCCAGGGGTGCCAATCGCCTAAAATCTCGGCGAAGTGGTCGATTTCGCCCACGGGCTGTTCTGACTTTATTTTCTCGACGAATTAAAACTACCATCCTCGTACCCCTTTCCATTTTTATTTCCTTCCCTCTCCCTCATTTTCAACCCTTCGCCACCGTTTCTTCCCTCTTCCCTTTGTCCACTCTGCTGCGCTCCCGTTCTCACATTTCGCTTCCGCTTCCTCCCGTGTTCTCGCTGCCGAGAGTTTTTCTGTAAAATCAGGCAAGTTCGTCACGTAACACGCTAATGTAACTACGACGAGATCAGCTTGCGCAATCACGAGATTTTTTGAGTCGGGTCCCGAAGCGGTTCGTACCGAATCGGCCTCTTGCGCCGAGCTCCGGTGCAGGGGAGACTCGGTTCGATACCTTCGGCAGAGGGTCACTTTCAGAGTTTCGGATGGATTCAGTTTCGGTAAATGCAAATTTAAGGGTCGATCTACTAGGGTAAATCCGGGAGACCTGGTGGAGCTAATATAAAATGGCTATTAAAACTAATACAGAAATTACTTATTTTATCAGAACAAACCTATGTGTTGAGAATTTTATGCTGATTCAGAAAAACTGGTCGATATTTGCTTTAAGACAATATTTACTGTAAATCGGGTTGAAAATTGAAGTCATGACATCTGACCACCTCTCCCGAAGTGCCGAGAGAAATAGTTTTCGTCGTTGGCAAAGACCACTCAAATAATTATTCATGGAAAATTAGCAAAGGATAAAGCAAAATTATTTATGAGTGAATGCAACTACAGATTCATTGATATTTAATTTGTTTACGCTAAACAAGTAAAGAACACGTTAAAGAAAAAGTGAACTACCTACTGGCGATTAGCAAGGCAAATTAATACAAAAGTGAATAAATCAAATAAATAAACAAAAATAATAATAAAATAATAAAAAATAAAAATAAACAAAAATAATACAAATCATAACTTGACCATCTCTCCTTTCTGCAGCGAGAGATGGTCTTCTCGTTAGCTTTGAGATTAACACGTTCGCGGACAGTAGAAGTTTCAGCGAGGTGCAAAAATTGACAGTCATTGTATTTTGAAATTGGTTTACGCAATGTGCTTGCCTAAGCAAATTTGTAAATACACAGAGAAAAGATACGATAATACGAAAATACCTAACGAATCAGTTAGTCATTACCTTGACAGGTATAATAAGTACACAAATTTAAGGTTATATACAATTAAATTCAAAATAATTGACTTTAAGCTTTGAATGCTATAGCATTCATGTCATTTTGTAGCATCATGAAAATGAATGCTATAGCATTCACGTCCGCGAACGTGTTAAGAGTTAATATGGCCAAATACTTTGGCTGCATTGTCCCTCAATATATCTACTATCTTATTATCCTAAACATTAATCCAAAATAAACTTAGAAGTATATTTTAAATACGATTCTGTACACCGCTGTTTGACAAAAGAGGTTAAATGTAACCTCAATTTACCTTTTAAAGCCTATAAATCCCCCCAAAAAAACACAGAAGGAAGCGAAATGATGCTATTCATTCAACTGTTTGGCTTCTAGAGAAGTAATTGGTCTGCATTTTAACGCATTTTTACGTAGAGAGTTTGAAATATAGCGACTCGACCAACTCTCCGGCCCGACCGCGTCTTCCGGATTTACCCTACATGTACTTCTTTCTGTTTTCTTCTTCGGTCGCTGGTACCTCACGATACTTACCACGTGCAAAAGTTTGATTAAAGTAGAAACCACTTAGGTATATTGTACGATTCGATGTTAAAATAAAACTTGGAGAGAAAAACGTGAAACTACAGACAACTGAAATTCGTGTACCTAAGTGTTGCATTACGTCTTCCCGAGTTTCATATGCACTTCTAGGAAAACTTCGAACGAACGACGAATCCGCAAACAGTATCTAAATAAGTACATACATATGTGTTATAATTATTACATTATTTGCTCTGCAGATTATCCTCGGAAGTTGCGCAGTTGCTTTGAAATTTCCAGTTGTAGCTCGTCAATTATTGAAAGGCCGATTTTACGGCGCCCGTCCGCGGTGACGATCGCGCGATAAAAATTTTGCAGCGAAACTCGGTGTATAAGTCGGCCGAAGTCCAATAATTCTCGCGGAGAATCACCTCTACTTTCCATTCTCGTAGGAAGACAATTTTTCACGCGGCGAAGCTAGGATTGGACTGGGCAGACTTTACGGTTTCCCGCAGAAGCCTCCCCGCAAATCTGATATCACGAGATGAACGGAAGTCTGAAGGCGGGATAAGATAAGGTTGGAATAACAGAGGGTAACCGCGTGGTCCTCGCTCGCCTCCTGAATTATGCAAAATCAACGAGTCAGACCCGTGTCAGCGGGAACACTGACTCGAACTGCGGATTCCCCTGGTTCCACGACCGAAAAGTCCCGCGCCATCCGCATCCACCCTTTCGAATTCGCCTAAAACTGGCGCAGACGGACTTCGTGCTGTACATTTTTACTCAGCCTTGCGTTTCCCCAATATCCCTTGCTTTTCACTCGATACGTGTGACCGAAACTGAGCTTCGAACAACCTTGGGGGTGCAGCTTGTTCTTCGGAAACTACTTTCGAGGGTTGCAAGTGTCAATAATGAAGTACATCTTTACTTAGGTTTGCATTTTTGAAGTTTCTTTCGCTTTGGATGTTTAAAAGATTTTTTATTCGTGTATTTTTTTAATAATCTAATTTGGTGTTCAAAATATCTTCCACTTTGCAGTGATTCAAACTTCTTAATAATAACACATCTTTAATATTGCATATCTAAAAATGACATTAGATATATAGTGTAAAATAGAAATCATGATATCATGGAAAATATAAAAGATGACAAAAAAATCTTAATTTGTGGTACTGTAAGCGATGACGTTCGGTAAGGAGTGTTTATTTCTATTAAACCAAAGCATCCAGCCTCAAAATCTGTCGTCTTGAATATATATATATATAAACAGTAAAATCTTGGTCCATCCCCTCGAACTGAGTCATTTCAAGGAGAATTAAGAATCTTACAAACCCAATGTTACGTAATCCTACCTTCCAATCTCTGTCGAGCGAGTACATCCGAGTTCCCTTCTTCTCCGCCCCCTTGCGTTCCCAATTTCTCCCCCTGTTCCCTTGTATATTCGCGAAACAAATGTAGCGAAAACAATCGCCCTCTTCCCAGCACTCTTCTTTTCCCCAACTAAATAAAAGTCGCGAGGGTCCCTGAACTTTCTGCTTTAAACTCGCATAAAACTCTCGGCTAGCCCTGCACCGTGGATACCTCCTGTGGCCTGCGATTTCGTAAATTCAAAGAAAAACCAAGATCCGTGTAAACCTAATCTTCTTAAACGGGGAGGCCAGGCTGTAAAGACCCAGAGTATGGATCCATTCGAACTCATTCTGGTTATTCAGCTACTTGTATTACTTATTACTTGCTCGTACCACTTCTTGAGAAGAAATAGAATTTTCGATCGGTTAAGTGAAAATGTAAAGTAGAAGCTTATTCTGGAGTGTAAACGAATGAAATTGTTATTATAAATAGAGTGTCATGTAATGGATAGTGGGGCCATTAGAATCATAGTAGAAAATGTGAGGTGAAGTGTTTTCATAGAACCTTACGTTTTTGGAAGAATTCAGTTGAAGAATTCAAGTATGTGAGTATATACTAAATGATTGAAAATTAATAGAATAATAACGGTAAATATGATGCAGTTGTGGAAGAAATGAGCCTTTGTGCAAAAATTAATCGAAATTGTAGGGTAACTTATTTTAAAATTCGACTTTGTTTGTGGAACAAATTGATTTCAAGATACGCGTAACTTGAATATCAAATTGAATTCTAACAGGTATTTTCAGTACCGTTAAATCTTTCGTTAAAGTACAAAAATACTTCATTTATACTCGGCTAATCGCCTCCTCCCTGATTTCTCTTTCATTCCGTCGAGCTTTTCTCCATTTTTCCTACGGCTCTTCCTAGACTTCTCTTTCTCAGATAACGCAACAACTAACTTTTCCCGCTCCGAACATTCTTCGCGCGATATCTCCTTCCCTCAAATTCTTTTCACTTCCACTTTCTTCTATTTCGGTGGCTGGGGATAAAGTATGTAAATCCTTCTCGCCACTTGCATCGATCCTTCCGTTTTACTCGCTGCCTCAAGTATTTCAAATATTTAACGTAAATTCGTTGCGAACGACAGTGTATCCGTGATTTTTACTACACACGATTAAAATGGATCAGATTTTTGTACTTCTACCTTTTCATGTTATTAAGAAGAATGTGACGTGTGTTTTAAGTTTGTTAAACCTAAGTACGTTATTTTACTTGTTTATACTTGTTGCTGTAAAATTATACTACTCTTCCTCAAAGTGTCATTATTTAAAAAATGTTGAATATTTTTCCTTGGTACTTTTGACAACAGCTATACCGAAGTAAACAAGAGCCTTTACCATTATTTTTTGAGCCAGGTCGATGTTTTTAAACAGTTTAGGTTAATGTATCTCTTCGATGAATTAATATTTCTTTATGAAATAAATATATATATATTTTTTCTTGAAATATGTGTAAATACGTGTGCAAAGTTTGAAGACACTGTTGGCAATAGTATTTTAGTAAAAAAATCGTGAAGACACACCGTTTTTAGTGCTTTGGCCCCGAAGACCCCCTTAAGTTAATCTTAAATGTACACCTCGCGTAAACAGCCGTGTTCTTACTGTTCTCCTTCTGCCCTTCGTTTAAATAAAGGATTTTATCGTGGTTTCTGTCGTTTTCGTTGCAGCGTGCGCGCGAACAACTCGTTTTTCCTTCGTTTATTCTCCTGTAATACGTGTTGCGGAATAAACAGGCTCCTCTTTGCTTTCGTGCACTGTTAAAGCGAGGAACAAAATTACGGTTAAAGCGGATGGTTTTCCACGACAGTGGTGAAAATTGGAAAACTTTGGGATCCCCCACCTAATTTTTATATTGACTTCGTCTTCGTTCTGCCAATGAGCATTATACTAACGTTTTCTGTAAATATCGCAAGACATTCCGTAAAAGTACATATTTGATAAATCACATGGAAAGTGTCACACAATTAAAAATTAAAATTTGTTAAAAATGCACATATAAAAACACGAATGATGACGAAAGAATGGGAGTGAAAAATAAATACATAAATGTTACCTCTACTAAATACTTGATTATCAATATAATTTAATAACAAAATAGAATTGCAATAACACAACATACGATGAAATATTATGACACTAGTTTCTGCGGCATGAATTTAAAATTTCAACACCATCGAATATTGTCGAATAAAAAACGATGGCTTTTATATAAAAAAAAAAGGTTTCAACGCGGAGGAAAAATCAGATCGTAGCGGGGCCAGCCAGGGGAGAAAATAATATTGCGCGGGGTGTAATCTTGAGGGATTCGCTGCTGGAATTTACGGCGGACGAATTTTCGCCGAATTCGGGATCCACGTTTAACGGTGGCTGTGTACCCTGCAAAATAAAGTAGAAAAAAGTAAGAAGGTCCAGGCGGTTTAATCCGCGGGGATCTACGGATCTGGTTCGGGCGCCACGATCACGCGGAGCATCTCGTTTAACCAGAGAAACGATAATAATTTCGTAAATCCGTAGTAGGTATTAAGGCACTTCTATGTTGTCCCCCTTTTTCCAGATAACACAAATACGGGTTTGCCTCTCTTCTGCCTTCCACCACTGGCCCTCTCTACTCTCCTCCCTATCTTCTTCCATGAGATAACGCGAATACGGGCTTTTCCTTTCTCCTCCATCCTTCCCTACCTACTCTCCGCCTCCTCCCTTTTCTCCCTTTCGCCTTTTTTCGCTCCTTTCCCAAAACAAATGCTGCCAGATAACCATCTCCTTCCTCCCCCACCCGTCAAGCTCTCTCCCGCCCCCATCGTCGAATCCTCCCTCTGCTCCCCCCCCCTCTCTTTGGCTAATTCCACCCTCGAAATCCTTCGAAGGTCGATGACCTTCTAGGAACCTGCATTCGAGTCCTTCGAGACTTCTACTTGATCTTCTTTCTCTTTCTCTTTCTTCCTCTCCCCTCGTTTGCCCTCGCTCCCCTCTTCGCTAATGGACGAGTTTGTAGTAATGGCCGGATTAGGGGTTTCCTTTATGTTTTTTTACGTGGAACGCCTTTACTTCACGTGCCGTTGAGCAAGATTACGCGCAAGTAAAAACAATAGATTACCATTGGGTCAAGTACTTATTCTTCTTTAAACATCGTCTCTAGTTTCCGAACATGTGTGCTGGTATTAGAACGGCATTAGACTCGTATACGTGTGAAAGTTAATTG
The DNA here is from genome assembly GCA_944738655.2 of Andrena hattorfiana. Lineage (NCBI taxonomy): Eukaryota > Metazoa > Arthropoda > Insecta > Hymenoptera > Andrenidae > Andrena > Andrena hattorfiana. Next base: position 11,278,473 of record OX122893.2, on the reverse strand, counting down.
GAGAGTTTAAAATTAATCCAGTGTGGAGCTGGAAGTGTTACCATTTTTAATGCAATTAGAAATACGTTGGTAATGAATTATGGGAGTAATGAACCCGTAAGAACATGCAAGCTTGGCTTGGTACCCACCTGAACACATACATAAATAGTTAGGAACGTTGATGCGACGAATACATAACGATGTTGTACTTTTAGACACGCAAACATTGCACCTCACGTGCACAAGTGCGTGAAGAAAGAGTCCCATACCATCGCGCCATTTTCCAATATGTGTACTCAACGTTCCATCATATAAAAGAAACAGTTTCTGTTCGCGGGAATTCTCTGACCGCTCGTAATTTTCAAGACACTTCCCTCTTCGTTAACATTTTTAATTTTAAAAGTCCTCAATATTTACGAACATGAAACTGAATTTTGTAATGATACTTATCATTTGTTTACTAAATATGGAGTTGTTAAAGTCGTAATGATATTAATGTAGTGTATTTGTGTTATTATAACCTTTGCATTATAATTCTTGAGAAATTAAAAAAAATTTGTCTCACATTATTTTACATGAAAAATTATGTTTTACATCTTGTTATTACTATTAATACACGGGGTTTTCAAGTTCACGTCGGTCAGAAATATTAAAAAGTAGGTATAAGGAATGTGCTCAGAATTTCTTAATGTTAGATGATCTGCTTAATCATCGAGAATACTACTTGGCCGGCTAAGTGCTTGCTTGTACTACTGAATCTCGATATAAAGGTTACCGTTACAGAGAAGCTCTTATTAATGTAACTTCCGTACTGATTCTTGACTTCTTCTCGCTATGATTAGAAGACTGCCTCCCCAATGAAACGTTAAAGCAATTGCTGTGTTGAATTTGCAATATGATAATTATTTAAAATTTCAATCTCGAGCATATTTATGGGAGACTGAAACAAGTTACAGAAAATAATAATTCTTGTTTCCATTCAATTTACTTTCGATTATCTATACATTTGATTTTTAATGTAAAACTTAGAATTTTCAACATTAAGCAACGAATTATCAGTACACATACATATATTCTTGCATGCATTAATTTTGCCCCATGTCCTTTTCATTTTTAGCTTTCACTTTTTATTTCTGATACATCTCATTTCCCTATTTTATTCCTTCATTTCTAGTTTCAGTTTTCAATCTTGGGTCCATTTCTTTGCTTACTTTCTTCCTCCGAATAAATCAGTGGCAATTTTTCTTAAAAGCAAGCATAAATGAGCGAAGCGGAGCTTACTGTGTTTCAAACTCAATTACTTTCTTGTCGATTTGTTTAAATCCGTCCGCGTCTTCACGAAGTTTCCGTCCATTTTCGAGTTTTCTTTTTTCGTCTGGCATTGCTCGCTTCCATAGAAAGTAGTTTGGCCATTTTCAAAAAGGGGAAAGGAAAGTTTGTTGGGAGGAAAGGTCGCGGTGAAAGTTCTTTTCAGCTATGTCTGCGCTCTTCCACCGATTTCTTCCCAACATTTCTCCGTCGATTCTTTTTTGGCCGTCACGTTCGAGCTTTCCTCTTTATTGTTTTCCTCGTTCTCTTTGCTTGAATCGTTTATTTTCACCAGTTCGGCCAGTGTTTCTCCACGGCTCCACTCGTAGATCTCGCGCCAGAAATAGAACGTTCGGTTCCCAGTGAAATCAATATATTTTCGGGGACGAAATAAAATCAATCCTTCTCCGTTAGCACGGATTTCCAAATCATCTTAGAATTGTACACACTTTCGTTACGTTTCACTGTCTTTGACGTGTAAAATTTTTTACTTTATTTTATATTTTTTTAGCCACCTGAGAAGGGAAATAATTATTCTCTTAGAATTTCTTCTTAGCTCAATATTATTTATATAAAATAATATAATTATTTAATAGCAAAACTGACAAATTAGCAAAATTAATTTATATTTCTTCGATTTAATCGATTCCATTTGTGCTTTTGTTTTTTAAGCAACTTGTTTTTGTTTGCATATTTCCCTCTTTAATATTTTCAATTTTTTAATATTTTCAGGTAATTAATATTTTCAATTATTTAATATTTTCGATTATTTATTATTTTCAATTATTTGATACTTTCAATTATGTAACATTTTCAATTATTTAATATTTTCAATTATTTATAACAGACTGTTTTACTTTGACAATGATTATGCTAAAAGCTTTCTTAGTCTATAATTGTCATAAACTTTGTCAAATATTAAAATGAAGAGGAACGATTTGAATTGATCTATTTTCTAACTTTTATCACCAACGCAAAAAGATATTTCCTTTGTAATAACTATATACTTATTTCTGTTTCAGGTAAGCTAACACCGCCAGACATTATTACTGTGGGTACTGTGCAAGAATCAAGGCAAAATCATCAGACATAATTTTCAGTTAAGCCCAGCTTTATGTTTCTGTTAACGAAATACAATTTACGTTATAATGCTTCGTAATTAGAGACCGGTGAATAATAACAGAAATAATTGCAACGAAACTCTTTTGAAAACTAATGCTTCAGTCATCTCGTCTGGTAATTATTTATAACACTAATTACAGACGCGCAATATTTTATAAATTCCATTTCATAGCTGCAATTCAAACTTTAAATTGAACTCGTTTGAGTCACTTTGCTGGTTCAAATATATTCAAATTGTTCGTTCAAATTATTTCCCAACATACATATTTTTATATTAAACAGTACAGGGTTCACTCATTGTTTGACAAAAAAAAGCGGTTTAAATACCGTTACTTTGTTCGATCATAATATTAGAATGTTTATTTCTAGTCCTATATAGGTAGTATTATTTTAAAACGTTTCTCCTACGCGGTTCTCGTAAAGAGTTTCGTGATTCCTACCATTCTTAGAAGCTTTCGTAATGCAAAGGAGCTACTTTTTTCACCGACAGTTGCTTTTCCACAGATCTGAAATGTTTACTTCTCAAGTTCTTATCGCATGTGAAAGATAGGTACACGAGTTTCTTCAGATTCTCGTTCGCTAAGAGCCGTCAGTATAAAACTTCCCTTATTTTCTAACATCGGGCGCCTTGTTTTCTTTCCATTTCTGCAGATCCCGGGACGAGAGAAATACAATTCTGCGCGTTTTCTAATACCATACGTCTTATTTTCTTTCTATGTACCTAGATTTCTCGCTTCGAAACCTATTGGCCGTTGCCCAGTCAGTTTATCCTTCATCGTTGTCTTCTACTGCCTTTTTAACCTACGAAATCGAACTTGCAACCCTGTACATTGATTCTTCTGTAACTCTTACATTGTATGGTCTCTTGACTGTTTTTTTTTTCAATTCACTGTGGTAAGGGGTATTTATGATATAACAATATATGTACGCATCGTGAAAAATTTAAATTGCCAGGTAAAACTTCGAAGTGTACTTAAATTTTCAAAAATACAGGATACATATGAATTTACTCTATTCCCAATCTGTAATTTTGTGTTTTGTGAGGAAATTAAGTTTTAATACTTTAGTCCACCAGCAAAGAAACAAGGTTTAATGAATTCAATTTTCTTATATAATTTTTTTCTTAAATAATTTCTTGTTTTATCTTGACGATAGAAGCTTATGTTTAGGCAAATAGTGGGAATATTCCGTATTTTGTTCCAGTGCAGAGTGGACATTTCCTGTTTTTAACCAGTATACCAAACCTTCGTCGTTATTTTACGGGGGCATTTGAACTTTATAATTCTTTGTGATTCGAAAGTTCTGTAATAGGGTTTATACAAAAACGGACTTCTGAAAAAGAAAAAACGGTTTTCGAATTCCACAATCCCCCCCCCCAAAAAAAACTGGTTGAACTGATTTTCGAATTTTCACAAAAAAATATAATTAAAATAGTAAATAAATATGTGTACTTATTTTAAAAATTCAGTTTACTTAATATTATGGATTTGCAAAAATATAACACAATAAGAGATCCGTACAAAATATAAATCTTTTAAAAGGTGGTACGAAATTATAAATCTATTCCATTTAGTATTTTTGTTCAGAAATATATGGACTCATGAAGATTAGTTTTATAGTAAACTGTTACCTACTGCAACATGCTTGTGTCTGAGGCGATTTCAAGTCAAAATGTTAAGGTTTTTAATTAAATAATTAATTCATTTCTATATATTAATTCTACTATATAAAACCGGTTTTCGAATTTTACAAATTTATAAATAAAAACTGGTTTTTAAAAACCAACAAACGCTATTCTGTAGTCCCAGTTGCCACCAACAAAATATGCTATAATTCGCAAAATTACGAGAAATGGACATTCCCAGTTTTTTCCCCTTAAACTTTACATATCTTCCGTTTAGATATATGTATTCTCACTCATATTACAAGACGAATTCCACGAAAGCAACAAAGGACTCTATATAGCTTTACCAAACACTAATGAAGTGCTCATTGCGAATGATGGTAGAGTGGGGGTAGCTACCGATTCCCTCCACTGTGGCGATAGTCATGAACTACAGTCGCGCTTTATAAACTCGAAAATCGCACGCGAGTGGTCCCGAGTGGTCGTGCAAATAATGGAAGCAATGCTGTAGATAGACAGGAGGATTTGTAGATGATCTATCATCGAGGAATTACTTCCTGTAATTGTCTCTCATCCCTCCTCTTAACTTCTACGAACTTCACGATTGCTCGGTGCACCTATAACTGTAATACTTATCTGCTTATAAGGGAACACCTTGAACCCGGAAATTCAAAAAATTCCGGAACTTTGCGAATATGTAGAGAATTTCCTCCTAATTATAACGCAATTTTTGTTTGTTGCCCAAATTCACTCCAAGCGGGTGTAATTGACCTCTGAAAATTCGGTTATTTTCCAATTTTGTTATAACTCGTGAACTGTAAAATATTTTTTTTTACCAAATGATAAATCTAATTAAAAGAAACTTTTCTCTTAAAACTTTTCTTCCATCTCTTGTAATTCGCGAGTTATAACACAAAATCGGCAAGTAGCTGAATTTTCAGGGGTTAATTTCACCCCCTTCGAGTGAATTTTGGCAGCAAACAAAAATTACGTTGTAATCAGGAGAAAATCCTCTACATATTTACAAAGTTTCAGAATTTTTTAAATTTTCGGGTTCGTGATCTTTCCTTGTTAGTTAAAATGTTGGTATCCTATCTAGCATTTTACCATTTTTCGACAAATGTTGAAATATTGCAAGTTCCCATATGTTTCACCTTTTAAGTAGAATTACGTGTTTCGTAGAGATCTAGAAACTTATAGTCTAATATGTTTACTTTTTTACAAGGACGGCGCAAAGAACATAATGAAACTTCAGTTTTCTCGGATGTATTGAAATTCTAGGTAGCACCTTTTAAATAAAGAGGGCAGAATGAATACTTATCTCAGAATTTTCTCGCCTATGTGCTACTGTGCACACCAGAGTCACTTCTGTGCGTCAAGAGGGGCAGCTGTGTCATGGACGCGAGCGAACTACCATAGCCATGAATGTACATAATCCATTAACGTTATTGGCCATTGAGCGTGCTGGGCCGCGAATTATCAAATTACGTCGTATTCGGTGCAATAACGTTTACGTATTACTCTCCACAGATGTATGTATAATATTTCGCCTAGGCCACTGTCAGGGACTTGGACAGATCGTAATCGCGGCGGCGATTAAATGATTGTTTTGTTGCTCCGCGTGCATTAGCGGTAATGATGTAATAATAGAAAATAATCGGCGTCGGGGCTGTAAGGGAAATGCACCGCATCGATTTTAGTACCATCCATTGTTCAAACTCTTTGCAGACCTCGCCTGTAACTGTTCAGCATTTAAATTGTTTTCTGTACGCATTATTGAATTGTTTACGCAAACATTAAATTATTTTGGTATACGGAAATGTAGGCTTGTACTTAGCGATGGGAGCTGTCAATTTTCTTTGATATCTTGTGTGTTTTTTAATCGAAAATTGTGTTACGTGAATACATCAATTAGCAATAGTTAAACTGAATATTTTTTTAATTTTATATTTTGGGCAATGTTGAGAACCCAAGACCCTGATTAATTAGTGGTCTGAATGTAAATAGTGTATTGTCTTATGGGAACTATTCCAGATTTCGAGAAAATAGTCATTGGAGTTACGTGAATCGATAGCATCGATCATTCATTCGGAAACATGAAACTGAAATCGTTACAAATGTTACTAAATATTGGTAAGTTCGAAATGTCTAAAACATATTTTATTAATTTGCGGGAAAGACACTGTTATAAATATTTTAATATGGACCTCTCATTGCAAAAGATGGTTATTCTCTTTTCGAGATAACATAATTTGTTGCAAAATTGTCATCAGGTTTTGTTTGTTACCTTACTTTTGACTAAAAGAATTTTACCAACATTTGCATACAGAATTTTTAAATGCTTAACCACATACAATTATGCAATTAATTAACGCCCTTTATCGGTTCCGCAAAAAGAATACCTGCCGAAGCAATTGATTTACATATATAGTTTCCTCAACAGTTCCAAGAATGGAGTTCGTGCAACCCAGTAGTCAGTATAACAAAAATGAAACGTTTCACGTTTACCTGGTGACTGTACTAATTGCGTGAACCTTGAGTTACGAGTCTAGCACGTTAACCACTCTGACAACTCGGAATACGATAGTATCATCTTTCACTCATGGTAATCAAGATTCCCCAGGGCTTGAGGCGTGCCTCCACGGGTGTTTGAAACCCCAGGAGCATCTAAGAGCGGTAACAGGCGATCCCGGGATCCCGAGCTGTCTCAGCAGTGCCGAGACTCTGCAGCAGGCCCGGCTGACAAGGAGAGCTCCCCAAACGAGACGATTTTAAATGAGCTTCTGCACAGTGATAACCGTTTGCACTAAAAACCATATATCACTAGCTTCTGTATTTCAAGCCTTATCACTGTGCAAAAGCTCGTTTAGATATAGATGTGACACTTGGGGAACTCTTCTTGGGAGAGCATTCTTTAAATGAAGTCTAAATTACGACTGAGGGAGGGTCCAGGGTGGGACCTTATATATGGGTCAGAGTCGAGTATAGTCCGCGCGAACAATAGTGGAGGAATTGGATAAGAAGTTCTCAGTCCCCTCAGTTTTAATCACGAGAACTACAATCACTTTCGCCTCCGAAGCTAATAAGGAACATCGCCCAACTGTTACACGCCGATTTTGATAAAACTCGGCATACAGGTATAGCACACAAGCACAAAAAGTGTCCCGAAAAGCATGGACGAAAGTTTAGGTGCTCTAAGAACTTTGGCTCAATGCAACGCTAACTATGCATGTGATAAATAGTCAAGGAGCGTCTTTAAAGCACCGCCTTAAATAAAATCGGTCAGTGCAACTGGGAGAGACCGTAAAACAGGGTACCTGTTCACGTGAATTTATCCTACTTTTATGTAGTAATTTTGTCCCTGAAGTAGCCCACGTATTACGCGGCAGCCTATGTAGGCTCGATCGAGATTCAGCTGGGCAGAGAAGTACGTGGCGGCAGAGGCCTACGTCCCCAGAGACGGGAAAACCTATTTCGACGTCCGACGGAGACGACATACGACGCACCCGAGGCCTAGTCTCCTCTCTCATGCAGATCTACCCCGTCAAACCACTCTTTATTGAAGTACTCTTAGCTGTTTCTTCGAGGGAAAAGGGGGATAAATGTAGTCGTAATTCGTGTTTATATCTGCACTAGTGTTTCTCGCGTTTGGGTCGCACTTTCTTCTTTCATACTTAATAGTGTGTGTCGTAATTCATGCGCTGTCTCGTTTCTGTTGGTATTGGTATTGATTCTTCTCTTGCTAATTACTATATTAACCTTTAGACGACTGACAAGTTGTCGACAGCAGACACGTGTCTATTTTTATCCATAATATAATTTCATGCATACTAGAATATGCTTTTTAAAAATTCAGATAAAATGCAAATAATTTCAACGCTACTTTCCATTCATTCCAATTCACTATTACAGAGTGTTGCATCTGGAAAATGTGAAAAGTTACTTCCTTGTTCGGCTTTTGTGGGCCCCCTCTAAGATATTCGTGTGTACAGATTTCATTAAGTATTAATAACAAAAGGTGTAGTGGTAATATTTCGATGCCATGTTACCTCGAGTTAACATTGATGGTTTAGACCACCTTGGTCAAGTTAAGAAATACTGTATCTTTGAGAATTTATTTCTAAGTGAAAAAAGAACACTTTTTTTTATTAAAACTTTTCAATAAAGATAGAGACATCTTGGAATAATATATACAATTTGTTTCAACTTTTCTTTAAAAATAAATTTTGCGGGCGAGAGTATACCATGGCGTGTACGGTGGGTCGGTGTACGTCATTTCTGATGAACAGGTTTCTGAAACGAAATTTTAACAGTAGAATATTAAATAAAACTAAATTGTTTAGTGGTCCACATTAAATTTTTTAGATTGGTTGAAAAATAACGAAATAGTTACACTTTGAAGCACAAAGCTCGGTATCGTGTGGAAGAAAATTCACTGTTATTTACGCATAAGTCAGGTAAAAATTACAATATCGAAAAAATTGAACGCCGATGGGCAACTTACTTTCATTTTAATATTCTATTGTTAAAAGACCTGTTCATCAGAAATATCGTACACTAGAATAAAGTAGTGCAAAGAAAAAAGAACATTTAAATATTATTCAAAGATTTCTCTACCTTTATTGAAAAAGTTTAATGAAAAAAAAGCGTTTTTGTAACTTAGAAATAAATTCCCAAAGATGCGATATTTCTTGACCTGGCCAAGCTGGTCTATCCTCTTAAGATTTCGTGCTGATATCACTGAACCTTAAAGAACCAGAAGAGTTCGTAATTCGTGTTATTTTGCATCGCGCTAATCTGTCACGACTACGGTCAGCCGCCGTCTCGTCGTGGGAACTGTCTTGCCAAGATGGAACGGTAACAGCGGTGGCATAAAGATGAGACAAAAGCTCGCATTGAAACCGATTGCATTACGATACGCGCGTGGCGGCGGGATAGAGGCGCGTTTATACGGCACCGTTGCTAACAAGATCCTGTGCATCATCTGTATTCCGCTGCAACACGCGAACGCGTCGGACGCGTCCGCAAACACGCGGCCAGTGTAAGCGCACACAACGGCGGCGCCACGCGCGTCCTTGCGCGGTTTTCACTTGAGAGTAATGCCGACCTGGGCGAAAAGCTGGGGAAGAGAGAATCGACGAACGAAGGGGCGAAAAGGACTCCTCGCGAAGAGGATGCAGGTAACGCGCGACTCGGGTACCATATAAACTTGGCCGCATACAAATTTGCACGAGATCGTGTTAAACCGTTTCAAGTTACGCGAGAGTGGCCGCCCACATCGACCCCCCCCCCCCCCGCCGTTCCAACCCTGCTTTCCCTTTTCGCTATTTCTCTAATCCCGAGTCAGGCAATTCGTTGGCTTCGAACGGAGCTCGCGGCGGTGGTGGCAAATAATAATTGTGTTAATCCCAAACACTGCGATAATGGTTAGCTAAAGATACTGATAATAACGTGGACGGACCCTGGGTAGATATAGGTAATAGAATTTTACAAATCAAGTAGACAGAAAGTATACTAATTCGGGGGCCCCAGAATTCTAACGCAATATTTTATTCGTTAGATTCGTACAAGGTTAATCCTGGAAGATACTATTTACCTTGCAAGTTAATATTTAGTTCTTACCCTCCCCTGAAGACCCTCTGGAGTGAGATTGAGACCTATATAGGGTGTTAAAAAAAAAGTACAATACTTTTAGGGTACGCAGTACTGACAAGGGAAGTTTTACACCCCAAAAATTCAGAAAATTATGCAATTTTGTGTGCGAGTAAAGTAGCTTATCCTTAACAGAAACCTAATTTGTGTTGGTACCATAGTGCGTTTTTAGGGGGTGAAATCACCTCTCGAAAAAATGCAGAATTTTCTTTTTCGTGGAATATCTCGAGAACGGAGAGAGATACTGAAAATTAGTTTAAACAAAAGTTGCATCTTTTTTTTATCAAATTAAGGATTGGTGCTGGGGGTAACTTGAAAAGTATGGATTTCTGGATAATTATTTTACGATCAAATTTTCTATCAAGAGTCAGCCTTACACCTAGAGATCTCCCCCTGTCGAATCACCTTGCTCTAAGTACACGCATACCAACACCAAATATACACCTGGTCCGTAATCGTTTGAACCGTGTCGAACGAACGAATAGGAAAGTTTAATTAATCGAAATAGCAGGTTCGCCAATTCCGCTTCCAAACTATTCCTCGAGGCTGCCTTTGTCTGGCGCCTGAGCTTCGTGGAATGCTTTACGCGCAACTACTGCTGTTTGTTTCAGGCGATAATAAAAATCCACGTTCCACAATCTGCATCACTGTAAAGGACTGCGTAGTGAACATTAACTTAGCCTGCTTGAAAATTGAGTTGATGCGAGTGTTGAAGGGAAGAACGTGATCCACCTTATTTTAAGTAAATGTGCAAAGTTTTTGCATAAAAATTGTTCTTCATTTTTTAATTGATCGAAGAAGTCTTATGGGCACTGAGTTGTACACCTCGTAATGCAATAATAACGACACGACAGTCGGTGCCATCTTCTGGGACATTGTTCCAGCGCGTTTCCACGAATACAGTGGTTAGGATCGATGGTATGGTCAGGCACGGTGAGTCGCTACCTAGTAGCCCGAGTACAGTCAATGGTCAGACGTAGTGGCCACAGTAGTCGACACTTTTAGCGAGACGGAACGAAAATAATCGAATCCACGTTATTATAATATATATAATAATGTATTATATATATATATATATATATATAGCACAAGTTTCATTGGTCTAATGAATGAGAATATTATTCTCAGCTGCTTGTACAAATAAAAAAACGCGGTTTCTCCTCGTACGATCTCCAAATTTAGAATCTCTTCTATATAGATATAAACAATATTCCTAATTTTTAAACATCACCAGGTTGACCTACAAAAGAGGTATTTCACACAACATAAATCAAACATATATCCCACAAAACATCCGAATTTAAAATGAAAACTTCTCTTTGCCACTGAATATTATAAAAAATACACTCGTTATGCAGTGAAGCGTTAAACAATGTCGCGTAAAAATCACTCGACGAGTGCGGTACAATGGCCACGCTGGGGAATAAAATTGAAATCTGTCCGCACTCGCGGCCATCGAAAAAGAGGTGTATGTACATAGAAGTGAAGGTCAAAAAACTGGACGTCAACACAAAGATTATTTTCCAACCAGGAATCTTTTAATCCCTGCCACGGATCGTAAACACACTGTCGAACGGTAATAAAGATATTTCCCACTAAATCCCCGCGACTTTTAAGCCTGCCGAGCGGCTTTGATTTAGCGCAGTCGCGGCGCGTAGGCGCGCACGGTGAAAGAACGAAGCTTGAAAATTCGTCGGTGTCGCGATAAACAACGGCATATGGCTTCGAACCTAAGCCACGGGCGAGAGTTATCGCCACGGTTAAGATAATCCATTCGCGAATATTAGCTGTGCACGCGCGGAAAAACGTTGTACTCCGCGCAGGTCGGCTCGCGATACTTTATGCCTAATATTTTCCTGCGAATGTGGAAGGGCCTGGCTAGGACGAAAGCCGCAGTTACAGTAAATCTCGGTGCTTTTGGATATTTTACGAGGTCACGAGGATACGTAGGAAGGGACGTTCGGAGTTCAGACGCTCTCCGAAGGGGGTCACAAGTAATTTTCGCTCCCTCGAGGCTTCAGCCATATTAATAAGCCTATATGTAATAACCTATTACTCATGTCGCGTAACATGCTTCTTAACGAATTATTAACTCGGCGATACCCTTCCTGCGACTATTTGCATCAGCTCGCCGTTGCTATTTGCTCGCCTCGTTTGCGATGAAAAAATGCAAATATTATGTGTTTATTTAGTGTCGAGCAATTTGAGCAGAATGTGCAGGTGGCTATGGCCGGGTCTGGGTAAGCTGACTTTCCTGGCTTTTTGTTCTCTTTGTGGAACAAAAATGGGGCGAGAAGTGGGCGTAAAAAAGCCACGCGTGGTTTCGTTTAATTTAATTTCCAAACTGTAAATAAGCAGCTTAGCCGAAAGAATTTTTATGCAGTTGGGGGTGAGGGTGGAGGTAGTGACAATACAGGTATGTGGAAATAAAAGAGGAGGAGAATACGTCTAAAAGTTATTACGAACATCATGATAAATTTGTTTGCTCTGTGGAGACGAAATATAATATTTCTCTTGCTGAAATTCTAGGAACTTGCAAATACCTTAGATTTCAATCATGTGGAAATGAAAGTTTGTATTATATATATGACACCCAGGAAAAAGGGAGGAGCAATGGGCTAACAGGCCAAACAGAAGTAATCAATTCCACTTTCTGTAAAATTTCTCTATTCTTTATTTCTTAATTTTTTCTATTTTTTATTTCATGTAGTTGATCAGTGTGTAACAAGTGAGTAATAAGATATGTATTTTATCTACCCAGGTTTCTTGAAATCGCAAAACAACTGATCAAAACTAAAACTCGAAAAAATCCATAAGCAGTGATTACCGTGTAGTATTATTGTCTCGAAGCTTTTTCACGCGCTTAAAATGCAAGCAAAGTCGTTTGTCTGGCGCGCAGCTGAAAGCTCCCGAATCGGCTGTCGTTCAAAGCTGGATAAAACTTCGTCCCCTGCTTTTCCATCCCTTCTTCCTCCGGTGCCCCAACTCGACCGCCACCTTCCCCTTCTTTTTTCTCCTTTTTATTTTTTTTTGCAAGCTCGCTAGAACTCGCGGAAGTTCATCAGGGCTTTTGAATGGTTTAATTTGCATACCTAACAATATTACACTGCGCACTCGACGATAGCTTTCGAGCTTCCTTCCACATTTTGCAAGACTAGAACTGAATTTTAAGGGCGGTCAGATGTTGGGAAAGGACGGTGTCGCGAACGGTCTCGTCTGCGAAAATAAATCGCGTTTCAAGGGAAAGTATTTCTCACGCCGGCCCGACACCGAGTTTCTTTGCTTTTGTCGACGTCCTCCCGTTGATTATCTTCAATTTGTCAACTCGAGGACGGGGAATGTTGTTTGACGGGGGTGCGAGCGCCTGGAGAAAGGAATGTCAACGAGAACGTGGATTTTGCAAACAAGCGAATCTCGTTTTGTCGTGAAGACGGGCTTTCTCTGATTTTAAATCGCTCATTGGGCGAATATCTGCGTTGGAAGAAGGTAACGCCTCGCCCCGACAATTTTATTTAGCATCCATTTCTGATAATATCGTCATAGGTATTTAAAGCACAAGTCCACTAAGGGGGGAATCCTATTCTTTGGCCTAAAAACATAGCAAAATTGGGTTTCTTTTTAAGAAATTAGCGATTTAATTCATCTGAAATTTGGACCATATTTTGATGCATCTTTGAGGAAGCATAGCTTTTTTTACGAATTTTTAATAACAAATACAGCAGTTATATATGATCGACCAACACGCTGCGCAAAATTCGTCGTCCGCTGGTGTGCATGATATTTATCTTCCTGGTAATCTAAAACAGAAAAATGAAACGGCGATTCATTGTATACATATGTAACCACAGTTTGATGAGTCAGAAAAAAATACAACAATTTTTTTAGGGATGTGGAGAGTTTTCAAATTGAAAGGTTTGAAACTTTAACTTTTGATATACAATTTTGCGCCAATTTTCTTATGTAATCAAAGAAGTATGTAACTTATCGGTATCCTGGTTCGTCAAAGTATAAATATTTGTTGGACATACAGGCCAAATTTGAAAAAATTTAAATATAAAACATTTAAACTCTGTACTAATACCTCTGAAATATCATCGTTTTTACTCGCACACTCGTGTTATACCACAATGATGAGATATATTCTCAAAATTTTTATTAGAATGTAATGTTTTCGTTAATAAATTTTTCAGTCTGTCTCGAGGCTACGGGTCTTCTAAAATAGTTCGTATAAATTCGTCACTAATTTCATACTTTGATTGCTTTTTTATACAAATTACTAAGTATTGTTTGTTTCACGAATCTTTGCGAAGAGTGACTTTTTCTAGTTAGTCACTAGCAGCCACGGAAATTCTCGCATTATCGAACTTCATCCGTTTCCCCACTGACTAGCCAGCAAAAACCACCTAAGCCCAGAAAGATGGCGCGGGATCCTGGGAGCGTGAAAGAGGCTTTTTGCCACCGACAACCGTCGACGCCAACGACAATGACATTCACACGCGGCAAGATGAATTGGAGGTAGATTCACGTACGGTTACGCGCGTACCCGTAATTCTGTGCTTGGAATCTATTTACCTTTCATTACCTCAATTTTACATGTACGTTTTTGGTCCCGGTATTAAGTACGTACCACACCACTTTTGTGTAATATTCTATGTATTTCAATTTTGCATACGGGCATATAAGTAAATATTTATTATGCAACCGACAGTAAACTATTTTTATCTATCTATTTATTTACGAGTAATTCATGTAGCATAAGGTGATAATAAATGACTATGATATGACTATGAAAAAAAGGTATCATAATAAAATAGAAGGTTTATACTTCACGAAGGTAAAGAAGCCTAAAAATAAGTAGCTCGAAACGAAATGTCCAATTGCGAGACAAATGCATTACTGTCAATTTGTTGCGTCATTACTTGGAGCAATACGTTCTACTTATATAAATTAAAGAAAGTTTCGCATTGATTCCTTCATCTACATTTAGGGTTGCCAACTTTTTTCTGGAAAATATAGTACTATAGGCCAAATGTGATAAAAAATCTAGTACATTGTGAAAAAATATATTAGTTTTCAGAGAAAAGTGGTAGAAAATCAAACTACAAACTATATTTTTTCTGCATTTTCATTAGTAATTAATTTATTGTCTTTAACAAATATGTCAAACGGTTTGCTTGCACTGAAACTTCAAATTAACATATATAAGGAGCTCATTTTTTATGAGAGACAGACAGGCTGTGTTTCACCCGTTTAGTCACTTCATATTCGATACAGAAACAATCCTCTCTGTTAAAGTTTAAATTCGCAAACTAAATTTTTGATGTAGCCATAGAATAAAAAAATAAGTAAAGTTGTAGCATTTTATCAATGTATCAGAAATATAGTATTTTTACGTACTATATCTTTTTCTAACAGTATATATTACACTAGACAAAAATATAGTACAATATTATAGTACGGTTGGCAACCCTATCCACATTCTATCTAGGGGTTACGTATACCAAGTAATAGCGAGGTCTCGAAACGCGCATGCCCAAGCTGAAGATGGCAAGCTGGGTGATACATCGACCCCCTCCACTCCACAGGGATATAGATACGAGTCAAATTTCCCAAAGGTTTCCAATTTCTACCGCGATTATTGTGACGCCATCGCGAAGATAAGTGATAAGGTACCATCGCGTGAAAAATGGGAGCCAGGGAGGAGAAGGATCCCAGGCATCGCGGCGATGATTCTCCACCTGAGGGGCACGAGCCTGTATATTATTTCCATGACGGTGTCTGCTCGCATTAATCAGCTGGCAAAGGTGGGGCGCCGCGTTACGCTTGGCACTGACGTGACTGGTCATAAATCGTCGGTTCGAGTGCAAACGCGATTACACGGCGACGATTATCGAGAGATTCCCTGGGATGGGCATACTCCTCGGCTGCATCCGCTGCCACCGCGATCCTATAAATGCATAAATCCTGCTAACACCTCACTACCGCGCCCCGATGCACGCTGACGAAGGAGAAATCCCAGAGGCAGGAGACAAAATATATCGTCGAAGCCGAAGGGAGCGGGATAGGGAGAATATGTATTATTCCCGCGATGGGATTTCCTGCCGCGCATCCTCCTCGCCTAACGCTCACTTGCGCGTAGATCCGTGTCACTGATTTCGATGAAATTTTCCGCGCAGTTTAAGTGGCTATCATACGCAGGTTCATTCTATTTAATCCGCTGTGACATAAATGCCCACGGTGAAGAGTGGGCCAGCTTCACGTGATTGGCGTACATTTTGTGAACACTTCCGCTGTGTTTCGTAAACATGGTATGTATGGACTGGGGCAGGGTCGCAGCGTAGGCCTACTTAGTAGCATATTTACTATGCTGTACATCATTACACTATTAACATAGTAAATATTTTATTAGGGCAAGGGCACACTGTAAACTTCTACCTTAGTAACATATTTACTGTATAAGCATAGTCGAAATGTTCACAAAATGGACACCAAATATGTGTATTTAAGTAGTTCGGCACTTTGGCACGACATCGAGAAACGGTAATTGATTAACGATTCTGTTGATCCCCCTACCCAATTAGCACCACACAGTTGTATTTGGCAACTCGCGTTTTCCTTCCGTGGTTCTCGATTCTCAATATTTCCCGCATCATATTTGAAAATAGTAGAGTTCTCTTATTGCTGTGGAATATCTAAACCAACACTGAATATTTTATTATTCTTTTATTTCCAACTTTCCTTTCGTCTCTTTTTCAAAGGGTAACCACGGCCATTTGAAACTGTATTGTATTACTGTAAAAGTAGGTACTCGTAAAAAAGATATGGAACTATAAATATTTTCTGTGCACTGCGTCGCAACAAGAGAGAAAACTCGATTAATTTCCACGAAATGCGTGGGAAATGGGATAATAAGCAGCACGTTATTAGCGCTCAGAAAAATGCCGTTCGCACAGGACTCCGCACTCCTCTTGAATCGCGTGAAAAGCGGCCGCAAGAATGTGAAATATGTGGCTTTTCATTATAAAGCCCCTTTTCTATTGGTGCAGCGTGCATTTGCCGGTTTTATCCTCTGTTTTTTTTTTCAATCGAGTTCAAACGATCCACGCGTTCTTCTGAGCTTTCGATTTCCATTCTTTTTTTTTCAGACCAATCCAGGAGACGGATGTTTTCGTTGCGATGTAAGATTCGAGACAACGTCCACGAGAAAGCACCAGTTGCTTTTCACAATGGGGGAAGATAAAGGTGTTTAGGGAAGACGTGTTCTGTTCCTCATCCTTATGGAAGCTGACTAACAAGGGAACATCCCGAACACGGAAATTCAAAAAATTCTGAAACTTTGTCAATATGTAGGGAAATATCTGCCGATTACAACGCAATTTTTGTTTGTTGCCCAAATTCACTCGAAGCGGTTGAAAATAACCCCCGAAAATTCGGCTGTTTTCCGCGAAAAAAGTTTCAAGGCAAAAGTTACTTCTTTTAATTAAATCTATCATTGGGTAAAAAAAGTTATTTAACAGTCACGCATGCATGCATTTCTTTGACGACTTATTTAAACTGACCCCGTTCTTACGCCTAGATCCACGTACGACTTTCAGAAGACACAAAGCTTCGGACTTGTTTTTCTCGCAAACATTTCAGTAATACACCCTCTGCATTCAAAACGTTGCTACGTATAATATGCACTAATCAATGCAAGCAATATAATCAAATCAATGAGTCGAATGTTGAGCATTTCGAAAACTTCACGGTATAACATTCTACGAAATCTCGCGCAAGGGGGACTCTGTATAAAGGTAGAACTAATTTATTAACAGCTCCCCTGAGGGTTGAATGGAACAAAACGAGGCAGACCAGAGATCATCCGCCGGTATAAAAAACAGAAAGGGAAAAACGGAAACGGCCGAAAGGTGTGCTATAATGACGGAAGCTTGGGGAGGGGGAGAGAATTAATTAATTACGAAGCTCACGCGGTTCATGCCGGACAGAGAAAGAGGCAACGGCCGGGATTAATGTCGGAACTCGAAAATCACAAAGGGAAAAGAAGTTTCCAAAGGCGGGGGCGTCCGCCTGTCGCCGCTGTGATATTGCAATATCACGAGCCGCGGTTCACAGCCGCGCGCAGCAAGATTTACGGGGAATCTAAAAGGTGTTGGGCAGGGCCAATTATCAAAATTCACTGGTTCATTTACGCAGATTGGTTTACAGCGTTACGCGAGGCGAGTACGTTTAAAAATTCCACATCGATTTAGGGTCAGAAATGGTGAAATGAACGATTCGAATTGGTGTTTGTATGGAAGATGGGAGGATAACATACGAAAAGAAGTCTTAATGAATGTGGGTTTCAAAGTTTCTCTCTCGAAATTTTAAACATTCTCGCGTTGGGGCGAGACTATGTTAAATCGATCACATTTTCACACTCGGTGTTTGGGATTTTGATGAAGTTGAAGAACGATGTAGTCTACGTGGAGGTAAATGGGGTGAATTTGGCCTTTTTTTAATTTATATAAAACCCATTTAGCCATCTTTCCGAGAACAGACTACAAGAATGAGTATTTACCTACAATTTTGGCGAGCAAATATTTTTTCATCAAATTCGAAACCGGCAGAATGATGACTTAAACTTCGCATAGTTTTGCGTGGACTACGTCTTATTTCAATTTCATTGAAATCCCCCACAGTGAGTGCAAAAAGTGATTGATTTGGCGTAGAACGAGCCGAGGGAATCAGTAATAGGTTAAAAAGCTTTGTGGCGTTTCTGCCAAAGTCTATTGATTAGATAATCTCAAAGGAACTACACTAACACATAAAATGCATTGAATGCATAGGGCAAGGTACTAAAAATAAGGAAATTAAATTGAAACGTTTATTTCTCCCAGATCCTGTATATAAATATTAATACAGACATCCTCGTTACCATAAAATTTTTCTAACCATTCCCTAACTCCACAAAGACGATCGATCACGTGTACGATAAATTTCTCATCTTAGAAAAGGAAACGAAAGACTGTGAAATAGGAGGAGAGGTTGAAGTACTAATTGAAGCTCTAAACGAAAAACTGGAAAGAATGGAAAGCCTTTGCACGAATATAAGTAGCACCCCTTATTAAGGTCACTTAATTGGCGTTTCATTTTATTGTCTCATTTCTTTCTTCAGTGCAAGCCAACCAGCTTCTCTTGAGAATTTTCAGAATTTCAGAATTGAACAGCATGCCTGTGCAACTACATTCTGGAACAGCTAGTGAAATACCTACCATCTTTCTCTGCATACTGCGAACAAGAATGGCGCAACGACGCTTTCCAATGTTCCCTCGGATTATACGCGACCCTTCCTGTAAAAGGGACGCGCGTGCGTGCACACACGCGTTACGTGATTCTGCAAAACTGCGAGCTCCGACGACTTGAGTGCCCTGCATGCACCGACCGAACGATGGGACGTGAAAAATAGCGAGGATTTTGTTCTTAAACCGTCTGTGTTTTTATTGAGATAGGGGAAGTGAAAGCAATGACAAACTGCCAGATTACACGCGTGTAATGACGGTGAATTTTCTATATTGAAATTGTCTAGTCAAACTTGTTTCTGTGTTTACAGAGAGGGAAGAAGACTGAGAGGTAATTGTCAGATTATTTAGTTTAGAATGGTATCTACGAAAATTCACTGAATTTCCTGTTTAAGACACAGAACTAAATTTTAGCAAAGAAATATTAAAGTGGTTGATTCAGTGCTCGTATGATTCCTATGTTAAGAGGAAAATACTGTTGCGCGGGGGTGTTTCCATCGCCGGCCACCCCGACGCAAAGGAATATAGAAATGACCACACGCGAGTGCACGTTGCACAACTTCGGTATATTTCGTTATACAGACATTTATAAACGTAGACCGACACGTCCGGTCGCGGTGGCGTACATTGTAAGACTCTTCTCGCCGTCTCCCGATCTTCCTCTCGTAGGGGGCTCGACCCTCGATCCTCGTCTTCGGCTGCGAGCACTAGCAGGCTATGCACGGGCCTGTACCCCGTGCTCGCAATACCTTTGGATAAATTACGCAACGAATAAAAACGATTCTCTGATACTTTGTAGCACAATTTTTTCTTTGAGAAATTCTCATTAGTAAGAAAATTAATACACAACACATAATTCACCAAGTGTTTAACATAATTATTAACACAGCCTTGTTTTTGCAGGCGATAAACAAATGATTCCTAAAGTTCCTCGCTAGGGATCGTCCTTAAATTACGTAAGGCTTTGAGGAGGGGGGAGGCAAATTTCTTACGTTTTCTTACAGGGGGGCAGTCAGATAGAATCTTACGTAATATGTTTTTAACCTAATTTTCAATATGAGTAGCCTAAAAATGATATTTTAATAAGGAAGGAAAGAAGTGGGAGCGGGTTGGAATATAAAATCTTATCAATATTTATATTGGAGGAAGGAGGGTGTAAAAAATCGCCAGAATTACCCTATAACCTCTTCATTAGTACTTAATACAGTTAGTAAAAAAAGTATTTGGACACTTTTTAAAATCGCATAACTTTTTTAGAATTGGTCTTAACGACTTGATTTTTTTTTTTTTTTGAGGACCTAGAAGGATTAGTTTTCTAAGTGACGTGTTTCGTCGTTTTCGAAAAAATAGCAATTGGTCGGAATAGCGAAGAAAATAGTAAAGGTCGTTTTTTAAACTTTTTTTTGTGAGCTTGTAATGAAAATTCAAAAAACCCATTTGTAGATTGAAGTAAGTTGTATACATGCTGAAAATTTCATTAAAATCGGTTAACGTTGCTCTGAGTTATAAACGCTTAAGCATCGCAGAATAAGGTCGAAAATCGCTGATTTCGGGAATTTCGCGATTTTCGACCTTATTCTGCGATCTTTAAACGTTTGTAGCTCGGAGCAACGTTAACCGATTTTGATGAAATTTTAGGCATGTATATAACTTACTTCAATCTACAAATGGATTTTTTGAATTTTCATTACAAGCTCACAAAAAAGAGTTTAAAGAACGACCTTTACTATTTTCTTCGCTATTCCGACCAATTGCAATTTTTTCGAAAACGACGAAACACGTCACTTAGAAAACTAATCCTTCTAGGTCCTCAAAAAAAATCAAGTCGTTAAGACCAATTCTAAAAAAGTTATGCAATTTTAAAAAGTGTCCAAATACTTTTTTTTACTAACTGTACATCCATTTTGAATCTGTTCTTCCATTCTTCCCTGCTTCCTGACATCATAGCCACCTTATTAATAAAAATTTTAAAATAAAAAAATATAAGTGTCACCAAAGTTTTTTTCTTCTAATATCGTTCAATATTCGGTCGGTGCAAAGACAAATTGTCGTTTTGTGAGTCGCTTCATAAGGGGGGGATTCTCGTCTAATCGCCCCAAAAGTAACTGATATTTTAGAATTTTTTCATAAAAACTGTTGATCATATTTGATTAAGAGGTCAAAGAGGTTAACCCGATTCCACAATAATTAATAAGTAATAAGAAGGATAGACAAAAATCTCCAAGTTTAAAGATGCCTCCTTATATCTCAAAAGGGTTGAACGCAATATTAACAATAGTTTCTAAAAAAAATTCATAAATTTCGGGGGCTGTTACACGAGAATCTCCCCTTAAGTCTCATTGCATCATCTCTTCACATAAATTCTTATTTCGTGTAATGATGATTATTCAGAATATATGTTCTGCCGTAAACAATTTCCGTAATATTCACCCGTATTACGAACTATGAGGGGCACACTCAAAATAATCAACTTAAACAGACCACGGTTTACATGCGTCAAACTGCTACCAAGTGCCAGCACAAAGTTTCAAGCCGAGACACTACGAATGCGCTTATATTACGTTACTGGATGATATTGCACATAAATTTATACACATATTTTGCCTTACATTACACCGCTGATAAATGTTTCGGTAACGTGGCCCGTAGCCAAAATTCTCGCGATATCTGTAACGAACGCATTAACCGTAATGAACGCGTTAACGAAGTTGATCATAAAACATATTTTATGCTTGCCATGCATGAAACAGAGATAAATAGTGAACGTATCGTCTACGACAATCTCGGATGGGATTATAGACAGTTTCCGCATTGCGAATTTCTATTTCGAAAAATTCTTTCGTCCTTATATTTTTAATGCTGATGGGTTTCGTATGCTGTGTTTCTATTTTAGAAGAAATTGAGTTTTATCTTTTCGCTTTGTCTTAAAATACGAGGTTTCCGGAAGATTTTCCTAAAATATTGCATTAACACTAGAACTACTGGCAATTAATGTAAACCTATTTATACCAGACCAGTAAAGATGACTTGTTATTTCAAGGAAAATGAATCTTTGTTCTAATTTCTTTAATTTTTATATTGTTAAAAAGTATATACATACTTATGCTACTTAGAAAATACACTTTTTTTATATTTAAACATAGTAAATTTATTATTAGTGACGACAGTTCCTGCAAATGGGCTAGAGCAAGCATATTTCTTGCATCTACCGAAAGTATTATTGGTTTTATTATTTCTGCAATATCGAATTTGACACCATTCATGTTTATTCGAATTTCGTTTCGTATTTTCTGACATTTTATCTAACGAAAAAGAAGTGTAGTATATATGTAACTTTAAAAAGGGTGGGGGAGAGGGAAAGACGAATTATTAAATTTAATTCTTTAGATATTGCAATGAAAATCACGAAAAAAATTTTGAAATGCAAAATCGTAAATTTGGGTATAATTTTAAATGAAAATTTAAAATCCGTCGTTTTGACTGAGTAGTTTGATAGTTTTATGGTTAAAATCGGTATAAGTAGAGAATTTATGGAAGTTTCAGAGAAGAAACTCAAAAGCAAACGATATACGACACTCCTTCGTTCTGTATATCCATGATCAACAATATTGACAAAATTTCGATATGCTACTACGTTCTCTGAATAATCCACTTTCCTTTGCCATTGTGCACACACTTCTGTGGAATTCGTTTGACCAGAAATCGAAGATCAAAGTACAGTAGGATATTGTGCCCTGCTTTAAAAGGAACTCTGACTGAATCTATAACCGCGGTTTTCTCCAAACTGCGATTTTCAAGACGGTATGCGTCACATCTCACAACAATTTCTTTGAAATTTTCCACAAATATTCTATGAAACTAGCTCGAGTTACCTAAATGTTTTGTTAATTAGAAAATGAACAGAAAAATACGGAAGAATCGATATTTAATATTCCAAAGATCGCCACTTTATTTTGAGTAAAAGATTCAAACATTCGCAAACGTACCTAAGCGCTCAAAATTCTGATATTTTACAGAAAAATTTTGATAAAATTTTATTCGAAAGCAATGAAAGTTGGCAGTGTCTAGAAAAAATTCCATGTTCGGTCCTTTCTTTCAATTATCAGGCATATGTAAATTCTTAATCCCTTTGTGCTTATTCAAAATAAGTTATAAACACTTGTGGCTGTTATTAAAGAAAATTCATTGGGAATGACTCTCATATGCATCATTACAGAAGATTATGTACACCCTCCAGATTCCACTCCTTCCACATCCTTCATTTTCTTATAAAAAAAAAAAATACACAACCTGTCCCCTATCCCTTTCCTTCTTTTGCATATCGAGTCTGCCATAATTATTTGCATCCCTCTGTGCCTGGATCGGCATCAACAGCAGACCCGTGACAACCTTTACCCTAGCCCCTCTCCTTTCCCTTACACCCTCATTACATTTTCCCTTTTTTTGCACCATCTCCCTTGTTTCTTAGTCCCCCACATCAATTCGTTCCTCACGTTGCTCCACGTTCGTGCATCGCTTTGTCAAATTAATCAATTCGTCCGCACCCTTCGTTTACTTCCACAGACTCGCCTTTATTCTTTCATTTCTTACTTCTTATCCCTCTTTGTTTCCCATTCCCTTTATCGTCACCGTTTTTTTCTCACCCATCATTCATCTTTGATTCCCTTTCACGTTTCTTGCTACCCTTCTGTCTCTTTCTCTCTCCCTCCTCTTACGTTTTTTCCTGCCTTTCTCGCGCTCTCTCGTTCCCGCCGTCCTTCCCTCTTTTCTGTTTTAAAACTCGACGAAAGACGTTTCTATTCTCGGCGACCGCGTTCCAAGACTTTTCCAGCTGCCCGACGAGAGCGCAGTTTCCATTCTCGGCTGTGTTCTCGCGAATTTCTCTGTTCCATTAGCACAAAGGAACGCGACAGACACGCGTTTCTCGGGCATCGGAATTAAAGGACTTCGGCTGGTTTAGTGCCGGGGTTGCAATTAAAGTGGCTTAATTGAGAGCGAACGATTAAGACGGGAGACCCTGGAGAAACGGAATTACAGATAATAAAACGTTGCTAATCAGATGGGTCACCTCCAAAGAAGTCGTTCGGGATGGATCAGCTTCTGCTTCAAACAACACGGAAAAACGCTATTTCATTGGGAACGAAAATCTGAATCCTGGATGCTATAGAATTGTCCAGAAATTTCCAGTACCTACATCGTTTACACTCGGCACTATTTCTGCACCATTTCTTGAGTAGGGTAGACCGGGGGCGATTGTAACACGTTAAATATCTCAAAACATGTGATGGATATTAACACAAATTTTGGATACGTATATGATGAAAAATGGTATTTGGAATACATACATCCATGCCCTAGTAGTATAGATAGTACGTAATAGACATGTTACAATGAAGAAAATAACTTTTCGATACCCTAAAGTAACTTTTTCTTACCGAGATAAAATTGTTTTTTCTTTTTTTGAATCTTTAATCTGGCCTTTTTAAAGTAATACTGGTAGTCACTTAACACTTAAGCGTCTCGTTAGTCAAAATTTATAATTTAAGTTGAAAAGCATGGTGTGGGTCGATTGTAACATCTACAGTCGAGGTTGGTTGTACCGAAACAGATCCGAATAGTGCGACGACTCGTTCTGATTTATGCAATGAAACTCTATCAACGGAAAGTGAACAAATGAATCCACCTGAAGAATTCAGGCCAGAATCTGTACGAGAATCTGTATTTCGTAAAGTTCCTCCTCGAAAAGTTTCAAATAGGGTAAAAAGAAAAGGAAGTTAGAATAGAAGATTAGAATAGAATATAAAGAAAAGCAAGAAAAAAAATGAAGAAAAATATAAGGCAGGAATCGAAAGGAAAAGGTTCTTTTAACAACTATAAGAACAGGAATCATGAACCTAGTGACGAAGAAGATAAATACTATTATTGTCTTGCTTGCATGGCATCCTATAGCATAGCACAAGCAAACCAAATGAAAACTAGGTGCAATGTACTGAATGTCAGGATTGAGCACATGAAGAATGCACCAGCCAAAACGTTTATATTTCTGCCACAATTGCGATACCGCACAATTGGTTATAAATTGTACATTTCTTCATTCATTATTATAATTTAAATTAATAAATATTTCGATTTTGTAAAGTTAAATTTGTGTTACTATCCACCCGAGGTCAGGGACGTTTGCAACATTTTCTCCGCTTCTCATTTTTATTAATAACCTGGATATTACTTGACACACAGCGAAACTGTCGTAGCTCAATAATGTCAGATAAGTAAGTAATATTTTCGTATAAAAACTTTTGTTGTAACTGTAATAGTTCTTGCGAAATCGTATTCCAAAGTCAAAGTGTTACTACCGCCCCCGGTCTACCCTAGTTCAATAATACTTCTACGTTATAACCACTAAATAGGAACGCGGCCGCACCAGAAAATAATATTGCCTCGGCGTGAAATCACGCCCGCGCCGGTGAAAGGATTAACGTATAAATCGTTATGCAGAAAATATTTTAGACCTCCTGCATGTTTGCTACTAAAATTAGTAAAAACTGTGCAACGTCACAGTTATCTTCAAGACTCATTTAGGTATCCCTCTGTAATAATCTTAATAAAATTGTTTCGAAACATCCAATAATCATTAATCATCCACCTTCGAGTAACGTTAACAGCTGAAAGCAGAAAGCATTCTACATTACAAATCCCCCCAGTAATTCTTCTTTTTTCTTTCTCCGAATCCACATACGCATTCGTTGATGAATATTCAGAATTTAACGACTACTGACAGACCTAATTTGTTGGCGACGGAACTCCTTGTTCGTCGACTGCGGTGGAGGGGCGTTCTGCGTGGCCTGTGTCGTTACGGCATTTCTCCTGTTTTCAGAAACAATACGCCTAAGCGTCCCTGCAACACTGGCGTCGACTCGGCGTCGACACGATATTACAAACCCTGATTTATATCGACCATTCACGCTCAACCACTGCCTTAATGCTGCACGCACTGCCGCCTTCCATCCATCGCTTACATTCACTCGGAAACCCGGTAGCCTGGATCATTATGACGTAATAAACGTCCTTACCATGCCGTGTGTCACTCGTCTCCCTTATTACATTTGCGCGTGCCGCCACGCTTCTAAAGCGCCACGTAACGGTACTATTTTTACCGTTCCCTTTGCTCGTTTTGCGTTATTCGTTAAGAATCCATTTGCGAAAAGCAATATGTCATTTAAACGCCAGATCTTTAGACGCACCGACTCCCCTTACAGTTTTCTACCTATATGGGACAGTGAAAAAAACGAACACTAACCCACATTTTTTTTTAAATTGAGTTTGTAGCAATATGGTATTTCAATAGGCTGTACTAATAAAATAGGAGAAATTAATTTTTTTTCAATGTGGGCTAGTTCGTTTTTGCTCTCAATGCCTCGTATAATGTCCACTTGCGAGACTCTAACCGGGGCACTGCACTGGATTATGTTCGACTTTAGGATTACCTGCACGTGTGTGTATATTTTATTCGTAATATCATAAGGTAGATATATACAGGGTGTTCGCAAAAATAGTGGAATGTGGTTAGGTAAAGAGAAAACAATCGAAGACCTTGCAGTAAGTGGGGTGCAACTCCATTTTTGACAGTTTTTTTTAGTTATGACGTGTAATATTCGGAAAAGAAATCTATATCGTTTGGCGTAAGTTTGTTGCAAATCACGATGCGAAAAATTCGCCAAAAAGAGAAATAAAAACTTACCAACTTAATAACTATTACTTATTGTGTGAAAATGTATATTTTTCAACTTGTGTTCTCCTTTTAATGTTTTGTCATTGTAATAATTTCATAAACAGTTTTTTTCAGTTTACTCGAAACTGGTAAAGATGGAGTTGCACCCCTCTTGCTGCAAGGTCCTCAATTAACTTCGTCACAATGACGCCATCGCGGATACCAAACAGTCGATAGAAGATCGAGATTTCATATACAGTTGAGTTTCAGAAATATTAGGTCAGGTGATGTTTGGTGTAGGGCATATATTTTTTACTACACATGCCTGTACCTTTATCAGAAAATCGGCAAACGCTCATAGATAGTTAATGAAAATACTTTGGTTAAAAATACATGCACTATATTTTTACTTTTAATAAAGACTTTGGTTCAATAAACCGAAGGAACTTTTGCACCGACATAACATTACATACAGGGTTATTCTGCTTCAGATGCAGTTCAGGGAACATGCATAAATATCTGGGGACATGGCATAAGTGCGCGCGTTACGTCCCCTCGATAGACAGGGGATGGGCCACAGGGCCATTACATTCTAATATTTCCATGCAATATCGACGGTGCATCGTTACGAAACGGCGCACAGTTTGTATAATGCCATGGCCGATCGTGAGCTCTGTATTTGGGCGACATCCATTTATGGAAAGATTCTCTCTCGCGGGGGAGGAGAAATATGCATCTCTAGACGGATGATAAACGACTCCGTTTCATTTTAATGGATACGACGCGAGTAATCCTTTCAGGAAATAGGTGGATTAATTCGCACTGATAGGATTACACGATATTCCCGCTGTAACGATAAAAACGGCAAACGAAAATATTATGCGCATTACTTACCCCTCCGTGTTGCCTTTTGTTACGACCGCGGCCGAGCAACTGTCAAAATGAAATTACGTCAGTCATTTTTGCGCCACGCTCCGCGTACGAATGCGAAACGTTTCTTCAGTCAAATACCACGTCACGGTACCATGAGTCCTTTTTTAAAAATGATTTTATTCAGCTTCGATCCTCTCTTTGTTTGTTTGTATATTTGTTTGGTTTAAATCTAGAAACTCAATTTTAACCCACTTCCAGCTATCCAATACTTGAAACTTTGTAGGCGTACGTAGTTATGATGATAATACAGATTTTATAAAAAAAACTCACCCTCGTGGGGGTGAAAGAATTGCATCCACTACAATAAAAATACAACCACAAATCCAAACGACTTGAAATCAGCCTCTCGCCTACTTCTCTAGAATGCACTAAATTTTCTTAGTTGCAAAACTCAAACACTAAAAAGTAATGCAAAAGTAATAGAAGCAGTATATTTCATAACAGGATATGAATCAATTTAATACAGAATCAAGCGTCGAAATGAGCGATGAAAAGCGATGAAATATCGTGTCCCACGATCTTATTCAAAGTGACATATCACCATCGTAATTTATTGTAGTACAAGAAAAGAATTATTTTCTGTTTTTAGTGCATTTTCGATCAAATTAAATAAAATCGTTTAACTTACAATTTTTTTTTATATTTTTTTATTGCACAAACAAAACGTGTTATCTGAAAACACTGAAGTGGAGGGGGGGGGGGGCTGTGTACTTATGTAACGTTTACGTATCGCGTGTACAAAGCGTATATGAAATTCATAAAATCACCGAAGGGAACTCACCGGAGATTTTGATTTAGGGGTTGATACCTGTGATCTTTCAAGATTGTCTCGATCAAAGGTGTCAAAATTAACTTTTAAAAGTAACATTGTAATTCTACACATATGTGTAACGGCCTGTAAAATGTGCAGGCAATCTAAGTTACATGGAAGAAAATGTACCTCCTCTTAGGTACCTGAATATATGGAGGGCTCAAAAGCCAATCAGTGTAAGTTCATTAGCATTAAAATCGAGATTTACACTGTTTGTCCTCTGAATAATTTTGCCTAGTAATTCCGTGGTCAATATAAGTACCTCCATTTATTGCTTACGTATATAAGTAGTCACTTAATTGATTTATCAACTAAAAGTTTTAACAATAAATAGGATTTTGAACTACGTAACTCATTTTCAGGAAAAGTAGGACTTACACTGATTGGCTTCTTAGCTCTCCATACATGTATTAATATATTCGAATAAATTAAAATTACTGGTTATTCAGTTATGCGACGTATAGCGTTCGTAATTATGAGTATCCAATTATGTAGCTTAAGGTTGCTGGCACATCATTGAATCGTTTGTACGTTACTAAAATGCAAGACGTGAACAATGAGAAATATCGAATAAAAAATATCAGTAACTTCAAGGAAATATCTATTCGTAAGAAACACATAACAATGATTGCGATCGTAAAACACAATGTAGTTAGATAAAGTTCAAATTCTCATTCACATTCGCCTCATTTGTCTTCCAACAATGCATTCTTCGTTCAATTAACCTGCTAACTGGATCACTTCTCCATGAAAAACGTTTTCAGTGTAATTAAAAATGCCCTCGTTGTGTCCATAGTGAATTTGACAGAGTACACCTTGACACAGTATTCGCTCCATTCGGGCGAGTAAAATTTGTCGATTTCTCTTAACAAGAGAAGGAATTATCTAATGATGAGTCAACTTGTCTTCGCCGGTTAGCAGGTTAAAATTATACTTTGTTGCATGCTGTATTCGTAAACGGTTGAAAATTTTCGATCGTTTTATGTGTGAGTAGTATACATTTATCAAATAATTTCCATTGGCTTCTCTTTGCAGCTGGGTTTCTTCACATATTATACAGTAGCAATGGGAAAGGTGAATCCGTCGGGGCCGGTACCAATCGATAGTGTCTTCATTTACAGACCGGACAAACGTCTTGAACTCTGGAGGTTCGCGTTCTACATGTTCCTTCATGCTGGGTGAGTATTGTCAAGTTCTCCACATGAAATTGACTGGCTGAGTCATAAGTTTCTTTCCCAGTTTACAGTATCTTGGGCCTTTTGTCGGTCTCAAAGCCCTTTGTGTGGTACAGTAGGGAAATTCACACAATTAACACGAATATGAGTTAATATCGTAACCCATAATATAATAACTGCGGAATATATGATATATAACGACTTTTATTTGGAAGACTGGAGTTTATTGTATAAATTTTTATGGAGAAAATAAATTCTGTGTATAAACTGGGCAAGAACTTGATTCATCCAGTATAGATATAATTTTTTATTTGATTGGCTATTTTTTCGAGAAAGTTTCTATCAAGTTGCAAGTAATTGTAAGTAGGTAAGCAAAACAGAAGAGCACTTAGGTATTCAACACCTTAGCCACGGGGCATTCTATATTTCTATTTTTTTTCATTTTTATTTTAATTACTTATTATTGTCGCATCAGCTGCTACAGGTTATTAGCGACATACATATAAATAAAGCATACATTTACTATTACAATACAATAACAAATTACAAATTTTACAAATTTTAAACGGACTAGCCCACATTTTTTGTGAAGTGGAGTTCGTAGCAATAATGTGATCCAATAGGCTGTATTAATCATATAAAATAGGAAAAATTTATTTTTTCAATGTGGAACAGCCTTTACAATTTATTAAGTAGTATAGTTACATACCTAAGTAGTACAGATTCATAAGGATTTTGAGATACTGATTGAGAACTACTTACTTATAGGTTACTTAGATTTTGGAGTATACTGATTTTTCTCTCAGACAGTCGATTAACTTCTTACTGTGCTCTGGCTTGTTTAGCATTTCATCTATATTATTTCCAATTTCGATAGTCACTGATCACGGAATATTTCCTGTATTACCCTAGTTCAGTAGCTATATCAATTCTAAGCGGAATGTTCAAGTTTTGGTAACAAACTTCTCCGAGTCCATCAATCATATACATATTTCTCTATTTATCACCTTCCTACCCTCCACCTGTTAATGGTATTACCAAACGAAAGTTAACATTTTATACGCACTATTTCCTAGTATCATTCACCGCGGAATATAATATCTTCGTACATTCCACGTATTTTAATAATCGGAATACTTCTTCGACTATTATCGACAAAATTGAAACCTCAAACGTCAAAAGGACTGCGTCAAAATGCTCGGAATAATATCGGTGCTGTATTTCGTAGGAATACCAATCTGACCCCTTCCAGAGAAATCGCAGATGCATAGTTGGTAAAAAGGAAAAGAGGAAAAAGGAAAGAAACGCTCGATAATTAAGATTCAGGCCGTGTCCCGCGGAAAGGGTGTCACGTGTGGCAATTTGCACATTTCGCTGACCACTTTTCGCGATTGGCCGCCCTGCGACGCAAGTCCTGTGTTAATCCTTGACGCTAACTTCGCTTCCCTACCGTGGCGAATCACGTTGCAATCCCTCTGCACCCGGCACGAATCGAATTCAGCCATCGTTCCGCGAGTCGGACAGAATTACGTAAATGTCCTGGCGCGCGCTGGATCCTGTGCTAGAAAATACGCTTTCTTTCTACACCCACACCCTCCCTGTCTGGCTAGCTATGTTTCTAAAGGTGCCGTCTCGCAAAACTTTTCCTTCTCCCTTTCCCTTTCCTTTTCCCTTTCTATCCCCCTGCACCCTTGTTTCATTTCACGTTTTTCTTCGCTCCTGTAACGCGGGAGATCAGTGAAAACATCGAAGGGTACGGAAATTTATTCGGTCACATTACGAATTTATGGTACAGCCTCCGCTAGAAAATGCTCCGCTACCATATGTTTCGTATCGGTGGGGACGCTTATTGTATTTGTTCTGACGAGACGGCGCAGAAGGTGGTGTAGAAAATGATAGTTTATGATATGATCGTAGCGTACCGTATATCATAGTACACCGTGTTAAAGTATAGCGATGACAATGGGAGTGCGCTTTGGCGAACTGGGCGAGTTCCTTAAGATTCTTTTACGTAAGAAGTCTAAATTTATTCGCAATAAAATCTATTATCGATACTCGATCACCTTCAAGTTAAAAGCAACTCTCGCTCTTTAATTTTTTGCAGACAATATGCTCCCCCTGCATTTTGTTTTTCTTTTTTTTTTTTTTTAAATGAAACTACAAACCTACGCTCTTTAGAAATGGTTCTAGGTACGTCTTTCCGATTTTCTGTTTTCCCCGTAATGGCTTCCATCGGTGCCTTTCTTTGTCGCGTTTTCTCTCCTCTCGACGATAGCTCGTGCACAGAGGGGCAACGCACGAGAAGGGTCGTGGAACGATAGAACCAGGCCGGCAGAGAAGTTTTCAGCAGCGAAGCTCTCTAAATTATTCATGGAAACGCCAGATAAGGCGACCATTTTCCCTACGTGCGTATGGAAACGGTGATAAGAGTGACCCGACGTTTTCCCATAGACCGTGTGCCTTCTTCCTCGACGTGTTCCCCACCCTCTCTACTTTCTCTTTGTTCCTTCCCTTCGTCCATGGCACTATCAGTCTTCCCTGCAAGTGCCTCCCTTGTTGCTGGGAGGATATTTGCGATATGACTGTTATTCATACGAAAAGTATTTATTACTTTTTCTTCCACGGATGACTGTACCCTTTCGAAGCTCCGTTATCGACAAGCTCGATATTTTCGCGTAAGTATTTTCATAAAATTGTCGGCTTCAAGTACCTGTTGTAGATTATTTTTAGAAAACAAGGGGAGTGTTAATGCTTCGAGTCACCAATTTTATTGAATTCTTATATAAACATATTTACCACTATTCAAGACTTCTGTAACCAACATAACGACGTGCGTTACGAAAAGTAGCACGTTTCAATTTTCTTACGAAAACTAGCACGTTTCGGTTTGCCACGAAAAGAAGCACGTTCCATCGTTTCTGACGAATATTAGCACGTTTGGTCTTCCGCCGCGAAGACTAACACGTTTGACTGCTTCGCCACGAAGAATAGCACATTTCGTACTGTTGCGGCGAAAGCTAGCACGTTATACTGTTTCGCCACGAAAAATAGCACGTTTGGGAATTTGCGGCGATAACTAGCACGTTATCCGGTTTGGCCACGAAGAATAGCACGTTTTGGATTATACTGCAGACTGCAGAAACTATCACGTTTCAGCGCGTGGTCAGTTTAAAAGAATTCAACTGTTGAAAATATTGTTTAATAAATAATAATTCCATCTAATCTCCAAAAGACAACACATATGGAAATTTTAATCTCGTGGCAAACGTGTGTTTTCGCAGCGAAAACCGAAACGTAATAGTTTTCGTGGCAAACCGTTCAAACGTGCTAGTTTTCGCGGCGAAAGACGAAACATGCTATTTTTCGTGGCAAACCGCTCACACGTGCTAGTTTTCGCGGTAAAAGACGAAACATGCTATTTTTCGTGGCAAACCGCTCAAACGTGCTAGTTCTCGTGAGAACGAAGGCAAACGTGCTAGTTTTTGTAAGAAAATTGAAACGTGCTACTTTTCGTAACGCACGTGAATAAATACTTTTCACTTTTGCGATATGTATTTGAAAAATTTCATATTAAATTACAATTATACTCTCACAATTATTTCTCATTACGTGCAGGGAGAGTGCATATTATTCGGATGATCGATTCGGCGAAAATCTTCTATGTTATCATCACTAGTTAGTCCATGCCACATATAGTAAAGCATTTAATGTACACGGCGGATTACTGAAAATTTTTCGGGGAAATCAAGTCGAAAGTTTCTTCTACTCCAAATCCTACGTAGGTATACATGCACATAATGGGACTAATTTATTCCTCCATGGTTATACCTTCTTATAATCACAAATTCATTTTTGAATGCCAATTTTCATATTTTTGAATCTTTTAACTTTTCAGGGTTAATTGTACATTCGTAATACTCATACAATCAGGCTCTAATAGTCTTTTCGTAAAAATGTAAATTTTGATATATTGAAATTTGTATTTAAAAAAATAGTTATAAATAAAAAAGATTTTTTTTTAAAATTCACCAAATTTTTAAATTTTATTATTAAGATTTAGAAATTTACAGAAATATTGGCAAAGACATAGCCTTGGGTGCGATACAGCCTGTGTGACCACGAAGGGTTAAAGAAGTCGTCAAAGAAATAGTAAAAAATAGATAAAAGGATTAGAATTTAATTCATGGAGGTCCGCAGAGGGGTCAAGGAGGGTTAACTCCGTCTCTTAACTTGAGAAAAAACCGCTTGTATTTTTAAAAATTAGTCTATTAAATTTATATTAAAGAGTGAATATTTTTAAATTTCAAATTTTAATTATACTGGTGCTACAAAATGTGTTTAATCAAGCAACCATTCGTCCCCTGTCAACTTGACTATTTCTCAAAGTTGTCCCCTACTGAAAAAAAGTCGGCGGATACCCTTGATTGAATTACGGCCGCAACTGAATTACGGTTTCATGTTTGCACATGCATATATCGATGGTTTGGGAAAGGCGCAACTTTGAAGCCCATTTCCTCGTAAATTCTTCAATAGTGCACTCTGCGTGTTTAATATATCATTATGCATACATTACGCGCATCAACTATGCACTCCCCTTGTCAGCCCAATTCTGTACGCTGTTCACACCGTGCAGCAATCCGTAATTGCAAATGAAACGAGCTCAAATGCACCGCCAAAAACCCCTCCACCTCCCGTCACGCGTCTTTGCTGCTAGAGACGTTTATCGCGCTTGTTATCGCCGCGAGAATGTGTCCCCCACCTTTCGACCGCGGATCCCGCCGTCTCCACATTCCCTGCGACGCGGAGGGTTCATGGGGGGCGTCGTGAGAAACGTGGAAGTAAAGAAAAATCGAGACAATCGCGGTAATTGCAGGAAGTGAACGCGGCACACCGTTGTATCAGACAATAGTATCGCGGCGCTCGCGAAAATAAGGGGACGGGCGGCCGTCGAAAAGATGTGTTCCCGTGCTCGCGAACAGAAACGATTACTTAGGGGAACTTTCATCCAGGCAACTTTTCCCGAATTGTACAAGAGAAAAGCGCGCGCGACAAACGGGATTAATTCCCCATGGATTTCCATCAGCGAATCCCCTGAAACTCGGTGTCATAACTTCGTTTCCCTCGATCCATCCCTCTCCTTCGTTCCCTTATAAAAATGCAATGAGAAATCAGAAATTGAAACAGCTCGTGGCGAGAGGGCTTTCGCTGGGAGTTCTAAATAAATTCCTACGGAAAAAGTGATTTCCAGAATGAAAATCCCCACCCCTTGTCTCTCCGTCTCAGTCCCTCTGCCTCTCAAGGAGTACCAGAGAATTTCTGTAGAAGGCCAAAAATGCGAGGCGTAGTTTAAGATTCGGGAGCATCGGCACGATTTAAATAACGACGTCCATCCTCTTGGGCCGTCGACGTGGTGGATCCCTCGTCACCGGCTGCCGATGCGGACATTATGCATGCCCGACGAGGGAAACCATTACGAAGACTCGTCTAATGTCGTATAAATGCAGAAAAGAAGGCCTCGTCCCTAATACCCGCGACAGCGTCCTTACTCCTTGCGCCAGGACGCGCCACGTGCAAACGAAAACTTTTGCCTGTCCCTCGACCGTGGAAGATTTCCGAGCGCTGGCGCGACGAGCCACGCGGGCAGTGCGTTTTATAAGGGACCAGGGGATTAGCAACGGGGAGAAATCGGCGCTGTAGATTGCAGTTCGTTGCAGAAACGCTTTGGCTCGCGCAGATTTTATTGGTTATGACGATACCGCGAGCAACTTGTGTATTTGTCTCTCGGCCGGCGGTGCTGGGTCTTTCTGCACCCACGCGTAACGTTGCCGAGTGTAATGATCGTAGGGGAAACTTGAGAAATCGAGAAAATTATAAATCATCTGCTGTTTTAATAAGGAGAGATTTTCAGGTGTCCGCCTCTGATTGCTTTGGTTTTCCGATATTTTTTTGAGGACCAAAAATAGCAAATGCGTGTTCTTTTATTTCGGCCCGTTTGGATATTTAGGGGATGAAAGCACCCCTCGAAGTTCATAACAAGAGGTACAAAAGTTCTTATTGTTAGTTATAAGAATATTGTAATATTGTGTATATCAAGTATTATTCAGCAGAATGTTATAATATTCTTTAATCTAATAATAGGAACTTTTATACCTCTTCTTATGAACTTTCAGTGGTGACTTCACCCCATAAATATGCAAACGAGCCGAAATTAAAAAACATGTAGGTATTTGTTATTTTTCGGTCCTATAAATCATATTCGAAAACAAAAGCAATCGGAATCTTCTCCTTGTAAGAAAAGGGATTGTGAACCATCTGGGACACGGGTGGGTCATGAATAGTTACGCTAAGAAACGGGCCGCCTAGGTAGTCCATACGGCCCATTCGCCATTCCATTGTTTTCGTAATTTTAAAAGACAGCAATAGGATTTTTGTTTATCTTTTGATTAAATAATTTTCTATTTTTAATGATAGATAATTTGCATGACAAAACGCAGTTTTCAAGTAAACAAAATAAATTTTATTTTGTCAGTATTACTTGACAGAAATGCAAACACAGGATAAATAACCAATACGTAAAAAAAGACAAACCGGAGAATAACAGGCTTCCATGTGAGCACTCGAATCATTCGCTATTAGAGGGTCAGCCCTAGAAATCTAACCCAGAAATTCACTTCGAAGACGGAATAACGCGTAAGTAAAATAAATGAAGATTTTCTCATTGAACCCGATTTTTCCAGTCACACAGCGGTCGATTCTCATTTGAAGCGCGTTGCGATTGAGGGGTTGCTCGATGAAGTCACGATGGGTCGAAAGTCGTTTGTCAGGCAGAAAGTTGATGGTGAGGGGGGCAAGTGCCAGTGAAAAGGCACAGGCTTGCATTGGTTGTCTATTAGGATCGCGAAATGCTGAGACATCAGACTCGACAAACTCGTGCATGGTTCAGTGATAAGTGAGAAGTTTTGGGAGCGTAATTAACTAGTAGCAAGTAGTTAAGACCGACTGGGGGACCTCACTTGCGTCCACGGAACATTGAAGCCAACTTGCGCGAAACTTTACCATCTACCTTTATCTTTCTGTTCCACGGCGAGTTTCCATTCGGATCGATTTCAATTGACAATACTTTTCACCCTTTCGTCCTCTCACGTTGTATGTTCAATATTCTAAATTATTCTTTCAATCCTTTGACAGCGGATAGCTTATGGGCGTAAGAGGATGTTCCATTTTAAAGCCTATAAAATAGGTGATCTTTAGGAATTAATTAAGGGAAGACTACCACAGACAATTTAATAGGACTTCGTGCATTGTATTAGGAATATTTTAACCTATGAATATATATATTTTTTATGTAATAAACCATTGAAAATGGCACTGGGGATTCGTTGAAGTGGAGGCGTAAAAAATTCTTCCAAAATGATGGGACCATTGGTCTGAAATAAGAAACAATGCCAGATTATTAAAGGGCATAAAATTCCTTAGTGGACGTAGCTTTAAAAATGGCAAGAAATTACATTTTTTAACAAGATAATGACTCTTGAAATTTGAAATCACTTTTTCCTCATGTTTTTCATCTTTTCAGTGCCTTTGAAAAATGCAAATTTTCAAATTTTTTAAAATGTTAGAGATTTCCTTATTGCACAGAAGTGAGTATATTCTTCAAAATAAAAAAGTTTCAATCGAATCGAGTAATAACTTTTCCAGATATTTTCCCCACCGATTTGAATAACACTGTTTCTAGGAAAACGCGTTTAAAGTTTTACAGGAGCGTCGAGTGGTCGAGTTTTACCCACGCATTCGTCGCTATTAAAATGCCTATGACTTCAGGAATTTTTAGAATTTTAAAAGGTTACACCTTCGAAAAATGAAATAAAAAATCGATTTTTCGACGCTTTTAGCCAACCATACAGCGGATACCGGGTCCATTTTTACCCCGAACATAGTTTCATTCGTACAAATCTGAGACATACTTTTACGTTACATTCTATTCTTGTTGTTAAAATCCTAATTTTTTTTAAACAGGGGATACTACTAATAAGTATTGTAATACTAAAAATAAGTTTGATCCCCCTTCTACACCAAAGTTTCGAATCATTTCGTCGATTTTCATTGAAACCATGATGCATGATTAGTCGTTACTTGTTACTGTTTGTTTACTTTCTTCAGGGGTTCCCAACCTGTGGGTCGCATAGTGTTTTCTGGGGAGTCTCCGCGGTTATATTCAGTTTCGTTTTTTTTAGTTACACATATGTATTAAGACAAGCAAGTATTATT
Source organism: Andrena hattorfiana (assembly GCA_944738655.2). Taxonomy (NCBI): domain Eukaryota; kingdom Metazoa; phylum Arthropoda; class Insecta; order Hymenoptera; family Andrenidae; genus Andrena; species Andrena hattorfiana. Next base: position 11,240,615 of record OX122893.2, on the reverse strand, counting down.
AAGTCAGAATTATATTCTGAAATACCTATTTTTAATGCGTTCTGTTTATCTTATTAAATTTATCTTACCTTATTGTGGGGGGGGGGGGGGGGTGGGGGGGGGGTCGATGACAGGGAGCCGCAACTCGAAAAGGGTTGGGAAACATTGACTTATTTAGTAAGAGAACCCTGCTTCTCATGATTCACGGGGTGATTAAAAAATTGTTTAGATGAGAGAACTTCGAATTACGTATAAAACTGTCAGTAATAGCGTACAGCAATCAATCCAATCTAATATAAACAGTTTCAGCTTCAACACCTCCTGAACGACAAGGATTAAATGAACGAAAGAAAAAAAATAGGGTAACGGGCTTATAGACGCCTCATAAATGGCTTATTGAAATCCACGTGTATCCGAGCGATGATATTCGAGTCACGACACGGTGAAGGGTTCCAGACAGAGAGCAGTGGGACGCTCGGCGAAGGGGACGGCAGTTTCAGTTAATTGGATAGCAATTAGACGAATCCTCCTGCATTGTCTTCGTGGACGAATTACACCAGATTGTCGGCTTCCAGCCCCTACTGAAGGATGATCCAGCTGGATCGAAATTTCTATCTCACGGATAGGAATGACGGATAGCGGCCTCTCGTAGCCCTCACAAAGGGGGATATCTATTCCCATGTCTTATCGTTTCGCCGTCCTCCTCGGCTTCCAGTTGTCCTCCGCACGGAAGTGGCCCGGAGTTCCTTTTTGCATGCTCCATTTGGAGGATTGCGTACTTTGGACGAATCGAACGTATATACCCTTCCATCTTTGCACTTGCAAAATTGTTCCACGACGGAGCTTCTGTCTATACACCCTGCACGTCTCGCCGCGGGTTCTCCTCTATCACTTTAAAATACACAGTAAAGCTTTCAGCACTTTGGCCCAGCGATAATACCAAATTTAATTCAATAACATTTTAGGTACCATTTATCACCATCCGGCAGAACGTCAAATATTGCATCGGCTTCGTAGAAATTTGAATACTTCTTGTTTGTTTTTTCACCTTAGCTTAATTTTAACACGTCCTGTTCCCCGCCTCTCTATTTCTTTGTTTTGTTAAAGGCTCGCTAATCTCGCGTAGTTTCTATTCGAGAAACGGCGTACGAAAAGAACCGTTGGGGCGCGGAGCGGATGATTCCACGTTGGGCCTAATCGCAGTCTGTTCGGCGCGATCCGTGGCATTCGTTTCAGGCCAAAGAGGCGACGAGAACGACAAACGGCGCCCGTGAACTTCTCCGGGCGTCTCCATGCCTCCTCGACGACCGATCGGACTGTTCGGTGCGTCGACCGCATTGTAACTAGAGACGCGACGGCGCTCAGACTCGTCGAGGATGCAAATTGTGCGCTTAATAGGCTCACGTTTTACTCGGGCGACTCAGCTTGCATGTCAGACAGTCGAACTCGCTTCTGGAATTCCTTCGTCGCAACTTTTTTTTTCTTCGCGCTGCTGTCTAGGGACTTTCTTTTCGGTTGTCGGCCGCCTTTTCGATCGGCCCAGCTTTATTCTCGTGTCGAGTAGTCCTTTTATTTTAAATAATCATTGAAATTCATGTCCCCACCATTATCCTTCAAGTCATAGAGAAGTATTTGGCTTTTGTGTAGGGCGACGCAAATCTCAGTCTCTAGTGGACAAGAATAATATTCTTCAGCTTTCTTTCCCTTACATTAAACCTGCCACGACCTTTAGTTCAACTTAGTTAATTTAATGTAATGTGAAAGAATGAGAAATAGTACTTCGTTAGATTTTCCTCAAACCTACAGTTAGAATAGTCTTGAAAGAGATGATAAGTTGACTTGGTCAAAAGTAATAAAATAAAGTAATACAATTTTTTTAATGGGTCACTATTCGCAGCATGGACGCATCAGAGTCCTGAAGACTTATTTCAGGGAAGAAAGAAGTAGGTACCTATCATTCCCAGTCGAATACTCTCAGGAAAGAGTTTTTTTTTTAGTATTACTTTAAAGATAGAAATTATATGGATGTACCATAAACGTTGAAACACCTTTAACAGCGGAATTAAGAATTGAGTTTTAAGAACGAAAAGGAAGACTTGGCCAGTCAAACGAATCTCCCCTCGGGGAATCTTTCTACGCCCATCGGGAGCTGCAGATAAGGTTGATCATCTTCGTTTCCGCGAAGAAAGTTTGGTCGGTGGTGGCAGGGTGAAATTCATAATTGCTTTAATTCCACTGTCCACCGTTACGCGTTGCCGCCGTGATAGTCGTTGATCCTCGAGCCAAATTTCCTGGGGAGCATCGCCCAAGGTATCGTTCCTCCGATCCAACCTCCTGGCTTTTATCTTTTCCTCTTACTTTTGTTGGCGTCGCCGCTCTTCGTGGTTAATTTCAATTCCCGTCCGACGATCTCCAACGTCGCCTCGTCGCATAAAATGTGGGTCGCTGGGATTAATCGTTTGTTTCTTATGTCGCTTCAGGAATCGCGGAGTTGAAGACGTCCCGGTGTTATTCTCATTTCTTCGTGGCTCTCCACAGATTTATCTCGGGCAGTGGAAGTTTTGAAGTAATTCTAACTTCCTCTGGCAAAAAAAGTACTGTCGGTCGGATACTTCTTTTCATGGAGAGGCTATATTTAGGCGATTGAACGTCTACGTGCTTGTCTGTGGGTAGTTTCTTTGAAATGGTGAAGTTTCGTCATCCTGAACGGAAGTTCGAGTTATTCAGGACAGAGTTGAATGTAAAAGGGAATTCTTTTTGATGTGTGTTCTTGTGGCGATAAGTTATGATAACGACTCGATCGCTGATGTGTTTGGAATCCATTTTCTTCTCTTTTGGAATATGTTGCTTGGCAATGAATTCTAACAAGGGATCCTCGGCAATTAGAAAATTGAAAAAAGGTTTAAATTTTGCAGAAATGAGGTTCAAGTGATGGTAATAATGTGAACATTTTTTGTTTCGACAGTGAAATTGTCCTAGGGGTGGAAAGGGACTGCCCTTAAGTAAGGGTAATTTTGGCAATTTCTTACCCTGTGGCGTGCATAGCTTTGGTTTTCGAGTGGAGCAGAAGGCGGTCAGGAATGGAGTCGTAAAGTTGAACGCAAGGTTTCGTGACCTTGGTATTTGGACTTCGCCAGGCGACGAATCCTCCCCGTTTTCGTGACTCGGGGTTTTTCCTGGTTTTGCTGGTCTTGAGCGGTCGTGCTTTGTGTCCGCTTGCCATTTATACACAGAAGGTTGCGTGTTGCATCTCTTCTAATAAACATTACTTTGTTGAGATTACTTAGACGTACATTTTGTTATCACTCTCACGTCTCCCACCTCAATCACATCCCCCCACCAGTATGAGAGGGTTTTTAGGTTACTCATATTGAAAATTAGATTAAAAAAATATTACGTAAGACACTGCTTGACTACCCACCCCCTTGCAAAAAAACGTAAGAAATTCGCGAACCCCTCCCTCCCCAAGAAGCCTTACGTAATTTAAGGACGACCCCAAACACCCCTTCAAAGAAATTATCGCGAGTACATGCGAAACTGTAAAAGTTAACATTTAACATAATAATGTTAACATTTTGCGAAAATGTGGATTTTACAGGCAAACCAATTTAAAATTTGTATTTGTATATACTTAAATTCTAATTATATAATTTGTTTAAATTGACATTTTTTTAGTTATGCGACTATCAATGCCAAGCAACGAATGTCCAAAACTACCGATCAAAAGGCACACCAATTTCTCGACTGTATTTACGATTAATCTCAATATTGACAGATAAAACAGTCCCTCGCAGATGAAAAATTATCATTCCAAAAAACGATTAGTTACACCCCATAAACTTTAACTGTAAAGTTGAAGTACACTTGTAACCGACTTCAAAAAGGTGGAAGTTATAGATTCGACCCGTATCTTGTTGTTATGTTTGTTTCCGTATAACTCCTCAGCATATGGACCGATTTTGATAATCTTTTTTTTTATTCTAAAGACCGGCGATGCCCCAATATTGGCCCAATATTTTGCCAGCTCTGGTTAATCACAAAGGCAATTGTCACCTAATTATTATTATTTTATGTACGTAAGCGGATATCTCCTCAGCGTGTTGTGTCAATATATATAAAACTAAAAAGTCAAAAATAAAAAAATTTTAAAAAAATTGAAACCGACTTCAAGAAAATAAAAATGCACTAAAAATTCAAAAATACTTTTTCCCCTCATTTAGTCTACGACTCTCGTATTTTTTAAGTCGGCGCCAGATTTACACATTACACGTGATGAGGCGCATTTTTATTTTTTCTTTTTGAAGTCGGTTTTAATCTTTTTTTAAAATTCTTTTCTGGTCATGAATTATTCCATAAACATTTTTAGATACATTTATCGCAACGGTTTAAAAACAATAACATTTACAAATGCAAAATGAAGTGCACATTTAGCTTGGAAATTTCCTTTATTTTGGTGTACAAATAAATTTTGTCAGGAAAATACGAGAAGCATGGGGCGAAAGAAATCGAGGAGGAACGTATAATTAAAGCTTCTTTCGTGCGCTAGCGTCCTTTAATGCAGTGACCCTCCAACCGGTGGTCCGCGGAAATATATAAAATACTATCTACATTGATTCTTATTTTCGCCGGTCTGCGTGTGTAAAAAGGTTGAAGAACGCTGCTTTAATGAACTTTGAGCAGCTGCGCACACCGTTCATTCGAATAAAATGGAGGACTGTCTTAAGAATGTCTGTGCTTACGTTTCAGGTGGCTTCACCTGTTATTTAACCTAGGAGTGCAAGTGGTCGTGGGACTTCCCCTGGAAATGGTGCATGGAAGCCTGAGGATCGCGGCGGTTTATATGGCCGGTGTTCTTGCTGGTAAGTAAAACGACCATGCATTACAAGTTCTTGAATTTTATTCGCACAAATTACACACTTGGTTCCACCTACAACGACACTTGCAATTAAACCGATGAAATTAACGTTTCTCGAGTACACCGCCATCCTTAAGTCCCGCGATTCCTTTCAAACCAGACCACCACTGTCTCGATTCCAACTACCTAAATCGCGGTTCGGACGAATCAATAACGACGAAGTCTGTATCGATACACTCGGTGCATAGCGACTGCAATTTACGATTTCGCCATAAAATTCTGCGCCTTATAATGCGAAAGGAAAGGGCCCAGCAGACGGGTGGCTATACATTAAGGATCTGTGGTCGCAAATCACTTCACGGACTTAATATTGAACTTTATTCGATATCGTTAGATTTAGTGTCGCCGGGGGTGCGCGTGCTCGATCAACGGAACTTTATTTTCTTCTAATTAGAAATAGATACCCGCGAAGGGTGTCCAATAAAGGAGACAATAAAACCGGGAATAACGGCTGATATTTAGGAGCGGAATAATGCAAAATGAAGGGAATGGCGAGCGTTATCCGTTGTCAACAAAATGCGATTAGCGAAAGCTCCAGTCCAAGTGCGTTCCACGCAAATGTTTGCTACGGGAGGGGCGGCGTCGATAGCTCCACGGGCGATTATGCGCCGACATGTAATACAGTAATGCACGGGTGCGCGGAACGATATTCGTAAATTTAAATCACTCGGCGATTCTCACCCGCGTAAATGCTCCGGCTGCAGCTGCCGGGCCACGACTCTATTTCTTCTCTGTAACACAATTTGTCCCTCTTTCCATTTACCGTGTTTCGGGATTTTCCCAGCCTGAAACGTGTTTTTACTCTCTCCTTCCCACCCCTCGCACTCCCGCCCCTTCCCTTCCGTTTTCCCGCTGTTCCTACCCCTTTCCCTCTGGCCTTGTAACGAACCGTTCGTCCTTCGTTGTTCTCTTTCCATTATTTTCATTCGTCCCTCTCGCGTAAACCCGAAAAGGGGGTGCAGGTACATAATATACACACGCACACGCCTACCGCGTGTGGCCGCGTGCATCTACGCGTGTACGCGTGGTACACGTATTACGATGAACCGAGTCGGCGCGCATACGGTGAGCGCGCATTCGTGTAAACCTAATTGCCATTTGCATAAATTCGATTAGACGCGGATCCCCCCTTGTCCCCCGCCCCGGTTATTAGCAGTCATGAAAGTAAAACGTTGCAAAATAGGGCGCATGAATAATAAAGTTGCCCCGAGAGATTCGGGATACATCGCGTAAATGTGCAGAATCCTTGGGGTGGGTGGGGAATGGGCGATACGAAACGTGGTTGGTAATTAGAAGATGGAGAAAGAAAGATGATGATAGAAGGGGAGCGGTGAACGATGAATGGGGTCTCCTTGGAGTAGTGTTGCCACATTAGATTTTTGGAACTCCGTAAGGAAGGGCTGAAAATTCCGTAGAATTCCGTAGATTCCCTTTGGAAAATCTGTTAATCTACGGATTTTTTTGTTAAAATGTCAAAAGACCAGAAATTGCTATTCACAGTTGTCAGATGTATAAAATTATACATGTTAAGTTAGGTATATATATGATTATACTATATATATGAGCAAAATACTTGTTAACCCCCCTCCTGATTCCCGATCGACGGTATGAAAATCGACATTCCTATTTATGTCACGATATTCTGTCGTTCTGTCAGTAATTGACTCGTTTGAATTTCTGACTTTTGATCGAACGAAATTTCTTCGACTTTTACACTGATAATAATTACTGTTTATTCGAAGCTTATGAATATTATTCATAATATTACATTCGTATTAGTATTATTTTTGCATTAACAATATTACCAGTGTAACAGTAGAAGAAATTTTGTTATCTTATTGATTTAATCCTGGAGTCCTATAGTGGGGTATTGAAATTCCACTCACTCCTATTGGTGTTCCCCCTGCACTGATAATCTTGTCCATCAAGAACATTCCCGACAATCCTGTGGAAGACACGTGGCGGCTGATGTCGCTGCAATAAAATGATTCATTTGTTGACCATACCGTTACGAATAACAAAGGAAAAAAAATCAGAAATTCGTAGATTTCGGTTTGAAATCCGTAGGTCCGTAGGCAAGATAAAAAATCCGTAAATTTACGGAAAAATACGTGGAGGTGGCAACACTGCCTCGGAGATAAAAAGAAAGGTAGAGGTCTACCGAGCAATATTGAGATTTGTAGGCGGAGTTAAGAGCAGGGAGTGGGGAATGGGAATCTGTCGGAGACGTTTGGCTGACAGTCATCAGATAGCTTGCTAAACCTCGAATTTAATCATCGTTATCCCGACACAGTTTGGACGGATAGAGTTTGGATGAATTAGGTATATATTGCCCATGTTCAGAAAATAATACAGAATTTAAATTTCCGAGAAGGGAAGAATTGGAGAGTCCTTGTAGATAACGCTGTAAATGCTAAAAATCAAATTCGATGCTATAGTATTACCATTGGCACGTAGAATTTTTTCCGAGTACAATTCTCTTTTTCAATTTTGGCACTTACAGTGTTTTCTACAAGGATTGTTCATTTGATTCCTGAAGGATTTTAGTGTCCCTGGATGGGGAAGGTAGAACTAACAGCGATATTAGTAGATAACCTTTGCATTAATTGAATTGCCTAGAATGTAAGGGAAATGTAACAGTGGAGAAAGCATGCTTCATTGCTTAAATATTAACGGGAAGATTGCGGAAAGTTAAAGCAACAGTAAAAGTGCAAAAGGTAATGTTTATAAAGTAGAAAACTAAGTTAACCCTGAAGGCTGAAATGCAAAACAGTCTCATCTTCTCGAACTGCCTTCGCGTTTCTTATTAAGGTGCTAGTGCCTTTACTTATCTTGTACGAATGCGTTACTTTTCTGAAACTTCAGCATCCTATTAGGAAACCACGAGGACAGTGTTGAGTTATCGATAAGTTTGGTAATCGTTATTTAATTTAGTGTAATGACTTCAGTGTAATTGCTAATCAGCATTGTCGATTAATTTTTAATATATAAAATAGAATATATCCCTGCAAGGTACCTCTTCAATTTTTTGGCTATTATTTACTTTTGGTTTTCGTCATCCATTTCGCTGACTTTGAAAAATGTCGTCGCGGCCATCATTCTGATCAATTTTTTCGTATACATGTTACCGCCGCTCGGGCATAGTTTTCGAGGTATTCGCGAAAAACTGCAGCTACTATTACCTACAATGAATTCTGCGTGTCCATGGAAGCGAATCTACTGTTTCTATAAATAAATACAACGGTCGAAAATAAAACAAATGGTCGAATCCTTGATTCGATAATTCTTTTTGCGCAGTTTTGTAGATATAAAAAAAGATCCAACTTTTGTTTAAATTTCTTTTCGATACCTCTCACTGTTGTCGAGATATTCCGCAATAAAGAAAACTGCATTTTTTCAAGGGGTGAATTCATCCCTTAAAACCACACTATGATGAAAACCTAAAGTAAATAATTACAGAAGTAATTTATGCATGCACACGCCAGGTCTGTTAAGTGAAAAAACTTTGGACATTTGAGTTTCACTTTAACCATTGCGGAGGATTTATGGTGTGTGGCACAGCAATTAAGGTTAACTGCAATACAATCACAGTACATACGTACATATAATTACCCTTTCTAGAAGTTTCCTCCGGTCATAAATCACGAAAGTGTAATCTAAATTTTCGGCAACGGGAATTCTCAATATTTACCTACACTCCTGCATTTTCATGCTCGATCGATTTTCCTCCAAATGCTTATTTGATGCCAACGGTGCGAGAAGAAACTGAAAGCGAGCTGCAGAGTTATTGATAGGCAGAAAAATTTATTTTGCCATGGTGCGGTATCGTCGGATCAACGTGAGAAACGTCTTGGGAATATTGATTGAGAGTTCTAATGAGACTAAGGGGCCACTTCACCAGATCTCTTCCTCTCTTGCTTTCTCTTCCTCGTGTATTCTCCTTATCGTTTCTTCCGACGATCCGTCACTCTACTGTTCCTTTCCGTGTGAACGCGGGCTGGCGACAGCTTGTCTGAGGCCATCGCGTAAGATTACTTCGTATGCATCGCGGTCGGAACTATACGCAAGCACAACGGCACCCATCTTCAGGCACCTTTCCCTCGGTTTAAATTGCTATCTTTTTTCTTCTAATTGTTTACCATTATTCTTCGTGTTTCACGACACTTACACGTCCTCTAATCGTCCCTTTCTCTATTGGTTCGCCTATGGACCATTCCATTTCAAATCGACCATACTTTGCACTAAATGTCAATGGATTTTTCTTAACTTGAAATATGGTGTAGCCCACGCGAAATTAAGGGGAGAAATGAAATATCGAATTCGTTACAAAAATCCAAGCCGTCCAGCTTCCTAATTCCTTTACCTATCTACTCGGAAATAGATTCTATGACTAAGTACATCTTATCTCTAAAACTATCAATCGGACAAATTTTATTCATCTGTTATTTTAAGGGAAGAACCTGGTTTAGAGGGTCGATTTTTTTTTTTACTTTAATCGATAGTAATACTCGTAGAATTCTACTGTTATAATATATTCATATTCCTAAAGTTTTAGAGTGAAATTTGAGTGAAATGAAAACTTAAACTGTAAAATGTTTTTTCTCAAAACAATATTTTTCAAGTTGGCGGGAAAGATAGTAAAAATGCTATTCAACCGCGTCTTTTAGTTAAATAAAAATCACCCATCGTCGATGAACTAAAAACATTTATAAGGATATTAAACGAAACCATATTGTTCGCCTAAAACCATCTAAATTTTTCCTCACAGCCATAACTTTTTCTTTAATGTCCCACAATTGGGTCAATTTTAGACTTTTTTCTCATTTGTTTAGTTCGTGAACAATGTAAATTCATGAAAACTGAGAAAAACTTCGGTTTGTTTATTTTGGGAAAAAATTAAAGCCTCCATTTTTCTCGTTATTTCAAAATTCCAGTGGTGATGCGCATCAATGATTAATCATTTCCGACGCGGTGATCTTAAAATTTTTCAATTAATTTTTTTGTATTGTATAAATATGTATTAAGGGGATGTTCCGGTCTAGAGCTCATAAAAATAGGTGATCTTTAGGAATTAATTAAACGAAAACTGCAACATATAATTTAATGGGACTTTTTTCATTGTATTAAGGATATTTTAAAATATAGAAATATATTTTTTGTTTTATAATTAATCATTGCAGACGACACTGCGGAGTCATTAAACTCAAGGCGTCAAAAAATTCATCCAAATCGGTGGAATCTGTAGCACCTCAACCATTGGACTGAAATAAAAAGCAATGTCGGATTATTAAAGGGCATGAAACTCGCTCGTAAACTGATTAGAAAAAATGACAAAAATGGTATTTTTTGAGAAAATAACGACATTTGAAGTTTGAAATCACTTTTTACCTATATTTTTCGTCCTTTAACGCCGTTAAAAATTATAAATTTTCATTTTTATTCTTAAATTGGACTGGTCTGTCCACGAGCCAGAAGAATATTCTTCACAATAAAGAAAGTTTCAGTCGAATCGGATAATATCTTTTGAAAATACAGGTTCCACCGATTTTGACAGCACTGTTTCGAGAAAAACGCGTTTAAAGTTTTACGTGAGTGCCGAGTGGCTGGGTGTTACGCATGCATTTGCCGCTATTCAAATGCCTTTAACTTCGGGAATTTTACGAATTTCAAAAAATCTTTTTAAACACATATTCCTAAAAGGTTGAACACTTGAAAAAACAAATAAAAAAGAAATCGATTTTTAGACCGGAACCTCCTCTTAAGATACCCGTAAAGTTTTTCAAAGATCGACTGTATTTTTCCGTGTTAAAAAAATTCGCGAAAATCACCTTTGTTCAGCGTCCTAACCCAGCTTCTCGATCCTCCCGAATAAATTTCCCTTCGCACGGAACAGCCATTTGTCCAACGCGAAAATTATAAGCAAATCCTTGCACTCCAAAGTACCAGCCCAATACTCATACCCCCTAAAGTTATTAACATCGATGGGCGCACATTAGTCACCAACACCTTCTCGATATTTTATAATGAATCGAAGCAACCTGCACAAGTGCCTCGTAAATATAAATAAATTACTCGGGCGTAGTGCAGCGCATATCGCGGAGCGCGAATAATGCGAAGTCAGCGAGGCAAAGGGATAAGGATCCTTGAGGAGCGGGAAAGAAGAGCGGTATGCTTCGGGAGTAATTTCCAGATAGGGGAGCTTAATTTCCGCGTAATTTCATTCATTCCGTCAACAGGCTCCCCCGACTACCGCCCGTCCCTCCGGCCCCGCGCTTCCGAGCGTTCATTGGCGGGACGCCGCGCGCCGTGTCGCAGAATCAACGGCGCCGTGCCGATTGCGTGACACGGACAATTATACGACGGTATCTGCATATAGCCGGGGAACGTTTCTCTATGCGTGATGCATTTTGCATGCGCAATCGGAGACACGGTACCCCTTGATGCTAGACAGCCGCCTGCCTCGCCTTCCCTGGAACTCTTTATCGCCGTTATTTGCCCCCAAGCAAACTCCCCCTTCGCAAATTTCCACCCTTGTTCTCGTCATTGCGCATTCCCGTCGCGTTCCTTCCACGCACGCTTTTCTTATTTTTCCCGTACTTCGCTGCCAGCCACTCACCTATCGATCCCACTACTGTCTATCTGCAATTATTTCGATGTACAGGGTGGTGTGCGTGAAACGTGACAAACGAATGTACAGAATATTTTCAAATTATTTTCACAATTCATGGGACTCGTTTATGGCGGAGAAACGTATATTTCGGTTTGTCGTAGCGCGAAATCTACGGTATTTGTATCTAATGCCTGAGCCTGCGCGCTCTGGTTAACTCTGGTAGCGAGTTAACGGTTTCTGCTTATAGGAAAGTGTAAAGCGAAACACTCTAAGGACAACGTACGTGGGGCATACCGAAGGAAACGGTTCAACGTATCGAATAGAGTTTATTTTCCTTCTCCCTGCAATCAGTTTGCTTTTATTCTACCCGCTCCTCCGCCAATATGTACTTTTGCTTAAGGAACGGGAGGGGGAATTCCACTTGCGCGTCGATATCTCCTTTCTGTCCGGGATATTTTCATTTTATCTTTGTCATTCGGATACCTGAAATGGGAAATGCAAGTTATCGCGATTTTTCTTAGAAAGTTGTGCATTATCGCACACGGAAAGAGTGGGGAGAATGGAGAACACCTACGAGACATTATTTTCCAAACAATTCGACCAAAATGTTTGATCAGAAACGAGTGAGTTATTTAATCCTTAACACTTTGATTAATCTGAACAAGTTTCTTCCCAAAGCTGTCCTCAATCGCGAACTTTCAAATTCGACATTTCCGTCGCTGTTATTTTCTTTCGATTTCAGAGAGAATCGAAAGGACTGCTCCGGTGGTCACGCAACAGAATCGAAATTTTAAATCACCCTTCGCACGTATAAAATCGCTTTCAACCTTAATTAGATACGTTCTCGTGTAATTTTTATTCGACCTTAAAATATCGCGTTCGTCTTTGTCCCCAGCTTTATCTTGGTGCTCGTCCTCGTGCTCGTTCTGCTCCTGCCTTCCTCCCCGCCCCCCCGTTCCATTACCTTCGCGTCCCTCTTTACGAATGCATCGACGTGCCTTGCACTCGCCTTCTAAATGCGCGCTCTATTTTCTCGTCTCGAGCAATACGGAATGCATCGCCTATCTTTTGCGACTCCCTTTCCCGCTTTATTCGCTCCCCCTTTCCTCTATATATTTCTCCCTGTCCCATCTCCATTTCTATCGCGCCTCGATTCTCGGCACGCTTTTCTATACAGGGGAATCGGCGGAGGGGGCCACGCGTAAGGAAATTCTAAGGACTTTCCTATCTCGCAGGTGCGCGGATCTGTGTATAATGGAATTTGCTTCTTTCGTGTAGCGGCAGACAAATGACAAACACTTTTGATGCGTCTACTCGGGTACCTCTTTCTCGCGTGCTCCATTAGTCGAAAAGCTTGTTCGCTACAGTGGCGCATCCAGAGAGGTGGCCAAAAGGCCCTGACACCCTCGAAGAAGGGGCTTTATAAGAAGAAAAGAAAAGTGGATTTTATTCTTTAAATAAATTTTTATAATCACCTAATGAATTTTATTGAATTTGTATTGGAAATATTTTTACCCATTCAACTCGGCTCCACCCAAAATTAAACCCTGAGGTTTTTTGTGTTTTATGAATTTTATGCGGTCTAGTTTGCCTGAAGTGATTGGCATGAAGAAACTGCGAAGCTTAAGAACACATGGAGAATAATAATAATAATACAGTAGTGGGGATATAGTCTGCACAGACTGTTATGTATGCCCAGACCTTTAGAGAGGTACAATATTGCCCGGTTAAGTGCACGCATGGTCGGGACTGGACGCGATCTCGTAACTACAGCTGTAACTGTGGACCGGGTACCCGGGATACCCGGGACGAGGAAAATTCCCGGGTAGGCGCTATCCGGGGAAACTACCCGAGATACTCGAGATACCCGAGAACTTACAGAGTACAGAGAGTGATTCTGGAGAGACGTCTGTTAGAAAGATGCCGTCTGGCACCCCGTGGTGACGTCAACCCCCTGCGGTACCTCAATGAATTTTATGGCTTTCAACCCTCGAAAGGGTTGGAATAACATTAAAAAGTGAGAAATGTCCAGCATTTCTTCATTATTTCCGCATTTCTCATCAGGTCTTTGCGAAAACGACGCCAATCGATTCCTTATGTTTCTCCGATGAAAATAACACCAAGAACGACGTAATTCGGACCATAATGAAGGAAATTCTATGAAATTTTTGCACATTCACTTCGTTAAAAATAGTCAGATTTACGTGAAATTTGGTATGATTTTCATCGGAAAACATAAGGAATCCATCGGTGTCACTTCTATATCGATGCGATAAAGAGTTAAGAATTATTTTATTTCTGAATCAGATATTAATCCTCGGCCGACCGCAGCGAATCGAGGTCGGCCCCCCGTAGTCGAGGGTAAAATATTCATTACTGTATATTAAGAAGCTATTTAATGTCCATCGTATATACAAGTGAGACCGGTAGATTCCTTATGTTTTTCCGATGAAAATCATACCAAGTTTCGTGTAAATCGGACTATTTTTAACGAAGTGAATTATGCAAAAATTTCATAGAATTTCCTTCATTATGGTCCGAATTACGTCGTTCTTCATGTTATTTTCATCGGAGAAACATAAGGAATCGATTGGCGTCGTTTTCCCAAAGATCTGATGAGAAATTCGGAACTGGAGATTTCTCACTTCTTAATGGATATTCCTGTCTCCCCGGGGGTCAAAGCCTTCGACCCGAAGGCCATGACGCTCAGTATGGCTTCAATTATGGAACGGTACTCTGAGATCTCGGGTTTCTCGAGTATCTCGGGTAGTTTTCCCGGGTAGCGCCTACCCGGAAAATTTTTTTCTTCCCGGGTATTTCACGGGTACCCGGGTACCCGATCTCCCGGGAATCAACAGCTCTACTCTTAACTCTTGCGCTGGTATATTCGAATACTTATAGTCGAACGCCACTACATTCCCGTTCGCTGCGGATTTCGACTTTAGCCCACGCATTAAAAAATGTATTCTCTTGTACTGCGATACTCAGCAATGTTCTCCGACACCATAAGTTGAAAATTAAAAACTTTTTTTATTCATCTAGAAATGACACTTTTCAAGAATCGTTCGAAAATTCAAATACGCAGCGAAATTGTTAATCAGGGTAAAGTGACGATGATACGATAGCGGCGTTTCTTCGGAATGAAACTTTAATTATTTTTCGATAGATGATTGAATTTTCTTTGTCTTGTTTGTGGGCAAGTTTTGGGGACGCGTTTGTAAACCTACCACCCGAGGTTCTAGTTCGCAATAGTATATACAGGGTGTTTGAAACTATTGGTGATATTGAAAAATATTTCAGATAACATTTTGATGATGGTTTCTATCGGGGCATAATTTAATGTCAATGGTTGTTTTGTGGGTGAAGGTGTAGAGGAGATCAAGTATTAGTTTAGGAGATATCTTAATTTTAATTTTAATATTGCAGCATTAAATATCTTCGAAACTACTGGCTTATCGAAACAAATACCCTAATACTTATTTATAGTGCACGAATAGTTACATCGATTAATGTATTAAAAAATATATAATTCTTTTTAATTAAAGAAAGTTGCCTCTCATATCTCCCGCACACATTCACCCCTAAAAAACACGAGGTTATGCCCATCGGAACCATACAACTTTTATCTGAAACATTTTTCGATACCATCAATAGTTTCGAAACTATTTAAATGAATCGATTTTAATGGCACAACCTCCACGCTACCTACTGCATCGAACAATCCTCTTTTTCTAGGGTAGGTAAAATCTCGTTAACCAAAGAGAACATGTTCGCCAGTTACATTTCCAAAACTTTAAGAAATTCTTCTACAAAGTTCCATTTGAAAATACTTCGGTACCTTTGGGTGAAAATAAATCACTTTAATAATAATCTTAAAACTGTGTATGTAGATTTGTCACTATGCATATTGTTCTCGATACTTTATTTTTATTATTATTAATCGTCTTTATTACTCAAGAAAGAAGAAACTAGAGTATTTACAACTGGGTAGACAATAACAGTAAAGACGAAGCTACAGGTGTGCTATAAACTAAACTAAAAAAGAGACAACAACATACAAACGTAACAAATGTTAAAAAAAGACTCCAGTAAATGTAATCTTGAGACTTAAAGCTAAACATGTGAATGTCACAAAAAGTAGATTAAAGTAAAAAACAAAGTAAAAAGTACGTGCGCATGGAATAAGACAAGGCATGGAAAGAATAAGTAAATTATGCAAATTATATCAACTGTCCTTTATGCTTTGCTGCCATTCGGTTTTATCGTAACTGTCAACGTGGACCAATGAAGAAGCGCGCAGTGGCCGATTTCCATTTAAATCGCGCCACAGCTAAAGGATTAACTAGGGCACCAGTATTAAAATCTGCGTTGCATGCACGTGTGTGTGTGCACAGTCCCCGTAGGACGATGCTGGTACCTGTGCTCTTCAGAGACTTTTTTTTGCTATTGGTTGCAGCGTTCGTACTTGATTCGCTGCACCTGTTGCACGCGTTCTAGTTGCAAGAACTATTATTGCGAAAAAGATAGAGAAGAAAAAGGCAGGGTCGTTTAGCAGTAATGTCTCCTAAACGTGAAAATGAAAGTGGTCAGTGGTGATTTCGATAGAATTTACTAACGGGATGAATTTTTGCTGATAATTGAACGTAACTGGTGTAGGTATATATTTCATATCGAGGGGGTAGTTTCGTGTCTCTAGTCGGAAAATAGACGATCTTTAAGATTTTTTCTGCAAAAATACACGACTTGTTAAAACAAAGCTTCGCGTGTCAATTAATTAATTAATACATTATACTTATGAAATTGACGTTAGTATAAGGCAGAGTGAATAAATAAAAACGATGTTGCCTCTCCATTAGCTAATAGTTTAGGTCGTATCCAACGCCGGGCAGAAAGTAATAAGTACAGAACGCTCATGATATTCAAGATAAACACAATTTATTATTTTCATCATGTTTCAAGTAATATTTTGCCCATTTTCGATTACATGTAATTACTGCTGAATTAACGATAGAATTGTTTTTTTTTTTTTAAGTTGAAATAAAGATCTTTTTTACCAACATTTTGTGACCAAGGCATTGCTTGAATCATTATTCTAACCTCTGAAATAAATTCTTTTTTATTTCTTGATGTCGTGGGGTATTGACGAACAAATCGGATGGGGTAATCTGGAACCTTCGAGATTCGCAACGTTAACCGTTTTTGATGAAATTTTCTGCATGTATAAAACTTATTTAAATCTACAACAGGAATTTTTGAATTTTCATTACAGGCTCAGAAAAAAAAGTTTAAAAAACGACCTTTACTACTTTTTTCGATATTCCGCCCAATTGCAACTTTTTTCTAATGCACAACAAGAGGAATTTGAAAAATATATTAGGTATAGGTTGTAGCAACATTTTTTATGGGTTGACCATTGAAGTCGCACTTTCTGTGCGACTTCTGTGATATTTAGCACTCTTTTCGTGATTACCCCACGGCAGTCAAGTAATCACGAGCACCAAGGATTTTGCTTTTTCACTATGAAGTTGATATTTATTATAATTTTTCAAAAATTCGTCACAGTACTTTATAGATGAATAGTATAAGTATGTTTGTAAATAATAGACAAATTCATTTCTCACATAGTTTTCGTTTTGTTTGCTTTTTTGCTTAGGTGTTCGCAGTAACCCCACTCTCCCTTACTTGTGAGGATACGGTGTGAATTTTTCTATTCGATTTATTTGAGTGATGCATGCTATCATATAGCAATGCCGCAACAATGTGCCAAAAGTGATATAATAGGTACTTCATCCAGTCATTAGAAACAAAATCTTTGTAAATAAAATTCATACAAGTGAAAAGCAACGAAATCATTGTTTTTATAATTTCTTCCTACGTTATAAGAAAATGTTTACTAAGCTACTAAAGAGTGGTTCAAATCTTCAAAGCAATCGATTATTTAATTTTCAACATATCCTGGTCACGACTTTAACGAATATTATTCTGAGAAAAATGCATTCAAGGTTCAGTAAACTGGCAAATTTAAATTTGCAGGTCATTTTATTCAAAACCCCATATAATTTCGTATTTGAAATGTCACAATATCTGTTGATCCTGGCGACAGAAGACTGCATTTCCCTTCGCGTGCCAGCAGAATAACCGAACACACTCGTGTTAGTTCGCGTGGAGGAGGGTAGGAATGGGTCGCAGGGACATTAAGCCTCGCATCTTTGCATCGACGCGACTTCACTCGACCCATTTCTATTTCCTTCCTCATTTTTTCCTTCCTCCCCGGTTCTGGTCTTTCTTTGCCCGCGCAGGAGCTGCAGGCACTACCGAGGATTTAAGTAAATTTCATAATCCCAAGCTGCAAATTGAGTTCGTTGGTTGTTCGAACTTCTTACGTCTTACTTTTACGTCTCACTCCAAATCCCTCTCCACCATCTTCGTTGGTAATTGATATATCTTCTTTGTAACATTGCGAAGGATAAAGTCACATCACATTTTTATGTAGTTTCTGTACATCGATGATAAATTGCTTGAGCTGCTCTTGTATAATTAAGCATTTAGGCAACTGAATTTTTTCCATGATTCGCAATTTTTATTCATACTTTTATCTGATTGTTAATAGGCAGTTGCATAGCTTAACTAAATTAGGTAATCAATATAAACGATCTGTTGTTGCGTAAGACTAGAGTCTCCAGACCTGAATTTTGTGCTTGTTCTAACTTTTCCTCCGATGGGTGTCAGGTTCGCAGAGTAGCTGGTACAGTTTATCGATTAATTTCCAGATAATGGTGCTTTGATTCTAAACTAACGCGTTTCCTTCCTAGTACAAAAACACATAGGTATCCGATTTCCAACTCGACGTAACTCTATGCTACAGTTTACTTGTTTACGGCAGCACCCTTTCCGTATAAAGCACCCAGAGCGTTATCAAACATAACCGAAAATGCGCGAAATATGTACAATAATAACTTTACAAGGGGTCGTCCTTAAATTATGTCAGGCTTTTTGGTTCTGGTGGGTGTCGCGAATTTCTTACTTTTTCTTAAAAAGGGGAGAGGGAGTGAGGTAGCGACTTAATATTTTTATCCTATTTTTTCAATATGAGTAGCCAATAAACGAATTAAATAAATTATATAAACCATTAAAAGAATTTTAATAACTGAAAAAATGCAATGTAAAAAATATTACGTAAGGAAGGACGGGGAAGAGGGTTGGAATATAAAATCTGATGAATTTTTAAACTGGGAGAGGGAGGATGTGAAAAATCGCCACAATTATCCTTACGTAATTTAAGAACGGCCCCCAACAGGGGCGATTTGGCATTCAAAACGGAGCGCTCAAACAAATTTCGTATTAAATAATGTCATTAAAAATATTACAAACAACGTCCAGTAGTTCGAGGAATAATATTAAGTAACATTGAAACTTATATCCTCAGATTTGATATTACCCATCGGCCCTTCGTCCACCTCAACATCCAAATAGCGATCCATCCCCACAATAAGACATACTTTTTTACGAATCCCTGAATACGAATTAATTCACTGATGCTTTGTGCGAGTGATCAAAAGAAGGATACCAAAGATAAGTAACTGCAAATACCATTGGCATTATAAATTCTATAAATTTAATTTCAATTCCTATTTCCCTTTCAACGTAATTATTTAGATTTGTACTATCTATAGATGCAAAGCAGTCTTATTTATACAAGATATTGATACGTTTCAGTTCACGATAAGTGGAAGTATAGAAAATGAAAGCTTATTTGTAAAAAGCCCTGCCATGCTTTGAGACAGTATTTCCGAATCCCCACTGCAAGTAAAGAGCACTGATTTGGTGCTTCGACAGGTGCCAGTTCTAAACTCCGGATGGTATTACCGCGAGGCAAATAAATTTAGAATACAAAGTACAATGAAGTGGCTTTATATTTACAGGTTCTCTGGGTACATCGGTGTTCGACACGGACGTGTACCTCGTTGGCGCCAGCGGGGGCGTTTACGCTCTTCTCGCTGCTCATCTGGCCAACGTTCTCTTGAATTACAACAACATGGAGTTCGGCATAGTTCGGTTAATAGGCATCTTCGTAATTGGTAAGATTTTAAAGACAGTTTTTAATTGAACTTGGTACTAGGTTCCCGTTGCTCAAGTTTGTTTACGAAAGAACCACCACTGGTGTCAATTTGTAGACACTCAATAGTTTATGAGATACTATTTAACGACAGAAAACGCGTACATTCGCAACTCCGTTTGAAATTCTTCAGGTTTAAACTTCAAACTTGTTCGAAGCAAGACGAGAGACCAGTGGATAAGAGTCGCAGTACTGTGATACAGAAATGCCCAGTCTGAATTTCGTTTTAACGCGTTTGCTACGAAACCTAACCTTAAAAAATCAGAAATGCACAGGGTTGCCAGCTTATCAGCACATAAATCCCGGAGTGCCACACATCCCAACCCGGAGATTCGAAGATAAACCCGAAAATGGAAAAAGCAAAAAAGTTTTGTTCTCGAATACCCGGAAAAAAATGTGCAATTCTTTTAAGCTCAAACAATTCAGAATTTAAAAGTATCTGTTTTTTAATTAATAACTTTTATTTTATATAAAATCGATACCATTATATAATACCACAATTTCTTATTACCGCATTTTTTTCTACAACCGCGAGATTTTTCCAGTAAAATCGGAGCCCGAAGATTTGCTTCAAAACCCGAAGTCTCCGGGCGAAAACCGGAGAAGTGGCAACCCTGGAAATGTACCATCACTATCATAACTTTTTATAACATTACAGTTAAATACCTCATAAACTATCACCTGTCTATATAAATATTTCACAAAGTTCCATCAAAATCAATTTAAATAAAGTCTCCTTATTCCTGACGCGATAATCACGATCTAACATGGGAACCGTTCAATTTTCAGCCAGCGCCGACGTGGGGTTCGCGATCTACGACAGGTACGCGGCCGAGCAGATGGGTCCGCCAGTCTCGTACGTTGCGCATCTGACTGGCGCATTGGCGGGCCTGACGATCGGACTGCTGGTGCTCAAGAACTTCGAGCAGAGGCTCCACGAGCAGCTGCTCTGGTGGGTGGCGCTCGGCGTCTACGCGGCCTGCACCATCTTCGCGATCATGTACAACCTGATGCACCCGGACTATCCATGACGCGAGGTCAGCTTCGCGTACGGGCAACCGCGAACCACGTAACGCGAAGCTGAACAGCATTCAACGAAAAAAAAACGGAAGAAGAAGAATTGGATGGGAAAGGAGCGTGCAGCGCCAAAAAAGGAGGAGGGAAGGGAACGATTTTGAAGGCGAATCCCGGTGAATGTTTCGCGGAACAGATGTAAAACGATCGTTAGAGGTGCGCTTGGTCTCTTTTGGAAGGGTTCCTGGAAAATCTGGCGCGAGGGATGAGATGGATCGAAGAAATGGAAGCTAGGGTTCTCTGAGTGGGATGATATCATGACGAACCGATAAGCTGTTCCGCTCGGCCTTGTATCCGCGTAGAGAATGCGCGAAGGGTAAAGAGACACGGGGCGAAATCTTTTTCTCGAGGGGAGGAAGTTGGCTTGTAGCTCCTTTGGTGCATCGGGATCATGCGGGAATTTGCGCAACGCAATGAAGAAAATAACGCAAGTCTGTTATTCCTATTGCAGATGCACGTACAAGGAGCGTTCAAGTTTATTCTTTTTTTTAAAAGCAGTATTGGCTTAAGAGACACTTGGAACACGCAGGCCCACGAAATTTGAAGACACAGGATAGAATCAAACGAGGGAAACTAAACAGGAAGAAATTCATTTGCAACGCGAGATATAATTTCAGACGATTTTTGAGAAAAATTAAAAAGAAGAACAACAAGTTTGTGAATATTAATTGGAAAAAAGAGGAAGCTTTTTAGTTGCCCGTAATGAATGCAAAACTGATCGTGCAAGGCATCCATCAAGCTTATCACTTAATAAGTTACTATTACTAAAGCAACTATCAAAGTTTAAAATGTAACACTTCTACATCGCCGAAGAATAAAGTTCATAACATTTCGATTAAAATGATAGTAAGGATAAAAGAAGAAGGAGTATTAAAAAAGTCTTTACAAAATTCATTCCACTACAGTTTTATCTTTGATCTAACAATCGATTGAGTAGAAACAGCAAGAATTCCGGCGACGCCAGAACCTGGCGGAGGAGTCCCAATTAAGATCGTAAAGATAAGCAACTAATACAAAATGAAAAACGAAAGTGAACGCTAACAATATAACAAGTTGCTTTCGTGTTCCTTGCACGACGGTCGATCACGTTATCGTCTCCCGTTTCGAAAGAGCAAACCGAGGGATGAACTTAAAATAGGAGCCAGCCAAAGAGCGCGAAACAAAGAAGCAAAATAGCACACAACTGGACCGCGTGAATTCGAATCGCAGGGACGGTTCCTTTCCCTCGAGCGCTACCATTTTGTCTATTTCCCCGGTGAGAAACCAAAGATTCGAGATACCTCTGGGAATCCGTTTTTGGGACCCGAAGTCTTTCGAAGCAAGAATGGCGACGCGACGCTGCAGAATTGCGACGAGTCGCGGCGGCTCTTGGCGAAGGGAGAGCGAAGGAAGGCGGCAAAGAAAGGTCTTTCTATTACGAGAGGAATCAGTCAAGAGAAGAAAAAGATACGATTCTTCTTCGCGGCGCTTTTCCTCGTTCATCGGCCGCTCCGGTGGCACAAAGAAACCAAAGAATCGTATGGAGCGAAGTCCTTTCTCCTGTTTTGGGCTTGACTTTTCGAAGGTGGGCGGATGAGGAAAAACGGCGATAGAGGCAAGACGGTCCGGTGCTCCTTTGCAGCATCGGGAACTGAAAGTATGTAGATACAAGGGAAAAGAGAAATGTGTAAGGATATCGATCGCCTCTAGCCGCGAGGCGCTTCGACGAGAAGGAACATCGAAAGAAGATTTCGTCGCGTGGATGATTAGTTCCTGAAGGGAGCGCGGGGATGAGACAGTCGTCTGCAATTGGACAAAGAAATACTCCACTCGTCACCGCGGTTCATTCCGCCTGTCCAACAACATCTCATTATGCTTGTAAATGCGACAGCAAATGCCTCTCGATGGTCGTTTCGCTAGACGTATATAAGTGTACCAAGCAATGATGAGGTCTCTAATGAGTACACAGACGATGGGAAACTAGAGAAGTCGTTTAGCAAACCTGGAATTCAGTCAATCTATTCTACTTTACACCGAGTTAGAGCTATGAGAAGGAGAGGGTATTACCACCTTTGCGCATGTGCGCTGGAGACCTCTTTACTGCTAGCTGCACTTATGGATTAGGATAACCGAACGATCAGGTAACGATTATTCGAGACGAGGAACGATTCGAAACGCAGCGTCGAGGAAGCCTAGAGTTTAAATGCAGATTCTGAGCGCTGCCTTCAGGAATCTCCTGGGCATTTACGTAATCAGCACGAGACGCAGCGTTCGTCACACGAGATACTTTCGCGGGCGAACTGCACCGATCCAACGATCGTCTCCCGTTATTAGCACGGATCACTCGCGCTTACCATCGCCGTGTCGCGGATATTCTCGACGGCGGTTACAGGCCCGCGCCTAACTCGTATACCACTTAACCTGTAAATAATACTGTACATAGTTGAGATAACGGACGCGCGCGTGTGTCTGTATGTGTGTATGCGCGCGTGAGTATGCGAGTGTGTGAATGATTGAACGACGAGCAGCGAGCAGCGTGTAACGGAATATCGGGTGAACGCCAAGGTAACAAGCTGGTGGGACAACCCACGCGATCTAGTCGGATAATTGCGAGAGATTGTCGTGCGTGAAGGAAGAAGCAGATTATTTTCAATGAGACATTTCACGGATTTGCACGGCTTTCCTTCACCCGCGAAACCGTATCGACGCCTCGGACCGACGGGAGCCGATTCGTACGAGTCCCCGAAATCTGAAGCGTCGGCTACGATGGCAGTGCAAGGCCAAGGTGCGATGGACCGTGTAAGGTAAGGCGATTAGGACGCCCGAACGTGTTACGTGGGGCGCCCGTCCGCAGAATTCCTCTTGCATTACACTTTGCGTCGCATGTTGCGTTACACCCGTCTGCACCCAGCCTAATGCGTAGCGGACAGTTGTAAGAAACGTCGAAGGCGGGAACGAAGACGTTCGTGCGAGTTATTGTTCAGTTTCCGAGGTATGAGAGACGCGCGCGGTGTCGTTCGTGCGATCCTTCGCGGGACACGTTGATTCGGAATCCCTGATTTATCATTTGTGCCGCGTCCCGCGCGGGAGCGTTCCGGTATGCTTGCAGAGTGGTTGCGTTTCGGTGGGACGAGCCGGTGGCCGGCACTGCCGCCTGGACTAGACGCGCGCGCCATCTTTCTCCCGATATTTCTTAACTTATTTGCGATCTTTATTCTTTGTCGCCGTTACCTCCAGCGACGCCAGTGTAAAGCTTATTTCTATTTATTGATCATCTTCCCTTCGATAAGCGTGCCGTCGGCGATTTCGCGAGCTCGATTTCCTGTAGTCTACTCCACTCGGCGATTCCGTCTTCTGTTTCTTTCCTTTCGCTTTGCATATGAACCGACGCTTCGCGCCCTGAGGAAAAAGTCTTCGATCGATTGTCACGTTCCAATTTATTCCGAGCTGAAGATTCCAGAATTTGCATTTGCATATTGTTTTCATCACTTGATTTCTGAACGAATCTGCAGTGGTGGTTGAAAGAAAGTTTAAGAGGCAAGCGAAAACAAAAGTGCTATAATTTGAGGAAAGGGAACTGCATTTATATTTATTTGTGTAATACCAATATACCGAGTGAAGCCTCAGTATTAATTATTTATACACACGCGTAACAATATTCGAAACTTTCTTTTAGCTACCATTGTCGAATATTTTGCTTTCGATCGCGTGGTCAGTTGCCGATCACGGATTCTTTTAATCTCCTTCCGTTTATCATTCATCCGCATTATATTCTACGTTCAACGAAACATCTCATGGGATGGCTTGGAAGAATAGACATCTCGTTCGCTGTTTCCCGTGGGCGCAAAGTTTTCGTCGGTTCGCGAAGGATAGTCGTCTTTTCGACTTTCGCGGGACAGGGGCAGCGCCGCGCGCTCAACTTAGGGGTAAAAGGAATGAAGATAGAAGGGAAAGGAAATTTTCACCAAAGAGTCGAAGGCGAAAAGGCGAGCGTGTTCAAACCGAGAGTGATTAACGATGCTAGTCAATTAGTAGTGGCAAGGGGCAGCTAAAACATTAAGACATTGCCGAAGAACAGTTGTTTTCTATTTTTTTTTCGTTTTAAGAAGCGAGTAGCGGCTCGCAAAGTTCGCTCGAGAATAACAGATCGATTCGGTCTATCGTCCTGAAATCTCTGACACGTTCCAAAGAATCGAGCGCGCGCCGCCGCGTAGTTACTACTCGAGGCAGCTTCCGGCTACATTGCGGTTGCAAGTAATTTTCGACATTCTCCTGGCTCGGCCTGTCACGTCCAGCCACTTAATCGACAGTCAAAACGATAATCATCGTCGACCATATCTCAACCGTGTTTTTCCTTCTGTTACATCTGGCGCACATTTGTGGGCAATTAGAACATCCAGGGACCATCAAGTGCATGAAATTGATCAGAGTAACAGCAGAAATCAACATTTATTCATATTTACCATCGTTTCTGGTCGTTGGACTAAAATGTCTTTATGCGCTATACTGAATAGTCATAGTTGCAGTCTAAAGATACCAAATTCGCGATTTCCAATTATTCCAAACGGCCTGTCAAAGTCCAAAACGTTAATTTGCGTGGGGTTTCGTTTTGTTATCGAAACTAACGTATTAGTTCAAATCGTATGAATATCCGCAACGTAACCAATTAATTGGCCCATTTAATTAAATGGCGCATTGGCTTTTGTTTCTCTTTTCCTTTCGAATCCGACTGATCTGATCAATCCTGATGAAAAACTAGCTGTTCCCGGAATAAAAAATACGGTTGAACTGTCGACGTTGACTGAGCTCGATAGGAACGTAAAGACTATATGCTACAGGTGTATCGAGCAGTAGTGAGACCTCCAGTGCGCCTGCTCGAACAGAGTTCGGTAACCAAGCCACCCAACTTCACTATTGCTTGGCACACCTATAACGTATAAACCGAATTGCGAGGGCGAACCAGATGAGAATGATGAAGCTTTTGGTTGCCAATCGCCGATTGTCCGCAGACTGCCGACCAAAAGATCTGCCAAAAAGAAGAGAGAACATGCCGTTCGACAAACTGCCCAAAAGGGACCGAATCGCTAAGCCTCCCAATCGGAAATCATAGCCCAGTAAGCGCTTCTTCGAATTTAAACCGTGTCTACTGCGCGCGTGATCGTATTGTTAGTCCTCCGCAGCTCATTTCGTGTTAATTTATTTATGAGAAGCGTGTCCACTTATCGTTACCGCGAGAGCAGTGTAAAAGTTACGGTGTAGCAAAGTTAATCTAGAAGCATAATTTAATAGAGCCGACGAAGGGTTTATTGTAAGTCACTAATAAGTTATTCGTTAAATTATTTATAGGTTAAACAATGTGGACCCTCGTCCACGTCGAAGGAGCTCGAGTGTCGCCGACGTATACGTGTCGTTTCCTTTTTCAATTCATTTCTGCGATTGAGAAGCGCGGCCTCGACAGATGTACATACTTCCTTCCCGCCTTTTATTTATTTCTCGTTTAATCATCGACGCTCGGACAGAGCTGAAATTCGTTTAAAGCGCCTGAATTATTAGCACAGACACTGTGTCTGGGGTGCAGATCCACGCAACGGCGGCTACGTTCCAGTTCCCTTCCGGACACTCGAGCGACTTCGAGCCGCGTAGCTCGCAATTTTTTTATCAGCGCTACGCGCCGAGACCACGGCTACTCTTTCTTTCCCGATTCCTGCGATCGTCACGGGCATTTCTTTCTATTTATGTTTTTTAATCGACGTGTCTCGACACACTTCGATCGCGCCCCTCGCGGCGAGGGCGCTTCCGTCAAGCTTGTAATCGAGAAAGGGAAAGGGTTGGGGGAGCAACGGCGCGCTCCTTGTAGAAATTAAACGGGGACGTCGGAATTCGAATTTCACGGTCGACTTTTAAAACGATGGTCCGGCGAACAACGAATCGATTGTACCTTCTGCGAGCGACGTTCACTATTTTTCTAACGCTGTTTTCAACGAAATTTTAATGGAACGTCTGGGAGATGCGGGGTCCTTTATGTTCTCGGTCGTATAAAAGTATTAAGACGCCAATACGATGGTCGATCGCCGATCGATGTTTAATTATTGACCAACGAAAGTTGATACCTCGTGACGTTGTTACAGTGGCGTGGACACAGCTTCACATGGAAACGTACAAATATGTCAGCTTAAGAGCGTTTCCCCGGTGTAGTCCTCTTCATTTGGTATGAAAAATTCAGCGCAAAAGTCGATGTCCATCACGCGTTTCAACGTCACGATGTAGAGGAGTTTCAGACTGGCGGAATCGATTAGCAAGTGTGCGTCGTTGCTCGTAAGGGTGAACGACACGAACGATTATTTTGAAGGCGATTGAGATCGGAATGTACTTCCACCGCAGGGATCTTTTAATAGGAACTTTTGTTGTTCGCTCGCAATTTTTCATAGCTATCAGCAAGTCGATCGACGAGCAAGTATCCGGCTCGCTTGACTGCTAGCAGCGTGGGAGGAATGTTTCCTTGAATTTAGTAGCTTAATGCGGGGATTGATTGAATTCACGACTGGACCACATTTTTTCCATTCATCTACTCAGGCAAGGGCAGGTTCCTCGCGAGTTTAAATCGACCGTAACGTAGTCGTAATTTTTTTTTAATTAACAAGGGGAGTGCACCCGGGTTCGAGTGACCGATTTTGTTGAAACTACGCGTGTAGGTTAGCGAGCGGCGTGTACAATATGATATAGCAAAGTAATAGAACGCACTGCTGTGAGATTTGGCAGGAAATAGTGTTGAAAATGTCGCCTTTTTCAGACCACCGATACATGTAAAGTGTAATTGAATTGCCCTGCGATAATAACCCATGTAGTAATTCTAAGTATTACTCATTATTCCTGTGATGAGTTAATTGTCATCGTTTTTGCGTACATATTTACATACAGGATCTGGGAAAGTGGGAATTCTGAACTCGACTTACGACATTTGTAGTAGTGCGTTCTGTGCTTTTAACGTGTTCTGCACAGTGTGAACGAACTGCGCGCGGAACTTTCGCCGAATCAGTCACCTAAACCTCGCGCATTCCTCTTGCGAGAGAAAAGACAGATTAAGCGAATCTCCCTCCGAAGAAATGCGAATAGACGGAATACCAGAGTTTCCTGCGAAGGGAAATTAAATGGGGATTCTCGGGGATGGATTCGCCGCGATAAAAATAAGAAGTTCATTTGGTAAATTCGATGGATATCTTTCTCTAGTTATTTATTTATTTATACTATTCACCGTCAGTCATAAATGTTCACAAGCCAAAGAGGCGGAGCTAGTAAACAGAGGAGAATGAACGAGAGCAAGGGAAACGGGAACCGTTTCTTTCCAAGCGATTAATGATATTATCGTTGCCCGTAGTTGTTACTTATTATTATCTACCTACGCAAATAAATTATTCTTATTGTATCGTCATCGTTCATCGACCTACGCCACTGTCATTCTTCGTCGAGCATCTTTGTTGATTAGTTCTCTCATTACATTCGTTCATTGAATAATTTCCATTAAGGGGTATGCGTTTAATATGTTGGAACACGCACGATTCGTCATATGTGACAGACGAAGGGTCTTTTTGTAAATTGTATAAAACGTAGGAAGAGTTGTAAAAGGAACGCGAGAAATGTGCGAAAATAAAATTTTTGTGAAGAATCAACGGCCTAACTGTCTTTATATCTGATCCATTTATACTTTTTATTTGCGCATTGACTACTTAGGAGGGATTTAAAACGTCGAAACAGGATATTCGACTGCGAATATCGCTATGGTAAGTGTGTCGAACGTAGGTTAATCATATTTTTATATTTAATACTACTTAATTTTTAAAGGAATGCTCTGTAAGGCTTGCTGAATTCGTTTCGATATCTGCTAATTACTTGAAACGATTTTAAATAAAGAATGTCGCAGAAATTTTTAAGTTATACCACACGCAGATTGCTTAAATATTACAAATGTAATATTTAAAAAAATATAAATGTGGAAACATAGTTGATGGTATATCTATATATATATATATTTAATTTTTTCTTTTCACGCGATGATAAATTACAGAGAAGTATGGCTTTAATTGAAGAAATGGAAAATAATATCCTATGATCGATACTTTTTTTACAAGCTTGCCAATTTTCCATTAAATGCACATAAGGCCGGTATTCATAATAATCGCTACTTATTCTGAAGCAAATGGTTAAGCATTTGTATTGTATTGAATATTGTGAGAATTGTATTGTATATTGTGTTTTTTCCTGTTAAACAGGATGGCGCGTTTCAAGCTTATCTCCGCTTATTGGCCGATTTCTTCACCTTCAATAATCTTTCAGTTAGAGTTATGTTCTCCACATAACTGCCAAATGATAGAGCATCCACAATTGGTCGAAGAGTGCCACACATGATAGCATCTAATTGGTCGTTCACTGGCCGGGACTTTAGTCGGAGGTGAAGAAATCGGGCATAAATTGCCCAACGGAACTATAGTCGTATACATCTATCTTTTTCCTCTCTCTCTCTCTCTCTCTCTCTCTCTCTCTCTCTCTCTCTCTCTCTCTCCCTCTCTCCCTCTCCCTCTCTCCCTCTCTCCCTCTCTCCCTCTCTCCCTCTCTCCCTCTCTCCCTCTCTCCCTCTCTCCCTCTCTCCCTCTCTCCCTCTCTCCCTCTCTCCCTCTCTCCCTCTCTCCCTCTCTCGGGTCCTAGCAGCAGCGACGCACCGGGAGAGAGAGGTGGTGGTGGTCTCCCATCTTTCCCCAGTACCCGCCCCGTGATGCTTAACTTCGGTGATCAAACGAGAACCGGTGTTTTCCATAACGGCTACGGCCGCTGGTTTTGCTTAAGAATAAGTAGCGACTATGAATACCGGCCATAGTCTCTTTTAACGTATTTTCTGGTACGGATTTCTAAATAGATAACAATCAGCGAAGTTAATATTTTGGGAGTTCGTGTCTTGTGAACTGAAATACCGACTTCGTGAGAAATCAGAGGTTTTGCCGCGCATTTAATATTTAAGAACAGCAATTCTGGGAACTAATACGACACAATTGCCGCAGTCGGTAAAGTTACTATAGGTAAAAACAATAACGATGCCGTTCACAGTGTAAATTGGCTTGGTTCCCGCGCTCACTTGTCACTTTTACTACGTAATTCGCAGTATGGATCCAGATTGATTCCATTTGCGTTTTTCGTAGCAATTTTCACCATCTTTAGTTACAATTCTAAGCGCTAGTAGGATTGTGATTGAATTCCTACTCTGAGTTGATAACGTTACATGCAACACGGAAATGGTAAGAGAACTTGCGAGCCCCCGAGCGTGTGACCACAAACGAGTTATATTATTGACGAAGTATAGGATAAACATATCACCACGGACCAGGTATAGGATAGACCTATCACGCAATGTAATTTGGTGCCACACACTTCGGGGAAGGGGGTGGTCGCGAGCCCCCTTACTATTTTCGTGTCACACCCAACGTTATCGATTCAGAGTGGAATTCGAACGCAATCCTACAAGCGGTTAGAATTGAAACTAAATATTAAGAAAATTGTTACGAAAAATGAAAACGTGCGGACTTAGGTAGTTACGAATTTGTTTAAAAAGTATAGTACGTTTATAACTAAGTAGGAATACCTCGTCAAGGAGTTGAAACTTGGTATATTTGAGTAAGGTGTTGAAGAAGAGAGGACTCTGAAAATTTTCAAATTCCCGTTCCAGTATTTCGCTGAACTTAACACTATACCACAGACGAGGTATAGGATAGACCTATCACCGTATGGATGTTCGTGTCGCCACCCAAACTGTGTTACCGACCCATTACTCGAGGACTGAGTAGTGGCATCTGTTCATGAGCAGCGTCAAACTCAGCAACTACTCTGAAATGTGTTGAAATGCATGAAAACTGTGTACGTGCATGGATACGTGTGACTTGTTTGAAGGCAGGCTTTTGCTACGCTATGCTTTGGCTCGGCTTGTCAACGACTCACGCTGATTTCTCTCCGAAAATCCATTTCGGGGATCAAGACACTATAGCGCTCAAAAATGGTATTTCTTCAAAGCCCGTGTAAGTTATAAATTGCAAGATGACATTTTGTTTATTAATACTTTGCGTGTAGTAGAACCCTTTCACGTATCGTACATCGAAAAGAATTAAAAATTCACGCAGTTACTGACATTTCCATAAGTTTTTAATGCATTGTTTAATTATTCTAGTGAAGTAATAATAACAGGTTTCTATTTGCCCCGAGTATTAGTTTACCGCCGACATTGAAATTTACAATAAAATCTAATTCTTAAAAGCCTCGCAGAAAGTTGCATGATGCATGAGTGTCGTGGAGTGCATGGATGCAACTGCAAATCGCGTTATTTTTGAAACCCGCTTTGCGAAATAAGATTTTGTCTAGCCCTGAGAAATTCATCGGTTCAGTGTTCAGTGAAGTGTGTGCATGTCATAGTGCATATTATTTCACGATTTCTCAATTCGAGCATCAATTTCATCGATTTCTGGACAATGTGGGAGGCACACGCTTTTAACAGGATTCCACTGAGATATAATCATTACCTAGAAGACTTTTTTAGAAACTGACTACTTCGTCGATGTTAGTAACTAAGGGGAAGAAACAAGTATGTCACTCATATTTCTCCAAATATTCCTCCAACTATTCATTTACACTAAGTTCAACTAAAATGTATTTATACATTATAAATAATACTGTGTGATATGTATAAGCATTAACATTCATTTATCGAACGATTAAACATTGAGAATAAAAGAGAATTCATTCGGCGTAGAAAATCATTTGCAAATCCAAGGCCAAATGTTACTAATTGCTTAATATCTCGAGTTGTATCGATCATAGTTAATAATAATTTATAATGGCCGGTTAGTGCAAATGTTGTTAACATTATTTGTCATAGCAATAGCCACTGGAATGGATATTTTAGCAGAAAATCCATTTTTGGCGAAGAATTCGTTGGATTTCGCAATTATAATCAACCGTCGACCTTGTTTTGATCGGGGGACATGGTTTCCCGAAGTGTATATAGGGAGCTCACGGAACTCCATGTACTCAGTCGTCGTCGGTCCTCCGGGCCTGGAGGACCTCCAGGGACCCTGGAGCTGGCGAGCCTACTGGACCTACTGGACCTACTGGACCTACTGGACTTCCTGGACTTCCTGGACTTCCTGGACTTCCTGGTCAGAGTTTCAGCGCTGGTCCTTCCTGCACCCCCTCGCCCCCTGGAATGGAGTTCCCGAGCCACCTGAACTTCCCGGGGACCTGGTCAGGGTTCCAACCCTTGGTCCTTCACCCCCTCGGCCCCCTGACCTAGGTTAGCTTATTCGGTTGGTGCCGATGAAATTTTCGGGTTCGTTAGAAGCCATTCAAAATGTTATTATTCTGCCAAGGCCAAAACCGATTTCTTTTCATTTTTATCTGATTTATTCGATTGTTTTTCATCATCTGTCCTATTTCATACATTTCTTCGTGGATTTTTGCATGAGTCGTTTTATTTCGTGTATTTCTTCGATGGGGTTAAATGATTTAATTTATTCGATGCATTTCTTCGATGCGTTTACATGATTCATTTTTTTTTGCATTTCTTCGATGGTTTTACATGATTTATTTTACATGATGCATTTCTTCGACGGGTTTACATGATATATTTTATTTGATGCATTTCTTCGATGATTTTGCATGATTTATTTTATTTGATGCATTCCTTTGATGGTTTTGAATGATTTGTTCCCTCTCGTGCATCTCGTCGATGAATTTATATTTCCTGCTCTTCTTCATGTAGGTATCTCTACGATGGTTCTGCATGCTCGTGCGTGCTCTTCTGACAATTTCAAATCATGTCGATCGGCACCAACCGAATAAGTACGTTCTTAGTTTTCTCTGAAGTCCACCATACTATTACTAACATAATGTAGTTGATTGTTTCAGCATTTCAGATCCACGCTCTCGCGGGAAGGAGGTTAATAAAATAATATATTTAAAAGAAAATAGTGAAAAGTGATAGTGAACAGTGGTAGTGAATGAAGACATCTAAGGAAGCCTAGGTTAATTTATTATAGCATGAAGTATTTAAGGCCCCATGTAAAATTGCCAAGTAGTCACTGAATCATTAGCTTTGTTGCTCTTTTATTGGCTCCTCATCTCCGATGAGGAGGTCGCCGCTACTTCCGTTCACGGAAGCAAGCGACTGGGCATGGAATCGGTATGGGTGGATCAGTTTCATCCCCTGGTGTTCTTGTCGAAAGGGAAAAGTTTCGGGCGTAGGGGGTGTACCTTTTGGTATGCTGCCTGCATAAGTCACCCGGTCCGATTTCCAGTCTCCTCGTTAGTCGGCTTGAGTCAGGTCACACCTAGTGTTGCTCCTGACGAGTCGCTGGGTGCAGAGGAATCGTTTGGGAGACGCCGAGCGCTTTTCTCTTTCGACTCGGACAGCAGGGTGGTAGGAACTGCGCCATCCAATACTCCTTTCATGTTCACCCGTAGTCTTTCCTTCTTTGCTGAATTTATTTTCATCGTGTGATTGCTTGACAGTTCCCTATATTCGATATCTAAACCGAAGGGATCGATGGAAATTTGTTTCCATCCATCTCTTTGGTTTAGTAGGCTAAGATTTTCATGTAAAATTGCCAAGTAGTCACAGAATTTTATTACCTTTGTTGCTCGTTTGCTGACTCCTTATATCTGATGAGGAGATCGCCGCTGCTTCCGTTTGCGGAAGCAAGTGAGTCAGCATGGAATTGGTATGGGTGGATCAGTTTCATCCCCTGGTGTTCTTGTCGAAAGGGAAAAGTTTCGGGCGTAGGGGGTGTACCTTTTGGTATACTGCCTGCGTAAGTCACCCGGTCCGATTCCCAGTCTCCTTGTTAGTCGGCTTGAGTCAGGTCACACCTAGTGTGCTCCTGACGAGTCGCTGGGTGCAGAGGAATCGTTTGGGAGACGCCGAGCGCTTTTCCTTTTCGACTCGGATAGCAGGGTGGTAGGAACTGCGCCATCCACTACTACTTTCATGTTCACCCGTAGTCATTCCTTCTTTGCTGAATTTATTTTAATCGTGTGATTGCTTGGCAGTTCCCTAAATTCGATATCTAAACCGAAGGGATCGATGGAACTTTGATTCCATCCATCTCTTTGGTTTAGTAGGCTAAAGGATTCATGTACAGGGAGATCGATGGAACTTTGATTCCATCTATCACTCTACGGGTCTCAAAACGCAGCAACCTCCTCGCGGTGAGACCTGGTAATCGGTGAAAACCGAGCCGATAGCTGCGATTGTCAAATATTCTAATTAGATATAAGAATTTCTTTAACTTGCAATACTATGGTAGAATGTAAGAATAAAATATGTAAATTGAAATATTTGTTCGTTTGTTTCTACCGGCCTCCAGAACACGAGTATAGTGTTAAGTTAGAAGGATAAGTGCATGTTGGAATATTTCATCGAAATAATTTTTAAAGTCCTCTCTGCTTCAGCACCTTATTGAAATATATTCCTTGGCGAGGTATTCCACGTTACATCATGAAAGCTTGTCTTCCGAAAATAATGTTATTGTTTATATAAATTTTTATATTCAATAAATTTGTTTTGCGTTAAGTAAACTGGAATAGAACAGCAAGGTTAAAAGGCGTATGTGTTCTTGTTTTGTTGTGATCCTTCTTTCTCTGTCGTTGCCCGGAATACGTTTATAAAACGATCTTTAAATTGTTACTCTAATAGAATCATTTGTAATTCGCGGGTTTCAAATGATCTAAGTTTTACCCATATTGAATTCTGATTTCTACCACGCGTAGCGTTACAATCTTATTTTAGACTGAATCGATAACTATGGGTGTGACATAAAAATGGAAAGGGGGCTCGCGAGCCCCCCCGAGCGTGTGACACAAAATTACATTGCGTGATTGGTCTATCCTATACCTCGTCTGTGGTTTTACACGTGCTGAATTCTAATTCCTACCACGCGTAGCGTTACAATCTGTTTCGAGACTTCACCGGTAACGTTGCATGCGACACTAAACTGGTATGGTATACCCAAACCGGTGACAGAAAAATTGCATTGGTTGATAGGTCTATCCTATACCTCGTATGTGACTACACTCGTATTCTGTGGTCGAGTAGGAATATTGGAACAGGACTTGATAATTTCACATATAAGTACCTATTTTTATTTCATATAGAAGTTACAAACATTTCAAGTTACATTTCTTCTCACATTCTACCAAAGTATTGCAAGTTAAAGAATCTAATTAGAATATCCTATATTTCGTCGAGTGCACCTTATGGGACTTCGAGTCACCATCCAAACTGTGTTACCGACCCATAATTTGAAGACTGAATTTAGCGGCCTCTGCTCATAAACAGCGTTCAACTCAGGAACTACTCTGAAATGGGTTAAAATGCTGAAAAGTGTATGTGCTTGCTTACGTGTGACTTGTTTAGAATGAGAATTTTACATAAAGGGCAGGCTTTCGCTACTCTGCGCGTTTGTCAACGACTTACGCAAGTTGATATCTAATCGGGCCTAAGAGATTTGGAGGATTCTGTGAAAATATATTTCACTCCTTTTCACCCCTTTAGGGGTTGGTTAGGGAAAAATCCTAAATTTGGTTTTTAGGCATTTGTGTGGGTAATCTTTGCAAGTAAGAACCAAGTTGATATAGTTGCCTAAGAGATATTAGGGAGTGCGAGAAAATACATTTTACCCCTTTTCATCCCCTTGGGGATGGAATTTCCAAAAATCTTTCCGTAGTGGGTGCCTACGTCATCAAAACCATATACCTTCCAAATTTCACGTTCCTAGGCTAAACGGTTTGAACGCTTTTCCCCTTCGACTCGGACAGCAGGGTGGTAGGAGCTGCGTCATCCAAGACTCGTTTCAATGCTTACTCCTCGTCTTTCCTTTTTTCCTAAATTTCTTTTTTTAATCGAGCGATTGCTTGACAGTTCCCTAGATTCTATACCTAAACTGAAGAGATCGATGGAACTTTGTTTCCATCCATCGCTTTCGTTTGGTAGGCTAACGTTTTCATGTACAGGGAAGATCCGTGGAACTTTGATGTTACGAATTCTGATGAGCCGATGGCTACGATTATCAAATATTCTAGTTGGATATTGGAATTTTTTTAACTTGCAATACTTTGGTAGAATGTAAGAATAATATTGTAACTTGAAATGTTGTTTGATTGTTCCTACCCGACCGCAGAATACAAGTATAGTGTTAAGAATATTTCAGCGAGATACTGGAATTTATGGGTTTTTGACAACTGTTAAAGTCCTCTCTGCTTCAGCACGTTATTGAAATATACCAACTTGCAATTCCTTACTAAGGTATTCCACGTTACTTCATCAAAGCATGTTGTTTATATAAATTTTTGTGTTAAATAAATTTGTTTTGCGTTAAATAAAACCGAGTAAGACAGCAGGGTTAAAAGACGTATGTGTTTTTGTTTTGTTGTGACCCTTCTTGCTTTGTCGTTGAACGGAATACGTTTATAAAATGATCATTAAATTGAATTAAATTCGAATGACCCAGTTTTACCCGTGTTGAATTCTAATTCCTACTACGCATAGCGTTACAATCTGTGTCGAGACTTCAATATTAACGTTGCATGCGACGCTAAATTGATAGTAGGGTTCTAGAACCCCACAAACCGGTGACGAAACAATGCATTGGGTGATAGGTCTATCCTATACAAGGGAGCGTTGTGCATTAGTGTTATACTCATCTCCGGTCGTTCTGCTACGCCAACGCTTCTTTACGGCGTACCGCGGTGAGATGGGTGACCGCTTTTCTGAGCCGGTGTTTTTCGCACCATCGCCACGCGGTTTCCCCCACCACCTCTCACTCCTTTCCTTTCTACATCAGGTTTATCCCCTCCTCTTTCCCCTCGCACATGGGTGAGTAAGGGCTGTTTTTTTCCGAGTTTGCCACTTTCAATATAAAATTACCCTCTGCGTCCACTGACACCGCTTTCCTGCCTATACGAGGAAGGTGATCGAGCGCAGAGGTAGAAAAATTGACAGGATTCCACATGGTTAATCTCCTAAATGACTGAGATTACACTGATACCTAAGCCTTGTCAGACAACTTTTTTTACTAGTGCCGATGGCCGTGATGGAAAGACCGGTTCTTATTCGAACACCGAAACGGCGTAGTGGGGAAGGGATGGGTGATCGGACCATTTTTCTCCTGCTGGGCCGCTGCTGCTGGGACCCCCGCCCGGGGGGTCATCTTTCGGTCAGGGAAGCCTTGCGAGACCGAGGGAAGGTTCTGTCGAACCTCTTGTCGAGCGCCGGGGGTTCGAGCCCTCCTGGCCCATAGCAGCAGCAGCAGCGGTCTATTGCGCCACCCCACATAGCTAGGAAAGGGTTCAGTCGGAGGGGGTGAATGTTACCACCTCTTTCTGGATGGAGAAGGGGGGTTGGCGAACGCATCGTTCTGTTTGGAAACTCACCCAAGTCCTTCCCGCCGTTGCGCGGACCTCTTCGGTTAGAAGGTCACCAAGGTGGTTTTAATAATGGGTGCAAACACGTAAAAAAAAAGAAGTCTAGCCTATACCTCGTCTGTGCTTAATAGACGATAGTCACCCCTCTGATGGTATATTGGAGAGCGCCCTCAAAATCAATAAATTGACTTATCCGACTGTTGGTAACGTCTCAACGTAGAAAGTCCCAAGTTTTCTAACTTACTTTACATTACCATTATAAGGAACATGTGAAAAGGAAGAAATATGTAATAGTTTATTTAACACTCGTCTGATGGATGCAGTGTCCATTTAGTCCCAACCGAAAATACTTACGTTACTCATTAGCTATTAGTATCACTGCTACAAGAAAGGGGGAATTTTAGATAATAACAAAATGGAAGCTTAATATAAAAGTCTATTCTGAGAATGATTTGATCGAATTTGTGTTATGGGTCAAAAAGCACCCCGTATCCGCCTATCTAAGGATTAACGAAACGTTTATTCGATTAACTCTGTTGCTGGTGTACAAAATTGGTCAGAAGGTGGACCAAAAATATACTGAGTCGAATTTTGAATTAAAATAAGAACTAGTAAGAACTGAAACTGGTAATAGATTGCCTCTAATTTGGTACTGAATTTGTAATGCATCCAAATTGGACTAGAATGAGTGAATTTGGACGAATTTGAACTCTGCTCGAATAATCTTTGCAGAGGGTTATTACCGTCTTTTGTAGCAGAAATGAAGGTGATAAAGGGCGCTATAGTTTAAAAATTGTTTTTCAGTATGTGAATCAAAAGCATTTCAAACAAAAAAGATTTTCAAACAAAAGTTTAATGGTCCAATAAGCGCTGCAAACCTGCGTTAACAAAATTTTGAAAAGAGTCTAAAAAAAATACCTGACGAAAACAACTTTGTTTCAAAATTTCGTTAGCGCAAGTTTGCAGCGCTCATTGTACAATTAAACTTTTGTTTGAAATTCTTTTTTCTGTCTCTTGTACTTTAGAAGTTATACGCGAAAAAGTGGGGGTGCCCATTTAACTTCCAGGTTAATTTTCACACCCTTCAAGGGTGATGGGGCAGGAATGAAACATACCGTTGTTCTTGTTTCGAGTCACTCTATATACCCACAAAGTTCCGTTCCAATCGGTGAGTGCGGGTTCGTACTGTTCCCTCATCAGCTTATTTGCACAAAACGTTTTATTGCCAAAGTACAGTCAGTCAGAGAAGTCTATATACACCAATTTGTCACAAAATATATGATAAGAATTACCGAAACTGACTTACTTTTGTAAAATATATATATATAATACAATGCATAGTACACTCAAGAAACTCAGTCTTTTCAAGGTTCAGATTCAAATGCGTGTTATGATTATCACAATTTATCGGTTCGCTTATTCGAGGGTACCTACCCGAAGACTAAAATTCCTAACGACTTCTTTCGCGGATGTCGAAAGTATAGAATATTTCCATCGATCGATTCGCAGCCTCATTAATCTTTCCGATACCGATAACGTCGTTATTTCCTCTCCGGCGCGTCAGCAGTCTGCATTTTCGCGTTCGCGAGCAAACCTTGGAATGGATTTATTGTTGAAAGGTCGCTTAATACATCCGATACGAAATTAAAACGTAGGAAAGTGGCGCAGTCGCGGAACCTTCGATCGTTCAGCACTCTTTATTTTCCCGACGACCGCATTCGACTCCGTGACGCGTCAAACCTGGCGATATCTCATCAAAGCTACACGTCAAAGCGGTCGATCGACCAGCCACGCTCGCGGAATGACGGATCCCGTGTCTTTGAGTCGCTTTCCTCACGCGGCATCGCGATATTTCTACACGAAACGCTGACTTTATCGCCTTCGATCGTATGCTGTCCAAACGTTTGCAGTAAAATTTATCTGCAAAGCTGTCCGTTTGAAGAATACAGCCGCGTTGAAATGTACAAATTGCTTCAACACTTGCTAATTGCAGTAAGCATGTCCGTGTGCATATAAAGAGAGACGGAGCAGTTTTCATTTCAGTAAATCAAATTATTTCATGTCCGGAGCGACTTTAGCACGAACAGTTTGACGAGGGAAGTGAAGGGGATGCACTGAGAGTAAGCGAGGTAGAATTACAAGCAATTACGTTTTGCTTGGCCTGCGGCAGTCGAGGGCGATAAGTAAAACACGCGTGGTGAACTCACTAATGAAAATTTGAATTTTTATGTCCTGCGTCAGATATTCATGACAGTATGGCCAAGAAATTTTCGAGGTACTCCTGGTGGAAATGAGTCTAAACATAACCACGTTTGGGCTATATTTAATTATACGTGATTTGAAACACCCCTCTACAAATTAATAGCATTATTAAAACATAATTAAAGGTGGTCCACATGAGGTCACTTTGGACTTATACTTATCGAGAATACATCTACAGTCCATTAGTAATGTAGTGTAATGAAAAATAAAAATTTTCATTCGTAGAAGACTCATTCCGCACATAAATCTTAATCTTCTTAGCTGTCAACAGCTGAGTGCACCTGGCCGACTGTCGCTTGCGAGAAATAGGCCGAAAAAAGGTGGTAGTGAGAGTCCAGATTTTATATAAAGAAGGAGGGAAGCGCCTATGGAATGAGTGATCGTTGTATTTAGTGTTCAGTTTTCACCTGTAATTGTAATTCGTAGGTACAGTTAATTAACACGCGCCTCTAGCAAAGGCTTCTGATTAACGATACAAATTTCACAAAAGATACGAATTTCTATTCGATATTTCTACAAACGAGAAAATAGTTTATAGTCACCATCTATACTTTGCAGGCTACTTTAATCCCTCCAATGGCATTGGCGTGTTTTCACGTCGAGGCTATGCTTACACAGAAAACAAGAAGTATTAATCCATACCCTGAACGCGTGTTTGGAAATCTGATACATATCTATTTCTCACATGAAAACACCTGTCAACCATAGGATGTCATTGAAGTCGTCCCGCTGTCAGTTAAAGGGTTAGTCTCCCGAGCCTCGCGTTCTCGAGTGGAAGGCAGATTGGGCAATTAGAAGGCCGAACGTGGAGCTATCGAACGCTTTTCAGACTTAACAGACACGTTCCTAATCCTTCCCGCAGTGTTTCGCCCCCACCACCACACCCTGCGAGCCCACGTCGTCTTTTGAAACACTCTTCGCATTTTCGAGGCTTCCAGCGTAGACCGCGGAACGGAGGGTCGAACTGTAATTCAACCAAAGTTCCCTAATTAATCAGGCTCCCAATTAGTTGAAGTAACGAAGGTCCGATGGTTATAGCGTTCAGCGTGCAGAAGAACGAGGGAGGCAGAGCGAAAGGGATGCAGAGCGAAATAGTTTGAAGGAGAAGAAAAGGAGAGTCGCGAAGGGTGGGCGAGAGGAAAGAGAGAAGGAGGAACATAGGGAATTGGAGAGTGGTACAGTGAGTCACGTCGAAGTCGATCGACAAACGGGTTGCCCGATTTCCCTCGAAA
Source organism: Andrena hattorfiana (assembly GCA_944738655.2). Taxonomy (NCBI): domain Eukaryota; kingdom Metazoa; phylum Arthropoda; class Insecta; order Hymenoptera; family Andrenidae; genus Andrena; species Andrena hattorfiana. Next base: position 11,199,996 of record OX122893.2, on the reverse strand, counting down.
TTACGTTTTGCGTCCCAATTCGACGCGCAACGGGGCGAAAGGGGGCGAACAGGAGAGAAAGCCAGGAGAGACAGACAGTTTCTTCGCATCGATAGGTTCCCTTTAATGCGCGAAATAGTCGCTCAATTGGAAGATCCGGCTTTGCTGATCGTTAAACGCGACTGACTCTCGCGTTTGATGGACACTCCGATCGGCCACAAATGCAGCACGGTACGCGGGTTCTATTTTCTTTCTAAATTGTTCGATAGCAACCGGAAAATTGCTTCTGGCGGTTCCACAATTGTACTAGCAGAAACCAAGTGATTGAGGAAGCTTCTGCAATGTTTGTTGCAGTTGTCAAGGATGGCGATCTTGGAAATTGACAGGGATCATTTTCTTAGCTCTAACTGTTAGGACCTAGCAGCTAACAGAAATGTATGACATGGTCGCAGAATATTGTTACATTTAAACTGCGAAACATTAGCTTCTGAGCAGCGCGTCTCTATTGCAAGTAAAGTACGTCCTGATGGCAGAAATTGAGGTGTATTGCAGATACTGTGGTGGTGTTTTATCCCATCTTCAGTAGCACTCAGAAGTGCCGGGCAAACCAAGATTTTCGAAGGATAGATTAGAGAATCTATATAACAGGTTTCATACACTAGAAGTAGAACTCGAGACTTGATGGAAGTTCCGTATTGGTGCCAATGTCCCGTTCATTCAACGTAAAGGAGGTATCGCTGCAACCCTTTCCAAGCAGAGCGCACTAGCAATAAGGGTGGGAGATCGCGATGCCCTCTGACTCATTGATTGGTGTATCAGTTTTAGTTTAGCCAATCAGAAACCACTTAGTAAGCACTTTGGTTTCTAGCAGTCTAGTTAGCAATGCTAGTATGGGCGAAGTCAGTTAGCAACACGGCGTCAGGTTTTGTTAGACTGAATCAAGACCTCCTAGGATCAAACACCAAATAGTTACAGGCAAAAGTAACGAAACTCGACGTCAGTTCTGGAAGCAATAAATTGTACTTAGTTATTGGGGGTAAAACAATCAGGCACTCAGTTACTTATTCTAATTTAATTGTAAGTGTCGCTAAGAATACAATAAGCTTGAATCAACAGTGAAATTAATTGAACTCACTTGTCTTCTGAGAAATTACGTCGTCGTAATTTCAAATCGGAGAATTAAGATAGGCTCTCACTACGCCTCGCCTCGCCTCGCCTCGGCGCGACTCCGAACCGCGGATTCTTCTTCGAGAATATTTTGAGGCGTAATGTGAGTGGATGGAATGCCACCGCTTTCGGTGACCGCTAAAAGAGGAAGGAAGAGGTTTTCTGAGCAACTGACCAAACGCATGAACCGAGGAAAGCTCAGAAAACTTCAGGTACGGAAAACCCGAGGCGACGTGAGCCTAGATGTGAGTGCGAAAAGAAGTTGCGCCGAGGCGAGGCGAGGCATAGTGAGCCCACCTTTACACAGCAAAAACGTAAGAATTTCTGAAATTCTAAAGCGGATAGAAATACATAGATCGGATGTTTGAGCGAGCATTTCCATCGTTCTTCAACGTAGAATGAATGCCTGAAGAGAGTTCCATCTGTGAGAATATAACCTGTATATTGCATTACGTAATCTTCATCGATTTTGTTACCTAAGAAGATGAATAATTAGCGGTGGAGTTATGACGTGGCCTAGACTATTACTTATAGAAGAGAATTGCGTTTGCGAGTCAGCTTATGCAAGAATATTCATCATTTATAACGGGAGTACCGTTGAAGAATACCGGAAACGGCAAGAATAAGAATAAAGAGGATTTACGAGGATTTACATAAACTGTCTAAATGAGAACAGTACGATGCTGGTATGAATTGAAATGCAACAGAAATATATATTTCGAATTACTTTTACCCTAGAGCCAAGTATGGAAATGGAATTTTGTTCCCATTAGCAGTTAAATCTTCCATACGTTTGTTTTGGTGGCAGTGTTCGTAATTTTTCTACATGGAAACTCATATCACCACCTGAAAATCCCTAATTTTTATACACTTCTTAGTTTGTGGTATTCTAATAGCTTGACAAACCTACAATCAAAAATCGATCTCTCATGGGTAACCGATCGCGTTGTGGAAAAGCTTTTGCAATGCCGTGTATAGCACACCTCAAAATAAACAGCAATATTTACCGAGAAAGGTGTGATGAAAGACTCATATTTTTTTCTCGTTTAAATAATCCTCAATAATAATTTAAATAAAATTTAAATCGCGTTCATCCACAAACTGTCAAAGACATTTTTATCCATTACATCTTTTAGCATTTAATTAATCAAATTACAAACAACTTTCTAAATGTCGTTCTACGCATACCGCCATGTAATTGTGATACTTGGTAGCTAACTCTACCACTGCAATAACTCTACCATTAGATGATCAAGCGCGATCACGAAAGTACAAAAATATTGCGTGGCATAAATGTGCCCAAGTAACTTTGCTAAACCTCGAAAACCTGGAGCCCTGAAGTAGGTCTAAAGCCATTTAGAGTGGTTTTATAAGGATACTGGGTCAAATGGGATGTCGCGGGAATTGGAATACAACTGAAAGGGTTCCCGGTTTTATGTGCTCGTAGATTCGCGAAATGACATACCCATTAGCTACGCTGGACTCCTCGGAGTCCCCTGAGGTTGCGTCGATATCTCTGTATATCGCTTCGAGCTTGGTAGGTCTACGAGCAACCGCCCTCGATATCTCGTTCCCGATATCGCGCTGTAGTAATACAGTTTCTCTTTCCCTCCCACTTTCCGTCTCGATTCCACCATTCCGGCCCCCTTATCAATTCTTCTGTTCCGTGGTCTTCCTTCTTTGCCGTTTTACTCTCTAACAGATATGATCGCGTTCTTTGTTTCTCCGTCGCGGGATCATCCTGGGACGAAGCTCGCGATCTCACAGGAAAGAAGATAAGCTTTCCAATGTCGTCGTACGTATATACGTATGACGCGTAGGTACCTGTGTCGAGCAGATCCTGTTTTCAGCTGGGAAAAGGAATAATCAATGATTAGATCCCTCTGGTCATTCAGGCGATTCTTGATATCGACGATCAGAGGAGCGCGGTCTATTCCCAGAAGTAATTTGCTCACGCTGGTAACAGCGGATTGCTTGTTGTAGCAGCAATTTAGCTATCTGGTGTCATAACATAGAGCAATGTTAACCTTATCCTTAGGACTAACTAGACTTTTTCATTTGAATGGCTGCTTTGAGTACTGAAATTGTGTGGTAGTGATCTTTCTTGATCACCGCCTTTAAATAATGTACTTAAGGACCGTCCAAGGGGGCCTTGAGACAAAATTTGATTTTAATAACGTTTATTATAATGAAAGCGTTAATAAAGATAACGAGTTGCTTCAAAGTCTTACAAGTCTAGCTGCTTATAATTTAAGTTTCTAATTGCCTCACACTATTCGTTAATATGGCGCCTGAACATGTTGAGAGCATGATACTCATAAGGCTCAAATTCTGATTGTGAGTGCTATTAGATTAACGAATTGCTAGAAGCCTAAGTGACTCCTAATATTGACAAAGTTGATAGCTGTATGCTACTATCTAAGAAAAGTCACTAACTATTGGAAACGTTACTGCATCCTGACTGAATTCTCATTGGTCGCTAACGAATCGAGAATTCCTACAGTTCTAAGATGACTATCTTCAAGGATGCATTAAAACATGGTCCAAATTTGAGACGAATCGAGTTGCTAGTTTGTTAAAAAAAAATCCCAAATTTTACTATGTTTTTAGCTCATAAAATAGGATTTCCCCTTTAAGGGGCCCGACAACTCAGCGCGAGCAATAGCCTGAGCAGGTCCACGAATGAGTTTCGACCGTCACGAAACCCCGAGAAATATAACCCAGCATTATTCAACCCAGGGCTTCTTATTATATCCAAGCTGTCTTCAAGTACGGGGAGATCTTCCCCGTTCTGAGATTTCTTATCGCCTTTTAACCAGCCCTCCTCAACGGACGTTAAATTTCAAGTAGAAATTCATTGTCGGTTCAAACAGCAGGCGTCCAATGGCACTTACTGCTCTACTCACCTCCGCGCTTAAAGCCTTGATATATCGATGGAGGAAACCTTTACAATCACTCGTTTCCTAGGAGAACCTTTATTTCCCACCGTTTCGAATTTTATTATTTAAGTGAGTATTGTAATCCACTGAGTTTGAAGCAACCTCTGGAGGGCTAGCGAGGCGCGCACCCACCTCATAAATTCTGCACACCGGCTATGCCATAATGGTACCCTAAATTTCATAACTCCGAGAACTGGACCCTCCTTAATTACCTGCAGATTTTCCTCTGCATTTCTCCTGTCCAAAAAATATCCCCTTTCCTCGTATTTCCTAATTTCCCTCTGGACAACTGGCAGGTACCGTGCCTTGCAGAGATATAGTGATTAAGACGGGGCACACTATAATAGTAGATTTGTATGGTGAGATCCCTAAAGGTACAAACCATGAAGTGTGTTAGTCATCTATTAGAAATCTGCACTCATTCGATCACATCCCTACACACTTCTGGCGCTCACAGTACTAATGTACAAGTATACTGAATACATCTCTGGAGCCCGGACTTTAGAAAAGATATTCTAAAACGCTAATGACTTTTCTTTTTGTCGCTTTCACAATACCGCTATGTTTCTGCAAGGCACTGCAACCACAAAAATTTGATCTAGCCTCTATTACACACTGCATTTCAATCATATTTGGAAACCAGGGGCGGATTCGAAGATTTGACGCCACTAGGCTAACAAGTACCTGCCGCCCATTCCGCGAAATATCATCGAATATTTTAATTTAAAAGAGTCGAGACAATTTTAAAATTAATTCAATATGGCAATTTACATATGAGTTATTGCTAATTTGCTTTTTGAAAAAAGTGACTTGTTTTTAAATTTGTCTCAAGCTTTTGTGTTTAAACCTTTTCCAATTTCTTTCGTTCAAAATTTGTAGTTTCCAAAATTCTACCGCTCCCTAAAATTTGTCGTTCCCCAAAATTTGTCGCCCCTTAAAATTTGTCGCTTTTCAAAATTTGTTGCTCCTCAAAATTTGCCGCCCTCCAAAATTTGTTGCTCCCCAAAATTTGCCTCCCTCCAAAATTTTCCGCTCCCCAAAATTGGCGGTCTTACGCTGCAGCTTCCATAGTTTATATCCAAATTTGCCTCTATTGGAAACAATAGCTAGTCTGGATTCAGTAACCGGCGCACTTGTATCCAATAACTGTGAATCTCGACTTGATTAACCGTTTTAATTGCTTTTATAATATGTACTTTGTGATATAGAACACTTGAACGCCAAAGATCTACTTCAGACTCTCCCATAAGTCCGTCAGCCATGTTAAATTGCTACCTTGCGCATACAAAGCTAAAACAACGATTCAAGACAATCGTTTTTATTATGCAAAGAATTTAATGACATTCAAATGCTGCTGCCAAATTTTCTTTATTCCTTAGAGGTTACTATACGTTCAAGACAACGCGAACACTGTTATTTGCCAAGCAAAGCATCGATAAAGATTCTCAGCTTGGTTCGTTGCACCACACCTTCGTTTTATAGGACTATTGTTTCTCCATTTCGGAACGGTTGCTGGTCTGCTTGGCCCTATGCCTGTGCTTTTTGCGCAAGAGCGTGTAAAAGGCCTGGTACATTTGCAGAGTGAGGATTCGAACCGACACTCGCTGTACCTTTCGAGGTGACGTCAGAGTCTGGCTGTTGTCCAGCCTTCGAAGATTCAGCCGCATTGATTTTGTTAAAAACACCACAAATTGTTCGTTCTCATCTGGACGATGTACAACTGGGTCGGCGGGCATACTAAATCGTTCCCTGCGACTTACACATTGGAACGACACTCCCGATTTTCCCTGTCGCACGCCAACTTAATATTGCGTGACTAATAGGCGTGCATACCAAGAAATTTGCTCCACCCTACTTTACTAGGGAGCCACTCAAGTGGTGTGTATAGTCCCTAAGTGTGCAAACTGCTAAATGCGTTCTTCCTCACCTATCACAGAGTTGTACTTATGTACCTACTTGTACCATATCAATGCGCGTCCGAGGACATTATAGTACTAATTAAAGAATTTGAGTTCGTGACTTATCAGCAGAACACTCGAGGGTCTTAACAATTTCGCTTCATCCTACTTTTATCACATTATTACATCTTTACATAGGACTATATATTATTTTTCGAGGTTTTTATTTGTAAGCTTTGTTTTCTTGAAACTGTGTCCCATGGTTTGACCAGGATGCTTAGCTTTGTTAAAAGTCTGGCAATATAACATTGGTTATGGTGGGTGTCTTGTGTTTATTGTACATTCGGTGTTGTAAGGTAAAGGATTAGAATAAAATTTATTTGTAAACATTAGTAATAATAGCGCAGAGATAGGTAAAGGATCAATTCCATAGGTTTACATCTTTCATTGATGTAGTTGACATGTAACGAATGTTGATATTGAGTCCTAATTATGGTTGACTGATATACAGTCAGTTATAAGTTTGTTAATGAATAAATGTCATGTTCGTCCAAATACATTATGCCTATAATCTTATTTTTAGTATTAAAGTTATGGGTCAAGTGATGCTAATCTAGGCATCAAGCAAAAGCAAGGTAGTGGCTTTCATAATTAAATAGTTATTCTTCTTGTTTTGTGTGAACAAAGCTGTGACTCACTGTATGTACTAATTTTATCCGAGCACTTCTGAAGTGGTAAGTACAGTTTCTAAATCCAAATATTCTGTAGCTTTTCATAGTATTTGAAGTAACGTACCTATGTGTGTCATTGACTTGCGAATGCAGAACTGTGAGTGTCCCAATTCTACTTGATACCACTGACGTTTAATCTTATTCAGATTATGTATCTATGTGTTAAAGCAAGAATACTGAACTTGCGAGTGAATTAACGTATATAGTCTTGAGTCTGAATATTAAACTTAGTGTCTAACACGGCTTGCAACTTGAAAGTGATTTAGCTTCCTTCGCTGCACCAGGAATTTTGGTCATTATCACTCATTAAAGCAATTAACTGCATTTAAGCACAAAAAGATTCGAAAGATCAACGGCAACCACTATTAAAGTGTTAAGTTTCAAGAAAGAAATAATATCTTTGGATGTTCCCAGTTAATTAGTAATATTTATTTACCGCGTGATAAATAGATTTGATCTCTCTCACAGCTTTTCTAAGAAATTGAATTTTGTACTAAGGTTCAAAACAGTTATTTATACTTTCCTTAAACGATTGTAGATGTACCTAACTATCAGCTTTATGATTAGAAGATTAGAAGAAATTATGCTATTGGAAGTGGTTGCAAAATCAAATATTAGATTCTGACAAATAACTCAAATTTTGGAAATACCAGAAATATAATGTACAGGGTGTCCTGAATATCAAAGTTAAATCTGAACGAATGGAAAGTAGGCATACAACATGTTCTGATTGGTAGCAGCATGTCGAAAACGTTACATTGTAAGTGACGTGTAATGCATTTATATTATCTTATATCCATATCCTTGGAAGTGTATTCTGGTCATGGCATGTTGAATTTGTTAGTGTCCATGTCATTCGACGATAAAATATCGAAAAGAGTAAAACACCAACATCTCCCTACGAATTTCAAGAAAATCCACATCTCATTCGAAAGAGGAACAAGAAAATAAAGGAACAATAAACCAAGAATAAATTATTATAGTTAGCAAAGATGGTGGATACTACCAAACAAACTACGTGTTACTAAAACTGAAATTTGCTTGTAACTTTTAAAGTGTTGTTTTTTCCATTCATGTCATATATATGGTTACTTTTTACACAGTATTATATATTTTTTCTATTCTGCCTTTTCTTGTAAAGCACTATATATGTATATCAATTTTCCAAATTCTTGTCATTGGGGAAAGAATTGTCGGTAAGTAATTTTTAGAGCAAAATGAACAAAATATTGCGTTGATATAAAAATAATTGCGGTTTCTGTTACTTTAATCTTTGGTACTTATTTTGAAATAAACTTTACTTACACTATGTTAATGTAATATATCATTTTAAAGCGTGAAATTCGCTCTATCGATTTATGTTAATAGTTTTATTTGATAACCAATTGAGGGCCATTATTGTATCGGATCCACGCAACACAACTCGAGAGGTTGAATTGCAGAAGAAGTAAATATTAACTATCCAACAATGATTTAATGTTTGCAACAAATTGGAAAATTGAGAATGTTAAAAATCGCAATTATTTCAGCACCAACGTAATAGAAGTCACTCGAAATTACCAGATAGGGAATGGATTGGAAAATGCCGTATCTAATTCCATAGCTAATTAGGAATTAAACGATAATAGGAAGACATAGTTCTCTTGGTAATAAAATTTGTATACATAAATGAAGTTTCTTTTTTAACAAAAACCATACTCCTCTTTTGAATTTATAGAGTTAAAATTATGCATCTACAATCCCGAACTGTGCTTCCTGAACACAGAGCCGCTGTGAGTTATTGCTCACGCGGTTGACCACACTACATTGAAAATCCTATCTCCATGCTCTAATTGTAAGTCTACTTCTTTACTATCTTCGTCTCCCTTTCTCTCCCTCTTCTACCCTACCACTGTCTTCGCACCGAGATATTTTTTTTATTTATGATACGTACCTTTATTTGTTTAGGATTTTAAACACACAGTAACATGCACAATTAAAGTACGTTTGTACATATGTATGTTTTGTTAATTTCTCTACGATAGAATTGCAGAGAAACGTGAGAAAGAAAATTGGGAAATTTGCGCATCTAATTTACATTTAGTAAATGCCGGTTTTAACTCGTAACCAATTCAGTGAATGGCCCATGGTTTTTATAAAGGTTGGCCTCCTATTGAGACATAAACGACGTGATTCGACGAATACGAATAATTTTCGAGACTGCATCGTCTCACGTAACAAGCAGGAGTTATGTCCGCTTACCCACCCTCGCGTACGTGGCCCGTGCGCGTCCGCCATGCGAACGATCCCCCGAAGTTTCTGTTTCGAATGCTTATCGACGATCATTTTTATTACGTACCGAGTTATCTGCTTCTCCACGGGGTCGACCGTGAGCCACATACTAACTTACCCCTTTCCCCGCGACGTGGGCAACGTTCGCCAGGAATAAAATTTTTCCTCCGATAACGATTCACTTTGTGGACGCTCGAAATTGTAGATTCACCGTGGCCGCGGTGAATTTCGTGGAACGTGAAAAATCGAGGTGTATGGGCAATCGAGCTGACTCCGTCAAAGCTTTTGAATTGAAATTCGTTGGGCTTTGAAGTTGTGGTAATTAGACATTTAGGAAGCATGGCGCAGATGTGCTCCAATAAAGACAACGTATTGTGTAGAGATAATGGTAAAGACTGAGATTTTAAGATAGCAAGTTGGAATAGAAATATTATAAGTAGGTACGTACTAAGCGATCGTAAAGTAAATTAACATGAGTTGCAAGTATTGTTGGTAGAATTTTAAGTGAGTAGTACTTCTGATTAAATTTCGCTTATTTTACGATTTTCAACACTGAATAAATTAGAAAAACGACTTAACATTGAAAAGAGAACCTAATTGAAACATATATATTTTCACACAAGAAGTAGTAGTTATTTAATTGATAAGTTTTTATTTCTATTTTTGGCGAATTTTTCAGATCTGGGGCTGATACTGAATTGCGGCAGGGCAATGGGTGCAGGTTGAAAATTTACAAGAAATTGATCATTTGTTATTGGATTTACACCAAACGGATTGGTCATTCGTTATTTGGATTTGAATAAAAAAATTAACTTCTCGCGTCAAATAAATTCTCGTCGAATAAAAACATTAACTTTTATTCGATCCGTTATTTAAATTATTTTTTATTTAGTTAAAGTTAGTGCAACTCTGCTGCAAGGTCCTAAATTATTACACTTTAGAAACGAATTACTACAATTGGTTAAATAGTAATGCTTATTTAACAACGAGATTTTTCAACTTGGATGGCATAACTAGTAAAACGTTTACATAGTCGTTGGAAAATGTATATTCATTGCCAATGAAGTTCAAGCCTTTATCAACTTTCATATCCAGCAAAACTACCAGCATTTATCGATTACACTTGCGGAGAGTTCATTGGTTAGAGAGATAATCGTTCTACAAACTAAACATAAGGTTCAATTATCGCGATTCCTCTAAAACGTTCTACTTCTTTCGAACGGAAGAAACAATTTTCCACGCTGCAAGAACTTTTCCTTTAAGAATCTATTACCGAGCCATCAAAAGTTTTTCTTCCATTTAAGCTGTTCGAGTACCAAAACCCCGTTGCCCGCACTGTGGCGCAGCAAGAACGTAACAAGTCGATAATTGGAGAGAAGCTTACGGAATGTTTGGATTCCGTTGCGATGAATTTTTGCTTGGTCTCACTTGGTCCTGCTGTATCACTTTCCACGCCGATCGCGGACACTTTTATCAACCACTATAATTATTCGTTAATTAACACTGCAACCACACATGACGTCGCATTGCATCGAACCAAAGCAGAATGGGGCCAATTTGTGTGAAATGAATAAAATTTTTATCTTATTTTAAATCACCGCTTCTATGAAGCACTGTTTTGTTTTCTTGAAACAATGAATTCGTGTCGCGCTTCATGTGCATTTTTACTTTAGATGGAACTTTGTTGTGATCGATGTTATATAAATTTATTCTCAAGGAATATAATCCACTCGGTTTGAGCTTTCAACGAACTTCATCTGACAATTCCACTAATCACGGGCAAGGACTTGATAATTAAACTTTGTGCACCGCTTCAGCCACGTCAAAGTAGTTAACCACTAAAGTTTGTGATGTTTCGCTTGAAATTTCGAATGGTTTTGAGCCACTCGTTGACTGTTTGACGCAAAACAATGTTTCAAGCGATCTGATAAATGATTCTTTTAGATACCTATTTAATCTATTCAGCGTATGCTTAACAATTTTCTAGTTTTTTATTTTCTACCCCTGTCAACCAGGAATGTATATCTCACAGGGGAGATTGCCCTAATTATGCAGCGTTTAAAAATCAAGATTTGCACAGCCGACGATCGCTTCGTACTGAAAATCCCAAGCCGTCTTCTCATCTCTTATTCACCTGCGGTCGAGTGTAGCTTTCCATAGCCGCGAGGGTTGGCTTTTTGAAAATCCCCACTGGAGATCCGTGGACTCTGAAGGGAAACGCACGCTTATTACGTGCATCGAAAACAAACAAAGCGGTAACGCTTTAAATCTTCGCTTTAGAATTTGAGGAAAATAATGTCGGAAAAGTTGGTTTGGTTCACAGATTTTGAGAAACTTTTATATAGACTCGGGAAATATTAGTTCAAAGAAAAGAATCTAAAGTGTCTATCATGTAAAATGTATATACTTTAGTGAGTAATAGCGGGGTAGACAATTCATTCTTGTTTTTATATTATTTATTATACAATAAGAATATACGGAATATACAAAAATGGAGATGGATTGAAATGATCTATCAGCTACGAGAAATTCTATTTGCAGTATATTGAAGATAAGTTTACTCAAAGTGACTAAACAATTAAACGCTATTGAAAATGCTACTCTGCAATACGAACACTTAAATGAATAGAGAAACGATCTCAAGGAATAAGCTGAAGAATAGCTGGATTTTGTTTCTGTTCCTTCTTTTTTACTTTGCACACAAATATAATACGAAACACTGGTACTGATTATAAATAATTGAGATCGTTCTAATGTTCTGTGACGCATCCTGAAGTTGCTGAAGTTGTTGAATTTGAACGAGGCACTTTCCACGTTACGAAATAAATATCATATGCTTATTTTCACATGTAATTAACCTATCGACTGCTTCGTCGATTCAAGTGAGCCATGCTTACATATTTTATTTCAAAATTTGTTCACTTGTATCTCAATACGATTCCGTTCTTAAAAAATTGGTTTAAAAATCGAAGCTGCTGTGAAAAATAAATCGAGCAGAAGAATTTGCATGTTTCTCAACAATTTAGAAAAATTCCACGTTCCCTGCACACGACTGCTACAAATTTGCGACCAAAGCGAAACGTATTTGGAAACAACAAATTTGCAAATTCTACAGTGGGAAAAGGAAAATTGTGGTTTGTTCGATTGAAAATACGTTTGATGTTAAATGAAGCGAAATCTATCTGCGAATTTAACGACACGGAATCCATGCAATACTGGTTGATCAAACTCAGGGGTGTAGGACACTGCATTCGTTGTGGCTGAAAATCACATTTCATTAAAACTGTAGTAGGTATCTGTAACGGGCTCATCTACCATTTATTAGATTCAATTCATAAATAAATAACCGAGCTGTTTTCGTCTTATTAACGTTCAGAACTGTAAAATATTATATAACCTTATTTGGTACTTAATTTTATTAAAAATCTTTAAATTAATTTGATTATTGGAGGGTAATTGAATTATATAAAAATTACTTTGATATTAATTGAATTTTGCAAATTTTAAGGTTGCGTAGATTTATTTGGTATTTAATTTTATTAAATAACGTATTATAAACTCAATAATAATTAATTATTTCTACAAGAAATTAAATTCTATAGGTATACTTAGTCTATCGCTATTACTGCCTTCCATTTTTCTCAGTGGGAAACGTTTGAAAGGTGAGAGAGACCGAGAGAAGAATTATTCGCATCACCGTTGTAGTGCTCCACCGATCGCTCATCACGCTTTTTTTCTTCCAACAAAGGTTCCGTTATATCCGGGGACGAATGTAACGTCAGGGGAGCGGAAATGGATCGTCGTAAAGCGGAGCGTGCACGGACGAGAACGGAGCGGAAGCACGATCAGTTGGTTCGCCAACGGTACGCGACAGTTTGCGAGGGAATTTTTAAGATGCGAAAATCGCGGGAAGGTATATGTTCGCTCCTGGCACGGGCAAAAGTGTAGGTCGCGATGGAGAACAGCTGAATCCGAAATCGGATCACGTCCGCCAACGAGGACGCCCCACGTGGATCGACCGTATCTCTGTCCCTATGACTTCTCGAATTCTCAACAAAAACAATCCCAACTTAGAGCTTCGAATGCGGCAACCGTTTTTACCCTCTCCACTTCGCCCATCCCCCTTTCACTCTGACTGTAAAGAAGGTTGATTTCCGGTATCCGCTTATCTGGCGACAGACAATCGCCCGTAACTATTCGCGTAGTGAATTATTAAGACAAACGTAGTTTAAACATAGTTTTTAAACATAGTTTAAATTATTAAGACAAAGGAAAATAAATACAGTATTCTCTGGCAATAAGTATGATTTGGTTCCTAGTATGCTACAAGCTAGTGGCTATCCTCAACATTATTTGTACTTAAAGAATTCTCTATACTTATATGGCAGTGACAGGAAATTGGTCTTTGAATTGCGAACTTATAGCGAATAAATACTGTCGTATCTATTTGCCTTTCGACCACTTGTAAAAATGTGTTTCCACTAACATACTTCAATCCTGACCATCTGTTTCCTTCTCCACTCCTTCGACTCAAGTGAAATGGCAGAAATTGATTGATCATTGGTAGAAAACTTGTTGAATATTTGAAGAATGAGGGAGGGAAGCACTTGGAGGCAAAGGAAAAAGAGGCAGAATTTTATGTACTTACCTACTGTATATAGGGAATTATTAGTTGATCATGTACCATTTCGTGGATAAAATTACATCGCATCTCGTAGTGTGACTTATAACATTAAATATACCTACCTTTTGGTAAAAAAAGAACTTTGTGTCACCAAATTTCAATAGAGATTTACTCTCTTAAAACTTTGTTTATAAAATGCACTAATATTTATATTATACAGAGTTGTAATGCAGGAAGATTCCTACCTTCAAAATGTAATAATTGAATCATTTATAAGCAAAAGTCATCAAAGTACAAACATTTCGGTTGAATGTTTTACAATAATTAAATTGCTCTGAAAATCTTGTGTTTTGGATGTCTTCTCCGCCATTCACGCTTGAAGATTCTTGACAAATCTATTATCTTCTATGAAATTTCTTATCAGTTGCCTCTAATTTCTTATTGGATGCGAGCCTTTAAATCTTTAATGGTGTTGACATGATAGGAAGTCACCTTTTTTTTAAACGTAACACCTTTAAAAAACGCCAACGCTGAGGGATTCGAAAACCTTACCATTACATCACATCACTAAAGAAAGAGATTTTTATCGTATCGCAATGTTTAGTGAATAAGTACAAATAAATGATAGCATTAATACAACAAAAATCACATACTACTTATACTGGATCAGTTTACAGATTTCTCAGAACTGAACAGTTTTTGACTATTCTTTGAATTCTTTGAATTATATTCCTAAATACTTTTATATTTAGTTTAAAGCATGCTGCGTCTCATAAGAACGTGATTTTGTTGAAGATTTTTACACGACAGGTCGGTAAATATCTTCAACGAAATAATTTATTATCCACCATAAATAGTCATGATAGTAACATCAAAGTCTGAGGCTTTGCTTGCTGAAAATTTTCAAGTATAATATTTCCACTTATAATTTCCGTGCGAAAGTTCAAAACGTTATTCCCTTCTAATTACTACGCGTTCTAGTTTTCACTTAGCACGGGAATTAAATTTCGCGCATCATCTTAATAACAACTTTCCAAATTTCTTAACTTCATTAAGGAGAAGGCTTAATGCGGAGAATTTGCCGTAGAATTTAGACGTTACTGAAACGACTCAAGTGCACACGAAGTATATTCTACATTACTTATTCATAACGTCTTCATACAGGGTGTCCCAATATTGATGGCGCAATCGAGGCACAGTGGTACGGATCTCAGAAATCTCGGAAAAAATATTAACGTTAATAACACACGACTATTAATTGTAAAAACGGTTGATAGGGTGAGTTTGTTAGGCCGCAGAATTTGGTTTTCTGGTTAAAATTTGTATTTGAATTTTCAATCGAAATGTATTCTTAAATAAACGTTTAGCATTTTAGTAACACCTCCCCCTTCTATAGAGAGGTTAATTTTACTGGAATACAAATTTTAACCAGAAAATCTGCGGCCTAAAATACCCCCCTATCAACCGTTTTTAGAATGAATCATCATGTGTTATTGACATAACAATTTTTTTCGCGATTTCTGAGATTCGTACCACAGTGCGAGGACGGGGTGATTCTTGATGAAAAAACAAGTCGGAAATATAGAATGAAATTTTTTCATTTGAGGCTTTATTTCCAAGAAAAAGAATTTTGAATATTCTTCGTGTGTGGGTGCCCTTAACACATGCACTTAACGCGTTGTTTACAAATAGAATTACACAATATCATACGTAATGTTGTTTCCTTATCAATATTATCTGCTATTATATATTTCTCCGTCTGCTTAGAGTGGGTATTTAAATAAAAATAACACATAAAGCCTCCAAAAATAAAACCTCAGATGAAAGAAATTTTTTCAATGCATTTGTCCTTTTTTCCACGTAGAACCACCCCTTCCCCGGTTGTACCATCAATACTGGGACACCCTGTATATGTATGTAAATGCAGTTTCCCCAGGAAATCCCCACTTGGACAAGTTCCACCGTCATTCATTTATTTATACCAACACGATAAAGATGCAAACTGTAATTTAATAAAATATCCAACTGCCTCTAATCAGTGAACCGACCTATACATCGTCCCGGCACGTTCGAGCCCGTCGCATTCGTCGCGAAATATACAGGTAGAGAAAACCACGCTTCCAGCAAAGAGACTTATGGAAAGTCAAAGGCCAACGTTTATTCAATTGCCGATCGGAAATTAATTACTCAGCGAAAATGACAAAAGCGCGGCGCACGTACGCGTAGGCGGTAACGGGTCAAATTAAATTGCCAGTCGTTTGGGATTTTATTGAATAATATGAACAACGCTGCGACGCGATATTGATCGATGGGTGTTGGGCGGCCACGAGCGGTTGCCAGCAAAGGACGCGGTTAATATCCGTGCAGTGATAATATCAATTCCCCGGAACAGAATGAGCCTCCTCTGTGATCGAGGCTCGCGGGCCCTGCGAACCGATCGGAGCTGCGCACGAGCGAGATCTATATCGCCGATGTCTACCATGATATGTTAACTGTCTTTAGCCTTAGTGGAAGCAACGACCGGATAGATTCGCCATCGTTGGGCTCTGCGAGCGTATAGAGTTCATATATTTCGCGGGTAGCGGGAAAGAACAACAGGGAATGAGGGTGAATGGTGGCAAGAGGGGGAGGGTGGCTCGGGAGAGAGGGAGACAGGAGTGGCGGAGAGAGTTGCACGTTATCCAGCTGTAGCCTGAGAAAAATGGCCCGTCTCGTAGTTTCTCCCTCTCGTACCGAAAAATCCACGCTGGGCGATAAATCAGATCGCGTCGCGTCTAAAACCGATGGTGCAACTTTTGTCCAATAACGTGATACGTAAACGTCCGTATACACGCCCAGGCTAAACCCGGCCCAACTCGATATATTTGCGCAATACTTCGAAATTTCTGCCCCCATCCCCCAACCCCCTCCATACGTGTTCGTTTGTTTTTGGTCTGTTTCTTGCTTGATATGTATCTCCTTGCGTGACTGATAGCACCGTTTACAGCATGGGCATAACAATAGGAAAAGGAAAGACAAATTCGTTTCATGAATCGTTTAGTCATCTAATTTTAGGAGGTAGAAGTTTGGTGGTATACAAACTCGTAACAGATTTTAACAGAAGTAAGTTAATACTCGGGGCAATCGGATTTGAACTGGGAAAGTAATTAATAGTTGAAACTCTGAAAATTAATAATGAATTGGAAGCACATTAAAACGAGACTCAAAGAGAAAATGAAACTTGCACTGAGAATTGTATCGATCTAGACTGGGATTGAGACTGAACTCGCAGGCAGCAAAACTGGACTGGCATTGGTTTGGAACAGAGCTTGAATAGAACGCCGCAGAGGGCTTTCGGGGTTTCCTGGTGGAGGAGTGAGAGAGAGAGAGAGGGGGGGGGAGAGAGAAAGAAAGAGTGATAACACTGATAACACAAAGCGAGATTTGCACAATTGTTTTTCTGTTTCAGAATCAGGATTCATGAGTCGGTGGCAGAATAGCATAGGGACCGCAGTACGAAAAGATTTTTGGTGAAATGGAAATATTTCGTTTTGATAACTATGTTTGTATGTTACACGATCTTTATTATAGTGTTTCATCTTGTTCTTTATTGCATTAGTATATCGTGAGCTCAAATCAGATGAATTATAGGTAGCTATGTTAGATTAAACATTACTATGGAGAGAAGTGAATGTCGCAGGACGGTTGATTGTTTAACAGAATACGTTGGTATTTTTCATATTTGTCTCATTCATTCGCCAGATAGAACACTCTATGCGACAGCAATAGCAATATTTTCAACAATAATAAGAAAATTAAACACTGTGCGAATACAATGATATATTTTTTTAATCATACACCACCAACGTTTATAAATACAAACAAACAAGAAAAATTATAAAACAACGTTACGAATCTTCGAAATTCGTTTTCTCGAAATCGTAGCCACGTATGGAAAAATTTCCTTGCACATTTTCAATTTGTTTTTACATGCAGAGTCACGTATACTTTGTTGGTTCCAGAAATTACGCTGAATCCTACATATTACCCACGCAAGAAGCTGCAAGTATTACTTCCGTATTGTACCTTTTAATCGTTTTAGTGTAATTTTGTGGCAGGGAAACTTGAATATATTTCCATACAGTTTCTACCATTAATAAAGCAGGTGAAGCATGAATGGTAACGGTAATGCCGTGGAACCACACAGTCTATAGGGATTCTCGTGAGACCAACCCCAGAAGGAGGAATACATGAGATGAACGAGTTTTTTTCTTCATCGTGCTACGTCACATGACGTTTTGGAAGGGAAAATGATATAGGTTAAAAATACGTGAGCGAAATCTTTCAGGAGGTCCAGAGCCCAGCGGAAATACGAAGTCGACTGTGCATCCCTGGGCGACATCACGCGATTCCACAAGCTATAAGAGGGAAGCAGTCTTTAAGACATTTCTCTAGGAAGCATCATACTGAAGAGAAATCCAACTTACCTCGTTGAAAGAACGTTTATTAGAATTCATAGTAAACGGTACATTCTTTCGCGGTTTAGTCGCGGCGAAAAATAATTATTTTAAGATTCCTTTTTAGGGGTTGTATTAAAAAAATAATAGAAAATACTTAATTACCCATTATTTATTAGTCCATAAAGTGCACAAAAAAATATATTTACAACGTTCCACATGTTGCAGTTTGTGAAAATGAAAATTAGAGTAATTCAACTGCTGTGATTCGTCACAAGTAAACTTTAGTAGTTAGTAGACAATAAGTACTTAGTTTTGTTACAATAATTTCAAAAGTTGTAACAGCAATTCCTCTTGCTTTTAAAATTCAAATGCTCGCAATCAAAGTTATACAGAGAATCAGTGAACTGGTAGTAAAACTTGAACTGAAAACTGAGTGACTTTTCATGTAAAAATAAACTGAAAATGTACAATAGAATTTCTTCAGCTGGAGCTTCATTTATGAGAAAGTCAACTATGAAAATTCACAGAGTAGGTACGTGTGTTCTTAGGTAAGATTCGAACCAAAAAACCGAACCGAATTTCTCAAAACCAAGATTCTGTTCGTAAACAGTTATACTAAAATTTCAAAGCTGTGCACTTGAAGCTGTACAATATTTACTGCAGTATTCTGTGCTTCCACTTGCATAGTTTTCAGAATCGATTTTCTCAGAAATGAAGCCACGAATGCACAAAATTTATTCCACATTTCCGACTAATTTTTACACGAATAATCATCGTCTGTGGAGATAAACCTGCTAAGTCGATGCCACTCTGCAGAGATACATCACAAATTTCTCCCCTTTCCATTCACTTTCCCACCCTTTTCCCCCACTTTTCACTCTTCCGTTCGCGATTAGTGTCATCCAGGTCGTGTCCAGCAATAATCCGCAGTCTCCTTCGAAAACGTCTTAGTTTTTCCCACGGCACTCGAGTGTACAATAAAAATAAAACGTCGTTACATTTTTATTGTCTCGGGTAACACGCCACGCAGGTGGCACCCAAATAGCGAAACCTCCTTCGCGAGGCGTTTTATATTTTGTAACAAACGGGGGAAAGAGAACGTGGCAGGAGGAGGGGCGAGTTGGGGAGCATTGTAGGAACAGTGCTCGATGCAACCAAAGCGTCTGGTAATGAAAACCGAAAGAAAGGGAGGCGTTAATCGCGAGAAAAGAAAGTCCGACTGTACTCGAGGAGGAAGACGGAATCGTAAGAACGCCGGGAAGGTAACGGAGCGGGGAATAAAAAAACGTGTGCCATACTTTTACGAGTCTTCCCTACTTTCGCGAGTAATGTGCGAGGCATATGGTACTGTGACGGCTGTTACCCCTTTACGGCTTTCGCTGCCCTTTTCTAACTCGCCACCCTCGGTATTCCTGCCACGCGTCCCGAAATCACCAGCTGCTAAAAACGTGCATGCGGGACGAGAATGCCCGCGCCCTGAGCGTCGATGCCATCCCCTCCGGATGATACGCCTATATTAAACAAGTGCTCGAGTTCGAGGCGCTCCGTCGATATTGGCATCCAGTATCGAGCGCTAAATGCGAATGCCCGATGATGTCCAAGTGCAGGCAGTTAGCATAATTCGATGTGCAGTCTGCGGCGTACGAGTATTTCGGATTCGTTTTAAAGCGTGAGAACGATGACCGGACGAGTTGTTAAATTTTCTTGAACGGGGGAGGTGAAAACACGAGACTGATTGAAAATTTGAGTGCAGTATTTATTTTTATTCGGACGGTGCGAAAGTTGTGGAAATGTCTTTTTTACTATCTTACTTCTACCAGAAAAGATAGATAGACAAGGTAAATACTATTATTAAAGAAACGTGGAATACATTTTTACTTTTAATGGACACTTTGGTTTAATAAAGCGAACGAACTTTTACACTGACCTGATAATCAAGGTGTTGTGAATATTTTAAACTACTGTGAAGTTTCTTCTTACTGCTTTCCCCTTCGGAGAACAACCGGGTTGTGTATGCGTGCATATATCGAAGGTTAGGAAAGCATAGATTTTGAACTCGAGTTTTTCATAAACTTTTCTGTAGTGTACCTTGTGTCTTTAATATTATTGAACACGTTGTGCAGTATGTCCAACATTTGGAGCAGAACTAACTTAGTCCAAGCTTCATAAGTGGAACATTTGTTGACCGACATAATTTAGTGTCGATGAAAATTTTGCTACACCTAGCGTTCCGAGGAAAAGGTTAGTCTAAATTCCATGAAAGTTCAGAGCCTGTGTCATCGTCGCAGACCAAAAACTCTTCACTTTCGCCAAGCCCAGTAGACGATCGACTTGTCAGCGATATCGCCAGAGCGTTTTCCACGCAACCCTGTATCAAGAGGAAACACGTCCCGGTGATATTCTGGAAGTACGGTAGAACGCATCCTTCCCTCATGCAGCGTTTGTACCATTCAAGCGCCTCCTTCTTTGAAGCCCTTTGCTTGAGTAGTCCGTCGAGTTTGATCGATCTTTGCGGCGCCTTCACACTCGATACCTTCGACTGCCTTTCCAAGCCGCTTCTGTACGTTGCGACGTCAATCGCCTGTTTGATACCCAGCGCCAGGTCTTGCAGAATGTCCTCCAAATATCCGTAAGCTATCTCCTCTTTCTCTTGCCTGTCTTCTTCTCCGTTTGTGGCGATGGACGGTCCAACGGCACTGCCAACTAACTGGTTACGATTGAAAATGTGTATTGGAATGTGACATCGGAGGCATTTATAGGGTAGATGTGAAAAAAAAATTATCGGAAAATGTTCTACGTGCCAATGGTAATACTATAGTCCAGAATTTTAATGCAATTTCTCTTTGTAAATAAGTCACCAATGGTGCTAAGAAATGGTACCTACCGCTGGCACGTTCAACGCCACTTCTGTAGAAAAGAATATAAGAACGAATTAAGCGATAGGTGGCACTTACAGTGCTTGCAAATTTAAATGAATGGCAGATTCAGATTTTTCTACAATTAAGAGGTGACACATTTAATTTTCTCTACAACTAAGAGGTGGCACATACAGGATTTTCTACAAATACAATTCTTTTTTAAATGAATTTGGACTATATTATAGTATAAAATAAGGAATTTTGTGATGCATTTGGTTTATTGCATACTAGGCTGGGCCGAAAATTTTTTTTGATTCTTTTCCTGTTATAGTAAAAAGAAGTTGTAGCTCTGCACTAAAGTAATTAGTTTTATTTTCATTAAAATAAAAGGATTATCTTAAAGGGTAGGCTGGGTCGAGAACGTGCAAAAATATTTTTGTTTTTTAAATCTGACTTGACATAGTGAAAAAAAGTTGTGAGGTTTGCAAAAAAGTTCGCTAATTTTTTTATATTTGTAAAACTATATTTAACCGCGCCCTGGGGGGGGGGGGGGTCAAAGGTGTCAAAGCTCGTTTCTTCGAATTCATAGTTTTTGTAGATCATAGGGCGTAATCGGTTTCTACCCTGCTAGTAAGTAGTGTTTTTTCACTATGTCAAGTCAGATTTAAACAAAAAATTATTCTCGCCCGTTTTCGGCGGAACTTATTGTATAGTTAAGCATAGTTATCAATTAAAGCAAATTAAATTCCGTAAATCAGGAAACTGTTTTCTCTCTCCTGAAAATTTTGATTTTTGACACCTACAGTGTTTTCTACAAGGGCTCTTCAATTATATGTATATGAAACGCACAGGGTTAAGTAATTAACATCCACTCAGAATTCAATACATACTGATGCAAAGTTATACATATTTTCAAATCACCGATTCACCTTTCAATAATCCAATTTGCATCTTTTATTAATCCTATGATGATGGCGTTGCAATAACTTTGATTCAATAGAGAAAAGCTTTTTCGCCGTGGGGGAGTGAGCGATATTTGACTGAAATATTTAACCGATACAAATGGTGATAACTTTGCATAATATGCAAAAGAAAGGCGGTAGCTGGCCGAATAATTTAATTGGAACATCTGGCAGTAGCTCCATAAAAAGGACATTAATTCACTAACGGACATCCAATAGCGTCCGAGTGCTCTTTGGATATCGATCACTGCGTTTCCACCTGGTTCCTTGAAACTGCATAGGATACGAATTTTCAATAATTTGGGATCGCGACGCTCCAGGGTACCGGTGAAAGGTAGATCGTGGGTATTGTTCCAAATTCCATCGCCGTTTCTGCCGAACGGGAATGGCCAATCGTATGGGATCGAGTAAGTGCTACGGATTAAGCCTCTTCTGTCAAAATTCGTGGGCTTCAATTTTCTTACCTAGCATTAATAAAGTAAAAAATAAGATAACAGGTAGTGGAAGGTGCAGAAAATCGTTACAAATCTATCAATTTTCTTCTTTTTATGATAAAATCATTTTATTGGAAAACTCCGCGTTCATCGAATTCTGTATATGTAACTCTGTCATTATGATACTTTCAATTGCGTTGGAACATTGCGCAGAATATTTTCAACACCCCGTGAGCAATGTAATAAAAGAATAACAAGAAACATAAACTGTTCTCGATGATCACTGTCAGGATAAATATTATCTCAAGCTTTACATCGAGCAAGTTAATCCCAATACAGAGGACTTCGAATCTCTATCGTATTCCCCGGGCTCCTCCTTTGCCAACTCACTCCCTTGAATTAAGAAAGCAGACTCTGTACAATTCCCTTCGCGTACCATCGATTTTCTTCGTCGGTGGCTCAAGTTCAAAGACTACTTTGTTAAAGTAAGCAGTCCCGGAAAGACGAGAAGGAAGCAAACGATAGCGGGGCTGGCTGGCCCGATTATCTAACCCGTAATGATAGCAGATCCTTTGATCGTGACTTAGGTTTCACCGTCTCAAATGTAATCAGACGGCGAAGTTCTGGACGACGCGAAGTTGGATACAAGATCACGCTCGTCTCGTTATCGAAGACCGCCGCGAGCTCCGCCTTCTGCCTGGCAGATCGATGAAGGTACTCGTTGGCCGTCAGATCTCGATTCACCGAAAATATTCTGCATCGTCTGCTTCTGATCTGGTGGCAAAGTCTCTCATGGTCGCAACCCTGTTTTTGCTCGTGATTTTCGTTTTCCTCCGAGCCACCCCACGGTGATTCCTCGCGACTATCTTCCTCTTTGCTTGATTCCTCAACATCCGCTCTCGAGGCGGATTTCCAACCGCCAGGCGGCTGCCTTCCGCGGCTATAACGCGTCGTACCGTCGTCCTTGATTTCGAAGATATTTCCGAAGACGTCGCTGGTGTTGAATATGACGCCTGGTGATTTCAACGGGAAAAAGTTGTAGGTGGACGTTGACTGGTTACCGCAAATGGCGCAGGCGTTGCCCTTCAATGACAGGCCATCTTCTTCGATCTAATGACAAGCCATTCGCTTTGAAATGCTGACGTGTTCGACGCCTGTGCTCGTTTAAACACTTCCCACACTTATAGGTACATTCAATTTGTTCATGCGACATTAATAGTTTGGTAATCTGGCCCTACGTCAATAAGAAGTTACTTACACACCATCTGGAACCATTAAAAGCAGTACTCCACATGTGTTATACATATCTACATATTTACGGCTGAATGTTATGCATTCTCAGCCACTCACTAAATGCGGTGAAGGCAACACAAAACATGTCAACCACTAATAAAATAATGAGGAACATTCTAGAGTTATACAATGACCTAATAGACAAAGAAATATAGGTGGCAATTATATGGATCCCTGCTCACCAGGGAATATCGGGCAACGAAACAGCGGACAATGCTGCCAAAGAAGCACTATTTTTGCAGCCCACCGAATCAATCTCAGCCGGGACATTCCACGCGAAATCGGACACTTTTCGGAGTGACATTTCGAATGTTGCTGAAATTTGAATATGTTGTAATCTTTAGTGATATTTAAACGTACCTCAAAGGATTTTTCAAAATTTTGAAAAATGTCGATTTTACAGCTGTTTGAAGTTAAGTGCTAAGTTTTTTTCAATACATTATAGCTATGGAAGTAGTAAACGCATGGAGATGAGGTTTACGGTGCTTATAGAGAAGACATTGAAGTTTAAAGAAAAAATTATTTCAGTTTAAAAAAAAAATAAAATTTGAACTATTTTTATGGAATTATTTTAAACAAATGCAAAACAAAAGATGAAATTCAATCTACTAGATAGTTAGTTCGATATATTTATTTCATTCCTAACCATGTGTAGCATTGAAGGCCATAGTATACCATATGATTGAATTTGCCTTGACAGTCGCTTTCACATTGGATAATCAAATATATAGCATTCCATTTAAAAAACTGCGGGTCACCTTCGTTTCAAGGAAAATATTGCGATCACCAAAAATTGAGTTACCGTATTATGTTGTGTATAAAAAACAGTAAAAGTTTTCCTTCTTCAGTTTTTTACAAATACTTACCATATTCGAGAACACTGTATAAGAATAGCAGATATAGCCGCTTGGCCGCTGCGAGTACCGCACGGTTCAGCCAGTCGAGCCAGTGTGATTTGACGCAGCGTCAACTTTCGGCAATTTTTACAGGGCCAATTTTAAAATGTCCATATTTTTTAAAATTTGACCATCAAAGGGAAGGATAGAACTATATTCTTCTTTTTTCAGATTTTTAAAATCGCACCCGATGTTAAAAACCTGCATTTGTTTAAAATAATTGCACAAAAATGGCCCAAATTTTATTTTTTGTAAACTGAAATAATTTTTTCTTAAAACTTCAATGTCTTCTCTATAAGCACCGCAAACCTTATCTCCACCCGTTTACTACTTCCATAGCTATAATGTATTGAAAAAAAGTTAGCACTTAACTTCAAATAGCTGTAAAATCGACATTTTTCAAAGTTTTGAAAAATTCTTTGAGGTACGTTTAAATATGACTAAAGACTACAACATATTCAAATTTCAACAACATCCGAAATGTTACTCCAAAAAGTGTTCGATTTAGTGTGGAATGTCCCAGCCGTATATAATGATTTTTCGAAATCCCTAAATAACTGTAGCAAGCAGAAATGGCAGAAGAAATCGAATAAAGAGATATATCGTCCAAAATCTGTGGTATTACTTCTATACAAGTCACGCCACAGCTAAATTTAACAGAAAAAAGACCAAGTAGTACTAAACAGACTAATGATTGGGCACACTAAGATTACACACGAATACATTTTCCATAAATCAATCCCACCATGCTGTGAAACTTGCCAACAAAACTTAAGCATCAAACACATCCTATTAAACTGCAGAAACACAGAAGGAACCAGAAATCAGCTCCAACTACTCAATAATATGAAAAAAATATTCGAAACAGAAGAAAACCTCAAGAAAGCAATTGACCTTAACCATAGACTAAATCTTTATTGCGAAATATAAAATAAACACTGACTATGGTCGCTAATAACCACAGATGCGATCTTAAAACAAAAAAAAAATGTTACTACTTCGTCGTTTCGTTGATAATATTTCTCGAATGTTGCGACGCACTGAGATGTTCTTATTCTCTTTCTATTTTATGGTATTTAATGAAACTTTACGTCGTAAAGTACCGTTTGTATCGCCGATATCTTTCCGTAAGTTTGAGAGATTTCTTAGGTGTCTCTTGAAAGGGAACAGTGCCCATGCGGCCAAATGCGTTTTCGTGACTATATCGGTTGGTACTTTTTTAGATTGTGATTCTACAGGTTAAAATAAAGCGAAAATCAAGAATGAAGTAATTGGGTTTCAGGCTTCGTTTCCGAGTTATTAATTATTGTTGAAAATACGCGTACAAAGTGTCTGACGCGAGGGGTTTAGACTACTGCCGACGCGCAGTGGTATTAAGTTAGATAGGTCAGACACGGCGAGAAAAGTACATAGGGGAGAGGTGGGATGAAAGGGACACGTATTGGATGGGACATGGTCATTATCTCAAAGATAAAGGATCTGCCCAGGCCAAAAGTATTTTTATTTTGTAACCACATTCATTCATGTGTAATCAAGCCAAATTTCAAGCCACTATCGTATCTACGACGACAGAAATACACGATTGAATTTTTTTGAGGTTCAAACTAAAATTTTTCCTATTTCCTTGAACTGTTTTGTGAAGTGCTGTTACCAGCGACTGATTTCTTTATTACTGTATCTAAACAGGTATTTATTTAAGAACGATATCGTATAATGTCCGATCCTTTTTGTTTCATATTGTAATTGTAGGAATTAGATTTTCAATTTTGGTGCCTTACTTATGAAAGGGACGTCATTTTCATACCTGTCCCCTTCAAAAGCTTACTATTCTTCACTTGTTTCAATGAAAATATGCCACCTAAAATTCGGGTTAGGATGCCATTAGACAATTCATTATTTATATCTATTAAGATCATTTAGTTACATAAGCTTAACTGTTGAGTTTTTAGTTCCTATTACGAATTAAAATAGCTACTGTGATTTCGGTATCTGCATAAATAATAATTTAAAAAATGATATTAATATTACCTGGTTTTATTACACTGTCCCATTCATAAACACCCATGTCCCTTTCAATACAGCCAATTTATGAAAGGGACAAAACACACTTTTTTAAAAAACGAAAAATATGACATGTAAATATAGAGAGAAGCTTAATAGGCCCATGTATTGTTATAGCCAGATGACTGGCCTTTCTAATGTTACCAATTAGAACTCGAATTGTTATTTAGTTTTTTTACTATCTGGTTCTAAACAAAAATGTCCCTTTCATCCCACCTCTCCCCTACAACCCTCTAAAAGTATACAGCCTATATAGTCAAAACGATTCTTCCCTTTTCTTACTGTAATAGTGTATTTTCCATTCTATAGGTTTCCAATCATAAAGCTTGTTATTTAAGAGTTCAACAAATATTTTTCAATTCAAGTCACTGTAAATCCATTATGATGCTATCAAATCATTGCACTTTTCTACATTAATTATCTACTAATTCGAAGTTGACTAGAAAGCCCAAGTGCTCTTATGCATGATCCTAAATGATATCCGAATCTAATTGCTTATAGATTATCTATGTTAAGACCCGAACACTCTGCTTTGACCAAGTGATAAGCCCGATTGCTTTTGTGACTAATGTGGGGTCTGATTGATCCTGATTCTATTGGCACTAATATAAGAACTTAATTGCTTCTGACTTTAACTCAATAACTTTAACTCACTAAGCAAAGTAAGTAATTACAACGCTAATTACTAAATGTTTACTTTTAAAGAAAACATTTACATCAACATTTTTATAAATTCTGTATAATTTGTATTTGAAAAACTCTAAAGTTTATGACCGTCTGATGACTATTGAAACCGAGAGAAGCGAAAACTGGAGGCTACTTATTATAAATCCTACTCCTTCCCACAGAATGTGCTTTACTTCTGATTGCAAACTGTGAAAAAATACCTCACTCAAAAATACCAACGCGTAGAATTTCGCGATCACGGGATGAATCTTGCCAGCTGTTAATAGCAGAGGTGGGCAAAATTATTATTTAAATAAAATTTCGAATAATGAATAAAAGTTACAAAAATTATTCGTGATGTGTCGAATAAAGTTGACTCGGTTTAATTTTATTCGACGCATAAAGTTAATATGTTTATTCGTCAAAAGTTTCAACTAGAGCGTCGAAAAAATGGTCAATTTTTAACTTTAACTTTAACTTTAAATTTATACGACGTCGTATGATTTTCTGGCGCGCGTCGAGCCGCTGAGACTAATAAAGTAAAAGTTGAAAAATTTATTCCACGACGAAGTTGAAGCGTTCGACGAATAAAAAATTAACTTTTTTTCGTCCGTTATTTAAATAATTTTTTATTTATTTAATGCCCAACTCTGGTTAATACTAACTGGAGTTTCACACGTTCTTGTATGAACAACTAACGACAACTGTTTAACCGAACGTTTTATCTCTAAAGCGTAATATTAATTAAAATTTCTTACAAAGATCCACGAAATCACAACTTCACGTTACGTTCCAATATTTGAAACGTTGGGATATCTCGGTATTGGGTGCTCGCTTTCCAGCGAATCTCATCTCGCGGGGTTCGATTACCTCTAGATTAACTCCGCCCGCCATCGAAACTTTGTAATGACCTCTTCTCGATATGCTGACTCGAAGATCGTCGGGCATAGATAGAGTGAAGCTAACTGCTGACTGATCGTAGAACACTGTGGCGTACTTCTTGTGCTCCATGCAACATGTCAACAGGATAGAGACAAAGCCCTCGTCGATCGATATTCCAGGCATTTCGCTTTCGTATTCCCCGCTCGATCTCGAGGAAGCCTCTTTTAGGAGTTTAAAACTCGAAAACGATGCACCGTCATACCCCTCGTCTTCTCCTTTTGTCCAAGGGGATGTAAAGTATCGCAGAATTTCTTCTTCGGTCCACTCACACATCACTGGCTCCTCTTCTATCGTGTAACCGGTCGTGATGCGTGTTCCGTCTAAAATGCACGAGAGGGTTGCATTACACTGGTCTCTAAAAGCTGGACCGCTTTGGTAATGCAGGAGAAAAGTCTTAAAACACCACACTGAAAATACAAGAAAATCCTTCATATTCTTTGTACGAAGAATTTTTGTATTGAAAAATGAAAAGAGAAATTCGGGGAAGCAAGCAAAGCAATTTTCAGGTGTTTAGGTGCTGGAATAAAATATGGAAGACAGTGTCTTAAAATTTATAATCGAGGGAAACGCCGCCAAGTAAGATTGTAGTAGATAACGTAAATGCGAATCTAATACGAAAATTGCGATTGGTTGTACAAGTAGGAGAACTCAAACTTCTAATTCAACGGTATCGAGCACTGTTTCCTAACCTTTGTTAAATCGCGATCCCCTTTTATAATACTCAAATATCCTACGATTTCCTCCCCTCCGTATAAGGTAAGGTAAATTTAATAAGGTAAAGAAAACACATTAAAAATATGTATTTCAGAATATAATTCTAACATAATAATTAAAATAAATAAGTGCCAAGAATCGCTAACTAAAAATAACAGTGGCGACCCCCAGAAAACACTTCGCCACCCACAACTTGGAAATCACTGGTATAGCCTACATTAGATAAGAAATAGAAGATAATCGTTCGAAACGTATTTTTATGTAGAATGAAGATTTAACTAACAAGGAGAGTATTTTAGGTGTCCGCCTCCGATCATTTCGATTTTTGGATATGTTATAGAGGACCGAAAAATAAGAAATACGTGTTTTTTTATTTTTCCCCGTTTTCATATTTGGGGAGTGAAAACTGCGTTCAAAGTTAGGGTTGAAAAATCATTTTTGTAGAATATCTCGAGAACTATTAGAGATAGGGGAATAGTGTCAATGGACGAATTTTGTGTCTTTGAATGCGAAATATGACTGACTCACCAGATTTTCCCCTATCTCTAATAGTTCTCGAGATATTCCACAAAAATGATTTTTCAACCCTAACTTTGAACGCAGTTTTCACCCCCCAAATATGAAAACGGGGAAAAATAAAAAAACACGTATTTCTTATTTTTCGGTCCTCTATAACATATCCAAAAATCAAAATGATCGGAGGTGGACACCTAAAATACTCTCCTTGTAAGTCGGGGCATGGAAGAATAAGACAAATAGGAACTTTCCCCCTCAATTCCTTTTCATGAGATGTAAAATGTGCTTTTAACTTTATATGCTTTTTTCATAGTTCGAAACGAATGTACATTACAAGCGGCCACGTAACTACTTTCCGAGAACTTGCTCAACCTGTTCAACGAGTAATGAATTTAAAAGCGTCGAAGCTCCCGCGGTTACATTAAAATCGACGTTATCGAAAGTGGAGCGAACTCATTCGATGGTGGAACTTTCTTTGCATGAGAAAACGCGTATTACCATCAAGGAACGAATCAGCTTTAAATGGCTGACAATAGGCATAAAGAAAATTTGCTGATCAGGAGGCAACGTACAATGCTTATGACAAATTGCAAATTTCGCCGCGCCATACATTACAAACGAAAAGAATCTCATTAGGATGACTAAAATCGTTGGGTTCGCCCTGGCGCGAGTTTCTGAACTGTTTGTAGAAACTGTTGCAGCGAGCACACAAAACACGGCCGAGATGAGGAAAGTTGGGATGAAAGTTTATGAACTTGGCCCCCCGCATATGTTACATGAAAACGGTTCACGTGGTGCAGGCGCGAATCGTTGCATAATTTTATCCGGCCGTGGAAAATAAATATTTACCGCTCCGAGACTTGATAATAGCGAAACGCGGGCAAAATGTTTGATAAAAATGCGAGAGCACGTTAAAGGGATTCTCTGGGATTAATATTGCACTGCTGCGGATGCGTTGCCAGTTAAAAAATATCGTACGCGGTGAAAATAGTGATACAATTGTGAAAAGCCAAATTTTTCGAAAAAAAAAACAGATATTCGAAATTAATTTTCCGAAAATTAATTGGCTCGCTGATTTGTCCCTAATATTGTCTGTATAATAGATAATAATAATAATAATTCAACGTGATAAAATAAGACGAGAATCGAGACTATTAAAACTGCTGTTGGGTTTCGCTTTTTAATTACTAATAAGTATTTAAAAATTCGGGCCAGTAACATCTGAAGCACGGCAATTCAGCGATCAGCGGCGCGTTGCGTTGGTTGGTTGTATTTACACACATATGATACGGCAAAAACACATATATCATAGTATTTGTGCAGACCATTAATCTTGTTATTGTGTTGGAAAATGGTTGAAAATTCTGCTCCCGGAGTACGACACAGAGTACTGTTTGGCGAGCTCAAGAGACAAAAGGAAAAGCGACAATGTATTTTAATTTTTTAATTTTCTCAATTCTTGCACAAATGTTTCTGTTCGTTTGTAAATCATTTGTGTTCTTCATCATAGATTTGATTTTTAATAATTTACTTGTATTAATATTTTTAAGGTGACTCCTAACCATAAATCAAAGGACACCATGTCTTCTATTTTGGAAGCTTAGTTAGTTTACAACAACAATCAATCTCAATACAATTTTTAGGCTACCAAGAAACTAAAAGTTTTAAAATTTCTTGCATTATGTGAGTCTGACCACCTTCAATGTAGACGAATACTAACGCGTAAGTTGAAGTAGTGAGTAGTAGACAGACACGTTAGGCAAATTGTATATCTCGAAAACTCTTCAATTATTTTGAAAATTAATTTCTTTACAAAAAAATTATTTTAAATTTTTTATTTGTTTGGACACAGAGAATTAATCCTTCTCTGGGTGTGTCGCGAATTACGTCCCACCCTGTATATTAATCGAAGAAAAACGTAAGCAATTATTGCAATGGGTAAGAAGAAATGCTTGCTGAACCTACCAGGGAAACTGACGATCAATTCTCCGTTAGAATTCAGCAACATGTCGGTGCCGTCGGCGCGACGCGTGAATTTCTCGTCGACCTCGTAGTCAGACGCTGTCCTCACGAGTAATCGATGATGTTCACCTACGACCACGTCGTTGACCACCTCGTACCGTTCGCCCACGTGATTCAGTACTGTGTATCGTGACACTTTGACTGTGGTGTCTGTCATGGAGGAAGCGCTTTTAGGTGCCTAGTGAGAAGATATGCTGCATCAAATCGGCGAAGAAAAGTATGTCCCTGCAATTGTATCGTGGTGCATTTTCAGAATTTGGCATTAACTAAATTAAAAATTATTTAAGTAACGGATCGAATAAAAGTTAAAGCTGAAGCTAAAGCTGAAGCTGAAGCTAAAGGTGAAGCTGCAGCTGAAGCTGAAGCTGGAGGTGAAACTGAAGCTGAAGTTGAAGCTAAAGGTGAAGCTGCAGCTGAAGCTGAAGCTGGAGGTGAAACTGAAGCTGAAGCTGAAGCTAAAGCCATTAAACTTTCGACGAAAAGACTTTATTCGTCGAACGGTTAACTTTATTTGATACATTCGAAATTTTTATTTAAATAAAAATTTTGCCCATCTCTGTGCAATTTACAGTAACATGCAGACGTTTCTAAACAATAATTATCTTTCCCATTTTGTTCTGGAATACAGATTTACTTTCGTAAAATGCAGCAGAAACTTAGTGAATTGAACTATACATAATAAGGAGGATATGGTATGCATTTTTGGAATAGTAGAATTTTCATTTATTTAACGGCGGCCATTCTGTATTTTAGCTCAGGTAACAGTGTAACACATACACTACCGTTCATAAGTATTAGGACACCGACTATGCGTGGAATAATATTTATGAAAACGTTGCGAGTTTATTGAAGAGCTTATTTTTCGCGGTATTTTAAATTAAAATCAGAAACTCATTTCAGTGAAAAGTATTCAATCTTTATCAAATATCACATTTTGTGAATAATCAGCAGGTATCATTTTATAAATTGCAATGTGTATCAATGATAGAAATGAATATGTGTTCAAAATGGACTTTGATATTTGTCGTTGATTACCTTATGCATCAAACGATATGCAAAGTTTGGAATATCAGAAATATTTAAAAAATTCTTCATAAAAATATTTTCAACAACAGTAGTCGTTGCTTTTTAAAGCTACGCATACGTTTCTATCGATTTTATCGAAATTAATAGTATTTCCTATCTATAGTGAGCTTTTCAAGAGAAGTTTCAATAAACAGTCGTGCAAGGCGAAAGAAACGTTGCTTTTTTATGTATAAGGCGATGTTTAAGTGGTTCTCTAGTGTAGGTATTGAATGTCAACGACCAAATGTCAAGGCATTAAGCGATGTCAAAGGCCCGAGCTTTTTTCTCATTGAATTAAATCATTCTGGTATCTCGGTCAAAACGAAATTTAACGGTTACTTGATTCGCCGTAGTCGGATCCTGCTGTGCGAGCGTACGACCC
Source organism: Andrena hattorfiana (assembly GCA_944738655.2). Taxonomy (NCBI): domain Eukaryota; kingdom Metazoa; phylum Arthropoda; class Insecta; order Hymenoptera; family Andrenidae; genus Andrena; species Andrena hattorfiana. Next base: position 11,167,137 of record OX122893.2, on the reverse strand, counting down.
TCCTCGACCACTCCAGGCAATTGCGACTTCAAGATACTCGCCGGATTCTTTTTACCTTTAGATCGAGGCTTCGAAACTGCGACTGGTCTATTGCCTTTGAAAGCGGGACAGACATAAACGTTTAACAATTTCGCTTCAATTTACAAATACTTTTGAGGCTCCATTTATGCAGGGGATGTTTTCGTAAACAGGAATAACGTCCGTTCTGTATTTTGTACGGAATGAGAGCTTAAATTCCTCTTTGCATGTACATAATGTTATTTTATAAATACATGGATGATGGTTACTTTGGAAACAACGCTTTTGCGGATTTGTTTACCAATTTTAAGTCTTTCTATGTAGTGGAATATCTATTAATCTGTCTGTCTTCAAGCATAGTGTAAGAAGAATCTTTATAATAGAAACTTGAGTCTAGTTTCTTGAATTTGATTGAACACTGCTCTGTATAAATATTTCAGATATCATATAGAAAAAACATGGATAGCCTTCGCTTTTTAAACAATATTATCTTGAAGAGAATAAGTCTGTCGATATTCGGATATCGAAATTGAACGATACGTTTCAGATTTCTCGTTGCGTTCATAAGAGGAGAATGGGGATACTTACGATGATTAATATTATGTAATATAGAACACGCTGTTATTACAATGGATATTTAAGAGTAGCCTCCAATCAAATAACTCCAGAAATAGGTAATTTTTAGGATTTATTAAAAAAGAAAAGTAAACGTCGTAGGGTCAAAAAACTTTTTTCGCTGTATTTGTACATCTTTAAAGATAATAAAACAAAAAAAATGGAAATTATATCTAACACTGCTGACTGCTGGAGGCTGTGACTGTCCGGGGGATGCAAAAAAAGTTCCTCATCTGTGGAATTTTCAACGCCTCGTAGAATTATGTGAAATCAACGAGCCACGAAAATTCTTGTAGTTTATAAGATTGATGGTAGAACCATCTACGGTCATAGCAAAGTATTGTAATCTCATGCGTTGGCAGACGTTTGAACAACAAACATCGAAAAACCGATTATCGCACAGATTGGCCATAGATGATGCCACGGAGAATTTAGTAATGAACGAAATCCCGCAAGAATTTTTGGAATCGGTCAATTATTTTTTTTTTGTTATGACTTCCGCAGATTTAAGAAAACGTGTTTTGAGGAAAACGTATTTAAAGTTTAACTGCTGTCGATACGAACGGGTCATTCTTCAGATACCAAAAATATATTTCATACTTCAGACTACCAAAATATATTTTAAAAAAATCGATTGTTTTATGGGAGGGTACCCTTAAATATCATTGATCGTACCTTGTCCATTACCGGTTCCATTAGCAGACTTTTCACTTTCGTTAGGTTGAAGATTCTCAAAAGCTATGCACGTCACTATGTCTCCATTAGGGCGAAGAACGATAATCTCTCCGTCGACGAGATACTTCAAAACGGTCCCATTTCTCAAGAATTTCCGACGAATTTCGTAGTTCCCTTTGACGTCGTAACTCCTCGAAATGTAGGATTGATGAATATAAAACGGACCCTCTAGCCCGTCCTCATAGATCGGTTCGATCCGTAATCCCGATGGCCACGAAGCTCTAAAATCAACACTTGGAGACCAAACAACCCCTGAAGAAGCAAAAATTTCGTACCTCTCTAAATCTTAGAGATCTTATCCTACAACACGCTCACTTTTACAAACTCCACATTTATAAACGCCCCACTACTCCCCATTGTCGGGAAACAAGACTGTTTGCCGCGTGAATCTCGACGTAAACTCGAATATACACCCCAATAAAGTGCGGGAAGAATGAAACGAATAAATTTATCAGTTCTGTCAGAGGGAACTAGGATTTTCGTTTCGTTTCGAGGTGTTGTAAATCTGATCGTGCAGTAAGGTCAGAGGAGCACTCGAAACTCTTGGGAGGCTGGGAAACCTTACGTTGTGGTTCCGGCAGTTTCTGGAAGGCAACGATGATTCCCGTTTTGCTCGTTAAATGGAACACCTCGTTCGCTTCACGAGTGCCAATAGTGCCAATCCGAGGGAACAGTCGTAAACTGTTGTCGCGTATGGTAACTGTGATGCGTAAATCCTTATTCTTGTAAAGCCAATCGTCCATCTCCGCCCTCACCAGAGTGCCATCGGCCGAGAGGAAGGTTTTCACGCGACTGGTTACTTGCACGCGAAGTCTGCCGAGGTCGTAGCCAACGAACTCATAAGTCACCTCCTTTTCAGCGCCATAATCAGGCAAGCTTTTTTTCAAGGTCGCCGAGGAGCCCTCGTCTACGTCCGACTTCTTCCCCTTGCCGATCCTACCCGTCTGTTGCCCCTTTTTCTCCCTTTCTCCTTTCCCCTTTCTCCCCCTTTTTGCAGTCTTTCCTTTCTTGCCCTTCCCCCTCTTTGAATCCTGTGTTGTCTCTTCGGCAGTGGAGCGAGACTGTACATCTAGCGGTAAGAAAGAGATTGGAAGTTCTGTCCTGCTCGAATTGGCCTGGCTTTAAGCTAATTTTTTTGCTTGCCGGTTGCCAGTATCTTTTAGTAGGTATATTGATTTTGCAGTGTCGCCTTACCGTTTAACTGAACATTGTTTCTATTTCGTGAATTACTGAATATAAAGGGTAGGTAAGTGTTAAGGTGCAAATCCACGATAAGACAAAAATATCGTGTCTTGCGTGAGACTTTAATCTCATGAGACAATTATTTCATTATTTTATTAGTTTTTAATTATTTTGTCATTGGTTTCACTAGACTCTGATGAGACAAGTTTCATGACATATTTCCATTATTTATATTTAGTTGTTGCTGAGATTTTTGTCTCGTGACAGTAAAGTCATCGTACATTCGCACCTTTAGGTTCAATGAAGCTCGTGGAACAGAGTATGAAGCAAATAGTGATATTATTTACGAATACGGAAAATATGTGTATATAGAAGTGGCGTTGGATATACCAGCGCACAGTGCGGCACGTAATGGACAAAAATCGAAATAATCAATGTTCAATTTTGATCTAGTTATTCTATATAACCATTAGTCCGAAAATAAGGAATATCAATGTAAAATATAATAACTCCCTAAAAAAAAAACAATAGAGTATCAATAATTATCATTTGCTTCTTATAATTTAAACACTACAAATTTAGCATCCTCTTGTATTATTCGTTCGTGTTTGTGATTTTTTTAAAATAGTGTTTGTTATATCTTAAATATGGATAAGTTGAACAGAGGTGTGTATAATTTTCATTTCCAATTAAAAAAAGCAGTTTCAAAAAGAACGGTACAAACCATCATGTAATTTTTATTGTTCTATATTAAAAAGCTATTGTCTCACATTGTTACATATGTTTTTTCTGTTACAAACTGCTACACTGAATGTAATTTACCTTTTTGTTAGGGAAATCTATTCGTAATTGAGATTTGGTTGAAGACAATATGAATAAAATTATCTATCATTTATTCGTTTTTCATTAATATATATGTATCATTTCTTTGTGGTTTATATATATTTCATATATATAAAAATGTTTTTAGTGTTTTGTTAATACTAAAATTGCCTCTTATTATTTTATTATAATATTCTAATATAATTTTCATTATTATTACTATATTTATGTAATAAAACTCAGTTATCTTAGATAGAACAATTTTTAATATAAAAATGTGAATAATTACTACATTGTACTTATTCTTTTATTTTTGTCCCAAGTCCCCATTCAAGTGCCGCATTGTGCAGCAGTACCATTCTTTAGCACTATTGGTAACTTATTTACAAAGAGAAATTGCATTAAAATTTTATACTAAAGTACTGCCATTGGCGCGTAGAACATTTTCCGATTAAAATTTTGTTCTTTAATTTTGGCATTTACTGTGTTTTCTACAAGAACTCTTCGATTAATGCTGTTATCACGTTATCAGTACACTACACTGCTAAAAATGGGAACATGTGCTGAGATGTGTGAGAGGAGGAGGAGGAGGAGGAGGAACGTACAGAAATCTGAAAAATATTGGATGACAGAGAGACAGGTGAGGAATGGATGAAGAAATTGGATAGGAGGCAGAGGGGCGGAGGAGGTACAAGCATGAGGTAGTGTGAGGAAAGTTAGGATAGACATAAGCGAATAAATAATAGAATAGTGTAGAAATATTTTAAATGATGTAAGTAGCATAAGTATAGATAAGGAAGAAATAGATAGAAGAATAGTAGATATATACTTCGATATACCTGCTTATTGAAAGTACTATATAATATATAGGCAGTACCTATAGTACAATGCAACATTGTTACCATACTATTTAAAGGGGAATCCTATTTTCTGGGCTAACAACATAGCAAAATTTAGGAATTTATTTAAGAACCTAACATTTCGATTCATCTGAAATTTGGACCAAGTGGCAGTTTTTTAAATTCATTCTTAATAATAAATATAGGAGTTATGCGTCACGCCGCGCAAAACTCGTCGTCCGCTGATGTGCATGATATTTACTTGAAAAATGAAACGACGTTTTTACTTTGTACACATGTAACTTCAATTTGATGAATCAGAATACCGCTATGTTCTATACTTCTTTTGTTACATAAGGAAATTAGTGCAAAATTGTATTGCAAAAATTAAAGGTCCAGACCTTTTAGTTTGAAAACTCTCTACACTGCTCAATAAATTTTTTTGTTTCTTGTTCATTTTTAACAGGCTTCATTCTGTTTCAGATTACCTGGTAGATAAATATCATGCACACCAGCGGACGACGAGTTTTGAGCGGCGTGGTGATCGATAACTACTATATTTATGGTTGGAAATTACTAAAAAAAAGACTGCAGCTTCCTCAAATTTCAGATGAATCGAATCGCTGGTTTCTTAAAAAAAAATCCCAAATTTTGGTATGTTTTTAGTCCAAAGAATAGGATCCCCTCTTAATGTTATCGCGTACCTATTGTTTACGCTAAATATAAAAGAAATCCTATTTAAAACATATAGCAAGTATCTGAACAGTAATTGGAGATTTTACTCTTACCCGTTTCCGAGTCCCCTTTTCGTTTAAGAGAAACGCCGCTTTCCGCAAGATCCCTAGCCTTCAAAGATCCAGGCAGGATGAAGTCCTCGTCGCGAAATAGCATCGTCTCCTCGTATACTTCCTCGGCCCTCTTCATCAATCTTCCTATCGACTGGGTCGTCTGCAATCTGTACAGTTCCTCCTCCCGTCGTATCCAATCCCCTTCCTCGGTCACCACGTATTCGCAGAAATCACGAAGGCAAACTGGCGTCCGAATGGCAGACATTCTTTCTTCCTCGTGCACACCATTAACTCTCCACTCGTTATAGAAGTATAGTAACACAGAGTCTGTGGGCTCGAAATACTGAGCCTCGAAACGATCGAACGAGAGGAGACACTCGTGAACCAGCTGTAAGAAAACTCCATGCGATAAGAGCTCCACGTCCTCGAATTCTTCAAGATTCGGCCCATTTTTGTATCTCGTTTTGAAGACGTTCGCTTTCAAATAGCCAGGGACTAGCATTTCACGGGGATCTATCAAATCGAATAAGGGAGAACATTCGGCGAGCTTCAGTGCCATTTTGCCATAGTCGATGTTGCCATCGCTGTGGAAATGGATCTCTGGCCTGTCCCTAGAAGTTAAACTGGGAACTGATTTCACGCGTTTCACTGACAGTAGCGAACTACGCACGTGTGTTGCGTCTCCTACACTTTTCTCGCTTCTGCCTTCTGAGATTTCGCGTGGACGCTGAAACGGTCCAAATATCATTCTGTCGAACATTAGAACGTGCAAGTAGTGCCTGATTTCTTCGTTGCTTATTCTGATGTTGAAATAGTGCCGAGCTTCATCAATGTGACGAGAGTATTCTTCGAGCTTTTTCTGGGAGATTTCATGTATCGAATGTAGACCCGTGATATTTGGATGCCAAAAGATAGGCAGGATGTTGGCGATCAAGTTGGAGGTACTTGACATGCCAAGGTTTGCATAGTTATCGAGAACACGAATGGTTTCGTTCAGCGTGTCTCCGTGAAGAATTAATTCAATGGCAGTTACGTTCTCATCGGTGCTGATAACGTTATTCTCTTCCTTGAGGTTGAATATCACGTTGAGAGAATTTACCTGTTGTTCAACGATAGAAGCAACCGACTGGATCTTAACTGTAGGTTCCGTTTCTGTGTTTGCGCTTGCCTGCTGAAAATTGTAAACGTTACATGTAACGAATACTTAAATCTTGAAATACGTTCAATGAACGTAAACGTTGGTGTGCTAAGATAAGAAAGTGATTCAAGATATTCGAAAGGCATCGCACATTTTTGGGTAAAGATAGGAGCAATGTTAGCATTTACGTTAATCCTGTATAAATAACCCAAGAATTTAGTCCCGCTGGATTAAATGATTTCCGTAAAACAAATGTTCTTAGAACTTTTGGATCGCCAAATAAAGTAAACTCTGAATTGCTTACGTCATCTGAGCATTGATTTAGTCCTGCGTTATCCTAGTCCTCCCACGCCATCAAGCATACGTCCCTAACATTTATCTCAATCCACAGAACCTTCAGAAATTTGTACATTCGCCAATCAAGAAGCAGTATCATGTCAGTATTATTTAAAACTAGAGTTGCCACCCGTACTTTAAAATAAAGTATCTTACGTTATTACACGTAAATTTATCTATAAAAATCTTTATAAAAATGATAAAAAGTCGCTCTGTAATGCTAAAGCAATAAGAAATATGTTTGGAAGAAATAGAAACTAATAAGATTAAAATGTACTTTTAGTTTTTTCGAGGGTACTTTTTTTGTACGTTATTTTCCTGTAAAAAAAGGTGGCAACCCTATTTAAAACTCAATCTACTAATACTTCGATCTTCATCTTAAAAAGGGAATGCACGAGGCATTTACAAATATGGTTTAAATTGTACGTATAATTTGTGCGGTCGAAAATAGTCGAAAATTGACAGAATTGTAGAGCTTAGCAAAAAAGGTACGATTCAAAATATTCCCCAAAAATCTGCCTGTTTTGGCGTTGCGTAAAGTATAACCCACTTTAACGCGTTACTATAAATGGCATGGACTAACTATATGCAAAGCGTTAGCCTAATAGGTGACCCAAACCCTCTGCGCTCTCATTGTTACCCTCATTTTAATCTGGGTCTAATCCTTGTTAGAGAAGTTCGGGTCAGATCGAAACTCTGTCCGTTCAGTTAGCCATATTTTGGAATCACTGTACCAACGAATTAATGAATTCATCATACTCTATCTTCCGTAATTATTGTTTCGTCATATTCATTCATTATATTACGGTATTATCTACGTCCATGTGACATGTTTTTCACTTTTCTGGTCCTGCATCCCCCCATTCTTCAGGGGATATCCATCCCCCGAAGTATTGGCACATATTGATGAATCACTTTGCCAGCTATGTTTACTCCAACCACAAAAGTATCCGAATGTACTCCTTACCACTTTGACATCTTGCGCATCACCACCCGCATCTCCTGCGTCTCTATGCATCTTCTTCACAGTTTCGCCATCGTTAGCTTCAACTTGCATCAGCAACGCATGCAATATCAGCGGTACGGAAACGCGTTCAAGGGGAATAGCATCCAATAGAGCCTTATATACTTTAAAGTCCAGCGTTCCCTGACCATCACCAAGGATACGATCCTCCACCTTCATGCTCTTCAAATAATTAGTATGCTGTCGATGGAGGTCATACAGGTCGTACACGAAGTAGGATACTCTGTCGTACATGTCCTTCTTCAGAAGTTCGTATTCGGCGTCATCGGAAGCCTTAGACAGCTTCGGGGGACAAAAAGTAGGGAAGGCAACGTCGCAGAGGACTGGATACTCTTCAGGATTCATCGATCGTTGGTAGATCGTCGTCCAGAATTTAAACAGTTGAAACTTGTGACTCCTGTAGCGTTCGAAGAACTGCAGCCTTTGCATTACTTGAGATTCTCTTAGGGTCTTGTGCTCCACGGTGTAATGCAATTTCTCCCATGGTCTTTTAATCCGAATTATAAATGACAATGGCGTGCCGATGTTTATTAAGTGTTCTGGAAGATCTGGATCGTGGAAGCCAGTGAGAATCACGTAGAAATTGGGCCCGTTCAGAGGCGCGTCGTCGACATAGATGGCGTCTCGCCACTCCTCGTTGCGTTTTCGCAGTTTTGTGTTCGCCTTGCTGTTAAATTTTTCTGCATTGAAATTTCTCGATCCTGGAATTCCTGTGGAATGGACGACAATGAGGAGATTGATAAGAAACTATGTTAGGAAGAATATTTAATTAACCATTTGCCTCATGCATGTTTTACTTCAGTTTCACCTCATGTATGAGGAAATGCATATGCTATTTTATTTTAGACATGTTCAAAGCTCGAAGCAAGAAAAATACATTTTTAGTTTTGTTTCATTTCCGAAGTATGAAGTGTGAGTGAATTATTTCATTTGAACCAGAACTGATAGATGCTGTGAGAGAATGTACAAGAAATAGATAAACAAATTTCCTCATGGCTTTACAGAAGTACTTTGAAAAACTGAAGAGCAAGTAAGATTTCAAAATGAACCGTCGCATAGATAACTAGTGATTAAATATACAGGTACTAAAGGGACTTTGATGCAAATTCTTTATCTTTAATTGCATTTAAACTCTGTGTAAAAATAGTACATGTTGCAATATCACCTGCAAGCACCACCAAAATTATTATAGATCAACTTCAAATTAAGAATTAAAAATTAAAATTACTGGAGCAATCATAAATGTCATTTTCAAATTTAATTATATAATTCAGTCAAAATTCAATTAAATATAACTCAGTCACTCCTTTCGCTCTACTCCTACTGTACTCTAAGCACGATTTTGATACCAACATTAAGTGGCAATCGTTATTATTTCCCATAAATGCAGCAAGAAAATACAGTTAAGTGAATACTTAGTAAACACATGGTAAGTTACGCATGGTAAATCAGTGGGAACGTTATCGTCATACCCACGTGTACAGACACGAACCCCAATCAGCAATGGTTTGCATAATCCGATACTCTTCGTCTATTTCACGTTCCAAGTCGGCTAGCCTTTTCACTATACCGATGCTTTCTTCCTTGGCTCGGTATATCAAATATTTGATCACCCGAGCCATAAGCCAGGTCGGCAACGCGCCATTCTCCTCGTTCAAAACCTTACTTGCATAATGACACACGCCCTGGACCGTCGGGCACTTGTCTAGGCTTTCCCTCGACAACGTTTTCACAGTAGCCAGCGCTTTCTGACAGCTGAGAGAGTAAATAGCATTTCGCCTGCCCTCTTCAGCGCCGTCGTTGAAGAGGGACACACACTCCGAATGCTCGGTAATCGTCTCAACCATCATGGTCACGATACACCACCAGTTGTTATCGTTGAGCGAGAGAGCCTCTATTTCTGAACGCCAAGAATCTTCGGCAACTGGCTTTCTGCCTTTGGTGGACACTTTGGACCTCGGTGACTTTTTCCTCCTCTTCATCGTAGGTAATTCTCCGCGTACTAACCTTACACTCGTGTATCGTTTTGACGCAATGGACAAATGACAATCCAAAAGGAAATTTGTTTGTTTCATGTAACTCTTGAGTCTTGCGCAGGTATTTATAAAAAAACTCAATCTTGAACAATATTTGCAATGTTTAAAAAAAATAATACGTAAAAGATGAAAACTAATAATGAGACACCTGGATTAGTTATTTGCAGAAAGGTGGGTAGAGGTTGGTGTACAGGAAACCATCATGACGTGTTATTTTTATTTAATAAAGTATCAATATTTCGAAGCTAAATAGTCTTGTAGATGCATATATATGTACATATCAACTCAGCCGTATTTTGCATCTCATTTAAATAGTATAGCATAGAATGTAAGGGAGACACACGACCCTTGGCTTCTCAGCGGTGGTGTATATGACGGTAGCAGGTGGCTTGATTCTGGGCAATGTAAACGTGACGGCCGCCAGCCGCGGACAATTCAGGTTTCATTTTCGGTTTCCTGCCCCCGCGTCAAGTTGATTTAAAGCTGATTTACACAGTCCGTTGAAGTGTCGAGGATACGACATATGGGTGACAGAACATTGTCTGGACTGTGTTAAAATCGGTAGTAATTGTCCGCCGTCAGACATCTACATTCGAGATTCATCCACAGAATTTGAATAGGCTTTGATAATTATAAGTAATCTTGCAACCTGAAACATTTCCAAAGTGTCATATACGACGAACTATAATAGCCTTATCTAATTTTAAATAGAACTAAAAGATGCTGAGTATTCAACATCAATAAATTGTTTTCTTTTATCGTTTGCTAACGAGTCAACACTTTCACGTGTGAAGAGCGAACATACCAGTAGGAAATATTACACACAATATTTTCCTTCAACTTGAAACTCCTCTTTAGGGAATTGCGTTAGATTTAGTTTGTTTCCAATGTTTCCATCGCCACTCTTATAACGAATGCCTGGAACGTTCTGCCAGGCTAAGGACGTGTTTGTGTGTCCTCACAGTCGGTGAGAGGATTAATTTATCATTGATCTGAGTACAAACGGGTGTGGAGAATTTTTCTCTCGTGGTCTGGGAGTATCCTCAAGGGGGGAATCGCGACCACGGGGTAGGCAATCTAGTTCACCAGCGTTGAGACCATGCAAGAGACTCAACTGGGAGTAATACTGTTGTGAGTTGCAAAGGACCCACCATGGTTTGAATAATACCAAGGGTGGAAACTATCAAGCGTGGAACGTTTTAAATGTTGATTCGTCCTATTTTCTTCCAACATGTAGACCCAAATCCAAAAATAAAAATCGATTCTGCAATATGGATACATATTTACGTTAATATTGCTAGTTATTAATAGTTGTTAGTCACATTTAATCGGCTTGCGGATTAACCCCAGTGTGGCTCGGGGTAACCAAACCGTACTAAAATGGACCTCTCCGAGTCAGAGTCGGGGTACCGTTTCCCTTCATAACTTAAGGGGTTATACATAGTTAGGCGGCCGAAAAGAGGCGAATGTTTATGATTTTTTTTTGAGAAAGTGGAAGTATATATTTTTACAGAACATTTTGCACTTAAAAGAGTAACATTTAAAGAACATTTGGTAATTTTTTCGTAGAAAAATATTTACGTTTATAATAAAGTAACAACCAACCATCCAAGACGGCTTTTTAAAAATTTAGTTTTGCAGTGAGCACTGCCATTCGGAACCAGATTATCTAAAATCAAAAAATAAAAAAGATTTCATTAGTATATTAATGTATCCTCTGATTGACGGGGAGAATTTCCGAAATATTAGTTTAAAACAAAATGGCGGCTATTTAAAGTTGAAGTCCTGTTTTTACTCGCGTGATTTTTGCACAAAAAATTAGGACTTCAAGTTTAAATAGTCGCCATTTTGTTTTAAATTAATATTTCGGAAATTCCCTCCCTTAATCAGAGGATACATTAATATACTAACGAAATCTTTTTGCTCTTTGATTTTAGATAATCTGGTTCCGAATGGTAGTGCTCACCGCAAAACCAAATTTTTAAAAAAGCTTTTTGGATGTTGGTTGTTACTTTATTATAAACGTAAATATTTTTCTACGAAAAAATTACCAAATACTCTTAAAATGTTGCTTACTTAAGTGAAAAATGTTCTGTAAAATATATGCTTCCGCTTTTTCAAAAAAAATTTACAAACATTCGCCTCTTTTCGACTGCCTAACTACTTAGGTATAACCTTTTTAAGGTTCATTCTACTTTGCCGGTCGAACAAGTCTATTTTCATGATTTTTTCTGGAACTATTGTACGGATTTTAATGTTGTTTTTTGGTAAATATTTATTATTCCTTGCTGTATAGTATTGTATTTTTCATATTTCCAAAATATAATCACAAGTGTGTGGATTTAAGTCGCAATGTTTGTGTCTCAGTGAGATCATTGCGGAAGTCCATCTCGGCGTCAAAGTGGTTCTAAAATGATAAAATAGATTGATTGCATCCTATAGGGCTATACGCATAAAGTGGACTAGAATTATTGATTTGTCAACAGTGGTTACAAAATAGCGGCCTTGTAAAGAAAAACTTCTGGATTTTCTGCCTATTTTTCGATGTTTTTTATAGGTGGAACGAAAACTATTCTGATACCCGGATGATTGTACTCCACTTTCTGCGTATACCCCTATACGACATACACATTCTATTTTTATCATTTTGGGACTACTCTAAGGCCGAGGCGGACTTCCGCAGAGGACCTGTGTCCTCACTGAGGCACAAACATTGCGATTTAAATCCACACATTTATAATTATATTCGATATCATGAAAAATACGATTATATACAGCAAGGAATAATAAACATTTAACCAAAAAAAGACATTAAAATTCGTTCATTAATTATTGAAGAAAATTCATGAAAATATGCTTCTTTTTCGACCGGTAAAGTAGAATGGACCTATAAGAACCAGACATCGTATTAACATGAGCGGAGCTGGAAATTAAAGCTAAAGAACTATACTTTTCAGTAAAATCAATGGAAAATATTTTTTGCAAAGTTGCGTTTGTCTAAATATTGTAAAAGAAAGTGACGTGTTGAAACCTACAAAGAATGCAAAAAACAGTCACTACTTACGCCGATTACAAATAAAAGTGATATTTTATGAGTTCCGGAGAGTGCTGATGCGAAAATTGTGCCCGTTCTAACAAAATTCTAAGGTATAAATCTCAAAATATTTGGTTTACAGGACTAAAACTCTGTTTCTGTTTTGGCAAGAATGACCACAAATTTGAAATCAGCATCCTCAAAAACTATTATATAACCTTTAATTGTAATTAAATGTTTTCCTCCGGAGGGAAAATTAGTCCATATCTGCCACCATATAAGTCCGCGAGCCGGTTAAATCACGTTAGTATTTCTAACGCTTCCATCACTTACACGAGCAGTACTTCAGTTTGTCACTAGAATTTTAAAAGACTGCACCCTTAATGGAGTTGATATCCTGCTCCGCAGATTAGCATTTCTCGATGAATAAAATTAACGAGCCACAGCGCGCGCACGTGACGCACGTTCAACGAGCTATGCAAATCCCAAATCGAAAGCTAAACTGGAATGCCAAGCCGTAAGGGGCGCCATCATTCAGTTTGTTAATTCTCGCTGGAATCGCGACGCGGGACACGTCTGATTGTAATGACTTCTCACTTTAGCGCGGGCTGGCAGTGATTTCGTGGCGCCCGCCGAGCGCGTAACTTGTTACGTTTGATATCTATCGCGATGGCCCCGTCTAGTTACAAATTACGACGCCAGTTGCGAGTGGGTCAAGACTCGCGGGCCCGCGATAAAATACTACGTTCATTAATTAATTCGCCGGTGAAATATCGCGGCGATGCGTCACGCTGAAAGTTGCCCCGAATCTCGCGACAGTTTTGTTAATGGACAGCGTTCCCTCGCGTAGTTGCCGTACTCGCGGATCCATTTAAACAGCCCGCGAGCGTCGGGAATTAAATGAAAAGAATACGCTGCCTGTCCTCTGCGCCAGCGAGAGTACTCATACTGATTATGGAAACGACTGACGGATGCGAACGAGCACTGAGTTCCCAGTTGAGAGCGAAAAACTGCGGCGGAGGATGCGGGAACACGACGGTCAGGATAATTAGAAAATTCAGGCTGAAGAATGTTATGTAATTGCGACTGTTATTGGAGCTAGCGCTGTTCTAAACATTTCGCAATAATTATGCGAGACATTTCGCGATGAATCGCGATTCTAGCTGCGCGATTTCATCGTCGTCGTTTTCTAGTATTTTATCACGGTTGATAGAAACGGCACAGTGCCAGGAAATACAAAATACGATATAAATTCCAATTGGTGATACATATAACAGAAAGAGTGATGATTTAAAATATTAATTCAGGAAGTTTGATAATATGATAAGATAAAACGTTCGCGCGGATATCTCTGGAGTCAGTGTTTACACAAAAAATTTCCTTCGCCTTCTGTGAACCTTTCCTATTGCAATCTGAATATTTATTTTCAAGAGGCTCGAGCACGTTTCCACGGTTGTCAAACATCCGCCTGCTGGCATGAAAACATAGAGCAAACTTCGCCTCGCTGTGTTTAGTCCAACGGTACACGCTCGCGTCGAAACGTTTCCTTCAGACATCGCCGAAACTTCCGCGATGCGAGCTGCCTCTGTCTAAGAAGCTTCGAATGGCAAGCGGGGAAAGATTGAACGGAAGTAGACACGCTATTGTCGCAGGGGCGAGGGAATCACGCGTCAGGCTTGAAATGAGTGTCGATGGGGCTACGGCGTACGGATAAGAGGAGCGCAGACAGAAGTTTCGAAAACGACAGGCAGCCGTCCGGCGAAAAAAGAAGAGCGTGGATCGTATTTGCCGTTTGGAGGGTGTGAAACTCTCGGGGAGGGTAAACATACTGGGCCACGAGAAGGCCAGAGAGATCGAGGCTGTTGCTCTGGCTCTCTGTTTGCTTCCGCCTGTACACGTGCACGCACCCCTATACAGTCAGGGGTGTGTGCAAAGTGCTATTTGTGTATAGTTCGGCACCTCGTCGAGCACCCTTGCTCCGCGCCAGACGCACGTCATTTCAAACGGTCCGTCTTATAGTTTCCCGACGGCTCCCGTTGAAACGACGACAGGTACATAGGGCGTGATTGCCTTCATCGATGACCCTCGCGTCAGTCTCGTTCACGGCTACCTTGCTGCCAACCTACGAGAAACTCTTAAATCCTTTTCATAAGTCGCGGATTCGTGCTTCTCTCATCCCATTCGGGAATTGACCAATAGAAAGTAGTTTGGGTTAATCTAGATAGATTTATCGCAGATCTTTGAAAATTTCTAGGCGTTTTGTGCACTAGAAAAATAATTTCAAGGCTGTGTTGTTAAATTCAAGTTTTTTAATTTACATATCTATTCTGTTATTTAAATGCGATTACTAATTCAATTTTATTTAAATGTATTGGGATTGCTTCAGAAGGCACAGTATATTTATTTTTTATTCATTCTAGTTATGCACAATAATTACATATGTCTGTATAGATTTTTCTAGGAAATGCAGGCGGATTTAAGGAGCGACTCAATTGCTTACCAGTAGTCGAAGATTAATTATCAGTATCCTGAAAATTTCTTTTAAAATCGTCGATTATACATAAAATGTAGAAGCACCTGCAGTGACAGTAACGGTTACTAGGGGTATGCAGGTATCTGAAATTACGGGACCCGATTTGCGATTCGAGAGCCGATTTTCTTGCTTAAAAATTCTCATATCTGATCGCACTACAAAATCACAACTTAAAAGTTTTTTGGTCTCAGGTATCCGAGAACGTTTAAGTTGTGATTTTGCAGAGCAATAGGATTCGCTGTGATTCAGATTGCAATAGGAAAGGTTCGCAGTGGAATTTTTAAGCAAGAGAATTGGCTTCCGAATCGCAAATCGGGTCTCGTAGTTTCGGGTACCAGCAACCCCTAACGGTTATCTATTCGAAACATCGTCTGCCATAATTAAGAATTTCATAAGACGTCTCAGACGTCTTAACTTCTTATTCCTTTTCGTGGGAAATATGCAGGACTCGTTACAGCTGTTGTAAAAGAGCATCTATATATAATTTTGAATTCTATCGTATCCTTTGTCTCAAGAAATTACGAGTCGCAAATGTTCATCTTTACGGAAATGTGTACATTAATTTTATTGAAGCTCTCGAGTTTCAGCAATGTGGTATTAAAGTGTAGTATAGTATAACATTAAAGGGCTTTTCCGGCTAGAGCCCATACAAATATGTGATCTTTAGGAATTAATTGAAGGAAAACTGCTACATATAATTTAATGGGACTTTTTTCATTGTATTAAGGATATTTTAAACTATAGAAATATATTTTTTGTTTTGTAAGTAATCATTACAGACGGCACTGGGGAGTCGTTAAAGTCGAGGCGTCCAAAAATTCATCCAAATCGATGGAACCTGTAGCACCTAAACCATTGGTCTGAAATAAAAAACAATGCCAGATTATTAAAGGGTATGGAACTTGCTTGTGGACTAGGCCAGAGAAAATTACAAAAATTACATTTTTTAAGAAAATAACGATACTTGATTTTGAAATCACTTTTTCCCTATATTTATCGTCCTTTCAACGCCTTTAAAAATTATAAATTTTCATTTTCATTTTTAAATTTTACTGGTCTGTCCACGAGCCAGAAGAATATTCTTCAAAATAAAAAAAAGATTCAGTCGAATCGGATAATAACAGGTTTTGGAGATACAGGTTCCACCAATTTTGATAAAACTGCTTCGAGAAAAACGCGTTTAAAGTTTTACGTGAGTGCCGAGTGGCCGGGTGTTACCCATGCATTTGCCGCTGCTCAAATGCCTATAACTTCGGGAATTTTACGAATTTCAACAAATCCTTTCAAACACGTATTCCTAAAAGGTTGAACATTCGAAAAATGAAATAATAAAAATCGATTTTCAGACCGGAACCTCCGCTTAAGCACGTTTATTTACCTTCTTTGGAACTCGACTGCTACTTTCCAAACTAAAATTGCATGAATATAGAACAAACAATAGTTTTAACAAGTTTATTATTAGTTAATAACAGTAAAATGTGTTTAATATGGGCGAGTTCGTGAATTTTCCCATCGAATCTGGATCAGTAATTACGTTCGTGCTGACTTTCACTGCAACGTCCTGGCTTAATTATGAATAACCCAAGTTATGACGACTTCATCAACAAGGCCGAGTGAAATACTGGAAACGTAAGTTGAAGGAAGAACCGAATGCGCGTGAGAGAAGCGGAAGAGCGGTAAATTATTTAGAATAGATCACAGAATCGTCGGCAAAGGACGAAAGCTCGTGCGCGAGCTTCAAGGGTGTGCCGTGTAGCAGTGAGGAGTACGGCGCGTAAGAGTGATAAATTATTAAATCGGACTGATTTAATTCCGGGCGATGTTGAACGATGAAAGGCTGGAGGGCAAATTAAATCGAGCGGAGAAAGGGAGAACAAAGGAAGAGCCGCGTATTTAGACAGTACTGTGAGAGCTGCTGGAAGCATATTATATCGGGGCTAACGTCACGCTGCGTGATGTATTACAGCAATTTAAATTGCCCAGTTACTGAGAGTTTAGTTTGAATTAAAGCCCAATAGTTCCCTACATTGTTTGAATTTCGTTTTGTTCAAATGAAATGAAAGGCCTTTTATGGTTTGCCTGAATTCCGTTAACCGATATACCGACTAAGCAGGCTGCTTTCGGTCACTTTTCAAACCTGCCTTTGGTGTTTGGTATTTGTTAGGTCGATGAAAGCGTATTGTGTCACATGATTTCACTCTAATGGATTTATCTTTATATCTTTATATCTTTTTAAACTGAATCGCTCTAAACATTTTGTCCACAACCATCGCGCAACACGCACATATTATTATTATCGATTTCTGCAGATATCTCTCAATTTTCCTCGCAAAAAATACGTTCGGCGACTTGACCTTCAACGATTTCGTTTACGCACCACTTGAGTGTTCCTCAAGTGCCTCCCCTAAGTACTTCCATCCAGATGAGAGGTTGCTGCCGTTTCCCTTGTTGGCTATCTCGAAATTGGGAACATCAAATATACTTTTTAAAACGTTTCCATCTAATTCTCAGGATAAAAATGACATTATTCGGTTCTCGTAAGAGATAGCTTATTAACGGTGAGTGGCAACCGCAATGTATTTAAGTACACTTGTTGATTGCAAATCACATTATAAACTTTACATTTTTAACTATAAACTTTGTACTTTAAACTCGACAAAATTTATCGCGAATTTTGAAATGGCCTATCTTTGTGTATTATTAGTAATTGCCCTTAAAGCCTGCTATGTCTCTTTAAAACACAACTTGTTCCAGCACTGACCATACAGGAGATATTAAACATATTTCATCTACTTTATCAGTAATAAAATTAGGAGCATATGAATTAGCAGCAGCAGAAGTTACACAATGTGGTATAGAAAATCCTATGAAGGAATTCAAACCCAATGTCTCCAATGATGGTTCCAAATCGCAACACTGAAAGTCTCAAAAGATTTTAAGTTCCGTATTAAAAAACCAAAGCCGATGAATAAAGTTCATATTTCCTGTCTAATAATATTGTATCCAATATTAATGATTTAAGTGAGAAATTCATAGAATTATAAGTATGGTATTAAGAGGAAAAAGCTTTCTCCCTTTACATTTATGGTACAATTGCACGTAAATATGCTCCAAGCACGAGGAATAGAATTCATGGGGAATGACATTTCTCGTACACTCAGAAACCAGAAAAGTCTAAAAACAGAAGTCGCGCTGGCGTACTTATAGGTTCGTCACACCTTTGATCCATGATACATTCTCTTCTTATGAAGAGAATTATTCACGTTCCTACTATTTACTTTGCGAAGGGATTGAGAGTAGCACGTGACTTCAGACATCCGATTGAGGGTATTCTCGGAAGTTCTGCCACGCTCGGGGTCTTCCAGAAATTAAGCATCCGCGAGTTTCTAACGCCGAACACACGTAAGGGTTCCCGATCTGCGTGTTGGTTGGCTTCGATTTAACTGAGAACTTCCACGTGGCACGTAAGTTTGCTTGTTTACAGGTTTGCCCCGGTATGCGACAGTTTCAAGAGCACTGCTTGGTAACTCTCCGCCACATTACGCGGCGGGGATGGAAACGACTCTGGAAACTCCGCAGACAAGGAATCTAACTTCTCATGTAACGATTGTAGGTATTTAAAAGTTCGAAAAATAGACTGACGAGGGATGTTCGGTTACCCGAACACTCCAATCTTTTTAAACTGAGCGGGTTTGTAGAGAATCTCGATTGAAGTATTAGGCAATTTTTCGTTTGCGCCCGTTTTCGGTTCTTCGGGCTGAAAACACCCCTTAATGTGAGATTTCATAGTTTCCTGTATATCTTGTGACTGAAGTATATGTAACAAAATTATTAGAATGAAAACTCAACAGCTTTTTATGCTCTATACAACTGTGTAATCAAATTGTTTAAAATTTGGAATTTAAACTGGAAAATGTTCCCCACCACAAAGTTTAAACAATTCGATTGCATAGTTTTATACAACATAAAAAACGTTAAATTTTCCTTGTAACAATTTTTCTATATCTACTATAGTTTGCAAGATATACTGGAAAATAGGTAATCGCACATTAAACTTTAAGGGGTGCTGTCACCCTGAAGAATCGAAAATGGGCACAAACGAAAAATTGAAAGCTGGACAGTTTGAAGGAACTCGGAATGTTCGGGTAACAGAACTTCCCTTGTGAGACTCAGAAGGAGAAAGTATCTCGTTCTTTCTCGAAATGAATAAAAATAACGAAAGTGTACTGTGTGAAACGCGTCACCCGAAAAATTGGAATATAAACAAAATTTTGAGGAAGGCCAATAGTATTATTTGCTTAGCTAAACAAAGAAGTAATGTTGCAGTAGTTAGTTTATTATTGTCAAACGATTTTATATTTTCTAGAGGTCACTTGGACTTATAGTGTCTGACATTGTTCTCAACAGGATTCAGTTCAGGCAACATTATTGAATCCACTACTTACATAAATTTCATGTAAGAGCACTACTTACTATCACGTGTGATTGAGCTAAGGAAGTGTAAAAATCGAGACGTGTATTGTATTTTAGAAACTCCTGGATCTATAACAGGTTTGATTGCTCCATGAGAAGAAAAAGCGTTAAAACAACATGTGCTGCATACGCACTGCTTCGACGCAAAAAATTGTTAACCACCCTACGCACAAAGGTGGAAATGAAGGGCATTGATGGGACTTTGAAAAACAGTAGGCTTGTAAAAAAAATTTATTTAATTACATACTTAATTAACCCTTTACACCTTATTCACTCGTCAATCGACCAGAGATGTTTTGCTAAATGCCGCACTTATTAAATACAGAATTGTAAAATACGAAAAAAACATCCTACAGTAATTTCAAGCTTGATAACTCATTTGATTCTGCGAATCACGAATTTTTGCAGATGAAAATGCAGAAGGCGTTAATCATTTTAATGGTATCCGTGTATGGGGCCGTTTTTGTCGTTGGTGTATCCGAGAGGAATACTAAGAGTGCAAAAGGTTGCGAGCTTCGTTTAGGAAGCGGGAAATTCTGTACTCCATAAACCTGGAACTCGTGCAATGTGGAAGACTTGCGAGTATGGAAGGCCTCGAAGAGAGCAGTGGTAAAGCTACTGAAGGGAGAAATCGCGTGTGCGATAAGTAGAAAATCACACTTCTCCGTTCTTTAAAGGAGCAGCAGGCGAGCGATTCGACGCCGGGGCGCGATCTTTCTTTGTTCGTAGCTGTTCCAGTTACAGGTCGGAGTTAAATCGAGCATTTCACGAGCCTTGGCCAGTAGTAATGGAAAACGTATTATCGGAGCCGTAAGTTCCGTCAGTAGGGACACAGGCGGCCGACATTATAACGCGGATGTGCAGGCTGTACTTAACGACGGAACTCCGTGGAAACTGTAATTTTCGTCCAAGAGGAGGAAAAAGTAGTCGCGATGTTGCGTGACAGGAGGGTAGCGGGAGAAGGGGGGGGATCGGTGAGAAGGGTTCGTTCTGGCGAGCAGCGCGTCACGCCGTGTGTAAAATACGACCCCTCGAAAAAGTTAAACAAATGGGATGCCAAAACGTACGTCACGGCGAGCGATGCGCGACGTTCTACCCTCCCGCGCTGTTGTGGTCACCCAAACAAAGGAGAAGATAATGATAATTGGAAATTCACCGAGAGAACTTGCGCATTCTGCGTGGAAAATACAACCCCCTCGAGACATTAACGTCCATCGTGGCCGCTCGTGAATTTATCTTTCCCTGCTGATAGACATGAACCTGCCTCCTTTGCCCTTTGCTTCTACTGACGAAGGTTTTACACTGAAAGGAAATGGTGATTAAGGAACGAGAGAATTAAATGTTTCCTAGCCCCTTAACGATTTGCTGACTAATCTGGAAAGGTGCTTACATCGTTAATTGGTCCTGCTACTGTTAGGTTAGTATATTCAGTTTCAAATTGGACACCATGTACTTAGTTACTTTCTTGACAGTTTTGTTATGTTCCTGTCGAGTGTCAGAGTTTTTAATAAATTTTAATATTTTTCTGTGTACCTTTGGAATAATAAAATAATTTCATTTGATGTTTCACACAGACTCGGAACAGAGAGGATGGGAATTAATAATTTTAATTTAATGTTTGGTTGTTCGCAGAGATCGATTATCCGAACATTATATCTAGCAATAATTTGGGTGATCGATGTTATACCGTACTAACAATAATTACTTTTAAGCACGCCATAAAGAATCTGACAATAAATACAGAGTGGCACGTCGGAAGGTATCTGTTTTAAAAATAAAGTAGATAAGTAAGTAAACCGGCCACAATTACCTATCATTGGTGCTGTCGACATTAATAGATTCTATTTGCATAAGGATACTTAACTGATAATCGTGCAACGCTTGAGTTCTTTATTAGATAATCCATCGTGGGCAGCATAAAAATGCTGTTTTCTCATAATACCAAAACTACTTAGTAACAAATAAAAGCTTGTCTTCAAGAAACGAGGGGAATTTTGCGACTACAACAGCATGCTGCAACAAATAAAGCACACCTACAAAATATAATTCTTAACCCACGGTTGTCACACCTACTTTTTCGAACGTCGTTGTTACATTGGGTCAATTTGACCCTGTCAATTTTCAATCAGTTGTTATTTAAAAACTATTTGTTAAATTAAGTCTAAAAACTTCTAAGATATTGTTTGAACATTGTAGAATATATGACCATCGTTGAAAGTTGACATTTAAAGTGTTATCATGCTTAAAAAAAGTTTGAACCAATAAGAATTTCGACAAAAAGGTTTTTTGCTTAAAAAAACGCAGGGTCAATTTGACCCAGTGTGACAACCGAGGGTTAATACAACTTAATTTCTGAGAAACATTGATTCACTTTCCATCCACTTTCAATTAAAACAAAGAACTAAAATTCTTAATCACGAATGAGTGAGATATTCAATTTCAACTCTTACCTAACGGATAGCTTCACTATCAATTGCTCAACGAATACAGGGCCCATTTGAATCAACAATAATTACTCTCATACAAATCCCAGAATAAGTCTTTACATTAGGGATTAGGCTTTGATTCTGTTCTTACAAAGAATTCTGATTTTCTTACGGAAGTGACAGTAACAAATAAATAACTTAAATTGGCGCTCTATCACGCTCCGCTTCGTAGTTCAAAATCAAATGAAGAAAGGAGCTCATTTTATAACACCCATAGAAGAAGTTTTACCAGAAACCGTGAATCCGTAAATCAGCTCTCAAGGTTTCGAGAGTTAAACGACTCGGCTATTTAATTACGGGACTATCGCTCGCATCGAGGCAGCCTAACCACATTCGGTTGTTCGTAATTCAAGGATGCGGCGGCTGGCTCGGCTCGCTTACCGGAATCACCGTTACCGAAATTTATATTTGTTTTTACATGCGGCCGCCCTTTTTCGCCGGCGATCCAGCGCCTCGCGCGCCGGCGACTGGCAAAACCGGCATAACATCGACCAAACAAATTTAATTAATTCTGATAATTGAGAAGTTTATCAAGTCGTGATTCGTCGGGCGGGTCGCGCGGGGTGTGGCACGCGGCCGGGGACAGAGGTTCGCTAATTTGTCGACAGTCCCGCATCCGCAAACGTTGGTCGGTTTTATAAATGAAAACGAGACCGTGGTCCCCGTTGTGTTCGAGTTGCTGCGTCCGCGCGTGCCAACCGAGGAGTTTCGTTTTAATTAAATCATAATGTAGTTTCGCGTGCGTATCTGTGCGGGCACCTCGAAACTTCGAGTGGCACCCCCTTTCGCGCTGTCTCACGTTTACAGGTCTCCCTCTCTGAATGTCTCCTTCCTTCCCGCCGCGTTGCTCTCGCCAGTTTCCGTGGGCGCTAAAGCAGATCGCGAATGAAGAGCACGTCGTTATCCGAGTTTAGTTCGAACGTACTGCATTCGGGGGAAACGCCGAGGCAACCGGGTGGCATCGCGATAATCATTCGCCACTCCTCGAGTAGTACTCTCTATGGCCGTTCTGCCGTTAATAATTAAATTATTGTTAGAGGAAGGCAGACACAGGCGGGGCTGTCTTGCGTCGTTTGTCAGAGACGGCGATACATCCTGTGCATGGGAAGGGTGGGATGTCAGTCAGCTGCTTGACGCCCACGCGTGACATTGGTAGTAGCGTGAGCTCTTGTTGCAGAAGCTTCACTTGGATTTATTTGTATCATGCAAATTTATACACGTGCTTACAAATTAAGGAAAATGGTAGCGTCAATACTGTTTAGGGGGGATTCTCCTGCAACAGCCACCGAAATTTATGATTTTTTTTTGGAAAAACTATTGTTAATGTTGCATTAAACTCTTTGGGGATATAAGGAGGCATCTTTAAACTTGCAGAAAATATTTTTTTTATGTCGAACCTTTTTATTATTTATTAAGGATTGTAAATCTCTTCGAAGATGTTGGCGGCAGGTGTAGCACCTGTCACAGTCATCTGATTGCAAACAGAAGAAAATATTCTTAATGTTAAATGTACAGCTGCTACTGTACCTAAAATTTTAATTTTAATTTCTATTTATAATACTTTTTTCGCCCATATAAAGAATGATATGAACAATTTGTCTAAGGAAAGTACTTACTATTTCTTTCAAACGCTATAAATCTTTCAATTTTTAATTTTATTTTCCTTTACAGTGGACCGATACCACCATAACCTATCTAACTTTAAGAATCTTCTATTTTTTTTTGCAATCAGATGACTGTGATAGGTGCTACACATCCAGCCAACAGGAGTTACATCGTCGAAGAGGTGGACAATATTCCACAATAATTAATAAATAATAAGAAAGATCGACATAAAAAAAATATTTTCTGCAAGTTTAAAGATGCCTCCTTATGTCCCAAAAGAGTTTAGTGCAATATTAACAATAGTTTCTTCAAAAAAATTCATAAATATCAGTTACTTTTGGAGGCTGTTATCCTCCCTTAAGGCTTTCAGGCCAGAAGTGTATACATTTAGAATATTTTGCTGAGGCTTCATCAAGGATCTTAATATATTCTTCAAGGTCGAAGTATTGATTCTGCTGTGCTTCCTATAAGTATCTATGCTTCTATCAGGGACCATTAATCACTACTCACGAATCTTCTCTATCTTTCAGCTGACCAATCTGGACTAATCGATTACACTTAAGTGTACAAGTAACTACTCCCCCAAACGATTATAAAATGTAAAGTGGAGTACATACTAACATATATAATTTAAGGAATAACTGTTGACTTCAAACGGTGAACATAATTTCTATTCCACAAATATTTATGCACCACTGACAATGAGTTGGACGCTGATTTAGCTGTGAAAGCATCAAATGCCATGAGTTGAAGGAGATACTCAACATGGCGACGCAATCGTGAGTATGTCGAATTTACATTTTCCTGTCGCGTATTTTGCTTGAAAACATGGTCAACATGACCGCAACGTGGCGGAAGAAGCCACGAGCACGCCGAAAAGTCACTTAGCAGCAACGACGCATTCGGTCGAAGCTAAACGTCGCTTATGGCCGACGAGACAGCGGATTAGCGGCTAGATAATTGCGGATCGGCACGGGTGGGCGTGCGGACGGAAGCCAGCCAGTTTTCGAGCGGTATCAGGAACGTGGATATCGCAGGTAGAAACGATGATAGGTAAGCCAGCGTAATGTGTCGGCCCATTTACACCAGGAAGTATAATGACAAGGGAAGGGAGAAGGAGAGAGGTGGGCACAAAGGGGATAGTTGCAACTGACTGTGAAAGCAGGAAAGTGTGAGAGGATGAGCACAGAGTAACAGAGACACAGCGAAATGCCAAGGAGACTTAACGAAGGAATGAGGGAACAAAGGTGTTTTGTCCGTATTAAATTAATGGTGATGGACATAATTAGGCAATTATAGGATAATGAATAACTTTTTGTTTGCCTCTGTAATTTGTAGGCCACGAATATGTTAACTTACATTAAAGATTGTAAATAGAAAAGAATTTGATTTTTCCAGTTGGCTGCTGGATATAGAATTGATCTTTTTGTACATTCTGAGTAGACAGAGTGTAATTGAGACATTGAGAGCAAAGATGGACTCCAATCTTATATGATTAGTAGAGCTTATTGGAATACATTATTGCTACTAACTCAATTTCGCAAAAAATGTGGGTTAGTCCGTTTTTGCTATCAATACCTCAATTATAGGTACCTATATCAAGGAATAATGAGGTTTGTAGAAGTTAATGAGCGGCAAATTCTAGGGAGCGACAAATTTGGGGAAGCGGCAAATTTTGGGGAACGACAATTTTTGGAGAGCGGCAAATTTTGGAAAGCAGCATATTTTAGGATGCGACCAATTTTTAGAAGCGACAAATTTTAGGGAGCGGCAGATATTGGAGGGCAGCAAATTTTGGGGAGCGACAAATTCTGAAAAGCGGCAAATTTGAAGGAGCAGCAAATTTTGGGGAACGACAAATTTTGAGCGAAAGAAATTGGAAAAGGCTTAAACACAGAGGCTTGAGACACCTTTAAAAACAATTCACTTTATTTTCATGTAGCAAATTTGCAACCACTCACAATCAGATGTGAGTTGCCATACTAAATTAATTTTGAAATTGTCTCGACTTAAATTAAAATCTTTGATGATATTTAGCGGAAAGGGTAACAAACGCTTGTTAGCCTAGGGGCGCCAAATCTTCAAATCCGCCCCTCTCTCCGATCTCCTTTGAGACCGAAGGCAATAGTAATACCTATAGGGGAGAGTCGTGCAGTACCGACCAGCGTACAGTATCGACCAAAGCTAGTTCTCGCTTCTTCGACCAGATATTACCACTTTATTTGAAATAACCAATGAAAATCACAATTCTCTATAACTTATTTCGGGGCCATATTGTTTACTCCATTGCTCTCGATGTTCTGAGGAATTAAACGTATACGTTGACATTCAGTGGGTTAGAAGTTATTTTTTAAAGCTGATCTTTTGTTTCTCGTGTAAGTAACTGATTTTGTTCTATCATGTATACTATCTCTAGTCTATTAAGTTTAATAAAACGTCCTAGTTTTGCAATATTTTTTGTGCATAATATACCATGATCTAAAATGTTTCCCCGTGTTTGTCGTACAGTACCGACCACCCAAATGTCGTGCAGTACCGACCAACAGACTCTGTCAACCAGTAGAGACGAAATTTTTCTTATCTGTGAGTTCAATCTGTTAGCAACTCAGATTAATTTATAAGATGTTCATTTAACCTTCCTTCTACCTTTTCCCGCAGAAAAATAAAGTAAATAAGGATAGGTATGATAACCCAACAAACAGGAAGCTAGGATTTAATGATGAAGTCATCCAGTGTGTTATTTGCAAGCAGAGTTGGGCATTAACTAAATAAAAAATTATGTAAATAAGGATGAAAGTTACTTTAACTTTAGATTATCCGACGAATAAAGTTAATTCTTTTATTCAATCAGAATTTATTCGACAAAGATAATTTTTTTATTCCACGAATAAAGTTAATTTTTTATCCGTTATTCGAAATTTTATTTAAATAAAAAAATTTCCCATCTTTGTTTGCAAGAAATCATTTGACAAAGAATAGGTGCAGTGTACCAAATGTGACGGTTGGGCACATGTCGAATACACAGATCAGGAGAATATTAATTATTTTACTTGCGAGTTTGTACAAACAAAATTTGAAAAAATCTTGTATTGTACTAATTAAATGTCTTTATTAACATTTTTAATCATTTAGACCTAAAAATCTACTAATTTAATAGTTGGTCGGTACAGGACGACAATTTTTCCTTTCCTAGAAATTACAACTTTTTTACTTTTGCAAATTATCAATCCTTATTATTAAATTTCACAAAAATAATTTCCCTCCTCTTACTAAGTTCCATCTATACTACAAACACGTTTTCGAATTTCTGATTTTTATCGACTCTACCCCAAGATATAACAAAAAAACTTAGAGCGGTCGGTACTGCACGACTCTCCCCTACAGTTTATGTGAAGTCCTGCATCCATTTAGAACTGCACGCTTCAATGGATATATGTAGCTAATATTTCTTGTCAAATATGTCAAATGTGTGCAAATGCACACGTTCCGCCTACTGAATGAATGTTTCATGAAACAAATATTTCTAGGGCGATATAAAAAGAAATCGAAAGGACAGCAGGAACAAGATGTTCAAGTAGCATCGAAGTCGTACTAGGAAAACAACGAAACCTAATAAGAAAGGGAAACTACAAAACTGGCAGGAACGATAAGCAAGAAAGGGAGAGAGAAGAAAGTACAATACGTTTTTGGAGTTTAAGAAGAAAGATAGGCGAAACTCTGACCAACGTAATAAAACGCTAGAGAAAATGGAGAAAGAAGCGCGCTGAGGAAGCGAGGGAAAAATGAAAGGTTGGAAAGTGACAATAGGTGGCACGAAATAAAGTAAAGAGACAAAGGGTAGTGAAAGAGTGAGATAACACGTGTAAGACGTCGAACGTGGAAGCGATTTAGTGGGGCTACAGTTTGAATTTGAAGGAAACAATGGCGTTGTCGGAGGATGACCTCGTCCGTTCAACTCTGTACTGTTTCAACATGCGAGCCCGACAAGGACCACTTGTCTCCCAGGGTAAACCCTAGCCAAGTTCAGTCCCATACCCTGAATTGGCCTTCTATCACTACGAACCGCGGCTACAACCTAAGGCGGCTACACGCTACCACACTAATCCCTCTTTAGCCTGACGGCTTTCCTTTCGCATACCTTTACCCTTGCAATAAATCCACACCTGTAGTTCGTGCCCCATGGCACTCAGTAATGAAAGGGAAATAAAGGTTTCAGTACCCTGTTCCTTCCGACTACACTTGGATCTTGACGACGTATGGTCAGTTTCCTCGGTTAGAAATGGACTACAAACGTAGGTACTTGGAAAACATGCATGCACCTTTAAAAAATCGAAATAACCTTGGTGTGACTAGGGAATACAATCCCGGTCATTATTTACTATCTCGGCATTGCGGGATTTTTTTAAAGTCTATCTCGGGATTCCGGGACTAATCCTGGGATTGGGTTACAGAACATTTCAATAATTAAAATCATTTATTACGTGTTAAAATTCTAAATCTTTATTTAAAGTAAACAAACCTACTTTCAATCGTTAGTCTCAAAGATAAACTAAAATCATTTTCAACAATAAAAACAGTAGAACAATGAAGAATAATAAAGTCTGGATAAGTAAGTAACACCAGTAAACATTATGAAGATTTTTTTAAATGCGAACGAAGAAATAACTAAGTATCTAAAGTATTATCTCCTAAGTAGTCGATTTCTTATTTTATTTCCAATATGTATAAGCAGCCACTGAAAAGCTCGCTTTGCTTCAACGCTTGTAGGAGCAATTGACAACAAATATTGATATTCTAGTTTTAGATGATGTCCACGGGTTCCACCATCCTCAGGGAGATTCATCTCTTTTTTTATATGGTTGTCAATAAATAAATATAATTTAGTTAGTTATATGCAACTTAAGATTATTATTATTATTACTGTCCTTATTATTATCAGATGAGTATGTCTATTTATTTTGTTTATTTTTATATTTTTCAGTTGTTCATAGACAAAAGTTTCTATGTCTCGCTTAAATTTAGAGATATTGCCTCGAAATACTCTTATCGTTGGCCACGAAGCATGTTTAAACATTTCTATCGAATTGAAAGCAATTTATATTTGGGAAATTGTCCTGAGCTGATAATGGTATTGCAGCAGATTGTACCTTTCGCGCGGAAAGTTCTCAATGAGAAGCTGAATTCGACGGTGCATTTTCGCATACGAAATGAATTTAATTACTCAGTTTAATGACTGACCCAATTCTTCCGCTAATTACTTATATCCAGGTCAAAAGTCTGACGCTCGGTGTTTCAATGCAGTAGGCGCAAATTAGACGCAAAATTTTCATTTGATTACTCCATATTCTATAGTCTGTTCTTCGATTCGGAAAATCAACCGCGAATTATTTATCATTGGCGCATATGAGTAGGTACATATTATAATTGCTGAAAAGCAAACGAAAGTGAGACAAACACGAACAGATACAAATGTTGTTCAGCTACAATAGATAGGTACACTCAAGATGACTAAAACGAAATTTGACAAATATGTACTTGACCCCCAAATATGTCAAATATTTTTATTCAATAATTGAGACAACATACCGGAGCCTCGAGTAACATAGATACTACAAATCATGCAATGTGCGGTAACAACGATTAAAGACCTTATAAGACACTTCAGAAAATTTTCTAACGAAATAAACATTGTACGCAGAAATTGCGAACGTTCAAAGGATATAATAGTAAATAGAGCAACAAATATTAAATGTTATCAAAACTCTGACGATGTAGATTGATAACACGATAACACGTAGTTATTCGAAAATTCATTATAATCAGTATGAATATATTGAAACAGTGTAATAACATTACGTTTGGAAGAATAAATAAATACATATACCTATTCACGATTAACACACATCATATTTTTTATTCAAAAGTTACAATAAAGTAGCATCGCCAAAATATCTGCTAGGTCAGTAAGAAATATCCACTTCTGCAAGTTATAATAGGTAACTATGTTAGGTACATATGCAAATGATATGATCAGAAATGATACTAGGTATTCACTGAAAAGGTACCAGCGTACCAGCGCGCTATTATGTGAGGCAAACGTGTCACGTGGCATGGCCGTACGCAACATGTGGCTCTAGGACAGCGAATAGATTTAAAAGACCGTGGTTAACATGTCCGGGTGATGTTTCTTTGTTTCAGACCCTTTGTCGAAGTCTTCAGCACCGCTGTTAGAACACACCAGCAATTTGCACACGTTATCGAGCCGTGTGATATTTCTATTTTTGGTTATAATGGTTGGAAATATCAGTCTGCGTATCGTTACGCTCGAGTAGACTCGTTGTAAAGGTACATGTATTCGTGCTCGTATTGAAACGTTCCACACGAATCGAGTACGGTAAACAGCGAATGGCTGCGTTTTAATTAAATCCCTATTGATCGGATCTGATCGGTTGGTTCACGCATTGATGAGTTTTAATTTCAGCATTTGATTTTCGGCTGCCGGGCCTTCGCATTCCTTTCAACATTCTGAATCGGAACGGTCGTAAATGGTAAAGTGAAGATTTTCTTCGTTGCGATGGTCGTGTTGATGTACTTGGTGTTCGAAGGGAATGCAAATTAATTAACAAGGAGATTAAAATAGGAATAGGAGACGGCGAAAGGGAGGATGGTAGAAAGAATTAGATACAAGGTAGGGTAGTAAACAGAAAGAAGGTCATAGTGAGCAGGAGATAGCAAACAAGATAGGTTAAAAGCGTAGAAAAATAAGTACAGCATAGAGTTGAAGTGAGGATAGCGATAAGGAATGTACGTATGGTAGAGAGGGACAAGATTTTAATCCGTAAGGAATAATAAAGGTATTTATACACACATGTAGATACATGTATGATTCTATTTTACATGTAATTATTTAATGCAGCATTACACGCTATTAATTAATAATTAAACCTTTCCAATCCAACTGAATCGCTTGTCAATCTTTCAGAGCTCTTTTGCTCAGTGCCGCACTTACCAAATATACAACTTTAGAGCAGAAAGTAATGTCAGTGTAAGTGTAAGTAGTTACTACTCCATACTTATCACAAGAAAGCATTTCCACCAATCACGCACTCTCGAAAATTCTCCCGTAACTACCGAATCCTATACAATATACCTGTTTCATCCTATCCCCTAAAAACTAGGGGCATGTAAATCCATTAATCAGAAGTCTAAGCAGCTATGACGTAACCCGACTCCCATTTAAACAGAAAACTAAACCCCCTAAATCAACATTTACCCACCAACCTACTAATGAATTCATTTCAAGTGTTACAGGTTTTTGAAACTTTTTCCTGTACCCTACACAAGTCTTCTTTCTATATGTCAAGACTTTAATATCACCTAACACCCCAAGATATATGCGAGTATAAGGGAGCATTCCCTGTGGCACTGCGAAACTCTAACACGAGGGAATAAAAAAAAACTCCTAACATCCCCGCAACTAAGGTAGGGTTTGCTAGGTAAGCCTTACTGATGAGTCCACCAGCAGGCCCAGGACGAAACGCACACTTCTTACGTTTTCTCCTTTTCTGCCTTACCTTCCAATACGGTTTCCTCCTCATGAATTTGAGAATTCATTTAATTCTACGAATCACGATTTCTCCCACTTTTATAAAGTTTAACGACATCGATGCGTAACTTTAATTTAAATTTTGTTGCGCCTGGGAGGCATCCTTGGGCTGTAAAGGGTTAACACTGAAATGGAAACTAAATGCATTAAAAATACAGATATACACAAATAATATATGACATACGAACGGTAATAAACTACCGGTCGAGATACGAACATATGTTTCTGTTAAAAAATATTACTGCAACATCTGTCGGCGATCGAGAATGGAAGAGGAAATAGAAACCTGGGACCACTGCACACGTGATAGTGTCATTCGCATGAAGAACTCTTGGTCATTGTATGTGTGAATCATTTTAGAACTGCTTGAGATTGGAATTAGAACTGAGTAAAAATGAGGTTTGAATTGAACTGGCGATTTTAAGTCGAATTAAATTGAATTGATCGCTTTCAGTCTCAACTCATACTGACTCTACTTGATAAATCTGCGGGTTTTAAATGTTTCTTAAGGTCAGTGTGACAGCAAAAGATGGGGTTAAAGTTTAGAAAATTATATTCAGTACCGTTGATACGGTGTAGGATAACTCTAGTTTTCTAACGAGCAATAAGTTAGTAATCAATTTTATTTTAACCCTTCGTGGTCACACCTTCTTATAATTACAAATTGGTCCCATGGGGTTCACTGCAGCCTAGCTTCATTTTTAAGTTATCATTTTCGTATTTTTGAATCTTTTAACTTTTGACTGATAATTGTATATTCGCAATACTGATACCATCACGCTCTAATAGTCTTTTTCTAGAGATGTAAATTTTGATATCATGTTGAAGATGAAAAAATAGTTGTGGGAAAAGCGAATTTCTTGTTAAAATTGGCCAAATTATTATATTTTAATATTAAGGTCTGAAAATTTGCAGAAATATTGGCAAAGGAAAAAAATTTCCAGGGATGCGATACACCCCGTGTGACCACGAAGGGTTAATTAAATATGCGAGACGCTTTTACACTTTGGAGGGCTGGAGAAGGTGCGAGATAGATCCGCGAGTAAGAGAGTTATGAAATACTAACGATGAAAGTCGAAATCTAAATGTCTTTTGGGGTTCACCAGGGTATTATTTATATGCTCCAATGGTGGTCCCGCGTGTACTAGAACGTTTTCTTTGACTAGAAATGTTGCCTTTGGCAGTCCAGATGTAGTTCTTCATAATATTGTTATAATTCTCCTATGTTGACCAGCCGAGAAGCTTACAATAATTAGTTAAAGCGAAAACAGTTGTGGGTTTTCAACCCTTTTTGGGGTAACGCCAATGGAGACGGTACAACGTTGTTGACACAAGTGAGGATCGTGTTCATAGGTAGTGGTGGGCTTCCTAACACCAGACAGTGGCGAATTTACGCCACAACCTGGCCAAAAGTAATATTTCCAATTGTAAGATAAATTGGTGCAATACTTTATTGTAATATGACTCTAAGAAGATAAGAATGTAATTTTTTAACGTTAAGAATTATAATACTTTATTCTCAACTTCTTGCTTAACAATAAACAAAAAATATAGGTATGTGTTTTCAGTACTCATTCATAACAGATTTCAGAGAGTCCGCATTTACAACAAAAATAGTGCATGTGATACTACATCATAATATATACTACTTACTTTGATAGGTAGACTGGATAATCTGAAAATAAATCTTAAAGCAGCTCCTTAAATTTCGATCGTCACCTTTGAACTAACATATCTTCAAAACGGCTGCAGTTTAATTTTTTCAATTAACAAGAAATTATGCATAGATATGTCATAAACGAATTGCACTAATTAGATTTGACACATTAAAATCTTTGTATTTGGACTTTTGGCCAGGATTTGGGGCAAACTCGCCCGTGCACCGCGGGGAATTAGAATACTACAAAAGGAAAAGCATACAGTGCTTAAACGATGGTTTCGATTGATGTAAAAAAGACATCCAGATTAGTAGAAAACACCACCAATTCTTTGTGCCTTCCGGATTCAATACCCAGCAATCATTTACCTCAAGAACGAACGCCTCCACCTCCATCTACTTGCTCTCGTTCTAAACGATTCATCAGTAACTGGTGTATATGACAATCGAAAAAGGATCGAATCACGGTACAGGTGTAGCGCGAATTCTGATTGGATAGACTCGGTATTAGGGCTTTGCATAATTTGTACCAGCGAAGAGAGCGAGACTAACGAGCAAAGAGGAATAGAGTCATGGGTGAATGATATGCCAGACAGGAAACATCCGTGGTACATAGAGTGAATCGGCCCGTTCCATCGGATTAGTATGCGTAGCAAAGCAGAGGCATATTGCGTTGTGTACCTTCATAGTATCAGGTAACTCAATCGGCGGTAGGCTTACCCTACATCGCTTGATTCATGATCAGGCAGGTTTGCGGGCAATTCCCGGGGAATTCGTACGGCTGCACCATCAAAAATCACGCTATCTATTCGCGTAGGTCTGTCCTCGCAGTACGTTTTGAGCTATCGCCTGCGCCTACGTGATCTAGGACTCGTAGGACCGAATAGACACGACTTGGAATATCGATACTCATGCGGGCTGCCTGTAGGATCTAATAAATCCGAGCGGGAAGCTGAACTCGCGTACAGCAGCGGGCGATAAGATTATATTGGCGATTTAACATTTCAACTGTCGTGTGACCTGCATACTGTTGGCAGTTGTATTAATGAATATATATGATATTAATGAACACTTCGTATGGGATTTATGTTAGTGAAGCTATTTAGTAAATTATGTATTAGGTAAATGATGCTGAAGTTTCTTTATGTGAACTTTAGACGGTGGTGTTAAATCTCTGTCTACTTTTTTATTGTGACTGGTTTCTGTCATTTGTAGAGGATAGTGCGTTAATCTCGAGATAATCTGTATTTATTGTTAAATGCTTAAATGTTGAATGCTGTTGAAACAATGTTTGTGAATTTTTTACTTCCAGTCAATGTCAAACAAACTGCAAGTTTTAACACAGAGATTAATTTCGTTTTTAACTAATAAGGAAATTGTTTAAAATCTCTAACAAGGGAAGATCTTAAATCCGGAAATTCATAAAATTCTGAAACTTTGTGAATATGTAGGGGATTTCCTCTTGATTACAACGCAATTCTTGTTTGCTGTCCAAATTCACTCCAAGGGGGTGAAATTAACCCTCGAAAATTCGGTTATTTTTCGATTTTATTTTGTAACTCGCAATCTGTAAGATATAGAAAAAAGTTTCAAGACAAGAGTTACTTCTTTTAATTAGATCTGTCAAATGGAAAAGTTTTACCATTGTTAGTATTATCGATTGTTTTCACGATTGATAAAACTGTTTCCATTTGTTAGATCTAATTAAAAGACGTAACTTTTGTCTTAAAAGATTTTTTCTATCTCTTACAGATTGCGAGTTACAGAATAAAATCGAAAAATAGCCGAATTTTCGAGGGTTAATTTCACCTCCTTAGAGTGAATTTGGAAAACAAACAAAAATTGCGTTGCAATCAGGGCGAAGTCCTCCACATACTCCCAAAGTTTCGGAATTTTTGGAATTTCCACGTCAGGGATCTTTCCTTGTAAGTTAGGTACGCTAATTTATTTTATCAGTCGATCTTTATTAGTGTTTTTTCTCCGGTGGCGAAATGTTCTCCCCATATATTTCGTTACATGCAGATTTATTAATATTTACAGTAATATTTACGGAATAAGCTGAAAGAGAATAATTGTGACAACACAGTTTCCAAAATAACTGTCGACTTCCAACGAAGCCTTCAGTTTTAACTTCACAAACATTACATCCACGAGTCGGACGCTAAGTTAGTTAGGAACTTCGCGCAAATATCCAGTGCAGTGGGTCCAACAACTTTTCGTTGTGTTTAGTTTGTTGGGTGTTTCAGGTGTAACAAAGGTTATTGAAGATAACTTCATTATTCTTTGCTTTAAATGCCTCAACTGCTAAAAAAAAAAAGAAAATCATATGCAATACAATTAAGTACACTTTGAAAGTGTATTATTTTCAGGAATGGAAAATTTAAAGCATTCTATTTAATTAAAATCTTTCAATTTTTTACAAGATGTAGTTCTGAATGGTCAATGAGTAATAAATTAAAGTTCCAAAACGCTCTGCTCCCCAAATTTCATTTTCATATCTGCGAAAATCGAAAAGAGTAGACGTTTGGTATTTACGAAGAATTCAAATTGTCAAAGTGAATGCCGCACATTGCGCGAGAATTATAGAGCAATGCGCAATAATCGATCGGCCAAAGTGCACAATATAAGCTCGCATAGTGCTACTAATATAATTAGTGTCCGAGTTATCTGGCCTACGAGATAAGCTCCAGCTGCTATTCACGATACTGTGGTTTTCAATTTAAGAAGCTAATCATGATCATAATGGGCTCGCGTGTGTGAGAGCCTAAGCTTATTTAAAGTGGTGATATCCGTGATAGTTTGCGATGGCCAAGTTTGTTGCAATAAAGAAAAATCGAAGGTAATCTGAAGGTAACGCGCATCATTAATACTCCGTCAATTAGTAACACAATGAACAATTGGAAAAAGAGGATAATTAGAAAACCAAAGGATATGCAACTAACGTTTTATCCTAAAAGCATTATGATATGTGTTTAGAGATGATTCCCAGATTTTACACCTTAAAACTCATTAAATCTTCATCGTTGGTTTATAATATCTTTAGTGTCTTTAAGTCTAACTTTTTACTTGTAAAAAGAAACCCAAATTCTTATTATCTAAATTAGAATTTGTATAAGTTGCATTGCAATTTCTTCTCTTATCTATATTACATACATATCTCACACATGTTTCTGCCAAGGAAACGTACGGTTGTGCCAACATGCTGCGTATATACGCAACCTTGTCTCATGACAGTGTCATGCACCACGTGTGATGCGCAGGGTATGGATTAAATCGCACGTAATTCTGCTGAAGCTAATTAGTAAATCATTAGCGTAGAATGGCATCTCCGATAAGGCATTTCGACATTAAACTCATTACTAGACTGCAGAAGTTTATGCAAGTACGATATTTATTCCGATAATTACGACCTCGCTATATTGTGGCCAACAACTATAGTCGAGCTAATTTGAAAGTAAGTTTTGTGTATGATAGAAATATGCAACATATGCAAAAGGTATACAATATGCAAAATATGCAAAATAAAAAATATATATTTTATAAACCTCTAATGACGAAATATATTTCTATCAAGGTCGCACCTGTTTAGTGCTTTACTATAAATATATATATTTACATAAACTTCCGCAGTATTCTCATTATCTAGTGGTGGAAGCATTCAGTATAGACCGCACCTGATTTTCCCTTTTTTCATTACTCACACTCTCTTCTATTCCGATGATAACGCGTAAATCAGAGCGTAAATGAAACTGTAACTGGCAAAAACTCTACCCACCTTATATAAGCCATCCTGCCTTTCTCCGTCTATGTATGTATATATGTGCTTTGATCATAAGATTATCACCAGATTCAATTCCGCGGCTTGTTCGACGGCCATTCGTTTGGAATCTCGTTTCACGTGGTAGCCGCTGACGTGATTCTTCCACTATCGACGTTTACCATCTTTATTGATATCGAAAACCTTCCGCTTCCTTTGCGAGCCACAAAGGTAGAGCATAATCAAGTGATCGATGTGGCTCCGCAGTTATCGAACGAGATTCAATTACGAGGCAACGTTAAGTATGGAAATCGAAGTGTGTCCATTTTTAACGCTCAGGAGAAAGTAATGTGCAGGTGAAAATAGAATTATGTATAGTGCTTGAAAAATGGCGGAAGACGAGTAAGTGGGAGTGTAAGATGAGTTTGAGGTTGATGCAGAAGTCACAACGAAAGATTGCTAAACTTTTATAAAGATGTTTTAGTTGATAATAAATGTATGACCTCGATAAAAGGACGTTCAGTTGCTAACAGCTTATGTGAATTTTGAATAAGTGAATGCTCATTTGCGAAGTTATAATATTTTTGCAAATTACGTATAATTTATCAAGCTAATTTCTTTATTTTACTGATGATATTGCTCTTTGCTCGTACAACGTGAGATTTCTTAAATTAGTTTAAGTAATTGGCTTAATTGCTGTAAGTAAGATCAAAGAATCTAGATTTCTAGAGTCTGGATAAACAGTACTTCCAAAGGTAGACAAAAAGTTTCCAGTTAACGTAGTTTTGCGAACCAATCTGATTCAACTAATATGCAACTCATCCCTTACATCAATGTAATTAATGGGACATTCTATAGTATCGACCGAACACTCGGCCACTTTTCGCTGATCGCTTTTATAATGAAATAAAGACTTAACGTTTTCAAGATTTTGGTGGTATATTCTACCACTGTTGAAATACAAGATAAAATCTTTGTTGTTTGTTTATTTCATTTGTTTAAATAAATGTTCCGCAGTGAAGTTGGCGTCTTCGGAATTTGCTGGCACTTGAAATTTCGGACGACTGGATCATCTGAAATAAAAAACAAACATATCTTTAATTTGCAGGAGTATGGTTATCCGGTGTATCACGAAATAACAATTTTTGACAAAAATTATTAAAATTGATAATTTTATTTGATTTATTTTATTTGGCGGTTGATCAAAGTTGAAAGTTTCTATTTATTTCTACGATTAATCGATATAAAAAAGTGAGAAAATATTAAAAAAGTTAACATGTTCGAAGTAAGCCGGATAGCCATACTTCTGCAAATTAAAAATATGTTTGTTTTTTTTTATTTCAGATGATCCAGTAGGCCGAAATTTCAATCGCCTGTTAGGAGTCAAATTCTGAAAACGCCAACTTCACTGCGAAATATTTTATTATAAAAACCATCACCAAAGAGTGGCCGAAGTTTTGGCTCAGGCTGTAGAATATTCACTAAATATTACAAAAAACAAGAAAGGCTGCTATAAATTACGTTAAACTTCCATATCTTTTCTGTTTTAATAAACACAAAATACTATGTCGTAACGTGGAAAATGTATTCAGAACAACACTTGCCGCGTGCTATCAATTACACACAAATGTGCAGAAAGAATATATGTATGTGTACGTTGCAGGAAGATGTGTGTATAAAACTCGTTACGAATTTACCTTGAAGCACAATAATTTGAATTTTGAATATTAGAAGAAGAGGTCTTCAGTAAACCTCCCGCGGATGATGCAACAGAAAAATACAAAACAATTCAGATTTGAATAGAATTTCATGTTTCTTCGAATATGCAAGAAATGCAGGGAGTGGAAGAAATATAACGACCAGGGCGGGCATTTTATTGGATCAGTCCGTAGGGTGGTCCACGTGTTCCGCGGTCGATGTAAGAAGCTTGAATGGCCAAAAGGAAAATCGAAACGGATTTAGCAGTTGAAATAAGAGCCGTAGAAGCGACCTCGTAAAATCGAGAGTTAGCGAGGTACACCTTATTCGGAGATCTGCGGGGGTAAGTTTGCGGTGGGTAGGGGGAGGAAAAAATAAGAGTAGAGCCACGCAAGGATGGCAGATTGCCCCACAGGGATAGGAGTCAGGGTAACAGTGGTTGGTGATTCAATAAAGCAGATAACATATAGTGAACAAGATTGTGGAGACCGGCTTGCACAGCTGACTGTTGGAAACCTTCCAGAAACCTCTTGGAATCTGGCTGCTTTAAGTCATTTCCTCGTACGCAATGCGAGTGTATACGTCGGCGCAGAGGAAGCTGGCGGATTGTAGAAATAGTTAAATAAACATTAGAAGTAACTCGTAGGCAAAAGTAATTCGTTGAGACTAAGAAATTCTTAGCCGTGTGAAGGTAATTTGAGAAAATGATGCTTTGTGAAATAGTACTGGTCGTTTTACTAAATGTAACAAATGAGAGACACCTTTGAATGTGGAATAATAATTACTGTAGTATAATTTAATTCCACGTTAAATGAAAATGTTAGCTAGATTTCTGAAATTTATCTACATATTTAGCTTTACACCGTGCTCAATCTATCTCAAATGGTTGCTTTTATTAAGGAGTTGATATTAATTACACAAAATGCACCAAAGGTGTTTAACGTGTGGAAACTGGTATTTCATGGTAATGCACATAAGACTTGAAATGAGATTAACTACGTTATCATTACTATATAGAATTATCTTGTAATAAAAGTAATAACAAGAGTAGTCAGAACAACTTTACGTGACGTTTTTTTAATTAGTAGGTAAATTAATGTTTCGGCATGTAGCAGGATTGCCACTAGTATTTTAAATCGAAACAGTTTAAATCTTTTTCCTTGAAAACAAACCCTGCTTGCAGATGGAAACAGAAGATAGCAATAAATGCTGGATTCTTGAAGTAATTTCAGGGCTATGGATATAAAGCAGCTTGTAATGTAATTATTTTCTGGTTTCATAAATTCACACCTCTTATTACCAGATGTGGTAGAAGTGGTTGGAGATAAAATCTAGGCGTATTATCATAAAATACTGCGGCAGAGATTCACGGATGTCCATTACGTTGGAAAATATTCGCAACTACACGTACCTAGATCATTAGTTCTGCCTTCTTTCGTATACGAAGGAAGGCTGAACTAGTTTCTGAATCAGCTTGAAGGCTAATTATTAGCGTTTATCACTGTAGTATAACAGAGTTTCGTATGAAAGCAGGCTAATGCAACCGTGTCACGGGACGAAGATCATACGCTACATGTGGCGCCACCGTGTCACGTGACGAAGATCATACGCTACATGTGGCGCCACCGTGTCACGTGACGAAGATCATACGCTACATGTGCCGCTACCGTGTCACGTGACGAAGATCATACGCTACATGTGGCGCCACCGTGTCACGTGACGAAGATCATACGCTACATGTGGCGCCACCGTGTCACGTGACGAAGATCATACGCTACATGTGCCGCTACCGTGTCACGTGACGAAGATCATACGCTACATGTGAGACAAAGGATGCGTTAATAAGCTCCAAATGGACAATGTATCGCAGTAGAAAAAAGTATCACAGAATCACAAATAACACAGAGACTTTCTAAATTAGTCAATACTCTGAGCTCGTGTTTACAATTTACTTCATCTATTCCATGGGGATAATTAGCAATTCTTTTAACTATTGAAATTTCTATCCCATGGTTTGGATTACGTATAAATGCAAGGGGAAGGTGATCGGTTAACAGGAAACGCCGCGTCGTCCAAGAGAAGTATTCCACTATAAAATTTTTATCTTATGTTATTTTTATGTGCGGACGAGCAGTCTCAAGGATCCTCCAGCGCAGCGAACCCTTCGCTCCGTTTTTCCTCTCCTTACAGTCCCAGGTAATCTGACGTAATATTTCTTAGAAAACGACACTTTGATATAACTGCAATTGTCCGGGAAAGGTTGTCTCTTGCAAACTGCGACAGTAAATTGATTCAAAAGAAATGGAGGAAAAAGTACGGTACAGTCGATTTGTCAGCTTCACTTCAAGCGAAATACCTTTATTATTCATTGTCTCCTTTCTCGCACCAGTCTTTCCTTCGCGATATATTTACTTCTTACGGACGAAGCATAATGAACACCATGTAATAAATACCTGACTAAAAATAGCGCGCAACTGTAACGAATACAGAGATGCAATGAGTGCGAAGTTTTATCAATCCCCGAGTTCATGTACCCTCCTGCTATCATCGCTTCACTGGGATGTATTAAAAAGTTTGCTTGATAATCCTTTGTTGCGGCCATAATTAAAAGTCACGCGCAATAAATGCTCCACTAACGAACGATTCTGCCGTATCACTTGACCTCCTGCAATTCATACTTTCAGCTCATCCCTCCCTCGGCCTCGGTAAACATTTTATCGCCATTTTCTTAGCAACAATTTTTCCATGAGAATTCTCCATTAAACTCCTGGCAAGCGCAAGAACACCGGTGGCAATATTCAACTTCTCGTTTATTGCTCTCGTAATTCACGGGGGGAAAAGGGATTGTCGTGGTTCGCCGGGCAAAAACGGACCTTACATATGTATTTCCAGCGGACTCGACCAGCCGCTCGCAACCGTTTCGCACATTATTTGATACAGGCCATTCTAGTTGCAACCGACAAAACGATTGGGTAACTGTTTAGGTAACAATAACGAGGCTGCGCGCCCGACGATATGCATCCGGAAATTGTATCCCGCAGCTCCTGATTCCAATCACGCTCTCTTCCGCGTCGCTGCACATCGAAACAATTTGTTTAAACGCCTATTTCCGGCTGGATTTAGAGAACCCAATTATTCTTGTATCGTTCTCATTGAATCGGGTCTGTTGAAATTAAAAGCGCCATCAGCTGAATAAGCTTCTCGTACTCATTTACACTCTCGTGTCTTCTGTTGGATTGCGATACGAGTAACGTAGTACTTCAAATTCGGGTAATTAAGTGTTCTTAATGACGTTCGCAGTTACGGTATATTTTAAGTGAATTTTTTATATAAAATTATTAATGACCCTTTTGAGGTAATGTTACAAGAATGAATAAGAATAAAAAAACGTACAGGAGTATTTACACTTGTTGTCAATGAATTTTAATGCACTGCTGGACATAATTAATGGATCATTATAATTTCTCGAAAATTCTGTGCCACAATAAATGGTTAGAAAAAATATTTAAACAACAGCATTTTAACGCTGGAAGTTTCTAGTTTTTGAACCAAGATCTAGAAATTTGTTTTATCCATTATTATACTGTTTTATCAAGATGAAGTACAGAAAATAAATTTTCAGAAATTTACAAGAGCCCTCCATTGGATTTACCAGAAAAAATTTTTTGGCCCGTACATACGTTCAAATTAGACGTTCATCTTAATAAAACAGTATCATAATGCATGAAAAAATTGAGGCCTTAATTAAAAAATTAGAAACTTGAAGCGTTAAAATGCTTTGTTTTAAATACTTTTTGTGGCCATTTTTCGCGGCGATACAGCCATTTTAAAATACAACAGTATCATAATGCATGAAAAAAATTGAGGTCTTAATTAAAAAACTAGAAACTTGAAGCGTTAAAATGCTTTTTTTAAAATATTTTTTGTGACCATTTTTCGTGGTGATATAGCCATTTAAAAATGAAGAAACAATTCGGGAAATTATAGTGATGCTTTAATTTTGTCCAGCAGTATAGAATAGAAGCGTCGAGTTTACGAAACAAGTTTGGCTACTAAGAATATTAAGATGAACGGAGAGGTGTTAACGAATGGCTCGCCATATTTTACTTTTAAAGCCGAAAGAGAGGATATTTCATTCAATCGGGGTGACTGAACTCAATAAACGTTAAAGCCAATCAGGGTTAATTGAATTTTTGCGAGAAAAATTAGCCGTAATTAGGGGAAGCAATGAGAGCAATCATCGCGATATATTGCCATGATAACTCGATATCATTGGCGAGGTAAGCTTCCCCAGCAACATTAATTGAGCAAATTGAACGTTTGAAATTCATTTAAGCACGATACTAGTTCGATTATACATTAAACCTTACTGTATCTTAAAAGTGCTATTATTCAGAGGTGGATCGATATATAATTATATCGATTCCAAAGTATAAACTGTCAGTATTTCTAATTTCACATTTCCCTTATACATATAATGCACAGTTAGATTTTCCCTCCTTTCCCGTATTTTTCCCTCCATGTTCCTCCGTTTTGTTCTCGGTAAAATAGGAGCAAAAAGGCAGTAGTACCATTCTGTCATAATTCGCATTGTGATGGCACGAAGCTACTGTGTCGCGTCTGGAATTTCTGGATGCACGCCGGTGGTTGGTTATATATCATTGTGACTACGCTCCGCTGTCTGAATTTACAAAAAACCAGGGGATGGGATGGTAAGGGCACGTTTCCCAGGGAACTGATTCTCGCAATCAGCAACTGGCATTTTACCCTGTAGGTGGTTATAGTTGCCAGCAAGCAACAACAAAAAGAACAATAGTGTCCTGGCTGGAATTATCATTTGGATTAGCATTGTAATATACAGAGTCTGAAATAGCTTTGGAGAAGGAGCAAGAGAAGTAGTTGCCACTATATGAGCTGATGTCCAGAAGTTTATTAACTTTTACAATCTTTTAACCACTTACATCGAAATGATCATTTCTTTATTTTATATTGATTTTTAAATGATTATTTCGATATTTTTTTATTGACTCACTATACCTCCAAAAGTTTGAAAACGTTAAGTGTTTATTTCATTATAAATACCATCATTGAAAAGTAATTGAATTTGCGATCGAAAATATTTTTCGAAATATGTTGACGTCAACGTGTGTTCATTCAGAAGCTTCAACTGATATTCATTTGTAGGAAATTCCCCGCTTTGCGAGCATTTTTATCCTCCCTTCATTTAATTTCCTTTATTAAATTCAATAATGCTTTGTATTTGATTTTTATGAAAGCTCAGCTCAAAAGTGGAAACCTTTAGTTTGGACATTTTAATATTTCATATTTATAATATTGTATTTTTCACAAGAATTTTTGGAAATAAATATTTTTAACTACAACTTTTGACACATTATGTTATTGAACTATTGTATGGTAACTTAACTTTTACGGCACTCTATATCAATTCGTTTCGGGCATTACTTTATACATGTATACTTACCTAATATGACTAAATATCAACTGAGAAATTTGTTCAAAATTTCTATTTGTAAAGGTTACATATACTCGGTGTTTGTTTAAATTTCTCGGTTCTAAATGCCTCGTTACTCGAGCGACTACTTAATTTTGTTCCACTTTAATTTATCGCCTTACGCATTAAACAATATTTATTTATGCTATTTTGTTGAAATTAACTCGAATTGTCCGCGACGTATTCAACATACGATAAGGATATACAATAATACAAGGAACATAACTATTTATTAACAGTACTGTTTTGACTAAATTTCAATTATAACAATCTCTACCACCTATCCAGTTAATTTTATCTCCGCCTGTGTATAAAATTTGATCAAATTGGGCGTCAAACATACCGCGTCTTGTCTTTCCAGGTACAAGTGTACGCCTACAGTGGCATTTGTTCGGATTCAACACGAGTTCACTCATAATTTACCTACATAAATATTTATCCACAATAAGTTGGTTTAAATTACCAATTGTCACAAGTAGACGCGACGATATACAGGTGGTTTTTAACTAAATTAGAAATTACGTTTCGCGGTGTTTAATTAAATTCGGCGAATTCGTGGCAGTGACACCGGCCGACGAGGAGTTATTGCACTGGACCGTAATCGCGGAAACGAGCCGTTCCAACGAAAACAAATGCGCTTCAAGGGAAGACCGCCGTTGCGTGATTACGCGAAACAACGCATTTGTTACAATGAAAAGTGAGTTCCACGAGAATAGTTACGTTAATACTTACTGTTTTGTGAAATCACTGCCTTTGCCAGAGAGTCAAGTTTTTCGTAGATTTGCTGGTGTAGTAACTAGGACAGCGAACATGCGTAAACAGCACCATTCTCCTCACACAGTGCTCTGCTACAGAGGTATATTCTTCTCTAGCAGGAATAATATCATAGGTAATCTGGGATTTTTTTTTAAGAATCCAGCGATTCGATTCATCTCAAATTTGGACCATGTTT
The DNA here is from genome assembly GCA_944738655.2 of Andrena hattorfiana. Lineage (NCBI taxonomy): Eukaryota > Metazoa > Arthropoda > Insecta > Hymenoptera > Andrenidae > Andrena > Andrena hattorfiana. The sequence continues at coordinate 11,122,291 of OX122893.2, read as the reverse complement.
TGATGCATATTTGAAGAAGCTGCAGATTTTTTTTTATTAATTTTTAACCATAAATATAATAGTTATGCATGTTTGACCATCACTCCGCGCAAAATTCACCGGCCGTTGGTGTGTATGATTTTTATCTATCAGGTAATCTGAAATAGAAAAATGAAAAGGCGTTTTAGTTTATAAATATGTAGCTTGAAATTGATGAACCAGCAAAACACAAAAAAATTTATTGAACCGTGTGGGTTTCAGTTTGCAAACTGAAAGGTCTGAACTTTTAATTTTTGCGATCCAATTTTGCGCCAATTTTCTTATGTAACAAAAGAAGTACAGAATTTAGTGGTATTCTGGTTCATCAAATTGAATCTACATATGCACAAAATAAAACGACGTTTCATTTTTCTGTTTCAGATTACCTTGGAGGTAAATATTATGCACACCAGCGGACGACGAATTTTGGGCGGTGTGATGCATAACTCTTATATTTATTATTAAAAATGATTTTAAAAAAAACTGCAACTTCTTTAAGGATGCATAAAAACATGGTCCAAATTTCAGATGAATCGAAATGCTAGATTATTAAAAAAATTCCTAAATTTTGCTATGTTGTTAGCCCATAAAATAGAATCCCCCTTAATAGATTCTTTTCGATACCTCTCACCGTTTTCAAGATATTCCCCGAAAAATAAAATTCTACATTTCTTTCAAAGGGTGTTTTAATCGCCTAAAACCGCACTATGACACCAACAAAAATAGGAATGTGTTACGGATGAACTACTGTCCTTGCACACAAAGTTGCATAATTTTCTGAATTTCCGGGTTACCTAATTTCTCTTGTAACCATTCTTCACTCAAGTTAATGAGTGCATAATATGCAGCCTCTCATTCCTACACCTTTTTATAATAATACTCTGTGAAATTTACGTAATTTAATCGTGAAGATGATTCTGTGTCTGAAAATGAAAAAAAAACAGAAAATGGTGTTCTAAACTTCGCACATTAATTTTCATGAAAATTATTGTAAAAGAATATAGTATGCATCAAAATAATACTCTAACTGAGTATTGAACATATGAATTTAATTTCTATTTTACTAAAAATAATTTTTATATGGAAATGGTATAATATAAGGAACCAACCAACAGTAACCAAATTAATACGTAGATAAGCACCTGTCCTTTGTCCCAAACAAAAAGCGCAGTGCTACATTACTAGCTACCAGGTTTAATTCGCGAAAATAATACTATAAAGTCTGTCGCGAAGTTTTAAACATATTTTTATTTATTTTCGATGCAAACTAAACGTTCCAATTCAATATTTGCGTTTGAACACCTCAATTTCGCTGTGTTTATTCCAGCCAGAATTTTTCCCTGCTACTTGAAACGTACAAACTGTTCGAAATGCATCCATGCCGCTCGAAACCATTCGAATCTCGGCTCAGTTGGACAAACCGAGCGTCGCTTGGCTCGAATGTTTCGGGACTCAAATAGCCCTACTGTACACGTATCGGTAGTCACTATGCCACCTGTCGCCCCCACCCCTCTCCTCCTCTGTGCATGTCCTATTACAGTGCATATAATCGACGCAGATCAACACGTCGACAGAGAACGTCCATTACTTCATCAAACCCCGGTCATCGTCGACGGATCCGTCCACCGCCAATTTGCCAACAATAGCGATGCTGCACCGTGTATATAAACGTGTTGTCACTTTGACCATCCCAAATGAAACATCTTCGACCATCTATATTGATCCTCTCTTGTACACAGTATTACTGTGCTTTTGGGGGACAGCAATGTTGACATCCTTGTTCCCTTTTGGCCTACTTACCCAAACCCTTCTCGAATTTAACTATCTTCACTAATTCTGAACGTCACTTTTCGAACTCATTTTTATCCATTCACTTTCTATTCTGCATTTTAATATTTTTCATTTGTCATAATACTTTAGAATCTTTAGATTATAATAATAATAATTTGTCTGTATTGCATCAAAAAAATTATATTGTGTTAATTAAGTGACGAAAGGGCGAAGTTCAGCATTCCTGCTCACCTATATTTTCGTTCCTCGTGGTCAATACAGCAGAAATAGAAATGGGAAAGGAGAGTTTTTTCACAAATGGTGCTTTCAAAATTAACAAATAATATATTTCTGTCTAAGCGCAGTAATTGATCGACGCGATACTGTTATAAAACGACTATAATGAGACAATATAATATCTTGAGTTGTTTAATTCATAAACTAAATGTCGATTCTATTATGACTGAACATCAAGTGCCTCCTGAATCATTCTTCCCACTCAGTGCACTCTTCTGGTTTAAATATTTTAAGATGTGCAAAGCGATTTAATATGCAAGAGAATGCTCTTGGTCGTCTTATTGCTGGCTCGTCTAGTTTCACGTTGCTTTTCTCAAAACAGAGGGAAAACAGTCATGCTGGGGGTAAATGGTCAAGTGGCACGGTACAGAAACTCATGATCGTTAAATAAATGCAGAGGAACAGACTGTAGTCGCGAATAAATGAAAATACATTTCGATAAGTGACAAGAAAGAAGAAACTTGTAAACTAAATATGTAGGTACGTGAAGAGTTCAATAACATACGCTCGATCAGGCAATTAATTATTCTAATTGGACAGTATGATCTATTCAGCATTTGCATTGCAATTAAATTGCGCAACTAGGCAATTTCAGTTCATGCCATGTATATATTATATACAGGTGTATATTATACCATGTGTATGCAACTCCATAATTAAATTATTACTTTTGGCAGATCGGTCGATATAAAAATGGAACCTGTTTTCTTTATTGTTCGGTGTTAGTGTTACCATTTAGTGCAATAACATTTACATGTCATTCGACTCTATAGCCGTAATATATGAATATTGAATTGTTAACGGTCAGTCCAATCTGTTATACGACGTAATGTATTGTACGGCATTCATTACCGCGGTATCACGCATTGTTATATTACACAATATCGATTACTGCCACATGCGTTACATCAGCTAATACACGATGTCATGCGACGTTAATGTCTGTTATTATATTTAAACTGGGAATTCAGGTGATTATCAAGAAACCAATATGTAATTGATAGCAGGTCGATGTAAAATTAAAAAGAAAGACCTAAAGTGAACATTGAAATCCACGTCCGAGAACTGCATTTGAACGTGTTTTTGGAGTTTATTTTTCACAAAAATTTCAAAACTGCATCTATATATGTACCTATCAAACCTCAACACAATTTTGAATAATGTTTCATTTCTGCTGTATTATTAACGAACTTAAGTACTCGATTTAACTCATATGTACTTTGCTTCTGCTCATTTAAGATTCATAAAGTTTCGAGATACATTTTTTTTCACTAATTTACACATATTTCCTAATTTACAGGCGCTTGAAGCTTGTACACGAAGTTACTTCCGTTCCTTAATGAAAGTAACTTGGGAAAATTTAAAATATAAACCGTTTCTTTTATAGGTGAACAGAAATAATTTTATTTAAAACAGAGCGATGCGATTATGTACATATGTAATAGTTCCTCCTTTTTTAAAACTTCGTATGATGCTTGTTAGAAATTCTATTGATATGTCAATTGAGAACGTTCCAATGGTTCTGCCGTAAGTGCCGCGTGGTTCGTCAAGGACTTACTTAGACTACTGACGGTGCGCAGTAGTATCAAGTTAGCCAGGTCAGACATGGCGAGAGCAGCAGTCTAGTGCGGCAAGTCTCTCGCGTCAGCCGCTTTTTGCGCGTAATTTAAACAATTAATAACTCGGAAATGAAGCCTCAACCGCAATTTCGTTATTTTTTATTTTCGTCTTACTTTGGCACGTAGAATCACCCCAGCGTTGCCAGGAGAAGTTCCCTGTGAGAGACATACTATGACGTCACATTACCCTAATACCACTCTACACCTATCACCTACCTCACTTGCATCATGTAACTTGAGTTACGTCCCCACTACCATCCGCTTTTCCTTCTTTCCCTCCTTTTTCCCTTGAACCTGGTGACGCTGATCATCCCCTAAAAGGATGCCCATCTGTAGTCTAACACCCTGTATGTATGAGTACATATATGGATGCGCAATCGTGAATCGATTTTCACATTGAATTATCAAAATCATCTTAATTACAATTAACATAAAGATACATTATTTAATTGCGAGGGACTATATTCATGATATGAAAGTGACTTTCATGTTTCTTTTAAGATTAGAGTAAAATGTATTTTACATTTACGTGTAATTCATAGCCAAGGACTCTAAGGACTTAATGAATTATTATTGGAGTTAAATGTACCTTTCCTGAGTAAAATGTATTTTACATTTACGTGTAATTCATAGCCAAGGACTCTAAGGACTTAATTAAGCCGGCGAGGACTTGCATTGATGTGTAATAAATTCACGAGAACGCCATAGTTGTGCGCACTTGAACTCGGAGGCTGCGGGCCGGCTTTCCCAAACTACAGCCACGTGCAATATTTCTACACAGCACACTATCGCGTATCCAATTGCAGAATATTGTAGAGTGTAAGCAAAATTCGTGAAACCGCTCAAAGATTCTTCACCGTCACTCTTAAGGTGCGAATCCACGATGAGACAAAAATACCGTGTCTCACACGAGACTTCAATCTCAAGAGACAAGCATTTCATTATTTTATTATTTTTTAATTATTTTATCATTAGTTTCACAAAATTATACTCTCATGAGACAAGTTTCATGATATATTTTCCAAAATCTCATCTCTGGCGACTAGTTCCATTATTTAAATTTAGTGGTTGCTGAGATTTATGTCGCACGAAAGAAAAGTCTCATGTAACACCTCATTTACAGGTTACCTCTACCTGCTGGTGTTGCTACATTGTAAGATCATTCTGAGGGGTAGAATTAGCGGTATCGTTATGTGAAAGACAATCTACAAGAATGGAAAATCACTGAACAATGAAATCCTAAGCACTTCTGCACTTGAACACAGACTTTCTCACCACAGAAGTCTGCCAACGGAGTTGAGGGAGACTAGTGACCCCCGACTTTAAATATTGTAATCCACACTGAATCGATATCTACCTGTAAATCGTTGGTTCCTATTGCTGTTATCTTAAATCCAGTATATTGGTAAACACGATTTTTGTGAACTGTATCTTGAGCCCCACGAGCGGAGGCCAAGCTAATAATAGCTTCGTTCCCAATCCCTTGACTCTTGCCTCCCTTTATTGGCAATCGAACGAATTTTTAAGGTACTTTCGGTCGACGAAGCATTGGTCACGGCTCGTTGGACATTCCAGATGGTACAAAGTTTCAGGGAGAAAGTCAGTGGCTCGAAGGTCGGCGATCTTCGGCCAAGTAAACCCACGGGTCGGTTTAATCGCGTCGTTTAATCGCGGCAGGTGGGTCGCGGGATTAATTATTTAAAGCCCCTTAGGCTAACGTCGAATTAATGGACACAGAACCGCAATGCCACCGCGGCATCGATAATTCTGCAGTTCTGTGGCCTCTCTCATTGGTCCTGGGGCACGTGCCATTCGAGGAGCATAGGTAGCTACGTTCCTCAACTACAGCGTTTCTGTTGCTCCGGCTACACCGGGCGATTAGTTTGTCCAGCGGCTTCAAGAGCGCGACAGGCCACCTTGCTGCAGCTCGGGGAGACTTTGACCAATCGATTTTGATTGTCGCCACGCTGTCTGCCTCGAATTAGTAAAACAGACATGCCTTGTTTGCGCGGACAGTTCTCAGAGACGCTGTCCACTGTATGATGTATGCTTGCTGTTAGAGATATAGCGAAGTCGTAAATTCGGCAGTTAAATGGCGGCACTGATTGAAGCAGAACGATCCAGGGCCGTGTACCTAACCCCAATTAGGGTTCCTGCTGGGTGCATCCTAGGAGTAGATTTAGTAGGAACTGATAAAAAGGCGAGCTACTGAAGAATGACCATAGTAAGGCTCGAGTCATTTTTCTCCCATATATTGTTTTCAATCAGATCATCAGGGGTTAAATGAAACTGTTAGCTTTTATAAGTAAAAGTTATTTATCGAAATTTTAACTTTTAAATCATTTCTTTTCTGTTTTAAGTTAACTTTGTACATTAACATTACTCTGTTGTAAGAGTTCTGTTTTACAGTTAGTTTATGCTTGATTAATAAAAGCTCTGGAGGTTCATATAATTTTGAACAGATATTTAAAGGTAACACATAAAACTTAAGAACCTTTTTTTTAATTATTATTATTCAAGGAATTGGAAGCAGGGAAAATATAGAAGAGAAAGCACATTGTGATTTTTACACAATTATTTTCACCAAACGGTTTAAGGTTTCAACTTCAGATATATCTACCCTACAACATTTTCAGGAAATCTGCTTGTCACAAATTTAACTTTTTTTTAGAGCAGAATAAATGTTCCTGTTTAACTACAACTTTTTTTTTAAATTCAAGATAATGAAAGCTTCTTATTTACACAAAAATGTATGGAATAAAAGTTTCAGTTAATACATTGCATTTTATAACAGTTTTCTCGAAACAGAAAAGGTAATAGTTACAAAATTACAGCTATTTCATAATTAATTAAAACTTTTAACAGTTTCATTCGACGCCTGCGAAATATCTTAACTTTCACGCGTAGGTGATTTTACGATTTCACTATATCCCTTGCCAATAATTATATGGTACTATAACAGAGATTTTAGTGGAGTAATGAAGTTTATCACATTTTATTGTTATATTGTAGTAACGTTGATACGAGAGTAACATCAGCATTCTCATTGTTATTCATATTCTCCTCCACTCAAAAAAGTATAATTCTCAACGTTTTGAAATTCATATTACCAGTATTCTTGAATTTGAATATCATTAGTCAAGAATTGTAACGAACTTCTGTGAAAGGGGTAGAAGTTCTGCCCGCTTTCTGAATAGGAATTGGGTATATCCCCGCATTAGAATCTCATTTGAAGCACGTCTTCCTGGACAAGTAAACGATAAATAAACTGTAATAGTAAGCTTTCATGACTGGCACGTACCTAACCCGTACTTACAGGCTTTTCTTTAAAGCTGTTCAGAATTCTTGAATATTGCGAAGAAATATACATATAAAGGGTGCTAAATTTCCGTCAAAGTAATCGTGACAAAAAAGGATGCCCGGTAAATCGTGGTACAATATAAGAAAACAAATAAAAAATATAGAAAAATATTTTGAATTAGTGGCTCAATCTTCGGACAAAGTATTTTTGGCATTCCTTCCTTGCAGCTTAGACATTTGTTTAGGTATTATAGATTTCGACAAAAAGTTGCCAGAATTTTACTAGAACCATGCTACATTTAATACATAAACATTTAATAGGAAAACTTTATTTGCAACAGAGGTGATACTATCCACAGTGTCTATAAAAAATGACTTTAGCAACTTATATTATTATATCATGACTGTTATTCTTTAAAGTAAATACACAATAAAGTCACCTAACGTACACATATTGTGCTACACTTATTTAATTAACTTAGTTATTTTTCTCAAGAACTACACGACTAATAAAAAAGATTTATTCCATTCTTTATAGTTATCTTCCCACGAGGCTTCATCTCCTGCTCGGTTGTGTCACGATATACCGTATATCCTGTATATCCTTCGGTGCTAAACTCAATAATATCGCTGTCTGTCGGCTACATCCGCAGCATCTGCATTTGAAGCAATGTTTTCCTGCTTATACTATAATTTTCTCTCAGCGGGAGAGCCTCCCTTCTTAATGCCACAATTTCGCGAATTAAATTTTGCACCGCTGCAAACATAATATTCGGTGTTGATGCACGAAATGTACCGGCCCGGCAGTCTTGGGCGAGAAAAGAGAGAAGACGCATCGCGCGAGGTTGCAAGGCCGGGGGATACATTTAATTAATTACTTCTCTGATTAAATTTTTTTATGACGCAAGGCGATGGCTTGCGTCGCGATAGTGTATTATAATTAAAGCCGTTTCGGCCGTTCATACCGGTCACAATCCGCACTGAACAGGGATGTTTTTGTTCCGGTTAAACTCGCGGTGCTCAACGAAACTTTAAGCTTTCTTAGGAAACTGTTCTTAAGGGAAATCGCTACACAGAGAGCCCTGCTGAAGTTGTTTAAGTAACTAAAGAAAATTCTCCACCGGTGCGGGGAGTATCCTGGTGTAGTTGGGATTCGGTGCAGGTAATCCTAAATATGTAATTTTACGAGGAGGGATTCTTAAAAGGAGCAAAACCAATGGCGCCGACCTAGACGTTTTAGTGCATCAACTTTTATCAAACGTGATGATGATAATAATAATGTCTTTTAATAGGAACGATAACATGACAGGAAATAGTCAAACGACAAAAGAATGTGACGACGTAACTGGTGATGTAAAAGGCAAGGTTTAGAGATAGAATACATTTTTATTAAACGTAAGTATGCAAGTGTAAAATTCTACCTAATTAATAAATATTTGCCGGTCTCACCCTTTGCGCAGCTTTTCAATCTTCCAGTTGTAAAATTCTGTGTCGCGATCAAAATCTTAATTCTGCGTACTAAATAGCTATCATCTGTTTCAATTCTTATGGCACTTCTATCAATCGTTATTTTTTACCATCACGAATATCTCATTAACGTACGATGCGTCCTATACGTAATAGTAGCTGCACGACGACTTGAAATCATTTGGGCGCCCTAAAATCCGGGTCACTGCTTGAACGATGCTGTAATATATGCGACACACATTCCTTTACCAATTCATAGCATACCAGCTTCGCTAAAGCATCATCCATGAAGAGTAGGAGACGATGAAGTGTGAATAAACGATACAGTTAGGTAGACGGTTGCACCACCAGGTGCTTAATCCTTTCAGAACAATCGTTCATATCGTACAGTGCCAAAAAGTCATCGTACTGTGGTGCAAACATTTCACGTTTGCTCCGCGTTTGCTCTCACATACTCGAAGTGGTATTTCTCGAGATAACCATTGTTATTAATTCCTTGACCTTTCTTACACATTTTTACTCTTAACTTTTTATTACTGTGGTGCAGACTACCTTCTGCATCCAAATTTTGTGACAAAACCTTCTACTATTCAATCACTTATTAAATTGTTAAAAAAATCAGGATATTCCAACAAGATACATAGAGAGAAGAAACCTGGCTGTAAAGAAATTTGAATGTACCCTGGTTTTCCCATCCTTTAATAATTTACTAACTTATTGTTAGTAAAATCATTCAAGATTTCTTAGAAATTAGACGCTAGCCAAAGAATAATTAAATTCATCTTAATGTCAATAAAAGCATTCCCTAAAATTTAATGTATTATTTTTCCCCACAGCTACTACTACAATTACTTTATTAACGAACGCTATTTGTTAAACAGTGTAGGGATAAGCCAGCGTTTAATGTGTCACATAAATGGAGCAGGGCTGCAACCAGAATTGGGCAAAATGTAATGTAATTGCAAATTACAAATTACGATTAAAATTTACTTAATTGTGCAATCGATACACATTATTTTCTGCAATCGTTAATTTAGGTAGTTGACCACAATTTTGTCAATTACCTAAATATAAGTATATGTGTAACGTTATAATGTGTAATCCATTACACAATTTCATTTTAATCGTAATTTGTAATTTGTAATTAGATTACATTTTGCCCAACTCTGGTTGCAACTGTTGAACAACTGTTGAAGAATCTAAAGTAGCCGTGGAATGTGAGTAGGGCGGCGATGTATAAAGAGAAATGCCTCCTAAATATCACGATTCAGAAATCATTCACGCCGGAACGGCAATTTTCTTTGCGACGGAAGAGACGGCCCCCTTTCCTTTTTCATTTTGGATCTGGCGCTTCGGTATTCACAAGGAATTCCCGCTGTGAGCTCCTGTCTTTTCATCTAATGAGATCGAATCAGGCCAAGGCGTCCCCTCGCAGGCCGATAGCCTGGATCGACCAGCGTTTCCTTAACTTCGTTATCCCTCGGCGGACGCATATATCCGGCAGGTCGCGTTCGTGACAAACTTCTTGATTATTCATGGGAGCTTCCCACGGGGGGATGCACGGCGCACGTACATAAAAACGCAAACGCGGGATTAACGACCGCTTCGGAACATCGATACAAGACGCAAATCTAGTTTGGCAGTTTTTCACTCGTATTTTTTTATTTTGCCAACTAGGAGACGAATTGGAAGCGACCAAGAGGAACTGAAAATTGGATCTGTAATTACGAATGGATTTGTTTCACGGCGAATCGATCGGTCCGAATGAACGTTCGCAAAATCTGGCAAGTTAATGGACCAAGAAGTTCTGGGAATACAGATGAATTTCACAATTTAAGGCAATTTTTAATTTTAATGGAGGTGTTAACTAATTCAAAAAAGAAATAGTAATAAATGAATCAGATATGATCATTATATTTATAGCTTGACTGGATATTCTGTCCCTCACAGTTTAAACATTTCTCCACATGTTTCTAGACACATCAGTTAAAGATGAATAAAAAAACCCTGATCTGAAATTCACTATCATTCCTCTGATATCTCTCTTTTGCCCACAAATAATTTCCTTACCTCGCACACCTTTACCTTAACTCTGTCTATTACGATATCAATGCTTCACCCTGAAAATTAATTTTTCATTGGTTCACGTGGCAAGACTCAGGTCGCCGGGAGGATTACTTGGCTAGTGCTGTAATAACTTTAAAAAGAACAGACGAAACGCTGAGGAAGGGAAGAATGATAGCGATGCGGATGGCGAGGGTGTGAGAAAAACAGTATCATCGCGTTCGGGATTTTTAAATTACGTATCTTCCGGCGTGGCCAGCACCCAGATAAAGAGGACGGCCTGAAATTCTCGTTAAGGCATTAATCTCCGGAGACCCTAGCGTTTCCACTCATTTTTTGCCAACCCTCACGGTTTCGAGGCGGGGAAAAGAATGATTCTCAGGCGTGTACGTGTTCAACCTGACGGCTCTTCACACTTGAGTAAACTAATTGCCTTATAATAACGGTAATAAATCGAGCTGGTTTTATCATGACGTCGATCATGCCGGTCCTCGAGACGTTTAAGAAAGGATAATAACGCTGGGCAAAAGTAGTTGTGTGGAATAAATTTGTCACGCGACACGTCGAAGCATGCGTAGAAGCTGTTCTCCCGCTCCTATTAGACTCTTTGTGCGACAATTTAATTGGGTGGCGCGTGTTTTGGATTTGTTAGTCGAGCAGATATAATGAACTTGCCGTAGCAGTAAGGCTCAAGGGCGTTTGTGCTGTTCAGTGTTTGGCATCAACAGTTTAGGGTTGCATTTCAGCATACTTAGCTTCTGGACGTCAGTACTTCCAATTAGAGGTCTTGGGGCACCAAGCTATATATGTCTGTACATACCTAAATGAGCATCGTCGGCAGGGCTGGGGAAAATTTCAAACAGTTTGAGACAAAATACTGAAAACTCAAATATTTCCATAAGCAACTGCTGTTTGAAAATACTATTTTATTAAATGCTTAAACCATCAGCAAATACTTTTACTATTTACACTCGGATTCGAATATGGGAAATAGGGGATCGAAAATAGGAGATGCGAATTTCAAAACTAAACAGATATCCCCAATGTCGCTCGCTGCCTTTTGAAGATTATATATATTCGAGTTCATATTTCTTGCAAATATTTTTGAACGCAAGTACATATGATTGGGTACGCACATTTTTTGTGTTGTCAGTCAGTCAGTCATTATTTGAAATATTAGGCATTGTTTGCAATATTATTATTTGAAATACTACTTTCTTATATTATATTTTTCTTTATTACATTTCACAGTAGTAGGTACGTGTATTCGTATGAACTAGTATTAAAGTATATATTAAAAATGCTATTTCTTTATTGAACTACTACTTCAAAGAAAAGTTTATTTGTCAAATCCTCTATCGCTCGAAGAAATAAAAATACTTATTTCTATTTATCTATTTAAAAAATCTATTTTCCCCAACTCTGGTCGTGGGGTCTACACATTCATTACACACTTCTTCAGTGGGTCTCAAATGGTTGGTGGAAATTACGTGTAATCTTTTGTGGAATTTCAAACATGAAAAGTTTCAATTAATTCTACTCTTTTCTTGCAATGTGCCTCTTGAATCGGCTGAGATAAACGCTTATATTTCATGATAACAGTTTGCTAGGTCCTGTTACTTTCGTTTACAGACGATTAAAATTCTCAATAATAAGGACCTGGCAGATCCTGGGAATTTCCTAGTAGGACCAGTCGGTTTTAGAGGAGCTGAGGCTTCCTTCATTCACAGAACTATTACCTTTAGAAAAAGTGTATAAACTGCTGGCGATCAAATCCCACAAAGATAGCTGACCTAGCTTCGTTCCACCCACAGAAAACACATATATTAAAACCTCAACTTTTTAACATAAAAGCAGTCAACCACAGAAACCGACTACACTCCACTTCTAGCGACTAAACAGGACCTGTATGTAAATCAAAGCATGTCCTGTAGATGAAAGTACAAAAGGTATTTCTCTTCCCGACAACGTGTACACAAATTCCATTACACTGTCGCCAAGCCACCGTCGTTCAATCCGCAATCAAAACTATCTGTTTCTTGTGATGTCTTCTATCATCAACCGTAATTAACCAGCTCCTCAGAGTCTCGTCAGTGGTTCCCCAGGGAATCGCATCCCTTTGCCTTCGACAACAATGATCAAGGGTTCAAAGGTCCATTGGATTGCGAAGGTCCACCAAGGACTTCGAATGCATCGATGTGAGAATATTCTTCGGCCAAAGGATTCACGTGTCACCCTGCCTAACGGACAGAAAGAGCGAGAACGAGCAATAAAGAGATGGATAGAGAGAGAGAGAGAGAGAGAGTAAGAGAGAGCAGCTACGATCCTTTCCATTTGCAAATTAAACGGCCACGTCCTTGATTTCAATCCGTGAAACCCAATCTCAGCTTTTCCATTGTACCCTGATTTAAGCCCAGCAACTAGGCGTTTAATCTTAATCGATCTCTCGGGAGCCAAATATATATCCGCGTCCTTTTCTCGTTTTGCGAGAGCCTCCACCCTTCCCTCCTTCGCCCTCTACCGTCTTGACTTCCTTTCAGGGAGAGCCGTCCCGTTCCACTTCCTTTTTCCGACACCTTCCCCCGATCTCCCAGCTTCGCCTCACTGTTCTCCATTTCGCCTCGCTCTAACTCCCCCCACCCCCTCCCCCTACCCTTTGTCTCGCTTTTCGCCTTTCGTTCTTTTACCTTCATCTTTCGTTGGTCTCTTTAAAAGCTGGCCTGCCCGTTTCGCCCGTCTTATCTTAATGGTTGCCTCGGCAATCGAAAGTTTAGTTATTATCGTGACCGTTGTCGCTTCGGTTCGCGAGCTGCCGCTGGAAGATCCCATGAAAATATGGCGGCAGATAGGGCGGAGGGAATCGACGGCGCGACGCGTAGCCGATCCAACGGCACCGAGTCGCCGAGATTCGGCGAGGAACGATACCCGCGGTGAAAACGAAAGTTTTATTACGGTGGCGAGGGGTTTTGATAATAGACTCCCTTATTCCCGTGAATTATATCGCCACCTAAGGCTGCAAGAACTTGGGGTGCGGCTCACTGGGTCTGTGACGGGCGACTTAATCGATTGCGTTTCATATCATTCATGGTGTTTTGCCTCACACTTTAACCCTTTCGCTACTGACAAGTTGTGGGGATGATTGTGAGCGTCTGCAATGAACATTCGTTGTATATTAAGATTCAGATTGTCCTATGTATGAGAATTACTATTTTAGTTACACCGATTTGTAATAAAGTGAGAGTTTGGGCGTTTCTGGGTTGATTCTGTTATAGCGAAAGGATTAAGTTACAAGTGTAGGACGATTCGGTGGAATTTTCGGCAGACGTGACGATTAGTGGCTGCGCTTGGGCTTCGATGTACCGAGGATATAGCAAAGTTTAATACCAACAAAGAAGGTTTACCAGGAGATAATTTTTGGCAAGCTAATAAGCAAATTGGAAAATTGAGGAAATATTTGTTTGTCAACATAGCTTATTCGTTTTCAGCTGGCAAGAATGTGTTTTATAAGAAATGCTTATAAATAGGCGAGCTGACAGGCAATATTGGCGCCATAGATTTTGGTTAAATTTACGTTTAGATCATATTATTGCCAATGAAATACAATGCATTCTTTTCTACCTCCATCAGTTTTTGAGGAATTTAACTAAGCAGGTAATTCCCTATCTCCAAGCTTCAGAACAATTTTATGAACATTATGTTTGAACATAAATATTTGCCAATAAACAAGAACCTAACTGTCGAATATTTTCTATTGCTCTAATTGTGTGCTAAATTTCATAAAAATCGGAGGTTATCAATTTGATGATGTTCCTTGCAAGGTGGATCGAATATATTTCACATATTGCAACTGTAGATTCGTGAGATTAAGGGGAGAAGACCGTATAAATCAATCGAAAAATTGAAAAAAAATTCCATAAACCGCTTTTAAAACGTTTCAAAAATATATTCTAATAGTTATAGGCTGAAATTCAACTGCGTATCGATATTATAGCCTGCTAAGTCCGCGCGCCTCCGAGCGCCGAGTATACCTAAAACGCATTTTAAACGCGTTTTTCTCGAAATCACGTTTCCAAAATTGGCGCCGGGGATAACTCAAAAACTATTTGACCAATCAACTTCAAATTTCGCACACATTTAGTTTATAATATCCCCCAAAATATGAACCGCAAGGTTTAACCAAATTATTAATGTTTTACTCTTGCTCTTGCTCCCCGTGCACCGCTCCCCGCGAGATTTTTAACACCAGATAACATTGAAAAAACACAACTAAAAGTGTATTTAAAAAATTGTTCCGTATATATTATAAGTAGATTCATAACTGAAAAAAAGTTTGACATTGTTATTCATTGTATTCACTGAGAAAAAAAACCTGAATGTTGGCGACTTTTGCGGCGTGATTACAGGAATGTCCCCTTAAGGAAAACAAAATTTGTTATGCTCCCAATTGTTGTGTGTAATATGTCATTTTGTCCTCTATTTGTTATTCACAAAGCATGGTTGGGTATGATACGAGAATTAAATTCTAAAGCGGTACAGTGATAAAGTGAAAAAAATATCTTAAGTGGCAACCCTCCCCTAGTTTCGTACATTATAATAATTATTACAATGCACAACCAACGACAGATTTACATGTTCGCGAATATCAAATTACGTTGGAAACAACTACTACTTCCATTCAAGTGAATCCGAACGCGGCGCACATTGCTGTATCCTGCCACCCCTCTTACACGAATTCGTAATGTAACTTTGGCACGCATTATCTTAAAACATTCACTCGTGAACATAACACTCTTCCCGGGAATCATGCCTCTCTCGTTACGCAGATTTTCCCAAAACTTAAAGTAATAACCAGGCCGCCATCCAGCCCCGCGGCACGCACGGGCTGGCTGTAATTTCTGCTGGAGTTTTACTTCGTGCCTCCCCCCCCATTCCCTGTTTAACGCTGTAATTTCGTTACATCCGAATGCACGTACATTTCACCCGCAGGTGTAAACATATCCCAGCTTTATCCGACATAGCTTTGCCATTACATACGTTTGCCTGGAACTTCGTGGGATAACCTTACTTGCGTCTGAGAGGGCGTCTACTTGCGTGCATACACGTAAATAAACACAGCGCGCTGTAAAGTCTCGGCGAAGTCGCAGAGACAGCCGCGCCTCTTGTCAAAACCATACTAGAGCCTGGAACCATTTCTAGTTCCCTCTATTTGTACTAACGATTCCCAGCTTTAGAGCTCCAACGGCATAAGAATGAAACCGTTTCAGGTTTTCCCTATTTGCGCCGACGATTCTCAGCCGCGAAGTTTCGGCGGTATAAGGATAATTCCAGGTTTTCCCTATTTGCACTAACAGTTCCGGTCTTCAAAGTCCCGAGGAGAGTCTCCGCAGCCGGGAACTTTAATCGTTCTTTCGCCACCGCCACGCGATCCTGCTCTCCTAATAGTCCACGGGCCTGTAGATCCTTCCACGAACACCCGCGCGATTCAAGTCCTTCGTGATCCTTCCGAAATCTCTGCGCCGCGACTTACAGATTCGGCAGAATCGACGCGCGCTCAAGGAAAACATGCTCGAGATTTAGCTGACGGCGTGGTAGGCAAGAAAGTGTTCGTCGATAACGAACGTTCTAACCGCCACGCGCTGGTAACAAATAGTTCGTAATGAGTTGATATTGCCAGACATCTATTCGCCGCGGTAACAGTACGAACATGTCATTACCGCGTTGTTTGCAGAGATCGTTTACCTGCTTGCGTGTGGTTTTTACCAGGCAGGCCAGCCAGTGCACTTCTCAATGCGACTTGTGCAAGTACACGGATTGCTTCTACGATCGGAAATGGGAATGCATATAGTTACTTACAAAAGTATCCGCACACGTTATATGTATGACGTATTTTAATATGTTATTATAAAATATGTTATACATATAAGGTGAGCATACACTTTTGTGAGTAACTGTATGTATTTTTGAAAATATTAAAGTGAATCTTTGTTGTGCATATGTGCCTACATGGGTTAAGGGTCGCGTCAAGAACCGCATCTGAAATCGGCAGATGTGTTTATTCTTTGTATATTTATAATACTTTACAAGGGGAATGCATAAGTCTCGGATCAGGTTTTTAGAATTTGCATAACCTTCGTAACTTTGCTTTCAAATGCATTGAAATACGGTTGTCTAATTTCATATTATTCTCCTGCAAAATGTTTATGAAGAAAAAATTATAATAAATTGTGTCAACGACCTCCAGCTTCTTAACTTGGTTGAGAATAAATTCAGAGAACACAGTGACACATTTAAAATTCAGCATATATGGATTATTAGACGACTTCGTGCATAATGTTTTGATTGTCGAA
Source organism: Andrena hattorfiana (assembly GCA_944738655.2). Lineage (NCBI taxonomy): Eukaryota > Metazoa > Arthropoda > Insecta > Hymenoptera > Andrenidae > Andrena > Andrena hattorfiana. Next base: position 11,105,409 of record OX122893.2, on the reverse strand, counting down.
CCAAAGTATCAAGCATTTAAATTTGAGAAATTGAAATACATAATCTTTCATTTTTAAAAACCCGAGTTCAACAATTTCAAATTGGCTAATCTAAGATTTATAACTACCTACGAAGATCGGCTGGCGAAAAACAAACAATAAGTTTCAAATTTCAGATCTTCAAAAGAAAGTACATACTAATAAGTTAGAGATTAGGATGTTACAATTTTCAGAAAATTAAATATCAAGTTAAGTGCTTTCTAATCTATTGTCCTCAAAAGATCGAAAATCTTACTTAACTTAAAATTGTTTATCATTAAATTACTGTCTGTAAATCGGCATTAAATAAGCGTCAACAGTATAAATAAAATTATTATACATCTAACGAAGTTGTCCCTGACGTTTGTTTTCGTTTTTAAAACAGAAGACATTCTGTCACGAAAGAGATAAACTGACGCGAATAACACCTTTGAAAAGTCAGCTAAAATTATAGGTTACTTGACGAAATAAAATAATATAAGTTCCTATCAGCAACTATGAAGCGGAGGGAAAGACGGGTCGAGTTGCGCCCTTTGGGTAAACAATTTGGAAAAACGGATCTGGATCGAGTTGGTAAAGTACATATCGATCGTTGAAATTTCTCGTTTCATACTTGTACTTCTACCTTATTCTCCAAGGGTACTTTCACGATCCATCTCCGGCACCCTTCGATGAGTATCGCGGAAGTCCTGTGGAGTTTCGGGAAGGTATCGAAAAAGGACGTCAAATGCACCCAGGACCTCGGACACACTTATTCCAAAAGGAATTTGTACGGATTTTCAACGGCGAGGCGTTGACTGAACCATGGCGCATAGAAGCACAAGAGGAGGTAATCGAACGACATAACTGATTAATTCCAATTTCAGGCGTACGTTGCAGACGAGATATTCCTACAAAAATCCCTTTGCGTAATGCTTTTCAAAGAAATATTTTAAAGTACCTATTGTATTGTAAATACGGACGAATTCTTCATAGAATCTGAAGAAGTACATAGTTGAGACGTTATGTCTACGATTTTAATTATATAAAACTATACCGGGGTGAGTCACCTAACATTTAAACCAAAAATATCTCCGTTATTTTTAATTATACGTGAAAATGTCTAAGGAAAAAAATGTTTGCTTCGGCTATTCGTTGACACAAATGATAATTTGCAATTATTGTGATGGAGAATATTTTTTTCTTAAGGTTATATTTTCCTAGACTTCAGGATAATCTAGCTTTTTAAAATAGGATGACGTAATTTTACAATAATTACCCCTCTGCAATAAACATTTTTTTTCTTTAGACATTTTCTAGCATCATTAAAAACAACGGAAACATTTTAGATTTAAATGTTAGGTGACTCACCCTGTGTTTTGCATTGAAAATTCATTGGATTTTCAGTTGCAATTTTCGTTTCTTTCATTTGATATACTACCTGAGTAAATGACACTTTAAAACCATGTCAGCATGCCTATTATTTGACGAGAAAAGATACATAAATAACGGTGATAGATTCACTTGTTCCAACGTGGTTATTTGTTTCGAGGAAGAAATACGAAGAGACCTTGTACATTTATAAAACTTTTTATAAAACTTAATATTTCAATCGCAGTGGCTGATTCACAAATCTTCTAAATTCGAGACTGACTTATTATAAAGATATTGGTATTCTTGCAGCCATAATTACTGCGCTAAAGAGGTGAAGCTGATTCATCGACCGTTTCGTAGTTAAAACGCAATCAGGCAAAGATTGGGCCGCGCATGTTGCCATCCTCTCCAGCGAAGAAGCATTCTACGCCTGGTGATTGGCATGGGTGTTTCGAAAAAGTTACTTACTTTAGCCCTGCTGAAAGGCCGACGAAAAGGGCTCCACCTGAACCACCGAACGCGCAGACCAAGCCTAATCCTCGGGGAGGACCTGGATACGCAGACATCGCTCTCAGTCCTTTCCCAACATACTCCCATTCACCCTACGACGTGAAAATAAAAGTCAAAGGTAGTAAAGTCGATTTTTCTGCAATTCATTCAACCTTCTTTCCTGTTTCACGAAACTTGTAACAAATAGAATAATCCTCTGAATTTTTTGGATTTCACTACGCTACTTTTATAAATATTTGTTGTTATTTTAATTGTGTTGCACAGATATAATTGTGCTCAATGCGATATTTATTTGAAAGTTAGTTTACGATACAATTCTTTTCACTATTAATCTTGGAAACATTCTTGTATTGGCCAAATCTCTGAACTTCATGATTCCTTTGCTTATCCTGGATGGCTTTAGAAAAGATTAATCAATGGGATATACTGTTCGATTTTTAAAATTCATGCCATAGGATAAACAGAGTCTTTAATCCTTAGATCATTCTCTAGGGGACATCTGAGTTACATACAAATTGTTTCGTAACATCATGGAGGGGGTTCACCTTTCCCAAGCTGTACATTAATCAATTTCTATCGTTTCATGGAGGGTTCATCGCTCTTGGGAGGTACACGATTAATATCCAATCAGGAAACGTCCAACGGAGAAAGTCAATCACCCTTTTGGGAAATCGCAACACGATTCTCCCTAACGCAATGTTTAGGAACCTTGGCTGAATAGTTTCATTAACATTCCCCGTCCGCAATCTGTTCACTGCTCGTTTTAACCCGTAAATTGAGATGTTAAAGATACGTAACATTTAAAAGTTGTTTAATTCATTCCCATTTTGGTTATTTCAAGCGAGCGTTTATTCTTTTTCAATGGATGATCGGCATAATCTAAACGGAAAGATTATGCATGTAAAAGTACTTATACGTAGGTACCTAAAATGTAGAATGAAATTTTTTTACTCGAGGTTTTGCTTTGGAGAAAACTGTTTTCAAAAATTCAAATGAAACGAGTCAAATTTTGCATAGTAATTAAGAAAGTAATTTTTTTTGTCACGGAACGCTGAATTTAATGCCTTTCTTCTCCACATATAAGATTCCTCTCCAAACTATTTTTTGCCATATAATAATATAATTACGTAAAAAAAAATATTTCAGATAGATGTTACTACGGAGCTGCTCAAAACTAGTCAGTGATATGAAAAACCGTAACAAAATAGTGACAAGCCGCAAAATTTTTTATCGTTACCTTTAATAATGCTGGACAAAAAGCTTGTAACTACTTTGCTAAGACACTTTGCTGTAGTAACAATATACGTATGAGTGAGCATTGCACCGCTCGTTAGATTCCAATTTTTGTATTCCCCGTGCTGCTCCTTATTTCTTATTTTTTGTTCATTACCTTTTTCTGGGAATGGTAGACACGACGGGCAAATATTACCGAGTAAAAAAGTAACGCGAAGGGGGTTTGCAACGCGAAAGAAGATTGGAGCCTTGCTTTCCCAGCTTCCGCTCTCTTTTTGGCAAAATTTTGTTTCGCTTGCCAACGTAACTAATTACATTTTTGTCGTAAGGAAGGGAAGGTAGAAAAATGAAATCCCTCTGCACTTGGACAGTTTTTCCTTCAGCACGCCGTCAAACTTCAATCGAGACTGATTTTAACGAAGGCAGAGAAAGTTTAAAAAGCGAAATTAACTCTAAATAGCTCATTTCATTGCCTTTGCTGTTGCTATGTGACCGTGGTAATTAAACGCGCCTACTTTATTACATGCTGCATTGACAAACCATTTATTCTCAACCATATTTTGTGTCTTAGTACACTGGAAAATTATCTAAAATAAATAATACCTATGTGAAGGAAAATGATTTTATCACATTTACTTACGTGTCCTGTTACCTATATAGTAAACTACATTTCCAAAACTTTTTTTAGATAGAAACTTTTTATCGTTGGTTTTAACAGAATTTGAAACTGTTTGCTTTCTTTTCAAGACTTCACCGTTGCCGTTTTGTTTTCAATATTTTCGTTGTAACGGAACAAAGATATTTGTTATTCAATATTACGTAGGTTTAACCGAAGTTTATATACAATACTACTGAGTATTCAAATGGTAAAAACAGATTATATGAAACACGTTTCGAATTAGAGAAATGTAAAATGTAAATAATATGTAATGTGTGTATAATCAAATTTTATTACAATTTGATACATAGGTACATTTATGTAATGTCTTACATTAGAAATATTTTTGCAAAGTCAAGTAAAACCACTTGTCAGTCTTTAGGTACTGGTTCAAACAGATAAATCGAACCTGTTCGACCCGAATTTCGAGTGTCTCGGTTCACGAAGAATTAAACTAGAATATCACGGAAAAATATAGGAATCTCCCATGCAACTAAAAGAATTGGACGCAAGAATTTATAATCTTTTTTGTATTACATTTGATGGGTGAAAGAGAGTAATTACTCGCTGTCCAGCTGACGTATCTCCGCAATTCTACAGCAGTCACGGTTGCCATTGCGCAACAATATCTTAAAACTATCTTAAAAGTGAAATATCTCCGAAACTATTAATTTTAGGAGTCACGTACATTCATTTTTTTTTTTTCTTAGAATTCGTTATAGTTACAGTCACTTCGTTTAAAAAACATAAAGTTGATCTTGAAATCTCCTTCAACCTCTACCTACAACGAAATTAGTGGCATCATATTTTGTGTCCCTCTAAACCATAAAATCTGCATCATTTATTTTTCTTAATAGATATTTAGACTACCAGAGATATTTCAGGCTACAGATGTTAATTAAAGATTTCTTGTTTGTTTTTCTGAATGTTTTCTATGCTTTAAAATTCTTTCCCGTTGATTAATCAGCATCTAATAATTTAAATTTGTATGTGCAAACAGAGAAACCGGTGGGTCGATTCCTAAGTGCTAGCGCGCCACTGGATCATTTCCCGCCAAATCCGTACAAAGAACTATCTTCCGGGCCCACGTATATACGGCCGATCGTACACGAACCGAAAATGATAGGGCCTGCTCAATTTTACATCCCATTCCCCAAGAAACCTGGTGGGAATTTTGATGGCTGCTTCGACAAATTTCCGAAGTATTCCAGCGATCCTTACGACAAGGATATCACGGAAAAGAAGGTGGAAGGTGTGTTTATTTCTGGTGGGCCACCAATGCGCACGAAATACACCAATAGCACCATACATCAAGTTACTGACACATCCTGCAACGTGACGAATTACATGGATTATCAGCCACAAGTTTATCCTCTCGATATGTGACAGTTTCTGTTTCGCGACTAATTTTTAGATACTACTGAGAGGATTATTTTTGATATTTTATATACTTTTTTAAAGCTTTTTAGGATGAAGACATTTTTAATATTTGGTATATCTTTCTAAAGCTTTTTAGGATGAAGATATTTTTAATATTTTTGGAATAAGAATCAAATACATGTATAAGATATTAAAACATGAGACATTCTTTTAATTCTGAATTCTATTCCCTTTCTTAATTATTTACTGGTTTAGTAGTTATTTGGAAATTGTTTACTTGGGGTAATAGCGGGGAATTTTTTATTTTGTCGTTGGCATCCTCATTAAGTTCTATAAGGATGCGTTATTAGGTAGGAGGAAGCATTGCACCTAGTTAGGCAAATTCTACGAGCAAAGAAATCAATGAGAAACGTACAGCGGATTCGTGCTACATATCTACTTGCGAAATACGGTCCTGTCAAAGCGAATCACTCCGAACTTACTAATGAATTTCTAACGTTCTATACCATGGAGTCCACTCCTGGTGGTCGCAATTAGACGCTCCTGGCAAACATCGCCGTACCAGGATGATAGGGTCGTTACGTCACTTAAAAGCCCGCCACGCTACTAAGGTCATTTGTATTTCACAGGTGGGCAAACAAGGCCGCGTAATTAAGGGGTTGTTTTGCTCGGTAGAGGAAAAACCGCCGATCTGTCGTCCGACAACATGGCAGAATTTCAGGTGCCGGTAAAAACATCAACAAGGCGACGACACGCTCCGAGCGAAAAGCGAAAGAAATTATGCTGATCCTTAGGACGCGCACACGGAATCGTATTAATAACTTATACGAGACCCCACAGAGGATACGTTTCCCAGTTTCTCTCTTTTATTCCTCTCCCCTTTGAAAGAGGGTACATTTTTATGAAATTTGCAACGTAGATTTTAGTGTGAAAATAGAATATAGAAGATAAATATAGGGAAATACCCGAATTATTGAAAAATATTTCAACGTAATCGTATTGTTATCTGGTGTACCTTCTATATGATTCAATGCCAACTTATTTTACTAATTGGGAGATGGAGAGCAATTGCCTGCAAGTTTGCACAAGGGTGCAGTATTGTAATATTGAAAGCTTCAATCCCCGTATGATGTTTCTAGAATTTCAATGTATTGCTCGAATATTGCGATATTTGTTCTTTATTTTATTTCACTTATATCACTCTTTGTAAACATTTTCAGGGACCATTTTTTATGAAATGAAACCATATTAGGGGGTGAGAGCAAAAGAAATCGCAGATTGAAAATAAGGGCCACCCTAATGCAGAGTCCCCGCAGTATTGCATCATAGGTCACAAATTTTCTTTTCTGAACTCTGTATTCTTTTTTCTCCATACTGTGAAGTGTGTTTTGGACCCAAATATTCACTAACGCAAACGAATTATGATTACGCGAAGGTTATCATTACATGGAAGTATGTAATATATATTACTTAGTTCCATGTAACGATAACTTTCGCTTGTTTGACAATAAGCCTTTGCGTTACACAGCCACCCCCAGTAATCTCCTTTAAGGTTCGAGGCATTCGAAGGTCCAAGCTTGGTGGTGCTACATTACACAGTCATAGAAATGCAAGCTCTGCTTGAAGAGGAGGAAAGGGAGGGCAAAAAGGAGGAGCATTCTCACATTGGGGCGCAATAAGCGTTTTCTCTGCGGCAGCCTCCTGAAAAATTTTCAAGTGGGCGCCTGCTGGCAGACAAGAAATGGCGGCTAGGCAGGTATGATTCCGCGAGATTTATTCCGTGGCTGAGGCCGACCATTTCTCCGTGCCGTGTCGTTGCGTCGGTATTAAACATTCCAAGCATTGCGATACCTTCTGCTAAACCCCCCTCTGCACCGATACAACCCCCTGAGCCGTGTAGACCCTTGAACCGGCATGAGAGACAGTCGCGCGACCACCCACGCACACGAGCACGGCTCGCGGGTGAGCTCTTTCCTGGGTGAAAGAAGATCGGGCAAGGAAAGAAGGGGCGAAAGCAAAGAGGATCGAAAAATATGCGACTTCGACGAATCCAGTGGAATCTTCCGAGCGGACTCGTTCAGCCGGGAAAAGTCTATCCGGGTAAACCGAGGAAATGCTTTGCGGAAGCACCTTTCGCGCGGATGCGAAATCGCGGAAGCATATGTAGCCTCTAAATGTGGACGTTTTTATAGTTGGGCGAGGTTGAGCATGGAATTGTTAATGTCTCCAGAGGAGAGATTTTCTCTTTGTTGTTCCTTTCGAATTTTCTCGGAAAGACAAACATGGAGAAGAGGATGGCATTGATTACAGCCTTAAGGGGTTATACCTAGTCAGGAGGCCGAAAAGAGGCGAATGTTTGTGATTTTTTTATGAAAAAGCGGAAGCATAAATTTTTACAGAACCTTTTGCACTTAAAAGAGCAATATTTGAAGAATATTTGGTAATTCTTTGGAAAAAAATATTTACGTTTATAATGAAAATTGTTTTCGACGTCCGAGAAGCCTTTTCAAAAACGGTGAGCAAGATATCTCAAAAACTACTACATCAATGTTTCTGAAATTTTGTGGACTTATTTTCTATGTAAAAATCTACTGAATGACGGAGGGATTTTTTTCTATTGTATAGTTTCGATTTTATCGACGAACAACGCCCATTAGTGATAACCATGAAACCATTTTTCGTTGATATAATTGAAACTTTACATTGAAAAAAAAATCCTTCCGTCATTCAGTAGATTTTTATATAAAAAATAAGCCCACAAAGTTTCAGAAAAATTGGTGGAGTAGTTTTTGAGATATCTTTGCTCACTGTTTTTAAAAAGGCTTCTTGGGGGTCGTTGTATTTTTATTATAAGCGTAAATATTTTTCTACAATAAAAATTACCAAATGTTCTGTAAATGTTGCTCTTTTAAGTGCAAAAAGTTCTGTAAAAATATATGCTTCCGCTTTTTAAAAAAAAATTCACAAACATTCGCCTGTTTTCGGCCTCCTGACTAGGTATAACCCCTTAACAAACATTACGATTTAAATCCACACATTTGTAATCAAATTTTGGAAACATGAAAAATACGATTCTAAACAGCAAGGAATAGTAAACATTTATAAAAAGGAGCATTAAAATTCGTACATTAGCTCCCGAAAAAAAAATTTATGAAAATAGGCCCCTTTTTCGACCGACAAAGTAGAATGGGTCCTTTAAATGCCAGCCAACCCTACGTTTAGTTTCATAGTTCTGCGACAAGTATACACTCACACGTGAGAAAATAACATTAATCGTGTCTGTCTTCGCACTTTCCTATACTCTGGACGCGCCCTTAATTGTCGAGAGTCACTGAAGAATACGCAAGCGCACAGCTAGCCCCCCACTACTATTTCCACGTGCGCGAAAGTTCAAATACGTTTTCACACAAGCTAATCGATTATTTTCGTTTAATTTAGTCTTATTTAGTGATAATTAAGATTCCAGATTTACTTTAAATGTGAATGCAGAGTAAGTGTACCTATATAACAAACCTGGTACAGTCGAACCTCGATAACTCGAATCTCAATGGAAGGGAAAAAATCCTCGAATTATAGAGGTTTCGACTTATCGAGTTTTCGAGTTTTAGAGGTACTTAAAGCGGAGCGGATGGGAATGAAGAAAATTTTCGACTTATAGAGGTATTCGAGTTATCGAGGTTTGACTGTATTTAATCCAAACAGCTAATGTTCATTTCGCTGATATTGACATTGTCTTGATTACAAATTATATAGTTCTATCGCACACGATTCTGTCACCTGTTAAAGTGGACGATGGAACGAAGTAAATTTATGACGATGACCGTTCGAGTGCGCTCCCAAAACAAGGCTGAAGGGGATCATCGTAACGAACGATATCCTTTCTGGTAAATCTGTCGATCGAGAATCCCAAGGGTTCGTTCAGCAGAAAATTCCATTCCCGTAAATTGTGAGAGCCCTCCGCGGGAGGGGTGGGCGCAAACGGAGGACGCCAAAGAGATAATAATTCTACGCACGGCCGTTTTTCCGGCTGAACGAAGCCAAATTACAAATTATTAAATGTCTTTGCCAGTTTCCCTAGCCAGTGCCGCGTTCGTTACTATCGACCCCGGCTAATGATATTATTCGTCGCTCGAGTATGTAACGGGTCTTATAATTAAGGCCAACGAGATTAAGGCGGTATTCTCCTTTCTGCGCACGCGAGCCATACTAAATCGTCCCAGGTTGCTTTCGGCCGTGCAGGCTAGCGATGAAAAATAGAGAATGCTTGGAATGGGACTGGCTACACGGGATATCGAGAATAATGGCACCTTAAAATGTGCTTTTTCTCGAGTTTCGGAAACCGAACCCCAAGTTTCACCCCCGCCCACCCCCATTTTCAGGGAGGATTTACTTCCAGCCCCCGCGACGCCGTATTCTTCGATTCACGAACCGCTTGGAGGTCCCCGGGAAATGGGGAGAAACGCTTGAATTTCACGTAATCGATCGTATTCTCGAAGGGTTACCGGAAACACGGTCCTCGAAGGGCGCAACGGCAAACGTGACTCTGAATACTCGACCATTCTGCCGCAATTCTGTACTCACAATCTTATTGTTGCCATTATAATTTGGTCAAACCGTGTACATTTAGGAAATCTAAACTGGCAGCTGGGAACGTAAATGTCGACCCTCGGAATGGATAACGGCCCTGATTAATAGTGCGCGCATAAAAGGAATCTTCGGGGCTCTCGCCTATGTAATTTGTGACGCGACACTCTGAGCGCATCGAAGGTCGTGGGACTCGGACGCGTAACTTTCGGCTATAAGAAAGAGAAACAATTTGAAAAACGGAATTTCGCGAAGAGTGAGCCACGCCGTTGCAACAAAAGTACGCGGGAGAAGAAAAACGAGGTCGGAGGAGACATGGAAGGGGCTCCGGAATGGAGATGGAGGCTCAGAATTTGAAACGAAAGAAGAGGGCAGGCTGCTACGAGGTACGGCCGCGTCTAAGCGAGCTTTCAACGCGAAAGCTGCAGTAAAGCCAGCCGTTTCAACGAATGTTAGGAATATCAATCTCCGCGAGGTAAAACCAGCATACACATCGTAAGAATAGGTTGAATGGGGGCCAGCGGGGGTCCCGTAGAGTATCGAATACTGCGAAATACCTCGGGTACCGTGTACACCGAAAGCACGGTCGTGTTCTATCGGTTTTTATATACAGGCTGTTTATTAGTTTACGTTGAAATATTTCTAGAACGTACATTTCAATACTTACGCGCACCTCGCGTAACCTGTCAATATGTCGTACATATGTACTTCTTTTCTGGTTTAAGGTTTTAAAGCTTTGCAAATACATTTGCGATATCCTTACTTTTACTGTACGTATACAGACGTAGCATGTCAGTTTCGTATGGGATATTATTATTTACAATTAGCACTACAGTCTTTGTTTAACTACTGAGATCACTTGTAAGGCTTCATCATAAGATACACTTTTGTGGCGGTTGAAGGGTATTTCGAAATGCATTCCGTCTTCTTCTACTGCGTTCAATGTGATTTAAATTAGTAGGTACTGCTTTGCCAGGTCAGTGCTGTAGTGTTTCATAAACTACACGGCGTCTATTCTTCAGAAGATGCACGATTGACATTCCCCCCATCTCGAGTTATATCTCACTCCATGTGCGTCCGGAGGGGGTGGGAAAGGGGCAGTTGTCCCCCCTCTCCCGACTTTTGAGAAGAAATAGCTTATTTTTCAAAACTGATTTTTATTAAGTTTATACTAAAAAAGGGAATACTTTTCATTTCCGGTTTTAAATTTTTAGTGAAATTGGCACTACAAAATGGGTTGGGAAATACCCATTCCCGGTTGGGAAAAAGGTTGGGAAACACTGCACTCAGGAAATAGAAAAAATGAATGTTCTTTATGAGATTAGCTTGAATAAAATTTCATCGAGATTTTTATGATATCAAAATCTTCAATGAACCATAACAAGAAGCGTACAAATCTTTAGTACGCGCATGAATTAATTTCTTAAGAGGACTAGGCAGTCGAAAAATCCATTTTTATTGCATTTTCCGAAGGTGCTATCTTTTCTGAATAAAGTGCCGCTGGGTATATATTAAAATACGCAAAATTGTTGATTTGGAAGCTAAAAAGGTCAAGTGGCAACTTACAGCGTCGCCTTCGTCCAGAAACTTTAAACGCGTTTTCCTCGAATCTTTTTTCTCTTGGTTTTTCCCTAGTTGCGAATGAACGGAGGTTCAGATCGACTTGAAAAAATTACAGGGTGTATAAAACATGGGCCATTTCCCGCGCAAACTATGATATGTTCAGTAAAACTTCGTGATTTTCATAAAACAATTAAAAAATCGCGGATTTTTAGTAACCCACAAACGCCTCTAAATTTCTCTTGAAATAATTGCCATTTTTGGGCCACCAATTTAATAATTCTGTTTTAATTTCAGTTTTTATTGGTTGCGCGGGAAACTACGGATGTAACCAACAAGAATCAATCACACCTCGATATTGAATTACGTCACTTTTTGAGACCAATATTACAGCAAAACCACAGAAGAACGGTAAAATGTTTATCAGTCAGCACCCTCATTTTTAAACCACATGTATACTTCATACCAACTTTTTTTCAATCTCTATGATAATAATAAACATTGGGTAAAGGAATACATCTGGATTTGCTTTCATTTTTTTACAAATACATTAAAGAGAAAGTGTTTCTTTCACGGAAAACGACTGCCTAGTCCCCTTAATAGTAGTGAATGTTATACGTTTTAATGTAGGTACACTTTGACTGAAGCGTGTAGTATCAAATGAATACACTAATTGTAGCTTAGGTTGTTACTACGCCATGTACATCGAAATAGGCGTAAAAGTAACTGTTTGTGATGATGGACACAAAGTCGAATGGAAGACAGATCTAGGCACTCTTAGAGTCAATTCCTTTTTACCGTTACGAGGTGATAGAAAGTTTTATTGTTGTAAAATAAGATTTACAACTGCAGTCGAAGTAGTTGTAAAAACGAAGGAATGAAACCATTCAACTTGAGTGGTTCGATTCCGAAATGGGAAGAACCATAAGGGTCTTCTGATGCAAGGTTCACGTGAATTGAGGGGCTATTTAATTACTTACACCCTATAGACTTGTTTACATGTCAATTGTTAGTTTATATCGTGGCCTGCACTTTTTTAATAAATTCGAAACCAGTAAATTAATAACTTAAACCCCTTTTAATTTTTCAATTTCATCAATTCCTTGATGTCAGGTGTGAAAAGTGATCGATTTGCCGTGGAATGATCCACACATTGTGTACAGGAATCTGAAAAACGAACACTCTAATATCTGTGTCAGATTTGAAGATAAAAAAAATGTATAGTTCAAACTCTAGACGTTAAAAAGCGCTCGAAGTTTCAAACTTTAATAACTACGTCAAGCTTAATGAAAGTGTTGTACGACCACCGCAGAGGTTGAGAACTCTTAATCAAATAGCACGCTCACCGTGTTTATATAATCTAGCGGAAAGTTCTTATGAAAATTTAAGTATATAAATGTACAGCATTACAAAAACCAGAGAGTTTGCTCTCGAAACTCAGAATATTCCGTTAGTAATGGCCAGTCTAAAATTGAATGATAAATATAATTTTCTCGTTGCAGATAGGTAGAAGTGTCAGAGTGGTTATGCAAATATGGAATGCAGAAACGTTGCATATGCAAAGGAAGATATTTACGAGCCATGATTTCTACAGGAATAAGTAAGGGAAATGAAAATTTCAACTGTAAAGTCAAAGACTTATCGAGTAGATTAGTAGGATGTTTCGTGAATTCCAAGTTTGTATTAACAGAAAACAGGCAATCGATTCTTTCGAAAGTAAATTCTAAAAGTGTGAACATTCTTCGCAGTGAGGGTGTGGTTTATTGGAATAAAGTACACAATCAGTTAGATACTATGAATTTATTATATTTACCTTCTCGAGTCTTACAAATAGCGAACAGTGAATATCGACACTAAATGAGTTTCCTATGTTTCTTCCTTTCCGTTCTTTCTTTGAATCGTATTACCTTACAACAAGTTCGCACACTCTTAACCGCGTTAATGACATTAATAGTACCAATAACTTATAGACGCTTATAGACATGCCTTTGTTTATTCACTTTATTGTTATCGTAGATACATTGCTATGGGTGATGAGACATGATTAGCGATGAGCAAATATATCGAGCCGAAGACTTAACACGAATGCTCTTCGGTTTTACGTATAATGTATATTTCGCTTAAATAATTTGTATCACACTATCGCAAATGCACGAAAACTGATAGGGAACAATATGCCGTTCAAGAACAAACCGTTCATCGCTCGATGACACGTTGTTCTGTTAGTAGTCGGTGATTAAAAATGAGTTGGAGAACATTGCTATTTCTATGAAGTGTCTTCATGATATGGGTGTAAGTGAATAGATCTCGTTTCTTAATTAATATTAATTGCCTTGCGAATTCACTGTTGTGACATAAGGATAATGTTACCCCAGAGTATGCACACTGTCATAAAAATGAAGAAATATTTAAATAATGGAACTTTTAACCCTTCGACAGTATTAAAAGTGACGAGGTATTATTCAGGAAGTGTGCCTTAACTTATGCCCAAAATTAGTAGATATTGTTTCATGTGATTTAATTAGGCTTTCAATCACTAGAATATTTTACACGTATTTTTTCGCCCAGTATAGACTTATACCCATGTGAGTGTTTTCCAGATATATTATATTAAACTGTTAATGAGTTTATAACAAAAGACCAAGTTTTTGCAAGATATGTCAGAACTTCTTTAAGGAAGGAAGCTTTATTTTCTAGCGACTTTCGTGCATTCATGGTAGTACGGTACGAATTATTTAAGCCAAATGTACTTCGATTAACGTCATCCCAATCGGAGATCCAAATCAATACATTGCATTCTTATGTCGAAAGCACGACAGACAGAAAATAATAAAGAAACGATCTATTCACTATCACAACAGAAATCTGTAGATTATGAAGCAAAATAAGCCTAAAGAAATTTTAAAAACTTCAAAAATTCCTTCAACGTTATTGTTAATTAGTCGCATCTGCGCAAATAAATCAGAGAGATTAACACTGAATTCGTCGCATGTGCCAAACCCCTACCAACTATTTGCCATGCGTCACTTACAAACATTTGCGACACAAATACACAGGCATATAGCAATACCAAAGTATTAGACACTATCATTGTTATTAATTACAATGCTTTCTAACGATTACGTATTTACACCGCGAGTCTTTAGAATCATTCTGGATGAAATTACATATGTGGTGGTAGTGTTGTCTTAAACTTTCAGATTCCGCGAGCAACTATCAGTAAACAGAAAATTAAATCTGTATTCCTCACTTCAAAATATGACCAGAATTCTTTTGATCTCCAATCGGTATGACGGGATGCGCGTGACTTACTTTCTCTAACTTCAGAATACTTTGTCCCCCTTATTTTTATTTTACTTCCTTTTTTTTATCAAATGCATTACGAAGTCCTCGTGTACTCGAGGATACGCGGGGACGCACACATACAAACGGACGTACTCACGCACACACGCAGAAAAGTTCTCACTCACAAACGAATGACGGAGGCGTTAGGTATTATAGAACGCGACCGTGGAAATTTTTACCGTCCATGATGCTGGGTCGATCGAATGGGAACTCAATCAGAGACGATTAGAAATTCCAGTGGCGTGACATTAACTGACAATTAAAAGGAGAGCTCGTTGTCCTCCCTCCGCACAAATATTTCGTCGCGCGCTGTCGAGGAATTCGATAAAAGAAATAAATTTTCCGTTCAGTTTCAAGCACATTTTTCAATGATTAGCGACTAAACATTATCGAGATAAGTAAATTTTTTGCAGAGAAAACTCAGAAATTCTGAAATGTATTTTTTTTATCTGTTAAAAATCTGTTTCCTTTATTTGCTTGTATTAGTAAAACTCTTTAATTATTTTCAACGCGCAATATTCAGCAACAATTTTCATATAAAAAGGTATTACGAGCGATTGATATATCATCGTAAATTATTGTATATGTATACACGTAGATCCCATTTATTTCAATTTGTATTTTTAAGAGTAAAGAATTCACTCGAAAATCAACAAAAAAATTGTATCCCCATCGACAGAACGCTTCGTATACGAATTGCGTTTATCATACCTTAGACGTTAATTTATCATATACGTCAACTTCGACCAACATTTTTATCGAAAGACGTATTCACATCTTTCCAGTGCTTGAGCTGTCGTCAGTTTATGGTCAAAGATTTGATGAACGTCTTCGTTAAATTTGTCATTATTTCATGAAAAGCGTCGTTGGTTATTATAAGTATTTTTCATTGAAAATATAAGTCGATACGTGAAAGGTTGAACATAAGCAATATGTGTGTCTTCATGTTTGCACAATCATTCTTTAACCAAATATGGTGTAAATATTACTGAAAATATAACACCATACTTTCTACTATAAATTATATTTTAAACATCATAGACAGCGCCAATAAACTATAAAGCGAAATAATTTTATTTCCTATTCAAAGTAACAAATCCTATTCAAATAACAACCAAATATTAAAAGTTAAACAGTGTATTTCTGTTTCTCTATTTAAAATTACCTGACACGTGGTTAGTTAAGATATTTTTTCAGAAAGAGAATAAAAATATGAGAACATAAAAAGTGCACCTAAATAGTAACGCGAATCCTTGCCACACAAAATCCTTCGCAACCTTTTATTTTGAGGAATTTCCATCTGCTTAGAACGTAGTTCGTTACTATTTGTGTGCCACTTTTGTCGGGACCAAATATCAGTAACTACGCCATAAAAATATAAAATGTGTTAAGTGATACGTAACCGAAAATGTTTAAAGTAGAAAAAGGCCGAGCATTCGAGCATTCCGCCAAATATTATGGTGTAATCAAAGTCTTCGAGTCGCATTGATTCTTGACCTTTCAGACTTTTGTGGCGGCAAGTGCTGTGGAAAAATTGGAAAGCTTCCACCACTGTGACACACATGATCGGCAAAACAAACATGAACTGTCCACTCAGTAAATGTTCCAGCAAACACGAGAAAGCAAACGCATGTCCGATTTTGCTTTCCGCGGGTATTAACGTGAGGTAGTTTAAATAGAACCGCACAATTTCATGCGAAACTTTAAACACGACGAAGAATCAAACTGGAGCGTTGAAGAATGATACCTCTGCGGTTTGGACAACGCTATTTTCCCCAGGTAAAACGATTTGTTTATTTCCTTTGTATTCAAATATTCGTCGTGTATATATCGAATCTTCGAGGATTCGATTTTTTTTCAAATTATTTATTTATAAAGGTCGGACTCACATTTTTAAGATTCACGTTTTTGTGTATTTGGATATTCAAGTATTTCACTGTTTATGTGTATTGTACACTGTGAGAAACTGACAAGAAACTGTATTGAGAGATTTTACCTATTCACAACTGCTTTCTGCATCAATTACCTATGTGTTTCCAGCTGAAGAAAAGATTTCAGTTTTAATAAAGAATATCGAAGCTGGGATGGTTAAAACGCATTTCACCATTTTCAAGGAAGAATACATCTTTGAATGTATTGAATATAACTCATGTTCCAAGAAAAATACTTAAATACTACAATATTTGAAAGATATTGGTAAGATTTCAATAAGTATAGAATACCTATTCGAATTGTCTACTTCACTGCTGGTAGGATTATCTTTTACGTCACACAGTGCGGAACTTCAATGGGGATTTAGGACAAAAATAAAAGAATACATATAATATGGTGGTAATTCACATTTTTATATTAAAAACTGTTCTAACTAAGTTAATTGAAACTTTGGAGTATTATTGCATAAATATATTAATTACAATAATAAGCGTATTAAACTATTATAATAAAATAATAAAAGGCAACGTTAATATTAACAAAACAATAAAATGTATATAAATTATACATCAAATATAAATAAATAATACATATATATAAAACACAAATAATCAATACATCATTTCAGCGACATTAGTAAAGATAAATTAATTATCGCTACATTCAGTGCAGCAGTTTGTAGCAGATGAAACTTATATGACAATGTGGTACAATAGCTTTTTAATACTAACTAATAAAAATTACAGGATGGTTTGAACCATTTCTTTTTAAACTGCTTTAAAAAAAATTATTTTATTTAATTGGAAATTAAAATTATACATACCTTAATTCAAGTTATCCATATTTAAGGTCTAAGACACACTATTTAAAAGAATAATACACGAGGATGCTAATTTTTAGATTTCAGGTTATAACTAACACCTAATAATTATTGATACTCTGTCGGTATTTTAGGATATTATATTTTACATTCATATTCTTTACTTCCCGACTAATGGGTATATAGGATAACTAGACCAAAATTGAACATCGATTATTTCGATTTTTGTTCATTACGTTCCGCACTGTGAGTAATAGATAAATATTGGTAATACTGTTATTTGGACTGATTTTTATTAGATTAATTAAAAATCAATTGTACTTTTTTCCAATTATTATAATTTACTAATCACTATGCGAGAAGCACTGGAGTTGGTGGCAAATTAAAGAACAAAACAGTAAGTATAACAATACAACGAACCTTACAATTATGCATCAACAACTAAAGTATCGATTTATCGAGAAAGATAGTTTGGGGAATCGTACTGGAGTATTGTATATGGAAGCGACCGGAAAAAACGTCACTGGAAAAAATTTCCCCACCATACATGTTATTGAACAGAAACGTAATCCCAGAAATATATTCCATTCTCCATTCAAAATTATTCCAGGCGGCTTTGCTTAATTTTGCAAACTCCGGAAATCACGCGAACCACGACGAATGCTTTACGGCCATCAAGAAGGAACGGGAGTTCTTGAGGACGCTTTAAGCCAGTCGTGACCCGATTATAATGGCGCCCTGTTTTAATGAGTCGCCCATAGGCGTCGTGTTTTTAATTAACGAACTGTTTTATATCAACCTCGCCGCTCGGAAACGATAAATAATCCCGCCTCGCTGCGTTCATGCTTTCAAACGCGGGCAACTATCTTATGAATTTAAAGTAGGCAGCTTACTGCATATAGAAATCTAAAGTAAACGGCACATTGGCGTGAAAATTTTAGACAAATAATCATATTGATTTAAGAAACTAACTAAAGTCTTATATAATTCAAAATTTAAAAATGAACATACCATAATAGGAATTTTAAATGGACAATTGAACAGTTTCGACATTCTCAATTATAAAACTGAAAGCAAAGTGACATTAAATTCGATTGAAACAGGAACTGAGTATTGGCATTTTTAAATTGCCTATTCATTATTCACTAATCCATCGTGTGGAGGAAGTTCTGTTTCGCGACAACTTGCATTTTGGATTAATGCATATAATATACGATGTAGATAAGAAATTTAATTCATTTAATATCCAAAATTGGGGAGAGCTATCAACGATTCCATTTCGAGGCTGGTTTTCTGAGAATAGTTCCCCTGAACGCGTCTCATCATGGAAACCGGGCCATCGAGTGTTTACCATTAATTCGCAAATGCGGCTTTTTGCGAATTCCAGCCGTCGACAGCGGTTCGCTCTTCGAGTAATGGAAATGGATGGCGATTCCGGTGGAGGGCGAGGGTGCTGCGAAGAAGAAGATGGGTTGGAGGAAAAAGAAGATGGGCGATGTGGAGTGGTAAACAAGGTATCAAACGAAGAGACGCGAAACAGTGAAATAGAGAAAACGGAAATGCGGAGAAGAAAAACAAGAGAACTAAGAAGCTAAGGAGATAAATGTATTATCATTTTTCTGCGAGCAAGAAATGAAAGTGGTTGTTCTGGGGATTGTAGAAAGGAAAGGGAAGGCGTTGAAAAATTTGCATTAAGTTACTTGCATAATACTTTAACACAGTCACTACGTCCCCGAAGGGTTTTTATCTTTCTTTTGTGTTGGGGGCACATTTAACAGTACATTTAACAGTATATTAATACTGCTGTGAGTTTTGTTTATATTTATAATTGAATAAAATGTTAAATTTTTAGTTAGAAGTTATCGAAAATGAGCATATAATTCTTTCGTCAAGCTCACATTAAAAACAACTCTAAATAGTCTAGACATCTCAAAAAAATTCCGCCTACACTTTGCTTTAAAATTCAGAAGTGCTTAACTATTAAAGGAAATACTAATACTGTTTTTAATTTATGTCCACACAATAATTCCCTAAAGTGCGTTATTCTGAAGTATATAGTTGTTTTAAGAATTACGAGTAAAAGTAACATGAGATATGTGCTTCTTTTCACTCTTTTGTAAAATGGTCGATATTTATAAAATTGAAATTCAACCATTTAAGGGCCCCATGCACGTTGAGATTTGTATCGCAATACTGATACTTGCAACAAGTATCGATGCAGATCTCAATGTATATGGGACCTTTTATTGCGTACTAGCGAGGGCATTGGTATACAGTAAATGTTTTAACAACGATTGAATTAATAATACATCTGCTGATAGAAAGTGTATAAGACTAAATTATCAATGAATTCATTTAACGGTGATGTTATAATATTAACTACGTAATCGTATTTACTGCAAATCTGAATTATTTACATAAAGCCTCGGAGGAACGATGATACTGTTTATGTCGTACATTTATGTACAAATTCCGCGTAATGAAGAAATTAGTATCATATCAAAATCAACTTCGTATCAGTTCTTTAGTTTTCGGCTTGAAACATTTATGAAATATCAAACGTGACATATCAAAAATATATTAATCAATTCTTCTATATGTATATCTGACACTAAACATAGTTCGTTCTAAAAACACTTTAGACTATTCACACACAACTAATAGGATATTAAACCAGGCGTTTAAAACTGATTTAAAATCAGTTCCAGTTCAAGAACTGTTTCAAGACAGTTTCAAGGAATCAATATATTGAATAAAAATTAAAAAGAGCTTAAATTGGTGAGCTTATTCGTTTCGGACATTATTCCAAATTTGGCTTAGTATTGTAGGTATATCGACTCTGTATCGATTCCACGTGGATTTTAGCACCAATTTTCATGTTGATTCCATATCGT
The DNA here is from genome assembly GCA_944738655.2 of Andrena hattorfiana. Lineage (NCBI taxonomy): Eukaryota > Metazoa > Arthropoda > Insecta > Hymenoptera > Andrenidae > Andrena > Andrena hattorfiana. The sequence goes on along the minus strand of OX122893.2, from coordinate 11,085,122 downwards.
TTTCTTAATCGATTATAGTACTGCATCTAGTATCGGCTTCAGGTTGAATGAAACAATACAATATACCTATAACATACATGGGACATCTAAAATAATTAAAAAAAATGAAAAAATATGTGTGAAAAAATTTAATCCAAAAATTTTCTCCATTTCTTCATTGTGCCAGAATTCTTACAGATATGAAATGTTGTACGTATATGGAATTAAAAGATTAGAATGATAAAGATATGATATTAATAATGACTTTTGAGTTTATCACTAAACTAGATGCAATTTTATATTTCTAGAATGCGGAGATCCAAGATATATTATTGCAAACAACAAGAATATTGCACTAATTTCTATTCCTAGATATATTTGTATCTGGATACAGTATAAATAAAGCTTATTATTTAAAACAATGGCATTTTGGAACGATTTTACGAATGAAATCATTAGCATTTTGGTTTTTAATTCCTCATTCAAAGGTATCAAGCCTTCAAGAAATATTAACATTTTTCAGTAATTGGTAAATGGAGGTTTAGTTGGATTTTTTGTATGTATTATGTATATAATGATATTTCAATATAATGTTAAATTTTGTAAATGAATTTAATATGAAGTCACTACAGAAACTCATATGTAACCGATATTAGAATCGCAACCAAAATCAATACCATCAATACCATATGAGAATTTCGCCCTATAAAAATTGTAACAATATTTCAGTCTTCTCTAATAGATATAATCGGAAACTTGATATATCAATGATTAACGTTCTCTAATTCTTTCAATTCCTATATTAAATTGATCTGTAAAGTTAACAGTTAACGCTAATCTATACATGGCACACGCTAAAATTAATTAATTATATTCTATTTACGCAGGGAAATACACGAAGTTAATTCAGCTTCCATGAATTAAAAAAATTCTTCCAGTTCGAAGGTTAATGCTTCAACGAAAAATCTGCGAAACGTGAACAACCTATAGTAGATAAAAAAAAAAGGAATGATTCAGTATTTAATTTTCTGTTCTACAGGTTGAGAGTAAAGCGGGAGAGAAAAGATTGACGAAGAAAGCGAGATACAATATTGGCCATGCAAAATAGAGAACAGAGAATGAAAGCGGGAGAGACAAAGTGTGCAAAGAGAAAAGGAAAATGTCCCCTTGAAAGGCGCAGGGAATTCGATTTTCACGGAACCTTAAGATTCGAGTGCGTGTTCAAAAGTGCCCGTTCAGGTTCAGGTGATAATTAAATTTATCACAGGCATCGGTTACACGGATGTGGTTTTTGTGCAGCGGTTCCGCGTGCAAGCGCATGCCTTGCTGAAATATTTTGCACCTGCCTGTGCAATAATGTTTCTGTTAAATTATCGTGTTATACGGGCTGTGGGTGGCTACTCTACAGCCCGGACCTGCTGATTTACACCGAAATACTCCCATGTCATCGTCACGACCCGTTTAACCGTACTGAATCGGATTTATCGTTGATGATTTCACGATCAATTCTTACGCGCATTACGCGGGAAATTCAAGTCCATCTGCCTCATTGTCGGCCGCTCGAATTGCGCGGACTGGAGTGGTAATTGATCCCCGTAGCATATATTCGTATATTCGCTGGCGATTTTTGCTGGAAAACATCAGTTAATAAAGGAGGGAGAGCGGTGAAAGTAAAACCGGAAGCACGTTCTACTAGTTCTGCCGTTATCACATTTCTGTGTAATTGTTCGAATCACCGTTTTTTTTTTTTTTAGGAAATATATAGTATATAGAAGCATTTAAAGCAACACAAAAATGGAGTAGAGTTTTCATGTTTAAATTGCAGCTTTATCTTTTCCACCCCGTTATTTGTACGATGTTTAATCAATTGAATTTTGTATGAAAATTTGGCAAACAGATGAGCGTTATATACAGGGCATCTTACTACTTCAAGGGAAGAATGCATATATTAAAATAAATCGTGTTGTAGTTTGTGAGTTAAGACAGTACCTCTTGTTCAAAATAATGGCACAGTTTCTGAATTATAGAGTATTACAGAATTTGACGAACTTAAGGGATCTGCAGCAATTGCATGAAGAATTATGTCTTCCAGCTGACTTGAGAGAGACACTCTTCTTTGTTGACCCGCGATCATTTATTCGCAAGTCGACTGTGTACGAGTCCCTTACTCTTGTGTTTCCATTGCTTAAACACAACCCTTTGCCATTTTTTATGTCAGAATAATTCAGTTTAAAAAATTAAGGACAATAAAATGAACATGCACAGTTTGGAGAAATTATTGTCAATAATATTTGTAGAGAAACATCCTTTTATATATTTTAGACTAGAAGATACTTTTAGAATGAAAAATAGAACAAATAGAAAAATTTATTCATACAATCAATCGACCATTATGTACTTGAAACCAGAGATAGGCAAAATTTTTATTGAAATAAAAATTTCGAATAATGAATAAAAGTTAAAAAAATTATTCGTCATGTATCGAGTAAAGTTTAACGACGTTAATTTTATTTGACGAATAAATGTAATTTTCTTATTCGTCGAGCGTTTCATCTTAATCGTCGAATAAAATTTTCAACTTCAACTTTAACTTTAACTTCAACATTATTCGCCGAATAAAAAAGTTAACTTTATTCGTAAAATAATCTAAAGTTAAAGTAACTTTTATTCGATTAGTTATTTAAATAATTTTTCATTTCGTTACTACCCAACTCTGCTTGAAACTAAATAGACTCTAAAGAAACAAAAAGTAAAAATTCTAGATTTAATTACATACAGAGCACGCACTTCGAACCAAGGTTGAATATTCTGTCGTTCCAAAGCTGAAGACGTTTGCAGAAGTAACATTTATGATAATTATTCGGGATAAAAAATTAAGTGTTCATTTTTTACAAACGTTTCTCTCGCACCAATCAAACAGTGTCAACAGTGTATTCACCACGGCACCCACAAACCCCCAGCTAGATTGCAAATTAATTCAACCTATTTCAGCAAATAAAGCATTGCAACTCGTCGACTAATAGAAGCTAATCGTTGTTTACGAGACCCTTCCCCATGATGATCAGGAGGTCTCTTGAAATTCACGGCCGCAACGAGAATTGATAAATATAACCCGATGAAGCCGAGAAACCGCGATATCAAAGTGACCCGCGTTATCCCTTTCCGTTGACCACCGTGAGAAGGGAACGAAGGGTGAAAAAATCGAATCCGCTCGCGGCGAGCAGAAAAACCGATTAACGCGCGCGATTGTACGTCACAGGGTGGGTGAACGAGGATTGGACAGGTCGATCGCGTGCATCCGGCGTTTATGCAAACACGTTCGGCAAGTCGGGGTCGAGTCCAGTGACCGATGCAAAAATAATTGTCCTCCCAATGGTCTAGTAATCAAAGCGTCAAATTTGCAGCGGTGGCGCGAAGTGAAAGCAAATTTGCATACTGGCACGCAATAAACACAGAGGAGTGGGGGGAGGGGGAGGCTGGAGGAGCTGGTGGGAGCGGGAAGTGATTCGAAATTTTATGAGTGGTCATTGTCTGCCCGGCTGAGTGCCCCTGGTTGCGCAGAAACGAGTACTTTATATCGAGCAATAATTTTGAACGCCCCTGGCCGGCCATTATTCGATGCTTCGAGTTTGCAGCGTCGTGTGCCGACCGTTTATGAAATTCGCAACGGGATGATATTCATTGCTGGTGAGGAGATTTTTGCTGTGATTTTCTTGTCTAACAAAGGACATTACATAAGCGTCAGGTCGATTTTGTTCTCCTTAAAATGAATTGAGTAGTAAAATACAAAAGTGTGTAGTATTTTATTTGTGTCTAATGTTAAGTGAGGAATAAAGTTAAATTAATAAATAATTGGTTCATTTCGTAGTCTTTATTTCTCATAAGATATACTTCACCTACTGGGAGTTTGAAGTTCATAGAGATGACAATTACCGTTTGTAATAAACAACACGTTTCAAGAAGAATAGAATACGATCAGGTAAAGGACTTTATCACTCGAAGGCTGTAGTGCTCGAAGATTCTGTTACACGAAGGGCCATCCCTTTTCCTATCGAATCACTGTCTTATATGGTTAAAATTAATTCTTATAAAAAATCTGCACAATTTTCTTATAACAGATTAAAACAAGTGTCAAGACTGGCGAAAATTTAACAAGTCATTGGGAGTCTTTGTAGCGTTTTTGATATTAGAAAAAGCACTTGCGTTAAATATTTTTGGACACAAGCAAAATCGTCTCCCCAAACTATTTTCTTTGTTCCTATTGCCGATATTTATTTCATTTCGTCTACAACATAAGATTATTAATGCCAGAAAGGGGTGTATTATTTTACTCAAATCGTCATCATTGTTCTTCTGTTCAGCTGAATAACTAGTTCTAAACTCACTTTAAAAAAAATGTTTCCCTCTCATTTAGATTATTCCCTACTCACACTTTTATGACACGCCTGCGTGCATTGATCAGCAAAATTTTATGAAGTCTAACTGTAAAACGATTTCCATTATTTCTATATCAGACTATCTACAAATCTCATAAATACTCGTTGTAAGTACACGTAAATGAACGACGAAGCCGTTTTGCCGTTAAATACGTTTAAACGACTTTCTTTAACACCCATTAGAGCGATTAAAATGTACAAGCAGCTTTAGCAAAACTGAATAACACAGAAGCGGCGGAAGGTGTTTCGACAGCCCTTGATAGCTTTCACAACTTTCCCTTTGGCACAACCTTTGTTTGAACTCTACGCGATTGGGATAAACAATATTTGTTCGACATTTATTCTCGAAAGCTCTCGTGCTTCAAAGCATCCTTGTCGAATGTATCCATTTTCCTCGAACACTCCTCTCTTTCTGGAACGCTCGAATGGCAAGGCGCTTTTCGACTGAAATTAGAACGAGCAAGTGAATCGGTAACTTCCATTCCTCGAAATCGACTGATATGTTAATCTGATCCTCTCCCATAGAAATTCATTCGTTTCGTGATCGACAAACATGACAGCGCGTCTCTGTTAAAGTCTGATCGACCATACGCGACCGAAGGAATCGTTTGAATAAACGTCAGCAGAGGACGATCCGCCTCATCCTGTTCAACGTTTCACGCCAACTCTTCGCGCTGTTGTGCAGAAAAGTGTCCGCGAAAACTGACGTACAGCGACGCGCACGAGATGCTTTAAACCCATGAGCATTGGACGCGCGTCTGGCAAGAGATTGTGCGTGTAAACATGATCTACAAAATGGTCTGGGTCCAGGAGAAATTTCGTTGTCTGTGTCGGGAGAATTTCACGTACAAAGGAAAACAAGAGGATGGAGGGAAGAAAAGATAGAAAGCAGTTTGTCAGTGATTTCCTCGCGAGGGGCGAGGGTTCCAGAGTGGAGATACCTCGTCCCGTCGCATTCATTTTCGTTTGGGACGAGGAAACGCGATACTGATTTCACCAGGTTGCCCGTCTCGCCGTGGAACGATGCTTCCGTTCCTTAGTAGTTCTCTGCTTTCGGTGTGAACGTGGATTTCGCGTACGAAAGCGCGTCCGATCAATGAAAGATCGGCTGCGCGAAATAGAGGCTCTCTGAGCCGACAGTCTCGACTCCTTCGCATGTACCGATCCACTCGCGATCGGCTCGCCATGAGGAAGAAGAAAATTAGCACCATTCGAACTGCAGGACCACGGAACAATCGAGTCATCATGGTCACCTCAAGAGCGACGAGGACAGCGTCGCGAGGACGATTAGGACGAAGACTGATTTCAGGTGAGCGCTGCCTCCGTGTTGCATGGCCGCTGGATTCTCACCTGAAACATCAATGACATTACTGGTAAAAGATTAAGATCGAAGAATGGAGTAATTTTTGTTTCTCTGTTATTCCAGACTCGTCAAAATTAGTGTTGTACATTTGAATTTAATTTAAAAATTTACGATTATCATAGATATCGTACGTGTGACTTTGTTCTGTATTTTTTTTTTGTTTATTTTCAGCTTTGTTGAGTATTTCAACAATTGCATTTTTCATTTCGTGAAATGAGTGAATTAATCAGGCGGGCGTATTCTGATTGCAATCCAAAACAATCCAAAATTTAATTATTCGAATTGGTTATCCAGTTCTTAAAAATTTCTGAAGTTATTATTGTTGTTTTCGAGCGAAGTTCCTTCAAATGTTGTTTGAATAAACAGCACGGGAAACAGATATTTGTAAATCACAAATTAAATTATTCTACACCTGTAGTTATTGCGATACATGTATTCGAGTACTGTTTTTATAAATACATTGATTTCTTTCACAGATTCGAGAACACGTATAGCAATTTCAATCTCCAATGCCGCCCTGATTTTCAAATAATGAATCGTTGCAAAAAGAGAAGGGGAAATGCTGCGACACGACCTATTTTCGAAGTTCTAGGAGAAAACGCGCATTGAGCGTATGAAAAAGCGAATTTAAACGATCGCTTCAAAAGTTTTCGGAACCACCAAGCTATGTAAAAAGGTTTAATTATCGAAACAGCATTTGATGGTTCTTTTTTTCGTCGTTAGCGTACTCGAAATAGTGAATCGAACAGTGGCTCGAAAAGGGTTTCAAATATTTCTGCCAGACAGAAGCTTGCAATTAGTAGCGAATGCAAATTTCGCGCACTTGTGGATTCAAAACTCATGAAAGCACATTCAAGTAACATTCAAATACGTCGAATTAAAACTCGACTGGGAATACAAGAGGAAAGAGAAGAGGAAACACGCTGTTAGTGACCATGTATAAAGAGTCAAAGCCGTCAACTGGCTTTATGTCCACAGATACGTACAAAATGCAGAAAATATTAAAAGCGTAGAATAAATTTTTTCTATACAGTTTCGCTACTTAAATCGAGATGTTGATAGCTCGAATTTACTTCGTTCCCAGATTAGTCGACTTACAAGATCATTAGTACACATATATGTATAATGTATTGTTCAGCAACTGTTAGGTTTCTCCCAGACATTATTAAGAATATTTGGCATATTCTCTTATACCGATCGGAGTGATAATATAGTGCCATGAATTTTAGCTCAGAGTTCCTTAACCTAAAGTATCTTCAGTTTAATTTTAACCCTCCTTGGTCACACTTTCTTACAATCAAAAATTGATCACATGGGGCTCACTGCACACCAGCGTCATTGAGTTCCCATTTTTGTATTTTTAAATCGTTTAACATGTGAGTTATAATAATGTACATTCGCAATACTCATACACCTTTTTCTAGAAATATAACTTTTGATATGTTGAATTTTATATTTGAAGAAATAGTTGTGGATAATAGCGATTTGTTTGTTAAAATTCACAAAATTTTTAAATTTCATTATTAAGGTCTAAAAATTTAAAGAAATATTGGTAAAGACATATCCTGGGGTACGATACACTCCGTGTGTGCACGAAGGGTTAAGAAAGTAAGATTAAAAATTATCGTAGTAAAATAAGTCAGTTAAAAATGATTAGTTATATACACCTTATCGTCATGTAATGCAACAATTTACATATTTTCAATTATGGAAGACAAGTAATTGACTTGATCGATCCCCTGTTCCATAAATGAATGCGTGCAGAAGAATATTTTAGGAAGAAACACACAGCTTGTTTATGAAAGCACATAGTCTGGAAAATACAGAATCTCGTGTGTCACTGAATCCTGTGAAAAAATAAGAAACAGACGTTATGAAATTGTGGAAAGTGTCGTGTACTCGTCTTTCTTCGAGAACGACAGAACTTCTGGCCGAGAAAATCGTGCACGGATCAGCAATTAAGGAAATGATAGAAGGGAAAATGAGATAAAGCGTAGGGAGGAGGAGAGAGAGCCGGACACTCTGAAGGGTAGTGTGAAAGGGACGGAGAAACATCGTGAAGCCCAGACTTAGGATGGATTAATGTACGGTTCTTGATTTTTCGCTAATCCGTAATCTTCTTTCCCCGGCTTAAGTGTTCCTAATTGCATTTTCTCGTATAATTATATGTAAGGTGGCGCGATTGAAATTAACGCCGAACATTGGGGCGAAGTTCGCCAAGAGTTTCAATTAAAAGTCTCTTGCGAATCGGGGACAGAAGTGTCATCGGATTTTATCAGAAATCAGAGCGCGGGAATTAACGTGTGGTGGATTCAGGCGATATGAAAATAGAGATGAATAATAAAGACAAAAGGATTTAATGCATTTTCAGAATTAAATGGCGGGTAACGCGGTGCACGAAGTAGTGCAGGCCAACTAATTATTATGCAAAACCAGACAACTTCAGACTCACTTGAATGTGTTAAAAAGGGTAACTAATTGTAGAGTTTTCATATTTAAAATTTTCCTCCGAACGAACGTACGCATTTATTAATTTATTACTTTAGCTGAAATTAAAGCAAAATTTTAATTATCCGCAAAATGGTGTTTGGGCTTCTGAGGGATGATTATGGAGTAATGCATTTATGAAACTTGAGGAAGAAGAATTATAAATTAACGAGAATAAAATGTGATTTTCTATGCAGCAACCCATAAATAATTAAGCATGATTGGCAATCATCGTCCTTGAGCAAAGTGGAGTATGCATATTCTATTTCATGTAGCACAGAGTGAAGGGATTTTTCAGAATAAATCAGTGATAACAACATGTAAATAAAGGCTGATGTTGAAGGTCCATATAAATGTATTATTGTTGCGATTTTTTTTCAACAACCACTGTATGTTGTTTTGCTTAATCATATAAAGAATTTACATATATTTACTGTAAATCACTTAATCATCAAATAAGTTGAAAGTATTAAAAATTTTCCCAACCAAGAAATCCCTGAGTACTGAAATATGAAACCAAAATAAGAAAATTCACTTTTAACATTTATAGATACTAATGTTACTGAGAAATTAAAAGTAATTGCAGGCTTAGGCTCGGAATGGCGACGACCACGATACATATGTAAAGTCCAGCGAATTTAAAAGCTAAATGTATCTAATTAATACGGGAGCTTCTCAAAAATATTGAATAATGAAAATGGTTTTAGTAGTTTACTATAATATTATCTACATAATGGTTAAGCTATTCCATTTAACTCTGATTAATCTAAAATGTGACAAAAACAATGTGCAAGTGATCTGAATTTAATTATCTGCAATAAGAATTCATTATCGGAGCCCAGAAACGTGATTATCAGCAGGCTTCGAAATCTTGAGCTTCGATCGGACGCGAGAGTGAAGAAGAATTTCACCCGATCCGTTTGAAAGAAGCTCCACAATGGAGGACCGTTCTCGAGATTCAATTAAACGCCGTCAGCGCTGGAAAAATTTACAACTGTGTTTACGCTCGACGCTGGTAAGCCGATTCTCGCGATTAGCTCCGGTTCTTCGCCTCGTTAATTGGATCTCTTGAATTCCCTTGGAAGAAGGCGTCGGGGACATCTTCGTTCATTCGAAAAGGAAACGAACCTATTTTCCCGGCTGCCATAGAGGAATCGATTTGGAGTTGTCGTCCTGTGATTGCGCCCGGAACGGAAGTTTCTTATGAAATTAAATTCAACGATTAAACGAAAAGATCTCGATAATACCGCAACTCGACTGAATCCAGCGAAACGATCGGATTAGTCGAACGCTTAAATCTCGCGTTTATGGAGACAGAAGAGTTACACCAATAATCTCTGTCCGCGTAAATCATGCAAGAAAGAGATATTACTATTTCAACACAGATCCAAATCCATTAGCCACGAAAAATTTCCCTTTCGGCTTGTTTTAAGCAATGCATTGCCTGACGGACACAGGGTCCGTTTGGACTAGGGTGGAGGTTAAAGGTTAAAAACAAAATTAAATATTTTTTTATAGGTCTTACCATTCTGATTTGTTCCTTTGGATATACAAACACTATATAAAAAAATTTATATAATACATTGTTATGTTTAGGGGTAGCTCAAGTGAGTCAAAGATTATAGAAATTATGAAAATTCAACATATAATGGCTATATTTTAATTTACTCAGTTACAATTACGTTACAGTACATTTACATTTATATTTGATAATTTGTTAAATTTATTGTTCACAGAGACAGTGTCTGTCAGGGTATCTACTAATTCTTTTACTTAATTATTCGTCAGATGGGGCACAATGATACATTTTCTCAGATTCTATTTTTCTTAATGAAAAATGAATGTATTTGAGAAAATTTCTAGTATTCCATGTCCTTCCATATAATTATCATGTACATTAGAAATTACACCATCATTGAGCTACCCCTAAATATTGATCAATTATTGTGCTCATGTTCTGCTCAATTTTATTTTTTATAAAATGGAACAAATTGAGATGGTAAGAAGATCATATTTTCATGGTTGAAAAATAAGCTCCACCCTAATTTGGACCCATCCCATACATCAAACTTATTCAGCGTGGTCGGGTACACGAAAGCATAAATTTTTCGTATTTCAACACCGATACGTCAAGAAGTTTGTTCTGAGAAAAAGGACATGCGAATTATTTGGTAGAAAGGATTAAAACATTCATTAGAATTCATATGACATCTTTCTCCTTTGAGGATCTGTTAAATGTATTGTGGAATTGATTTACTAAATTCAATTTTATGATTTGTATTAACTGTAAAGATATTATAATGGAACTGGTATGTTGGTTAAGTAGTTTTCTAACTTTTTTATTTGCTTCTCTTAATATTTAAGTTCCATTATACGGGAAATTGGACGTGGAAAACTCTACCTCGGCGACTTCTTAAATAAGCTAGTTTAGAGGGTGGTAACGAATTGCTGGCACTCGACGCTTGGCCAGCTATGGGAGAAATAAATCAATTAGAACATTTCATCAGACTTGTGTCGCTCGAGAAAAGAAGTTTCTAACGAAGATTCTGCAACTCGATTTTCTATACTTGCAACCTTGTTCGCGCAAAGCTCCCACTCAGGAATAAATATTATAACGAATGATATAGCTGCATGAAATACATATTAACAAAAGTGCAAACTTTATAGTTTTAGATATTTTCCAAATATTAGAAGTGGCGATATATAATCATACATGTAGTTGTTTAAGGTCATTAAGGTTGAAAGTGCACTTAAACATGTATGTATGTAAATAGTGTAAACCTGGAAGGATGCTTTCGATATTTATAGCTGGTCAAGATAAATTAATCGTTGTCTATTTATCATACATCAGGTGAGAAACAAAAGATTCGTCAAACATCTAATGTCCACCAAAACTTTCAAAATTATCAAGGAGAAAATAAGCACGGTTTCGTTTTGTTATGTAAATAATCTGATTCAAAAAAGTCATGTCTGCCTCAACAAATGCTGTGCGTGGAAAATGTAGGTACTATAAATTAGTGGTATTCAAACATAAATGTGTAAATTAGAATGGCCATATTAATAGTATTTTGATATTGGAGATTTTCTTATAACAAAATTCCTCCCATTCGCAGATTTAACCTAACATATTACTTTTGAACAGGTAAACCAACCAATTGGAACCTTTCATCCTTTAAAAATTTATAACTTTTACTGGAGAAGGATCTGACCTAAGTTCCCTAAAAAATTTGACAATTTAATATATTTCCTGGTGCACTAAGTTAAATAAAAAGGGACGAAAAGATTCTTCTAACATTGAATCGCTGTAATTTAGTCAGATTTCAACATTGTCCACTGAAATTACGTTCAATCCCCAATAAAATCTATTGGAGAGGTATTTCTTTCGTCAGACTGAAGTGCACTAATGAAACGAAGCCACTTAGAATTCACCAGAACGGTAGAAATTAATTGTTTTCTCATAAACAAAATTACAATATGAAACTAGAAATACTATAACACATAAAATAAAAACATCAACATAAATTATTGACATCTGGTTTCACTCGATGAAGAAACATTCTCAAAGAAGATTCATTTTTCAACAGTCTGCATCGGAACCTCCCTTTAAGGTTCGAAGAAAATGCTAGGTGATTTGAAGGAGAACAGCTATCGAATCGATTGTAAATTTGCAAGGGGGAAGATCGAACGCTCGTCGCTGGTTTTCCCGTTGCTCGCGGAGTCTGGTAATCCCGCGGAATACGAGAGCGCATTTCGTTGCTGGCGACACATTCGACTTTCGACATCGAACGTTTCACCAACAACGGGTTGCACAGCGACCAGAAGAAACGGGGGCTATTAAAGAAGGCGTAGGCGAAATGAGCTGTCGAGCACCGTTGGGAGATTCCTTCTGTCTATTATACATGACCGCGTGCACCGCTTCCGTTAACTACGTCTCGCGAGGAGAGCTTTGCAAACTCCTCACGCTCGTCGTCGTCCGCGTAGCAGAACGGCCGTGAGAGAACCGAGGGGCTGGGGATGAAGGGTGGCCCCGCCAGAGAGAGAGAGGCCATGCCTCTAAAGGGGAAGTAGCAAGAACAGATAGAGAGGGGACCACCTAGTCCTCGAGAGTTTGCGGCTAGGGTTATTAATGGGTCGGGCGTGACACCCCGCGAAATAACCTCTCTAACCTCGGTCCCATGCCAGGACCAACCAGCAGCACACTCCATAGCCAGTCGCTTGTCTCCTCATAGGCGTTAACTGGGCCAAGAACTGCTCATTTTCGAGAACGAGGGCTTTCCTATCTTCTTCTCGCTCCGACAACCCTCCGCCACCCTCTTCAAACCCCTTCTTTTTCCTCCTTTTTTTCGCCCCGACCGCTTACACCCCAACTTGTTCCCTCTGGCTTTCATTACGTTTTTACTTTCATTTTTCCAGCGACTTGCGAACCTTCTTCCTCCTTACCAACCTATCACGTGTGCTTCCCTCACCGCGACGCCCGACAATTATCTTCGCAGCGCTGTGTGGGGGTATCGGTGTTTTCGGGAATGGAAGTCAACGTTTGCCGAGGGAGAGCACGGATTGCGGCGCGATCTCGGTTTCTTAAGATTCCCATGATCCCCTTCGTTACGTTTACTTTGAACGGAAAGGGTGATGCGATTTCGGGGGTGGCTAATTTGAATATATTTAGGCCGAGGGTTTTCACGGGGTCAAATCATTTGGATAGATTGCTACACAGAATTTACATGAATTACAAGTTGTTACCATGAAGCATAAAGATAGTTTTTTTTTGTTCCAAGTAACGAATTTTGTACTGTAATTTTATAATTTTCTTTTGTTCTGTTTTGTTGTAACGCTGTGTCTCTACTCTGAGTCTTTAAAACTTTTTTCTGGCAAAAATTGGTCTTACCCGTTCATGTGGAAATAAATAAATAACAAGCAAATAAATAATTGAAAGTGAAACTAATAATTACAAATATCGGTTCTCTTAGATAGCTATCGCAAATATAATTCTGAGATGTGACGTTAACATGATATTAACAGTTTCAAGGTTCTTGCTCTGTAATCGAGTTTGCAAATAATTAATGCTGAGCTCCCGAGATATTGCGAGAAGCGAAAACTGCGACGAAGGTAATTTTACACCATAGGTATATCATTAAAAAGTTAATGAGATCGTAATCACTTGAGGTATTAAAATGGCTTGCAACTGGTATTTCAGATATATCCACATGACAGGTAGAGCGTGTGTTTGAGGATGAATTTCAGTGACAATTTTAGCCAAAAGTTAATCAATTTCCAAGATATTAATAAGGCTTTTTTCTGTGATGAAACCAAGTAAAAAATGGCAATCGTGTGATTTTATCGCAAATTCAGTTGAATTCGCTCTTACATTTTACTTCATTTTGTCAATTTATTGAATATCTGATCTTTTATCATAAACTTCTTTGTTGAAATGTAGGTACCTGAAATGCAACTGCTAGAAATGAAATAATCAAACTATAATTTTCCTTTTTATCTACATGAAAAGCAGTGAAAAGTCAATGTTTGTATTTAGTAAATGTTGATCATATATATCTTAATTATATTAATAAAACTCCTATATATACATAATTTTCATGGTTCGGAAGTTCCTTGCGATCGTGGCACCGGTGCACAATGAGAAAATATTCTCGTGCGGAATTATTGTGACAATTTTGTTTTGGCCTATTATTTCACTCTTATTTTTGTAGTCATATTTCTTAATATTACGTTTTCCCATGTTAAATTGAAAGTTAAATAATTTAAAAACTTCCGAATCAATTTTTCTAAAATTTCGCGTGGGGGTTTTATTATTGCATAAAGATTCATTCCCCCAATTTTCAAATATTCTCGCTTATTTCTAAAGTTACTGAAATTCACTCTTAAAAATGATAAAAGAATGGCACAGAAATTGCGTGGGTGTGTCCAAAATACCAGTTGTTAGCCACAAACATGTCATCTGAATAGTTGCTTACACTTCCAACTCATTTGATCCTCGGTTCAATGCTATCCACAAATGGAGCACGTTGCATAGAAATAACGGCAATAATAATAACAATAGCCGTAAAATTGTTTATTACAGTGTCCCCAAGTGACAGGCGAATTAATTCACGAGACGTGACCGCGTGACCCTTATTACCCAAACTTCTCAAATTACCTTGTTTCAAGCTACAAAGTATTCCACGGTCGAATTAGTTTGCAAAGCAGCGGGGCCATTGACAACTTCCACGCCGTCCACGATAATTTCGCGGAAAGTTTTGCAGCAATTGAGACAGCAGAAGGAGATAAGGCTAGTCCCTGAAGAAGGGCGGGAGAGAAAAAAGCGAAAAGACGAGGACGGAAGATCCAGGCCCCCTGGCGAATAGTGTCAAGTAATGTGCTTCGTCTCCAACACGGGCGGCATTTAATTAATAACCACTGCTTACCCCAGGGGTAATGTATATTAATTATACAAAAAAAAGAATTAAAAGGGTAGGGTAGTGCGTCTACAGGGTAGTTGTGTATTCTGCTCGAACGAAATTAAAGCCACCCATGTCTGTCCTCTCTCTCCCCGATCCACCCGTGATCCACATTACCGCGCCTTCGAGCGCACAGAAACACGATGGCCGACAAACAGTAAGTAATTACGTGCACTAAATTATCCTCGTTGTCGAACGCATGAAAGTAATATTCAAACGATGCACGTTGCTGCGCGATTAATTTTCTTCCGCGGTCTATAGAGATCCAATTCGTGGCATCAGGTTTGCCAAAGGATAAACTGTTCTGCTCATTTATATGATAATTACTTCGCCGACTATGTTATTGATATTATCTCCTGTTGCTGTGCTTGAAAAATATATTAATCTATACTCTTCCGTAGGAATTCGCGCGGAATTTATTTATGGGGTGTTCAGTGAACCAAGTTTGCCTCCTGAAATACGATGTTCAAAATTATAATATAATATATCTCATAACTATGAAGTGGAATATTGGGATTAAAATGTAAACCGGGTAATAAGGAATTCTTAAACGTAGGTATTACTTATTATTATGTTGTGATAAGCGTGTAGTTATACGCATACTGCAAAGATGAGGAATATTAAATACAGTGTTTATATTTTTAATATGTGTTGTAGCAAATATTTTTCTGAATGTAGCGCATAAATTAACATAATTACTTGTGTTGTTATGGGTGTTCCAAAACAATTAAAAATTTGAAACTAATAATAATGTAGGACAATATTGTAAATATTCTAATTTAAATTTTAATTTATTAATTTCAGCGCGTGAGAGTTGGCGCACCAGTACCATGTTTTTTGTAACTGTGTGACGTAAAATAATAAAGTAGTTGGGTTTAAAAAATAATGAAATGTGCTTATAAAGACAAACGTGATTAATTTATAATTCTGCAGTTCTAAATTATTGTTTAATCATTACGTGTGTTTTTCTATGAAAACTTATTTTGGAATTATATCGTCTGTGCTAGATAAAATCATAATTAATATCTAATATACGAGGTTCAGCGAGAAAAAGTGGTTCGCTGCTATTAAATCTACTACAATTTAAATATCTCATAGAAAGACTATGAGCATATCGCCGCGGGTAGTAAATTAAGAATAAAAGTTGCTACGTAGATTTCTTGCATATTTATGCACCCGAAACTTTGCCGTGTGACGAATAGGAGCAACTGGATCCAAAACGTGCCTGGTAAAAGTTGACTGATTACAGTATACTTTTGAAGTAGTTACAAGAAACTCGCGAAGGTACGGCGGTGTGCTACATTTCAGAATTTTATGAGTAAAACGGCAAAGATGGAGTTTTTTTTGCCGATCGGTCACATGAAAAGTTAAATGAAATTCGTGTAAAGTAAATAGTGTATCATCTGTTATATAGATGTCATTGTTTTAAATAATCAATTATTAGTTGGAAGAAGATGGCGTATTATTTCAAATTTAAGAATTAGTAAACAAGTGACTATTCGAAGCGACAAACTTTATCGTCAAAAAAATGTGTCGCAATAAATTTGCCCTCGTTTTAAGTTTTCTAAAGTTGTATATAAATTTCGTGTACTCAAATTGTTTTCTCTGTGTTATTTACTTCTTACATGATTTTTAAGAAAATTTTATATGCTATTTCTTGGACATTTATGTTTCAATTAATGTATACATAAGTTTATAATCGACAAAAGATAGTGCCCAACAGTATATTAGGATGTATTTAACCAGTTCTTCCTCTATATTCCATCTCCGTCCTCTGAACCGCGTTATCTTTGCTCCTCAGTCACCGATCCCGATTCAAATACTTAAAAACAATTTAGTTCGGAAACTTTGCCCTGTCCTATCACCCACACTCTTGCACCAAAGACCCTAAAAGCTCGCTGTAACGTCCTGCTCGGGCTCAGTTCCAATCCAATAGTGCATGTAGTGGGACTCTAGGTCAGCCACAGACCCAGTCTCATTCTAGTTCAATTCCAGTTTATTACTAATCCAACACCGAGTCAAACTCGACCCAGCACCAATTCAAATTCTTACAATTAATTCAACAGACGTCTTGTTAAACAAACTGAAACTTCATTCATTTCTCCCGCACGTTAAAATTAATTTGACAATTAACCTCCAGCTTTGGTAGAACCACGCGGACACAAACAGCGCAGCCAGAGCAAACACAAAGGAAGTCCAGAAGAAGAGGGCTCCATAAAAGCCAGGACTGAATTACCCTCTGCACTTTATACTTCCAATAGAATTAACACACAAAACAATAGATTTGCAATGTTTTGCATACCGCACAGCTGTGCCTTGCTGAGACACTCGGGTGGCCCTTATTTATACGTGTCGATTTTTTTTGTATTTCTTTGCTCTCCCACCTAGAAGTGTACCATTTGATAAAAACAATGGACCCTGAAAATGTTTATTGCATAACAGGAAAGGGTGCCGACCAGGCCTTAAAGTTTAGCAATCATCAATAGTTTGGATTTAAAGAATTTTCCAAAAATGGTAAGCACTATCGAAATTTTAATCAGATAACATTAAAAAAGCATTCAATTTTCTACAATTACTGTATATATAAGTTTTTCGTTTTTCCAACCAGTTTTTAAATAATAGCGTTTGAATATAGAGAGGTCCGCACTTCGCGCGTATAGACAAATTACGTCACGCCGTACAGGTGGGACTCGCGAAGTGCGAACCTCTCTATATTCAAACGCTATTGTTTAAAAACTGGTTGGAAGAACGAAAAACTTATATGTACAGTAATTGTAGAAAAATGCTTTTTTAACGTTATCTGATTAAAATTTCGATAGGGCTTACCATTTTTGGAAAATTCTTTAAATCCAAACTATTGATGAATGCTAAGCTTTAAGGCCGAATCGGCACCCTTTCCTATTGTCCGATTGCAAAAAACCTTTCCGTGGACTATTTTTTTATGAAATGGAATCATATTAGAGGGTGAGAGCAAAATAAATCGCAGGTTGAAAATAAAGGCGACCCTACTGAGACACAGTGACTAATCTGCGATCCACTCAAGTAGTGTGTAAATCACTGAGAGTTCCTCCTTCCCCTATTTGGTGACATTTTCAATTCCGAAATATTCTACATAAATTCCTGATCACTGGAGCAGTAAATTTCCCAGCAAGCTCCGATAATATTAGACCCTTCAGTCTCCTACAATTCACGTAAATGTTCTTACCATTCTCCGCACCTCACGGTCATTTCGCGTGCAACCTCGCTTTTGATGTAACGGCGGCGATTCTGCCGAAAATGCGAGGCGAGCGTTGAAGTGGACGGCCACGAAATCCCGTGGCCCGATTTCCGCCGTCAAAACGCTCGGACGATTACGTTTGTCGAGGGCGCGCGGTCGCCGCGGGATCGATAGTAATTCGCATCCTCGGAGAAGCGTTTTCACGAAGAACGCGCGCGGCTGGTCAACGTAGATGGGTACACGTACGGCACGGGGAGCATTTGGCGAAGCGTACGGGTCGGCGGTGCCACGCGCGTGGAATTTCAGAGCGCAGATCCACCGACGCCGATCCAAAGTGAACTGATTTCGAATGCGGCCCACAACCGTTCGACTACTTGTCAAGCAAATTCGCATTACTTCCAGCATTATGGCCGCCCTTATAGTTAGCTGCATACAACACCCAGGGCAATAACTTTCCGCATCGCGCGTCTCGCATACCCATTGCGCGTCGGCGGCGCGCTCCGCGGCCTCGCGCGCTTCCTTGGAAAAACGAAACTGAAAACGATCGTGGTATTCTGTAAGGGAAGAGGCGAGTTCTTTGGATTCTGATATATTTCTGTGAACACGAACAGATTCACTCGATCCAAATTCAAATTATACGAGAGCACAGATGGACAGAATTTTTATTTAAATAAAAATTTCGACTAACGAATAACAGTTAAAAAAAATCATTCGTCATGTGTCGAATAAAGTTGAGCTAAAGTTAAAGTTACTGTTACAGTTAAATTTGAAAAATTTATTGTACGCTGAAGTTGAAACGCTCGACGAATAAAAAAATTAATTTTATTCGCCGAATTATCTAAAGTTAAAGTAACTTTTATTGGATCCGTTATTTAAATAATTTTTCATTTAGTTAATGCTCAACTTTGTATGAGAGTAAAGTTTGAAGTATGATATTCAGTTCCATAGTTCTCTTTTTATAAAATCTCGATGTATGCAGTTGTACATACATATGTGAGCACGTGACCGTAATTAAGTCACACTGAAATTTTTACCTAATTTCTCATTATTCATCTAGTTCGTTATATAAATCGACCCCATTGTTACATTCGGGGTGGTCTATTTTGTAAGACAATAAGGGAATGAGTGATTCACGGTGCAAAAATAAGTCGGAACTATAGAATAACATATTTTCGTGCAGAGGAAATTAGTTTTGGAGATTCACTGATCGCACGCGCATCACTTGCTCCATCCATGCCTATTGTTCTATGGATCATTATTTCTGTGTGTATCTGGGTTAGAATAACTTGACCTCTGCCAATTCGAGAGTCCTTCTGGTCTACTTGAAGCATAGGCCTTTATCAAATTATCGTGATGGACAGATACGTACATATCGCATATGTACTTTACTAACTGTAATGTCTGAACGAATTTTAGAACAAAAACTCTAAATGGAACCGTGAAAATATAATTATAGACATAGCACGTAATAGAATACTAGATTAGGTTATGAAAATAAAAAAATTTAAAAACAAGCTTATATTAAAATGTACCAAAAAGGAAAAAATAATTTTGATACCGGCCTAAATGACTACCTCTGACGAGTTCCCTCTTATGACTAAAAATAAAAGCGTGGGGGGTAAATATTGAAATTTCATTTTTATATAAATATTTATAATGCTCTACGTATTTTGATACATTAGTTATCGCATTCTGCTAGAGCGTCCTTGTTGCACAACTTCTTTTCACTTGATTGCGAGCAGTCTAATTCCTCAATTCAAAGTCTGTCCTGAGATCCAACCAGAGTAAAAGTCAAGACAAAATCATGCCGTTCAGCAAATAGTTTTTGCATAACATTTAATATACAATATTTACCCCCCACGCTTTTGTTTTTAGTGATATGGGGGAATTCTTCTAAGGCAGTCATTTAGGCCGGTATCGAAATTACAATTTCCTTTTTAGTATATTTTAATAAATTCTTGTGTTTAAATAATTCTTTTCACTATATATTATTTTATGCTTTTTAGTTAAAATATTGCGTTGCCATCGAAACTACGTATTTCTGCACAGTTTCAAGTTGATCGGATATGCGGGCGTGGGTCAACTTATGTTACAAGGTTTTATCCTAACAACCTAACTAACGAACTCACAAGTGAGACTAAATAAAAGCTTCTAAAAATAAAATAATTACTAAGAAATAATGTAATAGGAGGTAATAGCGGCACCCCGTAGAAAACGCAGAAACTTTCTGTTCAACCAACAGATATGTATATATCCAGAATTGAACGGTTTTTATAAAAATAACATGAAAAGTGACTAACAACTGTGCAAACATACAAAACGACGAGTACATATGTGGAAAGTAAAAATGATCGCGCTCGTCGCAGTCAAACGGTTGAATGATGCCTGTAGGCAACACATACGGCGATATGTTTGACCTGTACTACTAGAATCTGTACACGAAGCCGCGCAAGAGAGGCCAAGTGAAAGAATAACGTTCATAGTCAGACAAACACGCGGACCAATATGCTTAGAGCTTTATCTCTCTGTAATTTCAAATACGATTATTATTTGGGCAAATGATTCTAGTAAAAGTTATTCAAATTAATAAGATCTAAGATGTAGGTGTAAAAATTTTGAATACGGTATGTCATTTTTCCGTAAGGAATAAAACAAATTGTAATAATTTTGTTCTTTTTTCCACTTAAGGGGTCTCCCCACTTTGACGGCCTGAAAAGAAGCGCGATAATTGGGATTTTTTTATCGAGAAACCCTCAAATTATATTAATTGAAAACTTTGTGCCTATATTTGTACATATTTAGGTAACATTTAAAAAAAATTAATTAAAAAAAGGAACCTAAAACTTTAAACGCGTTTTTCTCAAAACGATGTTTTTCGAATTGGTTAGCATGATATCTAAAAAAACCAATCATCCGATGTACATCAAACTTGGTATATATCTTCAGTAGATATCCCATTCTCGCTGTTACTAAAAGTAAGTCGGTTTTTGCAAAATTAGACTATTGCGACTTAAAAAAACAGTGAATTTTTTGCGGAAATCGATGTCTGTTTTAGACAATGCATATTTTTTTTACATTTCAGTATTTCTCATTTAATCTAGTTCAGACGATAGCCGCACTTATACAGATTACACAAATTTTTAAATTTTCTATGTCAGACAACTACAACGACTGATTTTATGCTAACCATGCGCATATGATTTTTGTAAGGCACTCTATTTGAAGCACTATAACTCCGGATATAACCATTATTTTTGCATACAATTTTTTTTCATATGCTCTAATGATTGACAAGTAAAGCTACAAAACTGGAATTAAATATATTCAATCGTTTTGTTCTAAAAAATTCCCAATGTTTGCATCATTTTTTGTCCGTCAAGGTAGAAAGACTCCTTAAACACTTGAGAAAATGATATAAATGGTAATATGTCGTTCAATAAACCTACGTTTCGCTAAATGCACGCGTACACAGCTGGTCTTCTAAACTGGCCTTCTTAGAAACAAAACCTCCAATGAAAAAGCTTTTAAATTTTCCGACTAACTGTGCGAGCGTTTCGCCAAATCGACGAGTGGAACCTCGTGCACTCCCCCTTGTCAGTACAGTTTCCATCTGGAGAGACGCGGGTATTGAGAGCATTGCCGCGGGATGACGGAAGCCGATGAAATTTTTTTATCGATCATCTTCCTCGCCGCCCCGGTGAAATCGGGCCGCGGAAATTGTTTCGTCCTCCCAGGCTTTATTGTTCGCCCCATATCACTGCAGTCGAAAGTTTCGCCACGGATATGATCGAACTCCGGCGCTCAGCCGCCTGGCGGTAATCCGTTGTAAATAATGCACGACGCCTCCGCCGCGGGACTTCCGATACTTTCGCGCGCCCGAGCCGCGGAAAGCCGCCGTGGAAAACTAGTTGAACCCTTCGCTGAAACTTCAAAAGCCTCCCCTATCCTCGGATCTAAAGCCTGCGTTTAGCAGTACGTATCGACACCTCGGCGTGCCTCATCGATTCGACTTACATGCGATTCTCGGTGGGATACAAAAGTTACCGAGGCTTACGCTGCTGCGTGGGCGAGGGGCGAGGTACGACGTAGGAATCTGGAACAACGTTGCCTAATACTTGGAGGAAAGTCAGTTCACTGTGACATAACTTCCTTCGAACTTTCAGAGGACTGATGCAAGCTGAAGTAGAGGTATATGTACTTGCTGCAATTAACCCTCGCTTGACGTACACAGGACCCATTTTGACCCATTTTTTGTATCAAAGTACTACACATGTCCATTTGTTATTCATTAACCCTTCGTGGCCACACGGGGTGTATCGCAACCCAGGCAATTTTCTACCAAAAGTATATGTGTTTGCCAATATTCCTGAAAATTTCTAGACCGTGATATTCAAATTTAAAAAATTGGCGAATTTTAACCAAAAAATCGCTTTTTTCCACAACTATTTGTTCAACTACAAATTTCAGCATATCAAAATTTACATTTCTGGGAAAATACTATTAGAGCATGATTGTACGAATATTATGAATGTAACATTATCACTCAAAAGTTGAAAGATTCAAAACTACGAAACTGATAACTCAAAAATGACGCTGACAGTGAATCTCGTGTGACCAATTTGTGATTATAAGAAGGTGTGACGACGAAGGGTTGGTATCACTTCTTTTAAGGGAATAAGGATTTTTAATCATAATGAAATGGACATTTCAAACAACAGCTTGTCTCACGATGTATAGAAATGGTGTTACATTATGGGTCACAATGGACCCTGTACCCATAATGTGGCCAAGTGTTAAGCTGTCCACTGTCTGAGGGTTAAAGGTGTTTTTCTTTGGCATTAGAGAATTTACAGAGTATAAACTACTGCGCGGATTGTTCTTAAATTTTACCTATATGTATGTTCGTTGATTTTTTGACAATATACAGAAATTGGTTAGACAAACATGTCGCTCTTGCATCTCTCGTTTTACTCTGAAGATGTCTAATAAGGGGTCTCGGA
Source organism: Andrena hattorfiana (assembly GCA_944738655.2). NCBI lineage: Eukaryota > Metazoa > Arthropoda > Insecta > Hymenoptera > Andrenidae > Andrena > Andrena hattorfiana. Next base: position 11,062,188 of record OX122893.2, on the reverse strand, counting down.
CAAGCTACTGATATTAAGGAGTCCATACACGTTGAGATCTGTATTGATACATGTTGCAAATATCAGTATCGCGAGAGAAATCTCAACGTGTATTTGACTGTTTCAGTATCGAAACATTGGTACATGTATCTTGCATCTTGAAACCTGTATCGTGATCTGTATGGATACATGTATCGATACATATCTCAACGTGTATGGGGCCCTTTAGATGCAGAAACAGATGTCTTAGACAATTCTACCAAGGGACAGCCTACACAAACTAATAAGACACATGTATAGTTTGCCAGTAGGTAGTTCACTTTTTGTTTGATGTGTTCTTTACTTGTTTAGCATAAACAAAATTAAATATCAATAAACCTGTAGTTGTAGTATTCATTCATAAATAATTTTTCTTGCGTCTTTGTTATTTTTTCATGAATAATTGTGCGAGTGGTCTCTGCCAACGACGAAAACCATTTCTCGCGGCACCTTGGGAGAGGTGATGAGATGTCATGACTTCAGTTTTCAGCCCGACCTTCAGGCAAATATTGTCTTCAAGCAAATATCGATCCATTTTTCTGAATCAGCACGAAATTCTGAACACATTAGGTTTCTTCTGATAAAATAAATATAATATCAGTATTAGTTTTAATAGCCATTTTATGTTACGTCGACCGGCTGTCCCGGACTTTCATACTAGAGTGCCAGACACTTCAATCACAATCCCCATTTTGGCAAAGAAATTAACCCACAGGTCCCAGATATTCGTACCAAGAAGAGTCGACTTTAAAAGTCGAATAACATTATCATCGTGCGACAGCAGGGATAATCCTATAAGAAACGAGTGCAAAAACACGGCGTAGAGAAAAAAGCCGATAAAAGGGAACAGATACTACACGAAGTATCCAAAGAGAAATAAACGGCCACCAGCCATGCGCTGCGTAACACGAATAACAGAGTGTATCAATCATCCAGCCCGAAGCACGAGGAAAAAAACGCGAGCGTAGGAAACACGGTAAAGGGACTATATGGTACATCTATATTGGTCGTCATAAACGGAGACAAGCAGCCTATGTATGGAGGAATAATGGATTAGACGGGAGGAGAGTATAGAGAGTAGCGAGTTATGTGGAGAAAAAGCGAGGGATTGAATAGTGACGACGAAACGGGAAGGATCGAGGAGTGACGAGGAAACGAGGAAGGAAAGGGGAGAATGGAAATGGGAAAGCGGTCGGGAAGATCGTGGAAAAAGGAGCGGAGCCTGAAGAGGAAGACTCGTAGGAGGAAATGGGTCGACCTGAATATCTCCGACGAACTTTTCCATGAATACGCCATGCAAGAGCATCAGAGAGGGGGTCAGCGGCATACGAAACACTGCAGTTACCCCGAGGATCGGAAACCGGCAGGGAAATGAGAAAGGACGGCTGACGAGGACGTGGCAAACGGGCACAGGGGGGGAATAAGTTTGAAATTTAGCCGTACAAAGCTCGCTGTTCGACACCCGCAAACTAGGAACAACGGATTCTGAAGGCAACCGTAGGAAAAGGTGTACATTGTTCTTTCAGTAACTAGTGTTTCGGAAATGTTTAGGATTCCACCTGTTACGTCATACTTGAGATGGTCTGTGTTAATATGACGATAAAACGGGGCGAAAGCGAAGAGTATGATTTAATGGACACTTGCGGGGATGTTTAATTGACAAACACTGTGACTTTTTTTTGGAGATGGTGTAACAATCGCCACGACATACGAGGGAAGGGTAGAAATGGAGTTTATACAAGTACCGACTTTTGAAAAAAAATACGGTTTGCGAATTCCAGTATTCCAAAAACCGGTTTTCGAATTTAAAAAAAAAACAAAACGGTAAAATATAAATTTATACATACTTTTAAAAATTTCAATCTATTTAGTATTTATGGATTTACAAAAATATAACAAAATAAAATGTACTCTATCGATACAAAATCTTTGTTTCATTTAGAATTTTTCTTCAGGAAATATGAACTCATGAAAATTATTTTACAGTGAACATTTACTACAATATGCTTGTGCCCGAGGCGAGCTCAAGCTAAAATGTTAACGTTTTTAATTAAACAATTAATTAATTTTCATATATTAATTGTAGTATCTAACACCGGTTTTTTAAAATATTAATATAATAAATATTAATAGAAGCAGCCAAATCACTTTCGTTAGCAAAATAAAAAATCACCTCTAACTCTAAAAAGGTTGATTTTTCAACCCACGTTAATCATACATATTTTATTCTCCTTAGTGAGTACTATCCACACTGTAAGTTCTGAATCACATGCCTACTGCTCAACGCCCCGAAAGGTGACTGAAAATAAATATGGTCGCTCAGTCATTCAATACTTTTGAAAATTCTGGTCATTGTATCGATGTCCTGACAACGTTCTTTAACCCTTCGATGACACTCTGGGTGTGAGCCACCCATAAACTGATTTTGACATTCTGTACCTTCTATAGGCAAAATAAATACCTTTTCTCCAAAGCCGACATATAAAATATTTTTTTTTCTCAAAATATTATATCTGAACAACAACTTTGTAGATTTTTAGCTTCTAATATTGATATTTGTAAAAGTTACAATTTTTTGAAGATTTTCTTCGTTTCTTCCACATATGGTAATCTAGAATTTTTCCACAAAAACTGTGATAAAATTTCAATAAAAGAAACAATGGGAACATATTCTAGAGATCTTCAAAATGACCCATGATTTTTTTCCGAACGATTTGGATTCTTTGGATGAGAATGGCAGTCGTTCAAAGATTGCTCTGGGTGTGAGCTACCTAGGTATGTCAAAGTTGATCGACAAAAGAGGTGTGTCAACGAAGGGTTAATACACTAGTAAAGTATGCTATCTATCTACTATTCTATTGTAACTCATGAATATGCGCCCCGCATGTGAAAATTCAATTAATTCTAATCTGACGATCAAAATGGCCAAATGGTAAATCTATTTACATATTTGTGAATCGCTGATTTAAAATTGAGGCGAACGGGTAAAATGAGATGGAGATGTGTTGCGCATAAACCGCATACGACGCGTAATTACTAATACGAGTACAAGTAAATTGTAAACAAGTTGTAGCTTCGAAATTACGGGACAGATGGCTCTCTGATCAAACGTTATTCAGCGGTCTTAGCGAGTGCCTCTTGGGGTCCAAGGTACTTAACAACAGGCGGTAGACTATTTTCTTCAAGTAGTTCCCCGTCGACGGCGTCGACGGTTACGTAAACGGCTCGAGGAAAATGAAAATCGAGATAAACCAGGGGTCCGTGAATAGCAATCGAGCCAGCCGTCATCGGCAGAATCTTCATGACTCTGTCGCGTTCACCTTCTTCGATTACTCATTCGCGTTCGCAGCATGGTTTTCATAAATGGGGGGAGAAAAAAAAAGGGCGAAGGGAGGGGCGAGGAAGGAAGCCGCGCGAACGGGTACGATAATAGACAGCTGTGTCGTTGAAAAGCCATGGAGAATCAATTATCGATCGTGCAAGGGTCTGGAAAATTATATCGATAGGCAGGCGAAGGGTAGCTATAACCTTTCGTCCTCTTTCGAGCCACCCAAACACTGTTATCAGTGAGAAACAGAGCCCCCCTGCATTTACTATAACTTCAAGCGGGCTAAAGACTCGACAGATGACCCTCGCGATAAGCTGCTAAGCAAATGTGCTGTACGTTGTAGTTTGTGTTGCTTGAGTCCTTGTAATGGGTTCGTATAGATAAAGGGATGGTCCATTGACATGAACGTTTTGTGGTTCCAATAATGTCGACGTGCGTGTGGAAGGAGGTTTGCGTGTATGATAGCGTCTAGGGCTGTTAACCATGCGATGATATACCATGTTGGCTAATCAGCCATGTGTCAGGTCTGCAGTTATTCAAGTATTTATGAGCTAATTTGCTGTTAAAAGGTATTTTCGAAGGGCACTGCTTGGCAGAGTCTTCTTTCAACTTCTCAGAATCCAACATTTAAACTCTAAATCTATACCATATGAGACTTTCCACTAAACTATAGTCACTAAAAGTTATTACGCATTTCAGTGGTTGCTGAAATCCACGACGTAAATACAAAAATAGTCCTCCATTTGTATTTAAGCGTGTCGGGTGTTCGATAGTTACAGCACTCGAGTCAATCTCTAGGCAATTAGTTCATGAAAAATAACATTAAGAAACGTTACGTTCGTTAAAAAATACTGTGGTATTCCTTGCAAACTGCGCACTAAAAAATTGTTAGTATCATTTCTTTGTCCAAAGGAGGATTAATTTTTACGTATGATTAGTAGCAGTTTTCCGGTAACGTATTTCCACGAGCCGCAATTGCAATAGAATTTAAAAAAAAGACAGTATTGGAATTTTATAAAGAATTTTAAACGAGTAATGCGTTATTGAATAAATGGCATAGATCAAAACATTGAAGTGTCTTCTAAAAAAGAAAGAATATATATAGGTAGCGATATTTAAAAAAACGAGTAATTAAGCTCTTCAAAGGCATCGCTGTATTTATGAAAAACCTTGTTATTTACCATTCAGCCTCTTTTTCTGTAATTTTTTTTACCTTAACGCACTACCTCACTTACACCTTATAATGACACCTATTCTTGCCTATGTAAGTGCTTTATCTATTTTATTCTGAGCCTCCCCAAGTCCTTTCCTACATTATTAAAACATAATGTGCGACTAAGTATTGATTTATAACTTTAATGTGGAACTAGGATTAAATAATGTTAGGTCCACGGCTAATTAAGTGGTTACATGTAGCAAAATACATTAAAAATATTTTAGTTTTTTCCTAAAGTACAGTGTGTTCAAAACGTGTTTCCAAAATATTGCGTTAAAATTTACATAACCCACAAAATTAGGGTACTTTAGGCAAACCCCTAAGCTCAGAATATTCTTTCGTTAAGTCAATAGTTGAAATTTCGAATTCTGTTGTGTGCCCCGGGTAGGTACCTACAATCCTCACTTTTGGTATTGTATGTACATTTCCGTGAAATGCGCTTGACTAGGAATCGGTGATTGAGGTAAAACAGAATATAAATGGGTTGCTAGAGAAGTATCTTCTATTGAATCGACAATCGCAATTTTCTAAATTCGGGAAATATTTAACCGACTTATTTAAAACATTCAGTTAAATATTCTGCGAAAGTATCGTGATTTAGTTACTTTAAATCTCCTTTATTGGCGTTTCCATTTTCTTTTTAAATAAAAAATATCGGGCAGAAAATATCTAGAAATCGATATTTAGAATTTCACGAAACATTATTTTACGTAAAAAAAAAATTTAAATTATTACTAGTGAAGTAACTACAGTATTATTTAAAAACTAGTTCAATTTTTATATTTACTGGGATGCTACTTAAGTCTGGCATTCTTACCATTTTACTTGAATCTTATATGAAAATACTTTTAAACAAACACAAATTTTAACCCATAAAAGTTAATACTTTGCTAGTTAAAAAGTAATAAGTACACATGACCCTTTTTCTAACCATTTTTATGAATTTTCGTTCCCTTATTTTCATAGGCTATCTACACAATAGGATGAAGGAAATGTGACTCAAGGAAGTAGATTCTGCTAATAACATTAAATTACATTTTTACTCACAAAATTATAGAATTTCTTACGAGGGCAGGTTTTGTTGCCCAAGAAGACACTTTATCTCCTTCACACAGTCGGCCACATTCAGAAAATTTAATATGAGCAAGCGAGAAAAATGATATTAGGAAAAAGGGATGAGTAGTCCATGTAGAAGATTGGACACAGCCCAAGAAAAGTGCTGAGTGAGGGGGAAGTGCTACGAAATGTAAAATGTAATGGATGGCGTATCTACTGTTTCGTTAAGAACGTGTACTTTTGCCAGATATTCCTCTCATAAAATAGAAATTTATTTCCTCAAGTAGTTTACGATTTTCATCTTGTAAACGATATTAAACAATTATTGGAAATGCATACGCGGAGAAGTGCCGTCACGCTTCTATTTTCTGGAGCGTCATTGTTCTTTCAAGTGGCCTGTATCTGCAACGAAACGTCCTTTTTGACTTGAAAATTACTGTTAATGGCAAGGATTTAATTACATGAAACGACACTCTACTGAAGATAAAAACGTTTACTAATTGTAAGTGCAATCCAAAACGAGATCATCTTCTAAACTCTTCATTTTAATCAACGCTATTACTCCACATTCCTTTACAACGGTGAAACATGTTTCCACAATGCACATTTTCTGCGACACAAAGAATTGTAAGTGACTATAGAAAGACAAAAAGACTGTTAGTGAATAGCGCTTGAATAGCCTTGGTAATTAAGTTCTCGAGCCTTTTGTAAGACTCTTGCAGTCCACACAACTTGAGTTGTGGTAAACAAGCTTCTGAAGATTCCGAATTACAATCGCTGAATTAATCAACTAATTCGGAACGTTGCCTCGGGAACGTGAAAAATTCTCAGCGAGAAGCGTTTTCTCGTTATACGGAATGTTTGTAGTTAAACTGTTTGTTCCAATTGTTCTACAAATATTTAGGTATCCATTTCATTCCAGCCCTTACGCAGTTGAGCGAAACTTGCGCACAACATAAAAATATTTGCCAAACATGAATTGTCAAACACGTCCGCCACGTAGATATGAAAAGTGGTGTGAAACGTTTACTGTTTTTTAGCTGAGAGATTTCAGTATGTAATGAGCAGCATGCGTTGGTAAGAAGTAGAGAATGTCTTAACAAAAAATTGGAGTTTATTCGAAATGGTTCCAACGCGAGTTTCCAGTTCCCCCCGTCCAAAATAGAAAGGAGACATGTGGCAAATGTAAATGTTGTTGAAAGGCAAACTAGAAGTTGAATATGAGAACTCGAGGTCCTAGAAAATTTTTCATAATTTATTACAAAACTTCCTGCCGCATAATGAGAGTTATCTACACATTGGCTAACCAAGAAGAGTTTACTAAGGGTGAAATGGAAAGTTGATTGCAATGCCCTCTGATATGTGTACATATCGATTGATACGTCAGGTCTGGTTCAACGGACCATCGGAAATTAGTTTGGTATCACTCGCATAGCTTAGATAGAAGTCACTTAGCAACTAGTCGCCAGACAATCAATGTCAATAACACTTTAGCCCTCAGTTTCAGGAACATTCAGGCCTCTAATTAATTAGCAATCAGTCAGTTTTAAGTGTCAGTCAGGACACGAAAATTGCTGAAGCTGCCTAATTAGTTAGACGCGGTGAACACAGGTGCATAAGTTAGGCACATCTGGCACTATTCTAATACCATTTTAAGCAAATTTTAAGTACAATTAAAATTCATAAATCTATTTCACCTCCGCAGAGTACTTAAAGTTGATGAGTGATTTTTCAAAACAGCACATTTCCACATAGTAAAAATTTTCAATTACCGCAAAAAATTTTGCTACTTACGTTTATAAAAAAATTTTTTTATTACTTTGACTATATCATTCGATTTGGAATACTCGTATCAAATCACGGTGTATTTTAATTTGAATTGATTAATCTGTAATTAATTATTTCATTTTGCACTTGTACCTGCACCACCAACCGTCTCTGAGTGGTTCTTCATAATTCACTATAACTCGGTCATTTTAACAAATTATAACACGAATTTTAGAATGAACATTCTATAAACATCATATTCCTAAATAAAAGGATTTTTGAGCAATGAATTTTTTTACAGAAACGTTGCTTGCACGGGATTTCAACACGCCATTTTGTGCAATAAGACAGGGTTGCAGAATTGAGGATCATAATTTTTTTAAAAATGTATGCTGGTTTAAAGGAATCTGAACTTCTAAGTGCAAATTGACTCATCAGGTATAGCTTCGTCACAACTCGCTTTAACGTTTCTACGTTGTACTATGCGATTAAATGAAATTATCAGTGACAAATGAAACGTGGTATGAAATTTTGATTGTGGTATTCGAATCCAGCACCCAAAGATACGTTAAAAACAGCTAACATATTGTAAAAAAGGATTCCATCGCAGGCCTGTATAATCATACTCCCAATCAACAGACACCTAATAGAAATAGTTCCCAATAACGTGCATAAGAAGACCTGGAAATAATGAAACGATCCCATTGAACAAACGTTAAAACGTACCATTCAGCACGTGGACGGAGACCGTAGTGGCTGCGGCCACATCCGCCAAGGCGCAGCTATAGTTCCCGCTGTCCTTTTTATTCGCGTTTGCTATGTAGAGCCTGGATACCGCGCCGCTGGTGCCCATATCCGTCTTCACGCTGAAACAGAAACCAGAAGGATCCATGTAGAATCGAACTACGCGGTCGGCGTCCGTGTCAGCTTTGTCTTCTAAACGGGAAACAGACACGCCGTCGCAATGGTTTCCGGCCGTTAGTCCTTCAGGCTTTGGAAAACACGAAAGATGACGGTGAAAGAGCTCGCTCTAAATCACTTGCAAAAAGTGATAGCTGCGACGGCTACAGGAGAAGCTAAGAAGAAACGAAAGGATGGGGGAGATCGCGAGAGGGAAAAAGGGCAGTATAAACTGAATAGTGAAGAAACTGTTATGCTTTCGTGGGTCGTTGACCTACTCTCCTGCGGGTAAAACGTTTCGTGAAAACCTCGATACAATTAGTCGATCGTATAAATGGGATTGGATAAAGTTTGTTACAAATGTATGGTTTGGCCTTGTGCAAGCTTCAATTATTTCTGCAGTGTACTTCACCAACCTCGAATTAAATTGCAAAGAGCTTGGAAATGATAAAAGTTTATTTCTTTTTTCAAAATGCGCATGTACGTACAGGGTGTTCCAAAATTGTGGGACAATCCGAGATGTGCAATATCCTGATGCAAAAAGACATTGAAAAGTCCTTTACCGTTTTGGGATCCGAAGCTTCGTTCTCGAGATATTAACAGTTGAATATTAGCCGTGGAACTTCCGGACCGCGCAGTTTAAAGCCGCGTCAGCTGAGCGCGCGGCAGCATACGCAAGCACGCGCACGCAGGATGCACGCGTGGACACAAATCCACGCACACAGAAGAGCCGACAGCGCTAATCCATTTTCACGGTTTGAACCAGCGCGGTCGGCCCTAATGTGTGCGTGGATCTGTATCTATGCGTGCCTCCCGCTTGTGAGTGTGAGCGGTTACTGCTCCGCGCTCATATGACTCGGCTTTAAACTGCGCGGCCCGGAAGTTCCACCGCTAATATTCAACTGTTAATATTTCGAAAACGAAGCTTCGAATCCCAAAACGGTAAAGGACTTTTCGATGCCTTTTTGCATCAGGATATTGCATGGTTCGGATTGTCCCCCAGTTTTGAGACACCCTGTATATAAATAAAATATGAAAACGCAATACTGCATTCACTGGAATGAAATCCCTGTCATGGCAGTGGAGTAATGTTTGAGTCGTTTCTAACGATAGAGCAGCAAATACCTCGTGCCACTCTCATTTTCAATGACAAACAAGGTAAAAAATAACTTTATTGGTTTGTAAAGAATGAAAGCATCAAGAGAAGAAACTTTATTAAATTCTACAAACCATATGGTGTCAGAAATAATAAGGGACGAGTGGTATTAGGTTATGCGGAAGAGTCAGTGAAATTTCGCAGATCGGTGGTCGAGGACACTCGAGTAAGATTCACTCTTCACACTTCGATCCTCGGCGACCCCAGCCGTTCCCTCTTTAGTCAAAAAATTGCGCACTTTCTGTCGCGAATGGTGAAAGAAGAGGGGAATAAGGAAAGAGTAAATCAAAGTGCACCCTTCGCGAAGCGTCTGGCCCTGACAGATCGACCGCTCCTCCAGACCTCCCTCACCTTCGCCAACAACGTAGAATGAAATGGTCGTGGACCATATTACCCACCTTAAAGCATCAACGGTAGTACTAGCCTACCCAACGTGAAACAGTTTCATTCGATTTACGAGTCGCGCCTCCTGGTAATGACGTGACCGAATTTACGAGTGTATCTTGTATGCCGATGGGAACCGCTCGGAGAATTTCTTTTCTCGTGTTCCCGCGTCTCCGACAATATTAAGTTACAGGCAGGGTGTGGCCTTCGACGTATGATGGAATCAATTTCATTGGCAGTGCGGGACAAAGGCGTTTTTTATTGAGAACGCGCTGGAAATTTTTCTTGTAAATTGATTATAATGTTTTCAGTGCTCAATTCTTTCCAATTCGTCATATTTTAAGTTTCTGAATACTAACTTCGTTTTTGAAAAAAACTTCTTTTAGTTCGTCGCTTATCGTATGAAACGAGCATGGAATTATAGCAGTGATAATTACGTATGTGAAGTAAGAATTCACAATTCTAATTAATATACCTATTATGGTATATTCACATTAGTATACCTATTTCTGTTTGGGGCGCATTCAATTTGAAAAAATCTACACAGTTAAAGTATTATTATCCGTGGAAGTAGCAGAGATCGTGCAAACAAATATTCGCTCAAATTCAATATTTAATTTATTTCAAATTCGCCGAATACCCTGAAATTTTATTATAATCTTTAATCTATTATGCATAGATTCAACTAATTTTCTGTGAAAATGAGGCTTGTCTTGTTCCATTCTTATAACAAAATTTCATCGAGTGTTTCTTTGGTAGATGGTACTAACTAAAAATATAGTAATTAAAATTATAATGGGTAATTCGGAATGTAACAAGTAAAATATATTATACGCATGAATAACTGTACATGTACATACATGCGTGAATAAAAGTATCATCTAAACAGCTTTATACATTAAACTAACATTTAAAATAAGACATAGGTAGAAAAAGCCCTACACCTCTTTATTCTATGTTTCCCCTGTTATATTCCATTCCATATTAATATCCACATAAATCCTTCCATCTCTGGTTTCAATCCAGTCGCACAGATGTCACTAAAAGTACATCACACAGTAACACAGACGATAAACATCCACCTTACTCATAATAATTAAAAGGGTAGGTACTGAAGTTGTAGAAGAGAAGAAGATGAAGGGAGCCGTCTGACAGACCTCGTGTAATTACACGCGCAGCAAACTCTACAGATTTAGTGATATTTATATAACTAGGCTTACGCAAACAGAACCCTAGCCGAAGGAGATGGAAAACAGGGGCGAGTCATTAAGCAGGGACTACACCCGTATACTTCAGAATATGATGGGAGAGGAGAGGTTCGCTTTAAAGGAGCTAAACCAGCTAAGGAGGTCAGAAAAACGACCAGGGGAATGGCGCCGCAAAAGGAAGGCTCTGCTATAGGGAGCGAAGGGACGAGAATGTGGAGGAGGTAGGAAAATGAGGCTGCTGCCGCGCATTCCACCGCGTTGGACCGGTTTAAGAATTCATTCGGATAGCTGGAATGCCACGGCGCGGCATCCTGTAGCTTCCACACGAGTCCGCAACCACTTCCTCGGTTCCAACGGCTCGCGTAAAGGCCACCAGCGTGGTCCTTTGGGAATAACGCATCGGTAACGTTCCCTCGAGCCACGACAATAGAAACCATTAGGGTGTTGAGAGCACTTGTTGCCACCCTGTTATCGTTACTTTTCTTACGCTGCTAGTTGCTCTAGAATCCAATCCCTCGCCACCGTCGCCTCCAATAGCTGCGTTTATGAAATGAATTGGAGTTAAGTGGTTTTATTTCGTCTGAGAAGTTTTAGTCTTCATTTTACCATTGATCAACAAAGCTGGACGCGAAACGTAAACATCGTAAACGAAAAGGTGAAATCTACGGTAAGCTATTACGAAAAATGGGACACGTTAGGGAGTGGTGTGTGCAATCGAGGTTCGGCCTGGTAGGGTTTGAGAAGTTTAATTAACACCTCAGGGATTTTGAATGTCGGTGTGGAGATGTAGTTGAATGGGCTCATTTTTGTTGCTCGGACTCGTATGGTAGCTATGTTTAATAGCCGAAATGGTTTATAGTGCACCAATACAGTTTACTATGGGACTACTGACAGAGTGTATACACTTTGTTTAAGGAAGGCTTTGCTTTGTGCATAATGGAAAATGGCTCTAATGCTCGTAAGAGAACTGAAAACCGTTGAATAGTGAACTTGTCCTGTATTTTAAAGTAAAGTGTAAAGTCGTTTGTGACACGTACTGGCAATATTTATGTAGCCAGAAAAGATTCTATGTACGGCATAAAATAAGTGTAATATAGGTATGTAGGCGGCAGCCAACTGAGGCCATTTCAGGTTACGAGCTTTGGGAGAAGAAATCTGGGTTTGAATTTCGATACAGCAATACAATTGGCCAATTTTTTTCTCCTACGATCATAAATAACAATAATCTGAAATCTAATCCGGAATGCGCATTTGAAAAATGTTTGCCGCAGCACAGCATCGCGATGGATGGGAAGTACACCGCGACAATAAATTAAATGCTGCTGCTTTTGTGATAAATTAAATTTGAAAAACCTGGTTTGCTTGGTGGATGTCGAGGTTGGTGCATACGATACCGATGAGTGCAATACGCAGAACTTTGCAACGGTCATTATTTAATATATATAGTGGTGTGTTATTGAGGCAAGTTCGCATATTTTTATCTGATTCATTATCTTTTGCTTGGTGGTGATCGTCATATTTTCTAAACAACTGGTGGTGTAGCCAAAGTGTGTCGAAGAAAGGGAACAGTTCTATTTCCCGTTGGATCTCTCGTGTTCTATGATGCCTAACAGTAAAAGCTCTTCACTTTCCCTTAATACGGTTCTACAACAATTAAAAATCAGCTTCCAGTGTCTGATACACAGTGTTGGTACACACAGCGCACGGCTGTCCAATAATCCCAGATTTATCCGTGCATTGCCCTCTATTGCACAGTAACGATCTCGATATGTACCAGGATTGACTAAGGCTTTCGCGTCGCATTTAATTATTGAGAGACAAAGAATGGAACTTGGATGGAGCGAGACGCAGACAAAACGATAACGTTTGATTTCATAGCGCTCGCACGGTCGCAAGCAGATCTAAATGAGGTGACTAACTCTGTTTGTAATTCAGGCCGAGCGTAGTCGTTCCCTTTACCCGCCAGACACAAGAGAGCACGTGTGAAGATAATTGCCCATCGGCCCTCGTGTAACAAAGCTCGTGACATCGATCCATGGGATCCGACTCGGCCCAGAGCTCTCCCGATTGCCACCCTGGGAGAAATATCCGCGCCATTTACCATTCCGCGACTGTCCTTGTAGCACAACACGTGTCGACGTTCCGCGCAGCGTGCATCTCGCCAGACCGTTTCTCCCTCGTGATACTTTTTAATGCTCCGAGCGTGCAGGGGAAATTGTAAATTTTCCACGAGCACCAAAGGTCTGTTTAAAACGGGAGGAGAAACGAGACATGGGACTGCGCGAGGGGAGACTAGACAGGAAGCTTTGGGGCTCCACGAAAATGAGAATCGATAATAAGTTTGCTAAATACCAACTTTCTGATGGAAAATAGATTTGGCAGCGCGCTAGAAGTTTGCTCAATGTTCCTTAAACACCAGTGATCCTAAAAATTGTCAAAGCGAAGCGTTTCAATTTAGATGGTATTTGTGAGAAGAATCGATACCCTTTGCTGTTTCACCTTCCGCTTTTCGATACTCAGTTAACTTGCTTTTGCTACCTGTTTGGCAGGGGAAAGCCAATGTCGTTTGCAGTTAATTAGTAATTGATTGGGGAGCGTTGTTGGTTGAGATATTAACACTTTGAGTAGCACAAAGTTTAATGAAATCCGGTTTCAAGTCCGTCAGTTCTCTCCGAGCGATCGCTTCTGCAGGAAAGTTTTGACCAGCTCACCCCGCGCTTTCAACACACGCCGATATTAATGAAAGTTTAAATTTCTAGATTTTCGATCAGCCTTCATTCAGTAATCATTAGGGTAATATCAATGCGTGTGCGAGATTTTGCCGAAGTAAATGAGTCCATTTAAGGTAAATTCAGGTAAGTCCGTGATAGAGGTTACTCCGTGATACTTTTTCATTTGTCTGTAACTCGAAATTGTCTGACTCAATTTAAATAGAACAAAAACTAACAGACAGCGTTGATCTTCTAGTTTATATTGTGGTAAAATAATTAGTTAATTGAAGTGTGATAGAGTGGGAGAGCGTTTTTCTTCCAGCAGTGCAGTATTCGTGAAATTCGTCGCGGTAGTTGTGGACGATCGCTTGTTTATGTATTATATGTGCTTTAGAAGATAAATGGTAAGTGCAAATTGCAGGTAAGTGATGGTAAAATGACACTTTAACATGTCTTACTCTGGAAATTATCATGCAATAAGGAATCAGTGTTATTTTTGCTTATGAAATGTGACTAAATTCTTATTTTTCGTGTGTCTGAGATTGCGTTTCTGATTGCGCTGTTTGGAAAATTCTGATGGTCAATACCAGAAACAATGGTTCCTTACGTCTCAGACATCTAACGATCATGAAACGATTGATTATACACAAAATAACAATAATATAAAATAATATAAAATAATATAAAATCATTTAAAATAATGTAAAATGATGTAAAATAATGTAAAATAATGTAAAATAATGTAAAATAATGTAAAATAATGTAAAATAATATAAAATAATATAAACAAGTAGCTGGTAAATATATATCGGGCCAGGAAAATTTAATTTCGTATGTTTTCAATTAAATATACTTAGTAAATTTCTGCCAACCAATTATTTGTTTGTATGATGTCTCACCTATCATTATATCGTAGACTCACTTTCAGAACATGTGAATATTAGCAGTTAATAGACAAATTCTAAAACTATCACGGACTTACCCGAGTTTACCCTATTATCTCATTCGGGCTGGTTTTAATTATACTGTACAGAGCTGGAAAGATGATTATCTCTGATGATGCTGTTCGTCACGCGGTGTTGCGTGATCCGATTCGTCGGTGTTGCCGCGTCAGTCAATAACGGAAAATACTATGGGGATGTGGCGATTTCTCCGACTCCACCAACAGAGGGCCTCTCGACCGATCCCGCTCTCTCGCAAGTCCTCCCTCGTTTACTCTCTCCTATATAAACCCGTTTCGTCCTACCTACTAACATCCCCGCGTTTAAGGCAGGGTCTGCCATGTAAGCTCTACTGGTAATGAGTCCACTAGCACGCCTTGGACGAAACGCACCCCTTCATTTTCTCTCCTTCCGCCCTACCTACAACTATACTCCACCGCCCGCCAAAGGGACTTTGAGGATATAACCAATCGGATCCGCATTTCTCTCTCTTACACCTTCTCAGCCGCGCACGGTACATGGAATCACTTCTGAACTTCCGTAGTAGACCAATTGTGTATACCGCCTAATTAAAAGTAGTCCGAGTAAGGTGGAGAGTTAGAGTATTAGACTCATTTTCATAGAGAAGGAACTCGTTAATCCATTGATAATACTATTATAAAATCTAATTAATGATATAGAAATTGGAAATTTAGATGATCCATAGACTTGACTACTGGGTGAATGAATGGCCGAATCCCTGGCGAGGTACAAAGTAAGCAAAGTTGTTTTTTTAAGTAAACATTCGGAGACTCACGGAGATTACATTCCTTTTTTTTTAAGACGGCAGGGATGATGATAAAGGGAGGAGAATGGGACTACCAGAAGTATGCAGACAATATTCCAGACTAATTAAGACAGGTAATCATTAATCATAAAATATAAATTTCCTCAGAGTATTCATATTTTGCACACAATATCGAATAATTATGAAAACGAGAAACTCAAGCTGTTAACAAAAACATTGCAAGGCAAGTGGCTTGTAGCTGTTTAAAAATCTTTCACTAATTAACTTTAGGACCTTGACTCCTCTTTCAGTCCTCTTACACTCCTACATGTACTTTTCCCAAATTATGGCATTCAGAAAGTCTAACTACCTTAACGTCCTCTGAGCTACAGATCTGTCACCTTCCTTGCAGCCAGGGAGGCTGTTGGCGAGTTCGATGAACAAAATTACCCAATTTCACGGTGATACTCGAAGCATAGGACGACAGTTGTGTCTAGGACAGTGCATTTTTAATAACATTCCCGTGTCAATCTTTCTCGCCCTGGTTCCGTCCATAATCCCGTCGCCCATCGTGTCCACGTGCCCGAGAACCGAAGCTCCCTGTGTTTTCCGTTCCCTCCTTCGGCGTCATCGTTTCATATTCACAAGAATTTAATTTCGCGCGTTTTACTTGGCTGGATCGTGTCACGGAAAATCAACGGATCGCCCGCTCGAATTCTCCACTCGGTGGAAAAATCCCTGGAGCAACCTCGGCTACCCGATATGCGAGATACCTTTATACGACAACCGGGAGCTTTACTTTTCCTCTTGCTCCAGCATGCCCGGAAACGTACTATTGAATTCTTCTGTTCGGCACAGCTATTCTCGAACTAATCGCGCCCGCGCGCAATGCCGTAATTGCTGGGAACTTTCGGCCGATCCCACGCCATAGAAACTACCCACCCTCGATTATAAGGCTCCCCGGAACTTCGAATTCGTTCTAGTTATGAAAGTTTCAGCGAACTATTCGCCGATTAAATGAATTACCGGGAGCGCTGATCGCCCTGGATTTCTATGCAGTATCGATAATATCAGATTCCTATCGTCGAGCAATTTTTATTTACTCTCGACGAACTGCCACAGGGTACTTTTATTTATGATCAATAAGAGACGGTATAATACGGAGCTACCTATATTGTACCGATTTATCCAACTTACCCTAAGTACACTGCGTTGGAATTCCTAGATATTACATACAATAAGTAACGATGATAATAATAATGATTCTTTGTTGCACCAGCGGAAATTAGCGAAGTAACAAAAAGATGAAAGAAAGAAATATATAAGAAGACAAGAAAGAGAAAAATAGTACTAGTGAATAGATACTTACACCTATCAGCCGATGTTAACCTAACCACTTGAAACTACTTAAAACTAACACTAAACAGTGTATACGGAAAATAGATGTAGATAGTCAAATAACGTAATCACGAGTAAGGACTGAAGCCATATGTGTGACGTCAAAAATAACAAGAGTAAGAGTTAAGAGTTAATTACTATTGTTGATTAGCAAAAAATAATGTCCCTGCATGTTTGAAAAATGAGAAGGCGGTTAGACAGCGAATTTCAGATTGTAGGGAGTTGTAGTAAAAAATGGAACAATAGGAAAAGGAGATAGGAGAAAGGTCATAGTCATGTCGGGTAGACATCTATTCATTTGTTCAACGCTCACAATTTGTGACAAGTAGTTCACGCTAATACGGTGGTACACCACGATGTAGACAACGAATGGTTACCTTTCAATATACTATATATAGTAGGCACGCATCGCGGCAAACATAGCGTTGCCAGACAAGCGCCTCGAGGCACAGCGTTGCCAGAAAAGTGTTGCTAGGCGGTTGGCCGGGGAACTGTGCGGTCGAGGCAGTCTACGTCGAGAAGCGAGACACGTTACCTTAAGGTTAAGGTATTTATTTTCTTTCAGGTCACATAGGCTCCTACTAGATGGCACTTCAAGTTGTACACCTATTTATATAGCCGAACGAAGAATAATCTCAAGACACTCTATTGTAAAGAAGTCAAGAATATATATATATATATATATTTCACTATTAACCCCACATATATCACGTACAGCTGTTTAAGAATCTCTGCCTGTATTATGGACATCTTCGTAATATAAGCACTAAGTTTAAAGTGCCATAGTGAGAATTTCTGTACGTCAGGGAACACTTTCACTACCATTAAATGCCCAAGTCACGCAGCAACCATTTCGCTTTCTTCGAATATTTCGTTAACGAATAGTTACTCGTGCATGATTGTGTAAAACTACGTACATTTAAGAGGTCATTGAATCAATTCCGATAGATAGACGCACCGCGGTTAATATCTATGCTCCAATCGATTCTGCTGCGACTCATCGACAGGAAAACGCTCGTAAACCGAGCTGTCAGTTTGTCGCATACCAAGCGATATATTCGGGTCGCCTGACGACGCCCAAAACCGTGCGACACGATTTTTCCTCTTTCCACGGCTCGCGGAATTTAATTCCAACGCACAGTCCCGAAATTTATCCGTAATTCTGTCTCTGTCCCTCTTTCCCGCGCCATTTCCCCTTCACCTTTCCGCGACTCCACCTCCTTCGCGTTCGATCCCAGGAATTTTTTTCCACGCCGTTTACGAAGCCGCAATGAATTTCGCTCACGGCACCGAGCTCGGGAATTTAAAGGTGCAAGTTGCGTTTATTTCGATGCCCCTTTTTGTTTTCATCCAGCGAGCTTCGTGCCTTTTGCTGAACAATCCCATTGTACATGAACGCTAAATTTTAAACGGCTAGTCTACTTTCTTTGTGTTGGTATGGGTGACAGGGTGTGTACAGGTTGTATTAAAGCAGAGAGAAAATTTAACGCGGTCCACAAGGAATTTAGACTCGTTGGGTTTCGGTCTCTTTCTTCACAGTCCCTTCACTCCATCCCGAAGTGAAGTTTAGGCGTTGCTTAGCGCCTAGAAGGCATGCGTATAGATACTGTTTCGTAGGAAGAACGGTTGTATGTTTTCATACAATGGTTTATGTAATACAAAAGAAAAAATAACAAAAGAAGTATCGTTTAATTGGTTTAGCTTAACCGCACTTATAATTACCACGCGTTTTTCGTGTAGGTTAAACTTGTTCTTACAAAGACGATGACTGTTGCTACACTATACACTGACTAACTGCTTACTCGCTACCGGCAAACTACTACAGTGCCACGCACGTGGTGCGCCATGAAACACCATGAGACACCGTCGCAAACATGGCTTCAACGGATATACCGCGTAATAGTGAGGTGACCGATTCGCATGTCCATAGAAAAGATGGAACAATGGGTACAGCGGGATGACTACAGTAATATTGCAGAATTACTCTCACGAACTGATTTATTTTCCACCTCCATCTCTTAACTCTTTTTACAAACCTCACTATTGTTCAGAACATCTTATGCTATTGTATATCTACGTGCGCAGAGCGCCCTTTATCGCGACCATTCTATAAAATTATTTCCACGATTATTGAGGACTGCGAAATGTGTAAAAGAATATGTTACCTGGTCCGGGTGTTCTAGTTAATAGAAAATATTTTATAATATGACAATTTTCGAGATTTGAAGACCTTTAGTTTCTTTAAATAGAAGCTACATACATATTTTTAACGCTGCCAGAAGAGCAGCAATGATCGTGACCACCAATATCAATGATTGTTCAATTTTGTGGAAAAGTTACAAAATGGAAAATGTTTGTTCGTGTGCTTAAGAGATTTAGCAAATCAATGTATCTCTCCTACAAAAAGAGAGGTGAACTGCCCTATTGCGCGAAAGAAAAGAAGTCACGAGGAACCGAAAAAATAATATATTGGAGAGGAAAGAGATAATGTATCAACATGAAAAAAGTTTGTAGGAAAAGAGTGAGAAATTAAATATCAGAGCGAAGAAGAAAAGTGAAAGGTGCATCTAGCGGCAGGGGGAACGCCGAGGTTCGTGTTGCAGTGTTATGATACACCTGAAAGTCCAAAGGTGTTAGCTCATAATTTTATCGTCTGTATGTGACAAGCACCGAAGCACGTACGAGACCAAAAAAGTTGGGTCGTGCTTGCCCTGAATTACAGTTTGAGAAATGACCCTGACAGACCTAAATCGATGGCTTCGACTTTAATACGTGATTTACTGTTCTATGCGGGTTTTTTGCTTCGAAAACACACAGGGGATTGCGATGATTCGCGTCCAACGACCAGAAATGCCCGACCTGGAAGACGCCCATTCCTAGGCACGTCCCAACGTTTTCATGCGCAAGATAAGTGTGCATGAAATTACTATCGACCATCCGCCGCAGAACACTGATGATCGACGCGGCTGACACGCTGCATATCTCCGTGTAACATTACGTATAGCAGTGAATCTTTCAAAGGGTACCTAAATGTAATCGTTGACTATATAAATACACTCGCTCACAAGTCAGTTCGCATAAGTGTGAAACAGTTTTAATTGTGAACACTGCTACGTTGCTTTTGCGCACTTATTTGTATTACCTTAGCATTCGTATCCAACTGTTATTCCACTTTTTCCAATTCCAATACATAGAATGGTTGTATTAGATTTTCCCATATAATTTTGTGAGACACTATATCGTTCAGCAAACATCCTTATTCCGAATTTGTGTACATAATTTGTTTCATATATTAACATGATAGAGGATAGATTAACCTTTTGTATAGTATGGAACTGTTATTACATTCAAACATCTCTTTGCATTCAGTGGCAACGACGTGTTTGCTTTCAATCATTTTCAAAAATTACTTTCACCATTAAGTAGTAGTAATGCGTAAATGTATCTGCCAGGTTGAAGACGATATTTCGGTTCCCTAGCGTTAAAAGTTAAGAGGCCTTCCTTTCATTTTCCGCAGGAAGATTTTAATTTCTCGTTCGTAGGTAATCAACACGGCTGGAAAATTTGCTTAGCTAATACTTACGCTCGTCTTTCAGAAATCCCGTTCTCTTACGGGGAGACGTACAATCGGAACACTCTCTGAGATACAGGTTACAGAAGAGGGCGTGCTAATCAGAATTCATTGTACGATCCACTGTAGTCTTTACTTTCTATGCAGCTCTCAATTCGAGGTGACTCCTTGGTTCTTCGATACTTTTTGGCATCTACAAACATTCGCGATGGCAACGGGGTAGAAGGTGACACGATGAAAGCACGGCAAACCTCGGATGCGAGAAGGGGTTTCAGCATTCAGCGCCTTTCATTCGAATTTTCGAACCTGTTTGCGCGTCGAAGTCCCGCCGATATCGTTAACTTCGACGTTCGCGTATCACGGCAGTAAAAGAATGAAAAGCCTTCGAATAGGAAACGGTTTTATGGATTCGATCAGCAGCGTAATAAGTTGGAGTTGAAATAAACTACCCCTTGCCTTTCATCGCGAAGTTCGAACGATCAATGGCTGGTCAAGGTAATAACGTTTCAGCGATTTATATCGGAGAATTTAGAAGGCAATGAAATTGTTATTTCGCAGATACAACCGTTGTTTTATAACGAATTATTAAAAACGGTGTCACGGAACTTAGATATGCATTCTCCAACGGGGAACTAAGAACAGTACTCTAAATACATGGGTTTCCAAATGTTTTGCTTTCAAGGCTCAACTATTTTATGTTTTAATACCACGAAATTGCTGAAGGTTTTATACCGGAGTTAAATTGATAATAAAATTGATGACAAAACTTTCTAACACCCATTTTACTTGCTATCCGTAGCCACAAACTGTTAGCTACATATCGAAAACAAGGAATTTATGAATCAAAGTTTATTATGACTTCCGTTTTCATTTTGACTAGCAAGTGTTAAATCATCCATTATTGCTTGAATGAGCTATCTCTAATTTTACACAAACAGTAAAATAATGTGGTAGAAGAAAATGCTGCATAGTATAACTGAGCCTATAACTGCATTTGTTTGTAAGTGCATCACTAAAGCTGCATGATGCAATTGAAGACGTTGCAGTAAGATAGGTGTGCGCTCCTTTTTTTTTTTACAGTTTTTGTGTTATGATACGTGTAGGATACGTTTGATGCAACTCCGGAGAAACAAATGAGCGATTTTTTGCAAATTTTGAACCTGCATCCATTACTGTTTTGTGCTATACGAATGCATAATTACGCCCCATTGTATAAACAGCGTTCTTATAAGGCTCTCAAATGTGTGTTTACTGAGGGGGGGGGGGGTGAGTAAAGAATAACGTTATTTTTATTGTTATTTTATTTTTAAAAGCATATTTAGTTACTAAAGCAATAATAAATCAATAAATTGTGTTCTTTATTGTGGACAGTTATCAAAAAGCTGCCATTTTTTGTATATTTTGGTGCAAGTTAGAGGTAGCCCCAAATTTGAAAAATTCGCCAAAAATAGAAATAAAAATGTACCAACTCAATAACTACTACTTATTCTGAGAAAATCTGTTCTCCTCAATTAGTACTCTCTGTTTAATATTAAATCAAAGCAATAATTTTATAAATAGTTTTTTCTAATTTATTCGAAGTTGGTGAAGATGGAGCTGCACCCCTATTACTGCAAGGTCCTCAATTGCGTTTTTTCATTAATACTTTTAATTTGTTAGCATTTATAATGTCTATTATACTATTTTGAACTCTTATGAATGAAGAGTTGTTCAATGTGTAAAACCAAGCATTAGATACCCGGTGGAATAAAAATTTGTGCGTTTCCTTCCGTGCGATACTTCTAACATTCGTATCTAAATGTACCTTCCTTTACATAAAATATGCATGTAACAGTCATCCCACGAGTAATCATAATTAAACTTTCTGCCGTTACTTTCCGCGTGAAATATGTAACCTGCGTGCAGTTTTCAAAGTATTCCAATAATTCTCTATACTTGTAAGATATCTATATGCATGTAACGTAACCGAGAAATAGAGTCTACTGTCTCGGCCCGGCAACCTTAAAGGTGCGGAAAGATTTATTTATCCGTTGCCTCAGATCGCCTGAAGAGAATAGACAAAATGGTATCGTTTCATGCAAATATTAATACCTTTTGTAGTATTAAAATTGGATCTGGATAAATACACAAGGTATTATTACAAAATTACATCAAATTTATACTTCTTGTATTTTTTCTTGTATTTTTAAAATTCATATAAAAATAGGTTCATATTCAGAAGTTCGTTTATTAAATTCTACACGGTTTTAATTTGAAGCTCGTGTAATACGAGATTACAGGAGAATTTCAGGCAGTCCTCGATAACATATTAGAAAAGTAACTACTTAGGATTGTGATATTGTATCTGTTTAAGAAATTCTGTTGTATAAAAATGTTAGTACATGTCCTTCAAGGAAATGTAATTGAAGAGAGTCCTTGTAAAAAAGACTGTAAGTGCCAAAAATCAAATTCTGTACTATAGTATTACCATTAGAACGAAGTACATTTTCCGATAAAAATTTTTTTTTTTTAATTTTTGCACTTGTAATGTTTTCTACAAGGACTCGTCAATGAATACATATGTAAATTGTAAGAATATATATGGACGTTAATGATCCATTGGCTAATACATAGCAGTTAATATATATGTTATTATCTGTTAATATATCTTAATAGATAATGTATATTTTAGAAAAATATTCCATCCAGTCATTCTACCTCTCAACACTATTCAAATTCAAGCCCCTCCAACCACGGGCAAAACGAGCATCTTACAGGAATCTGATGCGTTTCACTCGTCCTACGACATAAATCGCCTTAAGCGTTATAGATCGCAACAGGGTGGTCGACGAGATACGAACAAAGAGTCAGAAATATCACTGCGGTTCTTCGTTTCCTAGCCTGAATTGCGAACCTCCTCTCTTATTCCCTCTCCACTAGTTTCTGTTAAAGTTCTCTTTTTGACCAGAACTAATCCCAAACTTCTTACAAAAATTCTGATAAAAATTTATCGACCTTTTGTTGCGTGACATCAACCGAGAATTGAAAACATCGTACACCTGGTCCAGTCTATACGTCAGTTGAGTAATTACAACACGTCTTCTCTGAAAATTTATCCTTTTCCACGTGTCCGATAACTTACGCTCAATCATTACAGACTTAGATGTCTCTGAAGCCTTTGTCCTTGGGTATGTAGTACCTAACTAGCAGATCTGTCCAGCTAGCCACAGCTTCCGATCCTAGTTCCGCTGAATCTGCTAAGCGCGAAATCGAACCAGACCTTTAACAGCTTATACTCTCGTCTAACTCACGTTTCACAGTTAAATCCTTTTAAATCCTCCTTGTTAGTAATCGGCTCTTCTTGCCTCCACCGATACTTATCCTCCTTCAACCTTCTATTTAACCCACTTTCGTTACCATGCAACCTTCACCACTTTCTTTAAATCTTTTACCCCATGCTTTGATCAAAGCGTGCGACATTTTATGTCAGCTTTTGCCGATGTCCGTTTTTGACTAGCTGACGTAACGCGTGGTGATAACGTCGCTGTTTTGTCGTGCAGGGTGGTTGAATATCCGACAGCGATGGATTCTTCGCCATCCTTGCCCTGTTTACAAGGTGCTAGTCTCTGTGACACTTGCGCACTTACGTGATTTACGTCACAGAAACCTTGTCGTACATTTTAGAGAAGCTCTTATCGACGTGCGTTAAGAAAAGTAGCACGTTTCAATTTTCTTACGAAAAGTAACACGTTTCGATTTGCCACGAAAAGAAGCACGTTCCATCGATTTTTATGAATATTAGCACGTTTAGTCTTCCGCCGCGAAGACTAACACGTTTGATTGCTTCGCCACGAAGAATAGCACATTTCGTACTGTTGCGGCGAAAACTAATTAGCACGTTATACTGTTTCGCCACGAAAAATAGCACATTTGGGAATTTGCGGCGAAAACTAACATATTATCCGGTTCGGCCACGAAGAATAGCACGTTTTGGATTACACTGCAGACTGCAGAAACTATCACGTTTCAGCGCGTGGTCAGCTTAAAAGAATTCAACTGTTGAAAATAGTGTTTAATAAATGATAATACCATCTAATCTCCAAAAGACAACACATATGAAAATTTTAATCACGTGGCAAGCCGCTCAAACGTGCTAGTTTTCACAGCGAAAACCGAAACGTAATAGTTTTCGTGAGAACGAAGGCAAACGTGCTACTTTTCGTAAGAAAATTAAAACGTGCTACTTTT
This sequence comes from Andrena hattorfiana, assembly GCA_944738655.2. NCBI lineage: Eukaryota > Metazoa > Arthropoda > Insecta > Hymenoptera > Andrenidae > Andrena > Andrena hattorfiana. The sequence continues at coordinate 11,037,541 of OX122893.2, read as the reverse complement.
CGTAACGCACGTCGTTATAGTGTGGCCTTAAATACTAGTACTTTTTGGGTTTGGGCTTAGGAGCAGAGAAGCTGAGCCTCGTCTTTACGCCCCATTCTACATATTCTGCATCCTTTTTCTTGTTTCCCACAATTTTGTGAAATTGAATTAGTAGCAATAATATATTCCAATAGGCTGTACTAATCATATAAAATAGGAAAAATTATTTTTTTTTAATGTGTGTCCGTTTTTTCTCATATAAATGTTCCTAAAATGCCGGTCAAGAATCACAGAAGTATTTCATATTAACAGGGCTACATTTTTCTTAGTCTTCAAATTGACAAAATGTTCATTTTCTTTCCATTAAGCTATTTTAACGCGTACGCTGCGGGAACGCATGATTGCGATTCCAAACTCAGATATTCTACTTAATTTTTTAAAAAATCAAGAAGTATGCACCGCCACAAGTATAATTGTAAAAAATAGTAACAAAATATTGAGAAATGTAGACGTTATCATTTCGAGCAAATATCACAGTTTTGTTGCTGCTCCGCAACATCTGATACGACACATGTACCCAGATCTAATGCTTCAGATGTCAAATTGATCAGCTCCGCTTTCTGTAAATTTTTCAGTCTTAGCACCCAATTTTTTGAACACTTTGTTTCGTGAAGTTGATCAGTTTGGCTTCTGAGAAGTACCTACATACATGTCCTGGACTGAAGCAAATATGTTAAGTATTAAAGAACAAAACGACTCCAATTCAAGCATTACTTACAAGTTTTCGCTAAGATGAAAGTAATACTAACTTACTTAACTGAATTTTAGTATAAATTCATAACATGCTTTCTGATGTGATTATAATATTTTGCATAATGTTTAATTATAAACTAAAGCTCGTCACTGTACATATGTGTTTATAATATATTTGTATAATATTGACTAATAAACGAATGCTAATTATTCTGCACATGAGTGTATAACATTTTTTTGCATAATATTTTCTTATAAACTGAACTGGGTTATTCTACATATACCAGATTCGAAACTCTCCAACTATTATTACTTGTCCTAAAGATTCTTTCTACTTATTTCAACAACTCAATATCTTTTCTGCTTTCATTCTCCGTTTCACAGAGGCATAAGACAACCTACATATATAATAAAATTCTATCGGTTCTCGAAAAATTGGTGCAGCACACTCATTTTCAACTCTATGGAGAAGGAATGACGGGCATCAAAATAAGGATGAAGCGAGCAGGCTCGACGCGAGTGCCGCGAATTGTTTCGAATTATGCATATTTTAATGAAACGCATATTTCATGCCGCCACCTGAATTCATTTTAGTGGCAGCGGAACGGACGTAAGTAAATACGCAGTTTCGCGGAGCAACCGGCTGGTCCTTTTTGCGGAATTAAACTTCATTAACCGGCCCCCATAATTCGGCAAATTCAGTGCAGTGTATAAAAATGTGGAGAAAACGGCAGGATATTTTTCTGTTTAGCCGCACTTTCCGTATTCGTGGTCCGTTTTAATTGGCCTCCTGGAAACCTATGTGTCACGGTTAGAAATTTCGTTAAATTGTGCAGTGTAATTTTAGATCAAAGACAGCGTAGCAATTTCTGTACATTATTGGTAACATTGATCAACAGCTATGGAAATGTTGGAAATTTATAACTCAATCAATCACTGTCTTGGCCGTTTTAATGAATTACATCTTTTTGAATTGAACTGAACTTGTATTTAATATAATAAACAGAAATTTAAAAGAATGGTTAGAAATATCGCGACGGTTAGATACCGTGTTCAAGCCACGACTGCTCGGGATCGATTACGTTACTGATCACAACACGGAGCACCTTAACCAAAAAAATTACCAGCTACGCATTGGACTGCGTATGGATGGACGCGTGGCTTTCTAGAAGGAGATATATTCAAAATAAAATTAGTTTAAATATTTTTCTAATAGAAAGGTATAGTGCCGAGATATAGTGACTAACCTGAGACTCCCTCAAGTGGAGTTTAGAGTGATATCCCTGAGGGTACAAACCTCCAAATATATTCTCCGTCACTTATTACAAGATTGCACTCATTTTGCCACATTCATGCCCGCCCCAAAAGTATTTCAAAAGTATTTTCTGTTTTCCAAAGTATTTCCTTTTCTTAATAATCCAAAGATTTAATTTAAAGAGGAATGGAAATTATCGTGCAAACTAGAAACCTCGTTCCTTGTTTTATTATCGTAGAAAATGTTACTCACAAGAGATGTATTGAGAGCCTTATGAAAAGGCGAGAAGGGTAAGGTCGAAGTGGGAAGGCAAAAGCGGTCGCTTAGCCTTGAACACGTTTACAAAGCTGTCCCCTAGAATAGTCGATGATGAAGTCTGGTTTAGTGTGGAGAACAAGTGTGCTGTACCTCCTGGACAAGAGGGAGTGGTTCGTCCAACAATCTGAAGCCCCCTTCAGTTTCTTGGCTACATAGACTTAGGTCTGACCCCCGACGAACTTGCACATACACGCTCCCGCAAGTAAAGTTCCTCTCTTCATACGACGAGCTTCTGAAAAAGTGGAGATCCCTTAAAACGGGGAAGTGATTGTGCGATTAATGTCCATAAGGGGAGTACTTAAGCCACCTCCAAGTCCTATTAATGGGAGAATAAACTCCTACTTCCGCGTGGAGTGTAAAATAACTGACTACAACCATCTTACGTACCTACACTGTAAAACGCACTCAAAAAGGAGAACCCGAATTATTGTCCAATTGATACATATGTTCGCTTTCAGAAAGTATTCATTTTTTAGGAAAACGAAAAGCTTTAGTTCATGTAACAAAAGTGTAGTTTTCCGTTTTAAAAGCAATGCAGTATTTGAAAAAAAAACATGGTTATAACAACATACAGCCTAACATTTTTGTTTGCCAATTTAATGGCACCTGATGCCACTAGTAATTCTCCCCACACATCTCGAGCCTCTGTTTGTTTGATACAAAATCAAATTGATTAATGTTCACCACGTAAGTTGCATTGAACACTTCAAACTACAACGTGCTTTAAATAAACTGTTCCCTAGGCAAAGAGTAGCGAATTATTATTATTAAGCTTATCAAATAGATACATTTCATTTTCAGTTAAAGGGGGAGCCTGGTGTAACTAGCTGAAAATCGAGGCATTTTTCGGGAATTTTTTTTAAAGAAAGTATTCAATCGATCTTTCTGAGACTTTCAAGATCTTGCATTATCAGATTAAGGTAGATAAAAAAAAATTTATTAAAAAAGAGCTGCAAATAACAAAGTTATACGGACTTATGCACAGTCAGTTGGCGACGCAATAGATCCCACTGCGGGCAACGTAGCGTCTACTGTATTCATCTAAAACCAAAAATCGAACAATTTTTGTTTAGTTTATGAGTGTACGCACAAATCGTATAAATTAATCATTTAAAAGATGCAGAATTGAACAAATAGCGGCCTCTTGAAAAAAATTCAAAAATTTTTACCGTTTCTTTTTCAAAAGGCCGCTATTTATTCAATTTTGCATCTTTTAAGTTATTAATTTATACGATTTGTGCGTGCACTCATAAACTAAACAAAAATTGTTCGATTTTTAGTTTTAGATGAATACAGTAGACGCTACGTTGCCCGCAGTGGGAACTATTGCGTCGCCAATGGACTGGGCATAAGCCCGTATAACTCTGTTATTTGCAGCTCTTTTTTAATAAAATTTTTTTATCTACCTTAATCTGATAATACAATATCCCGAAAGTTGCAGAAAGATCGATTGAATACTTCCTTTAAAAAAAAATTCCCGAAAAATGCCTCGATTTTCAGCTAGTTACATCAGGCTCCCCCCTTAAATGGGGACACCAAGGTTCGATGAATACCGAGATACCAAAAACACTATGTACTTCAGGAGATGTCATTGTCAATTATAGGACTGTTCAAAAAGCCCGCCATTGTATTTCAGAAACCGAACATAGCTTAAGCCAGGGACTGGCGTAGGTCAAAGGTTCCCTTTAACGTGTCCTCAAGTTAACAAACCGTGACGCCACCGCGTTATGTTTCACGGGCACAACTCTTTCCCCCATGTTTTCTCCCAGCTCTTTACCAGGGCGAACAAAACGAAGGAGCACAAATCCTTCCGTTCTGTTCTGAGTTCAGCGTCCGTCGAGCAGATTGCGCGCGACATAGACTCGAGCAAAGGAGGCGAGGGAGGTGCGTATTACACGAAGCGCTACTGGGAATTCGCAGGGACCTTTCATCCCCTTGTCTCACCGTGGAATTCCACGGATTATCCAGGATTTTCGTAGCACAATTCCCGACCGTGTATCTTCGTCCTTCCCCCCCCCCCCTCTCTCTCTCTCGCGATCGGAACGTGGTGTAGGAGCCAGCGCCGCGTGTGGAATTTAATTCTTCGTGCGTGCACCATGGAAAATGTAAATAAAAGAAGATAGATTAACATGAGAGCGTGTTGAGCAACGTGTATCGTCACGCGCGCGGCAACGTTGAAGTCATCGGTGAAACGGGGTGCTTAAAATTCCGGTGAAAAAATTATGAGATCCCTCGTGCACGAGACTCGAGGATGAAGCTTGGTATGTACGTGATTTATATGGGATCCATGAGATTTTATATTTCCGACACACCTGGAACGCGCGCAATCCTTCGGATCGAGCTGGATATCGCTCTCGCTGCTCTCTGGTTGTGCACGAACGTATACGATTTGCAATTTAGTTGGAAATTGAATGTTTCATAGATTCGATAAATTTAAAATTCTAACGCTTCGAGCGGATCATTAATACGGAATGATTCGAAACATCTGGCAGCCTAGGGCGAGAAATGGAGTCAGCCAGCGCGGATTTAAAGGTCGACGGACGTGGAATATAGAAAACACTATAAAAAACGCCAATACAGATGATAGGGATTCGACGGTTTACGGGAGGGGTATGTAGGACAGAAAAAATGTCGGATGGTGAACGTCGAAAAACGATAGATAAAGGACACCAAATGAAAGTCTATTTTCATATAAAAAAAAAAGGATGTACAAAATCCGGAAACACGATTCAAACAGTGGATAGTGGACGAGTGGAGCGAGAGCTTTTTTTATTTCGAAGCCAAATATCAAAAAATTAAATTTAGAAAAATGTAATAGCGAAGATTATAGATTTGCTGGGAAATCATTCTTGCAAAGTTTACTGGATTGTTTAATTTGTATTTAGTAAGGATGCACTTTTAAGTGACGTTAAAGCTTACGTGCTGAGATCTTTGGCTGGAGTGGGAACTTTAGCAGAGGACACTCGTCTGCACGGTTTGGATGTTTAGCTTGTGACTCGAAGTCATGAAGTAAGTGTGTGAAAAATGATTCTTCACGGACATAGAAACGTTTTGGGATAACAAACAACCCTATGCTATTCGGCTTTAAAAATAAGAGCACTGTTGAAGCAGATAAGAGTGTGCACTAATAAAGAGATTATAAGTAATTTTATTTTGTGAATCAAACTTTAGTGCGTAAAGATAGGTTATAATATAATGCGAATAAATAAGCAGCAGAGGGTTTTGGATTGGTAAAACAATTGAAAATTACAGACAGTTAAAGCTGCAACACAACTACAACGATCATTGTAGAAGTAAAACAATTGACGACTATGCACAGTCTTGACAGGGATCATCAGCGGTCCCTGTTTTTGACTCTAAAATCACCCTCGCTGGTAAAGTTGGAATGTTAAACAGCCTTAAACCTTCTCCGAGAAATCTGCTGTACCTACGTGAGAAAAAGCCGCATCGAAATTAATCTATTAGCTCCTGAGTTATAAGGTAACAGGCAAACAGACAGACCCTATTTGAAGGGCAAGAGGAAACAGGGAATGTCCATTTTTAGTAATTCAGAAAGGGTCGAATCATAACGGGTTATAAAGTAGAAATGTCCACATAAGACACCGTTAAAGATTTGGTGTAGGTACTGGTTAAAAACAGGGAATGTCCACCCTCTACTAGAACAAAACGAGAAAAGTCCTCAGTATTCTTACTTGCACTATATATTTCTGATTAGTGTAAGGTTGCACTAGGTCAGGAGCCTTTGATTGTCACTGTGTAATCATTAGGGTGGTCCTTATTTATACATGCCGAATTTTTTTTGTATTTCTTTGCTCTCACCCCCTGGAACAGTGCCATTTAATAAAAAAATAGTCCCTGAAAATGTTTATTGCAATTGGACAACAGGAAAGGGTGCCGACCAGACCTTAAAGTTTGGAATTCATCAATAGTTTCGATTTAAAAAAATTCTCAATAATGGTAAGCCCTATCGAAATTTTGTTCAAATAATATTAGAAGAGCATTCAATTTTTTACAATTAAGTACTGTAGGTATACATAATTTTTCGTGCTTCCAACCATTTTTTATACAATAGCGTTTGAATATAGAGAGGTCGGTCGAAAATAAGGGCCACCTTAATACCCATTCTTGTTTTAATAATAGAAGTGGACATTTATTTTGTTACAGTATTTTGCAGTGTTCCATTTCCAGGATGTTAAAACAAAATAAAATAATTACCATTTTGTTTAGTTCTTTTTTTATGCCTAATTAGAGTATAAATTGTTCATGTCATGAACTATAGTTAAGTTCATTAAATCTTGTTTCTTTACCAATCGACTAGAGCATGAAAACTTGATTTTCTCAATAAAGCTGTTTTGTGACATTCCATGTTTTTTCTTTGACACTTCATTTGATAATTATATGTAAGTATGTAGGAAGATAGCACAGCACTTACTCCAAAACTGTCAATGTACAATTTGATCTGGAAGCTTACACACTTCCCCATTTTTCAACATTAAAACACAAACTCCATCCGAGTAATTACATTTCCTAAATCACCAAATTTCACAACTCGTTTACTGCCGCCAGGACCAACAACGTCGCCAACATCTTGCACTAATTTAGCCCCCATTATCGTGCGAATGTTATGACCGCTGAAACAGGGTATTGACCGAAGGGCAGGGACGGGATAAACAGTGAAAGGGAGTGACGTTTTGGAATTTTTTCGAACCAATGCGCGCGACTTTCATCCTGTCTCTCGTTTTTCCTCATTTCTGCGAGTCTGAGTAATGAGGTGGATGCGAGTTATTACGTAATTGCGTTTATACGGGCCGGGTAATTAACTCCGCAAAGGAAGGGCGGCCGTGACTGTCCGCGTGGGGGCGTGTGGGGCTGGAAGAAGCGGTACATTAAATTTAAGCTCCAAAAGAATGCGAGGCTCCCAAGCTCGTGTGCGATCGTATCGCCGGGACCGGTGTTGAATTCGGAAGTAATTGTTCAGAGGCAGAAAGTTAAATTCTCAAGGGGGATAAACGATAATGCGGTACCCGCCGCGGCCTGCATAGAGGTTTATATACATATATTCTCACGTTACGCGATTAGGCAACCGTTCCTCGAATTTATTAGCGAGCCCCGTGGAAATGTGATGTAATTACGGTTATCGAAATCGCTGTAAATTAGCAGAGGTGTTTGATAACAAAACTAGGATATTCGGGGACAAGCTCACGCGCAGGCGAAAGTTCGTCGAGATAAACTGTTCTCGCTCTCGTTTCTATGTTTTAGGTTCGGATATCGTTAACCTGTTGTCTCATTTATCTGCGGGCGTCTCGTAAATAGAGAGTCGCGTCAATGGAGGTGATTGGGGAGGTAAAACAAAGTAAAAAGGTTGGTGTGAATGTGGTTTAAAAACGGACGATGTTGAATGGCAGCAACGTTACAAAAACGTTTATAAAATGGCCATATACATTTTCACGATATTCGAATGTGTTTGTGTGGACTGATTACTTAATTACACTCCAGAAATAAAACTCCAATGGTGAGATATTTGGTCACCATATATTTAAATAATAATTACCATTATAATCGTTTATGTTTATATGTATTCTACCTCAGAAGTGTAGCATCTAATAAGATTTCTAAGATTGCGAATATTTGGATGCCTTCAACAGTATTTATCTCATTATGCGCATTTAACATAGTGTAGTGCATTAAAGGATAACTTCGTTTTACATCTCCAACTATCTTTCTGCAAATGACCATTTTCTTCCAAGCTCATGGATTCATGAAGTCCTTATTTTATTGATCGTGTAAAAAGACAGTTTAATGCTGTAGCGTTAAGTCAACAATTTTGAGAAATAACATTTGTTCTATTGAAGACTGAAAGTGTTTACAATGTTATACCGTTAGGAAGGTGGGCAAACTAAACTGAATTTCCTCAAAATTCATGTTTAATTCTAGTTTGGCTCTGTAATTTCTGTGCATCCACTCTGTAAGATTGTAAAGAATGCAGTTAAATGCGATTTAAAATGTGATTCTAGCTAAGCAAAATTATTTTTGTCATTATGTTTTCCTGTGCGTGTAGGTATATACTTTAAAAGTATTTACTCATTCATTATTTTTAACGTTATTTCTACTTATTTATAATTATTTTTCATTTGTTTTTGTGTGTAAGTAAAAATACGGGCGTCCTAGATAAAAGTTAATATTACCTGATTGTGTCCGTTGATAGGAAATATTATTACAAATCTAGTATAAATATGTACAAACTTATGCAACATGTATATTCTTAATTTTAATCGGCGTTTTCTTCATTCGGCAGCGAAAGGTTTGCCAATAGAACAATAACATCCAATGTTATTGTTGGTAAGTAACTTTTTGATATTCCTCGATAGTAGGTTACAAAAAATAATTAAATTTCTTCTTGAAAGTCGGCTATGCCCTTAAAAAAAATCAATTTTTCAATAACCTACAAATACCAGCAAAAGTTGTCCTTAAATTCTATTAATGTATTTATCAAAGTACCAGAAAAAATAAATATTGCAGCACTTCCTAATGCTTCACGCTACTTTTATACTACGTACATTATATGCATTGTGTGATGTTTGCTAAAATATTTACAATAAACTAATTGATTGAACACCTATATTTTTACTTACACACAAAAGCAACCAAAAAATCATCATAAATAAATAGAAATAACACTAAAAATAATAAATGAGTAAATTCTTAGTATATACATATAGGGTAAATCCGGGAGACGCAGTCGGGCCGGAGAGTTGGTCGAGTCGCTATATTTCAGACTCTATACGTAAAAACGGGTTAAAGTGCAGACCAATTACTTCTCTAGTAGCCAAACAATTAAATGAACAGCGTCATTTCGGTTCCTTCTGTGTTTTTCTAGATTTACAGGCTATAAAAGATAAACTGAGGTTACATTTAACCTCTTCTGTCAAACAACGATGTACAGCATCCTATTTAAAATATACTTCTAATTTTATTTTCGTGTAATGTTTGGGAATAATAAGATAGTAGAGATATCGAGGGACAATGCAGCCAAAATATTTAGCCATATTAACTCTTCCTCTCAAAACTAACGAGAAGACCATCCCTCGCTGCAGAAAGGAGAGATGGTCGAGTTATGATTTTTTTATTATTTTTATATTTTTATTTTATATGTTTATTTTTATTTATATTTTTTATCATTATTTTATTATTATTATTGTTTATTTATTTTATTTATCCACTTTTGTATTCATTTGCCTTGCTAATCGCCGGTAGGTAGTTCGCTTTATCTTTGATGTGTTCTTTACTTGTTTAGCGTAAACAAATTAAATATCAATGAATCTGTAGTTGTATTCACTCATAAATAATTTTGCTTTCTTCTTTGTTATTTTTCCACGAATAATTATGTGAGTGGTCTCTGCCAACGACGAAAACTATTTCTCCCGGAACCTCGGGAGAGGTGGTCAGATGTCATGACTTCAGTTATCAACCCGATTTACAGTAAATATTGTCTTAAAGCAAATATCGACCAGTTTTTTTTTAACCATATTAGGTTTGTTCTGATAAAATAAGTCATATCTCTATCAGTTTTAATAGCCATTTTATATTAGGTCGACTGCGTCTCCCGGATTTACCCTACGTACAGAAAAAACTAATGACAAAAATAATTTTGTTTAGCCAGAATTGCATTTTAAACCATTGTGGGACGTTTTGCAGTGGGTATACCTGAACTGGTAATTAATAATAAAACAAGTAAAAAATATAGAATAAATGTAAACAAGGTTGTACATACACATTTAACCAATTACAAGAAATAGTCTCATTTTGAAAATGAATTTCCTCCAAAACAAAGCCCTATTCGAAAAAAAAAGAAATATTGTCCAATTTCGATTTTTCTTGCACAAAAATTCATTCCACCCGCAATTGCGCCATATTTACGCCTGCATTCTGCCAACTCTTAGGTGCACACGTACCAGATGAGTTTTCAACATCGATTTTCTCGTAAATGGAACCGCCTATGAAAATTTCATATTTTATGTATTTTCTACGTAGGTAGTTTTCATCTAGAATCACTACCTTTCCAATCTTGCTGTATTCGCGGGGCACTGTGCATGACGAAGTACAACTGCTTCCTGCGAATTTCAGTGAGCCGTTGCTGATTCCATCTAAACATCTCAGAAAATTCCCCAAATTTTAAGCGGTAGTGAAGTCCCCCCTATTTCCCCTGCCTGTGTAATCTTCAATTTATCTTTTCGTATATTTCATTCTCTTTCCCAGTCCGTTCCCTTTTCTCTCCCTGCACTTATCTTCTTCATCTCACTGCCTTCGACCAATCTTCCTCCCTTATTTTCCCTTCGACAATTGGCTCCGCCATTCCCTCTATCGACTCTCTACGCTCCCTCTGAACATATGCAAAAGGCGCGCGTGATTGCCGCGATCCCCAGCTGGAAAACTCCAACGTCGGTCTCCCTGTTTGCGCATTTGTACGCTTCGCCGTTTAGATAACGCGTGAGGGAAATTGTGGATCGCGGCTGGTGAAGTATGGCGGTGTTTAAGGGAAACTATACTATAATGGCTGCACGGTTATCGGTGCGTCGCGAAAGTGGATTCATAAAACCAACAGATGTGGTTTTTCCTTGGCAGAAAGTAGAATTTTCATTTGTATCCTTATGCTACCAACACACTTCTGTAAGCGGATTTGAAGATCTTTCGCCTAGGAATGTATCATTATGGGGTGACGTAGTGTCGTAGAGGGTTTGCTTGAAAGGGTAGGCTCACGTTTCACTTTTGATTTTTAAAGAAAAGTACATGATATATTAAGATAATAGAAAGGCTTCGATCAAAAGTGTTAGGAACAATAGTAATCGCCCCAGGGTTCGTTACAAACGAAATAATAAGGAAAGATTTGCAAATACTAACAGTAAAAGTGGAAATAGCTAACTTTGGTGGAAAATACACCACGAGACTAAATAAAATCATCCCAATCAGGTAGTAGTAAACATACTGGACGCAGAAGACACCAGAGGATTAAAACCTAACAAGCCTCTGGATTTCAATAGATTTAAATAACTTCATAACTGTCAAACATTATATAAATTTTTAATTGGTGTGAGTTATTTGATGAATACCTACGTAATATCTTTGATGCCAGCTAGAAGATTTACTTAATGCCGACAGGCAAATTGTAAATACCTAGATAGAAAAATAAAAAAAATATGTTAAGAGGAAACTTTTTGTTACTCGATACACACTGTGCTTGATTACATGCGGGCACCCTTGTAGGGGGTGCTTCTACAGGCCATAATAAGATGAAAATCAGAAACGATGAAATTGCGCCTCAGGCTTCGCTTCCGAGTTATTAATTTCTGAAAATACTGTTTAGCTCTCTATCGACCTGCTATATTACTTCGTTAAAATCGACGCGTAACACTTCATGTGGACAATAAGAAGTAAGTAGATACATATTCTAAAATGGATATCGGAGGTCTTAAAAGAATTATCGGGAAATAATACCCAAAGCGTAATTGTTACACATTCTGAAATAAAGGTGGATAATATTTAACGAAACGTTGTTGAGCCGGATGAAGGGAACATCACAGCGGTTCATTTTATTATGTAACATATTAAAGGATCTCCTAAATTCTCTGTAGGGAACTTATAAGAGGGAAAAGCCTGATATACTTGTAAGAGGTTTACGATCCTTTCTCACGCTTATGAAACGGAATTAGGACACTGATTTATCGAGCGAGCTTATAGCTCCCAGACTACTGAAAATAAGAAGCACAAGTGTTTCACCATATCACATACAAGCCGGACGAAGATAAACTTTCCATCAGCGTCCATATCTATACTGCAGAGTTGCAGAAATTACAGGCGCTGGAAAACTCCTACTATGTACTATCTACTAATAAGGTTCCTTTTCGAAGAATTTCAATTATGAAAAACACGAATGACGATGACACGGAGAAGTCGTATAGGGCTTACACCGTTGCAATTTATGGTTGTTTTAAGTGATATCTATCGCCCGATATCATGCTGAGAGTGGCGGAGGTCCTGTTGGCCTCCGAGTCCTGGAGTTTTGGGCTTGCAGGCGTGTTAAATATCACAATGTGGCGGAGATCATGTGGATCTCCAAGTTCTAGAATTTAAGATTGCATCGGTGATAAGATAGTCATTTTGGAACGTTCCTAACAGTGCCTCGAATACGTCGCTACGTCTGCTCTATTGATGATAAAGCAAGATTATAATTTTGTAGTTGAAAGATTGAAAAGTGTAAATATAGAGCGTGGGAGCATAATGAAGGTAGAAAGGAAATCAAGTGGCTGGGGATCCTCTACAGTCAGATGTGGATTATAACTAATAGAACATCCAAAGGAATATGCGTATTGGAAGATTTGGTAGGTAAAGAAGTGAAAGTATGTTCTCTACACGCGGATCTAGTGTAACTGCCCGTTTTTCAACGCCATCTTCGGCAATTTATTTAACAAAAACTATAAGTTTATACTATCTGGCGTTTTGCTTATATATTATGGTATGTTTGAAGTAATAAACAGAATTCTTTTGAACTTTTTTATCGCACATATACATAGATATAGTAGGTAACGCAACTTCTTCAAAAAAATTCTTTTTCGACGGGCGTTGGTGTGGGAACTGTTCTAGCCCAAAATGGAAAAACTGCGGTTTATTTTCTGTATTATGTTTGTCGCTATTGTTGGAACCACAGAGGCCTTCTAACAATAAAAATTTGCAGAATAACAGCATTTAAAAAAAAAATGATTGATTTTTGCTCGTAAATTAAGCTGTTTTCGTTCTGTAGAATTAATTTTATACAAGCTAGAAATTCGTCCGAGGTTCCAACCATAGCGACAAACATAATAGAGAAAATGAACCTTAGTTTTTCCATCTTGGATGACTTTTTTTGAAGAAGCTTGTGTCACCGAATATATGTGCGATAAAATAGTTCAAAAAATTCTGAGTATTACTTCAAACATACCTTAATTAGCAGGCAAAACGTGAGATAGAAAAAACTTATAGTTTTTGTTAAATAAATTCCCGAAGACGGCGTTGAAAAACAGGCAGTTGCACTAGAATACCCCCTTGAATGCTAACACCAGCCCCGTTTCTATCACGCACTCAGCCATTTTACGCACACCTATTGCTTTTCCGTTGAAACAGCTTCGAACGTTTCAATTAACTTGCACAGCTGAAAGCGCTAATTACTTTCCGTTGGCAAATATTGCCGTTCAAACTGTTAGCTCATCGACTAATGTAAACTAATTGGGCAAATCTATCAACAAGAGAATCCATTTTAAATCCACATGTACAGACTAACAATTCTGTATTTAACTCGATATGATATTTACACAGTGAAATTTAGAAAGAAGTTATTCTGTTGTCATCGATGCATTGGGTAAAAGACGAGTCGATGAAACATCTCTCGGAAGAAATCACAGAAACGGAGGAAAGGGCATTTACAGTTGGCGAGCTTCCGTTTCGAAAGGCGATGACATTTCGTAGAAAGTACACTGATTACTTTGAAAAGGGACTGCGTCTGGCTGGATGGCTTGGATCCAGAAAAGAGGTTTCGGTTTTCAATGGTGTGGGTCAGGTGCGAGCCAATATGCGGCATCTGGCGTTACATGCTTCAAGCGTCGCATAACAAGCTTGCAGCTTGCTGTGCGCTGATGGGAAAAGTTGCAGCCTGCAAGCTCAGATGTGTCGTCCTGGGCCGCGTATATCCTTCCTCCCTTTCTCCTTCTTTCGATCCTTCCGTCCATCCGTTCCTCCTCCCTTCCCTGCTCCCTCCCTTAAAACCTTCTTCTACCCACTTATTCTACTTTTCCCCGGGCGCATCCATAGCTACATAACGCGCTTATGGCGCATCCTACGACAACGAGAAAATGTGCCGGCCAAACTCTTCTCCTTTTTACCAGGTCATGCCCTTTTTTTCTTCGGTATGAAACAACACTCACTTTGTACTTCAATTTACTCCGAAGGAAACGATTCTGCGAGCTTATCGCGTTCGACAGAAAATAGGAGAGAAGAGGAGAGAGAGAAGAGGCAATGCCCCAAATTCGTTATGTTCTGTTGTAGGTGGTAATAGCTGGAATCATTACAAAATTCATTAACTACTAATTATTCTGATTTGAGTTACGAGGTTTCAGTGGTTCCATTTCATACAATGGCATATAATTATTGAGGCCTAGCTTCCAGCCATATTCTATGAAGTAAATCGTGCATGTCATATATTCGACAGTCAATGATATAAATAATAAAAACGAATAGAAAGTGTATAGAATTGTTCAATATCTATTTTGCTAAAATATCGTTGAGCATATTAGACGTAGAGCTTTTACTAAAAGAACGTTTAAACAATACTTTTATTGTTCAGAAGCAAGCCCTATATGACACTAACGATTTAATTATAAGTCTCTGTTTTGGTATAGGAAAGTAATTGCTACTGTTCGGAACGAAATAATATGTTTCTGCATCTATAGTGACTACTGCACGATCCTCTAATACTATCTAAAGTATTATCAATAGAAACAAAGAAAAGAGACAAAAGAACATTAAGAATGCTGTGTAAAAAATGCCAGTGCTTTTTGGTTCTCAAGAATTGACCAGTTTTCTGACCATTAACAACTCGTCAAAAATAAATCTATCAGATGCGTATGTCAATCAAGTGCCAAGGAACGCTAAAATAAACGCAAGCGCAAGCTTTTCGCGTCAGTTCATCCGACTTATCTGCTTTCCATCATCCACTACCATCCACCTAGCTCAAGTTGCCCGTACGTTATTAAAGAGTTTGCCACATGGCGATACGTCATGTCAGCTGTCACGTCGTGAAACAAAGCACGTCAACCGGACAACGAACGACCATGTGCCAGCTTCCTTGATATCCGCATCGCGCAAGAAGACATCCACGAACCTTATCGACCTTGCGCATTCTAGCGCCTCCGCCATATGACGCGTCTGCGAAGAGCGCTGTTACTCAAACACGTGATATCCCATGTCGATAGCACCGGACTGTTACAGATGACTCGGGGAACGTGAGATCCGTTATTGGCAGCATAGGACTCTTGTTGTAACGAGACGTACTCGTTGCTATCTAGTGATAACCATTCTACATTTACGAAGCACGACACAAAATTCTGTCGATACGTAAAAGTGGGCACAAGTAACTCTGGGCACGTGATATTTTATGCAAATCATTTGGAACTTATATGAGACTAGCAAAATATGTACCACCGCACTTCGCTTTGGGCCTAAGAGATGTTAAGGGCTCCATGAGAACACATTTCACTATCCCCTTAGGGGTTGATTGGGGCGAAATCCTGAAATTGATTTTTAGGCATTTATGTGGGTGATCTTTCGGAGTAAAAACCAAGTTGACATCTAATCGGGCTTAAGAGATATTAAGGAATTCGTGAAAACACACTTTACCCCTTTTCACCCCCTTGGGGACGGAATTTCAAAAAATCCTTGCTTACTGGGCGCCTACGTCATAAAAACAATGTACCTTCCAAATTTCACGTTCCTAGGTTAAACGGTTTGAACTGGACGGTGATGAATTAGTAACACAATGATTATATAAATAATAGATTAATTAGTAGTGATGTAAGGCACCATAGAAGCCTTGGAACCTGAGAACAAATATTGCATCAACGCCCTCAGATTTGTGGGGCTCGATATCCAGAGGTGTTAATACTGGAAGTCTCGGACACAGATGGGCAAAATTTTTATTCAAATAAATTTCGAATTGCGAATAAAAGCTAAAAAAAATTATTCGTCATGTGTCGAATAAAGTTGACTCGGAGTTAACTTTATTCGTCAAACAATCTAAAGTTAAAGTAACTTTTAATTGATCCGTTATCTAAATAATTTTTAATTTAGTTAATGCCCAACTGTGGTTCCGAAAATCTGAATGCTGATCGAGTTTGACTGCTTGTATATATAGAGGGAGGGGTGTTTAGAAGCTAATTATCCCACGCCTGATTGAGTTCTTGCCAAAATCATTTGTCGAAGACAGTAAAGTGGATACAGCAACAGTGAACGAAGTAGTGGAATGACAAGGGCGATCTACAACTCTATCTGTTGTCAATGATTCAAATGAATCATCTATGGGTGAAAATTTCACTTTCTATGTATATTTTTCAGTGGACTTTCAAAAGAGTAGTCCTATAAATTGGCGGAGTTTGCTCAATGAAATGACTTCAAATATAGTTTCGTTTGGTCTATTTTAATGATATATAATTTGAATCAGCACATTCTGTAAGTCAAGTACATATTATAAGTAGTGTTTGGACTTATTTTCATGAGGAAAGCCTCACCAATTAATTGATGACACTTTTGCGGGCATCTAATGTAAAGTACTGTTCGTGCCTAATAAGCCAAAAATATGGTGGGTGTGGTTAGCACGCGTATTGTAAGAAAAAAAGCTTATCATTATATTAATTACTATACTCTGTCGAGTTCACTGTATTGCGGATGTTCGGATGGTTCGAAGGTCTAAAGAAAGACTTGTCAAAGGCTCCAACACTCGAGCATCTCGAAATTTGAGTCGAAACTGTTTTGCAGAGTCGAACTGTTTCAAATGGTTCGATTGTTTGATAGCTTGTGTCGCATTTCGAGTTCCGCGAGTGTTTTGAACAGGCTTGAATGCTTCAAGCAGCTCGGAAGAATTCTCCGTTGGAGTAAATGGAACCAAGTTGAAACACTTCAATGAAAACGATGAATTGGAACGCGCTGTAGATACCGAAAATAAATAAAAGTACGTTATAATTCTCCGATATGAAAAACTGTTGTATTTTCTTAGTTTCTTTTCAACAAATTGACTCCATTTCTATTAATATAATTGAATAAGCACACAGGGCGTTCGGCAAGGGGAGTTAGAGACTTGAAGGGATGATTCTACAGACCAAAATGTGATGAAAACCAAGAGTGCCGAAATTGCGTTTGAGGCTTTGTTTCCGAGTTATTAATCGTTGAAAATATCCGCAAAATGCGTCTGACGCGAGAGACTTGGACTACTGTCAGTGCTCAGTAGTATTAAGTTCGCCTGGTCGGGCATAGTGCCGGTAGTAGGCTATGTCCCTCGCTTCAGAAGCTTTTTACGCGTGTTTTCAAAAATTAATAACTCGGAAACGAACCCCTAAACACACTTTCGTCGTTCTTGATGTTCGATTCATTTTGGCATAAAGAATCACTTCTTAAGGTTTCTGACACCTGTTGCTAAGA
Source organism: Andrena hattorfiana (assembly GCA_944738655.2). Classification (NCBI taxonomy): domain Eukaryota; kingdom Metazoa; phylum Arthropoda; class Insecta; order Hymenoptera; family Andrenidae; genus Andrena; species Andrena hattorfiana. Next base: position 11,020,020 of record OX122893.2, on the reverse strand, counting down.
ACCTCGTATAAGAATCTTAGGTTAATCAAAAAGGGCGGGATACTCAAACATCTACAAATACTTCAAACTGACTCGATTCATTGTTATTATATCAATTTCCTGGCACCATAAATAGGAGAAAACTCCAAATCTCAATTATGACGAGGATCCCTTGGGATCTTTCCTGGCATTCAATAGTGACTGACGTAGCGTAGATGTTTCAATTTCTGCCAGTCTCCCTATTATTACCACTTTATTTATTTTACTTAATAAAATCATGACGTATCAAGAATAGCGTTAAAAAAATTATTATTAAATTGGGACTGTTCTTCTTCCTTTTCTTCTTCTTCTTCTTCTTCTTATTATTATTATTCTTTATACGTTGCATTTTTATTAAGTAAAATAAATAAAATGGCATTAATAGGAACACTAGTAGTAATTGAGGCATCTATCCTACCTATCATAAATTTATCTCAACAAGGATGTTCATCCTGATTGCACAGAGGAAAGATCGTTACTGTAGGTTGATTTACGTATTCATATGCTCGAATATTCGAGTACGTGATTGATTTTGCTCAGCAGGAGCAAGACGTAAAATAGAGTAGAATGCTCGAAATGGCTTTTACGTGAACGTTCGAAGTCTCGTATGTACGTTCGGTAGATGAGTCGTACGTGTTTATCGGGCACAGCCGATCACCAAGTACACGAAAATCGACATTGCCAGGCGGATCGTAGATAGCAATTCACATCCGAACTGTTGACCGGCCATAGACTGCACTCCGTGAAGCAATATTTTCTGCTCCTCAACGAAGTAAACTTTTACTTGAAATTCTCATTGACTCTTTCAAGTTGCTGACAATGTAAACCTGCAGTGACAGTTTTATTTGTACTATGTACTCGTAATATAAAAAAAGTGGCGGGCAGACATATTGATTCAGGAGCAAGTGTTTTTAAGGAATCAACGTGAGAAAGATTCACTAAATATAGTAAGAAGGATTAAAATGTCGAGTAACAGCCAGCCGAAAAAATAGATCGCCGCGAAAACATAGATGTGGACTGAACACGCGGAGAAACCGCTGAAAAATAGTGGACAACCGTATATTCGCAAGTATGAACGAGTGGAGAGGATTAAAGTGGTTTACCGTTCGGACACGAGGCGTCAGCGAGTCCGTGTAACCGGGTGCATCGCGTGAAACATTGCAGGAATTATGCGTCGGCCTCCATTACGGGCAGGCGACAGCCGAACTTTCAACACGGCCCTGCGATTTAGCGAGCTGAACTTCGGAATGAGGACGAACGCACTGGATACATGTACGATCGCGACGGCGCCACGAATAACACCCGTGAGACGTGATTTTTTTTTTTAAAGGAGCACGCGCGAACATAGAATCCCAGAGCGAACGGACGCCGTGTGATTATCGAAGCTTCCATTTAATCAGCGCAGCGGCAGGAGAAAAAAGAATCCCCAACTGCGGCGCATTTGTTTCTCGCGCGACGTCGTCGAAATCAGAAAAATTATACCGCGGGGAAATAAAGGGCCCAGGTGGAGAGCCTTCTCCGCGAATGGCGAGCCTCGACCCCGTATGCGTATAGTAACGAAACAACGGATCCTACGATATACTCATTTTACGATCTAAGACCACGTGAATTGTTGCATTTCTTTTGTAAGCTAAGAGTTGAGGATATTATAGGGAGGCGGTCGTTTTTCCTGTCTTCATTGAATTTATGTTATTTTTGTTTCATTGGTGATTCTAAAAATCTACATCATATTGTGTTATCCTAATTACTTATATAATTTTTCTGGAAAATGAAGCTTTACACGATGAAAATAAAAAATTATTTTTATCTAAAAATTACAATTCTAGAATTATCTACTTTATTCTTTCATTTATTAGAAGAGTGAACGTAACAATATATACAAATATTTTAATTATAGTCAGAATAATAACTAAAGTTTCAATATTTTCATTCAATTATTAATTTAATTTAATAAGAAAATCAATCAATAATATAAATTTAAGAATTTTAATAACATTCATAATATTTATCCCATTAAATATTCTTCATTTATTAATTGAATTTAATTCATTTATACTATTAATTATTTTAAATTATTTCGTTTTAACCGATTTATTTTGATCCGTAGGACTTCCCCCACAGCACTTGTAAAACAAATTACGGTCCACCCTGTACTTACTGCAACTGTTTGACTCAGAATTGCACTTTTCATCAGATCCTAAGCTAGTTTTCTTGCATTTTAAAGACACTCTACACATACGAAAGTAGCGGAACACCTGATTTTTCATGGAAGTTCGCAATATCAATGTGTATCAATGTATTGTCCAGTAAGTAATTTAATCACTGATGCATTCGTTTATTTACCTTGCCTTGAGAAAGCTATCGAAATGGCCAGTTGCATCGACAGATATTGTGAGCACCATCTTAAGAATTAATTAATGCTGTGGAAGGAATATGTCAGTTCTCTAATTAGTTTAATTAGTTTAAACAAATATTTTTATGCTCAAGGTGAATTCCTCTTGACGTCAGTTATATCTGTGAGACCATATCAATACAAATGCATAATTCCATTAAAAAATAGATATACATGACCATGAAATTTCTAAAAATTTGCCCCTTTCAGACAAGCACTTTCTTTTCCAAATATTTTCTAAAAATAACGTAACGTGGTTAAATTAAATGAGATCTCATGTGCACTAATTTTTCATTGTGGAGAATAATTGTAGCTATGAAGCATTATTAAGAGGAAATAAGTACCAGCGGAGCACGGAAATAATGGTAATTTATTTCTGATATCTCACGATGTCGCAAATAGGCATACAGAGTCAATAAGAAAGTAATATTCCTTTCCGTGAAGTTCGAGAGACAAGAAAGTTTGAAATATTGATTAACGGATGAACTCTTTGATATCTGCCATTTTCTTCCCTATGTCCGCGTTCTGTCTACGTACCTTCCCAGCCATCTCTTGTGTACCGACACACAAGAAAGTAATTACGTTTGGCGTTCTGCATTCGTTATAACTTCGTGGCTTTCTTCCACGCAGAAGATCTTTTTCGTCGTCGTGAAATCGTCACTAACAAGGGAACTTCGGTGACCCCAAAATTCCAATTTTCTGGAAACTTTGCAGATTTGTAGAGGATCTTAACAAAAGTACCAGATAATTACTTTTCAGTTCTTGAGTGTGAAAACACTTTTTAAAGGTTAATATGTGTTTTTCTATTTGCCTGTATATCTTGTCAGCTATATATAGGGTAAGGCCAGAAGAGTTCGACCACCGGGAGAGTCCGGCCAGTGTTGACATTTTAAGACTGACGCAAGATAGGGCACTGTGTGTCATTGACACAAAAGAAATGAATGCGCTTGTTTTTGATCTTGCATTGACCATTGTCACAAATTCATATTTAAATTATAGGAAACACTTAAGACTTTATGCGAGTCTGAAAGTTTTTAGACCAAGTTACAGCGCTGGTGATATTTGAAAGACAGGTAAGTTTATTTACACTATTCCGATATTGGAGGATATAATATGCATACAACTACAGTGTCACCCCAACAATACGTATGTATTCGTTTTTAATTTATTTTGACACGGTGGTCGATCATTCCCTTGATTATGGGATAGTCCGACCACGTGTGTTTTTCTTACTGTAAACCCATCTTCAGATTCATGGAGCGAAAATTCCATTCTACAAGATAGTGATATGTCGTTAAAAGACTGGGACAAAAACGAATGTGTGGGATGCGGAGAAAACTATTTCGAAATCTCGAAAAGCGACGATTAGATTAAATGTGTGCACTGAAGCCGTTTGTTTCATGATACTAGATGCTCCAAGTACAAGAATGTTTGTGATTTACATGGAAAACTGAAGAAGAAATAATATATCAATTAACTTCTTCGTGTATTATTCAAGGTCGGTCTCACCCGTAGTGAGTGGACGGTCTAACCCCGACATGCGGGTGAGACCGACCAGTTGCAGTGCCAATGTTTTTGGTTGGAAATGAAAATAAATATTTGAAATTATCGCACACTGTAATTTATATATACCCTAAATTACTTGGGGTTTGCTTTAATGTGCATAAAACGACAAAAATGTAAAAAACAACGATGCTACAATTTCTTTTCCAAAAAGTGGTCGAACTCTCCCGGACTTACAATATACAAAAATTGCTAGAATGAAAATGCAATGGTTTTTTATGTTGCATAAAACTACGCTATCCAATTGTTTAAATTTTGTAGTGAGAAAACGCTTTGTCTCCTATTTTCTAAAAAAAGAATCATTTAAATACCTTCAACCCCTCAAAAATTATAACCTCTTTTGTATTTTTCACGGTGAGCACTTTCACCCCTCCCTGCGCCGTTCCTTGAAACGAGAATAAAAAATTAATGTCCTAATGTACAAACCTGAAAAAGTAAAAGAAAATCCATTTTGAGTAACTTCGTACGTAGCTAAACTGAATATAGTCATTTAGATAATACTTTCGCGACTACTTTCTCCTAATTTGAATTTCATTAGTCATGCGTAGGACACTAAATCGATTTACCACTGATTCCAGCAAACTTTGATCATTAAAGGAATTCCAATTCGTGGATTGGCTGACGTCTCATAAATTGCGAGAAGTAGATCGCTAAAACCGAGCCCCTTATCTTCCCTTCCCAGTCAGAACCTTTCAACAAAGTCGATCTTCTTTACCAGAGATTACAGGGTATTTCTTCGTATTCCTTCAGAAGCGAAATGTCAGTCTACGCTCGTTGGAACTTATTCCTTATGAACGTATTCCAGTAATGATTCCTCTCGTTATCGTTAAGCGACAGTTAACACAGATAAGAGTTTTCGAGAAGAGATTGAACTCGCTTCATAACCCTCAACGACATAAACTAGATACAATAAAATATTACTTCTATACGAAATCTTTGTTCGCTACTGCTTTATATTTACATATTAACGATACAAAACGTTATGTTTGAGTTAAGTCTAACTTAGATCTGTACTGTGATAGGTTTTCAAAGTACCTACCCAGTACTAAGACTTGCAAGTAGGTTTAAAGGGTTCTTAAAATGTAACTCTTCAATACCCTGTTATCTTCTTGATTAGGTAAATTTATCTTGTCCCCAATTATAGCGTGCCTCTGCGGAGCAGGGTCTCTTTTATAATATAGCTCGAAGCAGTGATTACTTCTTGGTAGCACAGTCGAAAGGGCACAGAGTCATTAAACACCAATACTGTAATATTCATAGCCGCAGTCATAAGATGATATCGCATCATTCTATTATAAAATATTGCTCCAGAGATATTGTTGCCAATTTTAAATAACTGAATTCGTACAGAAGACTCATTCACTCATATCCTTGTTCCCAAAGCTGGCCATCCAACAACTGTTTCACAGATAACTCTCTGGGTTTCTACTTTCACTGCACCAAGAGTAATGGAGATAGAAGTTCAAAGTTCAACAACAACAGGAAGAAGGTCAGTTCTGGAAACTACCCTTCTTTAAAAGTACGGCATAAATATCAATTCTGAATAGACGAGCGTTATTCCTTGAAGCAGGAACGAAGAACAGTTCAGCGAGATCGACCGAGCACCGTGACTTTCCATCTGTGCAGCTTCTCCGGCATGTGAAATAACGCAGGTGTTCAGCTTCCCATCGTTCCGCTCTAATAGCAGAGGTATTAAACCTATTAATAACGCGGCTAAGTGGTGCGTTTCTCTTCCAGCCATTGGCAACCCGCGTCGCGTGGTACCGAAAGTTAACGAGGAAATAACTATTTTGCTTGCACTTCTTTCTCCATCAGCGATGAGCACGTATGTACATTGGCAGCACAATGGGCGTCATCTGATACTTAACTTCCAACTCCTGAAATCAATCTTCACGAGTATCGAGTAACATTTTATGACCTGGATAGACCGTTGAGGAGATTATTCACTGCACTGCGGCCAATTTTTACGGCACGACGTATTCGAAATCAGTTTTTAATCTAAAGATAAATATTGAAGGCACAAATAAGATATTTTTCTATTTTCATTTGAAGTTCAGGGCCACAGTATTAATTGTTCACTGTATGCTTATTAGAAAGTAGCAACTTCGTTCTGTAAATAACATTAGTACAAGTGGTGCGTCACGTGCATTTAACACACGCACATGGTGTGTACTAGCAATACATAAAATTTTAGACCAATCGGTGATCCGAACAACGAGCACTCTCTTTATTAGGAAAATGTCCCTAACCTTTACACCCGCCCAGTGCACTGCTGTGGCAATTAAAACATTTGTCCATGTGAATGATAATCATGGCCACAGGCAGAGCGGTAAAAGCAAATTCCTGTTTCGCGTTTCCCGTGTGTTTTAGATCTAATTCCATAAAATACTATCAACGCCCGCGCGCTCCCTCGTTCCTTCCACTAGGATCGAAGCTTCACAGTCGTCAAATTTAATTCTGCGAATCCGGTAGCCCTGCGGGTGCACGTTGTTGTCTGTGACCGCCGAGAATACATTAATGAGATTGCGTAATGCAATAAGCGGCAATAGCCGGCGGTGAAGGAAAAGAGGGGCCAGGAAGGAGTAAAGAGGTCGAGCCATTATTCGTTTACGCTGTAATCCCTCAGGGGACGTGACGACGTTTGCAAAGGGAGAAACAGTTCCCAAACATCCGTCACGCTGTCGGCGTGTATTGCCGTGACACGCAACGACTGGCTTGTTTGCTACTTTATTAAAGAGTACGGACGTCATCGCGGCTTCCCCCCATGAAACTCGAGCATGTTCTTTTCGATCATTGTGGACGTTCTATATATGGAATTCTTGGTTTTTCAGACTTTCTCGAACCAGGTCGCTACTGCAGTAGATGGGGAACGAAAAATGTTACTACAGGAGATAGTTTGTTAACCGTGGGATGGCAGGCGGTTCGACTGACCACTCTTCTGAGCTGTCTGCGTTGAGTTGTTCAGTGATGAACGAGATTTGCCGATGACTCCAACGCCTTATCAAAGGGTACAAGGTTTTCATCATGGCGGGTGCGTGAGGCACCCTGTACCCCATAACCAAAAAATGGATATATTAGGTCCCCGAAAATAGGGGATGAAGGAATAGTTCGAAAAGCAGTAACTCGAGTAGGGGAAGTTCCCTATATCGGACCACTTAGTCAGGGCTGCACAAGGAGCTGTTTTCTGCGCCAGCGGCGAGCAACCCGCCTGTCTCGTTGCTAAAGTTAGAATCGGTGAGGAGAACTGTAATAGTGTACGTGCATTTGGTATGACTTGAACCGAGCCATAGATACTTACGCTACGAGCCTACGAGCACGCACATACACTACTGCAGTTCTTACAGATTCTAACCTTAGAAACGGGGCAGGCGGGTTGCTAGCCGCTAGGCGCCAAAAACAGCTCCTTGTGCAGCCCTGACTTAAGGGGCCATTCTACTTTAATCGGCTGAAAAATTAAGGTATTTGTAAAGCTTTTTTTCTGAGTAAATACAACATATAATGAAATGAATCTTTTTGGTATTTATTAAGCTACTCTTATATTATACAAAAAAATTAATAAGAATTTTTACAATTTGTTTTAAATGTTTGTTTAAAACGTTAATATGGCACCTAAAAAAGAGGTATGTACACGGCGTAGGTGATTTCCCGGCTCAGGCTTATCCGAAACAAAAAATTCCAAAAGATTCTTAATCTGTATGAGTGTCGCTATAACCCTTAGCTCAATTAACAATTTTTGTCGAGAAATAACCTAGATTTTTCTCATGGAACACCCGGGAATACATCCTTTTGGGTGTTTTGTCAAACTTTTTTCAAACCGGCGCCATTTTCTTACTTTTCACCAAAAATTGTTAATTGAGCTGGGGGCTATAGCGACACGCATACAACTTAAGAATCTTTTGGAATTTTTTGTTTCGGATAAGCCTGAGCCTGGAAATCACCTACACCGTGAAAATATCTCCTTTTTTAGGTGCCATATTCACACTGTAAAAACAATTAAAACAAATTGCAAAATTCTTTTTAATTTTTTTGTATAATACAAGAGTAGCTTAATAAATACCAGAAACATTTATTTTTATTATATATTGCATTTACTGAGAAAATATCTTTAAAAATAGCTTCAATTTTCGGCGGTTTAAAGTAGAATGACCCCTTAAGGAAGAACCCCCATAAATCGGAAACGTGTTCTCAGTTTTGAGCAGAAAATTTTGAGAACAATATCAGCATTGTAAGTGATACATAAATCTAATAGAACAGACTGAAACGCTATGTGGCTGGTTACAAAAAATATTTTTAAACTAGTGTCAATGATGCAATCTAGGAAACTGGTTTCCTATTTTGGACCACAGATATCCTAAATTGGACCATGCCCATTTTTCATTATTATAGGTAAGAACTTTTATTTAAAAACATACTTAGACCCTATAAAAAGAAATAAAAAATAAATTTAAGAAGCATTTTACAGTATACTGAGAAAAAATAAATTTAAGAAGCATTTTACAGTATACTGAGAAAAAATAAATATGCATTTGACAAATGCGATGAAAATATGTATTTAATAGTGTATCCTATTTTTAAATTTCTATTTGTTATACCTAATAAAGTGTGTTAAGTGAACCGGAGGGTTTTGATTTCGCTTCATAACATCACGGAAGAAACTGTGGCTGGGTCCATTCGTACCCGTAGTAATTGTCTTACTATTTTATATAAGTTTCTTCCACCCTTCGATTTCGGAGGTTTTCTCTATTATTACTGAATATTTCACCCGACGGCGTTTCATTTGGGCCTACAGAAAAACAGGCACCCATAAGGGTTAATACTATTCCGAGGACGAATCTCACATAGAACTGAGGAACAGTTTCGGTGATATAATGTATACAATTCAGATTTGGAACTATGCTAGGAACTGACTCAGACACGGCTTTATAAAGGATTTTAGAAGGGAATTTAGGAGAAAGGGTGGAATGTCAGGGTAGAGCTTGGAGCATATTCTCACGGAAGTGAGAGGGGATTGTCAAGGTGCATGACTACGGTGATGCAGTGTCTGGATTAAGTAGACACTTTTTACGCTAAGGAATTTAGATAATGTAAGAACTGACGGGATGTGACGTTTACCGACATGTTGACTGGGTAGATGGCGTGGGTTAGAAGACTATAGGAGAGGTCTAGGTGCATGTGTTTAGTAGAGACCTTTTAGTCCCGCGAGGACAAATACATTACACTACTATTGCAGTCTTCTGAATGTAAACTGTGTCCTTTTAGAAGAATTTTCTAACGTGTTGCCAGTATTGCAGCTAGCTTTTTGCACTTGTTATCTGTCTTCGAAGACTAGAATTCTATTAGCCTTCCGTCAGTTACTAAGGAACCTTTCTGATATGAGCTGTCTAGCAACTGCGCCCAAACCAAGTTACTTATGACAGCACTCACTTTCTATTCCATTATTCATATCTATGCCCATTTTGACTCACTCATACTGTCTCTGCAGCCTATTATCATTTCCCAACGAAAGATCTAAACTATATAAAAACCAGAAAATGCACATTGAGGTAGTATTTCAAGTTCAGTCTAAATTCATACATTCGTTTCTGGAGAGTACTGCACTGCAGCAAGAATAAGTTAAAATTTGATAATTCTCATTATCAACCTAATGGCTCTTATGAAGATGCTTACTATATGGAGAAATTATTACCAAAATATGCCATTGCAAATATACTTATGTTTCCAGCAGCTACAGTGCTAAACGGAAGTATTGACGCAACACGCGATTCAGTATACAAATATTCTCTAGTTATTGGAAAAACAGCTGTTGTGCGTGTTTTCGGTATGAATGTTTATTTCAATATCTCAATTGCCTACATGGAAACACGGAACTGCAAATAAGACACATAACACAGAGCCAGTAAAAATGTGTTTTGGAATCATTTTACGCCTGGTTAAAAATATGCACGAAAAACTTATTTTAAAACTTTGTTTCAAGAAATGTTATGTTGAAACATAAATCAAAATTCCTAGGAAATATTATGTGTAAATAAACTCTTTTATAAGTGTGTCAATAGTTTTATCTAGACAGTAAAATAGTTATAGACCAAATTTTTGCTATAATAGTTTTGTGTACACACTTCTGTTTGTTTATATGGATAAGTGAGATAAAATAATATATAGCAATTTTTCCAATATTTGTAATCGCGCGCTGTACCAATATTTTCTTTCAATACTGCATCTAACAAGGGAACATATCGAACTCGCACACACCAATTTTGATAAGACTCTGCAGATTTGCAGATTAGTAAAATATATTTGACATGTATTTTTTGTTATTTGAAAAGTCCCTAAAGTTGGGGATTGAAAACATATTTTCTGAAATTTTCTAAAAACTGAGCAGGGAGCTAGGTTCGTCTTAAAAAACTCGCATTTAAAAAAAAATTGTCCCACGCTTAATAGTTCTAGAGATATTCCAGGAAATATATTTCCGTCTCTCAACTTCAGGGGTTCTTTTCACCCCTTCAACATGGACGATTGACGATAACAAAATATACGCGTCAAATATGTTTTACTATTCTGCAAATCTGCAGAGTCTCATCAAAATTGACGTGTGCGGGTTCGATATGTTCCCTTGTAAGCTACGTTCGCTCGTGTGATCGTTCATCCATCACATACTCATTATTCACGAAGAATCAAGTCCGCTTCTGTTGTACACTATTCTCCCAACCAACGTATAAGGTGTATCAAAGTAGCGGTGAACCTCTCGACTAAATTTTACCTAACTACCCAAAATCTCGCCTTTTAACGGGATCCATTATAATCGAAATAGGCGAAGGAGCAACACAGCCTCGCTATAAAAGGAATTGCTGCCCAAACTCACGGGCCAGAGAGGTCCTCTAGAGCAGCGGATGCCGCGGTGCCATTTATAAGAGTTCAAAAGAACACAGCTGTGCAGCCCGTAATTCACGGAGAAGGGTACGTTCAGCTGCGAGGGCGAGCATTCCTCGTGCAACGATGTTTGTGCCCGTGGAATGAATCGCCACGGAGATCCAACAAAATTATACGACGCGCCCTGGGAACGCTTTGTACACGTATCCGATAAGGGAGTACGTATTCCGTCTTTTCCGAGGTCTTAAGATAAATTCACGAAGCAAGGGAATGGCAAACGAGCCTTAATAGTCTCCACTGCAGATCTTTGTTACGTGTTTTAGATAGATATCTCCGTTGAACACGGCGAGCTGCGAGACGTTCTTCGAGCCCATCGCCCGCCGCCTCGAGAGATACATCGTCCAGGTTGCAACCCGGACAGGCCATTAGACCGATGCTTACGCCTAGCAGTGTTTGCATTATTAGCGACTAACAATAAGCACCGAGCGCAATCAGCGGGACAGATGAGCCAGGAATGCCATTGTTTCGTGGCACGATGTAATGTAGGTACTTGTTCTTATTCGGAGCCTTATTTATGGTATGTTCCGTGTGCATTAACCCCTTTCCGTACTTTGAAGAGTCCAACTCGTAATAAGAATTTCGGACCAAACATGAACGTCACAAGCCAGAGTCGTGGAATCAAGTTTGGGCCAAAGGTGAACGTCACGAGTCAGACTCGTGGAATTAAGTTCCGGTCAAACATTAATGTCACAAGTCAGACTCGTGGAATTAAATTCCGGCCAAACTTAATGTCACTACTGAGACTCGTGGTGTTAAGTTCGGACCAAACATTAATGTCACAAGTGATACTCACGGTGTTAAGTTTGGGCTGTATATTAGGCAGTAGGTATTTTTGTGGTGAAGATAACAAGTAAAACCTAAACAGTCACTCATTTTGCGAACGTTCTCACACATTACTTTTTGCCCAGCTAATTGTTACGGCAAAGGGTTAAGAATTTGTAAAAGTAAATGAGTTCCCAGAAATGTTGCACGTGGCAAATCTGGATGTACTTGTTATTAATATTCCCATGATTCTCCTAGGTTGATCAGCAGATAAGCTTAGTCGAGGTCAAGTCAACCCTTTTTGGGGGTAATGCCAGTGAAAATGACACATCCTTGTTGACACAAGTGAGGATCCTGTCCATACTTGGTAGTGGGCTTCTTAACAACGTTTTCTGTATCGATACACACTACATCATTCTAGCCATTGCGTCATACTTTCTAAATCTTGCTTTACCCAGCTACCTCTTCTACTTCCAAAACCCTTAACGGTGGGTAACTTGACTAAACCTCTCATGTAGAGATCATATTCTTCCCCATAATTTCATTCATGCACACCTCAGATCAGCATTTATATTATAATCAAAAAGTAATATTAATAAATAATACTTGCAGATTGATATTTAGAATGGGTCAAAATGCACCCTTCATCCGGCAGGCGAGGTTTAAAACCCATTACACTTGCTCAGTCCCAATTCCTACTACATTTCTTATTTTAAGCCTCTGATCCGACTCAACATAATTCCAGAAGAATCCATCAATCTGACACTTTTATAGTTACAATTATTTTATTGAAAAGATTGTTAAACGAACCGGTGGTTCCCTCTTTCCCATGTCCACCACGGTGGAAATAAATGTTTCGCGTTTTGACTTATTATTTCTCAGTATATCCATGCCTTATTCGCTTGTTTTCAACAAAGTCTCTGTGTACATCAAAGTATGTATTGTGCACAGCTATCATTAGTCGAGGCTTTGGAGCGTATACCTAGAATATGTACTGCATTCTACTGTGACGTTTCGCCAGCGTCGCAATTAGCTTCTCTCGAATTTGAAAAACTTCTGTTAATTAACAGTGTTTTCATTTATTCTCCTGTGCATGCTTTACCTAACGCAAAATCGAATTATTTAAGGGTTTCAGGCAGTCGTTCCTGTCTAAAATGAAGAATTTCAGTTTCAATTAATTACAAAGAAACAAATTGAAACTGATACTTGTTCTTTGGCATGAAGTTTACTAACATCATAAACTTGAAAAAACATGTTTGTTTAGTCAAAAATATGCACTATATATGACGCTACAGATAGATCATTGAAGACGCATTTTAAAAAAGTTTCTTTTGTTTTGCAGTGATAAATCAAAAACGGAGGTCCCAGTCGATTCAAATCAAATTCGAGTATGTTCACAAAATGTGTAATTTCGGACCGGACCTAAATTAAAGTTAATGAAAACTCGTATTCTTTATGAAAAGAAACTAAGATTTAGCTTCTTAAATGGTCAACTGTTTAAGATGTGGAAGGATGTTCCAGATGTAACTCATACGTTACCCCTGTTGTCTAGATATTGTTTAACACTCTTGAGAGATCCTCTGTAGTCTTTACAAAATTAATTTTTTAATAGATATTATGATTCCAACTGATTCAATTTAGTTTTCAAAAAATATCGCATACTATCTACCAATTTTGTAGCAGATTCTTGCAGCAATTTTTTTACCTGCCTACTTAGGTTGTATAGTTGCTTGATGAAATACATGTATCTGATTTCATCATTCAGTAAAGCTCCACAGTATAGGAGAGGACAAAGGATTCACATTAACCAAGTGTTCATCTACGTCACATAATCATGAAAGTCGATCGCCTCAGAACAATGTTACCTCTAAATCTACCCACTTTCCTTTTTACTCTCTACCAGCAGAACATAGCAGGTACACACGTATCCGATGGATCTTATCTTCATCTCCTTTCCCTGCAACTTCCTTAAACAAACCGACTGCTCTGGCTGCAGACTCTGTATCGCAACTTCCTGGAACTCGCTCTCCCTCCCTCTAACTCCTCGTTTCGCCCCTGCTTTTCAGCAAAATACCACTCGACTGGAGCATCGAACACAGAGCTTTTCGTCCTCATAGTTCCGTTGTAACGAAATACATTATCTATGCTTGCCATCGTTACAATCTGCACGTTGGGCTCCCATTCCGCTCGCCTTACCTTTACAATCCTTTAGATCTCCTGCACAAACGCTTCCCTCCCTCTGCCATTCCCCTTCTCTTATTATGTATATCGCCGCGGCTCTCCGTGCTGTTATTTGACCCTCCCTCCTCCTCTTTCTCATTATCCCTTTCGTCTTCGTAAATTTTCCTCGCCGTGCCCGTTGACTTCACCCCATTAACGACGCCCTTTTGATTTTATACTGCGACGCTGTTTCTGCATCTACCTCGCGATGAAAGGCGCACTTTCCGCTGCGCTTATGAAACTTCGAACGTTGTATCGAGCAGTCACCAATCGCAACAAACTATCACGGGTAGACTGCATGCCGCGCGCTGCAACTACGATATTGAACAAAAACCCGGAATGTTTTGAGGAGGGGGCGTTAAATTACTGATGGGAGCGACGGGCTCGAAAGAGGGTCTACGAAGCGACCGTACGTTGTGAATTCTCTGCGCTACAAATTTATGCAAATAGTTCGACAGGCGATCATCCAGTAAATGCCATTTTCACCCCATCTCGGCTCACAAAGGCTGGACATATTTCGCTTACACCAGGCCCCTGTTTGCGTGTATAGGTTTGGCTGGGCATGTTGCGAAAATTCTGATATGATTTTAATCCACGGCAAACGTGAATCTATTTCACGCCTGCGATAACATTTGCTCGAAACACCTGCACAAATACAGCGGCCGTCAAAGAGGTAACCGTGATCTGTAATTCTCGTGCGTCGGCCACGCGACGAATAATAAAATTGACATCATATCATTAATCACTGCACGCCTATAATATCAATGGCTAGGTAGGATGGTAGCTGACAAACTCTGAAGGCTATAACTTCTCACTGATAATTCAAGACGAGTATTGGATAACCAGCATTCTGCTAGAATTCTATAATAAGGCTAGAGTGGCCCTTATTTTCAACCTGCGATTTCTTTTGCTCCCACCTCCAAATATGGTTCTATTTCGTAAAAAATAGTCCCTGAAAAAGTTTATTGCAGTCAGACGACAGAAAAGGGTGCCGACCAGGCCTTAAAGTTTAGAATTCATCAATGGTTTGAATTTGAAGAATTTCTCAAAAATGGTAAGTCCTATCGAAATTTTGTTCAAATAATATTAAAAGAGCATTCAATTTTCTACAATTACTGTATATATAAGTTTTTCGTGCTTACCTACCATTTCCATAAATTCATATCTCTCCTGAGAGAGAATACTCACAATCAGAATACTCAATCTTTTACTCCAGTTGTGCTTGTTAGATTTAAAGTAAATTTACTTTGTTTATACAAGTGTTATTGAAATACATTACATTGCGAAAGTATAATCGCAATATAAAAAGACCAACATTCTGTCTCTCTACCCATTTGTATTACTCCTTGTTATAACTATGTTGTAATATATTCTTTCTCTAAAGTAATCACTGGATTCTTGAATGTTCTGCGAGAGCGCAACGCGTGAGAGTTCCTTTCGTAATTATTTCTAGACTTCATTCTCATTATTACTACCGCAACCGAATCTTGCAGAAGTTTGTAAAGCTTCAATGAGTGAAGCCAAAGGTGTAAACATTTCACAAACTGTTTTCTGATTGATGAAAGTTTTGGAGTGGAAACGAGGAAGTTCTTAGCAGGGGGAGTCTACTGTTTGGCAAATACTACAGGGGGGAAATCAGGAATACCTGGTGAACACCTTGGTCTAGAATCATGGGGGTTTTAGAATTTAATTACATGCACGTGTGATGGTCTGGCTAAAGTTACAAACACAAATTAGGTAAAGGTACTTTACATCAGTTAATGTGGAGTTGATGAAACACTTAGACCATTGCTTTATAGTCATTCAGCTACCCACTCTTTTACTACATTCAGTGGTAATTTTTGCGACATTTGGCATGTCGTTAGAGAAATCTATGGTACGGTAATCATCCTGCCATTTACAACAGTAACAAGGCCACTATTCCCTCTTTAAATTCCAAGAGCGTTGCTCCTTGAAATCCCATTGCTTGCAATTCAACGATGCCTGGCGCGTATAAAGCACGTCCGAGGAAACAACCAATACGTCAGGATACCGAAACTACTTAGATAATTCAAAGTTCGACGTTTTGCCATATATTCAGATTTTTGCCCTACTTTTGTTAAATTTGTATCCTGCGGTTCCAGCGTAACGTGTCTGGAATCGACGTGGCAAGTAAATGGTCGTTGGCGAGGACGTCGTGTCGAATTCCAAAAACTTTGCTTATATATGTATGTATGCATGTATATATGCATCGACGTCGCAATGGCCGAAGATTGCGTTAGGAGCCTTTTGTATGCAACACACGCGTACGTTGTACGAGCCAGTGCCGCAATCTTAGACTTTTCTTCTTTCGCCCTGTAGCGACTGACCGACACCTGCGGCTTTAAATCCACATATACTCTCGGATTACTTGGATTATTTCTCTTTTCTATTCATTTATGGAAAACGAGCCGAACAGCGTTTCTCCTTTACTTTTGGCTCGTTTGAAAAATCCGTTCCCTTTTCCCAAGTTTACTTTGGTCGTTGTTTCTTCTTATCTTCAGTTTCAGGTTCATACTATTTTTGTACTTACTTTATATTTATACTATACTAGTTTTTTTTAGCTTTGCCTCTTTGCCTGGTTTGCCTCTTTCCCTTCTTCTAGCTTTTCCATCTCTGACATTACCCCTTTTTATTTCTCCCCCGCTTTGGTTTTGTTCCTTCTTTTGCTTTTATGTTTTGCTCCATTTCTTCCTGTCCTATTTTTTTCCTCGCTTTTTTAATGGTGTTAAGAATGAAACAAATGGCTTTTATTTGGATTCATAGTGTACGAATTTAATTGTGCTGGCAGTGACATAATAAGCATTAATTGCAACAGGTGTAAAGTGATTCTTACTGAATTGTAAGACTCCATTTAATGTACATCAATAAATTGAGCAGCAGAGAAATAAAGAAGCGGAAACGTGCTTTTCCTTTGAAATGCTTTTAATTGCACACAACCAGGTACTTGCTGCAAGTTGTAATCTATAAAAAAGAAAATTTCTTGATACTAAATCGGTTTCTAAAGAAAGAAGTATATAATAATTTACGAGTAAAATTTGAAGTTGAACTTGGCTTCATATATCATCAAGGGGTACATAAAAAAAGATCGATTTCTGACTTTGTCTTAAAGTCTACAGGACCTGTCCCCAAAATATTAAATTGAAACATGTATACATATAATTCACACAGTTATGATATTTTAACCGATCGCTGAGTGCACGAGAGCACAATACTCCTTCGTTTTGCAGATAAACGTAGATTTGCAGATAATAACTATAACTTTGATATTTCAAGAAATATTAATATTGGTCACTTTAATAGTGGATCGATAGCAGTTGACAGTTGCTCAGACAAAAAAATTAAAAATCTACTCTTTTACGCGTCCTGGTCTGGGATTCACTTGTAGTTAAAAGCGTTTAGTATAGTTTATTATGCACGTTTTATGGCAAAATTGTAAGCACTGTATCAACGAAACAAGAATTAAAAATCAACTGAATGTGTTACCACACCGTCCAAATAAATTTATCGAATACAATTTTGTAGTACCTAACTGTGAGTAAAAGAAAGTGGCAAAACCTTTTGCAATTTCCGTTTCACCCGTTTTTATAAATATATTTCATTCGACGTGCCGCTGTTTAATAATTCCTTTGGATAGGAACCCACTTGGAACAGATAAAAAGTGCAGCCGTCACTGGAATTTTTCTGATCGCACCTGTGACGAATTATTTCTGTCTTTTCCTTTTCCCAGGCCCCCTTGCAATCGCGATGGAGGAGAGTGACGTCAGCTTGGCTGACCAGAGAAATTAGAATATTACGAACGGGGCTGTCAGCGAGTGAGAATAATAATTAGGGACGAACAGCCTGTGCCCGTACGTGCGGGAATAATTCCATCGCGAAGAAATGTGCAACGATATAAAATTCGGTGAAATTGCATGTGAAATCGTTGGACTAGAAATGGGCATTTCCTTCTTTCGATTCAATGAATAACAGTGACAAGCGTTCACTGAAATAAATGTTATTAAATTCGAAGCCATTACTTTTGAAGCAAAACGCTGTATTGTAATTTAATAATACATCTCCATGTACATATATACATGTGGGGTGTGTAGCTTTTGAAATGAATAAACGAAATTATGTAGCGAAACGTACTAAAACGTTTTATTCCTGAATGAAATAATTTGTAAATGTTTGTATAGGAATTTTAATGCTTAAAACATTTAATTAGCACCCACGAACATTTTCATCAGTAAATGTTACTTAATTGATGAATTGTACGAACCTAGTTGCCTGAGAGAAGTTTAAGTTTCATTAAATGTTAATTTAATTTTTTAGTAACACAACATCGCATCGCTTGTTATTAATAATATCCCTTAATTTATATTGCCCATAGCTTATATACACTGTCTCCCGGTATACACGCAGTGATGAATTCTCTGAAAGTTAAGTAACATTGAACTACCTGCATTTCAAGCAATTTTTAATATACGCTCCGCTACTATGTTGGTTCGAAACAGATACAGTTTTGTACAGGGTAGTTTTAGAATAGGGTCGCAGGGCTTACAGGATAGATAGTACTCGCGAAACTGAGTAAAAAATGTTAATAAACATAGGTCGAAAAGTGAAAGCTGTCAGAGTTAGAAGCGATTCTCGAGGTTATTCATGCGAATGGTTTGCCAGCTTCTATCGATCGCATAAAAGCAAAGGATTGTCTTACCACATTTTTCCTTTGATATTTACAAATGGTGTTTATGTGTCCTCGAACACTTCATATCTACGTACCGCAGAGAACGTTTTTAAAAATTCATGGTCTGCTCTTGACATGCATATTCTACTTATCGGAGGGAACCTCGAAGCATTGTATCTTACACTTTTGGGATATTGTAACACATCAGTAATCATTAACTGAAGAGTCCTTGTAAGAAACACTGTAAGTGCCAAAATTGAGAAAAAAAGGAGAAAATTTGGCGGAAAATGTTCTACGCGTCAATAGTAATATTATAGTATAGAATTTGATTTTTGGCATTTAGAGTGTTTTCTATAAGGACTCTTCAATAATTGTAATATGAATGGAGTACAATTCTTAATATAGCAAGCTGATTCCACGCATTAAAAATACATAGAAATAGGCAAACGACCTGTATTACCAGAACAGAAAATCCCTTCTATCTTTGACCGGGTCATTTCCTTTTATCCATATTAATCAAACATTTTTTATTCACCTTAGTCAATACTATCTAGCCTACAAATCCTGGACTTTTTCTAAAAAAAAACGCCTCGTATATTGGGCAAAGTGGCTAGCGCCCTTAAAACGTCTTCAGCATATTTTTTTTTAATTAATCGTGTAAAATCCTAGAGAATGTAGTAATGTGCAGTTCTGTAACAGGTGTTCAGGAAAACATTTAACGACTTCCAATATCGCTCGGTACACCACTTGAGGGGTCATTCTACTTTGATCGGGCGAAAAATGAAGGTATTTTTAAAGATTTTTTTCTCAATGAATACAAAATATAATAAAATAAATCCTTTTCGAATTTATTAAACTACTCTTATATTATACAAAAAATAATTAAAAAGATTTTTTAATTTGTTTCAAATGTTTTTTATAGCGTCAATGTGACACCTATAAAAAAGAGGTATGTTCGTGGCGCAGGTAATTTCCCGGCCCAGGCTTATTTGAAACAAAAAAATCGAAAAGACTCTTAATCTGTATGAGTGTCGCTATCGCCCAGAGTTCAATTAACAATTTTTGTTGAGAAATAACGAATTGGCGCCGGTTTGAAAGAAAAGTTCCACAAAAGGATGCTTTCTCGAATGTTCCTCGAGACGAATCTCGGTTATTTTCCGACAAAAATTGTTAATTGTATTACAGCCGATAGCTTCTCATACAGATTAAGAATCTTTTCGAATTTTTCGGTCGATCAAAGTAGAATGACCCATTAAATGGGTTTCAACTAATGCTCTATATTTGTGCAAAGCAGGATAGAGTATTATCTCATCATTCTATTGCAAATGCTTAGAAAACTGTGCAGACACTCGCGACGAACAGTGTATACGAGCCAGAGAAATGGCTCGTTTCACAGTAGGTATCCTTGGTCGGGTACAAGTTGGATAATGGATTAAACCTGCGGAAGTACAGTTTCCAGACTATCCAGAAACAAGTGTCATGCAAACATGAGATTCTGTCGCTTAACACGAACCAATGTAACAGTGATTGGTCACGCAAAGTTTCGTCAGAGAGCGAGGGTAGCGTGTCGCGCGGTTTGTGACGAATTACCGCGCATCAAAATGGAATTAGCGGGTGCTTCTGGTGACTGCGCGCAACGCGAATTCCACTGACTAAATAATCCAACGCGGTTGTGCAGGCGTAACGCGGGAAGAGAGAAAAAAAGGACGCGGGGCCATTCGGAGCGGTCGAATTTCACGGCCCAGGAGCGATAATTAAGCCCAAATTACGCGCGGCAACGTAAAACTTTCGCGACAACGGGTTTGTAATGTCAGTGGTATAATTTCCTGGCACCGCAGGAGCAGAGCCTGGGAACAAAGGACCAAAGCTGCTCTTTATGGAAAGACAGAGAGAAAAGCCCAGAGTCAATATAAAACACAGAAAGTTTAAAGTTGTAACCCTCTCATTGCCACTTTTCACTCGCCTACCGCTCGCTTACAAATTTCTGTGCGTGAGAAGATTAAAGAGACCAGAAGATGGAGAAACATTTGGAATTGCATGCACTACGACTCACAGGACTTTTAATTGTTGTTACGAAGTTATTTTGCAAGCAGAATATTAACAATTCTAATTTTCTAATTTTAGAGTATAGTTCTCGAAAAAATATTTGACACATGCTTGGGGGTGATACGCGAATTTGTTTAAATAATACCTTAAAAAGCAGTCATTTTTCACTCATTTCTCTTACAGATTGTTGATCCATTTTAGCGTAAATTTGTCAACGTAAACTACAGATCAAATTGTGTAATAGATACGGATACTTTGAATTTTCCAATTTCCACTTTATAATAAAAACTAGATACACAAGTGATAACATTATATCGTGGCATGTGAAATAACTTAGCGCTTGTTCGTTAAATTAAAGAGTTACATAGATGCAATATGTGTATGATCGCTAATTCCTTGGACAAAAATAAGTCGGAAATGTAGAATACAATTTTTCTGTATGAGCTTCCATTTCAAGAGAATCGATTTCAAAAATCAGCAGAACTTATCAGCAAGTTATCAATCTCAAACTACTCCTTCCAATCTCGGTAGA
The DNA here is from genome assembly GCA_944738655.2 of Andrena hattorfiana. Lineage (NCBI taxonomy): Eukaryota > Metazoa > Arthropoda > Insecta > Hymenoptera > Andrenidae > Andrena > Andrena hattorfiana. The sequence continues at coordinate 10,998,876 of OX122893.2, read as the reverse complement.
AAAGCACCGCTACATCCTGAAGTATTTTTCATTCTCCAATCCCATCCCAAATAGAAGCAGAGAATACGTGAGTATCATAAAGGATTTTGAAGGAACGCAGTGACTATCCAGGATCAACGTTCCTCCTGAATTCGAATAATCCTTTATCCACCTTTTGAACTGACTTCCAAAAGGGGCCTGGAACGCAGCACAGAAAGGGGCATTTACAGATAAGGAATCCAAGAAGAAAAAGAAATACGAGTGACTTCTGTTTCGAAGCAAGAGACCGTTGGACTCGTTGCGTTGCAGCGATTCGAACCTGAATTCGCATACATGCACGTCCTGGCGACAGGATGGTCCTTCGATTTGTTCGGGACACTCGAAGCCACGGACGGCCTCGAAAATAACGGCGAAGTATAGAGAAGAGGGGTGCTTTGTTACCTGCCACTGAAAGCGGCGGAAACACTTCGGACCCTCGAAGTGAAGATCCGATGCCTTAGGGAGGCAGGCAGCGCGATGGAAACCGGTATCGCCTCATTAAAGCTGCATGAAAAGGGTCGAGGAGTGTGGCTTTGTTGCGCGACCATTCTGGACACCAGACTCACCATTACACCTACGTCAGACGTGAAACCGGGACGGCCAGAGGACGCTGGTTAAGATGTGGCTCCGTGAAAGATATACTGTTGATATTTTGCTCGCAAGTGAGCTACGAGTATAATTAGAGACATCATTTCTGAAACCTTCGATACTATAAATACAGTTGGTCATTTAATTTCAAGAAAATGTTGGCTCACAAAATTCTTTTGCTGATTTACTCGCAACTCGCTTGGTGCCTACATCCGGTTTAGTGTGAATATTTGAAGAATTCCGTACATTTACTTATTAGCGATAGTTTGTTTACATTTATAATCGATTCAGTTTGATTTCGTTAGCAAAGCTGTATGATCCAGAATAAGAATGGTCATTGAAAATCCCTTGAGAAGAGCTCCAATCGTCGGTGTTCAACAATACATGATTCCATTTAAAAAAAATTAAGTTGACCTTCGAATTTCCTAAGCACCTCTACCTGAGAAAAAGCTCTCTCCACCATGTGGAGGCCCTGGGAATCAAGCAACTTTTGTCTCAAAGATTTCTTTCTACCGCAAAAACTGTAGAAGTTATTCAGATGGCTTAGATGACTCACCCTGTATAGAACCTGTCGTGGAACCTCGTCACAACGATCTGAGACTCGTAAAACTGGCGAAACTTCGCGACTTCCGTGACTATCGAGATCCTATCCTGTAGATCCCTTCCGATCCCTTCGAGCTCCCAGAACGGGGAATCTCTCAAACTCCTGGGATTACCTAGAGGACTTTCACAGATGGTCCAGACCCTATGGAACGTCGAAACTCAGCAGACCATTGTAATAGCTCGGAGTCCAGTGATTCTACGAACCATGGGAGTGAACAGAGGCCAGTGGGTCATTTATCTTGAGTAACATGAGTTGTTTACATCCCATTCAACGACTCGACGCTTGCCTGCCTGCATCGGAATTCGCATGTTCCGAGTTGTGACATCGTGCCTCACGAATTCGCTATATAGGTACCTACCTCTAGCATTACGAGTCCTTAAGTATTGGTATTTCGAATATTCCTCTTTCCTCCAGTTGCCCATAAAGTATAATTACTATAGGAGCCGGAAAAAAAGCCACGACACCGGGAGGACTTGAACCCGAGCCGTCCGCGTACTGATCAGTAGCGTTTGCCGCCACGGCTACGGCGACTCTCCGCGGTCTCTGTCCTCCGAACTCTTCATAAATGGACGCCACCTATGTGCTAAAGTCACACACTAGGCCGTTGCCTAAATGCCTACTACATTACATGGCAATTTTCTAACATTCTTTAACTCCACAAGAACAAAATACAACTATGAACGAGAGTTCTTTGCTACGTAGGGAGCCCCTCGAGTTTCGTTCCCGCATTCATCTGAAGCGATTGCAGCAATCGTCACAGATCCGTCGGTTTCTCGAAAGGGGAAAAGAGAAGCCGATAATTAAGAAGAACAGGAATTATCTTTCAGCAGAAGATTCACTTTAAATCCGTCTCGCAAATCGGATTAGAGCGGGAGCCGCGCGGTCCGAGAAAATGTGCGGCGTCCGGCTCCGCGAAATGACAAATCGAATAAATTTGCAAAGCGATGCACGAAGTAAACAACGGGGCAACCAAACACTTTCGGTACATTAACGCTAGTCCCGATAAATTTATGGAGAAATTACAGGCACCTCCTGAACCAATTTTCCGCTGTTGGAAGAGGCGAACTCGGAGAATGCTGAGCGGTATGCAGAGTGCGGTATCGCAACACCGCGGGGATTTGCGTCCATCACTAGGGAAGTTATACTTGATGGACCATTGGCTGCGACCACTTCTGAGAGCAATAACGAATCTTTTCTTTTGTTCCTTGGTCACTGTTCCAGATAGAATCAATGAGCCAAAATAGGAATCGTTATCTTATATTTTATTTTTTTACAATGCCTTTATAGTAGCTTGGCTGCTATACAGATTAAATATAAGCCGAGGGCCGTGGTCTAACAGTAAGTCCCTCGCGTCAGATGATCACTGGCAGAGTTTATGACATAATCACGAAGTATTATTAGTTTTGCATTAAGAGCCTTTAGTTTTTCATCAGCATATGTTCATCAGAAGTAATAAAAATAAGAGAACTTAGATTTTATTACAGATCGTCACATTTAAAAGTTAGAAATTAACTGCAATTGTGGAAGATCCATGTGGCAGGCGAAAACTTCAGAGGTTCAAGGAAATTCCCCAGTATTGCCAAAGGTTTGCATACCAATCATATGAAAAGCATGGCTGAAATACTGAATGGCAAACTAGTTTAATTAGGTGCTCAATCAATACTTACAATTAGCTAGGAAGCTCTGCTTATAGTTAGTTAGAAACAAGTCGTCGGATTGTCAGTACCAAGAGCACTTGGGCAGTTTCAGAAGCACTCAGAAGCACTCAGGCTTCCAGCTAATCAGCAATCAGTCAGCTTCAAGTACCAATTAGGAGTCATAAGAGCACTTACACCTTCAGATCAATTTATTTAATGTGCGTACATACCATTGTTTGGTATTCGATAATTGTAGCGAAGATCGTTAAACTATATCTGGTCCCAAATCATTCCTCAGTTAGTCCCTCGAGAGGTGGCATCCCTTTATGCGATAGCCAAAACCACCATCAATTGAGATTGCATCGTAGCTCTGACACTTCTTTCAACTGAAACCTAACATCTCAGCATATTACGAGTCACTGGTTCCTTTAGTGTTATTCACTCTTGCAAGAAATATACTGCTTTCGTTTCTCAGACGATTCGTTGCACAAAGACGAACAACCACCGCGGGTATGCAAAGCAATAGGAGCCTTGATGAATCTGCGGATACGGATTTCCTTCTTAAAAATTCACAGTGAAGCAGTGATATCTTCTGGCCACGCAACTTCACCTCCCTACTTTCTTTACGTTGAAATAAAGAAAGGACTTCCGGTATACCGGTCCGTTTTTACCTCTTAAAGAATAACCCACGGAAAGTTTGAATTATGGACCATAAAAAGTTTGCAAGCCCGGACGATTAACTCGCGGATAATATAGTGGTCGAGCAACCGTGTAGTCTTCCCTCTATATGCGCGTAGTACACACCTGCTTGAATGTACGTAACGAGGCTTGTATAAGTCGGGGCATGGGCTCGCAAAGTGCACAGCTCCTAGGCTATGCAACCTACACGGCAGCTCACCTAAATTTCGGGAAGAGGTGTCCTCTTGGGTTTCTGCAGGAGAGGAAGCCCTGGGTCAAGCGAATCCCGTAACAGTTGAGCATCAAGTCCTTCACAGTGTGAAGATCACGTGCACGTAGGTATTAGATTGTCATATAAGTTTAATCCTTTAACTTCGTATTAGACACAAAGTAGAAACCTTATACCTTCCAAAGTACTCCTACATTGCTAATGTACGTGTAAAGGGTAAAGGGGAATAATTGGGAATATCCATTTTTCGTGATTTTGCGATTTATAGCATATTTTATTGATGGCAACTGAGACTACAAAACTGTTGAATCGCAAAGAGTTAGAAAGTTCAAGGGTAAAACAAGAAATTATTTAAGAAGAAAATTATGTAAGAAAATTCTTTTCTGGTGGACTAAGGTACTAAAACTTAATTTTCTCGATAAAGTTGTTTTGTGAGATTCCCTGTTTTTTTCCCTTACCCTTCCTACATATATGTATGTTGTAACTCTGCAAATGTACCTACATACCAGAGATGGGCAAAATCTTTTTCTAAATAAAAATTTCAAATAACAAATAAAAGATAAAAAGTTTATTCCTTAAAAGATAACTTGAATTATTTGAGCCTCTAATAATGAATACAATTTTTTATCTTTTATTCGTATAAGTAATAAAAATTTTTATCGTTTATTCGTATAACGAATAAAAATTTTTATCGTTTATTCGTATAACGAATAAAATTTTTTATCTTTTATTAGTTATTTGAAATTTTTATTTAGACAAAGATTTCGCCCTTCTCTGCTACATACCAGTACACCACGTGTAGAGCATGCAACTGTGTCATGTGAAACAGGTCGTGTACTAAATGCTCCGACCAAAATGCGGGTCACGAGACATTAGTCGAACGTAGAATGGGTTAAATAACCTTTCAGTTAACATGTACGGTACAGAGAATGCCAAGCACAGTCAACTCGAGGGTTAAGGGATATTGCAATTAAACGTCTGCCGGGACACATAAATACCAGATGAATAAGAGGAATTTATCTGGAATTGTAATTACACGTTACAGGTATAGTTAGCCATTAACGTGATTAGTTTTACGAACGCGATCGTGCGAATTTTACGGAGTAAAGGTCTCAAGCAATACGGGAAACGCATTCAGTATCCACAGACTCTATATCCGTTTATTCATTTCGCAGCTCGTAGATTGCAATTTTCAGGCTATGTTGTGTTTCAATTTCGCACGCCCGTTTTTACGTTCGCGCGTTACGTTCCATCAATGTTTTGATGCATTTCAAACCCCGATATTACACTTCCTGTTTGCGTCGCGATTGACAGTTTCGGAGGGTGCATTGAAATAAAAAAGTATTTATTTATACGGACGTAACAAAGGGCAAGTAAACGTCAAACAAACAAAATGAATTACGCAGAGGTAGATAGCAACGGAATTTCCTATTCAGCGACAATTCATTGGCCATGGTTCACGTGGTGAATTGCGATGATCACTTCTCTAATAGTTTTCCTGTGCTACGGCACACGATTATGTATTTATCGTACAATGAATTTTATGAAGTTACATAATTGGTAATGAGTTTTTAATGGAAACAGATCTTACAACTTAAGTTGTAAGTAGTTAAGTGTCAGCAGTGATTGAAATAGATGAACTCACGACTATATGTATACTGCATCCTGTAGTAGGATAGAGTAGGCTGCAAATTTTGAATGAAGGAAATTGGAAAATGTTTAAACACAGTGGCTTTAGGCAACTTCAAAAAGAATTCACTTTTTTTCTTCTAGCGATTAAAAACTCATATGTGAGTACCCATATTGAATTATTTTTGAAATTATGTCGACTCTTTTCAAGTAAAATATCTGATGATATTTCCAAATCGAAAAATCTAATAAAAAAATCCGCCCCTGATTGAGATTGAGTTCCCTCACGCTGAGTGAGATTTGTATCCCTCTTTCGCCCTATTTCTTTCAAAATGCTTGTCCCCATTTTCAAAACATATTTTTGTGTTTGATGATGCTCAGATAATTTTACGACTCTACTATTATAATTTCTTTCATCCGCTTGGATCCTTGAATCCTTTTTGGAGCGCACAATAAAAGAAGTATTCATAATTTCGGAGGAATTTAATTTTACTCTCATATTCTCACTCAAATATTCAATAATTTCCTAGTATCTCCAGAAACCTACAAAAAACATCTCAGCGAACACATTAAAACCCTACGTGCTTGACGGAATTCAACCTTTCCTACGCGAAAATTTGAAAGGATTCGAAATACCAAGGGAAGCTATGGTATTATAAAACGCGCTATAAAAACGAGCTTCTTTGCCAGGTGAATAATTTCTCCCCCAACGACGACGCCCTAATCAGCTTTCCATGTTTTCCACTCCGCAGGACGAGTAATCTCCTAAAACGTCAGTAATTTACGAAGTCTGCCTGCGCTAAAGAAGAAACATCAAGGAGCGAAGAAAAGGTGGACGTTTCGCAGGTCGTGAGTCGTTTGCGGATGCATAAAGCAGCCAGCCTGACTGCTTTGATAACACGGCGGGCAATGCATAGTTTACGAACGACATTAACGTCAGGCACAGCCACCACCCGCCACGAACAATTAAAATACAACTGCGCCGACTCATTCTTGTCAGAGAACCACCATACCTCAGAGAAGACTTCGTTGTCAGCAATCTACGCTAACTCCCAGCGATCCCTTCTATTCCACGTAATTTCTGTTACTATTTGGAAGGCTGAGAATTATAGTGGTGTAAGCAAATGTTGATTATTTGAGTTAATAACAGTTTTTAACCCTCCATGGTCACACCTTCATATATTCACTTGGTCATGTTCATTTTTTTTAATCTTTTAAGTTTTGAGTGATAATTGTACATTTGTAATACTCATACAATCATTCCCCAATAGTCTTTTTCTAGAAATGTAAATTTGGATATGTTGAAATTTGTATTTGAAACAATAGTGGCAAACAATAATTTTTTGGATAAAATTCACAAAATTTCTAAATGTCATTAGCAACGCCTAAAAATTTATAGAAATATTGGCAAAGACATATCCTGGGGTGCGATACAACCCATGTGACCACGAAGGGTTAAGTCTTAAAGGCTCCAGCTGTTTATATCCATAGTGAATTAAGTTATAATTTCATTCTTAACTGACAATAAGAATATTTCTCTTTAACACTTCACTAACAAGAACAGCGCGTTTCGAAACATAGTAGGATAAATTAATATAACGAATGTGCTGGTGCTGATTGGACGCTGCTCACGCATTGTGCTGATAAGTGAAGTAAAAATTAAAACTTAAATTTTTTTTAAATTTTTCAGTATATACACATTTATTATGGTAGTATTTTGAGCCTATAGATTTGTTCCCCCCAAATGCAATATATATGTAGAGTTTTTTATAACAGTAAACGCAAAAGATTATTTATCGAGAAACAGCATGCGAGTGACTTACACCACTATGAATCTCGGCCCTCCACAGGAGCATCCGGAAGGGGGTGCAAAAGGGACAGTTGCCCCTCTGGCTTTTAAGAAAAATCGCTTATTTTTCAAAACAGATCTTTATTAAGTTTATACTAAAAAAGGGAATATTTTTAAATTTTCGGTTTAAATTTTTAATTAAATTGGCACAATAAAATAGGTTCAAAAGGCAAGAGGGGTATATTTTTCTTTACCATCATCCCAATGTTGCCCTCTCCCTCCTCCGGGAAAAAAGTCTCCAAACGCCCTTTGCCCTCCATATAACGAAGAAAATTATACAAAAATTGCTGGCTAGAAAATCAAACCTAATCCTTTGGTCCACCGGGCGACTGCATTAACCAAACGGACTTGTTCCAATGAGAATGCATTTCTTCGAAAGTGTTCGAATTACAACATGCTTTTGGTCAATCGCGATCTTGATCGTCGCACAAAGATGTGCCTCCGAACTTTTGGAGGAGCACTACTCAAGAAATTACTTGAGATTCACATTGGTAGTACCTACCAATTGCAAAATTTAAAAAGTACTGAAAATTCTAAGGTTTTTTAATTTACAGGGAAATACAGAATCGATTCCGTTTTAGTCGTGTATATGCGTATTCGATGAACTTTCGAAGCAGCATTCTCAAAGACGAAGTCCTCTTCGAAAAACAGTCACTCCACAACTGTAACTTATTTTTGCACAAGGAGCCATTTCACTCGCAATTGAGTCATATTTTCTAAATCGATTTTACCAAACACGAAGCCTCGGGTAAAATTTTTCCATTTTACTTTTTCGATTTATTTTTGTACCTGGAATCACTCTATACTCTCTGCACAGTGGGGTGGCTCTATGTAGCTAGTAGGTACTACCTACAAACATGTGCACATTCAATTCTACGTTTGATAATAGCCGATTGCTTTTTTCTGATTGCTTGATTCTCGGTGTGTGGCATCAATACTCTATCGAAACTCCTGTTTTAAGTCTAGAATTTTAGGTATTCGTAATCTCTATGCATGTGTCGTTGGAAGAACATTCACGGAGCATTAACGAACTCTTTAATATTGATAGCACTGTATACAAGTCGTTCACATTTTCTTCTTCCCTGTGTAATGTTCAAAATGGTGTTTCCTACAGTTTCAGTCGGATACGATAAAAGATAAAAAGAGTGAGTTTCTTGGAATAAAATCGTCCTTAGAATTATGTTATTACATTAAGCTTATCTTACTTTTTATAAAAAGCTTTTAGCAGAGTAGTTTCACAACTCCATTCATTAATATCTGCAACTACCTATGTATTTCTTTGGAAATGAAAGGAAAACTGTTTACAGTTTCATTAATATTAAAAATCCTGTAATTTTGATCGATGGTAATATTGTTAGTTTTTCAATAGTATCTCAGTTCTTCTAGGAAGACATTCGCTTTATGTCTGCGTTAGAATCCTAGACAGGAAACGTCATAGACCGATTATACATTAATAACTTAATACTAGTCTAAATCGATGTGATGAGGAGTAAATTACATATGTGCTGGTGATTATGAAAGTGGTGTATTTTTTGTTTCAAGATATTTAGACCGGTATGTTTGGGCGTATTAAGGAGTTTCGATTCCACAATTGAAAACGACATTTTACGTTTAGACATTTACCATTTTGTCCTAAATCAATATTTCGAAAAACCCTTCATTCAAGGACTAGATAATTTAATATATTAAATAAATTTTTTTTGAATTCTCGATTTTAGATAATGCACTTCCGAGTAATTTTTTAAACCGAGAGTTTTTTAAACCTTTTAATGTTTCCCAAATTCTAAAAATGCTAAAACGTAATTTTTCGACCTTCCCAACTTGATAAATTCAAACATTTTTTCAAGAAAAGCAATTTTTATTTTCAGATCCTTTGCCACTAACAACTTTACCATTTTTGGTAATGCATTCTTTACCTCTATTTTTCCTAATTTTTATGATATTTTCATCATAATTAGGTAAGTATATTTCGCGTTTCCTTTCTTTTTTCTTCTCTTTGGATTACAAAGTGTGGTGACGATTAAATTGTATCTGATAGACTTGCTAGCCCTTATCAGGAAGCAACTTTAGTGAACACCGATTGTTAATATAAAGCTGGTCATCCAAGATCTGTGCCCTCTAGAGAGCAACGTAATCGACTGTTTTATTTTATCATCGAAACTTCAACAACGAGTTCATTTGCCGCAGTGTTTCTTTGCGCTAGAAACTAAGAAGTTCCTAAGACGAGTATGAAAAACTTTCAGCTTAACATCACACTCGGAACTTGAGCGTCTACAGAGTGCGCGGCGAACAAAGACAGGACAAAGCTTATTATAATACTTTTTAACGGTCCGCCGGGCCGAAAAGTTTTATCAAAAACGGCGACACGTATACATTGTACCGAGAATTTCACGTCGCGGACATAATTATCAGGTAAAAGAGTGGCCATGGAAGGTGGCGCTGGCCTCCCGTCCGCCCCGAAGAAAAATGATCGCTTAAGCTTCCGACGACGATCATAGTTAATTTATTAGCCACGACACGGCACGATTCGCTGGTCAGTGAACGCGGCCATTAACGGGAATTAAAATGCAATAGAAGAGTTGATGTGACCGCCGTCAGCGTTTCGATTAATCATGTCGGCCCGTGTGTATCGCTCGTACGTGGAATAATGTAGACCGGGTTCGGTATTAATCACGCTTAAAGCGTATGCGCATGAGTAGCTTCCTTGTATCTCGTAGCGTGCAAGGCCGATTTTGAAGCCCTTTCAAAATTTATTGTTCGCCCAGGCGAATTACAGTCTCCCGTACCGAATAACATTCCTGCTCCACGCCGGAATTTCACCTCGGATGAAAAAATTATTTTGAAACGCGCCAACAACGCGTGTACATCGATGCGATGGATTTCACTTCGATCGTACCACAATATTCGTTGACCTACTTGAGCATAAAGGAGTGATGAGTCTGCAATTTGATTCCTAGCTAATTTCCAATTAATTTGGTCGCGGTCTTCTTTCGCATCACATTGAATATTATGTAATATGCTCATCATCACTGAACGATTCCTCTGAAGCGAATGTTGCTCTAAACATTTCCATGCTTCATCTAAATGCTGGATTGTACACAATACTATCCTCTTACGCTCCGCGTTGCCTATATTTTCCACGCTCCCGCGTCAAACACAAATTAAATGTGTTCTCACCTGTTTTTTTTTAGGGGGAAAGGGGATCAGAAAATATTCATGATGACAGAAACTTTGCAGTGGTGTATAAATAATCGTCGTATGCTCTTTAGCCAAAAATCACTTTATAGACTTAACGTTTGCATAACATTTTTTTGTGGAAGTTCAAAGAAGCTCACTAAACCGTGACAATTCTTCCAAACTGTTCTTTGCTCGGAATATTAAAATCTAATATTTTGTACGTATTGAAATATTATCACTTTTAGTAATATGTATCTATATATATATCACTGTTGTGATATAGTATGATATTTTTCGGAGTACTTAACCACCATACGATGTGCGACGTCTACGAATCGAACGAATAAATTCCTTTTTACATTTCTATGGTAAAGCATGTTTAAATTGTAAATTGATACAAACTGAAACTTGCTTCAGAACTACTAGTAATTACAAAGGCAAGAGTAAACTTAACTACCCTACAGCTGATCGCATAAAATAGTCTGTCAGACTTGGGACTCTATTTCATTCGCCACGCTGCCGGTTAAAGAGTTAAGAGTTAATCCTTAAAAGAGTTAATAAGGGCAATAACAAAGGCGTCTTTATTAGAAAGTAGATCTGACAAAAATATTTTACAGGTATCTTTTTTTTATCGGCTGACATTCGTGTTGAAGGGGTGAAAACAGCTCTCAAAGTTGAGAGGGAGAAACGTGTTTGGTCGAATATCATGGAAATTACTAGAGCTAGGAGACCCGTGTAAATGGCAAAATTATTTATTTTCTAATAAGGAATGCAGCTGTGCAAACCGATTCCAAGAAATTCTGTTTGCCTAAATAATACATTAAAAAGAAACGGATTTTTTGGAATCTCATGCACAGCTGCATTCCTTATTAGAAAATACATACACTATAAATCCAAGCTCTACTATGTTGAACGACGAGAAAAAAACAATTGCTAGAACATGCGCAAGGAGAGCCTAGTTGAATAAACGAAGCGCTTATAGGATAATAACGTGCGAAGAGCAGGAGGTTTACATCACCGCGATTAATCTCAATATGTACTTGAAGTCCTTCCATTTCTCTTTCGGTTTCTTGCTGTAGTCCTCTATTACGGGCGAACAAAAACGCGGTAGAGCAAATGAAGTTCCTGGCTTTGAAGTCTCGTTAAAACTGCTCTGGCTGTGGCACGGCGCCAGGTTTATCGCTCGTGATGGATGGTTTTCATACACCCTTCCATAGTTTCCTTTTTTTTTTAATAACCGTTGGAAAAAGACGAACAAAAGGGCAGAATGCGCGCCGCTAAATTACATATATTAAAACCCAGCGCGGATATAACTTGCTGCCCCGCCACCTACACACTCGCGTTCGTTGCAACGCCTCTACTGGTCGTTTTAACAAAGAATTATGCCCGCGACGTATGGATTTTATACGTTCGCGCGATAGCTCAATTATACAACATTAATTTATTGCGTCGACCAGTTCCTGCTGTTCTGCGAATTTTTCGTTTACACCGCCAGAAGACATTGCTGTTTGCAGATTCGCTAAATTGATAAACGCATTGATGCAATTGATACGATTATTTATCTTTCCACACGACTTAAATTGAATATATACTACTCGGGATAATTATGGAGGCAGCTCATAATTTGTTGAAATTACGTTACAGGTAGCATTGAATGTAACAACAAATTCTGAGTAGATTGGTAGAGTCAACTGACGGTGAAAATCATTCTGTAGTTTCAGGTGCAGATAATTAAGCAGATGAACTTTGAGACTATTTCATAATTTGGCAAGCATAGTTCGCTATAATTTTTCTAAAACTGAGTAGATTGATTTTTTGTGATAGGTGTTTATATACTAATACACAATATTATTATAACATAATAATGGTGCTTAATGTAATTATTTACCCGAGATGAGTGGATTTTTATATAATTTGGTTCATAAAGGGAACAGCTGAAAATTTTTAAAATTCATCCTGCCACAGAGGGACGATATTTTTGCTTAGTAATTGTACCTACTAAATGCTATACTAATGTGTGGATTTTAAGCGGGTAAAATACTTTAAACATATGTAAAACTATTTTGTTAACACTGTTTTTATTACTGTTCCAAAAGTTAATACATTTAGAGTTGCCCGTATTTGATGCAAACTTTTCAATTCTACTCGATGCTTGTTGTCTTTTTTTTTCATGACGAATGAAGAGGCCACATTTTAACCCAAAATTCTCTACGGATGACCTGTTCGTCAAGGATTACGAATTAAAATAAGCACGGTGAGGTGAACAGGAATAAACCAGAGGGGAGCAAGCCCTGAAATGGTTTGGCTCTCCAGAGCAAAAAGTAGTTGGTCGATTGATTTGCTGAGCTGACACTTGAATTCCAGTTTCTCGTTTTTTCAGGCGGATTGCTTTGATCAATTTAGTTATTCGAGGCAATTGAAAAGTGATGGCGAATCAGCAAGAGGTTTATTGTCATCGAGTGCTGTAGATACCAGAGCTAAAGGTATTTCAATGACTTTCCAGCGAAATGAACGACGGAGGGACACAGCGTACAGACACCAGCATGGACTAGCGATTAAGGGAGACTGTTGCGTTGCACAATGTGCGGGGGTGCATGGAGCCAACGAAAAGAAAGGAAAACGGCATTAAATCGACAAGCAGAGGGGAAGGGGATAAATTGAGGCGTGGGGAGGGCCGCCGGAGCCGGGTACTGCTTTAAGAGCTTTTAAGCTCGGCGTTAAGCCGGAATTTATTTCTGACCTGTTTACAACAGGAAAACAATTGACCCAGTGAACGTATCTGGCCTGCCTGTACAAGGGTGTCTACTTCAAGCAACCCGAAAGCGACTCGCTTTGTCTGACTAACGGACTGGCGTAGGACACCACTCACGAAAGAAACAGTTTATTCGCGTTAAATGTACCCTTAGGGTGTCACTTTTATCTCATGTCCCAGCGAAACGTCGTTTAGCGACGAAATTATGCCCGCGCGTTTTCAACGCGACGGGTACCGGTGCCGGGACTAAAGGCGGAGCGGACCGAGCATTAAACGCTGCATGCATTTTGCTTGATTCTTTGCTGGAGTTTTGAATAGGCTGCCTTAACACTTTTGTATTCAAATGGTTTTTTTTTAGTTAGAATTGCTCAGAAGTAGGTGTTAACAGCCGACCATAGGACATGTTGTCCTCCTTTGAAGCCCCTCTTTAGTCAAGGAAAATCTTCAACCACACATTACATACCTATAACGGAAAGATCTCAATTTTTCTTCGAAAATGTCAACTTTGATATAGATTTTCAAGGTGAAAAATTGTTTGTCATATTTTTTCTGTATTTTCCCCTTATTCCGCAACATCTTAGCTTTAACCTCTAAGAAGATTCGTCCCTCTATCTCATTCCTATCAAAAGTTCTACGATTTTGACACAAAAGAGTGCGGTTTGTCCTATGCGGCGCACCTGTACATATATTATTCTGTAATCAAAAGTAGCCCGTCACTATTAGTTCAAAAAATCGCGCATTTGATAAGAAACGCAAATGCTATCGACCCACGCGCTGGAAATCTTCGGAGCCGAAGCTTATGCTCGGAAATCCTTAACGTTGTTGAATGCGTGAAACGTCTTCAAGAGAAGAATACTCTCCGATGGAAAACTCGCTATAACTCGATGTTGAAAGTAATTCCGTATTTGAGTATTCGAGGGTTGGGGATACTCGAAGACGCAACCCCGTTTCCGCCTCTGCGGGTACGAAGAACGGTTTACGTTCGCCGAAGATAAATCGAGAACTTCGTGTGCAAATGTAAACCTATTCACGACGTAAACGCACCATAATCTCGTAGGTCGAGATATGGCAACGGTTGAACGCTAACTGCGACACCTAATCTCGGAGCTCATACTTCCTTAATCTCGTAGCTCACCCCCTTCTCCAGTCTGTAAATCCTAACTACAATAAAACTTGCAGGCAACGGCACAGCCAGGACAATTATCACTGTTCGTAATAGACTTCGTCGATACCGTAACGCCTTCGTTCTGTTTTAGAAGCCAACGCTCAAGTTTCAAACAACTATTCGAAAGTTCATACCTGTTCTGTATGTACGATGTCTCGTTCTTCTTTCGGAACTTGTAATCTTATGTGCGTTTGTGTACGAGCTATGTTTCCATCGAGAAATTAATGGCATCGGAGTGTCTTAGAAATGTGTGGGAAATGAAATAATGAATCCTAATTTTGGTGTAACGCTTCTACAAAGGGTGTCGTGGAAGAACGGAATAGTGAATGAATTCGTGTGAAAAAAGCAAGTAAAAAGCATACGATACTTATTTTTGAGTGGTTGTTTGGTTCGGGAAACATGAGTTTGAGGATACAGTAAATATTCGTTATATGTTCACCACTCGGGACCGGTCACGAACATATAACGTGTGGGAAGCCACGATTTTCAGCTCGAGCTGGCTTGTTTATTCAAGCGATACCGTCGAGCTTCGGGTTCGCTTATATGTTTTGTCGACCGTGGCAATCGCTAGTTGAAGAAAAGGACAACGAGTGAAACAGAGTGAGAGCGAATGAGGAAGAATGAACGACAGTCGAATATCGAAATGACTCAATAAGATCCAAATCACATCGTGCTTGATGTTATTTTCAATCGAAAAACCTCATTAATATGATAAAATTATTTCCTGAAAATAAAACCAAAAATTTGAACATTTAATTTGTTGTCAGGGTTGAGCTCTTTAAATACCAGGCCGTTGGCTTCTTATTTCAGGGTTGTCTTGTTTTGACTCGTTTCGCCTTTCACGATTTACTGGATCCGAGGGAAATCTCCTGAGTTGATGGGGCGAGGCGACGATCATATAACGAATATTTTTGGCGAACATATATTGAATATTTATTGCGAAACTATAATAATAACAATTATTTAAATAAGTTTGTACCTATGTACGTTCGCTTTACAAAATATTTCTAGCAAAATTCTAGCAACTTTTTAATAATTGTTCATTACTTGTTATCTCCTCGATAAATATTGATGTAGTTCCTAAGTAATCGAAAGATGAGCAAACAAGCGAATAAACGACAATTACTCATACTTACATAATCATTTTTCTCAAAAAATAAGTCATTAATCAAAAAAGTTTTCCATATTTTCCACTTGTTTTTTAATACGTACTTACATAGGTATACACACAACAAATATATTACAGAGTATAAAAAACGTTTCAAAGACTGACTTATACTTCAAAAACTAGGTGAGTGGATATTGAATTAAACTGTCGCCTTTTTCGTATGCTCTGTGTGAGTAAAGCGAAGCGGCTGAAGATTTTTTTAGGAAGTTTTAATTTCTAATCAATTTTCTTCATTTAAAGATGCTTTCTTGGCAAACATCGCGTAATTAGTCTGTTTGTTAGCTGATACAGCAGAAAGAGAGGAAAATCCCACGAATATTATATTTCTTTCTTAACGTCAAACGAAATGAACAACCAATCAAGGGATGAACATAAATCTGACATTCCTCGGTCCATCAGCGATGCCATTTTTTACAATTAACTTTTCTCTACGCGACAACGCTTGTTTGTCTCCGAAATATATCACAATGCTATAAATCTCTGAGGCCGTGGCCGTTGGAAGGGACAGCGCGTTTTATTCATTCAGCTAAGTAATGGTCGACATCGCGAACTATATCCGCGATTTAACGAGTTTAGTTGGAAATATCAGTTACAATTTACGGAAGCTTTTTCTCGGCGGAACGCGAATCGCGACGCTTCAATTTATAGCGCACCTGTTCTCGCCTAGCAGTCGTTTATCTAACTGCGACATAAATTCCGTCTGTAGTTAGAGTTACGGATTTGTTACAGATTACACGCAGATCGTCGAATTACATCGCAAGAATTATTCCCCCGTCCTTAGTCAAGTTCACTTAAATCTTCACGCCCGATTACCATCTCCCCGAGCTGGGGCGGAAAATCTTTCGAACACCCGTAAGGAAACTTTCTTTCCAGTGGTATCTGTTTAGCAGATCCTACTGCTACCACCTTTGGTAGTATATAATATTTTATCGATTGCAAAATATGGGGAGAGTGCTGAATGACTACATAGCTCTCTGTTCACATTCCTTAATCATTAAGGTGTCCCCTTGAAAACAGCCGACTAGCAATTCCATTTAAAATTACTTACCCACCAACACACTTTTCAATTCAAAGTACAAATTCTCTACCAACTGCACACTTAACGTATACAAAGTGTTAAAAAATGCATTCAGGACTTATATGGTGTATGTATAGTAGGGCTGCAACGAATATTCGAATAACCTAAGTATTCGAGTACTCGAATACTCGAAGAAATAATTCGCAATCGAAAATATTCGAAAATATTCGAAATTATTCGAAAATAATCGAATTATTTGAATTACTCGACTTATTCGAGTATCCGCATTCGAAATTATTTGAATTATTCGATTATTCGTATTCGAAATTATTCAAAATTATTCGAAATTATTCGAGTATTCGCATTCGAAATTATTTGAATTATTCGAATATTCGTAGTTCGAAAGTATTCGAATAATTACAGCTCTAGTATTATATAGTACTCGCGAAACTGTGTAAAAAAAAAAACAAATCTCGCTAATCAGCTCCAAGACAACTGCGGACTTAAGTTGAGCAACATGTGCTGGAGAGTTTGACGAGACTCTTGAAAACGGTCCAGGGTTAAAATTGTGATGTATCAGGCTTAATTTTTTAACAGAAAATAGTACAAATTGGTACTGTACTAGTACTAGATTGAAGTTTGCCTTGGCTTTGAAGTTCTACTGTACTGGATCTGAGAAAACGCAATAGATTATACGGATTTTCGGGGTAGAAGAAGGTATAAAATAAAGGATAGAGCAATGTTTAGGAAGTTTTGGCGAATGATGCAGAGGCTAGCTATTTCAGGATCTACATATGAAAAGCCAACGCACCGTTTATGAGTGCAGAGAAAGTGGAAAAATCGGTCAATATTGATAAAAATTTATCTTGCAGAGATCAGAGATGCGGTGCAATTCGACTGCAGTGCCACGTGCAGGTGAAAATACCCGCGCGCGTTAAACAGATATCGCGGAACACTCGGTAAATTATTCCAAGGACAGGCCAGTCGCCAGATGAGATATGCTCGCCGAACGAGCTGTCCAGGCTGCCGCAAGTTTCCCATTGGTGGTCGCATAAATAATTCCGCGCTCCCGATTGATCAGACTGGTCCACGCGAAAGGAATCCCGGACGAGAAAGCTTGATAGCACAACTCGCGGGGCGGGTAAGGTGGGGGATGAAAAGAGGAAGAAGCGCTAATTGGTTGAGATTGACTGAGATACGGAAGAGTCGACAGTACGGTAGCACTCCGCGAACTTTTCCCGTGGATTCTCGTGGCTGGAGTGCGGAAAAGGAAGACTCGAGGAAAGGGAAACGATGAACGGCGGAGGAACGTCGACGAGTGGCTCGTGAACGCGGGGGAGGGGCCCCGGTTGGAAACTAATTAGCGCTCGCGCAGGACACTTGCCGGCGGAGAAAAAAGAGCGGCAGTCGCGTCGAGTTGACTGTTGAGATTCTGCATACCAGCGGGGGAAGATGTTTTCGCGTGAAACGGGGTTAGAACCTAGCCACCGCGGAATCCATCTTTGCGTCTCGTTTCTTTCGCGTGCCGAGTCGCGGCCACCCTCTCACCGCGGGACTCGCGCGAAGTGGCCAGCCGAGAAAGGAGAGGCGATGCCGGGGAAGGAATACTGTCTCCTTCCGTTCGACAGTCTTGAATAAGGCTAGGCCGTGGCGCCAGCTGATTCGAGGAAGCAGGGCGAAGCAAGGGCTGGATAAGGAAGGAGCACGCGGCCCAGGAGTGAAAGAGGGAAGTCCAGAGGTGCTCGAGGACAGAACAGAGTTTGCGTAAGGGAGTTTAGGTAAATTGAAAATGGAATTAAATTCCCCGGGCGCTGCTCGAGAGGATACACACGGTACACTCGGGAAGTCGAGGGGAAAGGTGTACTCGTTGTTTTTTCTCTTTTTCCTACCCCTCACCCCTTTCCATTTCTCTCTCCCTGTTTCCTAACGGCTCGCCTTCGAGCCTCTTCCTTTCCTCTTCCGCAGGAGCCCCCTGTCACTTTTTACCTTTTAGAATTCGTCTGCGAATGCGACTCAAGTGGTTAGGGCTACACAACCACGGATCCCATCCACCCCCTCCAACCCCGATCCCACTCCTAGCCGGTGTAAATGGGCGTGCGAAGCCGCCGTCGTGCTCCTTCTCAAGCAAATATGCTCGCGTAAATATATACGCTTGTGCGCGCTTTTAGCCGGCTGCGATAGAAAATGCCGAGGAAATCGACACAATGTTATCGTAGCTGTACACTCGAGCGGCTTTAAATCGAGACGCGCGAACGACAGATAGAAATTGACGGGTATGCGTCGGGAAACGGAAGCCTCCCTTTCCGATATCGTCTCGGAAGGGAAACGGACGGCGGAGGCTTTGATCGAAATGTAAAAGGAGAACGCGATCGGGACTGATGAGTCTCTTCGATTTCATTTCCCTCGTCTGTTAGGCGATACTGCCGTCTTGTTTCTCCTTCCTCCGAAGAAGCTAGCTGCTTGAAAATTGCGCTTCTGTCTAGGCTTACAACGGGACATTCTTTTCTTTTCCTTGCCCTCGTGTGCAGCTTTATTAATATCTGTTAGAGGATCTTCCAGGTAGATCTTCCAGTTACTTGAAGGTGAATGTAAGTAAATGAGATATATACTCGTTTCATCCTGTACCCTAGAGTGTAACAGGGGAAAAGGTGGTCTAGAGCAGAGTTCGGCATTATTCGAAAAAATTTTTTTACAACATTTTATTCAAATTATCTCGAATTGCGAATAAAGTGAAGTTATTCGAGAATAACGAATAATTTTTTATTCGAATATATTTTCATAAAGATTTGCGAATAAATCGAAGTTATTCATTATTGTTGAATAACTCAAAGTTATTCATTATTCTCGAATAACTCTAATTCTCGAATAACTCGAAGTTATTCATTATTTTCGAATAACTCTAATTCTCGAATAACTCGAAGTTATTCATTATTCTCGAATAACTCTAATTCTCGAATAACTCGAAGTCTCGAATAATTTCGTTTTATTCGAAATTATTCGAATGAAAAATTATTCGTTACTCTCGAATAACCTCATTTAATTCGAAATTCTTATTCGCGATCATTCGAATAAAAATTTATACGAATAAAAGTTTATTCGTTATTCTGGAATAACTTCATTTTATTCAACAATTTTAGTCCAATAATGCCAAACTCTGGTCTAGAGCTTGCGGTATCAAAACACTCAAAGACAACGAGAGATCTGGAAACACGTTCGAGTGAACGGGGAAACGTGGAGGGATATGCACTTCCGTCGAGGAAGAGGCGTTGTAAAATTTTTTACGCAACCGAGAATGACGCTGCAGCAATGGGGTAACGATTCGAACGCGTTTCGCGCGTCACATGTGGCTCGGGGGACGCATTTGTAAGACCGCCATCTCGTCGAGAAGTTATAGGGTTACTCGTAAAATTCAGATCCCAGGATCTACGTAGTAAATCATGCGCATCTACGCAACGAGCCACCGCAGTTTTCAAATTTTCACGTCGTACATAGAATATTTATCGCTCGTCGTAAGAGAGATAAATCACGGATGTGTTCAGCGTAAACATAAGTTTCTTCCTTTTCCGCAGTATCGTATTATGTAGGATATATTACGACCAGTGATGGACAAAATTTCTATTTAACTAAAAATTTCGAATAACGAATAAAAGTTAAAAAAATTATTCGTCATGTATCGAATAAAGTTAACTCGGGTTAAAGTTACAGTTAAAGTTTAAGTTAAAAATTTTATTCGGCGTTGAAGTTGAAACACTCGACGAATAAAAAAATTGACTTCATTCGTCGAATACTGAAATAATTTTTTAGTTAGTTAATGCCAAACTCTGATTATGACGTACCTACACAGAGCGGGACGATAACTTTGATCACCTGGAATAACTGCTGTCCCAAAAACTCTTTTCAACTCATTTTTCTCAGCGAATGATAGGTACAGAATAATTTCCATCTGCTTATATGTCGTACGTTAAATAATGAATAATTCTTTAAATAAGTAAATGTATAAAAATCTTCGTTTACTGTTAGTGAAAGGTAGAGAGCCTTGACTTGTCGAGAATCACAGGAAAAGTGGTGTCGCTTGTTACGTGCAAGGAATAAACGGCTGCGACCACCAAGAATTGGGGTTGAAAGTTAAGATTTTCTTGTTAGCAGAGAAAGGCACAGTGCATGGTCATCACTGCCAGCCTCAGGAAATAGGGGTGCATGGTCGACTCTATGAGAGTAGCTTAGATCGCCACTAGAAGGAACTGGGTACCCACTAGAAATTGCTCTTAAGACCGCATAACTTTTTACTAACTGGACACACCGATATCTGAAGATAGAATATATTGTTACTTTTGTACAATTTTAAAGTAACACAATTTGAAATATAATTTCAAAGCAAATTAGCTCCTGATATTCCCATTGCATCGCAGCAGATTTAACAGGTACAATATGCACATGTTTCGATCTCACACACACTTTTCTTCCTTATTACTAAAATCCTTTTTAAGTACGTATTTGAAAGTGCGATATCCCATAAGCGGATCCATAATTTTTTAACCGCGCGCAAATCTCGTATTTTCGTTGAAGTGCTTAAAACTCTTGCCGAGTGAATGAACATTTTTATGCAAGCGTTTGCTAGGTTCATCCGGACGCTAATTGTTAAAGTTCATGGGCATATCGTTTTACTCGAGCACTCACGATCTCAACACTCGCTGGAAAATTGAAGAGGCTTTCATTTCTACCACGCATTCGCATCAACAAAGCCCACCCCCGTTTGTGGGTTTCAAAATTCCCGCTTCAAAATGCATGCGCTGCCTCAAAGTGAATCGCGTATATCCTGCACACAAATGGAACGCTTTTATTAGCGTTTCCCTATGGAAAATTTGCATGGAATAATAGGAAATATACACGGCACAAATTGTTGCCAATAAATAAGATCTGACAAATACAAAAGAGTACTATAATATTTGCTACAACAGCGCTGCCCGCGTTTTGTGCAAATAAAAAACGTACAAATGTTCAAAATGTGTATGCCAGTTTTCCTAAATCGACGGATAATTACAGCAATCGAACTGTATTGCCCCATGTACCGGTTGCGTAATTTACCCGCAGCTCGTAATCCCTCGAAATTCGAGTAACCCATAGAGTGGGACTGCTTCCAGACGTTTCGAATTTCAAATTCGTCCAGGTTTAGAAATTGGCAGCAGGAGAAATTCGATCGGATAATATATGCGATCCAGCTTTTAATAAGCCGCGTGGGAGGGGTGTGGAAAAGGGCGGGGAGGGGGACGAATGAAAAAAATAGCCCGATCCACCCCTGTGCCAAAATCAGAGAAAACGGTTGAATATTTGCGATACCGTCGAAAGCCACTTCGCGCGAAAATACTGCTAATTACATTGGAGCGGGGCCAAAGCGTTCGGTCGTAGAAAATATTTTTGAATCGTTCTGCGTGGCTGGCCGCAGTATCGCCGGTATTGAATATACGCCTGTAATTCGCAACTCTGCCGTAAACCCCGAGTCTCGTGACGTCTTCCCGGCCAGATAAACGAAATAATTCGCCAGTGGACGGCAAGCGCGATCGTTCGCGAGATTCTACTATTCACAACTGAGGCGCTCGAATGAAGTAGAAGCCGACTATTATAGGACAGGCGCCTGAATAATTAGACTTACCTACAACACCTTCGCTAGTCTCCAAATTGACACTTTGAGTGGCGCGAGGTTTTGAAAAATGGCCCTTTAATGCGGGAAGACTGACGTCAGGACGGCAAAGTTTTGTATAAAGCGAACTCCTAGATTGGCTTGTTCTCAAAGTAAACAGTCAGAACTTCCCGAACCACACGAGCAACACAGGATGCAACTCCCTCAGCTTGCTCGATTTTTCGTGTTTAAACATACAATTTTCTTGATTTTATTTGAAGTATTCAGAGTTTGAATTGCTACTAGTGGTAGCTCAGGAATGTAAAACGCATCCTGTAGGAACGGTATCTCAATGTTTCACCAACATAGGAGCTAGCCTCATCAGGATCGCCCCTTTCCTTCGCGGTACATGTTGACTTTAAACTTGGCTATGTTCGTGACTAAATTACCAGCTACGAGGAAGACAATCTGTCTATAGCCATTAGTTCCTCCCTGCAGTTAGGTTTTTAATAAGGTCACTAAGAACAATTTTTAAAGTATCTATTAGAGAAACGAGATTTCTTAAAAAGCACCCAAGCAGTGTCCTCTACAGTGGAGGTTCTGAAATTCAAATAGATAATGATTTTGATAGTTTTGAGAGGTCGCGTCTTGCTAGCACTCTGCTGCCGTGATCTTAATAGCAACTGATGTAACGTAAACTCAGGACGTGCTACGCATAGTTGGCCATTCTAATCGAGTTACAACTGTTGGATCCAGGTGTCCGGTAACGTTTCCACACTGCAAACCTATGGGTTACATGTGGCACGGAGGGTGATCGTCGCAATGCAGGGAAACTAACGATGACTGATTTGCCATCCATGTCGTAGCACCCTGCGCACCATTTTTCATTTGAAAATATAGAAATTTCGACACCCTTTGGGCACAAACTAGACACAACTTAAACACGGCAGGACTTCAGGTACGTCTAGAATATAACGTTCGTTCCTTATTTGTTACTTAATCCTGTAGCGATTAATAGTAATTTTAGTCAGTGAAGAAAAATCAGGATCTACCTGAACCCTGGATTCATTTCTTATATGCATTTTAACCTCTGAAAAAAATTATAAAAATTCAGACCATTTTTAAGGATAAAGAAACGGGATATTTTTCCATCAACGGTGCCGGCGGTAAAAGGTTAATGTAGTAAATTATGATCTCGTTTAGTTTCTAACAATAGGTATTACATTTCAATAAAACTCAAACCTACAGGCTTCTACCCATTTTCCCTTGACGAGGTTGGTCTGCAGGTAGCTGCAGGTAACTAACTAATACTTGACGCAGCACACGGAAATTTAATTGAGCCTAAGCAACTCTAAAGTCAGCAACAAGCATTGATAATAATAAAGAACTAGAATTAAGGAAAAAGGGGGAAGAATCTTAGTTGATATATTTCTTTAGCCTGTTAACTGGGTCATTTCACCACCAGAAATCCCCGTGTATATAAAAATGTGGAGCCGAGGTCTATAAATGAAATTAATGGCTTAATTTGTCATGGTAAATGATCCATGTAACTTATCACATTAACTACTACACATTAAGTCCACCCAGCCTGTCAATTGCCGGGCCATTTCCGAATAAGTAATCAATTCGTCTTCCCGCATTAACCGCGAGACAGAGGACAGAAATTACCATTTCTGTGACCGTCGTAATTTCTGTACGGTGGTTCTCCAAACGCGTGGAAACATCGAAATTAAACAATCCGTGGGCGGCGACGGTTGCTCGATATCCTGTTCATGCGAAACAATCTACACTATCGATTTTGGCTAGCCGTGTTTCCCACTGTGTTGGCAATCACGAGAGGAAAGAGGGCTAGACAGAGAAAGAGACAGCAATTACGTAGCTAGAAACACGTAGACGTGCTCATGGAGCTGAAGAGGACAAACACAAAATCGGATAAATCCATTTTAATGGATTCGGGATCTGTACCCCGAGTATGGCGCGAGTATCTTCGCCACGAATTAAAATAACGACGAGATACTCTTCTGCTCTGCCTCGTTGTTCATCCATCCAAGTGCGACACAAGTGTCGGCTGTGATAACTTAAATCAAGCCTGCTAGACAATCCATGCTAGCGTGAAATTCGTGAACTACGGATTATAGTGTGAGAGTGAGACCAGCAGAAGCACTGGCGACCGTTGTTACATAGGGCGATAGAAATCTAGATGAACGACGAGAGAATGGAGAAGGAAGTATGTTAGCTTCGCGCAGTATTAGTGCTTGCTTTTATAAAAGCTTGAAAGAAAGAACTTCTTTGTAAGTTCGTTATTCATTCTTTGAATTTCAGAATTTGAGTATTGTTATGTATTCAACGAGTACAGCCAACAGTTTTGTAAACAAGTAAATCCTCCAAATGCTCGGTGCTTCCAAAATCGATTTTCTCGAAAACAAAGCTCCGTATGAAAAAATATTTTCAATTTAATTTTACGCGAGGAATCACTTCCTCTCTGCTTGCACCCTGTATAACTTGTGTAAAACCCTGCAGAAATTTACGTTTCCATGTTCCCGTTAACCGCGTTTTTATGTTGTGCGACACCAGCAACGCGCTCTCCAGAGATGGACGTGAAGAGTTGGACGCAGACATCGCCGAACTTCCGACGCAGACGCCACTTACGCGCGATAAATCCCCGCAGTTGTCTTTGTTCCGCAACAAAATCCCAGCCGGGCGCATAGGCGGCAACCCGTTGCAGTAAGTTGTAAAGTAAGTCACTGCGTAAGTATCGTAAAAGTTCACGACGGATGAAAACTTTTGTCCTCGTGGAGGGTGCACCTTCGCGCTTTGTGATTTACCTCGATCTCACGGTCGATTTCGCGGGTCGCAGGCGCGGAGATAATAAATTCGTGTTGCGGGAAAAATGATGGGATTAAATCATTGGATGGTATCAATACATTGAACGTGAAGAAAAACATTAATATTTTCCACGCACATCGGAATTTTTCAAATCATCGGGATTCGAATAGTGGTTGACGTGGTATAAAGCGGGAATATAACCGAGTTCGTCAAACGTTTGCAACCAAATACATCGAACATCCATCGCTGGAGGTAACCACGGCAGGGTCGCCTTACATGGCTGAATCCACATGTGGTGATGTGTATGGGAACATGGGGCAGATAGGTACATATAGTGGTATCAACTAGCGTTCATGTATATGTTAGCAAACGCAGCATAGGGGAGATCCCTAAGCTGCTAGGCTCAAGTTGGACAGGACAGGCTTAAGTAAATTGTTTTCTAAACTCGTGGATCGTTGACCCTGACCCCTCAAGGTGGCCAGTGGTACTAAAACCCCATGTATCTCCCAGACACCCCAGACCCTTTAGGAATCTCGTGATCCCCGTGTCTGAAGGAGCCTCGAAGTTCCACGATGCCGAAGTCGGCCACTTCGCGTTCCATGAGTCTGAATTCACCTGCAAAGTCTTATAGATCCAAGATCGTCTTTATCGGATCTGTAAGGTCCGATCTAGTCTCCAGCGGATTCCAGATGCTCGAAATCGTCCCGGCGGAGTTCTGCGAATCTAGAGTCTACTGTATCGGATCCCACGTGCCAGGGATCGTTTGTATCGGATTTGCAGCGCCTTTATCAGCTCCCTCGGGCTCGCAGTCTTCTGCATTGATTCCCCGAGTACTCTTCCCGTGGTTCCACAAATCCAAGGCTGCTGTGTCAGATTTCACGAGTACGAGATTGCCTGTACTGAGCCCAACGCGTTGCCCACCAGCTATGGGAAATATCGCGGTTCAGGTGTCTTCTCCCCCCGCTGGGCGCAGCATGTGAAACCCAAAACCTTGGTGCGCGCGCTTCACGCGTGATGGCTGCGGTCTAAACGGATCTCTATGACCACCTATGACCTATAGTGTGGCATTATTCGCAATAACCATCATTCAGATATTGCGAAATAGATGTGCAAAAAGTATCTGTTAAAAAACAATACATTTGTCTGTTCTTTATCACCGAGAGTAGAGCTGTAATTATTCGAATAATTTGAATAATAACGAATACAAATAAATTCATAGAATATTCGAATAATTAGAAGTAAATATTCGAATAATAAATTTAGAGAAATAACGTTATAGTAACAGGGGAAGAAATAAAAATATTTTAGTCGATCACACCGGATTTCCGAATATTTGAATGCTCCTGATTATTCGAATATTTGAATGCTCCTAATTATTCGAATATTTGAATATTTGAATACTACTGATTATTCGAATATTTGAATCTCAAATTCGAATACTACTGATTATTCGAATATTCGAATCGCAAATTCGAATTCTCTGGTATTCCAATCTCAAATTCGAATTCTCTGATATTCCAATCTCAAATTCGAATTCTCTGGTATTCGAATCTCAAATTCGAATTCTTCGGTATTCGAATCTCAAATTTTAAATCTCTGGTATTCGGATATTCGAATTCTCTGATATTCGAATATTCGGATCTCGAATTCTCTGATATTCGAATATTCGGATCTCGAATTCTCTGATATTCGAATATTCGGATCTCGAATTCTCTGATATTCGAATATTCGAATCTCCAATACTTAGATTATTCGAATATTCGAATCTCGAATACTTAGATTATTCGAATTTCGAATACTTAGGTTATTCGAATATTCGTTACAGCCCTAATCAAGAGTCACTTGAGGTTGCCATACATCAGGATTTTTCTTAGAGCTGCATCGCGAGTATGTCACATTTGGATGCCCAACTTTAACGCGTTGTAGAGCATTGAGAACACTGCATCGCTAGTAGAATCTTTTTAATCATAACACCACTACCGTGTTGATGCCGTCGAAACATTACTCCTGATAATAACGCGTCATCTTCTGATACACTCTAGCATGCACGATAGGTATTACAAATTTGATGGTGAGCCAGCAAATGTATTGATAAGACATCCTCTGCGAGGGAAAGATTCGGATTCGAATCAATACTGGACTTTCATCGAATTACCCTTTTGTCCCGCGCGGCGCGTGACATTGATATAGAAATCCTGTACTAGAAATTCCTCGGCTGAGAAATTACGACCGCTTATCAAGGATCGTGCTCAGTAATCCGCTAATAACACAGCAATTTCGGCAGCGGTTTCGCCGGGAAGCCAGAGGATGAAAAAACACGCGCCGGGGGTATAGAATTTTTGAAATATAGTCCTCGTTCTACCCCACACGCATGTCGGTACGTATATGTGTCGCGCGTGTATGTGGGGCAAAAAAAGGGGGTAGCACGGTTCCCTGTTGTTCCCGTGAAATATTTCCCGGCGTGGTCTCGGTGTGTGCGGCCGATAAAACAAAATCCGATTAAATGCTTTGTTTTCGCCACTCTTTTTTTCCACGTTACGACGTAGATCGTGCCTGCGTCCTAATTGATTTGCAGAGTAATGGATCAACCAGGCCGCACTGACAGTCCGCGCTCACCCGCCCAAACTATCGTCGGCCAATAATACGAAGGGCTGTGTGTCGATGGGGCGCAATACGTGGCCGATCGAACAATTTCACGTGTCGATACCCGAAGAACTGATTGGGCTTACACGTCACGATCGCCGTTGTGCTTGCACAAGGGTCGAAACATTCGCCGAATACCAATATAAATTTTCGTACAGGTCCGTTGAACGATTACCAGGGTAGATGAGTAGGTACGGTAGTTGAGTGATTCGACGGACGAAAGTGTGACAGTCCACCCCGTTCGCGGTTGGAACGTCTATCACACAAAAGTTTATGCAGCAAAACGAAGAAGCTGGTAAAGGTCTTTGTGTATACATTCTTTGCAATTTTGGGGCAGTTCTTGTAAATGGCTAGATCGCATGTTTGAATAGGTGATCCACGTGTTTCGTGTGGAAGACAAATGTTTGGGTTTGGCTCCCGAACAGAAGAGATATAGAGTGTGGGTTTAGGTTCAGGTACCGATCACAAGAGAAGAGGTGTGGAGATTTTGTGTGCACGGTGGTACCTGTCATGAGTGTGGAAAGTTCATTTGAAGTATTTAAAAGCGCGTTGTGATTGGGAATAGAGATTGGGCGATAGTTGACCTTTAGAGAGTCTAGAGTTCAGAATTGAGAAGAAATTCGAGAGTTAGAATTAGAAACTTAGCGTCAAGATTTTGATATTACTGCAGTTTTAAATGTGGTAGTATTACTTGTCAATAGATTTGTTTTACCATCAGATATGTTTTTATTAAACATTCTTCCAGATTTTAATAAACCTACGTGAGCAAGAGAACATTTTTAAAGGAAGTTAAAGTAGTGGAGGAAACGCAATTTGTCTTGATCGATTTTGTTGTATTAGGGTACTTTTATTCAAGTTTCTTTCAAACTTATGAAAAGTTAACATTATAAAGGTCCTATGTACACTGTTAAATTTAACAGCATTGCTCCCCAGCCAAACCAATCAAGCCCTTAGTACACCCAAAATTCGTAAGTACTGAGAAAGAAATACAGTCAACGTTACTAATTATTAGTGATGGGACTGATACCGTATCGATACATATCGATACCCTTCTACAAATTTCAATCTGGTATTGATACATATCAAAGTCAAAAGCATAAAAAAAAATCGAAGCTTCTTTGATACTTATATATGCGAATGTATCGATACCCGATTGATATCTATACAAAAATATCGATACCTATTTGATACCTATACGAGAATATCGATACCTGTTTGATACCTACACGTAAATGTCGTGATTTATTTGATACCTACCTGAAGATGTCGATATCTATTTGATATCTACTTGAAAAAATGTATATATTACCTGCTTCATGCTTGTACGAAAGTATCGGTTGCGATTTTAGATTTTGCCCTTTTAGATCCACGATTTCGTGATTTACCCTTCACCAGAGACATCAATTTTAAAATAGCTCGAGACCATTTTATTAGATCAGCCAATTCTTCAAATGGCTCGCTAACAAGGGAAGTAGGAAATTTGGAAACATTGATGTCACCAGAGGATTAATCCAGTTTTTGGGCTTCATTTGATAATTATATCAAAGGGAGAAATAGAAGCTCATTAGATCATAATAATGTACAATTACAGTTAGATAACTATTTTAAAGAAACTTATTTATCCAGAAAAATAAATCCTCTTATTTATTGGAAGCAAAATGCAAAAAATATTTAATTCTAGCTGAGTTGGTAAAAATATTTTTGTAACATGGCAAGTTCCCTACCTGCTAAATGCGTTTTTTCCAAGGCTGGAGAGTTAGTAAGTAAGAAAAGAAATCGATTAAAGAATAATAAAGTAAACAAAATATTATTTCTTAATAACATTATATGATGCATCAATTTCTACACATTAAGAAATAATGTATATGTACATCATTTATTAATAAAAATTCAATTATATAGGTAGTTCACGATATTGATTCCTACTCCTACTTCATTAATTATATTATCAAAACATGATTGGTAATAAATAATATTTTCATGAAGTGCTAAATTGCAAATCGAAACCGATACTTTCGTACCAGCATGCAGCAGGTATTATGTATATATTTTCAAGTAGATATCAAATAAATATCATAAGAGGTTTGTCATCTGATCACAGAATTATCAAATAAATAACGATAATTTCGTACAGTATCAAACAAGTATCGATAATTTCGTAATGTATCAAACGAATATCGATATTTTCGTAAAGTATTAAACCGGTTTTGAGTAGGTATAGTACTGATATGGAATCGGTTGAAAAAGAATCGGTATCGATAATTGATACCAAGTACCCTTAGAGCATATAAACCTGAAAGAAGCATGCAATGGGCGAGAATGTAGACGGCAATAGAAAGAGAAAAATATACATGAGGGACACCCTCTATCTTTCTAACATAAAAAAAAAACGCTGGCGCTAGAAAGAAAGGGGGTGTCCCCCATGTATATATTTCTCTTTCTATCGCCGTCTACATTTTCTCCTATTACATGCTTCCTCCATGTTTATATGCTCTAAGCCAAGTACCTAAAATTTCGATGCGTATCGATATTTCCTATTGAGTACTTTGGTATCAAATTGATTGAATATCATCAATAGTATTGGTATCAGTCCCATCACTACTAATTATGCATGATTGAATCCAAACTACGAATATTAGTCACTTAAAAATAAATGAACCTTATAACAAAAAATGAGGCAGCACCTTCAAAATCGTTTGTCAAACCTACATACATTACTTACATGAAAAAACTTACGAACTTTCTTATTAAAACGTTGTCCTCTCACGAAATTTTGTCGATATAGGATAACAGGACGTGCATAATTTGAAAGTTTCGTCCATTCGCGACATCTGCGCGTCTCCTCAACTTTAAACAAACATTTTACGACCAAATTTCCCATGATTCGACTACGTAAAAGCTTGATCACGCTACCGCACTTAACAAGAAACAAAATACTGATTACATTACATAGTGTAACATACTCTAATTAAAATGATTGGAAAATGTTATAAATGCTTAGATTGTATAAAACAGAGGAAAGAAAGGAACTAGCAAACATTTGAAATATTGTACAGGGTGTTTCGTGTCAGAATTACAAGTAGTTATATAATGTGCAAATAAAACAAGTACCTAAAGAGAAATAAAAAAGTCTCAATAAATATAAATGAATAAACTAGTCTTTTTCAAGATATCCACCTTTTTATTTTGTTAGCCAAGTTCTTTAAACGATTACTCACACATATGAGGGTCACCAGTATGTCGACAGTTCAGACTATCAATAATTTTGCGATATTATAGTTTTGTTTACATTTTTAGTAGCAGTGTGTACTGAAAACGAATATATGAGTATCTCGTTAAACAACTGACATTTTAAATATCTGCTTTAGTTATCAAGGCTGAAGTGTTCGACGAAACGTTTTTGTCTTAAACACTTAATTACTGGTATTTTAAATTTTTCAATAAATCAGTAATTTAAAATATCTCGAAAGTGATTATTCTGTGAACCAATGTTCATCAAAACAGTTTTCCTTGTATTTACGAGTTCTATTAGCTACAGTTAAATTTTTACCTATAATTCTGAAATACCCAGTATATTTACATGAATAATTTATGAATGAAATACCGAGGTGAATATAGTTACAGAAGACTATTCACAATTCTTCCTATTTTCATAATATCTGCGTCTGCATTTTGCCCGTCGGTTACCTCAAGTTCTCCCCTTCAATAGCTCACCCTCAATTTAGATTTCATGAAAACACTCACCCTGATTCATTTAGCGCAAACACCACGTGCTACCACAGGGCTGAATAAATTCTCCAGTGTAAAACCAACTACTTAATAATAAACTTGCGGATACTTTGGGCTACAAGAATCTAAACGACCTCTATCTTTGTAAAATAGTACACTTGGGATTCCATTACTCTCGGTTTTATCAGTTCCAATATGAATACTTGGAAACAAATTCTGCGATTCGATACTGTGGTATGTACAGTACAGAAGATTACAGTACACAACATAGTAATATTCACAATTTAAAGACTATTTGTAACTAATAACTGTTTGTTATGCGATGCCTACATTTTCACGATGGGTTTCCAACAAGTAAACCCTAACTCTTCGCTGGACTTCATCATCAACTGCTCCATGGAACAGCTTCGTAAATACATTTAAAGCTAAACGACTGGCCCTGCCGTTCTAAATAGTTTGTCCTTCCCTTTTTCGATTTTTCATAGAACATCTTCTGCAAATAACATCTTCTCCGACCACTGAAACTACTTACTCTATTTCTGTGTAAATTCAACATTTGGAAGGGTGCGACATGACTGTTTGCACAATAAATGAGGAAATAATGAAGAAAGGAAATTTACAATTAGTTGCGACACGCTGTCAAGCGTCGCAGAGCTGCCCGCACTTTGACAAATGGTAATAGGGAAAAGGGGAATATTAGCTTGAATGCAGTTACAAAGCTACTCCCTCTAATAGATGTCTCCCTACGCACTAATTGTAACTAATTGTAAGATCCTGGTTCAGTTACGGAGACAGGGAGAGTAGCAGGGTAACAACGTGTGGAACACACCCGTTTAGGACTGCTAGGTTCTATGGAGCCTAAACTTTGGGGGTCCTGCACTAGAAAGTATCCTGGTCGGTTGAACAGACGTCTCGAGACATAAACGTTTTTTTTTCATTACTGGGAAATGGTTGCCTATATCGTACCACGTAAGATATTTTACGTTATATTTCGTATTCGGTACTAATTTGAACGCAAGTTAATATTGGATATTGAGCTCTCAAATCGTTCTAGTACGATTTAGGAAATATCAGCATTTATTTATAAGTATTAATTTAAACTTTATAATAAATTTAATATGTACATAAAGTGAAAGTAAAGTATTCTATAATAAACCCGCTTTTAGAAAAATACAAAAATACAGGATTCAACTGCATTGGTAGATTATTATCAGCTAAAATAAACTGCTAAAAAGTTACATCACTCATACCTGATTCTATTAAATGTTTATAGCTCGAAAGCGTTTGTTTCTATTTCTCATTTCACAGTTCCTTGATATTTTTATTTACCATTACATGTCGTGTATATTAATTAATTATTGAGAAATTGATGAGGTACGATTTAAGCGACCAGTACGATATTGGCAACTCTCCCCTAGATATTTAAGATCACGTTGTGTAAAACTTTCCTACTCGGTGGAAATACCACGCTCCACTCCAAAACCTGACACTTTTGATCTACACTGACACGTTTTGGATTGTACACTCCAGTCTTACAACCTGACGTGCAGGTTTGAAGTGTTGAATATTTTTACATCCAGAGCTAGGGGCATACACCCTACACTTGCGCGACTTGGAGCGCTAGTCAGATGCAATTTCGAGTCAGTAAAGACCATATATTTCTTCTGGCTTGTTCTTCTAATATACTTTAACGCTTGAAGTACCTACGGCTTCTTTTGACTTTGATTGGTTCATTTGTTGCATTTGACAACATGTCGATTACGTACATGTTTAAATTGTCTTATCAGAATGATGGGAGCATATATGTCAGCAAGATAAGTAGTTCTTACTTAGGTAGGAAGTGGAAAAGCTTCGGTAGTTTTGGCCTTTCACTGAAGTCACTGGTGTACTTATCTCGCATTATTAAGACATAAACTTTCCTTGCGGACACTCGGCAATACTCCGCCTACGAAGTACTATTCATAGCGAATATTTGGTTGGACGTCGCGATCGCGTTAGCGGTAACTGAATATACGATGGCACTAATATTGTGGTTGCGACACGAGCTCTATTACGTTAGCTCGTAACGTGGCGTACGCTCGAAGCGTGCACTCACGAACTTGGCCAACTTCCTCAGGGCCCAAGGTGAAGAGTAATAGACAGAAAGGTGGCGAACCGTGTACATACATGGAAGAGAGGAAGCTCGGAAGTAATGCCCCTCATAACTGAGTCCATAACCATGTTATGCTAGTCCCTAACTTTATCGATGAGTTCAACACACCGCTTCCGCCTTCAATCTTTGTCGACTTGGATAAAAGCAGAATTAATGCAAACGAAGTGCATCTGATAGGTACTTAGGAGTCGTCTGAAACCTCGGAGTGGTTCAAAAAAATTTGACGAAAATTCCTACGAGAAAACCTCGAGCCTCCTGGCTCAAACGATTTTCAGCAGTTGGAAGAATGAAACTCGCCATCGTTCTATCATTTCTTCCTCGATCCTTAAACGAAATTGTACCCACTTATTGATAAATGATGACTACGTTTCCAAACGGCTGCATTAAACCTCATAGGCCCCATGTTTGTGTGCGTAGATCTTCAGGATTTAATTAACAAGCTTTAATTATTTTCTACAGTGTAAATTAACTTTATGGATTTCTACGACGTCGGAGTTCGAAAAGCAGATACATATTCTCTTAACTTTGTGTTATTTCGCGCATGTGAACCCTTATTGCGCCTGTACCTTAGCATGCCTAATAAGTAACACGAGCATGGATTTGAAGCTCGTACAACTCAAGGCAGAATCGTCTCTACGAACTTCGTTCGAAGCATGCGGATTCTCTGCAGCGTCGCGTAATCGTTCATCCGTGCACCGTTAATCATGCAACAAGGTTTTAATTAAGTCGTCCCTAAGTTCGCGAAATTAACGCATCAAGGAGAGCAACAGCACGAAGGCAATCCCGTTTAGAGTCGCATAGTATACCTGAATAATTAAGCGACGTGCAACGTTCTGCATTATAGAAACCGAGGCGGGAATACCTGGAATCATGCATCAAATTTCTCGCGCGAGGATGCATGTCATTACTCCTTCAAAAATCTCATTTAATCTAAACGACGTTATCAGCGTGTAATATTACTGCGATCCCAGGCGGCCTTAGGAGCACCTTAGCTGCAACAGCCATCTTCAGTACCTAGCAGTGTCTTGAGGCTTGCAAGCTTCTAACAGCCACGTAATTGTTAAATAAGCCCAAAGACGTGGTGCCCCAATTTGCAGGCACGAGTATTCAAACTTTCAAATCTATGAATAAGGGGAGGGGCTAATTGGGCACCTCTCCTGGGGGTCTGAGCTTCAAAGGAGACAGGTAGAAATTAACGCTTACAACTAACTATGGAAGACTAGGGATACCTCCATCGACTTCCTGCTATGGTGCCGTTTAAGTGACGTCGAGCTCTCGCAGCTCGCTGTCATGCCTCTTATACGGTTTCAACGATGGTGAACTATACAGTTTTGGTTCCCGGGGGTCGCCATTCCCATCCCGAGGACAAGCCCCAAGCCCTAGGGAGCCTACGTTATCAACAGAGCGTAGGTCCGATCAGGTAATGGAAGATACGGACAAGCCATTGGGGCACACGTTCCATCGAACATCATTTATTTACAACGCTGTGTTTGACGCTCCCGGTTAAACGACCTGGGCGAAATGGTTCTCGGGGCCAATCAAAGCGTAATAGAATGTTCTGGATAAATTGCGCGCGCCACCGATCCTTCTACATAATGGGGCGTCGTTTGAGAAGCATTAGAGATTCGCGAGGCTTAACCCATTTAGGAACAACCGATAACAAGTTCGTCACGGCTTCACAGCCAACATTACCCTGAATGGCTGCCTTTTGCTTCGTAACGCTCAGGGATTTATCTCTGCTTCAGCTATGCGCAGCAATTTGCTCAACGAATCGTGAACTATGAATACGAGTGATCTTAGTACTCCTCTAGGGAGTTTAAGTCTGGAATGTTCAGCGTGGTGTTGCGTTAATTACCTTAAATTCAGTATTGTGTGTTTTCGATTATTTCTATCGTCTCTACTGTTTATGTAGGGTAAATCCGGGAGACGCGGTCGACCTAATATAAAATGGCTATTAAAACTAATACAGATATTACTTATTTCATCGGAACAAACCTAATATGATCAGAATTTTATGCTGATTCAGAAAAACTTGTCGATATTTGCTTCAAGACAATATTTACTGTAAATCGAGTTGAAAACTGAAGTCATGATATCTGACCACCTCTCCCGAGGTGCCGGGAGAAATGGTTTTCGTCGTTGGCAGAGACCAGTCACATAATTATTCATGGGAAAATAACAAAGAAGAAAGCAAAATTATTTATGAGTGAATACAACTACCGATTCATTGATATTTAATTTGTTTACGCTAAACAAGTAAAGAACACATCAAAGACAAAGCGAACTACCTACCGGCGATTAGCAAGGCAAATGAATACAAAACTGAGTAAAATAAATAAATAAACAATAATAATAATAAAATAATGATAAAAAATAAAAATATAAATAAAAATAATAAAAAAATCATAACTCCACCATCTCTCCTTTCTGCAGCGAGAGATAGTCTTCTCGTTAGTTTTGAGAGGAAGAGTTAATATGGCTAAATACTTTGGCTGCATAGTCCCTCAATATCTGTACTATCTTATTATTCCAAAACATTAAAAGAAAATAAACTTAGAAGTACATTTTAAATACGATTCTGTACACCGTTGTTTGACAAAAGAGGTTAAATGTAACCTCAGTTTGTATTTTATAGCCTTTAAATCTAGAAAAACACAGAAGGAACCGAAGTGACGCTATTCATTCAATTGTTTGGCTTCTAGAGAAATAATTGGTCTGCACTTTACCGAGTTTTTATGTATAGAGTCTGAAATATAGCGACTCGACCAACTCTCCGGCCCGACCGCGTCTCCCGGATTTACCCTACCTACATACGAAGTAAGTCAATAACAACTGCCAGCTGGTGTAACTAGTTATTTGCAGAGTTTAGCAAAAATGGTTTTATATCAAATATGCTGTAGTGGGTGGAGCTCGTCGAACAGAGCATTTTACTTTTTTTGTGCCTCATGTTTTCCGAGATATCAAGGTGACATTGCGTTTTTTAAATGGCACCGCGATATTCTTTAGGCCGTTCGTCCAGTGCTGCAACGCAACTGAAAGAGTGACATAAGAAATGGCCACTTTTTGCTCCCACGATTTTGGAACTGAATTTTATGCCAAACGATACCTTATGATGAGACATCAATGACACGAAATTTTCAAGTTCAGGTGACGATTAGTTTCTGAAATATGGGGAGGTGAAAGAAGTGAAAATTCGTTAACGCGTCAGCCTATACGCTTCGATGTACGGACCTTTATGTCAGTCCGATAATTTAAACAATTATTTCCAGGGTTTTGCTGGCTGTTAACAACGAAATTGAACTTAGATTTACAAAATTCACCAAAAATAATCAAGAAATATAAATGTCTGTGTAGTGGGTGCTTTTTTAAATATATCGTCCACCGTATTGAATCAGTCATCTATCGTCTGTATATGTGATTATAAATTGGTGGAATATTCTAGGAAAGATGTAACAGAAAAGGCATGCGTTGAAGTATTGCCATGATGAAGCTACTCGTGAGTCGAGAAAATAATCAGATAAATAATCCCCTAATTTTTCGGCATTTAATGTATCATCAATTGTATTGGTGTCACCAATGATTTCCCTTCCATTTTGCGCCCAAGTTGTGCAGAATATAGACAGCCTAAACTATATTATTTATTGGTTTTTCATTTTTCAATTGCATTCACATCATCTGAACTACTCGACATGTGAATACAATTGATTGAAAAGAAGTTGCGTTGACGTGAAACAGACCCATGCGACTGATTGACGACACTGCATGCAAGTCATTTCATAGTCAAATTTCAGTTATGTTGCGGCGGTGGACGAACGACCTTATAGTAATTTTTTGTAGTCGACAAAAAAAGGAATTCGATGACCAATTGAGGAGTTCTTGTAAAAAGCGCTGTAAGTGCCACCTCTTAGTTGTAGAGAAAACTGAATGTGCCATTCATTTAAATTTGCAAGCATTGTAAGTGCCAATCCTATTTGTCCCTAGCTACGTAATTGGCTCTTACATTGTTTCCTACAGAAATGAGTTGGACGTACCAGAGCAACGATACCATCTTTTAGCACTATTGGTAACTTATTTACTAAGGGAAATTGCATTAAAATTCTATGCTATAGTATTACCATTGGCATGAACAACATTTTCCGATAAAATTTTTTCTTTTTAATTTTGGCATTTACAGTGTTTCTACGAGGACTCTTCAATTGTGCCACGTGTGTATTATACCAAATTTCGAGCAAATCGGTGACCTGAACCTTATGCCCATCCAATATTAAAAAGTTGTTTACATTACGTCTATACCTATGTAATGTCGTTTCTCATCATTAAGTCTTCTTTTTGCATCTTTCCCATTGCATGTAAGCGTCGAATTACTGTTGAATAATCGCCCATCTAACTGTCTTGCAAGCTCATAAGATGACTGTGCAGGGTTTTCGTGCAATAATACCTGTGGATCTAATAATACCTTTGTTTGCATTCCCTGAAGCCAACCGGAACGTTGCTTGCCACTAACGCCAAAATCACCATTTTCGGATCTCTTAAACCAATGTTGACAGACCCTTTCAGATAAAACGCCTTCACCATAAGTCTGAAAAATAGTTCTAGCCGCTTCTGCAGCTGATTTTCCTTGGTGGATTAGGAAAAGAATGCTATGTAAATACAAATTAGATATTTATTTCAGTCACCAAGGATAAGCTACGTTCACTCATTTACATCATTTTTATCGACTATCGATGACCATTATGGAAGTGATATAGTATAGAGCAAAAACATTTTAGAGCCTTTAGAACATAACCGAAATTACGTATGCATTGACCTAATAGTTCACGATCCCTGTAATAATATAATTGCAAACGTTTAATTAGCAACCAGAATCCGTGAGACCTGGCCGTCTGTCATGAATATTATAGTACACCAAGTCTGCCAATAATCATTGTACTAGAAACATGGTATATCTGAACGAACAGCTGCCAATACGTGTAGAGTAGTCGAAAATGGGGCTTAGATCACGCCTCTTTTTCAGAAATTTATTGGAAACGCCGTATGTTTTATTCAAAGCTCTCTCCCACCTCCCTCTCCCCCCCCCTCTCTCTCTCTCTCTCTCTCTCTCTCTCTCTCTCTCTCTCTCTCTCCTGTCTTTCTCTTAACAACCGTGAATAGAGAACAAGCTCGTGCGTCACGTGTCGCAGCACAATAATCGGGCGCTTTAAAAGATGATTAAATTTTCAACAGCCCGCCTGACAGAATTCTCTTCCTCAAGAGAGAAAAAGAGGGTGTCGGGAATAGGGAGGGACCGACTGCATTCATTATTACGGTTCCCACTGATTTTTCCCCGTGCTCGGTCGAACCGAAGTTCACGTTCAACGGCGCTAAAAAATTCGTTAAACTCGTTTACATCACCGTCGGACTTGCTATTGTACTTCAAATGAGTTTGGCCGTGAAGGAGTAATATACTTATGAGAAAAAACCATCTCCGGGATTAAAATTACACTGCTGTAAAATACAATCTCGGTAGATACTCTTTTGACACGTTTTCGTGGATAGAATGTGTTCTTAACGCATTTATTCATTTTTAATTAAACGCATTTATTCATTTTTAATTAAACGCAAATTGATGCGTTGGCTTGGTTAGTGTCACTTGAACTTAGAACGAGAGCCGTTAAATGATTTCCGCTCTGCCTATGAGCTGCGTTCCTTAACGTCATTCTGCCCGTGTATTTGCTTGCCTGGGGCACGATGGAATAACTATTGAACAAAAACCTGACGCAACCCGTTGAAGTTTAATTTCCGTAAAAACGAATAAAAACTGGCTAAATGGATTAACAGATTCAAACTCGCTGTGGAGTTAGATGAAATGGTTGTTGTGTGTAAAAATTCTATTATCGAAACCAAAAATTTCGATTCACGCCGAAATATGACTACATTTCATTTCAAAAGACGATTAGAATATAAAGTTGAAGTGGGCTTAATTAATTGTAAGATAGTGGCGAAAGATTCTTACGATTAGATGCGATACGGAAAAGGGCTTGTTGCCTTGCGTGGAGACGAAGGCGGAGATCGTGACAGAATAAGGTGTTTTTCAGATAGAAATGCGTTTTAAGGGAAATTTTAAAAAATGTAAGTACAGTAGAACATCCGTTATCGAAATCCTTTAAAGGGGTAGTGGACTATTGGATACGTGAAATCGTTAGTTTCTTTGACGTTAAATTACTGGGTATCAAATAATCGTTATAATCGTGCTTCTCATAATCTATTGTAGCCACGTTTGCAAATAATTACCAAAAAAAATCGTCGGAATGTATAAAATTGTCGAAGTTATTAATCGTTGAAGGTAGCCCTGTACGGCGTGCCGCTGAGAGCAAAATGCTTTAGGGTGAGTACTTCATGCACCAAAATCTACAGAGTGGAACTTTGCCAATGAATTTGAACAAAAATTGTCGAAGTTACACTCGAATCAATTTTTTCCCCACATTTTTACGGGAAAAATTCGCCTTTAATCAGTTATAAAATGTTGCACTCAATTATGTTCGCTGCTACAACTTTTTCAATTATTTGAATTTCTTCATGAATTTTTGTTTAAAACGTTCATAAAGGATAAGCCTTTCAGAATCAGTAAAAAAAAATCTGTATGAGTTGTCAGATTTCCGAATCGTCGGGTGTTCATATACAGCCAGAATACCTGTTTCTTTATTTATAAAATCAAAAAAATAAATGGGAATAGGCACTGAGTCCTCGAAATGCAAACGTTCACACTCCTACAGCAATTCAATTTATCCGAAAAATATTGTAGAGCCTGGATTATATCTTTTCTTCCTCGACAATTTCATTTAAACCAATACAGTTCCAGGGAATTTTCATTATTGTTTAAATAAAAGTACAACGATCCCCGTGTTTTCAACGAATTCCTACTTTTTACCTTTATGTGTTTCCATACACACACATAGACGTTATAAAAAAATATAAATAAAAAACAATACAGTTTCCAATTATATGAGATACAAAGAACAAGTGATTTTTTAAAAGCCACTTTCAAACTTGTTTCATTTTGCTTTCATCAGAAAACTAATTGTTTCTTTTAAATAAGCCTAACATGTATAATTTTGTGTTTAAGATTTAAATAACTATAACCCTGGTCAGAAAAGTCTTTCATTCAAAACACATATTATTTGCGTTAATACCGTTATGCTAACGTGATAGGGTAGTTGCCTCGCGTAAAAATCAGTTTTCCCTTTTCGAGATAATGAATGCTTCAATTACAGAACTTTCTTCTTCGACTCGTATTAGTCGGTATTATTTCCTGCTGCAATCAGCACGACCGATAAAATTAAAAAGTCGAAGAATTCTCGCCACACCATTAGGTCATGCGCGGTTAATGAAGTTTGAAATGAACGCTTGATATCGATCACCAGTGGATTAAGAGTGAATAGAGCTCGCCAAACAAATGGAAAATCCGGATTCGAAAGCTGACGATAAGCATTGCGAATATTAAATCCAGTTACGCACATACTACGTACCTATACAAACAGACAAAAATTTCGAATCAGAA
Source organism: Andrena hattorfiana (assembly GCA_944738655.2). Taxonomy (NCBI): domain Eukaryota; kingdom Metazoa; phylum Arthropoda; class Insecta; order Hymenoptera; family Andrenidae; genus Andrena; species Andrena hattorfiana. The sequence continues at coordinate 10,957,860 of OX122893.2, read as the reverse complement.
CCATGGTTGTGTTAGTATCGACAGCAAAATGAAAAATAGAATTTGACTAATTGGAACAGTGCGTTAGTGTGCAAAATGGAATAGGTAACTTTACCATTACCTCTATGTTTGGAGAGAACATATCTTTCAAAAAGACTCATTTAGTATTTAAGAGTTGGGTGCTTCAGATTAATTTCGGAAAAGTTGACGTGAAGATTCCTGAAAACACACATATAAGTAGGTACATGTCACCAAGATGACAGTAGTGTCCTCCTACTTTACGACCCTCATAATAGTACCTACATATTAATGCCCCATTTTTTATCGCCGTTTCGAGACTTTATAGCCACCGATCAAGGTTTATAGCCGTTCCTTTGCAGATTTGTGCTACTTCTGTTTAATGCGCGTTTATTACATGTGTTTATGCCTTTATAATTCTATTAAATTTTGATGGGCACTAACAAGGTTAACTTTAAGAAGAACAATGTTCAAATGTACAATCTGTGATGACAATTGTGAGAAAATGAATTTACAAGTAATATACATTTTTAAAAACCGTAAATGTAGTTACTGGGCACTATCATGAAATTATGCACTATGACAGCCACTATAGGTAATAATTTTTATATTTTAAATCACTCATAAATTGAAAATTTGTCTATTACAATGAAACCTATTATTACTATTATCTGTTATTGATCTATTGCCATTTTACAATTGTGTTTATTATTTGTCGATACATACAGTTTCGACAGTGATTAATGCCAAAAGCTGATACAAAATCCCCACCAGAGCTGTTTGCAATAATTATTTTTAATAATGATATTTCCCACAATTTTAATCCCAACTCTAAAATATTTTGCCGTGCAAATATAACGGAGAAAAACGGGTAATCACGGATTTCGGATGAAATGGAATTGTTGATCCAATTCGCCATTGTATTAGCTCTCTTCGTTTTATTCTACGCTAACAGAATAATGCATTGAAACTACGCAGCTGCGTATTTGGTCGTAACGTGTTTGCCGAATATTCTGATCGATATCTCGTAATAATAGGTCATAATATCGTCTAATGACAGTGATTGAAGAGGAATAAATGCAATGGAATATAATATTTGCTCGTGTGCGTGCAGTATACGTATCAAGTTTAATAATCCCATGAGGGAAGCGAATTGATATTGGACCATGCATCGTGATTGAAATACTCGTTGAAATACTCCAGTCAACGTTATAAAGATAATGTCCATTTTCCCTATTGTTCAACTAATTTAAATGAACTGTAGGAAAAAGTTAATCCAAAACGAAACTTCACTCAGACTCAATCGACGACTCAGTGAAGATTTAGTGACGAAATACTTGAAAGTTTTCATTCTTAACCCTTCGTAATCACACGGGGTTTATGACACCCCAAGAGCAATTTTCGAGTTCAAATGTCGCCATTATCGCGAAAAAATCGCTTTTCCCGCAACCGTGGCAGATCGCTCTTTTGAACAGATAATTTCATCATATTTAAATTTATATTTCTAGGAAAAGACTATTAGAACATGATCAATTATCACTTCAAAGTTAATAAATTCAAGAACACGAAAATGATAACTCAAATAAAAAAAAAGTAAAAACTGACTTCAAAGGTTCGCTAAAAAGGATAAAATAATTTTTTTTTAAATCGCTGCCAAAACAAAAACAAAATTAAATCGGCTCTAATTCGCGGGTGTTAGTGTGCTAATGAGCTATAATAATTGATAAAGGTTTAGAAATTGATTTAATTATGTTTCTATTTTGGCACCGATTTAAAAAAAAATATTTTATTCTTTTTAACGCAGCTATGAAGTCGGGTTTTTACTTTTTTCAAAAAAAATTATTTTTTAATTTTTAGTGACCTTTGTTTTAATTCGGTTAAAAAATATTTATCATGGTAGCAATTGGGGAACATACCCCATATAACAACGAAAAATCATCCAAATCTGTACAGGCGTTACAAAGTTATGCGCGAGCATGCATTAAAACTGGAATTCTAGATAATTCTAGAGTTTCTAGATAATAATAAAGAAAATTAACATGGTACCACGGGCACTTCATACTCTTTCAAATAAAAAAAGAGTCATCGAAATCGGTGCACCTATACGGAAGTTATGCGTGAGCATACATACATAATGAAATCTACGTGACGAATTGAGTAACCTCCTCTTTTTTGAAGTCGATTAAAAATGACTCTGGGTCGCAATGAACCCCGTGTGACCATTTAGTGATTATAAGAAGGTATAACCACGAAGGGTTAAAAAGTCTTATAATATTTACCTGAAACATAGTTTGGAAATTTTAAATTTGATTGGTTAGAATCGATGAATTATAGATTTCACGAAATACTGTAGAGTATGGAATTAACATCAGTGGACAGCGTCGTTCTAAAGTGATCCGCTATTACCATTTTGCTGATACTCCAAAACGACAAGAAGAAAATTCCCTTGAAATGACAGCGGAGCGTATTAACGATCGATGCTCAGAAATCGATTTATCGTCGATTCTTTGTGATCGAAGGGGAGACCACTTTGAAGCGGGTATAACCGAGCGATGCTATTTAAAATTCATGAATTCTGTCATATCTATAACCAATTAAGTCACACACGCCGGGGCCAGGGCTGCCAGTTCGGGGAACTTTAATGAAAGCCTTTCAAAATTCACCGAACGCTCCATTCTTTATCGAAGCAATTAGAATAGCCATGCAGCCTGCATAAACTATCAGCCCCTGGTCAACGAAATTACTAGACCCACCGCAAACCATATCTGAATATTGGTCACGCGGTCAAAAGTTGTGCAGTGCTGATTCGTTCTAATTAAACGGAATAAAGTTGTGCCAGGAGAAAGAACAAAACCGTCTAATCCGTTTCGAAACACAAATGGCCCCAAATGATCACTGTTTGCTATACATGTACATGGGAACTAGTCTTCCTTCTCGAGAATTCTTTCTCGAGAATTTTTCCAGAAATTTTATAATTGCTCATTTCTTATTTCTCGAGAAATACTAGTTTTCTCGAGGAACTTAAGTCTAGGAAATCGCGAACGTATAAACACATCTACAATTTATAATAAGTATTATTAGTAATATTAGAACCTATATGAATGACAATAGAAAATCTCAGTAGAGAAGATTCGACATTATTGACTGGTGAAGGTGCTCTTAAATTCTTATTTAACAATTTAGAAAAATTATATGCCTACTGAATTAAGTAATGAGTTTCTTGTGGCTAAAGAAGAAATATCGAAAAGAAGAGACAAAACTATTGTATCCTTTATAAAATTTTTGCATAGGTAATCCAGAATCTCTTCAAAAAGATTCAAAAGACGCGTTTTTTCTTTTCATTTAATATGCAAGACACATATGTATAAAACGGCAAACCAAATTCAGCTTAAGTAGCTAGTCTTTTCGGAAAATATACTCCTCCTATTTTCAGGAAATATTTCTCCTATTTTCCTCCTCCTCAGGAAAAGTTCTCCTGAATATACTGAAAAACTTACGAATCCTCGGAATGAAGAATTACCATTAAGAAAACAAATTAGAGTTAACAATTGCAGGGAGCCTCGAAGAATTTAGTATCAACGAAGAAGAAGATAAATTTCGGATTTTAACAACGGAATTTCATATTTCGCAGTCTACTGGAAGAAAGACACCCAATTTACCATAACTTTCGGATATGCTTCATACGATCAAGCCTACATCCACTCAAAACGAAAGAATTTTTTCTACAGCTACAGATTTTATCACAAAAAAAGGAAAGAAATAGATTAAAAAACTATTTTAAAACAAAAAAGTAATGCTTCGCTTTGCACAAATTTTGTATTAACTAAATAAATTTATCACTTATATTTAATATCTGTTTTTTTCGTTTATTCAAGTTTTGTGCAAATTAGACAGGAATGAGCAATAAGTTAAAGTTTTCTTGTGTTTTTGATAAATATTATCAACATTATTAAAAAAATATAAATTTTGTAATATTTTTTTCATGTAATTATGATTTGATTTCTGATTTTTCGAGAAAGAAAAAATAACGAGAAATCAGGAACAGTAATGGGAACAGTGGCACGCCCAGAGGGGAGGCCAAGACCTCCCTGGCATCCCTAAAGAAGGGGCTTTATAAAAAGAAAAGAAAATTGAATTTTATTCGCTAAATAAATTTTATTGAATTTGCATTAAAAATATTTTTATCCGTTCAACTGGGCTCCCCCAATATTAAATCCTGAATGCACCACTGTATAGGAATATCGCGAAACAATTCAGTGTCGCGTGCAAAACAAAGTGGCCCCTCTGTCTTTTCCAGCAACAAAATGACGATGGAGGATATTGTGAATTGGTAGGACTTCTTGTTCGTTTTCTGATACTAACGCGCGTGCAAGACATTTAACAATTATTAATTATTTATATTAAAGATTATGTAAGAAGTTGAGTAAGAATGTAAGAATGTAGTAAGAATTTGAATGTCCGCATTAAATATGGGCTGAGTTTGATGTGTCCAATTTTTGGGGTCGGCTGAAAAGTGAAAAATCGCATAGAAATTTGATCTTTCTGTTGTACACGTTTCTATAAGAAGAATACAGGGCGGGACACGTAAAACTGTCATCTTCATTTACGTCTATATTATTATCTGTAGAGAAGAATGGGTTAGACTAAAGGCGAGTAAAGATTTTACGGTGGGCATAAAATGGACCAAGCAAAATCTTTCTGGGTGGAGGCGTCCCAGAAATTTGAAGGTGACCTTCGTTTTACTAAATGAAAACATGCTTTTTATAGCAGGATTGAAGTAGATAATTTTCTGAATAAACCGTCATAAAATTTTTTAGGGACCCTAAAAGGAACGTGTTCGACGTGATTCGCAATAGGAAAGTCACCTCGAATGGCTAAACTTTTCTGTCTCTAATCTAAGGAAACCTAACATGAGACACGCCTGTTTTATTTTTCAATCATCTGAATGACAACTCTTTATAGCTGCCACAGTTATGCAGTGGCTACAGACGAGAGAATCATAACTAATTAATAATATCAAATTGTTCAAGAAACACCTCTTTTTAGGTGCAACTGGTCATTTGTTTTCGAGATATTTGAGTTTAAGCAATCGGTTATCATAGTCTACACTCGTAATTAATATTGAATATCTTACTATGGTGGCAAGATATAAAAACTAAAATATTTCTTTCACATCCACTAAACATTATTTGTGCTCTCAATCATTTTATAATGCAAAATGCAAGTGATTTAAATGAGTAATATTCCGCTGGTGCGGTGTTATTTAAATCTCCACTTGATCATTTAAACCGAACGAGATCCGACATAATTATATTGAACAGTAACATGTTCCGTTTTGCCTAAATTTGATAGGTGTCATTAAAGTACAGTCTGAATAAGTACCAGACTAATTAATACATGTACAAATAGCTATTGACGTTATCAGGTTCTCGATAATTAGGGAGCAATTAATGAAAATCAATATCGAAGCCACAGTTTATTTATGTATGTGCACCTGTGACCATTTTGTCTGCATATAATTGGTGCTAAACAGAATACTGCTGAATAATTGTCCAATTAATAAATAAAATAGTCCAGTCTTTCTGAGATATTACAGTTAACGACAACTTATATTCGTATTGCTTTTCTTCTTTTAGTCTTCAAAATACATACAAAAATCGTTCAGTGAGTCGTCATTTGTTGTTCCAATACAAATGGATCTATGCAATCATCCAAGGTAGCAAGTTTACCCTTATAGTTCGATTTAAATAAAATTATTAATAATGTATTTACAGTGGTTCGGTGGAAGTTATTTAAAGTATCCTCCACGAACTTCGATGCACTTCCATTATCTCTTCTCTGATTGTGCTTTAAGTTCCGCGGGGCAAAAGCCACTTCCAGTTTTACATAACGGCCATGTTCACAATCAACCACCGGCGTCGAAAGTTTAACAGGGAATTCTGATTTACAATACGAAATCAGAGTGAGTATCTCGGAAGTGCAATTTCAGAGTGAAATGTTGCGCCCTCCTCAAAACTTTTTTAATGCACAAGTGACTGGTTCGATTTAACAAGCAGCTTCAACACGTTGTATTCTCAATTATTTTAAATTATTTCAGAATAAAGTCTTCGCAACGAGGTCCTCGCCAGTTTCATCCCCCATTACATTTTCCTGACCCCTGAATATATTTAATGAACTTCACCGAAACCACCCAATTACACATCTACATTATTCGAGGGTAGATTTGGATAACTGTATAACTGTTAAATGGGTTTCCGTTACTCAGGCAATCCCAGCTTGCCTTGGAAGTTGTTCCGTTGTTCTCTAATAAAATATATCCGCTACAACGCACCACGTGTCGTTTCACTTCCTGTATAAATATCCCCAAAAAAACGGAACTTGGCCGCCCGTATTTATTTCACCTAAAGCCAATAAGCTCTGTTTTCAAATATGGAACTGTTCACTAAAAACCTTCATAAAATTCCATTGTTTTTCGCGTGGAAAATATAGCGCACGGGAATTTAAAACAAACATACGAATTTTTAAAAAACACTCCAGAATTACTCGCCTCGAGTAGCGGTCTTCGTGACGAGAAATCGCCGTTAAAGATTTTCACGAATCAAATGAAACTAAATCTCCACAGCGGGCGTAATATCAATCTCGCTTCCCGATAATAACACGATTTCCCATGAAATTATATCCGACTCGGGCGCGCGGCGAAATCAATGTCTGTGCCATTAGATCGTACATTCTGGGCTTACCTGATTCCTCCGCGAGTGGTGTCGTAATTCAGCGTTCGAGATCCATGCCGCCACGTAACATATCCGGTAGGCTGGGGTATATTGCTGACCACACACTTCAATTCTATCGTGCTGCCCGCTTTGTAGAATTTGTCTCCAGTTGTGGTGCCGTGCTCGTCGACGATCTCCACCTTCGGCACTGAAACAGACATCGATTCGTTTCTATGAACATACTTCGTAGTTTTTGTCTGTGACAGAACATGGCTTTCGCGATCGCCACGATATCCTTAAAATAGTGAACCATCAGTACACTGGTCGAAGTGTCTTTCAGAGACGGTTTTATCAATTTTATGTGAACTCACTGGCCAGTAGAGAATATTGTATGGTTTACAAAGAAAAACTGTTAAATGATTAGGCCACCTTGGAGGCCCCAAAATCATATGTGAATTTCAAATTTTTTTTTGGGCGAAATTAGAAAATAAATGGAGAACTTTTTTAAGGGCTTTATTCTACTTTCCTTAAGGCGTATAAAAGAAAATTGTAACTGTCTTTTTTTCAAACAAAAGGGCGGTACTGGTGCTCCTCCATTCTTGCAGTTTTTGAAAAAATACTCTCCACCGATAGCAGTAGAAGTCACGTACCCTTTGACGTAGGATAGGAAACCGAAAATTTTCATTACTTACGTAACATTTACTACAGAAACACATAGCGATTTGTCAAAATATTGATTCTTGTGAAAACGGTGGCCATTTGAAGAGAATATTAGTTTTAGCCGAAAAATTTGCCTAAATCGTGTCTAAAATTGCCTGTAGCAAAAATGTTTTTAATGAATTGTAAAATCCGTATGTACTTCTGTAGATAATGTATTATAGAAGATACTATTAAAATTTCAAGTGAATCGAATAAAAATTGATGAAGTTAGGTATGCTGTTATCCAATTTGAAAAAAGTGATTCCGATATGATTTGCGACACATAACTCGGCCATTTTTTAATATTTTTGTACAATATTTATACAATATATTCATTAATACATGCCCTAAATATAAGAAGTATACAAATAATTCTCAACCTTATAGTATCATAAAAAAAATCGTCTAATTTGGTGCTGTTTTGAGCGTCCCAGTGTGGCGTAACCTCTTATCTCAAGAATTCAGAGTTTAATGAGCTGTATTGCCCCCTTCCCCGCTATACTAAATATTCTCCTTAAAACGGATGTTTCCTATATCATCCAAATCCTGCTTCGTCCAAACACTGTATCTTCTTAACCCCTTGCGTCGTCTAACCACTGTATCATCCTAGTCCTGTATTATCCTAGTATTCTGTGCCACCTACCATAATTTCCCAAACTATACCCTGGCGTTTACAGGGGATTGAAACTCTTACAGATATAACTGTTTCAAACTGTTGTGCAGCGTGTTCCAAAACTGCTTGGGTAAAGTTTTCCAGCATACTCGGCTAATCATATTAAACAAAGACTGTTTATACAAACGTGGGTGATAAGAGGACGGTGCGAAGTATGAATTCTTCCTTCAGATGTTTACTTCAAACACTTTTTACTTCTTAAGAGACTGCAATTCGACAAGGAAGCACATATGGATCTATGCCTATACGTTTTTTTTTACTAATGTGATTGGTAAATTATACTTTGTGATCACAGTATCAGTGAAACAGTTTCCTTCATAATCTACAATTGATGCTAACTTGTAAATGGCACCAATCCAGTGGCGCACCTAGAGGGGGTGGGGAGGCTGGTACCCCCAAAGAAAAAGGCAAAAAGAGATTAATGTAACCACGACTATAGAAATTCAAGAGTTCTGTAAAAAGAAAAGAAAATTGGATTTTATTCTTTAAATAAACTTTTATAATCACCCAATGCATTTCATTGCATTTGCATTAAAAATATTTTTATCCCTTCAACTCGGCTCCCCCAAGATTAAATCCTGTGTGCGCCACTCCACCCATCCATTACCTACACCTGGGTTTCATCAAGATTTTACTATTAGCCGTTAATCCAGTATCAATATTTCACTCATAGATTGTTAATTCGAACACTCTATACATAAAATTTGTCTCTTCATCAATCTCAGAATTGCTAAAATTCTTCCTTACCGTAAAATGCGAGGATTAGCACCCGCTAGCCAGGATTTTACTTCCGAAGGCCGTCACTCATTACCATCCCTCTTTTTTCCAAATCACAAATACAAACGTCTGACTCCAACACAGTCAATAAGCTATAAGTTTTTTTTTTGTACTGACCCTGTCTATTTCTCCATCGAACAAGTGTTCATAAAGGACGGTACATACAAAGCACTCCGATTATTCGAGTTCAATCTTTCAAAAGGCAGGAACCCATTAAATTTTCTTTTGTACACTGTTAATAATCTGACTCACAATTAGTGTTACTTCTCCTTCCATCAACGAACTGTACTCTCGTCATCACAAGTAACAGAGGTTACATTCTTTACATCCTTCAATTCGCCAATAAAATCGCAATACGCACGTCGGAACACCCGAAGCTACTGCTCGTTAAAAAATACTCAGATCTGTAAGTTTAAATATTCCATGATAACCGAGCTCTTCCGAAACAAACTTTTACCCCAACTCTGGCAAGCGTCGACGTTATAGTCCAGCCCGAGTAAGAGGAACAAGTAGTTTCACGTTGTGGCTCCAACTTCGCAGAAGAATAAGTTGTCTCTGCAGTTATCGGTTCGTTTTGGATTCAAGCACGAGCAAGAAACGTGCCGCGAACCACTAACTGCCAGAGAAATTGGTGAAATTTCTCAGCGTCGAAGCGTTCGTTGGAAAGAGGCCACGAAAAAATCCACGGCCCTTGCACGTCACGAGCAACCATGGCGGAACAATAAGTTTCTCAGCGCGTTCGCGAAGATGGATGCAAACGACGGAAAGAGCGATCCCATTCCCGTGAACGCTTAAGCACCATTTCGAGACGAAACAGGCTATCAGGGCGCGTCGACGAACTAAACTTCGAAATCGGAAGCGTTCAAGCATCTGTTGTGGTTCCCTGAACGGGCATCTTACTTAATTACCTCCCCGTAGCAGTGGGAAAATACAGCAGCTCGTGTTCGTCGCCATTTTTAAGCTTCGACGTTTAAAGAACGCGTTTTCAGTGAACTACTGTAGGATGGCCAACAGGAAAAATAGCGAAACAAGCTGTACTGGTAGATTAGTTTTATTCGATGGTGACTCCGACACTGCTCCAGATACAATAATGCTCCTTCCTCCTCGCATTCACGCTCTTATATCTCCCATACACCCTTACTCACGCTCACACACATTCATCCCTAGCTGTAGTCTTACCGGTGACACATCATACCTATGAGGCCCTCGCCCGCTATCGCTTAACCGGGGCGCCTGCAGAGTATCACCAGGCCCAGCCAGTCCAATGCTTACACTACTCTGGCCCCCTTAGCATTCTTCCTTTTAGGCATGTGCAATATAATCATCTGTTTGGCAGGTAATGCTCGTGGTACTGTGATTCGAAGTAGCGATGAGATTCAAGAAGATTTATGGGGTCATTCTACTTTGATCGGCCGAAGAATTAAGCTATTTCTAAAGATTTTTTTCTGAGTAAATGCAACATATAATGAAATAAATCTTTTTGGTATTTATTAAGCTTCTCTTATATTATACAAAAAAGATTAAAAAGAATTTTTACAATTTGTTTTAATTGTTTTTTTACAGGGTCAATATGGCACCTAAAAAAAAGAGGTATGTTCACGGCGCAGATGATTTCCCGACTCAGGCTTATCCGAAACCAAAAATTCCAAAAGAATCTGAATGAGTGACGCTATAGCCCCTAGCTCAATTAACAATTTTTGTCGAGACATAACCGTGATTTTTCTCATGGAACACCCGAGAATACATCCTTTTGAGTGCTTTATCAAATTTTTTTCAAACCACTCTGAAAACTGAAGCACTCTAACAATACAAAATTACAGAATAGCAGCACATTGAAAAAAATGTTCGCTTTTTGCTAAAAATTTAGCTGTTTTCGTTCTGTAAAATTAATTTTTCATAAGATGGAAACTCGTCCGCGATTCCAACCATAGCGACAACCATAATGAAGAAAATAAACCTTAGTTTCTCTATTTTGGATGACTATAAAAGTCCTCACACCATGGCCCGACGGGAAAGATCTTTTTTTGCGATAAAAATGTTCAAAAAATTCTGAGTATTACGTCAAACATAGGTACCTCAATATGCAGAAAAAACGCCAGATAGTATAAGCTTATAGTTTTTGTAAAATAAATTTCCGAAAATTGCGTTGAAAACCAGGCAGTTACATTAAAGTACCACCTTAACATGTTTTGAGCCAAAGACTGAGACATAGGGTAAAGGACCCAACTACTGCCACCTACCCAATTACTGTCACCTTAAGCTATTTTACGTAAAATAACGAATAAATCTTATAAAATGATGCATAAAAAAAATTTAGCATACAATTCAAACCGTTATTTATACGATACAAAAAACAGTACTTAATTTTTTCTTCGTTAATTTGAATAAAACGATAAAAACTTTTAAGCGGATATTAGGAGAATGGAAACTTTCTTACTAGCGGAAGAGAAAACAAGGCGTTAATGAAAATGCTGTAATTGTATAATTTAAGCTATTAACATAACAAAATATAATATTTTAAATAATATAAGTATCATAGAAAGTAATAACGATCCAAATTCAACGATTCATTAGGTCTTTTTACTTATTAATTGGGTGACAGTGATTGGTACAAGCGTTTCAAGCATTTTGGTATTACTGTCATAGCAGTAGTTGCTAATATACATGACGCGACGTAACCTTAAAATGACAGATAAATAGAATTAGGTTAGCTGGCAGTAATTGGGGTGTCAGTAATTCAGTCAAATACATTTGAAGAGTGTCAGTAATAGATCCCGTAACATATTTTTGAAGTTGATGAATTTATACATGAAAATCGAAGTTTCAAGATCCACCAAATTTTTTTCATTAAGTAAACATATTAAACAATAATAAATAACAAGAATAACATATACTTTTAGTCTATAAGTACAAGACTATAAGATAATGTCAGCGTCAACGCTTAATGTGTCAGTAATTGGGTCATTTACCCTAGGCGATCTTAAAATGTTTTACATGACTCTTATCTGTAAGCCTTCTAGTTGCTGGCATCTTTTGTGGAGTCTTGAAACTACAGCAGGACTTGATTGACTTGAAATTTCTGTGATTGCTATGTTTGATGCTTTATTTTTGTGTAAGCATTGGGTTAACTTAAAAATAAACAAAAATACAAAATAATCAACGATATCCACGAGTACCCAGGTTGAAAATTTTCAAGTTTGAATATTTTCAGAACTTTCAAGACATTAAAATTTATTTCAGTGTTAAAGGGGTCTCAAACTGTGACAAATCTTTATATTCTTAACTAGTTCAAAACATTTGCAAAACCAGGTCTTGAACTCTCATTACTAATTCAAAGTCAGAAAGCTAGCTAACTGTTTCTACGGAAGGATGGCAACGTGTGTCAAGTAGTCACACATAATGACATAATAATGTAGAAGCCATTATCTATAGAAAGTTGATATTATCTCTCTGATATTATCTCAGAAGTTTAATCTGTTCCTGGGATTCAAATTGCACAAACTACGCATATCTGGAATGGATAGCTCCTGGAAGTTCATGATGCTGTCAAATTATTAAAGCCTCCTAGCAGCATTAACTTCAAGTTTGCCACATTTAGTTGTTAAGGCGTATGAAGACCAGTACTGGAAACGGTTCCGAAAATAAATATTTCAAACTGTTATATATCTTTCTTATACCTTTATATATTCTAAATAACTGTTATAAAAAACCGAAATTTCTGATTATATCCATTTCGGTTCCGGTTCTGCAGAACCGATATTATATCGGTTCCATAACAGTTATATATCGGTTCCGAGAGTTTACTGTATACCTGATATATAACCGTTATGGAACCGATATCATATCGGCTTTATAGAACCGAAACTGATACCTATATGCCAGAACCTTTTTCACTCGTAATTGTTTCAAGATTATTTCGATTCTTATATCTAACTGTTTCGAGAATCGAAGCCGATATTATAACAGTTTTCCACCCCTGATTTGTTGTACCCCGATGATTAATTCCGGTATCAAGTAATTCAGATGAATATGCAACATTCAAATAACAAAAGTATAGAATATCAGAGACGCGTGCCGTAGCTAAAGCAGGGAGCTTTCCGCAGAATCAGGGACACGTTGAACCCTCGCCCCAGTTGCGATATTGTTAATATAGGTATCTATGTATAACAGAAATGGACACAATTTTTAATAAATTAACTTCGTTTCAACGAATAAAAGTACCCGGATTTTCGAACCTCGAATAACGAATAAAGTCAAAGTAACTTTAATATGATGCGTTATTTAAATAATTTTTTATTTAGTTCACTCGAAAATTCAAACACAATTGAAACTTTGTAGAAATGTAATTGAAGTGATGCTAATAACGTAACCATTTTTTTTTTCGGCAATAAAACGGTACCAGTGGTGAAAGCGCTCCCTAAAAAATGGTGAGTTTTCATATTATCGTGAATGTTCAAATCAAAGCTTTATGGTTTTAATATTATAATAAATAATAGATTTAGAAAGTTTAGAAGATTTAGAATATATAAAATTAAAGTTAATATAAAATTAATAGAATTAAATTTTCTTAATTCAAATTTTTGTTAATTTTTTATTTATCGAATATCCCTTGTAAGTTGAGGAAATATGGAAATGCCCGCACACTTTCGCCTGAAACACACCCCTTCGGTAGATAAAACTGTCGAATCTAGAGGAATCGCGGAATTGGAACAAGATAGGTACATCAGTTCGATCTCGACGATTATGTGAATTTTTTGGCAACTCTCAATCTTTTAATCGATCACGAACTTACATCACAAATGCGGATTTATTTGATATTTAATTTCATTAAAAATATTTAAATTAATTTAATTATTGCAGAACGAAATGGGTTAACGTAACTATGAGCTACAAAAAGTTGAAAGTGGTGGAAATCACAGTTTTCAGCAGTTTTCGGCCTATAACTATAATAAACCTAAAGATTCTTACATATTTCGATGGCTGTCGCTTGTTTCTGCACCAAACGATTTCGATGAATTTTTCAGCATGTATGCAACTTACTTAAATCTACAAACGCGATTTTTAAATTTTCATTACAGGTTCAGATAAAAATGTTGAAGAAACGACCTTCACTATTTTCTTCGCTATTCCGACCAATTGCAATTTTTTTCAAAACGACGAAATACGTCACCTAGCAAACTAATTAGTCCTTGAGTTTTCATAAAAAATATGAAAAAATTTCTTAATCAACCTTAGATAATAATCATACACACATGCTCTGCTCCAAATTTCCTGTACAAGTAAAAATCTAAAATCTTCAAATCCAGAAGTAATTTCATAGGCCGGAGGGCTATTGGAGGTCTAAAGGAGTTTCCCCATACAGGGGTGTTCTTAAATATTGTTAAGTATGTCATAAAAAATGGGTAAAATATGCCGCGAATGAAACCATATGTTTCCTCAATTCGTAGAAAACAATGAAACCAGCCATCCTGGCAGCTTTTAATGAATTTTTCCAGGACACGTCCATGGTCCATGCATATATTAAATCTCGTGGAGAGCACATACTATGTACTTCCTCTTTTAATTATACCTCGATAAAATGTAACGTTCGTTCACATGAACATGTACAACGTATATATTACTTGATATTACCGCCTCGAATTGTCCGTAAACTACCAGTTGTATCAAGAAATGTTTAAAACAAAAGTTAGGGTAAACCCTCCAATAAATGAACACTTAAGGCTAATGAATGAACACTATTATAAAATTATGTTTGCAGCGTGATTGATCCCACATTCTCCAAAAATTGTTGAATGAAGTCTGTAATTAATTAGTTGCTTATTTTAATAACTTATTTTACTCACTTTAATAAAAAAAATGCCCATTCACTGGTACATGTTCATTTACTGGTACTTCCACATTATATGTTTTCAAGGAGGGCTGTTTTATCGGTGTTAAGCAGAAAACAGGGCATCTTTTGTTAACGTTGTTTGAAGTTTGTCAAAATTTTCCCCCAAAAATGTAAAGAGAATAACTTCCTAAGATAGTATACTAGAGATGTGATTAGTTCAAATATATTTGAAATATTTAAAAATCACACAAAAAGTATTATTTTTATATTTATTACTTATGCTTTATAGTGAGATATCGAAATAAATTCAAATACTTCTCTGTCTTCCTTACGTAAGAACTGTTCGGTATTGGTGTGTACTCCTCCATTCTTTTGCAATCTAATAGCACGGAAGATGGACTTGTGCGCGCAGTTCCATACGAACAAACGGTTCGATTACTCCTCGAACGAGCTGGACTTAATCTCGTGGAAGACAAAGGCAGAGAAGATAGTGATTTCGTACATATTTAAAAGGTATGGGAACGTGGCCGTCTTAGTCAATGGCGCGAGATCAACTCTTCACCAGAACGTGGCTCGTTTAACTGTCGATGCACGCAAGTATAATGGAACAGCCCATTTGAGTACAAAGTTATATCATGCCTCGACGGAGTCAGTTGGAAGCAACAGTCTGGAATTAATTCCGCCGATACTGGTGAACTGAGAATGGAGCGAGTTTTGAGAAGTAGAGGGAACGACCTCGTACGATTCAGATTGAAAGCCATCTTCATGAAATGTAGATATCTCTAATTATTTGGATAACTATTCTTTTTAAACATTGTTCTTTAACCTCGTTTAACTGAAGTTACATGAAAAGAAACACAGAAGAAAATACACGAGCAAATTACTTTAATCAATTTTTTGGAATGAATGTGGAGATTTTGTCAAACTTACTTTGTATGACAGAACAGAGTTGGGCATTAACTAAGTAAAAAATTATGTAACTGACGGGTCCAATAAAAGTTACTTATACTTTAGATTATTTGACGACTAAAGTTGAAGTTGATGTTGAAGTTGAAAAATTTATTCAACGTTGAAGTTGAAACGCTCGACCAATAAAAAAATTAACTTTATTCGAACCATGACGAATAATTGTTTTTAACTTTTATTCGTTATTCGAAATTTTTATTTAAATAAAATTTTCCCGCAGAAGAAAGCATTGGAAGAGTGCATGGAGTCAATTTCAAATACAGGACGAGATTCTTTAAGAAAGAGTCCTCTAGAGAGAGAATAGTTGAAAGAGTAAGAACTAAGAGTATTATTTAGTATTTTATTGTTAAGATTTTTGTAATAAATACGTGTAATTGTAAATACCTAAACTATGTCGGTTAGTATAAAATCTTGCTGGTTGGCATAAAATCCCTACACCACGGAAAACAGAATTTTAAACTGCATTAAAATGAAAATGTAAACAAACATTCACTCAATGAAATGAATTCTCTGCAAGCGAATAAACGCAATAATAACGTAGCAGAAGTATCACTTTCACATTGTGTAAATTGAGGCGGGAAGAAACACAAATGTGCCTTCCGTTAAAGTTCAATTACAATTCCAATAAATATTTGTCTACTGCTCTGTGGCCGTGTTTAAAGAGCTAAATGGAATTTACATTTAATTATCTCATTGTCGGACTTTTATGCAGAGGCGACTCAACATGGGAAATGGAGCTCGTTTACATTTCTACGAATATATTGGAAATGGAAAACAAGAGGTAGCTAATATTAGTTTTTCGCTTTTCTGTAATAATGTCATGACATAAAGGGACTTGTGGACGGTACATCAAAGAGGATCGATATGAACGTAACGTTGTATTGAAATTTCATTTTGTAGAAGCCATTCCTGCTTAAATTTATAACTGCAAATTTTTGCATTCTCTCCTGCCTCGTATCAGTTTAGTTAGAAAGAACAAAGCCAGATATGCATCCTTACGATGCGAAGAAATGAAACCACCAGGAAAGCAGGCATTTGAAAAGAAAAAAGTAAAGGGAAAAGGGATTCTAACTCGCATGTTTGAAGCAAGAGGAAGAAGAGAAACGCATAGAAAGCGACTTCCTTTATTTTCGGTTAGTCACATTGAATCTAGCGGCTGGCCCCAACGAAATTGAAAATATAGGACGGGGAATAATACGAAATAAGCAGTTCTCCACTCGATGTAAGAAAGGTAAACGGGAATGAGACCCATGCAGAAGGAAATTAGTTGGAAAGATCTGCGCTGGTCTAAGATATGATTGTACATGACGCAGAAGAATAAGGGCTTATTTAAAATTCTGATAGTATCTTAATACTGCTCAAAGCATTAGGAAGAATACCGTTTATGAGATATATAAAAAGATACTACTTTTACTAACTTTATACTACTATATAATATTAGTTTTAAAAGTGTTTTCTTTGCAAATCTGTGTACATAGTCCCAAAGATCTGGGCATGACTGAAGAATGTTAAGGGGGTGTGAAGCTACCGAATAAACTTTGTGTTCTTTTGCTTTTGAAAACTCTATTCTCTCTGAAAATTGCACGAGATATAAGAAAAATGTGATGCACTGCAACTTTAAACACTCACAGTTACTGTGTGCCAACAAACCTTTAGAGGTTCAGTAGGTCATAAAAGTATGAAAATCTCACTAAAGATGAGCACGCACACTGGGCAGCAACGAGAATCTAAATCAAGAGTTATGAGGAGTTGCTTGGAAGTGGATGTTCAGCAGCGTAAAACCTCTTGAAATGGTTGCATACACACTGGCAACATTTAATGATGGTAGGGTATCCTACCTCTAGATCTTGAAGAAACTGGGTTGTCTTGTGGAGAAATTAAGTGAGATGTACGCGAAAAGGAGGGTTTACACCGTATAAGAGAGTCGGAGAAAATCGCAAAATTGTACTGAATAGAAGCTCGTGTAGGGGGGTAAGTAGAAGAAAAAGCAGCTGGAGAAGTATCAAACAGAGAGGAGAGACGAGTACATGACTACATTACTACCAGAATACACAACATGCATAACTTTGAAGACTATTAAACTATAAAAAAAAAGTTTGAACAATACTAAGCAAATTACATGAAATGATACTCACATAATCCATTCGTGTTTCTTTAATGATTTATTTTCAAACTATACAAGGATGTTTTTAAGAAACAATTCAGACCTAGCAGGGTGGTTAGTACTTACTAAGCTAAGCAGAAAATGTTTAATAAATGGTCGAAAAATCAGCCCCGTTAGAGTTGGAAGCGATTGTCGATGTTATTAACGCGAGTGATGTATTTCCTTCTACTCTTGAAAAGGAAAGGATTTTTTCCTCCAACAGCTCATCTTACTGTGTCAACAATTATGTGCCTTTCATGCTACAATCGATAATAAAATTACTTTTATGTCATAATTTTTTTATATTATGAGTAAGTCTCCAGTAAGTAGAGAACGCCTGGTATGGTCAGACGAACAGTGTGAAAGCCTACAATCATCTTCTCCCCACCAAAATACATAGTTAGGATATATAATTAGACACCTTAAAACTCCTTAAAAATTTCTTAAGACATATTCACCGAAATATTTTTATTGTTTGAGCATAATCGGTGGCTGTTTCTCACCCGGTTTCCAACAGTATCTTGTCCGATCAACAACAAGGGAATCATGGAAAGAGGAATGAGGACAAATACGAGAGGGAATGAGAGGAGGAGAGGGACAGTGGATAATGTCGAGGAATAGCACAGAAGAAACAGTTCGATGACTGGTGCGTGGAAAAAAGAGAGGAAACGGGCAACAACGGAAGACCCAACTACCACACGAAAGAACAGACCAGGCGGGAGAGGAACAGCAGGCCAAGAAGAACAAAGGCGGACAGAGACAGCACGGGGTGGCAAACAATCGCGAAAGGGCTTTCCCTGGTGGCGCCCGTTAATCAAAGCCTCGGCCAACTCACCCCTTGTCTTCGCCCAGTGTCGGCCAAACAATGCTTCACAGCAGTAAACTTTTAAAACGTCGATGCCGAAAAAGCTCCATTTGCACCCAAATGAAGGCTACCTATCCCTTGATTCCGTTTCTTTCTGTCGTTCTTTCTAGACGACTCCGCGGCAAACATGGTCATGTTACAGCGAGTTCACTACCAGTCCGTTATGTCACCCTGCTCTGTTTGTCGTTCTCGTGCAACGTGCACGCTGCAACGTGACAGTGTTTGATTGACAGCGCGAGGTAGCACAGAGACAGAGAGAAGAGGTCGCATGGAAAAGTTGCTGAGACTTTTATAAAAAACAGTTAGTATTTCTTCTTCTCTCCCTCTGTGTCACCATGTGGAATTTTGAAAACATCTTTGAAATTCCTGCTCTTGCGCATAATGATACTAACTTCTACATTTTTACAAGTTACTGGGAAACAGTATTAGAGTGGCAGGTAAAACTACTTAGTCACTTTTTAAATCTAGGGGAATAATTTGTTTATCACAACTCTAATTTAAACTTAACAAATTTACATGTAAGTGAAGGCATTTAAATTGATTTACGGCTTCAGCTTTGATATTTGCTCTTTGAGAATCGAATCTAGAAGTTAGAACTCATATGTGAAATACTTGTATTTCTTTTCATACGTACAACTTGCCACTTTAATTAATAGTTTTATAGAAATATTATAATAATATAATTAATAATTGCACTTGTAAGGCAGATATGAATGTAGATATATTATAGAATATAATACAGATAGTTCCTAAGCAACCATCGTCACAGGCTCTTGATATCTATTATCGTTACTTACCTTTTAGTATTTTAGTATATATACATGTTAGTGTTCTACTTTCGGTTATTCTGTGACAAGAACATGTGCACCATATTACAATGTTTCACCTGATTTAGATGAGAATGACATCAAGTTCAACATATATACATTTCTGACTATTGCATTCCTCTGGAAAATAAATAATACTACATACCACAAATCTCTAGCTTAACAAATACATACAAATTCATGAGAAATCCGTCTAACTTAGATTGAGCAGAAGAATCATTTTCTTCCTACATAAAACGTGATATCACAGGGGGTCGAAGGACATGAAACACTTTTAATCGTATACCTATTGGAAAAAGAAGCAAGCTGTTTGAAAAAAATTTCATTAAACTTGTAATGTACTCGCCTCTGAAATTACTCATGCTTACAAATATTTCTCGCTTTCTCCTTTTGCAAACACCGTGCCATTTTTGCTTGGAAAGACCACGTCTCCTAGACCCGAAAACAGTGTGTCATCTTGAATTCTTGAAGCCTGCGATAGCCTCCTATCCTACCCCTGCTAATATTTTCCCAGCTAGCCTTTAAAACCCTAAGCCATTTTTCACCAACTCTCCGAATCTGTTGGGAAATCTGTCGTGTCTCCTTATTCGCTGTAATGTTCCGTTCGTTGTACTAATAAGTCTCTTATTTAAAACAAACTGGTGGTTTCAAAACTACGAACTTCCTTCTATCCATTACAAAATAAAATGTCGACGACGAAGAAATTTGAAAATTATTCACGCGCAACAATAATTATAGCTTCTCAACAACCACGTTCCTCCTCGGTTAACGAGCCTCCTTCACCGAACTTTTACTAACAACACCCTCACCTTGGATTATACGTTTACTCGAAATGTAGTATGTCCTGGTGGCTATTCCAGGTCTTACAGGCTCCAGCACCGTTTTCTCGAGCGCTTGCCGCCCACGGAAGGGAACTGTTCCGGCGACCCCTCATCTGCCAAGTTTCGTGGCTTTCTTTTGTTGGACAAGAACTTCCTTCGACTTCCCAGCCGAATCCGTCGGGCGAGAGGCTCGTGTAACTGCTTCGTAGTTCGACATAGACGGTGTTTCCCAACAAAGTGTTTCTTTCGGCTATTACGCAGTCGACGGCGAACCTACAGCGTCTGAATACGGAGAAACGAGTGGGCGGGGTTAAACGAAACTGCAAAAGCTACCAGCCCGCTGGTGCAACTTTTACTATTCGCGGGATAACTGTTGCACGTGAAGAGAAAGGAAAACAAGATACCGAGCCAGGGGAAGAGCAACGTGAAGTGGAGAATCGAGGTTGAATTTAGGACGGACAAGGGGGAAGGAAGACCAGAGGGCTGAAAATAGGAAAGTGTGAAAAGGTGAGGTAAAGAATGAGGAAAAAGAAGTAAGAAGTGGAGAAGAAGCTCGAGGATGGAATAGTGAAGATAGAAAAGGGAGAATGTGGAAAGGAAATGGAAGGAGTGTGAAAGGGTAGAAAGTTTCAGATGGGAACGGAGGAGAAATGAAACAGGAGAGATAACGGGAGAGGAGGTGTATGAATTCATTACGCTTCATGCGAACATCGTAATTTCACGAGCCTCGCTTTCGTGTATATTCTTCAACTTACCGTTGCAATCATTGAAGATGAATTATGCGTTGAGAAGTTCTTCTCAATTTTCCGGTCCACGAGTGCTGAGAAATTACAAGCGTACAGACGCTGTTCCAGGTCTATGGAATCAGGAGGAACTTTCGCTGGAGCAGTAAGCGGAGGGAAACTTATGCAACGCGAAATCCTGTAAAAATTTATCTCGTACAAAAACGAATGGGGGGTAGGTAATTGCTTTCTGCGTCAGCCGTACTCACAATTCAAAGCAATCGTGCTTTATATATTTTTATCTTTTGCAAGAATATCATTTGCATCGCCAATTAGCGCGGAACTGATATATCCTCCTGCTCATGAATTATGATATTAGAATCCAGTTATGATGTCAAAGGTATTCAATTAAAGAAGACTTACTGTCCGCTTAAATACAGGGTTGGAAAGCAAAGAATATGCAAAAGAAGGTAAAGTTTCTAGAATTTAGTAGAACTCTGTAACGACTGAATTGTAAGTGAATAATGATGTGAAAGGGATAGTTAGAATTCTAAAGTGCATACGAAGTTGGAAGACTTTTGACAGTGGTAAAGTAATATGTACCAGAATCAAGGAGAGGAATCTAAAGCAAAAGGGACACGGAAACGTGAAATCGCTTATATGGGAACGACAAGCAGGAGGAGTGCGGAACATGAACAAAAGACAGAACACGCGGGGAGTCTGGAAGTTCGACGGGAAACAAGAACATATCAGGAATTCCTATCGGGCATCCGCAGACCGCAGCCAGCAACCAATTTCAAGTTTACGCGCTCAACTTTTCCGTATCTCTTCCACGTATCTGCCTCTGTCGTTCTACCTATTTCGACTCTTACATGGTGTGTGTATGTGTGTATATGTGTGCGCGCGTGTACGTGTTCATTCTATTGTAAACGAACGAACCTACGATGATATTTTCTACTTGAGTTTAATCCCGCAAATTCTAGCAGTTTTGGCGGATTGAACAACTTTGTGACAAGTTTATGTTACGTTATTACAAAAGGAATATATTTTTTTGTGTATCAAGGGTATGGCAGATGTTTGTGTCCATTTAAGGAATAAAATGGGATTTAAGGAATAAAATAATTAAAGGAATAAATTGGATATATTGCTTTGGAATACTTTGGATAACTGGTAGTTACTCTGTGCTTAGGCAGAATACGGATTGATTACACAATTTGACATGCTGTTTTCCGGACTTGTAACATTCAATAGCCGTTTCTTATAAGTTTTCATGCGGTGAAAACGGATCCGCAAACCGTTTGTTGCCAACACACTCAGTTTTTGAGAAATTCGATTTTGAAAAAAACTGCAAATTTTCAACTTTGAACATCTTTTGTGACGAAACAGTTATATTTATTTGGTTGTTTGTTCCGTCAAATTAAAGTATGATCCCTCACAAATACA
This sequence comes from Andrena hattorfiana, assembly GCA_944738655.2. Taxonomy (NCBI): domain Eukaryota; kingdom Metazoa; phylum Arthropoda; class Insecta; order Hymenoptera; family Andrenidae; genus Andrena; species Andrena hattorfiana. The sequence goes on along the minus strand of OX122893.2, from coordinate 10,935,387 downwards.
ATGATATAAGTTATTAGTGCATTATGAACATTTAAATATGTTTTAACAGCGATCAAAGGGAAAAGAACACCCAAAATGCACCCATTTTTGCAATTATCTTTCAATTTATTTCCAAAACTAAGGGTCTAGGAGAAAATCTGATTACTCCTCGCGATGTAGCAGACATTTTTCCTTCGGAAAGCATCAACAGAAGTGGTAAGTCACGTTTTGTTTTCAATACAGAAGCAAAATAGTTTGGCAAAACGTGCGGCGCCGACAGTGGAAGTCACGTGCTCTTAAGCGATTGTGTTACGCTGAGCGGCAGTGGATCGCGCGCGACCGTTGACTACCACTGTCGACGCCGCACGTTTTGCCAAACTATTTCGCTTCTGTATTGAAAACAAAACGAGACTTACCGCTCCTGTTGATGCCTTCCGAAAGAAAAATGTCTGCTGCATCGCGGGGAGTAGTCAGATTTTCTCCTAGACCCTTAGTTTTGGAAATAAATTCAAAGATATCTGCAAAAATGGGTGCATTTCGGGTGTTCTTTTCCCTTTGATCGCTGTTAAAACATATTTAAATGTTCATAATGCACAAATAACTTATATCATTGTATTCGAAATGGTTCATAGAATAATTTGACGGAACAAATAACCAAATATCTATTACTGTTTCGACACAAAAGATGTTCAAAGTTAAAAATTTGCAGATTTTTTTCAAAATCGAATTTCTCAAAAACTGGGAATGATGGCAACAAACGGTTTGCGGATCCGTTTTCAGCGCATGAAAACGTATAAAAAGCGGCTATTGAATGTTACAAGTCCAGATGGCTGTCAAGCTGTGTTATCTGTGAAAACAGGCTATATCTAGGGGTACTTGTTTACCAATTTTGAACCCATTTCTTTGTGGACATGAATGTAGTAATAATCCTATAGACCTTTGTTGACGTAGTAATGCCCCTGTTCAATTTCCCCTTAAAGGACTCGAATATTCCTATATGAACAGCCTAAGAAACAATAGCCCATAATTTACTAATACTAATCCAAAGGATTTAAAACCTAGCATCCCTCCACCCACACGGGATTTACCAAAGTCCCGTAACTACAGTGAGTTGACCCTTTGTAGCCATAGACTATACGTCGACTACTGTCTAACTCTAACTCTCTTGCCACTGTGTTGAATACAAGCAAATATTATATAATACAAAACAGTCTCTCCGCAATTATAATACTACGAATTATCCTTGTTAATATATTAATGTTAGGAAGCAATCACAATCACATGTATTCCATTCCATGCCAATTCCCAGTTCTATCGTTTTTTATCGTTCCTTTCATAATACTACATCTCACATATAGTAGCCCCTAGTTACCAAACACCATATATCAATAGATTCGTCATTCGTTTAGCTTTAATGGGGTATTCTGGTCTGACGGGTAAAAAAATCGATTTCTTTTTGTATATTCTACTGGTACATTATATGGATAATACGTGTGCAAAAGGGTTTTCTTCAATTCGTAATATTTGCAAAGGCACAGGGTGCAGAATAGGTGAGTACCTATACGGCGCGCTCACTGAGCAGGACGGGCGACGCATAACAGTTTTGTTCTTGCAAGTTCTTGCATTTCGGCAAAGTTTCGGCGGACTGTTCTTTCTGGGGGGATTGTGCAGTTTTGTGCCTTTTAGAAGACAAAAATCGACCATTTGCTTACAAAGAGACCGTTACTCTCCTAGGTCACAACTTAGTTTGAGTTCGAGCGTTGAGTAAACTTTAAACGCAATTTTATCGAAACCATGTTTTTCGAAACGGTCACCATGATATTTCAAGATCGACTGGACTAACTCAGTCCAAGTTTTGTATATATTATCAGCACACGTGTGACTATCGTCCCTACCAGAATTATGATAAAATAATTTATTTTTAAACTTTCACAGACCTTCAATGTTGAAAAAATATGCGAGAATCGAAACTTAATTTTCAATCCGCCGCCATTTGCTTAATTTTCAATATATTTTTATCATTCTAGTAGGAACGATAGCCAAAGGCATACAAATAAAGAATCTCTTTACATTTTTTGTTTCTGATCACTAGAACGAGCGTAATCATGATCACAGTGACCCCATTATTTTTTTTTCACCAATACTTTAAAGCAGTCAACTGCGTTTGATTTTAATTTTTTTCCTATTGACTAAATTTGTAAAGATAGTTCAAATATCAATAAGCATCTAGCAATAAACTAAATAATAATGAAATTTATGGGTTCTTTGTAAAAAAAATCCGAAATAACGCGACGAAAACGCCTCGTCAGGCCAGAATACGCCCTTAAGATGAGCTGCATTATTTGAGTCAGTTGGATCTTGGGCACAATATAGAAGGTATTGAATATAATGTGGGCGGAAGTAAAAAACGATTGAAGCAAGTCCACATCAAGCATGTGTAAAATTCATAAAGAGTCCAGCAATATCGAAGACAATACAAATACAATACATTAACAAAAACGCAAGAACTTTCCCCGGGACCAGATAAAAGCTTCTTAACTTAGAAGCCACTGTTCCACTTCGATTCCCTTTGCTTGACGTAACGAATAACGCCAACCTCCTTCCACGAAGCACAGTCGAACAAAGCTGACGTTCCCGAAGTTCCCTGTAACCCCGCACATCTGCACGCTTCGCTAAATATACTAATACGACGAGCAAGGAGTGGGGTTCTTCGCGAAGCAGATTCTTTGCTTAATTATGTTCATTTAGCACGCCGAGCACGGAACGAAAGCGGAAACTTGTACCCGCTAGAAAGGGGATAGGCGCACGGTTGGGCGGCACGCGAGAAGACAATAATTAAAACGGCGCCTAAGCAAGCGAGCACAGCATATGCCTCGGAGCAGAGAGTGCGTATTAAGTAACCTTAGCTCCACTATCGCCAAGCAGTCGGGATGGGCCGCGAAACGTTTTATGACGCCAAGATTCTTCCATCTATGTGAACCACTCGGCGACGTTTGCGGTTGCTCATCCCCCTCACCCCGCCAAGTGGCAATACAAAGGGGAGACCGTAATTCACCGTTGAAGAATCTTTTTCCCGGTTAACCATTTGGCTTTGGGCTCGGCAGCATCTTGGCGCACTGCTAGGGGAACTGCTTTGTTACATGGCCCATAGTGGCGATGATAATTAAAGTAACATACTGGGGAACGAACGCTCTGCGCGGGGACTGTTGCACTGGTAGAATGTATTTCACGCGTAATGAGAAACAGTGTGCCACAGGAAGTGATGATATCACGTAATCTCGAACATCTAATTGCTAATTATGGCAAGCTACTTGCTTCAACCCTTTCCAGCGCCGTGTATAAGCCACCCGGGGCATCCCGATTTACTATGTCGGACCTATTTCAGGGCAGAGCTAAATTTAGTGATTTCAGAGTTAGCAGAGTTATCGACGTGTTAAATTAGCGTGACAGCCCCATACGTGTCACCCCCCTCGATTAATCGGCAAATAATTACCGCAGGTTATAATTCTGGGGCATCCTGTTGTTCAGCTTGTAATTGACAAGGAAGCTTCATGTTTCTTCTTTCAGATTCACGATTGCTACGTACTTCATCATTGCGCTTGAGATCCAAAAATACATCGTTCAACGCAGACAATAAGTTACACGTGTAGAGTTTTGAATGTGACATACAATTTCGTTGACATCATTTCAGGGAGCTCTTATATGCCATTATAATTTCAATACATTTAATCATAAATTTTGCAACTTTCATTTATTCATTTATACACACATTTGACGTGCTTGTTAGTTTATAATGAGAACGATTAAAACAGAAAACCGTCTGCAACTCGGAAGCAATATTCAACGAAACAAACGGTCGTTCGATTTTTTTTATTACCTTTATTATATTCCTGTACCTACACTCTGGATAACGAGTACCCTTAATTCTGCTCTTACACAATAGATACCTTCGCGAAAAATGCGTGTAAAAAAATATGCCGAGCATATGAAGAAGTGGGGCATTGTATCCACCCCGCAATCATATACACAAATCGTCGAACCTCCAAATCAATTTCTTCTGTATAATTCTATTTCTGTTTTTCAAATAAGGCGTAAAAAAAACAAACAAATCATTTACTTGAAAGTGTGTAGCAGCCTTAAATGCAAATTCGATGAATTTTTAATTAATTCAGAGGAATTTCCTAGAATTCTTCTTAGAATTAAAATTAAGTGAATATCTTCAAAAGGGCAGAATTCTGTAAAAACAGAACTAAGTGTGCAAGTATCAGCAACGTTTAACTAGATAGCGCTACACAACCCCGATGAGGTATTTTCTCCTCTACCAAGCACCCCTGCCGCGGTGTAACGTGTCGGCCCGCAGTACCGAGCGTAAATTCAACTTCCGTCCGCTACAAGTGTAACACGCACGCGTGCTCACGGAGCTCCACGTGTGCCTCAGAATGTGCTGGAGGGGCACGTGCAGCCGCGACACCTCCCGATACAAACGTGCAGGCAGGCACGTGCATGCACGCAGCCAGTATGCATGGGAATCACGTTGACATCGTATAAGGCATATGTCGTCGCGCCCTGGCCCGACTTGAACCTCGGACACACCCTCCGCGGCCTCTTCATCCAGCCGTGCTGCTCTTACGACCCACTATTTTCGCGTAGAGGGGACATTTCTGCCATATTTTACAACGGGTATAAAGCAGCATCCTTAGTCCACGTTCGGCCTTGCCTGCCGAAACCGTCCGCCTCCTCTTCCGTTCCTCCTATTTCTCGTTTTTATTATTCCCTTTTGTTCTCCTACGTGTCTACCATTCTCTCTATGGCATCTCATCCCACCCCGTCCTCGGAGTCCTCCGCGCTCATCTGAATGTTTTATATTCAATGCAACCGTCTCAAGGATCCATTAGCAGATTCTTTCGGATGCATCGCCCGGCTATATGAGCTCCAGAAAGTAGGATAACTGCGGATTGAATGTGTGCCGATAACAGCAAATCGTTCGAGTAAACGTTCTTCCCGGATATATATGGGACAGTGGAAGTTGCGGGCCAATGGCAATCGAGAGCTTAAGTTTTTTTTTTTATTCCGAGGAGGATGGATAGCGCGGCGCGGGGCTCGCGGTGGGTGTCCGGGTTTCAAGCTGGGGTCCTTTGTTAGACTCCAGGACTATCTGCTTTTATTAGAAACCGGAATAACGGGGAATTTGTAGTTGCAGTGACACGTTGGCGGTTCGTATAGGGAACGGGAGGGAATGGAATGGTAGTAGTGAATGGTTCTTCGAATTTCAAAGTGAAACGTTAGCCGTTTTATTTAAATAGTTGAAAGGTACTTCTGGCTTCTTATTACTTTCTGTGCTGCTAGCCAGTGTGGACTAATCCTTTAACAATTCAGTCTTTACTCGCGGCGTGGTTACTTGTGTTATAAAATATTAAACGATAAAGTGTTTCTTTATTACACATATTGGTTTATCAGACAATAATGTTTTACACGTTTATTAAGGGGTTTTATGAAACTAATTAATCCTGTGGCATGTGGTGTATTGGTGGCTCACGACATATATCGCAAGTAAAACTTTCATTAAGAAGGTACATGAGTATTTCGAGGTCAACAAAATCGATTTTTTTTATTGTTTGTGATAGCCACAAGTCTTAGAAATATTTTTAAAAAGATACCATTGAAAAATTCGGAAAATGTCCAGAGTTACAGCGTAAAAAGTAACGGGCGGATCAATGCAGGTATATGCGCCGCGGCAGGCTTTAAGGGCATCCGCCGGGTCAAATAGCGCGAAAACATAGGTGACATTTATGATTTTTTCTAGAAAAAAGTATACAATGTATGGATCTAAAACTTTTTGCACTTTATTCTGCTATAAATGTAGAGTATAAAACAATTTTTTTATTTCATTTTTGCCCACCTCCGCCTCTGATATGCATTGCGTGCTGTATCGTTGTAAAAAAAACTGGCCTCCACTGTCGCCACGATAACGTTAGACAGGATCATCAAAAATTAAGAAACCAAAGATATTTCTTAATTACACATGTGTCGTTATCGCGCTAACGTCGGGCAGTGTTCAGAAACAACTAGGCGATGTTTCCCAAATGTTTAAACGATATAGTCCCCAATAGGCTTTCCCGCAAAAAACTATTTTGTAAAAAAAAATTGAGTGTATGAAAATTCGCAATCGAGGGTAACGCGGAAGCCAGTGTAATTACGAGCAGAATCCCGTTTAAATTTTTAGATTCGGTCAAGAATTGCATTTTTTATCGTGGCGACAGTGCGTGAAAAATTGTTTCGAGAAAAACGCACTTAAAGTTTGACGCCGGGCGCGTTCGTCTACTGACGGGGGCTAGCCCTATTTTCAATGCGTTTATTCGATTAAAATAAAAATCGATTCTTTTTTTAGATCAATAAATGTATTATTAATTAAAAGAAAAATCACATTTCTGTCTATAATAACTGAAAAATAACTCAAAAAATATTTATTTTTAAGGCCGTCACACTGTTGATCCCCCTGAACTGCCTATAACATCTGTGCCGTTAGGAATTTTGATTCAAAATTTTAACTGGGCCTTTTTGAGACGTTGTAAAATGAAAATATGCAATAAAAAATTTTCGATTTTTTGACCGGCGGATGCCCTTAATGCCGTTTTTCTCAAAATTATGTTTCTCAAGATAGTGAACATCGTAACTCGAGAACGGATCGATATTTTTTGTTGAAATTCTAACTAAATCTACACAACACTTTTCTCCACAATGTGGAACTCGCTCACTAAGATCGCATAACTGTAACAACATTTAAGACAGAATTACAGAATTACAATTTAAGACATTTATCACAGAATTACTTCAGTAAAATACTTCAAAGTTGATATTTGTTGTATAACTCCGTGAAATTTTATTAAAATTTTGCCGATCAAGTTCCACATTGTACATTTTGAGTTAAAGGATACTCATATGCAGCGATTTTGCTTTCAGATGAGTCGGTCAATCGGAATCGTGTTCACCAACATGCAGGCACGCATTGCGCAAGCGCTCACTTTGACGTCTTGTATCTTAATTAATTTTTAATATTTTGTAAACATTCTTATTTGAACATACGGCTTATATCCCTAAGAAAGAATTGTTACAACAATAACACATGTATTTTCGGCATTTGGGGGGGGGGGGGGGGATTTGAAGACTTTTTTTAACTAAAGTGTTGTGTATGGGAAAGTATATATTTTAAAGTTCTTGTAGTATTTTTTATATCGCAATATATAAATAATTGAAGGAATTATGGGCGACCTACCGGCAGCGTTTTTTTTTTAAACACTTTGGGGTATCCACTATAATTTTTAGTAGTATAGTTAGTATAGTAGATGATCTAGTATCCAATCGTGGCTTTAGTAATTTCGTTGCGTAGTTTTTATTTTACAGATGAAAAAGGATGAAAACTGAACGATTCTGTGACAAAAATTAATACTTTTACTATAAACACTAAACGGCCGCCATTTTGTAGCAAATTAATTTTTAGGGATAATGAACAATCGGGCACTAGATAATCTAATATACTAACTGAATTTCGTCGAACTTTTTATGTCTGTATATAATCAGTGAATGTCAGAAATACTGCCAGGAAAGAAGAAATTGCAATATTACTGACGACCTTACCGATATACTTACATACCAGGAAAACGTAATCAAATGGCAAAACACCAGAATGCTGCACACGTATGTATAAAAAATGTGTGAAAATACTGTTAAACCGATGTGTAGTCACTAACGACCTACACAGTCGATGCGACTTTAAACTTCAAATTAAAAAGAAAAAAGAAAAAAGTCAAGGTGGGAGTAAAGTGTACTTCCAGTTGGCATTCATTCTCGTTTCGAGCACATGAAGGAACACATACGCGGGTCGCGAACGCACCCATATCGCAAAACGACTGCCGCGCCGCGGCACGAGACGCGCCTTGCGCGGCAAGAGCTTTTAATTAAAATATGGAGATCAGCCCGACAGCAAAGCCAACCATTGTGGCCACGGGTCGAGCTGCAATAATAACAGATAATATATCGTCCATGGAAAGCCAGTGTAACTGGCTCTTTCAAACAATGAATTCAAATCCGGGAACCGGGCGGAGAACAATGACATCTCGAACCTTTCCGTGTACTTCCGTTACTGACGACCACCAAATCCATATCCCCCGTTAGAGATTACCCTGCTACCCATTGCAGGAAGTAATAATCTTCGCTTCTCCGGCCGCTATTTTTATCTCCCACGACCGCGGACGTGATTAAAATGAATGATTTAATAAAATGGCACCGCAGGGGTGTGCCTCTAGGTACGGAACAAATTCCGCCATTTCGAGCCGTTGTTACCAGCTTCGACTATCAATTCCTTCCTGTGAAAACTGCCGCTGCCGCTGATGCTCCAATTCATCGGCATTCGAATTTGCCGTATCTCTATACCTAGGTATCTGGATACTCCCTCAATTTCGTTTCGAGTATCTATCCATATTCAAAATTACAGTAGTCGAAACGTGGGCCATGCACGTTGAAATGCTTGCAATAAAGTTAGGAATTCTCTATAAATAAAGTGAAAAAAAAAATGGAAATAAAATTGAATTTGAAATTTTTAAATTTAAAAGCTACGAATCGAGCACGTGTGTAAAATAAAAAAATATCCTTCTCATTGTGTTTAAGAAGTACCTATGGAATTGTCCCACTGGTGGCCGGGGTTTTGTATATTTTTAGTCCAAGGGTGAATTGAATGGAAATTTGGGAGCCCTGCGGCTCATAATTGAATCCCGACCGCAGAGAACACACCACCATTTCATGGTAAAACTAAGCCTATTCATTTTCACCAACACCTAACTGCATCGATCTGCGACGCACCGCTGCTATTAACGTTCAACGTGGGGATACCAGACACTGAATTTTGCCAACCGTGAAATGGAGATAATGACTGGCGAGCCAATCAGTTAACCAGACCGAGTCAGAGTGGGCTAATGAGGATGTACCCCATGGTGTGTGTGGTTACTCGTGCATAGAACGAGCACAGGCGAACAAAAAGTTCATCCGATGTAGTGTCAAGATTTTCGACGCATCTCCTGTCTTGGCTAATACCGTAAACTAGTCCGAACGGTGTTAAGGTTGTGGAACAAAAATTTCACAAATCTGGATAATAGGATGAATGTTCAAAGGCGAAACATTCAATTCCAAGAATTCTTTAATTATTCTAGTTATGTGGCAATGTACACATGTTACTGTTTCGTCGAATCACTTCTAACAAAACAATAGCGATTGGGTGCAACTGAGTTCTGCAGTGACTCTGTTTCACAGTAAGATAAGAATTTAAACTAAGATAAAAGCTTAAGTCGCAGCTATATTCAAGGCAAATTACAATATCTGATTCCATTGAAATTATTGTAAGCTAATTTGAAAAAGGAGGAAGTTAATTCATTAAAAGGAATAATACTAGTATTCCTGAACAGTCTTCACTTTGAAAGACTGAGTAGGTATTCTATAACCGTAATTGCTCCTTTCAAGCACCAGGAATGTCTGACATTCTACTTCACGTTCATCGTTGAAGCACGTTTAAGTTTAGCTAAATGTTACACACAGCCAGAACGCTAAATCCTATTCAAAAATATTCTTACGTTTAAAGGTAACAAAGAAATTTTAACAAAAACATCTTTGTCATATTTTTGCTTCTGGAATTCAGCTCCACCATATGTATTGCACTATAGCTCAGAGAATTACTTTATTGGGAAAGAAGAACACAGTTCGAGCTAAATGAATATCTTCATAGTTTCAATGTAAACGTTTAACATGAACAATTCATATCTACCACAACTTTGCTTTTAAATAATAAAATATTGTTGAAAGCTTCTCGAGGATATTTCAATTAAACGCTGTATAAACCATATCTAAGAAATAACTGCAAATATGGAACTACGTGGTATAAAAATTGTTTCTTCGAAATTATATTCATTTCATCCTTCTTTCACTGCATATTGTAAATAACAATAATATGTGCACGATATTTAAAATTTTAAATAAATAGCAGGATACCTATATTGTTGCAAAGTTGAAACATTAAATTTCAATTTTACGCACAATTAGAAGTCAAATTAATTTCCACAATTTTACCTTCCTTCTTTTACACACTGTGATTCTTACTGGTTTGCTGTAAGATGAAAACTATAATCTCCCAAGGTGCAGTGGTACTTACTTATGCTAAGAGCGAGCGAATAATGAAAGAACATGGTAATATCGCTGCAAAATTGCTTAAACAATTAGAAGCTCGTGCTTCTTTCAGAGATCTGACTGGCGGAGATGGAAGCTCGCAAAGAATTTAAATCTTAAGACTTAATATCTATTTTTCTATAGGCAAAGCTCGAGGGGGCTCCACGATGCAACGTGCAATATTTAAAGTGCGGGGTCGTTTCCTTTAATTTATATTCCATATTTTATTGTTAAGGCGCCTTGCAAAGTCTTTCGTCCGCGAATTACAACGTTTACGTACATCTTAAGAATTTTATATTTAAACAAGGGTCTTATCTCTGTCAGAAAAATCGCGTCTGAGGTATAAAGGAAGTCATCCTGCTTGGATAATTGGCCTCGCTGATGAAGAATCCTTTCATTTAAAAGACCCAACCTGACCACCTCAATTGTGCCTCCCCCCCCCCCCTTTAAATATGCGTACTATCCTGCCGTTTTGACCGTCCATGAAACGAAAAACAAGGAATATCGCGAAATGTAAAGCAACACATGTTGCAGTATCGATCGCGATAGGACAAAAGCGGGCACGAAAAATTTGCGATCGTTTGTTATCGTGGCTCCCTTTGTCTTTGAAAAGATTTAATTTTTGCAAAGGGGTTTCGATGAATATGGTATCGGGTTTCGTATGAACGTTACTCATAGATATACAGTGTTGTTGAGAAATGAATGACTGCAGGTCCTGGAGCTAGATATTTCAATGAAATCTTGCAAGGGAAGTTAGGCACCCCGAAAATTCAGAAAATTATGCAACGTTGTGTACAAGTAGAGTAGTGTATTCGTAACACAAATCTATTTTTGTTAGTGTCATAGTGCGGTTTTAGGGGGTGAAATTACCCTTTGAAAAGAATGCAGAATTTTCTTTTTCATGAAATATCTCGAGAACGGTGAGAGATATCGAAAAGAAGTTTAATCAAAAGTTGCTTCTTCTTTTTATATCTACAAAACTGTGTAAAAATAATTATCGAATTAAAGATCGGTGGTCGGAGTAACTTGCGAAGTATGGATTTTTCGAGAATCGTTGTTATGTAGTTGTGTAGATATAAAAAAAATATGCAAGTTTTATTTTAAACCTCTTTTCGATATCTTTCACCATCCCCGAGATATTCCACGAGAAAGAAAATTCTGCATTGTTTAAAGGAGTGATTGTATCCCCTAAAACCACACTATGGCACCAACAAAAAATAGATTTGTTACGGATGAACTACTCTACTTGCACACGAAGTTGAATAATTTTCTAAATTTTCGGGTCGCCTAACTTCCCTTGATAGATATGTGTTCAGTTTATTTCTTGTTTACTGAATGCGTTGCTATAGGAAGCAACAAAAACATGTTACATGATTCGTGAAAATTCCACAGTGCTCGCAACACAGTGTCAGCTTGAAAAAGTTTTACACCGATGCTTTGCATCAGGTAGTATGGTTCAGAAGAAACGTTTTTAATTAAAAGTATGATTTATTGAAACTTTTTGATTAAGTTAATATTTATTACGATGAACACGATATAGACAGCACGGAGGAAACAAAGCACGCATGAACCATTTCTGGGAAATTGGTAGTTAACCGTTACCTATGGAATTTCGGCAAAGTAAATAAAAATTTAAATGATATTGAAATGCCGAAATAATATTGATCATTTTTGCATTCAGTATTACGAGTTAACGAACAAAGATTTTAAATATTCTATACAAATTGACAAAGGGTACTCTGATAATAATTAAATTTTTTCGTTTCTACGTTTTCAGAGAATAATTCATTATAATGCATTATCCTTTACAGAAAATTCTTATTCGTTAGCTAATTTAAAAAGAATCACCATCATGCAGAAATCTATATTTTAATAATACCTACATCGTAGAATCAAGTAACACAATGATCCAAGCTTCGTTAGCAGAACAACAAATATTTTAGTCACGCGGTATTCTTTATTTCATTTTTTTCTGTGTCCCATATATAGTTCATGTCCAGTGTTATGTGAAACGCTTGCATACGTCGCATGCGGCCCCAGTGTACGTTTCCGGAGTGAAACGTATGTGGGACATAGAAGTACGCAATGTAGGTTGCAAAGTAGTCTGAGGTAGTGACAGAAACTGTAATCCATCTTTTACAAATTCCAACTTGATTAGTATTTGAAGCTTTCTTATTCACAAATATCCATTTTGTCATGGTATTTCTAGATCTCAGAAACATAGAAATCGGAAGAACACGGAAGTTACATTATTCGTACATTAAAATGATCTGTAGGTACCGTACATTCACTCGTCAATACTATGCTCAATAATTTTACTACATGTATTGCTTTTCCATTGGAAAACGAATCATCCAGTATCTTTACATTTTGGAAAAAAAGCGTGTAAGCGCAATTTGCTCGAGGCGGCTACCCAGTAAAATATGTTAATTTTTAAGCTTTATCCTATCTCCAAATTATTGAATCCTCCAATGCATCTGTCTTCTGTAGCAACTCAAAGCGGTACTACACATTATTTTCTCATGCGAGGTTGTGTAAAAAGTTAGTCGCCAAAAGGCGTTAGCAGGCGAAAGACGCGTATATATTAATTTGTGTTTTCTTTTCTGTATCTATATATTTTTTTATCCTTAATAAACTATATTTTTTCTACATATCTCTCTAGATTTTTATTCGATTTAGAATCCCTTTCTAACTCGACTCGATTGATACACAACAAACAGCTCCTGCTACTGTTTACATGACACGAGTAATCCGTGCAACATGAAAACAATCCCTTATGACTAGACTGCGGATATTTATGCCCATAACATATGCAACAAGCATATGCAATTAAAATATACCATGTCCATTTTTATCGAATTTGTTAAGGGTAGACCAACAGTTCTCAATTTCTTTACTGTGGCTGGAAGAATTTGTAAATGTGCCTTAATATATGTTAAATTTTCAGCAACTTATGTCTATTGGAAAACATTCTGAGCAGTTGCAATTGCAGTGACATTATTTCCATTAAAAGTTTCAACTGGGTATTTGCAGAAATAAAATAAACAGTGAAAATTAATAATTTTACTATCTTCGAGTGTTAAGAGAAAAAAGTGGCCAAACCTCTTTAATTTTATCGAAATTGTTTATTTGTATCGAGTGATTGTAATGAACAAGTAATTAGTCTCTACTAATGACTTATTCTATCGCATGATATCAACATCGGTGCAAAACGTTGTATGCATTGCGATTTATCTCTAACGTCACGTAACGGTTCCATAATTCATCTATGATCGAAACCAAATACAGTGAGATACATATAAAAGAAATATGTAACATATGTGCATATGAATTTTAACGAAGCATATGCAATATGCAAAATAATTTTTGCATATTAATACATGCAGTTGCATAAACATCCGCAATCTACTTATGACCCAAGGATTGCACAGTCTGCGGAGCGTGCCTATAACTGACAGTGGGGGAGAACATAATCTGATGGAAAACGATAATCTGAGTAAAGACGGAGTATCTGCGTGATCCAAGAGCGAGCAGCTTTAAAGGCCTGCGGACAATGCCAGGTAGCGAGCGGAATCGAATTTCCGTAAATGATATTCACGTGCCGAAGGGCGGTCGCAGTGTTTGGCGAAAAGCGAGATAGCCTCGGAAGGAGGCAGCCGAGCAACGGGCGGGAAAAACGTCAAAAATCACAGTGTATAGAGATTTCCAGAACGTTGGGGATAAATCCCACGAAAGATTAGCTAACGAGGCAAGGAACCAACAAAATACAGAAAATAGAAGGAACGGCGCCAAATAAATGAAGGTGAAGGAAGAAAGCGCTTTATGGCGGCTTGTATAAATTTCTTTTTCGAGAGGGCTAGGCGACTGCAATTTATCGAGCATTTTCTTCTGGGACAACGCTAAGCGGTTCGTTACTAATACATCGTTCTAAAGAGTTGAAAAAGCTTCGTCGCGTTTAAAAATGTCTCTCCGCGGAGTTAGTTGTCGGATGTATCACGGTTCCCTAGCTCTGATAGCAGGCTTAACTGCTTGGTTGTTAATAAAACAGTGAACAATGCATTTAAAATAACGAGAACTAAGTTGGGCGATTAAGGGGCAACATACACCTAAGAGGCGAACAAGGAGGATGGACTTATGACTCCCAATCAATCATAAAGTCGACTTCTATGTTCGAATGCCCGTCCTTTTCCGAAAAATTGAAAATACTAAAATCGGCTACGAGAAGTACTATTTTTTTTTTAGCCACTTTAAGAATAATTTTTCCTTTCTGCTTTCAAATTAAAAACAGAGACGATATGATGGTTGCCACAGACGCCTTTTCTAAAGAAAAAAGAACGTTATATGGAAACAGCTACCACGCAGCTTCTTCTCCGAATTTTTTAATGAAAATTTCACATTTTATAGCCAAAAGTATGAGCTTTCTAATGTATATAATGTTTCTTTGATAAAAAAGTTTCTTCACTGAAAAATATTCTTCAAATACACCCTACTTTTTCGCCTCACAAGTGTATATTGCCTCTCAAAGTGTGAGAGTTGTCGATTCAATCAACGTTATCGACCGAAATTTTCCTTATTCAGAAGACAAGCCGAATCTTTGAAGCTTTCGCGAAGTAAATTGTTGGAGCTAAAGCTATTACAGGCTTCAAATATATACTAGTACTCAACGTGATTTCAGGTACTAATACTCACTACATATTCCTGAGAAGTTTGTCACTAAATAGAGCGCAGCTAATGGGTATGGCAAGGAGCAAGGATCGGCCAAGCTACAGGCGGTAGCTGGAGGAGGCCTTATTAGATGTTTATGAGACTTAGTAGAAGAAAAATTCATTCTTAGCTCTAACAGCTTAGCATAAGAGCTAAGTCTTTCTGACTTGTTAGTGAAAGTTCTAAGAACTTTCTTGCTGACAGCGGGAAACCTGACGTAGCTCTTAGAGCTGGAATGTTTTATCATATTCGCTATCTGCGAGGAAAGTATCGCTCAGCTTAGCTCCACGCTTGTGACGCGTGTTGAAAAACTTAAATTGCATGTAATTTAAAGTTTGCTTCAGTGTTCATGCCCCTGTCCTTTACTTTCTTTCGTCTTGCACTATAATTCTAAAATAAGTATAACAAATATGAAAATTGACAATAATTATAGTCCTAATCCTAATAGACTGAAAAGTACCAATATTTGGAACAAATAAGGTCAACATCCGCATATTATACGAGCTTTCGAAGACAGATAGCCCCTACTTCAGTTTCGGGGGGTTTATGGCTAGGTCAGAACTAGGATGACGCCTTGACATAAGCCATGCGCTCCACTGGGTAGGCATTGGGCGGTTAGTGACTCGAAGTTACGTCGTTATCGGGTGTGACCTGATATTGCTTAGGGTGGGACAGCTTGAAAATTGCAAGCAATTCCTTCTTAGATAATTCAGAACTGTAGAGTTAGAAACTTGTAACATCAAAATCTTCCTTTTTAATCACCATGTCTGACATGCAGGTCAATACTTTTCTGTCCCTACGGCATAAAAACACGCCAATGCCAGCTAATCCAGAGACATCTTGGACGCTGAAAGTCGTCAAGACCAGTTAATGCGTTAATTAGTAACAGCTTAAATGATGGATTAACTCGATGTGAGACTCTCAGGTGCATTCTTAATGTAAAAGATCACCAAAAGAAACTAAATGCAATTGATTATTTCTAATAAATCAGCACTTTACCACTCCACCATAAGTCTTGCAACATATTCAATGTGGAGTACGCAAAGTTACGAGTAAACGTTGCTATAATCCATCAGATACGACGCTCTGAAGGAACTGGGTAGGTTACTTTAACTTCGTATTACAAACTTTAACATAACTGAGAGTTAGTTTGAATTATGTGTGGGTTAAGTTCCGTAAGTTTAACCGGGATTGAGTTCGGCTTGGCGGGCATTAATGACCAAAGGCGAAATATGTAAATGGAACTGTTGGCATCGATCTTTGAAGATGGCATGACCGCAAACGTGTCAGACCTTCATTATTGTAATATTCGACTAACACAGAATTGATAAATCCGCCTGTTTTGGCTACGAAAAGAAGAGGATGTATAATTAGGCAATTATACTAATGATATACAATTGTAGAATACTACATGTCCCAAATTTTAATACATTGCTTTTATAAATTACTTAGGTCACACCTTGGTAACAAAATGAATATATGTGTCCATACATGTATACATGTAAACCGAAGTTATTGATTAATATTATGTAAATTAGATGATTATTAACAGCGTTCCTGTTATAACTAACCAACGTAATTACTGGAATATGAAAGACCAAAATATTATTTAATACGACGTGATGGTAAAACCTCACCACCAGGGGAGGTTTTAACACTATTTAATGGACTTTCAAGATGTGACAGGCTAGCATTTAAGGGGAGGTTCTGGTCTAGAGCCCAAAAAATAGGTGATATTTAGGAATTAATTAAAGGAAAACTACTATATATAATTTAATGGGACTTTTTGCATTGTATTAAGGATGTCTTAGATTATAGAAATATATTTTTTGTTTTATAATTAGTCATTGCAGACAGCCCTGGGGAGTCGTTAAAGTCAAGGCGTCAAAAAATTGATCCAAATCGGTGGGACCTGTATCTCCAAAAGTTATTATCCGATTCGACTGAAACCTTTTTTATTTTGAAGATTATTCTTTTGGCTAGGGGGGGGGCTAAAAAAATTACAAAAATGACATTTTTTTTTAGAAAATAACGACACTTCCAGTTTGAAATCACTTCCCTGTATTTTTCGTCCTTTCATCGCCTTTGAAAATTATAAATTTTCAACTTTTTGTAATTTTTTCTAGTTCTCCCCTAGCCAGAAGTATATTCTTCAAAATAAAAAAAGTTTCAGTGGAATCGGATAATAACTTTTGAAGATACAGGTCCCACCGTTTTGAGAACACTGTTTCGAGAAAAACGCATTTAAAGTTTTACGTGAGCGCCGGAGTGGACGGTTGTTGCCCATGCATTTGCCGCTACTCAAATGCCTATAACTTGGGGAATTTTACGAATTTCAACAAATCCTTTTAAACACGTATTCCTAAAAGATTGAACATTCGAAAAATGAAATAAAAAAAATCGACATTTAGACCAGAACCTGCCCTTAAAGTCTCATTAAATATACTAAGGTTTAGAAAGCTGTGCTAAAATTCTAATAACAACATAACAACAATTAAAACCAAACTTGGTTCGTTAATTGTAATTCAAATAAGCTAGATATTGGTGATTGAAATCTGAACGTGCTGGTTCAGTAATTTTCTACTACTAGTCACAATAACCGATCTCTATTTCAAACCACACAGTGGTTCATTTATTCCAATCGCCATTGTTAATACAATTTCTAATGTGTACCAAAGTATAACTGCCTAATAAATTTCTTTTAATCATATATTTGTAGCAAAATGAATTACTTTTATGTTATCTGAAATAATTTCGTATACGTGTGCTTACTACAACTGTTACCTTAAAATTCAAACGTATGAATGTTACAACACAAAAGATGACCAAAGACACAGAGACGACCCTTTCAGAATTTTTTTTTTCACCATTACACAATTGTCCGTCGAGTGCCACTCATAAAACGTGAAACAAGCTTACAATGTAGACTGTCTATCTATTCGGTGCATGTACATATAGTACCCAAGTCTAGTTGTCCGTCGAATGGCAGTTATGGTTTCATTGTTTTCAGACACGCACATTCATAGCTGACTGTCGAATCGATCATAGACCGATTCCTGTGGCGTATCAATTCTGCGTACATTATCAAACTACTGGCGCACGATATAGTTACAGAATCTTGATTTAACAGTCCCAGCTTCTATTACGCTTTTTCTGTTTATCTGTTATCTTACTATATAAAGCAGAAAGTGTTTGTCTGTCGCCTAAAAGCTTTCGAATGGTAAATTCTGGGGTCACGAAATGTGCCCCAGCTTATTATGCCTAGCTAATCCAGATGAATGTGACTATTTCCACAAAAAAATAAATAAGAAATTTTTTTTATAAAATCAGAATCTAAATTTCGGGCGAAGCCGAGTAGTAAAGCTAGTTCAGTATATTCCAAAACAAGGATTTAATTTGCTCTCGTTCACGCAACGTGAGAATATATTTTGGACGCAATTTTGCTTCGTTTACCTAACATAAGGATGTAATTTTGAATTCCAGAGAAAACATAAGTTAATTTAAAAAAATATAGTGACTCAAATACATTATTTGTCCAGTTACAAATCCCCGGGAGTCCTAATGTACGAAAAGAAGGTTTAATATAAAGTCTAACAGTTCTCCCCGATCCACTCGCAAGCTTTTACTCTTCTGCCCAATGTAATCGAATCACATTCCAGTATACGTGCCTCGATTGGAGAACATGTGAGTCATTGTAGTGCAGGACCATCAGAGAAAAATTGACAACGAACAGAGAACGAAACGGGATAGTGCCGTTACGCGCAGAAACGGCTGCTGTCGTCGTTGCGAATCGTATCCTAGGGGACAAAAGATTACATGGACGACACCGTCGAATTTATGCACTACTGATGGGAAACGTGAAGCGACTGATACGAAACGTAGCGTTTGGATCAACAACAATGCCTGGGGCGCCGGTCTTAACTGAATCGTACGCGATAGCTATCCATTGTTTATTGATCCATTGTGGAAGACTGACAATGTGGAACAACCGACACGGACCGAAGGCGGGTATAAGTCCTGTGTTCTGTAGGCTAAATTAATCAAAGGGTTAATGTTAAAGGACATCTTAATACTGTGAATGGCGTCGACGTGTTTTCACGCTGAGGGATTTCTTCGAATGCATGGTTTTGCCGTCTTTTCACATAAATATTTTCAAAATGACATCGAAAATATTGGTCGAGTGTCCCCGAGTGTCTACTTTAAAAGTAAACCCAACTCGGCGTTCGCTTTCTACCTCACCGCCCCAAAGTTCGTTCGCGTCATTTAATATTGAAAATAGTAATTTCCATACTCTTTGTTAAATCCTCGTGAAAGTATTACCAATGAATTGGCGAGATTCTCCCGATGAAAATGAGTCCAAACTCGACCTGTCTAGGACTATTTTTAATCACATGTGATGTATAATTGGTCCACGTAATTAAGGAGCGATACAAATTATGTATAATTAAAAGTTGTCCGAATTGGGTCGTATTGGGGTTCATTTTCATCGGAAAAATCTCACCTTTCCATTGGTTGTACTCTCATGAAGATTTAACAGACAAAGTAGAAGTTTAAAGTTTCATTTCAAAATGAAAAAATTAAAAGGCCATTTCTAATAAAGACGTGTAAACCTTGTTGTTTTCTCCGATCAATGCATCCGTTTTTGCGATTGTACGTGCATAGCCACTCCTACTCTTTCACGCAGCAGGTTTCAGTATTTCTAGTGAGAGATTGGTGGCGGTGGAGAGCATTAGCAGCAAATGGTCGAAGATGAAATGAATCACTTGCTATTGGTTCCCTAATAGTAATGAATAGATTTAGGAAATATTTAACACGTAATTGTGGTTACCTATACTGATTTATATTAAAGGTTACAGCAAAGTGTGACTGTTCAAAACGCCTAGAGACTACCGCGTTAGATATGTAACACTGACTAACGTTTTAATATAACACAGCGCATTTGGTACACACCATGTGAATGGAACATTGCTAGCTTCATAACTATTTAATTTCGATTGGATAATTTTAATGAGACTGCTCGCTTTTTGATACATAATATATGACCTTCCCGCCAAGGGTAGTGTTTGAATCTGGTAAACAGGTGCCTCAAGTAATAAACTTCTCTTGTAAGCACTTAGCAGTATGGATGACTGGCTGAGTTATCAAAACGGTTTCAATTATAAACCTTACATTGCACATTGTTCCACATAGACACTAGAAATTCCATAATAAATATATGATACCGTAAAATTAAATATATGATAATATTTCATATTAAATATTTATGTATCCACGTGTTTTTGCATAACTGCAACAGTTAACATAAGAATCAACCTATAAGCTCGTCCTCTGGTAAAATTCTAAATCTTTGATCCATATACAGAAAAGTGTAACTTCGAGGCGTGAAAAGTTCATAATAAATCAAGGTTCAAACATATCAGCTAAATACATCCGTTAATAACGTGCAAACAGAAATTAACCGGGGAAACTCGTTGCATGACTAATAATTCACGGTCGGTCCCGAACAATCCTCAATTATAGAGGGCCGCATAATGCTACCGGGAGAACCGAAATTCGCGTTAACTAGGAACTCGCGTAACTTCATTTCCGTATGAAGTAGTCGTTTGCACGATAGAACGGAACTTTGATCGCCGTCGAAACTGAATTCCATCGTTCCCACCTACGCTTCTTCAATCATCGCGATGATAATGGCAACGCACGAAGCGCGCCGCGGATTGCACGGGCACACAAACTCGTCCGGCTCGAATAATCGATACTCGATCTGTTATGCGTCGTGGCTAGGCACTGCTACGAACCACATTCGCATACGAATACCGAGATACATTTAAGCTGCGAGTACTAAATCTCAGATCAGGACTTATGTAATGCTTCGAAGCTTACAGCTATACAGTTGCATGAGTATAATCTATAGAGAATAGCAGGTTCGTTGTTAATCTCCTTCATACATTTCAAAAACTTTTTAACATGGCAGGTAAGCTGAGGGCTACTCGTGCAAGCAGAATTGTTTTGTCATAAAATATGCATTTATTCTACCTTATGAAAACTCATCATTCGAACTCTCGTAATCTCTACTAGTATTTAGTATTAAAATATTAAGTTGTAGATACGATTGTTAATTCCATACTCGACAGTTGCAAGACGTTTGTAGATTGTAGTATTCGAAGCTATACAGGAGATATGACACAGCACCGAATCTCTGACTGAAGCTAAGTAGAACGCGAACTGAACGACGAAACATTTTTCCAAAGGATCACGATTTTAATTTCAAGCACTGAGTATTACAATCCTTTATTCCATTTTCCATTTGTATATACAGGGTGAATATATAAAAAATACAATACTTATACAAAATTAAGAATGACGAAATTGCGTTTGAGGCTTCGTTTCCGAGTTATTAATTATTGAAAATACACACGCGTAACAAGCGTCTGACGCGAGGGACTTGGACTACTGCCGACCTGCAGTAGTAACGAGTTAGCTAGGTCGGACACGGCGCGGGTAGCATCGTCCCCACGTCAGACGCATTTTACCTACACGTATTTTCAACGATTAATAACTCGGAAACGAAGCCGTAAATGCAATTTCGTCATTCTTCATTTCGTCACCTCAGAAAAGAATGTCCACCTGTAATCGAACACCCGTATAGTAATGGATGAACAAAACGATGCTGTGATTCCCTTCATCTTAAACCCTCCACCCTAAGTAATTGCGCATGATGTTCCCATAAGAGGTTTGAAAAACCGTCTATCGCCTTTGAATCACGATGAGAGCAGCTTGCGAACGTGGAAATTCGTTACGGCCACATTAAACCCCTTAAAGGCAATGACAGAATCCTATCAATGACCACTCAAGCAAGCTTTGAAGTGCAATGAATCGCCGTGGAAGCCGATTGTGTCGCTCCGATGACAGGATTAAATGAAAACGTAATTAGCGTGTTAACTCAATCGCGCATTGATGATAGCTCATGGCGGGATCAGGAACGGTTGACGAGCTTATGACAAACATATTCGTGCGATTATTAATTGATAATGCACGTCCAAATTTGCTGATTAAGTATTTTCAGTCGCTCAGTTGCTATATTGGGGTGGGATATTTGAAATTATCATCTCGGTTTGAGACGAATATTATTATTTGTAGAGGACAATGGCTTTAACAGACGTTGCATGATTTTAAACGAAGCTTGAGATGGATCGAACAAAAAAGATCTCTAGGTCGAAGAGCTTCGGAGCTTTGAAGGTGTCCTTTGTCTTTTTGAATGGAGACATGTCCTTCTTATAGTAGGATTGCAGTACATTCTCTGCGCACAACCTTCGAGGATTTTTACAGTCAGGTTCTGGGGGATGTTTGCAGGGAGAATAAAATGGACACTAAAGTAATATTACATCGAGAACCCAGAAATATTAACCTTTTTAAATAAGTCTAAATGTGAGATTACAAATTCGAGATTTGATTGTTTCAGACTGTTATAAAAGTTAACTTACTGTACAGTAGCTCAGAAATGTAATGTGACAACAAGTGAGTTTCCAAAAATGTATTAAAAATATTTACTATATAACAAGGTAGCGTTGAAAATTTTAAAGGTCGTGGACTACCTACATGACCGTCGAAATATTTACAAATATCAACGAAAATTACTGATAGCATCACAGAAAATTGTAAAACCATCAGAATTAAATGTATTAAGGAAAACTATAAAGCGAATTAATTTTGCTTCTCCTTAATTGACTTATTCATTAATAACCATTTATTTATACATTAATGTTAATATTAATTGCGATTACTGACTAAACAACCCATGCAGCACAAAGATACATCACAAATAAATGTTAAGTACATACTTGTTTCCACTACGCATCCACTTAATTTTGTCGCCGATTGTAGGCATTTTGAAAGGTATTGCATTTTTAAATATTCAACGAAAAAGATGTTTTATATTATGGAGAAAGTTGACAAACCTAAAGGGATTGAGCGCGTCGAACTTAGACCACGGAGAAATTTCTCCTGTCGTGGCAGCATCCTTGATGGTATTAAGAATATCACGCAGAAGCCAGGGAAGTTTCTGTGATCGTTAATCATTGGCCGTGCTTCAGTAGCGAAACAAAGAGACTCACTTCGCTCCGATACGTACAATTTCACGGGGGCCACCGTGTCAAAGTAAATCTCGCGCGAAGTGCGAGAAAAATCATTGTTTCGCTCTCGACCTACTTCCTGGACAGAAACTAATATCCAACCGCGTCCGCGTCAGCTCCGAAAACTTCGAAATATAATGCGGAGACGATACGAGTGTCAACGGTCGTTTTGGTTCTGTTGCGAGCAATCGAGCCCCCACTGGTCACCAGTGGTCAAAAGTTATCAGCCAGTAGAATTAAATAAAATAGTTCAATTTAAAATAAATTACTTTCTCGCTAATTCTACTTAATGCATTTACTAGAGGGCTCTGTGATAAATTGAGACATTGAGAACAAAAACGGACTAACCCACATTTTCTGCGAAATTGAGTTAGTAACAATAATATATTCCAATAGGCTTCACTAATCATATAAAATAGGAAATATTAATTTTTTCTCAATGTGGGTTAGGTCGTTTTTGGTCTCAATGCCTCGACTATGGTCACCAAAAAGCTGTACACTGTCTGTGAACACAGTGTAATTCTACATGCAAAAATAGGTCAACGGTTTATAATAAATAATTGTAGTGAGCTTTCAGTTTTTATAGTGACTTTGGGAGTCTATATTATATGTATGCTCTTATGCATGATTTACTTATGTTGCGTACTCTGACTCTCAGATTATTTGTTTTCTTCAATTTCGCTATTGTATTTACAAAAGGAGTAGGTATACGAGCTTTGGATCATCGACTGAATTCCAATTTTGCACATAGCCAGTGTTCAGTACAAAAATTACTCGTAATAAACCCGACGAACGGGGCTGGCGGTGGGCGAATTACGTGATGCGGACACCATTCCTTTAGAGTAGTATATGCTCTAAGACTATTCCGTGCGGCCGATGCCGTGAGTGAAAAAACCCAAGACTCCCAAGAACCGAGCAAGAGGGAACAAAACAGTTGACACGAAGTTGCCGTCGAGTCTTCCGTTCTCTCACACTCGACCGAAGGATTCCTAGAAATAGTGGGGATAGTCACCGGGTGTACTAAGCATGCTAAAAACGGCACTATAACGAGGCATTACTGTATTTATAATAATGTGTTAAATGTATAGTGCGTATTATTCAAAAGTTGGTGAAAAAACCAACTTAATAGATCTACTTTCTTCAGAACCACCATACACAACAATATGTACCTCATAAGTAAAAACGAAACAGTAATTAAATTGCAGGAGCAACTTCTCAACTGTAATGTATATGACAATTCGAAACGTATGTAAGTTAAATGGCCCAGTGGTGAAACAATTAAGGAAGCAGTTAAGGTAATTGCAATTTCTTTTATATTTAAATAGTATAAAATTATAACTAAATATAATCATTCGAAAGCGTAAAATTTCTACTTTCAGATAACGTAACAAGAATTTACACTTGTTAAAGGAAAAGTTTTAAATTAATTAAAACATGAAACTGTTCATATGGCCCCGTAATTAAATGAAATTTATAGCGTGTCCCAGTCATTAATTATCAGTGTCCTAATAATTGAATATATATTTAATTTAACTATTTCTATCAGTTAATAAAAAGAAATCAATATGGTAATATTTTGGGGTAATAAAAACATTTTAATTATAATACATTTGTGTTAAATCTTCGACATGACTTTATGTCTGAAAATGATTAAAAGTATATTATAAAATTTTAGGTTATGCTAATATTATGACGAGTTTAAGATTAATTATCCTAATAATTCTTAAACAGTATTCAATTTTTGTCCAGTTTTTATTAACGTAAATATATAGGATACAAAACAATACTTCGGTACAATAAATGTTAATAATTTTAAAACTTCACTGAATACTGACGTCTGTACCAGTGTTTATATAACCATTAAGTACGCGTTTAATAACTGTTCCGTGTCATGTTATCGTGTACTATTGGATAAACGCAAGAATTTCAATATTAAAAACAAAAAATTGTTAAGAGATCCAATTAATTTTCAATTCTTCGATATATAATAAATCCAAAACAACTGTACTATTTCAAAAATTATAAAATAATAATTAATTACAACCTTAACAAAAATATTCTCTCGCTTGCCTGAGCCCAGTAGATAAGAAGCGAGATTCAAACTGTTGAAGATTTACTGTAGAATAATATTTTTGCATGATATAACTATTCAGTTATATAAGCTTATAATTGTATATATATAAAGCTAATACATTTTGCAATTATATTTCGAACAGTTTAAACGTGGCAAATTAGTAAAACTGTTATTATTAATAAAATTTCTTCTCAATTTTTAATTGTTGGGCCATGTTTAAGTACTGGGCCATTTACCTTATGCGTTGTTCGTAATTTTCAATTATTTTTACAAGTAGTTATTTACAAGGAACCAACCGTGAATTGAAATACAATAATTTTTTTCTATCTGATTGTGAGACTAATTAAAAACAAAAGTATCAATTACCCATTAATTCAGAACAATTTGAATTTGGGTAGGGGAAACTAGGTGTACTTACTCTACGTGAATTCGCTCGGTTCAACTGGAGTTGCATCAATAAGTTGGAATAGGCGGCAAAAATGGTACCAGGCATTAAAGCACGCTAGCGGGGTGTAAAGCGTGAGCCCAGAGGTTAGACAATAACAATGGGGAATTTCTGCGGGGAAAGATGATTGGACGTCGCGTCGTCAAACCTTGACCATCAAGTCTTCCAGGGATCTCAGGTAATGGAACCGGAAGGAAGGTTAAAGAGCACTTAGAGTTTCTTCGAGTGAGCTTAAAGTTTGAAGCAGGAGAATACCTTACAGTGACTATGCAAACGCATAACTCTTTTGTCAAAGCTTTATTGATAATTCATAATGCCAAAACATTGCAGGAAATACCTAACTATAATAACGAGCAAAAGTGTAGACATTTAGAAGCCTAATATATACTCCCTTTCTGTCCACTATTTATTAACACGCGTTGGCTCTGCATCACCGCTTGCTAGAGTCACTCAACCGAGTGTATTTCCTAAAAAATTATATTTTCTTAATAATGCACCAAAGTTCTTCGTCGTGTTGTACAAATAATAATGCGAGATTTGATTTAGAAAGAATGGAACCCGTTATACGAAGCAGCTAAATTCTGCTAACATAGATAGTATGGATCAGAAAAAATATGTAGGAATGGTAGTAGCGGCTGGAATGCGATACATTGTCGTGCGGAAGACGGAGGCCGGCGAAGGACGAAGTTCGGCGAAGACGGCCGAAGCGAGGCGATCCTCAGCGATCGTGCCGATCGAGAGCAGTGATGCCAGATCGGGGACGGGTTCCCTCGAGAGTTTCCCCCACCTCGCATGCACACTATGCACCAATCACGTGCGTGTAGATCACATACGCGACTCCTGCATAGTGTGCATGCGAGGTGGGGGAAATTCTCGAGGAAACCCGTCCCCGATCTGGTATCACTGATCGAGAGTCGTCGAACAGCATGCTAAGAACACAAGTCGCGTTACTATAGCATTATGTATTCCTTTATTCTTTTATATTAATCTTTCATTATTATATTGCGTATTCTCATTTCACTGGTGTGTGTATGTGTGATTGTTGAATTTGTGGAACCCCGAGTTTCCTACAAATATGTTGAAAATTGTACAAAAGCGGATGTTGGGGAATATCTGACTGGGGAAGTAGGGAGAATGGCGCATTTTTCCATGTGCCTACATTTCTGCTCTCTAGTATAGTGGTTATGGCCAGAAGTAGGGTTCGACCGAGCTGCAGATGGCAGCTAGGTGGCGCCCCGATAGCTATTTATGAGACGGGACAAGAATTCGCCGACCTGAATAACTTAAAACGCTCGCTACCACCTTGCATTTGGAAAATCGTCGACCACAATCCATGCTATATTTTCAGCAGTCTTATTCAGTGCAATGTACATTTTTTTATTATGTACATAAAGAACGTAATAGATGAATATAGTTGGTGTTCTGAATACCTCCTAGGCTGGAGGGGTGACGTTGGTCTGTCTTAAGAAATCAGGATGCTACAAATATGTGATATGTAGTGGCGAACGTCTTAACGCTTTATCGTCGGTTCACAGAATATTCTGTTTTTAACATCGATGATTATTTGCGGGCCACAAATTATTCCTCGCATTTAGTTTTGGTAAATACGTTTCTAAATTGCATAGCTTTCCACTCCACAGATGCATTTCCTCGGAATGCTACCTTTAGCTAGAAAATGATTGCTAAACAGTATTGTACATATTAATAAATTTAACGCAATTTTTCCCTGAAGTTCCCTAAACCTATGTCATATTTGAAGGGAAAAGATGCAAAATGCACAAAGTAAAACGTCACATTTAATGTTTAAATCACCTCCGAAAATGTGCGATGAATGTAATATTCTAATCACAGTTAAACACTTATTATATAATTGTACCAAATTTGACAGCCTCGGGAATACAGCTGATACTAATATAGATGAAATGTTAACCAAGCCAGCGCACATGAAGTTAACTGACTATCTGACAAGGAGAGTATTTTAGGTGTCCGCCTCCGATCATTTTGATTTTTGGATATGTTATAGAGGACCGAAAAATAAGAAATACGTGTTTTTTTATTTTTCCCCGTTTTCATATTTGGGGGGTGAAAACTGCGTTCAAAGTTAGGGTTGAAAAATCATTTTTGTGGAATATCTCGAGAACTATTAGAGATAGGGGAAAATCTGGTGAGTCAGTCATATTTCGCATTCAAAGACACAAAATTCGTCCATTGACACTATTCCCCTATCTCTAATAGTTCTCGAGATATTCCACAAAAATGATTTTTCAACCCTAACTTTGAACCCAGTTTTCACCCCCCAAATATGAAAACGGGGAAAAATAAAAAATCACGTATTTCTTATTTTTCGGTCCTCTATAACATATCCAAAAATCAAAATGATCGGAGGCGGACACCTAAAATACTCTCCTTGTGAGAGAAAAATCATTATACACCAAAATCTAACTATGTAACCTATAAGTTAATTCTCAATCAGTATCTCAACATCCTTATGAATTTGTACTAAGTATATCTATAATATTTAGTATATCTATTTATAGTTATATTTGTTATTGTATTGTAATAGTAAATGTATGCATTACTTATATGTATATCGCTAATAACCTGTAGCAGTTGATGCGACACTTATAAGTGAATTATTTTAATATACTTTTGAAATTGGATTAGATAGTAAATTTATTAAATTAAATTTGTTGAAGATGATTTTATTTAGTGTACAAATTCCCCGTCATTCTCATTATAGGTGAGGAATATCGTAACATAGTAAATATACTGGAAAGTGTATTTTGTAGAAATTTTAATTTAATATTTATGTTGTTTATTTTAAAAAAATAATTAAAGTTAAATTTGTTTTAGTAATTATTTTGAATTTATTTATGTATAATATATGGTATTGTGAAAGAATAATTTTATATTTAATGAAGTAAATTAATTTGAAATATTATTTTCGAAAAAAATGACACGTCAAAGCTTCTGCCTGTCTTTCTGCCTAATTATGAATCGCGTAATTTATCACATATTCTTTTCAAAATAGAGGGTCTCCGCTCTAAAATATTTCCATGCGCATCAGAGACTTTCAAAATTAATTTTCCAGAAATCGGGGAATTGCATACCTCAAAGGTAATTTCAACAATGAAATGTATTCAACCTCACCAGCACTAGCACACCAAACGAACAAAATACCTATGTCTGAATTATCTATTATAATAGTAATAATTATTATGGAATATTTCCCGCTTCTGCATTTGAAAAGTTTTGTCGCGGATTCAGCAACTGATAATCGTACATTGAATTGAAGAGAACGGTATAAATCGGATAAGAGTGAAGTAGTGGGCACAGTTTATTTACTGGCCGACAAGATATCGATAAAAAGGTGGGTGGAAAAAGTGACCGCTGGCGAACCGCAAGCAGTTTATGTTGGAAGTTCGCGAAGTCGATGCATGCGGCCCTGCGGCGAATTCGAATGCATTTTCATCGCGCCGAGGCCGGTATGTTCTCAAATGTGGAGAATGAGGCCTGGAATTTAGATTAACGATCGTGCGTGACTTCAAAATTGTTGGCGATGGCATCGCAGCTACCATTTTATATTTCTCCCTCTTTCCGTTATTTGCCCCAGCATTCTCCACGCTCTTTTTTTTGCACACCCCCGCTTGTTTCGTGCAATATCCTGGATATTTGCTGTAGAATGCGCAATAAAAGTGGGAGTGATTGAAATACGCGTCACAAGTATCTGTAACAAATTGGACAATTACGTTTTATCACGATTGTACATTCCGTGTCCAATGTTTATTTCATGACTAAAGAAATGGAATTTTTACTTCTAATAAATACAATTTTCGAAATACAAGCGGAAGCGTATGCAGAACTGCAACCCAAATTAAATCACTCTCTTTGCCACACGTACAGAATGGCACTTTGTGTAGCATTCATATTTGTCTTGTATTGAATTTTGAATATTTGTTGCAAGTGGGTGGTAAGTTTAGAGTATTGCCTACTTTTAAAAATCACTGTGCTATGCATGCATATATTAGGCACACTAATGCACCACACTGTAGAGTATTTTCTGCACGCAAAAACACTATATATTCGTAAGATATAAATCCACGATGAGACAAAAATATCGTGCCTCACACGAGACTTTAATCTCATGAGACAATTATTTCATTATTTTATTATTGTTTAATTATTTTGACAAAAATTTCACGAAATTATACTCTCATAAGACAAGGTTTCATGATATATTTTAAAAAATCTCATCTCTCGTGACTATCTCCATTATTTACATTAATTGCTGCTGAGATAGAAATGTCTCATGTATAATCTCATCGTGGATTCGCACCTGAACAGTTTAATGTGGGTTAATTTATCCATCGTTCGGCACGAATACCGAAAACTCACACACGAATACGAATATTGTAGCCAGGAGCAAGTTTGTATATAGGGTAATTGTAAGTAGGTTGCAGCCTAGGGCAGCGAATTTTGGAGGGTGGTAATCTCTATATGTCTACTTGCTTAATATGTAAATAAAATATTAAATATAATATAATAGACAGGACCACTTTGTTATTTTAGCTACTTTGTCCGTGTGATCTTTAAACACAAAGGCTTGAGACAATTTTAAAAACAATTCATTTTCTCTTCACGTAGCAAACTAGCAATAATTCATAATATGTAAGCTGCCAGATTGAATTAATTTTAACATTCTCCCAACTCTTTGACTCATTAAAATATTTAATATTTCACGGAAAGGGCGGCAGCTGCTTGTCAGCCTAAGGGCGACAAATCTCCAAACCTGCCCGTGCTTGTAGCTACACCTGTGTATTTTAACGTATTCTTACACGAACATTGAATATTCGTATGCGCATACCGCACGAGGAAAGCAGTTTATGATACTGCCTGTGTCGAAATCCAGGCTGGGTACAAATTGGCGTCTTCGCTGGCAGATCAGAATTTTACACCCACAGGTTCATAAAGTTTCTTGCAGTTACGACAGAACACTGGTGTTAATCAGGCAGTGGTTCGTTTATCATTAATAATTACTTTATGTACAAGTCAGAAATGTCAACACGAAACACGATCAAGGATTGCACTATATGCAGGCTGTCCCAGTATTGATGGTACAACCGAGGAGTGGGAACTTACTACATGAAAAAAGAACTCAAAAATATAGAATAAATATTTTTCATTTGAGGCTTCATTTTCGAGAAAATTGTGTTTGAGTATTCTTCGAGTACGACCGTCTATCTCCATCTGTTTAGAGTGGATTTGTAAATGAAAATAAGACATAATGCCTCAAAAAATAAAGCCTCAAATGAAAGAAATTTATTCTATATTTTTTAGTTCTTCTTTCATGTAGAATCACTCTCCTCGGTTGTACCATCAATACTAGGACACCCTGTATAACTACGCTAAATCGAATTGGAACTGGAATCCGAGCTAATAAGAATTGGCACTAGTACTAATTAAGTACGACTCAATATTGTACTAAGAGACAAGATGAATTTCAGGCTTACAGTTGAAGTCCTAATTTTTTTGCGTGATTTATGCACGAAAAAATCAGGACTTCAAATTTGAATAGCCGCCATTTTGTTTCAAATCAATATTTCGGAAATTCCCTCCGTGAATCAGAGGATAAATTAATATACTAACGAAATCCTTTTTTTTTATTTTAGATAATCTGGTTCCGAATGGCAGTACAAACCGTAAAACCAAATTTTTAAAAAGGCTTCTTGGATGTTGGTTGTGACTTTATTATAAACATAAATATTTTTCTATACAAAAATTACCAAATGTTCTTTAAATGTTGTTCTTTTAAGTGCAAGAAGTTCTGTAAAAATATATGCTTCCACTTATTAAAAAAAATTCACAAACATTCACCCCTTTTCGACCGCCTGACTAGGTATAACCCCTTAAGAAATTGCTTCTCAGTCCATAAATCAGAATTCTGTGACAAAGGAGCTAAGGTAACGTAAATGTTACTGTATAGTGAGCACGCGTAGCTATAATAACAGGGTTGACACATTAGAGTATATATTTCTGTCGGTACGTTGCAATGTATTTCGGTAAAAATTATATTTATAAGCGAGGAAGGTGTGGACTCGTCGATTTTAATATAAAGTATTTCACACCTAAAGTTGGAAGGTTACGTGGCTACAAGAGTGTGTTGGCCTTAAAAGAGAAATGGAAGTGACGCGGGGAAAAGGAAAATAGCGAACGACGTCCTGGTTCATACAGAACGTGGGCCAGATCCTTCGCGATACATTGCCCAACATACGATGCCTCACTATTCAATGTCGGTAAACCAATTTAGTCTTTCGATAAGTAGACGTTAGCTTCTCTCTTCAATACTGGGCGTTCGATAGTTAGGTGCAGGTGATTGCAGCTAGATTTTTTATTCAATTTTTTAAAATGTAACTGAACAGGTAGACTTCCGTTGAATTGAATTTGGAATTTTGTTTTATTTTCATTTGAGATTAGAATACATTATACAAGGTCCACTTAGACAAGCCTGTGTACCAAGCTGCTTGTTATTAGCATGGGCTTCTTTAAAAAAAAAAAAGAGATTTAAGAGCATCATATAAGAAAAGTTTAATATCAGACCTTAGGAAGTGTAAGAATGAAATTTTATTACGGACACTAAATAGATCTAAAATGGACCCCGTATTTTCTGCACAAGCATCTGGCAAAGTATCCACAATCTAAAGATTAAATGCTTAAATTGCGACTACAGTTGTGCAGTTTCCTCTGATTCTTATTAGTAAATTTTATTCAATTTCCGATTTAATTTCTAAGATGTTTTTTATTCAAATATATTGAGTCGCATGAATATTTAAAATAAGAGACTAATGACTCTATTAGAACTATCGGCTTTAAGTGTTTGGAAAATATTAGATTGTCTTGGAAATTATTACACTGGTTAACTATTATACATCTCTGTTGTTCTTTAAAATTGTTTTTATAACGAAGAAATTGATTTTGGAAAATAGTGTAGCAGTGGACTAACCATTGAAGTGAAGGAGAATGTTCATAGTTAATTTAGACTTATATGTATCGGATATTGGAGAGTTACTTTTGTTCAAAAGGAAAGAATGAACATATCGATGACTTACTGCTTAAATATTGTATGTCTACTTTTTGAAAAATTTGAGTTTTTATATGCAACAAATAGTTCTTGACTGTTTCTTTATACTATATAAAAATCACATTTATATTTCCTACATAAATTTGTTAAAAATAACATTTTTTTCAGTGTATGCCCCTGAATCTTATGTCCCATTGCATCTTTAAACCTGTTATTTTCGAAAACGCTAAAAATGTACATACAATGTTTGTGCACTATGCCATCGACATGTAAGCTCACTCTGTTACAATACCTTTATGCTGAAGTGCGCACAGGTAATCGCCCTTGAGGGTGACAGCCAAAGTGCCCCCACTCAACTTACTTCACTCGACCCACGCAGAACATACCAAATGGATAACTTTGTAACTGAAAGTCATTCGACTCTCAGAAAGCAAACAATTTAACCACTAACCGTCAATCCGAGCAGTCAAACTCTTGCTACGGTCTTCGGCTCTGTGTTCAAGAAACAGTGATGGTTGGATTGAGAAGTAGCGCACAAAATACGATTATCGTACAAAGAATCTGTTAGTATGCGGCATTTTTCATAGGAAGAAAATAGTCTCGACGGAACAAATCTCGTGTAATGCGTGAGACAGAGTTGGGCATTAACTAAATAAGAAATCAGTTAAATAAAGGATTAAATAACAGTTACTTTAGCTTTAGATTATTTGACGAATAAAGTTAAGTTTTTTTATTCGGCGAATAGAGTTACTTTTTTAATTCGTCAAGCGTTTCAACTTCAGCGTCGAATAAAATTTTCAACTTTAATTTTAACTTTCTTCGACGTCAAATAATTTTCTCTCCGTGAGGACGGAGATGTAAAAAAATCAGAGCGCCCCGTCGCAGGGTGTATCATAAAATGGGGAAGCTTGATAATATTATATCGGTTTCACGTTTAGAAAAGGTCGCCACACTCACTGGCTCTTAAATCAGCCTCTAAATGTCGTTATTGTCCCAAGAGACTTTCAGTATGTAGCAATTCCCCAGTTTCTCTCCCTCAGAAACGCGGCTTCAAAGGCGACGCTTTTCAAGTCACAATAGATTTTTTCAACTCTCGCCGCGTAACTTTGAGGGGAGCAAACGACTAGAGACACGTTGCTGTAGGTAAATAGGATTTACTTGCCTTTCGCCTGCAACTTGCTGGAAACTTTTTCACTTCCTTTTCCTTTTATTTCGCGGCGTTGACTGTCGCTTCCTCTTCCACTGCCCCGTCCCCATTGCTCTTTTTCATCTGACTTTTGTGAGTCGCCTCAACGCGCTGTCCCAAAGATAAAATTTTCACACGGATAAACGAAGGTTACAGTCAAAGATGGAATGCAATAATTGTGGCTGCCACGGCGTCCTATGCGCTTCAACGACATTCAATTTAACAGGACCTTCTCTTAAAAACTTAAATTAGTTCCTTCGTTTGTCTTAGCGCAGGTTATTAAACGGAACCCCTGTACGATACCAAAGGGACTACTTTGAAAGCAATTATTAGTTTATGGCCCAGGGAGGGCTAAACTTTGATCAGCATTTTAGAAACTTTCGTTTCTTCTGCTTGAGCAGAATTTACCTTTTTCTTCTCTTAGAAACAGCCAACTGGGTCTTCTTTAATTGAGGCATTTGATGGAAAAAGAGCACGTAGGCTTATGTATATGTTATATATATAATATACCAAGGACTCGCATTTAGATTAGCTAGATGCTGTTTGGTAAGTAGCGTGATCGACACGCAGCTACATAGTTGCTGAGTGGGCGCACTGCTGTCGTGCAATAAGTAGGTACTTTTGTTTCATAGAGAATTTTGTGTAAGCGAGGAAATAAGGAAAGTAAGGCGAATATCAAATCCATAAAGAAAGAAGCTAATTTAAGAAATAAAAAATTGATCTGTAAGACAGCTTGCTGTAAAGAATCGAAGAAATTAATACTTACTTGAAACATTACATTCTTTTTTTTATTTTTGTGCTTCACTATGTATTTTTTATTTAAGCAATGTATAAAAAATGTGTAACTAATGTTGGGTTAATAGTGAAATAGATATATATATATATTCTTGAGTTATTTACAATAGAGGTATGCAGATAACGTGTCTCGCTTCTCGACTCAACGCAGACTGCCTTGGCAGCGCAGTTCTCCCGGCCAACCGCCTAGCAACACTTCTCTGGCAACGCTGCGCTTCGCAGCGCTTGTCTGGCAACGCTGTGTCTGCCGCGACGCGAGCCTACTACACTAAGTAAGTAAACAAGATTATATTTAAATAACTAAACAAAGAACCAATTTTTTACGAATTTACCACATTTACAGAAAAAGGGCACATGAACCACTTGCTTAAAACTTATAAATAAAGACACATATCATTTCCAAATCATGACTTCTGTTTTCAGAACGTTTGAAGGACACGGTACTACATCCTTAAAAAAAATTGGATTTAACTGCACTACCTTTTCATTAAGTTATACTATAATGAAAAGCTTGAAATCGATTTTCTTGAGATAGCATTTTGGCGTATGTGCCCTCTTTCCATCAAATGCCTCAATTGCAATCCTGTGTGACACACTAAAAATGGTTAAAAAATTTTCAACCTAAATCTACCTACAGTTCGTGAAAATATGGGCACCAATTATGTCAGCTAACTAAGGTCGACTATAACCTCGTAAGGGATCCAAAGTCACAATGCTAGTAATTAGTAGGTATCAAACACTAACGAAGCAGTTCATACCTGCAATCCCCAAGCTGCTCCAACTGAAAAGCCCTGATCTTTCAAAGTCTGGAATGTCTCGCAAACATCTCACACTATTCATCGAATTTCCTACAGTCTCATTTGCGATTACTCATACGCCGAGAAGAGCGAGGTTGCCAGGCGACTATTTGATTCGTATCTACGCCAGCGTGAAGCTGCATCTGTTTTTCCACACCCTACGCTGATCCCCCGGTTTCCTCCGCCCTTCGGTGTTTTACCCTCGTCTCTCAGCGTCGCGCTGGCACCGTAAAATCCTGGCGCATTATAAATATCTTCTTTCCCCGGTTTCCCGCGCAAAATCGTTGCTCTCTGCTCGGGACCGCAATATCCTTGATGCTTTGCATATTTAAGGCGGCGCGGCGTTGCGACACGCCTCCAGACAAGCCGAGAGTATGCCAGCCATCAACGCAGACCCTGGACCGAAGTCGCGGGGCTACAAAAGCCTGGTTATCGAGCACATCAGTATTCCCGGATAGCTAGCGTCCTCGGAGATCTGCTCCGGGGAGACAGTTCTTTATTATTCGCCTGCTTACGGGATTCGAGTCTCGTCTCGATACGTACAGCAGCAGAATGGAAAAATATCAGCGCGCTCGGCTCCGGCGGAAATTTCAATGGAACGCGAACTGCAACATTTCGAAACAAATCAACGCGGCGAATGTACCATGTACCGTGTAATAATGACTGGTAGATTGTATTCTCGTGGCATTTAAATGGAACCAGTAGCACCACCAGGGACGCTTATTAGTACCGCCCAAAACAGACTTTCTCTATCTCCTATACAGTTCGACAGCCATCTGGACTTGTAACATTCTATAGTCATTTCTTATAGGTTTTCGAATCCGTAAACCGTTTGTCGCCAACACCCTCAGTTTTTGAGAAATTCGATTTTGAAAAAAACTGCAAATTTTCAAATTTGAACATCTTTTGTGTCGAAACAGTTATAGTTATTCGGTTGTTTGTTCCGTCAAATTAAAGTATGATCCCTCCCAAATACAATGATATAAGTTATTAGTGCATTATGAATATTTAAATATGTTTTAATAGTGATCAAAGGGAAAAGAACACCCGAAATGCACCCAGTTTTG
The DNA here is from genome assembly GCA_944738655.2 of Andrena hattorfiana. Taxonomy (NCBI): domain Eukaryota; kingdom Metazoa; phylum Arthropoda; class Insecta; order Hymenoptera; family Andrenidae; genus Andrena; species Andrena hattorfiana. The sequence goes on along the minus strand of OX122893.2, from coordinate 10,898,924 downwards.
CAGATATCTGTCAATTTATTTGCAAAACTAAGGGTCTAGGAGAAAATGTGACTACTCCACGCGATGCAACAGACATTTTTCCTTCGTGCAATCCACTGCCGCTCAGCGTAACACAATCGCTTAATGTCCGTACGTACCACTGTCGGCGCCGCACGTTTTGCCACACTATTTCGTATCTGTATTGAAAACAAAACGTGACTTACCACTTCTGTTGATACTTTCCGAAGGGAAAAATACAATCGAATAACTATTACTGTTTCGATAGAAAAGATGTTCAAAGTTGAAAATTTTGAGTTTTTTCTTCAAAATGGAATTTCTCAAAAACTGTGGATGATGGCGACAAACGGTTTACGGACTCATTTTCAGCGCAAGAAAATCTATAAGAAACGGCTATTGAATGTTACAAGTCCGAAAAACAGTCAAATTTTATTGAACTGTGTTATCGGATCTACGAAAAATTGTTGACATTGAACGAGATGGGTGTCTTGTTTCAATTCTTTCTTACATTTATTGACACTTGAAAAAGTGATTTCTTTTTTTTTATGTCATGGATAGGGTAAAGTCGCTTAATATGAAACCCATTTCTTTAAAAAATCATAACTCTCAACTAAGAACACTTTGACTAAAATTCCATACGCGTTTTGAAAATACGGTATGTATTCTTTCGCAACCTACTGGAAAGTGCAGTGAAAAAGATTCGGTTCCTTCATAATAAAATAAAAACGAAAATTATGCAAATATAGAGCTAAAAAATGGGTTCTAATATGGGACCCAGATCTGTTTGTTCTGTGGAACTTAGTTTTTCCGTATTTTTTCACAAATTTCACATATAAAATCTATTTCTTCACCGTCGCAGTCTTCGCGGGCCCATCGATGACCACTTCTACTTGCTCGTTCATTCTCAAGGTCCCAAACACGAGATTAAATCTGCAATCGTTACTCGCGGGAATTACACTTGCTGTTCGTGATAAAACACATGTATGGTTATAGCAAACATGTACATTATGGCACATGGCTATAATCAAAAATATTAAATTTCTAATTTATAATGACCACATCCTCTGGCTTCACAAATCTATTGTTACGCCGCAACAAATATATTCCATTAAATCGCCAAAGGTAATAGAGTGAAATATTCCTCGGTCGTCTACCGATGGCATAAATTATCATAAATATCAGACGTCGGACTTTGGAGGCAGGCTGATACTTTGCGCGCCGCGAGGATGCGGCTCATGCAAATTTGCACGCGCGATACACGGCTCCTTAATTATTTTCCGAACGGCCTCGTTGTGTAATCGCTCCTCTATTTGTTAGTCAAATCGGCTATGCCACTATTAAATCGCCGTGCTTTCGAGGTGGATTCAACCTGATTGCTAATATTTGCGCTCGTTTTTCGCTGGCAGGCCATGCTTGGGCGAAGCTAGGGGAGAAGATCAGCCCAGGCTTCCGCTCGAATGTCGCCCACACTTCCGCTACCGGCGAATCGATGGTTTTACGGAGTTTGTTTCAACGAGAGCTAAATGCCTTTTCGCCCCTTTCCGGATCTCGCGTGCCAGACATTCCAGCAGCTCAAATTACTGATTGCCCCATGCATTCCGATCTTCTCTTGATTTTCTCCTAGACGATGTAACAGGGAAGATTCTACGGTTACAGTGACTCAAACGGGGTATTAAGGATGTATCGAACGTACAATATTAGACAAAAGTATATGAAATTTGAAATACTTGAATATCTACGTCTTACGCATAGTAAATCTAGATGTAAGGAACTCGAACGACAGTTTGAGTCTTACTTTTACTCCTAAAAAGGTATTTTTCTCTTTACAAATACTTTTTTAAGTATTATTTGTTGAACTTTTGGAAATGAAAATGCCCTGAATTCACAATTTTCTCAAGATATAATTTATTTCTTTAAAACGGTGTAGTGAAAACAATTGAAACTCGGCAGATATTTTCATCTATCCATATATTACATATACAAAAAAAATGAAAACATTGGTACCATTTCTTCAACATTTTTTCAGCGGATTTATCTGTCAAGATTGACTCTTTCCGTAACAGTACGTGTAAAATCAGTGATAATTAAAATCGTTATAACTCAGCAATCGTTTAGTGAATTAGTTTAAATTTTTTAGAGCACACCAGGAAGATTAAAAAGAACAATCTCACAAATTTTCATCAACTTGGTACTATTTTGAAGATGGGTCCGATACATCCTTAAAACGATTGGTGGTAACAGCGAGTGGAGGGTGAAACTCAAATAAATCGTAAGCGATGTCTTTATGTTTTACAGCAGCTCACAAAAGTGTGGTACATCTTAAAAAAAATTCTGTATGTTACTTTGATGGTCGATATATGATTCTGATTACCTACAAATCTGATAGCACGATTCAACACTGGAATCATTGATTTAGAAATAAAATTCTTTTGACGACTGTAAGCAAAATATAAACAAACTTCGGGGGGGGGGGGGGGTAAATTAAAAGCCTTACAAAATAATGTATTTGAAACTAAGCTATATAAATTAAACCGCGAAATATGAAACTACCGGATATGAAATTGTTGATTCTTAGGAATGTTTGATCACCCATATAGTTAAACTCATTTTGTTCTATGTGAATTCAAATGAATTATACCAAAGTCGCCTTAAATTTTTTTAACGGCGTATATTTCCAAATAATTACGTTTGTACTCAATTTTTTGACAGGAATAATAAAATTGTAGTAAAATATTGTAAAATTATTCTTATTATTGAAGAAAAAAATGAGCCTCAGTCGTTATCAAAACCAAATAATTTTCGATCTATCTAGGCCGAGAATATTTTTCTTCAAATATTCTCTGTCCCTTACATCCTTCTTATTTGAACACATTATACATTAAGTCTGCAGAGAAGAAAAATTTTTACCATCCTTTTTCCTACGTCAACGAGAGAAGCTAATTAAATTCTTTGACTTCTCTCCCTTTGAGTGTAGGACATAAAAGTCTACATTAAAACGATGAAAGGAGACACAGGTGAAATGGAATTCCTCTCACAAGCAAGACTATATCCACCATCAATGCTCGGCATATAATTCAGTAACATTCCTGCATAAAAAGGAAACTCACGAAACGTCGCTGCCGCAAGTAAACATACCGTATTAAGTTACAACGTATCCAGTCTTATTATTCCTCAGAATATCGAGCCCAGAATTATTCGCCGCAGAAAATCGAATCAGTTTTCCCCATCTCTCACGTTTTTCCCCAGAAAAGAATATCTATCGAGTGTCCCGCGTGCACATATTCATCTGAGCACAAAAATGGTTCGATGAAACAGCTTGAAACTTTTTAACGCTTTTTACTTCCATCGGTTCCTCGCAATTTCTGTTGGCGCGCGCAGACAGCCGTGTCCCCCGTGAATTTATTCAAAGGTCGGAGGAAGTTTTCCAGCGGAGCACTTTCCTCGCACGCGAACGCAAATCGCGTTACAAGTTAGCCCGGCGGCGTGTCCATATTTCCCGCCGCGTCTGAAGGGGAATCCCCTCTTTCGCAGCGGATTTCCCGGCGAAATACAAAGAGCGAACGAGGTTAGCTCCGCGGCGGGAATTACCGTTACATCTTCCGAGCAAGTCCTCCCGCTTCGAACTTGGGCGCCTCGTCAACCCGCCGGTAATAATTTCCTCGCGTTATCAGTCGACGTAAGCCGTTTCAATATAAAGCCGTTTTATCACGGAGGGTCCATTATCGCCGGGTCCTCGGCCAGGCCTGCCAACAGCACTTCATCCGTGGCGCGACGCTTGGTACGTACGGGGCAGAAACTGTGCATTACTGGCATAATTTTAAATTTACATCCTTAGGACCCGAATAAGGGCGGGAACGGCAGGGGTGCGAGGATCGGAAGATACTCCCTGGGAAAGTAGATCCTAATGCGACGGAGGCCCTCCCTTGAAAATTACACGCAGGACAAAGTGTCGTTGGCGTAGACTTTCTATTTACGCCGTCGACCAGGATAAGTGAATAATTTCGTTCAACGAGGATGGTTTGATGTGATTCTTTTTATGTCGAGATTTCCCACCCGTCGCCTTATTTCCTGCACGTTGTTAAAGACAGCGGTGTAAGCTGGATTTATGGTACGCTCGTGACCAGTTTCCTGTTTCTGAGATTAAGAATTTGCAAGCAAGTGTAAATTTGCTGTAAGTTTCGTAGCTTTTTTAAATTAAGATTAATGAGTCTTCTTGCCTATAAATATCAAAGTAATGAGGGTCTAGTGAGCGTAATCTTTCGCTCGTTGGATGTCTGCTCGATATATAGTATACATACATAGTTTGCGTAGAGTACGATCTTCAACAAATAAATGGTGGCGCAAAAGTCGCCATTCGATTTTCATAGTCTGTAACATTGGTTTCAAATGGAACAACATGGCGTTTTTATGTGGTAAAATTGACTGAGGCTTGCAAATTTTATGACATCAAGTTCGAAAGATAATATCTGAATAATTAATGCTAATTTCGGCGCTTTTTATTGCATCTTCCATGGTATTGTGAAGAATTTGTGGGGTTAGATTTTCGATTTCGAGTTGAATATTGTTTTTAATTGTTGTGAAGTCTGTGGGTTATTCACGTAAACTAATGCCTTCAAACAGCTCCAAAGAAAGATGCCTTTAAACATTCGTCTTGTATTAAGCATACCGACGAATTATGAGTAATGACTAATATTAATAATAATTTATTACGCAAAAACATCGACACGATTTTTCCGCGTTCTTGAAGGCTATGCTTATTCATCTTTATGGACAATAATTTTCGTGAGCCTCTTCTACTGAAATGTCAAAACATCCACTGACATATACCTAAATTAAAAAAATAGAAGCTAATTAACATCGGATGATGACTTTTACACCACCTGTTATAAATACCATTCAGTTGCACAAGCAAACTCTAAATTTTTAAACGCGTTCCCTACGGGAATTTTTTTCTGATTTGAGGCTGATATTTTGCCTATAGTATTATAAAATATCGCAGGCCGTGCATCAGCACTGTTATAACAATACAAGAATTATTAAGAAATATCGAGGAATGTCGAAGCTACTATTATATACATTGTTGGCTTGTTGATTAAAAATTCATCCTAAAATCTTCAAGGATTAATGGAAACAATTACTTCCTAAGTTTTCTACATCAATAGAATACCTTATGTATTTTGTAATAGCTTTCAATTATTACCGGATTTATTGTAATAGATTGAACTTTAAAATTAAGAAATATGGACTTGGTCTGTTTTTACCAAGAAGTGTTAAAGAACGTGTTACAGACAAAAGTAAAGAGTACTTGCGCTAGAAATTATTTATAGCACATCCAGCGTAAATAGATATACCTTCATATAGATGGTAGACCTTTTAAGTAGCATAACTCTGAAGTTTGAAGTCACTGTACATAGAGAAGCGGACACAGTTTGCTACTAGCAACATGAGATTGCAGCGTCAAAGGACGAGTAACGATCTCGACGCGCACGTATACTCCCAATGAGAAGTCACCTTTCGACGGTGCCAAGTCTGTCATCGAATATTACGATTTGCTCATGTTAGCTGGAAAGGGCTTATTAATGATTCCGACTGTGCCAAATAGCATTGACGCAAACACACTTTACCGCTATGTGACGGACAGCGTGAAATTTTACGGTACATACCGGTTTTCAGGTGCAAACTGCCAGAAATAAATAATTCATATTGAGATTCGAGTGTGCGCGACCATCGGTGCAATTACTTAGGCAAAGTGTACTTACACTCCAAGCGGTTCGATGTTATTCTGTAATTAGTAAATATGTGACATTTCTGAAAAAAATTGAGCACCTGACTTAGAACATTTTTGATATCATGGAAAGCGTCAATTGCAGTTTATTAATAAGTTTTATGAGTACGATGTCCAGAGTAAAGTAATGACAAACTGAGATTAGCTGCGTAGTATGATACATTAAATATATGCTAAATAGATGATTAATAATAAGAATACTGATATGGCAGAAGAACCGATTATGCATTTCTAGGTTTAAGGAATAACTTAGTTTCATATTATACTAGGTTTTCTTAACCTTTATCCTCTATAAATGTATAATGCTTCCGCAAAAGTCACTCCATTGTACTCCATTCACGTATGAATCTATATTGTATATAGTATACTCGTTTTCATAATCTTTTCTTTCCCAGCCTTTCATAGATCTCATCTTACTCACTTTTTTTATATCCATTCCTCGTTAATAATGCTTTAATATTCTTACCCTCGAGCAGAGGGTAACCCTTCGTCGAATGTCTATCATACTTATCCTGGTATAGCTAGAGTATTATAACCGGGAGGAGGGAGTAGGATAGTACCACTAACAAGGGAACATCTCGATACCGGAAATTCAAAAAATTCTGAAACATTGTGAATATGTATGGAATTTCCTCCTGATTATAACGCAATTTTTATTTCTTGCCCAAATTCACTTTAAGGGAGTAGAATTGACCCCTGAAAATCCGGTTATTTTTTTTAATTTTATGTTGTAACTCGTGAACTGTGAAATAATTTGCTTACCAATTGATAAATCTAATTAAAAGGAGTAACTTTTATCTTGAAACTACAACTACACTCCTCACATTAATTAAAGGATCGCCTCTAGGAACCCGAAAAATAGGGGCAAATTCTCATGGTCATAACTGCGGCAAAAATAGTCGTATCGATATTTTGAAAATATGGTTTGAAAGCGTGGAATTCCTACTTTCAGCTGTTTCCTTCAGATTTCAGCTGTATTGCTTTTTGGAAAAGTTATGATGATATAAAGAGCACTTGGTCAATTTTAAAAAAATTTCTTCAAATTGCGAAAGTTCCTCGAGGGGTATGAAATTTTTTACGAAAATTCCATTTATACTAGTCGAAAGTGGGTACTTTCCTGTGCAAAAGGAGAGTAATAAATTTCGTGTGTAAAACTCGTTTTTTTTACTTTAGTTGCTTCTAACAAGCGAAGAAATTATCGTAGAACGTTCATGAAAAAAAACAATGAAAAGATCAGTCTTTCCCCTTTAAGATGCATCTTTGACTTTTCCGAGTTAAAATTCCGGTCTACGATGTCTTGTCGAAAATGTTCTTAAAAATTGCACAAATTTCATTTTTTCTTCAACTTGCTGTATCTCCGCGAGGGATGACCGGAACATCATTGTCTTAAGCTCATTTTAAAGCGGAGAGTCCGCCGATTCTTTTGAGTTCCACCGGAACCCGCTTCGATCATTTTTACCTGTGGCCTTTACGTTTGAATTTCGAACGGTCATCCCAATTGACGGACTTTAAAATTTGGGTTGCTACCCGTACTATATTATATAGTATTGTACCATATTTCGGTAAATTGTACTATATACTGTTGACACAAAATATGTATTTTCACTTCATAGGGAATTAAAAAAAAATTAATTATCAACCTAACTAAATGAACCTAATTGCAGCGAGTCTCAATGCTCAGAACGCACCCTTAACATCACGCGACACTACGCATGGCCAGCTTAGATTAGCTGTCAAAGTCTAAGCTGTTCTTACATGAATATTAAACAGCAAGAAAAAGGAAATAAAACTCCAATTAAATTAATAAAAAATAAGCTACAAATTTATATAAATATGAACATAGAAAAAATTATTGCACAAAATAATCCTTGACACTAAAAGCACAAACTAACAACAAATACCCTTGGAAAAGGAAGTAAAATAAAAAAGTATGTAAATATCCTACTTTTTATTTTCCTAAATTTCCATGAAAATACTATATTTTGTTCAAGATTCCACAAAAATACTATGTCCCCCCCCTCAAAGTGGCAACTATATTTAGCGTATCCAAACTACAAGTTTATACCGCCCACTGTACGTTCTGCTGACAGGGTTGCAAGCTCCTGACAGCAAATCCTTCTATACATACTCAAGGATCTACGCCCCAGGAATTGGGGCAAAACCATTATCCCGAAGAAGTCAAGCCCAATTGTGAGGTAATTGGTGGGAGGGGAGACTAACCCCTACACTCATTAGCCTGGGCTTAGGGGGCGAAAAGGAATACCTAGCCCTTGCACACCTCATCGGGCCCGATTGGGCATACCCCTGTCTGGTCCCTATCCCGATGCACTCAGATCCCTGTTAAAGCTACGCCGGGCTGTTACAATTCACAAAATTGCTCCCAATCGAGTCTCTCGCACTGTCTCAGCGCTGGTGAGCCAGGTCTGGTACCCCAGGATTAGCAGTTTTCGCCTTGAGGACATGCTCCAAAGGAAATACCCCTCGGGGCCAAGCACCGAGCCCTGGGGAAGCCGATCATCCCCAGTAGGAACATAAATTTCAGGGGTAATTTCACTCATACAGGTTACTCGAAGGGCGACCGAAGGCACGTTCAGCTACGGCGTATCCGCCGTGTCTGAGCAGCGTGCGCAGACGGATGGAATTATCAACCCCCAAAGGCTCGTAACTCCTCCGGATACCGTGTGCGGATTGTATCATTGTGCCAAGGTGCTACTATATCAACCTGTACAACTTCCATCGAAGATACTGTTGCGATATACGTGCTTCCAACGGCGCATGGAACACCTATTTCATAACGTAAGGGGCCCTTCGCGGTTTTACCGCCGGTCTCTCACAAACGAATGTACAACGTGTATCGCGCAATTGGGAAGAGTCCTTCCTCCTGCCCCGTCCAAGATAGATAAACGCGACGTAGAAGAAATTTTGTGTACTAAAGGCTCTTTTAATTTTGTACTGCATTATTTCGATATTCTTCATCGACAGTCGATACAAACTGTGAAGGTAAATAAGGTGAATGCATGTCTTCTTTGGTTACTGAAATGAACGTCCAATTTGTTTAAAAATAGGGGTCGACAGAGGGTTCTTCTCCTCTACCATTAAGGGAAATCGGCTGTTGATGAAACTGGAACTATTTTTTAAATTTATGGCGAAGGTGTTTTATCTAAACGGCTACGTCAAAATTGGTTTTAGAGATTCGAAAATGATTTTGACGGTAGTGAGAAGCAACATTCCGGTCAGCCAGGCCCCACGAAATGCAAACAAAGGATCTACAGGTATTATTGGAGAGAAACCCTGCGCAGTCATATTATGAACTTGCAAGACAGTTATAGGAGGACCATTCAACAGTTCTTCGACGCTTACATGCAACGGGAAAGATGCAAAAAAAAAGCTTAATGATGAAAAACGAAATTATGCACTGAAGTAATAACTCTTTCTTTCATACATCTAACGATAAATACGCAAGTACAGTTGAAATTTGTATTAATTCCACTGTAAACTGAATTTTAGCCTGGTTTTGTTATGGTTACTTCAGCGTAATCTTATTATAATTAAGAGTAATAGGAATTTGAAAATTCCAAGCAAGTTTTGTACCTTTACAAAACATGAGAACTACCTAAAAGTGTTAGTGCATTGAATGCTGGAGTATAATTGGTATCACATTCTTTGTTTTATTGTTTTACCTCGCATACCAGAATGGTGACATAAAGGCCATGCAAACGAGAGCTATTCACTCCGGCTTAAAAAGAAAAAAAAAGATTGAAAATGTGCGAATATGTGTGAAGTAAAAATAGCCAGTCATAGAAATGTCTCTTTTAAAAAAGCCCAAAGTATAATTCTATATTGATTTCAATCTCCGCCTCTTAAAAAAAAAATAAAATTTATAAACAGCTCACGGAGCGCGAGATAAAATATCAAATTCTTAAACCATCACGAGTACATGACTCATTTGATGCACATAATAATTTCGAAACTAATTGTATAACTGTTGAGGTAGTAAATCCATAATAAGCTTTAATTTCGAAACGAAATTATATGAAATTTCCAATTCTCATATTTCACAAGCGAAAAGGTGTCCTACTTGAATGATACTTTAATAGCAGCCAAAATGTACCACCAGGCAATATAATCCAGCATTCGCATTTTCATTTCTTTCTCCGAACAATTCTAGCTAACCAAGTTTCTATTATTCTCGATGTAGAATTTGAGATCGTATGAAATGATCGAATAATATTGGGGGACAGTAACTTCATTGAAACGATGTAGCAGACACAACGCTATAATGGCCATGGACGGATGGGTCCTTTCGAAAAGCGCAGTACCGTTATTGAAGCTGGAAATTTCGTATTTGTTGTCTGTCGTTCAAACCATCAAGCGTGAGGCGGGCTCGGGAAAAATGCTTCGGGATAAAATAAAGGTCGTAGGGTATAGAGAAGGGTGGCTTGACAGCAGCCGCGAGGGACGCTCGATTTAACCTCGCTACGCTAAGGAAGAGGAATCGATGGCCCGCGCGCATCTGGGAGATAAATCCTCGATAACCAAGGGGACAACCTTACTCGAGCCAATAAGGGGTTGGAAAATACGCTGTCGACTTTACGGAGTTAGCGCACCACCCTTCCAATCCTTAACGTCTCAAAAATCGAGATATCGTCTAATGCGGATTACGTTTCGATCCGATACTGCGCACACGCATTCATGTGGGTGCCTGTGTGAGAGCAAACCCTCCTGCCCTGAAAGTGGAAGATTTTTTTAGGTAAAAAAGAATAGCCCCTTTTCTGCTGGCTTCAAAACTTGAGAGAAGCGTTTTCCTCAAGGGATTTAAAGAGATTGTTTCAACGCAGCAAATCTGAAAGTGTGTAAAGTGCATGATGCAGCATGCACAACTAACTTTTAAACAGAAACTGTGAAATGAGTGTTTAATATTCATTGGAGATGAAGAAAAATTACAAGTTATTTCGGAAAATGTTTCACAGAGAATATGGGGTAAACTGATAATTTTAGAACACTTTGAACCTCACATTTTGAATCTTGTTTTAGTATACGATGTGTAAAATGTTACCTAGGTATAAACTGTTTTTACAGGAATAATCAGTGATGGTAACTGAATTTATTTTTTAGCCAATTTTTTAGTAATCTTGCCAGTATTGTTACACTTTTTAGAAATTACTTTAAGTGTTGCAATATCTTGATAATAATTCTGGTACTGCACACATTCTAGGAAATAATTTATTGAGATATATACACCTATATCTGTGTCACATCTTCGAAATTGTAGTCCTTACTCGCGCGCAGCATGTGGCGCACATATACCTTTCCAGAGAAAAAGCATGCGTGGGACACTGAAGTCTACAACGGAAGTTGCATAGTAACTTAACATTATCCTACTTCTATAATACATAAAAACGAAATTGTAATTCAGCACCTAAACTCCAATTTAATTAAAATAAATTAAAATAAAAAAATTTAAAACAAGCTTTTATTAGAATGTACTAAAATAGAAAAATAATTTTGATACCGGCCTAAATGTCTGCCGTAAAAGAATTCCTTCATATGACCAAAAATAAAAGCGTGGTGCGTAAATATTGAAATGCCCTTTTTATATAAAATATTTATAATGCTTTAGGTAGTTTGATAATTATTTTTCGCATTCTGCTAGAGATCAGTCTAATTCCTCAATTCAAAGTCTGTCCTGAGATCTAACCAGATTAAAAATCATTTTAATATTCAATATTTACGCCCCACGCTTTTATTTTTGGTCATATGAAGGAATTCTTTTAAGGCAATCATTTAGACCGGTACCAAAATAATTTTTCTTTTTTAGTACATTTTAATAAAAGCTTGTTTTTAAAATTTTATTTTTAGTTTAATTTATTTTATGCTTTTTAGTTTTTCACGAATTTGATCGGATTGGTGTATGGTGATATGGATTCCCGAATAATACCATTGTCAACTAACTCGGCGAGTATCTTCCGCGCTACTCCACGCTGAACCTCGTCACGAGAGAATCGCCCTGTAAAACTCTTTATCTGCTTCCCTGATTTCATAATCACGTCGGAGATATAAAAATATTGTATTGTTATATTCCTACGTATATTTCAAATTTCAAGTCGATCGGACATGTGGAAGTAGGTCAAAATTAACTTACAAGATTTCATCCTCACAAACTAACTAACGAACATACTCACAAGTGAAGCTAAATAAAAGCTTGTAATAATCACAAGTGAAGCTAAATAAAAGCTTGTAATAATCACAAGTGAAGCTAAATAAAAGCTTGTAATAATCACAAGTGAAGCTAAATAAAAGCTTGTAATAATCACAAGTGAAGCTAAATAAAAGCTTGTAATAATCACAAGTGAAGCTAAATAAAAGCTTGTAATAATCACAATTGAAGCTAAATAAAAGCTTGTAATAATCACAAGTGAAGCTAAATAAAAGCTTGTAATAATCACAAGTGAAGCTAAATAAAAGCTTGTAATTTAAAGTTTTCCGACGTATAAGTGACAAACTTGAGTACAATCAATGAAAATTATTCTAAATCTTATGAACATCAAAATTGGTAGGATTCAGGAGTCTGTAACCAAATTTGTTTAATTTTCGATATTGATTTGTGTAATATATCGATTTTCCATTAAGCCATTAAACACTCTCATGTTGAAATTAGGTCAGGAGGATTTGTTTGAAACGAGTTAACAGGGGGAATGTTAACGAATAGCACTTTGATTTGCCGAGGTACTCCTTGAATTGTGATGTGGATACAGAATTTAATGGAATTTGGCTGGTGTTTGAACAATCATGGAGGATTTAATTTTTTAAAGTATTTCACGTGGAATCATATTTATTATCATTTTCTCTGTGATGTATAAAAATGTATAAATTGGTTATTTTTCCTATATTACTTGCATATAACTGCTCTAACAGCAGAAAAATATCACCTAATTACAACCATCGACTCGTAGATTTGTCTTAAAAGGTGCTCGTAATTTTCAGCGCCTAACTGCCATTATCTCTCGCCACGTTCGCTTAAATGCAGCCGACATCCTTAAATTGTTCTATTGAGACAAAAGATCACGGCTTAATTACGTAGAGCGTTTTACTCGAAGTAAATGTTCGTTCCTGCACGCAAGGCTATCGTTAGCAATGTTTAAAAGCAAAGGTTTATCAATGCTGTCCCTCAGAAAAGTTCTAACGAGAAGCTTCATTATCCGTTATAGAATAAAATGTTTCGATACCGAAGATATTTGAATTATTTAAAAAGATAGTTAAGACAGTGTGATAGATATTCATTTTATTATGCTAATGAGAAAGCTGATGGATGAACAAAATGTTCGCGTGCAGAAAACACAATGAGCTTCGATGAATAATGAAAACGGATGGATATGCAAATTCGTTGGGTATGGTGACTGCGTTTCAACAAAAGGAATCTAGGTAGAGTTGACCGCTGTTTTTGTTCGTGAAGTCTTTTTAAACACGGACAAAGTCATAAAATTCAAGTTTCTATGACACATTTGTGTGCGATACTCTGTATTTATCAGACACGCATTACTATAAAAATAATTGGAAACCTTTCACTCATTCTAGCATAGGTACAAAGTTTTGCTGAGTTGATCAGAGTTTGAACTAATAATGAAAAGTATTATTTATTTATTGTTTTAAACCAGATGTAGCTTATACATCAAATACTGTATACAAGTAGTTTATAAAGCATACAATTTTCAATTGATTAGCTACTAATTTACATAATAACATTTACATTATTTAGTATTGAATAATTTTATCTTACTTGGCAGTAATAAATTTTTTACATCGCATTTCTTAAGATAATTGAAAATAAGTTTACACCTTTGATATCAGGTTCATAGAGAAAATGATTAACACACAGAGGTAGATACTACTTACGCCTGATGAGCAGTTTTAACAAAATTAAACGTACGTCCTCATATTCTGGGCATTGCCGGATAACATGGTTTAAGTAATAATGGTTTAATAGGAAACTACATTAGTATGGTTCTTGAAGCGAATATTGAAATTAAAGACATAAACACATATCCAAAGAATCACAAAACACATGTTCAAAATATCAAGCATCATCAAAGTAAAAGTTTATTTTAAGGGTTCGATTAATTATTCCATCAATACCACCTTTTACCGTAGTACCATCCGCCATTACATAATTTTCACTTATCAATTGCACACGTTCAAGATGGCAGGTATGGCACAAGGTATGTAAAACAACCCACGCAATAGCTCACGACAACCCATCGAGTGGTCCAAATAAGCGCTACGAATAAGCGCTGCATAAATACATACAGGGCGTTTGACTACAGGTGCATCCTTCTAGGGAAGAATTCTACAGGTCAAAATAAGACGGAAATAAAGAATGACGAAATTGCGTTTAATGCTTCCATTCCGAGTTATTAATTGTTGAAAATATGTATGCGTAAGAAGTGTCTGACCCGAGGGACTTGGACTACTGCCGCCTCGCAGTAGTATCAGGTTAGTCAAGTCAGACGCGGCGAGGATAGTAGTCAGGGCCGCATTTACCACAAGGTGAAGCCTCACTTTCTATGGGGCCACATTTTAAAACCTTACCCCTCACAAACAACAATATAAAAACAGCCCAGTTATAGTTACAAAATGAAATACTTCTTTTTAAATATTAAATTCATTATATAAAAACTAGAAGCAGCGGAAAAATTTGTGAGACCTCCCGTCTCCTTTTAAAATATGCACATCATTCTTTCCTTAAAATATGAAACTAACAGGAACTACTGTATTGCATAAAATTTATTTACGTAAACGTACCACCAACCAGAGCTGGACATTAACTCAATAAAAAATTATTTAAATAACGAATCAAATAAGAGTTATTTTACCTTTAGATTATTTGACGAATAAAGTTAACCCAGATCGACTTTATTCGACACATGACGAATAATTTTTTTTAACTTTTATTCGTTATTCGAAATTTTATTTAAATAAAAATGTTGCCCATCTCTGCCACCAACGGGGCAGAAAGCTATTTTGGTAATTGCTATTTTATTCCCTATACTACATATTTCACACAACCGTAGAAATAGGATTATTCTTTCGAGGCCCCATAATGATGTTGCGCCTAATGCCTCCAAAAATATAAACGTCGCCCTGATAGTACTCTAACAATAAATCCCTCGCGTCAAACATTTTCCACGCGTACTTTAAACAATTAATAACTCGGAAACGAGGCCTCAACCGCAATTCCGTGATTCTTGATTTCCCTCTAATTTCAGCCTGTATAATCACCCCCTAAAAGGATGCCAACCTGTAGTCGAAAACCCTGGCATAATGCGATTAGCCAGCAGACCGCGGCCAATAAACCTAGCTCGTATGCTCGCGGATCTCGGGCAGACCGTGGGAAGGAGACTGAAGAAACGGAAGACGAGGGATGGCGGTCTGATTTCCCGTCGCGACGCATTTAGGGAAGAAGCTTTCTCGCGTTGTCCGCGGGACTACGTTGCCAGGAGTTTTTTGAAAGGAGCTCTTCCACGTTGCATCTAGAAGTGCATGTACATGTCAACCCGCGGAACGGACAGCGAGCAAATACCTTACCGGATGTACGTGCTCGACGTCAAGACAGGATCTTGATCCTAGTCCCGTTTCGCCCCGTGCGGGGCGTGCGCACGCACACGCGCGATGCATATGCATAGACGGTCGCCGGCGTGCACCGTATACTATTCACGCGACGAACACTGCCGCGCGACGGGTGCTTCTATAAAGCGATAACTCACTGCCATTTCGCGAACAGCCTTTACAGAGCCAGGGTGTCCCGCCCGTCTGCGCTCACGAAATTCGACGAATCGCGCTGCAGTGTCCTCGAAGCGATCCCGATCCATTCGCGAACCACTTGGATCGCTTTTCGAACGGATGGCTTTAAAGAAACCTATAGGATACAGACCTTTATTGGAGGAGAGTATGGGCAGCAAGGTGGTGCTTATTTGACCTCCAAAAATTAGTTTTGTATTTTTTCACCATGCATCATGTCAATGTGTTTACCCTTATGAGTAAGTAATGTAGTATTTATTTGATTTTCTTCAGTTACTTATTAGAGGTTGCTACCAGGAATTTTGTGTTTTTAAAAGAAAAATGCAATTTTCTTTTCAAGGTATTGTACTTTTTAAACACATTCACTTAACATCTGGAATATTATTACAGAATAAATCTGAGAACCAAGAACTTTTGACAATAGCCAAATCATATTTAGAAAAGTCTAGTAGTAATGCTTACTAGCCAGAGCTCGAAAGGTGGGTTGCCATGTACAATTCTGAAAGGGAAATTATTGATATAATAACGCCAGGCAATTCGGCTCTCAGGTATACAGAGGACCTGGTCTACGAATTCGTCTTAAAGGGTTACCACAGTCAGTAAGGTCAGAAAAAGAATGATTCTTTGGGAATTTATTTCAGAAAGTACATGCATATGTTTACGCAAATGTTTTTGTATTCAGATGAGGAACACGTTAACAGGTTATTATATTATGTTTTGGTGAAAAAGTATTTATTTAACCGCTTCACCAATCTTTCTGAAGCAAAAATATTAACTCCATAACATTATGAAATGTAATAAACTTTTAACCAGGCCCGTTTTTCAGTACAGAGGACAAACTTTTAGGGTGCCGCTGCAATATTTTAAAAATTGGATTTTAAGCACCACCCTAATGGGCAGCTACAGAGAGCTGCAATTTACAGCTGTCGATTGGATAACGATGCTTGGACGATTCGTAAGAAAAAGGGGCGAAAAAGCTGAAAATGTGAGCAGAAAGAGCGTAGGAAAGTTGGCTGATGGGCATGTAGAGACCCTCGTGTCAGCGTAGTAGGATCTTGGTTACCCAAGATCCCTTACGGTAACCGTTTACATTGCGTAGCAAAGCCAGTCTCCAGGACTTCTTGCACTTGATATGGTTGAGATGAGGATGCTCTGCGTCTGCTTATCCTACACGGTGCCTTGAACTAATCGTAAGCGTACACCGTAGGTAGGGACCACTCCCCTCGATGGGGTTGCAACTTTAACCCTTTACGGTCTGTCTGTCTCACGCAGCAGGTTCGCGACAGGTCCGATTTGTTTCTGAAAATGAGTAATACTGCACGTACGTATTATAAGAGGTAAAGTATTTTGATTTTATATTTTATTTCCATTGATTTCTGAATTTTCATACACCTCAGCATAAAGCTTATCAACGTTACCAGTAGGTAGCTACTCGTGCCTATTAAAACTCCACATTCTAATTTTCTTTCCGCTGTAATTATAAAAGAGAATCATGTAAATGATGAGATGCTATGATTTATAAACTAACTTGACGACAGGGAGTAATAGTTTGTTAGAATCTTCCCCACTCTGTGGCTAGATGCTTAAAGAGTTGATCTTCTAAATAGCAGTCCCGGACTTGCACGTGTCGAGGTGATGGGACGCTATAACGAAACGTATTTAACCATGCCGCAGCCTCGAAATAATTCAATCTACTGGTTATGGAAATAGAGTGCTTGGTAGGGCTAGATGGGGATAGAAAAGAGGCGAAAGGCCTCGTCAGAAGAGAGAGCAAGAAGAACTGCAGGCGGATGCAGTGCCAATGGCAGCAACACCGGCGAGACTGCCTCGGGAAGGAAAACGAAATGGCGGCATTCCATCTTACATCATGGGGACAATATTGCTTGAAGACACTTTAAAAGTTCGGTAATAGGAGCTGCCACCGTTTCATGACCGCCATCCTCTCAGCTTCCCTCGTTCTCACATTTGCCTGTATTTTACATCCTTCCTATCGCGCTATCCTCCAGTATTTCACGCTCAAACCTACAACTCCCTAGGACCATTTCTTCCTCCTCTTACCATATCCCTCCGCCTTTTTCCTGCGTTTCTTCAATTCCGAACGTTCTGAGACTGCCAAATCGTTGGCCTGGCCAACTCGCAGGCATGAATCTTGAAAATACCACCCCATACGACGCGTCTACCGAGGTTGGATCAATTTTCGGGCGTAGAATGTATCGCGCGTGCTCTCCTTTTACTTCAGCTGTTTCTTCTTCTCCGATTTCATGCTTTGTTTTTCTGTTTTATCAACTTCTTATCTCACTCTTTCTAGCCTGTTTCGTCTTGTTTATGCTTCTTGTCTTCGTACTCACCATAGTCTTCAACTTTCTCTTGTTCATTGTTAGCCTTCATTGATCTTTCGTCCCTTTAAACTATGTGTGTGTGTATTTCTTCACACCATCCTCCACGACTTACTCGTAAAAAGGTATTGGCTCGTTGCTCAATTTCAACGAACGGTCACGACTTCCTGACGATGATCGATGATTCTTTTCGCGCGCCATTTCGAACGTATGCATCATAACGCGATCTCTCTCCGGCCAAACACATTGAAGAGGGTTTTTTCTCCAGGATTTAATATTGTGTCCATGTGCTGGCCGTTCGACGGCAATCGCTCAATCTTATACACAAGGTGTAACAGAAATGTTGTTGGAAATGTTGGGTAGGCGCAATAATCTACGCCGACACACGTCAACTTAATCTTGCGCGGCTCATACCCTGTGACACGAACTGCTGGACTGTACAGGCTGCCCCTTAACGATAGGACATTATCAGCGATTTAATACAAAATGCATTCTAACTTTTAAAAAGTTATTGAAATTTTAGAAATATATTGTTGAACTGTAACAGCGGATAATTTATTATAAAAGTTGGTCAGAATGTTTTATTATTACCGAATTAATGGCATCTTGTAGCTCTTCGTGTTAGTCTTTCATACGATCCCATGGTTTTTTTACTCTGGCAACAATTGAAGAGTCCTTATAAAAAACACTGTAAGTGCCAGAATTATACCCAACGTTGGTAAGGTGGGGACATTTAACAAGAGTAGTAAGGTGCAGTCCCACAGACCCCGCAAATAATTTAGTGCATTATAGAAATCCATATTTTTAATTAAATTTGTATTACCCAAAAATACTGAACTAATTAAACATCTTTAATTTTCAAGAAAAATATACTCTCCCTAGCTTATATAATGAACGAAATTAAATAACATTGCCACACGTTGTTTATATACTCGATTTAAAATCTTTGGGGTCTGTGAGACACCCACCTTACCAAAGCCGGGTTAAAAAAATAATTTTTTATCGGAAAATATTTTACGTACCAATGGTAATACTATACATATGGTACGGACTAGCAAAATATCCTCGTTCTTCGCTTCGGGCCTAAGATATATTAAGCACACCATGAAAACATTTCACACCTTTTCACCACCCCCTTAGGGATTGATTAGGGCAAAATCATGAAATTGGTTTTTAGGCATTTATATTGGCAAGCTTCCGAAGTAAAAACCAAGTTGACATCTAATCGGGCTTAAGAAATATTAAAGAATCCATGCAAACACATTTTACCCCGTTTCATCCCCTTAGGGGTTGATTAAGGCAAAATACTGAATCTGGTTTTTAGGCATTTGTGTGAGTAACCTTTGTAAGTAAAAACCAAGTTGACATCTAATCAGCCCTAAGAAATAATAAGTCCGAAAAAACATATTTCACCCTCTTTCACCCCCTTCGGATTGGAATTTAAAAAAATTCCTTCTTATCGAGCACCTACGTCGCAAAAGGAATATACCCTCCGAATTTCATGTATCTAGGGTCAGCGGTTTGGGTTCGACGGTGATGAATCAGTGACACAACGATTATATAAGTATAGATTTTGATTTTTGGCACTTGCAGTGTTTTCAACAAGGACTCTTAAATTCTTTTCGCATACCTAGCAATGCTGAACAAATTTTTAGCTAAAAAGATTAAAATATTCAAAACCACTGACATATCCAAATTCGTATGCTTGAACAGAAGAGAGCTTTACATCACGAATTTATTACATTATTACTGCGTGGCCTGCAACTAAAATCCACCCACCAATTCCCTTTTTCCTTCATCCGTATTTCTCACCTCTCCCACAACCTCATTATTGCTCAGTACACGTATACATATATTATAATCAATATTAAAGCATGGAAAATGGAAAGAGTAAAATGATTTAATTATACCATACGATGGACGCTTCAAAAATTGAATTAAAAAATCTTATACCTTAATAGTAGGTACCTATTTGATATAATCTTTTCTTTTTACACAAATGTCTCTTTATCGTACTTTTTATAGCACAGTTACCTTTTTATGATGTATCTTTGCTTCTCTGCTCTAATTTTACATAAATAGTAAAACGAAAATACGAGTGCACTTGTACGATAGATTATACAATATTTAAGAGTTTCAAAGATTCACTGGCAGATATTTGCGAACGACAGGGTGCATTTACTCCAAGCCGCGTACAGAAAAAAAAATTGACTCCCGTGAAATTCGATGCTTCGACATTGCGGGCCATCGATCAAAGCCAGTCACGCTCTATCAGCAGTCAGTGATCACTGTCTTTTGAGCAAGGCAGATGCGAGCTTTATTTTAGCGTAATTCCAATCTTATCCCTGAACGAGCAGCTCGCTGCGCGGAGATGAATAGCCGGGGGTGGTCGATCTGATAAAGTGATTCTGAAAGATGGAATGGAAAGAATCAAGTAAGGGGAAGGGATCCCAGCAGTCGAGTCGAACCATAATTCAGTGCAGCCGGTTTAAAATGCGAGCTACCTCCGGTCCAGTTCGGAGCCGTCCGATTTGAATATCCCACTGAATTAAGACAAGCTCACGGGCCATTAAGTCAAGGGAAAAGAGGTAGAAACTTTTCTGGTATCCCGCGATAAAAAGAGAATCGCGATCGAATTTATGGCTGGACGCGTGTATACGGAGCTGGCCGAGCAAGAACTTCCAGCAACAGCTTTGTTTTTTAAATTGGCACGGTTGCGTGGGATTCCGTCGATCGGGAGACAATTTACGGCCAATTGACTGCCTCCACGCAGTGGTGAAGAGAAATTTGTACGTATAAACCTCAAATCCGTGATATTTAGATCAAAAAAACTTTTTGGAATAAAAAAAGCGGCCGTCTGACGCAAAATACATGTGCAATAGCAGCTGTATGCAGATTTCATAATTATAACGACGACATGCATAATTATAATTTCACCAATTTTAGCAAAAATATTATTTAATTATTTGAAGTGGATCGGGACTTCTGGTTTTTTCGCAATCAGGTCCAGCAACTGGAAGGATATTGTTCTCTTCGCGATGCTCCTATTCCGCTATAAATGGATATTTTTCCTTACAATGTTTTTACAGCCGTAAAAGGCGATAGAGCTAAAAAGGTGGAATAGTTGTTTCCTTTTTTAATTCCCGAAAAATTAAAATTTTTCAGCCGCCACACTAGGAACACCCCTTAAGGATGTTTCTCCTGTAACAGCCCCCGAAATTTATGAATTTTTTTGGAAAAAACTGTTGTTAATATTGCATTGAACTCTTTTGGGCTGTAAGGAAGCATGTTTAAACATACAGAAAATATTTTTTTGTCGATCCTGCTAATTATTTATTAATTATTGTAAACCTCTTCGACGATGTCGGCGGCAAGTGTAGCACCTGTCACAGTTATCTGATTGCAAAAAGAAGAAAATATTCTTAAAGTTAAATAATTTACGCTGAGACTGGACCTACAATTTTAATTTTAGTTTTTATTTATAATACTTTTTCGCCGATATAAAGAATAAAATGAAAAATTTGTCGAAGGAAAAAACTTACTTTTTCTTTCAAACGCTATAACTCTTTCAATTTATTTTTTTTAAGTGGACCAATACCAGCGTGAACTATCTAGCTTTAAGAAACTTCTATTTATTGTGCAATCAGATGACTATGATAAGTGCTACACATCCCGCCAACAGGAGTTACATCGTCGAAGAGGTGGACAAGATTCCAGAATAATTAATGAATAATAAGAAGGATCGACATAAAGAAAATATTTTCTGCAAGTTTAAAGATGACTCCTTATATCCCAAAAGAGTTTCATTCCATATGGCAAACAGTTTTTTCCAAAAAAAATTCTTAAGTATCAGTTACTTTTAGGGCTGTCAGACGAGAATCCCTCTTTAAAGCAGCGAAAGGCGTTCTTCGAAATAATATAGCCACAAAATATTTGTTTCAAATACATTTCATACAAACTTTTTTTTTAAGTTTCCTTAATCAATCATGAATCCTACTATCCTCTGAAAAATGTCAGAGTAAAGCACTCTGATCATTTAGCTCGACAATTCGAGAGGGGATTTAATGGCCAAAGCTTCGGTGGCTATATCCCGTATATTCTCAGCATAAAACAATGAAGAGACTAAATAATTGAACGAGAAATATCGACACTGCGTTTTTCATACCATTTAAAATCTGTCAACTGCACTTTTGATTGACCAGTCGGAAACAAACAAGCCCCGTAAATACCTAGCCAATAAATCAATCTCTATTTTAGTAGCTCCGCTAAAACCCTCGAAAATTGTCGATCACGATGTGATATCAATTGATTATTACCCCCCGTAAATTTTATAAGCCTGCAAACACTGATGCCATTCCAGGGCATTTGGTTTATGCGTGCAAAAAAAATGTATGACGCAGATTATAACACAGACGTCACGATAAGATGTGATTCTCATTTGGCGCTCCTCAAGCAGGATATTTACATCGCAAACCTACGACCCATCGAGCAGCAGGCCCGGCCGGCAATTTCAGCGAATCGATTACGCAATAATTGCGTTTTCCGCTGGTGTTCCGAGGCTGCATCGCTAAGAGCTGTACGAAGGGAGTAACGAATTCCACCATTCCGTAACTCAGTAGGGCAAACTAAAAGCTTAAAATCGGTACACCGTGAAAAAGCACACTTTCGCCGCGGTACATGCACCGCGAACGTCGGCGGCGGGTAAACAACGCATCCATGAAGCTCGTCTATCGATTACCACGCTCGTGTTATTTTTGCTGATTAAAAGGAAATATCGCAAGCGCAAACATGTCTTTTATTTTGTAGTCTGAGACCGCTATAAAGTTAATTAACGCTGTACATATATATATATCCAAACACTTCTCTTTGACACCCAATACATATATATAGGGTGTCAAAGAGAAGTGTATATATAGAGTGCCAAAGGGAAGTGTTTGGATGAAGTGATAAGTTGTTTCTTTTGAACGAGTTTCGAGGAATGAACGCCCGATAAGGCCCGAAATTGACACGCGTAAGAGTGCGTAGAAATGCAAAAGTGCCGGCGCAGTTTGGAGAAAAGCGTCAAAGCGTCGAAACAGAGGAAAACAGTACCAAACTGGGTATTTTTTACTAACCAGCCTAAGGTTTAGCGTGAAAATACTAAACCTTTACTAACTGAGTACTCTTTACTTATTTTAAAGTAATGTTTATGTTAAATTAACATAAAAAATATACGATTCCATTTAAAATAACGAAGTTGACCGAGAAATCTGAAAAACGTGTGGGCCACCCTGTATAAAAATATTATAGAAAGACTATGATTTCTCTGTTTAACTGAAGTAAAAACATTTCTTTTTCGACAAAAAGGCGGTGTTTTGTAAAAATGGTTTTTACAAAAAGGCTGATATTAAAATTGTCCTGTGACATATATTTGTACACATGTACATACCGATATTTTGAAGGGTGGTCAACTGCTACATTAACCTTTTAGTTGTTTTAACTGTCAACATGATATGCAATTTCGTCGCTCGAGGTGCAGGCCAGCAACCGGAGTGTGTTTCGACATTAGCCCGAATATATTTCTTTTACAATAATTTAACTGACACGTTTAATCCATTGTATGCTCGTATACCGTAAATCATGCATTGATGTGTCACAGCAATCTCACATTGGTGTACCTTTATAAAACCTTCAACGGGGACACCACAACTAAACTTTCGGAACCTCTAAATACAGGGGGTGTTTAAAAAACCGTGGTGGACTTACAGAGCAAATGGTACTGGCAAAGCTGAGAACAAAATGCTGTATAAACATGAGGTGAAAAATCAACCTTGTCAGAGTTGGAAGCGATTTGCGATGCTAGTGATGCAAGTGAAGTGTTTGTTTTTGCTTTTATTCATCGGATGTGAATTGGAAACGAAGAATTATTCTACCACGTACGTAATTACTTTGAAGTTTACAAAACATGTTCTGTATATTATTTTTTCATTTCCGCACACATTTAACATTTCGGTATTACAGAAACGCAACCTCTTTCAGACACTCCTGGTCTGACCATACCAGGCATTTTCTACTTACTGCGGCGAAACTTGCTGTATGTACTGTATCTCATAATAAGTATTAAAAGATTATACCACAGCGGTAATTATCGATTGTAGCATGAATTACAATAAAAACAGGCACATGCCACCGTTGTATGATTTTAGAGGAAAGCGAGTTGAAGGAAAAATATTTTTCGTAGGAAATGCAGTACGAAATTGTAATTATTTTAAACTGTATTTGAATTAGGTGGTAAATGACAGCTATTATCAAATTTTAGCTGAAAAATTATTTTCATAGGAAATGCGGTAGGAAATTGTAATTATTTTAAACAGTAGGTACTTGAATTAGATGGTGAATGACAAGAATTATCAAATTTTAGCTGAAAAATTAATTTTATGAGGCCACGTGTCCCCGAGAAACCGAGTGGCATAGGCCAGTTTTTCACTACACATTTGTTTCTTCTCAGCGAGAAGAATATTTAATATCTCTCTGCTCGGTGAAATGTACATGCTATTATATATTAGGAGGTGGTGGAATTACACTGCACTGCAGCAACGAATTAATTACTGGTATAAGGAAACGAAAATTTATGCATACGTGGCATGTGCCTGTTTTCCACTGGGCTCCTCAATTATTAATGTAGTAAGGTTACCTATTAATGGTAAGATAATCCATTGTTTTGATTTTGTAAAAACATATAAGTGGTAAATACTGTCTACCCTATCAGTCTTGCACTGATTTGTATAAACACCCTTAAAGAATCAGAATTTCGCCTATCTACAATCAGTGTAACTAATTTGTGTTACTAACAGTGTTACTAACTGCAAAGTGTCCAAATACCTCTTGAAATATCAGTGATTCTGAGGTATGTGTAAACAGCCATAAAACTATTACTTTACAAAATACAAAATTGCACATCTTGAGAACAATTAGTTTATCAACCTAACAGTTTCTAACTATTTACTAACAGTTTCTCGTTTCCTTTAATGAGTTCTATTAACCGACTAAGCTTCTACCTATAATTCAGAAACATTCTGTACTCGTAGATTAGAATGTAGTTCATCATACACTTCTGGTGCGAATGCTCGAGTATAAAGCAACGTGATCCCTCTTTTTCTTGAGCGTGATCCTCAATTGAATGCAGTGATCAGTGCACGCTAGTGGGTATCAGCCTCGAGTCTCTGTGTAGTTGACTTGTTCGTGGACACTTAAGGGCGGTATCGGCTTCGCCCCCTATTGCGTTTACGACGTCACTATATTCCTGCAAGGCAGGACATATGGCAATGGGTGCTTAAAACGCCCGCTGGGCCAGACACTTAAGACCCGCTTTTGTCTGTCACTTCGTCTCATTCACGACTCCACTATTTCTGTCCCGGCGACTATACAGTGTCTTGCAGAGATATAGTGATGTCGTAACAGCAGCAGGGGAGCAAAGTCGGCAGCTTGAGTATCTTCCTTCAAGTCCGAACCCCAGGGACGCCTACATATTCTTTGAACATCTCCGCTTCATACTCTATTTCAAGGCTCTGAATTGTGTCGAATGTGTGGAATAAAAAACATTATGCTCACTATTGGTCTAGTTATCTATGTAAATATGGTTGTTGGCCATGTAGTAGGGTGGTCCATCTTTTCAAGTATAAAATATAGGTTCTCCACAAGGTTGCACCTGTGAAACAATTGAGCCCAATCAGAATAATATTTGGAGGTTGTTGGGATTAATCGTTTTAGGGGCATGGAAAAGAGTTTCTGTATGTTTTCCAGTTAACGACTTTCCAGCTGACATCCTTGTAGAATTAGGGGGTACTAGTGGAAGATATTTTTATACCTGACACAAAAACATTTTTTTTAGGCTATTAAGGAATAATATACACTTAACGGGTTATACCTAGTCAGGAGCCCGAAAAGAGACGAATGTTTGTGAATTTTTTTTGATAAAGCGGAAACATATATTTTTACAGAACTTTTTGCACTTAAAAGAGCAACATTTAAAGAACATTTGGTAATTTCTTTGTGGAAAAATATTTACGTTTATAATAAAATTACAAGCGACATCCAAGAAGCCTTTTTAAAAAGTTGTTGGGGGTGAGCGCTGTCATTCGGAACTAGATTATCTAAAATTAAGAAACAAAAAAGATTGGTTAGGATATTAATGTATCCTCTGATTCACGGAGGAAATTTGCGAAATATTAATTTAAAACAAAATGGCGGCTACTTAAAGTTGAAGTTTCAAATAAAATTTTTTCGCGCGAAAATCAGGACTTCAACTTTAAATAAGTGCCACTTTGTTTTAAATTAATATTTCGGAAATTCCCTCCGTGCATTAGAGGATACATTAATACATTAACGAAATCTTTTTTGTATTTTGATTTGAGATAATCTGGTTCCGAATGGAAGTGCTCACCCCAAAACAACTTTTTAAAAAGGCTTCTTGGATGTCGGTTGTAATTTTATTATAAACGTTAATATTTTTCTACAAAAAATTACCAAATGTTCTTTAATTGTTGCTCTTTTAAGTGCAGGAAGTTCTGTAAAAATATGTTTCCGCTTTTTCAAAAAAAAAAATCACAAACATTCGTCTCTTTAGGGCCTTCTGACTAGGTATAACCACTTAATTGTATTAAATAATGTTACATACACACTTGTTTTCGTTTAAGAAATAAAAACAGGCTTGTGGAGAGCAACAAAGAATAAAAAAAAATCCCACGAGGCTGTGGACCACCCTAATAAATAGGTATACTTATATATAGTTTTGCGTTCGCCTCCGTGAAGAATGGCAGCACAGTTTCCGTTTCGTTGCCCACACACCAGCGTTCTCATCTCGTTCTTTTCTTGCGCGACATGTAAACGATATTAACGGCGCTCCGCGACCCTATAGCATCCGTCTCTCGAGAATTGATCGCGGTTTCATCGCTTAACCATGTATCTCGGTATACAGGTGCATCCGCAGTGCGCGTACCGATTGTTTGTACCGTGCACGTACGGATACAACTGGTGTACACCGTGCACAATAATCAACATACGAGCGCTACCTACGCAACATACGTCGAATACATTGGTAGCGGGACCAAGGGATCGGTACGTGTACGCGCTCATGCATTTATTTATGGAAGATCCCGGGAGTCAGCGGGGCCAGATGCAGTTATACGGCGAAATCGTGCCAGTTCGCAACAACAGCGTGTATCGCGACGAGAGAGCCAGATTTACATTCGCAACTTTTGCAGTTTAACGACAAATATGCTGCGTTTACCTGCGTGCCTGTACCCCTTTGTACACTCCCGTCTATAAAATAGGCGGACACTCGCTATTTTTGATTGAACTGATTATTTATTGCAACGTGCATACAAGTCGCTGAAGTTACTTTATTATTTTATTTATAACAGACTTGAAAAATCTGTACGAACTATTTAGAAGAATTAGAAAACAATAATCATGCGCAGATCATGCCATGAACCCAAGAGTTACCCCACCTTATTGGGAAGTTGTGAAAAAAAGAAAGGGAAATGTGCTCATAACACAAGGAGTTAAAATCGTTTGTCTACTAACTTTATAAGTCTCTGAGGACTTATGGGCGGAAGTGTATAGTATATTTTGTTAGCTACACGTATACTATCATGTTTAAGTCTTAATCAGTGTCTTTGTAATTAGAAGTTACTTTTAAATGTTAGACGAAGTGTTAGATAATATGTAAACGTAATAACGTTAGAGGTTAACGTGGTGTAACACTGAACTTTGAGGTGAGATGCTCCCCGACGATAATTAAATATACAGTGAGGCATTTAAGCGTGACAATTACAAATTTTGAAAATTATTGGTAATACCAGAAAATGGTATAAAGCGTAGTTGCAATGCTTCAGGGGACTTAGCTTTCGGTTTAATTTTTTTTTTTTTTGGTTCAGGAAAGCACCAAGGATATTGATGTCTTTTTAAGTGGAAACGTATACTTTGGCTGATACAATATTATAGTGCATAAAACGACGAATTTAACGATGTTTATAACCTGTCATTAATTTTAATGTACTCAATACTTCGTTGTGCGTATAATTATATATTAAATATTTAATCAGTATACCACCGTAATTACAAATATGTACTATATTTATTTCGTGTAACTCGAATGTGCTCGCTAATTGCCATTACAATTGATGCGGCATTAAATAAACTTTAAAAAGTTATAAAGAAAGGCAAATGTTCAATTATTTCCAGTAGCTCGGGTATTTCAATCAATTTCAATGTTTCGAGTAGGTCAGAAATATTATACCCGTTGGAATAAATCGAAACAAATTGGAATACATTTTCGAGTAACTTTACCGCAAACGCTGAATCGGAAGGCTTTATATAGCTACCAAAAAATAAAGTAAAATATTTGTAAATTTGCGAACACAACATTCAACCAATCTAGGGTTCTTTCGAGTTCTTGCGATATTAAATTACGGGGGAGCGAAAAATTTTGGAGGGCAACAAACTTTTGAAAGCGACGAATTTTGGAAAGCAGCAAATTTTGGAGGGCGACAAATTTTGAGCGGAAGAAATTGGGAAAGGTTTAAACGCAGAGGCCTGAGACAACTTTAAAAGAAAGTAGTATAGAGGTACCATTGGGGTATAAAATCCCTCAGACTGAATATATATATTTTATTATTTGTTTTCATAATAAGATGGCCAAAGTATAAAGAAATTACGCCAAAGTCTTTAAATAGTGTTTTTGTTTTAGTCGAGCGATTCGTTTTTCTAATTTTTAGATCAAACTCTCTGACTTATATTTTTATTTTTTTTTAAAGAACTCATGCTTTTCTTTCAATATTGTATACCAAAAATAATTGGTTTAATAAATATTTGTTGATTTGAAAAGAGTTTTTTTTTTACATATTTTGTTTAATATTACACGAAAAGACATTAGGGACTTTCTACCCTATGTAATGGATTTTTTGCCCCGTGCGTGGGGCAAGATTTGTCGTCATTTTACATTGACAAACATGTGGTATAACTCAACAAAAAATAACAATATCAACAAACGAACTTCGTGAACGTAAAGCATAATAGTTATAGTTTATACAAAATAACACCAGATATCTCTAAATTGTTAGTACTAAATTTTACATAGGTTTATACGAAAAACTGGATTTTTAACCCCACCCTACCCTACTGAATTAACAGAGACTCAAATGTGAATTACCATATTGAATCAATTTTGAACTTGTCTCGACTCTTTAAAGTTAATAAATCTGGTGATATTTCGCGGAAAAGGCGGCAGCTGCATGTTAACCTAGACGTCAAATCTTCAAATCCGTCCCTGATTACAAATCATGAAATGTTTATCGATCGAAGATGTAGAACACAATGATTAGCTATTCTAAGTGCAAATCTGGACCAATTGGGATAATGAACATTCACGCAACATGAATTCGTTACCTGTAGATGGACGTGGTCGAAGGGTCAAAGTAATGCAGAGAGGGCATGACTCGCAGATGCGAAACGCGATTGATTCGTCTTGTTATTGTTAATTAATGGCCTTTACCAGAGGCGGTTGATTGATAATTCCATTGATCACCGACAAACAGCAAAGGCAGTCTCGTAAGCCTCGTATTGACCTCACTGTTTTCAAATTGCTGCAAACAGCCGGTGCTGCGGTCGATCGTCATAATCGACTCGCTTTAATGGATCGTTGGTGTTTTCCACGCGCAATCGAGTATTTCCGTGTATCATGTTACTAACATGATTATACGATCACGGTCACTTGCAAACGGAACGCAAGCGCGAGCCCTTGCTGATACGCAACCACCATTTCGGAATAAGGTACCAAGAAATAAAGGGGCGCAATTTTTGAAAATACTTCGTAACGTGTCTGTTGAGTACAGGAATGGTTTGAGAACCTCTGGCCAAAATTTGGTATCTAGACACCACACGCTAAATGTTTTGTAGCCTGAAAAACGAGACTGACACGGGAACATATCGAACTCGCACGCTCCGATTTTGATGAGGCCGCAGATTTGCAGAATAGTGAAAAATATTCGAAAACATATTTTCTGAATTTTTCTAAAAACTGTGCAGGGGACTGGATCCGCCTTTAAAAAACTCACACTTAAGAAAAAAATGTCCTACGCCTAATAGTTCACGCGATATTCCAGAAAGTACATTTTCAACCCCCAAATTTAGGGGCTGTTTTCACCACTTTAACGTGGACGATTGCCGATAACAAAAAATACATGCCAAATATTATTCACTATTCTGCAAATCTGCAGAGTCTCATCAAAATGGGCGTGTGCGGGTTCGGTATGTTCACTTGTGAGAAAGCAATTTTGTCTTTATGAGTTTACAACGTATGCGACGGTTTGTAGGTGTTGCATGCATCCATGCATCGTGAGCCCTAGATTCGTAGATCACTGCAATTTCATCGTCATATTGCACGAAGCAAGACATTCCAACGTCGTGATCCACCAGCGATCCAGCAAGGTGGCACACGCCTTAGCACTGACGTTTCTACTACCATAGTAACTTATTGACAATTCAGAATCGGGCACCGTTCGTTCTTAGTTTGGCCTAATTTCGCAAAGCTCATCAGAGAGGATAAAAACTACAAACAAAGTCGGTTGGTTAGTTAAATACTGTGTGCGGGTCTGTATTTCGTGAGTTTGGTCTTAATTTCAGATTTGGCTCTTTAAGCCCGATTAACTTCAGGCGGTAGTTCGGTCGGCTTGTTTGTTCCGCGCGACCGCTTGATTATTATTTATCGGAACTACACGCTCAGCTCACCAGACGTCACAAAGTGTGTTCCAACCGCGAGAATTTTCCGGAAATATGGTGAAAACGGTAAATATACCGCAAGTCCTTCTACCATCTAAGATTGGTATCACTGCAGATCTCCCATGTACATATAAGCATAGACCTACCCCTCTCGCCGCCTGCATTGTAAGTGAAGTATCGAACTTCTTTAACCCTGGGTCCCATTTAAAAAAAAATTATGTTTTTATCCAAACACTAAATTTTTTTCTGTACTACGACACTTAGCCCGTTTTTAGTAAACTACCTCTTCATTTCCCCGAAAAATGGGGCCCTCGGAACGTTTGCTACCTTTTTCCTTAAATCTGAAACTGGGTATAGCTATAACTAGATTCGAAATTTGGCAGGCTATCTAATACTGACACATTATTAACTGCTAGCTAGCAAGCAAAAATCTCTGAAAATCTTTCAGTTTCCTTTCATTTCTACTAAAACAATTCCTCGCTACTAAAACAACAAAGAATGGAGCCAGATAGAGTTATTCTAATAGCCGAGCGTGACTCGCGGGGGTATAGCGGCCAGAACAGGGAACACACGGAGTTCCCGCGTGTGTCACTTGAAAGATAAATGGATAGATAGACAGGTAGATAGGCCGTGTTGGCCTCATCCACTCGAAGGATTGGAGCTTTAACTGTCAGTGATCCGCCCGACGGGGACGATCACTTATTCTAGCAACCGATATATTTACAATCCGAATACAGTGACTGTTGCCTACTCACTCTTATAGCAAACCCTTGCAAACTCGGTAGCCAGCGTGTCTCAAGTAGCAACATGTCTATTCCTGAATACAGAAAAATTGCGTCCATTCTGATACAAATGAGGGTAGTGTAGTATATCTGAGCCTGGCAACACACCAAACACTTTTGTCAGAGGCATTGCCAATCTATCAGAGATGAGCAAAAATTTTATTTAAATAAAAATGTCGAATAATGAATTTTTAAAAAAATTATTGTCGAGTGAAAAAAGTAACATTATTCGTCAAATAATCTAAAGTTAAAGGCACTTTTATTTGATCCGTTATTTAAATATTTTTTTATTTAGTTAATGCCCAACTCGACAATCTATACACTAAAGAAAATCGTGTTGATGTTAGAATTTGATTCCAATACTCTTCGCGTAAGAAGGAGTCATGCACGCTGGTGCGTCACCGTATCGCGGTGGAGATCCGAAGATTTATGTTTTATTTATTGGGACAGATACTGTGACGTATTTGTAATGCACTTATGTCATATGCCAAACGACACCTTTAGGAGCACAAGCTGTCACAAGGTCTTATTTTTTTGTCACTCAGTACAGGGTTGTGCAGACCCAACATGAACCGAAGTCTTTAAAGTTTTAATGTTTAATAATTATGTCGGATGCATCTCTGAATTGTTGAACTGCTTCGTGATCAGTTGAATGCACTAGCGACAACGACCTCTACTTATATGATGTCGTCATATCTACACTAGTGACTAGAGTATTAGAGGTTCTTGAACGAAAGTTTTCAAGAAATAACTTTTATGTGGCGTCCGACTGTCTAAGAATCTCACTTTACGATGGTTGTGAGTTACTTGCGTTGTAACACACACTGCAATTTATTACAGCCTTGTTATTATTAATTTTACTTAATACACTGAGTTTTGCTATCATTAAGGGGAGGTTCTTGGTTAAACTGCCGGAAAATGAGTGGTCTTTCCGAGTTTTTGCTTAAGGAATGAGGAATGATATTAATAGGATAGTTTTTGTATTTTATTTAGTAACAATGTTAATATCAGATTATATTTTTGTTTATCAAAAGCATATTTAACTTCCGTCGTTTTGATGAATCCTAATAAAAAGTAGCTCAGTTTCACGGTGCATCTGAAATTAGTGAAAGAAATATCTCTGGAATAAATGAACCGATCGATTCGAACTTTTCATTTTTTAAAAACAAAGGGTTTTAATTGGGGTTGAACATAAATCCAATGCAAAAAGTTGAAAATCAATAAAACGGCGATACTTCAATACTAGGGGCTCTGTTGTGCAATTTTTTATTTATTTTATTACTCTAAGGATTTTGAAATTTTTTAAGGGATTTAAGTTTGTCCACCAATAAAATCTATTTTTATGAAATGAAAATTTCGAATCGATTGGTTCAGGTGTTCGAGAGATATCTGATCTGCTAATATGAATAACGTGGATTCGGAAAACATGCTTATTAATGTACTACATAGTCATTCTAAATAACAACGAAACAGCAGCGCTAATTGGGCAGCACTAATTTATAGCACATATTTCACTTGCGCAGTCTGCAACAGCTTATGTATGTATTTACTAGACAAATATATTTTTGTTGAAGCAGAGTGTTTGTATATCCGAGCGAAACTGTCTTATTTGTCTTCTGCTCAGTGCATCGCTCTATTCAAGAGCTCATAACTTGCAAGGGAACACACCCAACCCGAAAATTCTGATTTTAATGAAACTTCGTGTGAATGTACAGCATATTGCAGTATGCAAGGAACAATTCTTTTTCTGCGGAAATTTACTCTCAGGAGATGAAATCAGCTTTTAAAGTGATTCCGTTTTTTTTAAATATATATCTGTAACGGTGCGAGAAGGAACAAAACTTTAAGTATAAGAATTCTTCAGTTTGTTATGCTCTATCACTCTACCGAAAGAAAAATAAAATTGTGTCAATAAAGCGAAAAAAACTGATAACTTTAAGGCCTGTATTCACACCTGCAGTTGGGAATGTTCCCTTATTAGTGAACTGTTTGCATTCAAAATTTAAATTCCAATGCTTTAGACATACTTTATCCAGTTAAGGGGGGATTCTGGTCTAACAGCCCCAAAAGTAACTGATATTTAAGAATTGTTTTTGAAAAAACTGTTGGTCATATTCCATTAAACTCTTTTGGGATATAAGGAGGCATCTTTAAACTTGGCGGAAATATTTTTTTTTATGTCGATCCTTCTTATTGTTTATGAATTATTGTGGAATCTTGTCCACCTCTTCGACGATGTAACTCCTGTTGACGGGATGTGTAGCACCTATCACAGTTATCTGATTGCAAAAAAAAATAGGAGTTTCTTAAAGTTAGATAGTTTACGCTGGTATTGGTCCACTTTAAAGAAGAAAAATGAAAAATTGAAAGAGTTACAGCGTTTGAAAGTAAAAGTAAGTTTTTTCTTTATCCAAATTTGTCATATTATTCTTTATATCGACGAAAAAAGTATTATAAATAAAAACTAAAATTAAAATTTTAGGTCCAGTCCCAGGGTAAATTATTTAACTTTCAGAAAATTTTCTTCTCTTTGCAATCAGATGACTGTGACAGGTGCTACACCTCACGTCAACATCGTCGAAGAGATTAAGACGATTCCACAATAATTAATAAATAATAAGAAGGTACGACATAAAAAAAATCTACAAGTTTAAAGATGCCTCCTTATATCCCAAAAGTATTTAATGCAATATTAACAATAGTTTCTTAAAAAAAAATCATAAATTTCGGAGGCTGTTACACGAGAATCCCCCCTTAAAGGATGCAAAAGATTTGATAAAAGAAATTTGAATTTTTTGGAACCCAGAAACCTGTCGACATTAATGTACATGCATATAGTGAACCAACGACACAACGAGCGAACGATCGACCGTCATCAAAACGCGATTTTGTGGCCCAACATAGTATGCAGTGTAACACGCGGTACACTGTTAACTTCGCCTGTCACAGGCTATCTCTACATAAAAATGACCTCGTTAAACAACCGGGAAGCACTGGTGGCCCACTTAAGATCCCAGCGGATAAGCTTCGTCTTTCTTAATCGAGTTCCGGTCCGCTTGGAAATTTTCAAAAGCCACCGCAGAGTCGTTCCAGGATGGAGGGGGCGATAAAGGAGATAAGGGCTGTTTCGATATTAGCTAGTCAGCGAATCGGGGTGAGCCTCAAGGGTCGGCCCCTGAGAAATTAGGAAACTCTCTGCACCTCGAGGGCGAATCGGTTCGACGGGACGCGGCGGACGTGGCCGCGATAATTATACGCTCGCGTCTCCGAAATACGATTAACTCCTGGTATTTCGACAGCGGACTTAATCCACGTTATCATCCGGATTACGTGGCTCTGCAGCCAGCAACGCGTTCCGAATCTCCTAATCTGGCACGATCGAGTCGCACGATCGCGGCAAATTGAAAAGGGAACACCGCCGCCGCGGCGGAATAAACAAGCGAAACGAACTCGCGTAGCAGAAGCAGGCAAGTTTTAGCGTGCTACTTATTGTTAATTACGGGGGAAATGTGGGCGCGTGAAGGGTTGGTGCAGCTGCGGCCGTCATCACTGATATCGATGATTCGAATTTTTCTGCGCAGATTCGCACGTGCGGACGGATTTTGCGGATGGGATTGCGAAGGTAGCCCAAAAGTGTCTAACGGTGTACAGTAGTTACATGACGTGGCTGTGATTGACAACTCTTTTTCATGGTAGATGAGGTTTTACTCGTGCTAAGTTCCGCAAGGAGATAGTGGCAGGCAATTGAAGCGGTTATTTCAGAAACCACATGTGCGACATTTTCCAGATTTTTAGAAAAATGATAGAAACAGTTCCATTCAAATAATTCCTGTCCAAAAAATTAGTGACAAATATGCGTTTTAAATTAAAAGTCTACATCGTTCTAGCAAATTACGTAACTACTTAGGGTTTGTCGATTTTTAAAAACCGGGATTAAAGTTTTTTTTACATAAATTTGCAGAATGCGAAAAAGGTTTTTAAATTTAAAAATCCGGGTTCATATATTAGAATTAATATGTAAAAGTTAATTAATTATTTAATTAACCCTTTGTTGACACTCTGGGTGTGGGCCACCCATAAGCTGATTTTGACGCTCTTCGTGGAAAAGTTCAACCTACGTATAATATCGTGGATATTCATGGAATATCTCTGTTTTTCAATTACAGAAATAGCCTAATTTCTATAGGTATGCAAAATAAATACCTTTTTTCCAAAGTCGACTTAGAAACTTTTTTTTTTCAAAATGTTATATCTGAACAATAACTCTGTAGGTTTTTAGTTTCTAATATTGAAATTTGTAGAAGTTACAATTTTTGGAAGATCTTCGTTTTTTCTCGACATATGGAAATCTAGATTTTTTTACAAAAGCTGTGATAAAATTTCAATCAAAAAACTATTGGAATATATTCTGGAAACCCTGAAATTGACCCACGATATTTTTCATACCGATTGGATTCTTTAGATGAGAATTGCAGTCGTTAAAAAATTGCTCTCTGTGTGAGCCACACAGTACGTCAAAGCTGATCGAAAAAAGAGGTGTGTCAACGAAGGTTTAAAAACGTTAACGTTTTAACTTGAAATTGCTTCGGGGTACAAGCATAGTGTTGTAAACGTTTACTGTAAAACTAATCTTCATGAGTTTATATTTGTTGAAGAAAAATATTAAATGAAATACAGATTTATAATTTATATTTTGTACGGATTTGAGTTATTTTTGTTTTTATTTATTTGTTTTTGTATAGATAGAGTTTATTTTATTTTGTTATATTTTTGTAATTCCGTAAATATTAAAAAAAATGAAAAATGTTGAAATAAGTGTAAATATTTTTTACTGTTTCGATTATACGTACATATATTGCGGGGTTAAAATTCGAAAACTAGTTAAAACGCTTTTTTTTAATATAGTGGAATTCGAAAATCGATTTTGTCAAAAGTCAGGAAATTTTCAATTACGGAACGACCAAAAAATTTTGAAAAAATATTCACATCTGTTATTGTTGCAGTAAACAACTTTTCTAAGATTTGATTAGAGTTCCCCAATCAAAAATTTCAGAAATTTCAAAAATTTTCAACTCCGCATTTTATTTGCTTCAATACACATATTATTGAAGCAATAAAGAAAAGTACGTGGAAAAATATATTCCGTTCAAGATTAATGTTCGTGAATCACCTTCTTCGAAGTAGGTACTGCAGAAACTCCTATTCGTCAAAGACATAGCTGCAAGCTTCAACATAGTTTCGTAATATGATTGATATATACATGGTATACTTATGAGATTTTTAAGAAAAATCTAATCAATCGCGTACACCTAACTGATACTCAATAACTGAATTATTTATGTACATCGCTAGCCCACGTATGTATATACGTTTTATAGACCTTGTTCCATTGTTAGCCTCAGGTACATAAATAATTAGACCACTGTACACAATATTATATTATCCTTATAACAAATCTTGATACGCATCAGTCGACTAATTGTAAGTAGGAAGTTCATATCCCATCCTATCTTACGTCCTAAGTGAGAGAAGTGTCATTAAGTCGAAATGAAGCATTTCTTTTTCAATTAATTACAAATAAATAAATTGAAGCTGAGACTTGTTCTTTGTCATAACGTTTATTAACATCATAAGCTTTAAAAAAACATGTTCGTTTCGCCAAAAATATGCATTATAGATGACGCTACAGATGGATCATTAAAGAGGCTTTTTAAAAAAATTTCTTTCAATTTATTTCTTTGTAATCAATTGAAAAAAGAATCGCACAGCAGGTACTCTGGTATGCTTGTCGAACAATGCACCCTCAAAATATGTTTACAAGTATACAAACAAACTACAGGCATATTGCTGCTGACGATGAAACAACAGCAAACGTTCTCCTGCATTGTACGATGCAAATGAATGAATAGGTAAATTACGCGTTTGGAATTGTTCCCTGTTCTGCCAGCAGTCATTTGCTATTTGCTCCATTGTGACGATATTTCGTCACAGTGCATAACTGTTAGGGCTTGTTATGGTGATTACAAATCCTACCATAGCAGCGATTAATAAAAATTGTATTGCTTTACATTGGAAAATCACCTTATATCGCAATACTAACGGATACGAGATATGTGAATAAACTATAACACTATATTTTATCTGATACAAATCTGTGTTGATTATATTTCTGAAAAAATACTAATTTTGGTTTTTAAAAAAGAATAATTAAGAATCCTTACCAAAAGGAAGTCAACTTTAGAATATAAAAATGCTATGAACATAATATTTCACAATTTTTGAATGCATTTAATAGTTTCGAAAAATAACGAATATGTAACCAACTTGTTTTTAGCTATGTCTAAAAATGGAATTGTAGGTTTTCTGTCACTTTTGTCGAGCTCCTTATAAATTAATCTATTTAGTGTCTGCACGTTTCAAGCGAGTCCCATTTATGTGCTTTACTTCAAGAATTAAATATACTTGATAATTGTTTTCTCCATGGAAAATTGATACACCTATACAGGATGTTCCGTTATTACGGTGGGACAGAAAGTCTCCGAATACGAAATCTTGCTTCTTTGAGCAAAACGTTTTCAAGCATTCATCACGTACTTAATTAATTGGATTTTGGTAATTCAGTAACACATTGTGCTCGCCCTTCTGCTTCTATCATTTTAATTATCGGTTCCTGCATATTTCAGCAGGTATTTTAAAAAATAATCTTTCTATTGTGGGCATTCAGACAGATGTGGAGCACAAAAAGTAATACAGTCAATAGCGAAAAATGTAATGTAGAAAATGTGTCACACAAATGAGAGTTGCAATCTCGTATAACGAAAAAGGGAATTCCGTAATTAGCAAGCTATGTGCGTACATATTTACCTTTTTCATTTTCTGTGATGAAAATTACAAATAATGAATACCGTATTTTAATGCTTCAGTATTAGTGTCTGAATTAGTACTTACACGCATCAAACGTAACATAAAATTTATATAAATTCTCATAAATATTTGCCACGTATCCAATCCAATTGAAATGTCATAATTAAATACGCGGGCAAACCCAGAGCTGTTAATTTCGCGTAAACAGATGACGACAAAGATACAGAAAAATGTATATGAATTATACATGTTCCTCGAATAGAGGACTTCATTAAAATTATTTGCTGACCATACCCATCTCTGTGACAGCACCGCAATACCTATTGGGAATATCTGACAGTTCAGGTGTATCAATATAATCACGTTTTGTAATTTTATCTCGTTTAAAACGTTTTCGCGTTTTATTTATAACAATTAATTGTTCCTACTGATACATTACGCAGTTCGTTTCATCTCTCGTCATCGGATTAATATTACTCATTACAATATTATTTCAATTAAATTGCTTCACATTACATTAATCTTCTTGTAAATTTCGGGTCAAACGGGTTTCTGTATAAACTGTAAACCAATGAAGAATATTTACGGGTAATTTAGTGATGGTAAAATTATTCGCGAGGATTAATATCGAACTGTAGTCTATAATTATATGTATTTATTTGCTTTCGTAATTAAATCTCTTTACAAATGCCATATTTTAATCGACTCCTTTGTTAAGCTCGAACATAAGCGGGGGAAATGGAGAGGTGGAAGATTATCAAATTGAATGTGCCAGAGAAAATGGGTGAATGGAAGATCATCCCTTCATCTAATAATTACCATTACAAGAGACGCGGCGTTAACTGTGATAACGTGATTAGGAGGTCAAAATTATTATCGCGTGTGTATTCTATAATAGGCCTGTGATAAGCGTAACATGCTCGTTCTATCGGCGATGCTACTGATTCCGATAATGAAAGATTAATCTATTTCATCATTATCCTGGTACCTAATTAGGTATTTGCAACGTTCGGTGACATGCACATATTGAAAATTGTAATAATCATAAGAATCATATTCACAAAACAATACCCTCAGAATTTTTATCAACATCTTTAATTACTCCAAAAAGAAAATAAAATGTAACAGTAGAGAGTGCACGAAAAAATGGTCATACGCAATGGCATGTTTGAAAATCAATACATATGGCATTTTGAAAGCAATACATGTGCAAGAACAGTATAAACAGATGATTTCTTGCAAAAAAAGTTGGTTAAAAGTGCAGAATAAAGTTTGTTCTTACAGGACCTCGTATTGGATGAAATCAACTTTGAAAATTCAAGGATACCTACCAATGACCATGAAGTTGTAGAATGCAACAATAAATGTGACAAGTTTATGAAATTTTTCTTCCGAAATGAGTTGCCATCAGTTGTGAAAGATTTCCTAAAGTTGTTCTCTTGATTTTGGATAGTACTTATACTTCCGCAATGATCTGCTTATTTCGTTCCACAGCTTTTCGATCGGATTCAAATCGAAAAATTATGGCAACCGTTCCATTATTGGAAGCAATCCCTCTGCTTCCATCAATCTGGGATAAATAGTGTCATATTTTTGACGTTGTTAAGTAAATTGTTAAGTACAAATTGACTCAGTCCTTACAGAAATACACATTTTTGTCCGAAACAGCAAATTAACTGTTTCCCAAACAGTTAGCGTTGCGTGTCTCACGAAACGAGTATAAGAAGTGTAAGAACCTCCTGCACCAATCATTGTGTGCCCCTTTTGTAAAATACTTATCACAATAGTATCGTCTAAATTTTATAATAATTATACCTAAACTGTACCTAAACTGTTTCAGTTAGAGAATCGTGAATAGACGTTTATTCCACACAATCAATTAGTTAACGTGTATTTGAGGTGGTTCTCTCGTGGAAAGATGAAATTATCTCCAATCAACCACAAGCCTAATCACAAAGCGTTCTCCTCTAATGTAATTCTGCATGTCTCTTTACTTAACGATCTATCAGTCTCCATCAAATCTCCCGTGTTGCAAAGGGAGGATCATTCCCATGCTACACGTGTAGTATTATAACATGCATTCACCTCTGTCCTCCATTGGAGATTGAGTGCAGTTGGATTCGACGTGGATTCGACGAGCCATAACGCATTTTGCCACATCCTATTATCCAATTCTCATGTTCCCTGCTCTACCGCAACCTCTTCTTCTTGTTCACCAGCCGCAACAGCGGTTTCTTCGTTACAGCCGTTCTTTTTAGGCCAGCCACTGCAAACAGACTTTCAATGGCCCTAGTCAACAACGACTTCTCTCGTGTGGAGTTCACATTCGTCGTGATTCCTGACGCTGAAAGGCTGTTGCCCTTGTTTAATATTACTGCCCCTCTTAAATCCCTCGATTTTCATGTCATCACAATTGCAAAGATGGCTCCACGAATTTACCCACTCAACCCTTTTCCACTGGCCACTTTTGAGCTCCATAATTTTCGAAAGCTCACTGCAAATTTACTGAAAAATAATTGGATTCCATTTTCGCAGTTCATCCGATTTCTAACTTATAAGAATTTAGAGCTCCTTTCATCCATAAATGAACAAAAATGTGAGTACCCTAGCAATTGTACCCACGATTTCTGTAATCTCCAAAATAGCGATGGAGTCACGTCCGAATCATAAACCCAGCAATTTTCAAAGGCTTCGTACCATACAGAGTGGACCAATAAGAGTTACCACCTTGAGTATGCCCAGAACCATGAAAGTAAGAGACAAATCCATCTACCTACTTCCACCTACAAAAAAATCTTTATGACAATACGACAGTTCCTTTCGTACCAAATAACATTCATTCGAAAAATTATTCTCTCACTTTCATGGTTCCAGAGATATTCATGGTGGTAATTCTTATTGGTTCACCCTGTATATTTTCCCAGTGTATCGTATCAGAATCATAAAAACACATTCGAATTTATGCTCTGAATTTTTCAAACGTTAAAATCGTTTCGGTGCACAATTCGAATGGATCTGGGACAAATTCGTTGAAAAGCATTGGCGGTTGCGAGTCACGGAAAAATTCACCGCACCGGAAAGTGTTAATCGTCGTTAACGAAGAAATAAAGTAAACGCCCCTGTGGCAGTGCGAGCACCTGAACGTTGCCGAGTTAACGTGGCCGCGGCAGTTGCAACAGAGAACAAGAAGAAAATATGTACCACGTTAGGAAACGCATAAAACGATCGGAGCGGCACTCGCAATTAAAATCCTGAGTAGTCTGGCAGCGGTGGTTGTTTCGCACGTTCTATCCTCGACTGGCGAACGAAGCCAGTGATCTAGTTTCACCGACGCGATAGGCGCGATGAACTTGGAAAATGCTTGTGGCAGCGTAATTATTAACATGTGCAGCCATTAAAATGGTAACCCCTGTTACCGTGCCACCGCTTCGCGCGATTTTCTCCGGCTGTTCGGTTGGAGTTTCGGCCAGCCGTGTAAGCGAGCGTACGCTACACGTGTGCTCGAGCCGTGAAAGCACCTAGAACACCGAAAACATCAGCAACTTCCGACTCAGCTTACTTCAATGCGGAACTTTACCTTCCTACTTTCGCGTAACACGCTACCTTCCGTCGAAATTAAGTACCCAACGAGGTTTATTACCGTGGCTTCGAAGTGTGTTTTCTTCGAGGTCGTTCGAGCAGTGAACGTGATCGAGAACTAAAGTGACTGATTGAAGTCAAACTCCTCAGGATGCCAGCTTCTATCATATTAGATTTAGTCCTGATGATAATATTGATCGTGCGACTACTTGACTTAGATATCATTATTTTTAACTAATTCCTGGCGGCTTGGGGACGTGTATTTAATGTTGCCTAGTAGATAATATCGCCACTCGGAATATTTCGTGAGGAAAGTTCTGCCATGCGTTCGTAATGAATTTACAATTAGTAGTCAAGCACTATAAACAGATCCTGCGATATTAAGGGGAGAAGCCCGTATAAACGGCTTATTTTTGTATCAATTTTTAGGAATTTTTTGCAAAGATACCAATGCGCTAATCTTTTCGGAACTTTAAGGGTACTTTATTTAACATTGGAAAAAGTAACAAAAATTTTATAACAGTAAAATTATAATAAATACAAAAGAAATAGAGCAGTATCCGAAATAGGTTTTTATTTCGAGATGCAAAACGGCGACGGTTGCAGCGTCTCTAGTAGTCATGTAAAACAGACCAATCAATTTTTTTTTCAATGTAGGTATGTGGCAATTGTAAGAATATGAAACACAAATGGTGTAAAAAATTGCATATTTTAAAAATGGCGGAACATCAAACAATTAGGTGTGATTCTCGCCAAAAATTCGCGTCTTATTTGTTTAAAAATAGTGATTAAAATCAATCATTTGGTTATACGTTGTGGTTCATATTCTGAGGAATATTATAAACTAAAAGTGTGCAAAACTTGAAGTTGATTGGTCAAATAATTTTTTAGTTATCCCCGGCGCCAATTTTGAAAACGTGGTTTCGAGAAAAACTCATTTAAAATGCGTTTTAGGTATGTTCGGCGCTCGGAAGCGCGCTGACTCACCAGACTATATTATCAATACGGAGTTGAATTTCGGCCTATAACTTTGACAATATATATTTGAAATATTTATAGAAGCGATTTATGGAAAGATTTTTGTTTCGATTTTTCGTTCCATTTATACGGTCTTCTCCCCTTAACATTTAAATACGGGTCATTTTAACACACAAAAAAACGATCAAGTTTCATCAACTTAAGGCAAAATACGTGTCTGAGTCTATATAGTATACTGCCATCAATTTTATGGCAACAAGTCGGAATGCAGTAACAGAGTATTAAGTAAGAGAAGCGTAACTCCTATCATAACACGCGACGGTATTTCCGTCGTGGGATTAATCGCTCATAAAAATCGTCTTTCGTGTAAAAGCAGGCGCGCAAGAGAAGATCCGTAATTCCAGCAGCCTTTCTGAGGCGTGATTCGCGAACTCAGCCGAGAAAAAGCTCGATCCGCGAGTATAAAAATCCTGGGGATACAATTTTACGGGGCAATGGCGTTTTCTGAGCTCGGGCGTGGAAGAAACGCCGGTTAAGAAGTCAATCGCGATAACTGGCTGGGGTAACGACTTGGAGAAACAGCTCGCCGCGGAGGAGGAAACGGCGAGAAAAAGAGAACAGGCGGCCCGAGAGGCGGCTCCTTTGTAAATAAACGCGACGGGTGACAGAAGACCACCAACGACACTGTAATAAAAGCTCGTAACGCTTGGTATTGGCAAGCCTTGATTTATTCTCGGCGACTGCACCCGAAGCTTTGAAGCTTTTCGCGAGGGAAATGTAAAAGGGAAACCGACTTCCCTCTGCTTCGTAGACGGGCACATACCACCCGGCATTCCGTGTCCTTCGGCCTTGAATTTATAAGTTCCAAGGTACAGGTCCCCCAAGCCTTTCGCTAACTTTCACTTCGCAGACACTTTATTCACTTAGGATGCTTATTGCTTCGTAGTTTCAGTTCGTATTTTAACGTTACAAAGGCTTCCGTTCTCCTTCCCTCTACCTTCCAGCTTTTCTTCTATTTTTACATTATTCCTTATCTATTTAATCTTACTCTACTCTTATTCTATACTTATTCTACTCGCTTCCGCCGTCCATCTCCTTTCATTCTTTCCATTCCCACCCTCATTCTTTACACCCTCTTCACCTCCATCCCCTCCTTCTACCTCCTCCCTTGTTCCTCTTTTCTTTTCTCTCCTCCTCTTCAACTTCTTCATCCACTCCTCCCGCACCTTCTTCATCCAGTATTTCCCTTACTTTCTCATCTATTCCCTTTTCATTTCTCTCTCCCTCTATACATCTGTCTATTACATATTACCCCTCCACATATCCTGCACCCCATCTCCTCCTCCTCTTCCCAAGACCTTCCCTCTCTCATCTCATTCCCCATCCTGAATCTCGCTATTCTTCTGCACCTCTCTTCGCTCCATTCTGCCACCAGGTAGTTTGATATTTCATTCGTCCATATATCCCTGTACCATTTATTATATATGGACTGGCTTATCTTTCCCCTTATTTCTCTTTATTGTGTTTTACCACCTTCCTTCCTCAGTTCGTATTTTAATGAAACAACGAAGTAATGTTAAAAAGTCTATAAAAGCAGCGAGGAATAAACTCTATAGTATCCTTTTGTGTCTTGCTGGCGAATCAAGAGTCCATAAATGTTCACTACACTCTTCAAACATTAGTAGCACCTAGCAGATATAATATAATTTTAAAAAGTTATTTATAAATTTAATTTCGACCGGAATTATTAATAGATATGATTTCGGCGCACTGGTTCGGTCACTTTAAGTCACTTTAAGTCT
The DNA here is from genome assembly GCA_944738655.2 of Andrena hattorfiana. NCBI lineage: Eukaryota > Metazoa > Arthropoda > Insecta > Hymenoptera > Andrenidae > Andrena > Andrena hattorfiana. The sequence continues at coordinate 10,854,247 of OX122893.2, read as the reverse complement.
AAAAATCATATCTAATAATATAATTTTGTATAAAACGATACTCTCGAGGGTACGAATTACAATAATGTGTTTTCCAGCACTCATTAAAGGCTTTATATAATTGGTCACGTTTCAACAAACTCCAGGACATAAAGGTCCATAATGTCCAAAAAGTATACTCAGCGAGTCCCTTAGGTGTTTGACTTGTTATCGGGAAACTTGGAGATGCTGCCGACTTCACCCTCTTTTGCTTTTACGACATCGCTGTATCCCAAGAAGGCATTATACTTTAAGGATCAAGTGTGTCAAATTGCCTCCAAATAAATGCGACCTTGTAACGAGTAGGAAAGAACACACCCTCAAAGATATCGTGTTCCGCGCCATTTGAGTGCGTCTCAGGTTACTCACTACATCTGGCAAGATACCGTTGTAATAGCAAGATACATTTCAATGGCGTGTAAAATGATACCTTTTACGGTACAAACTGTCAAATGCGTTTCCTCATCCTTATTACGAGACCCTGCAGACCCAAAACGCTCATCCAACTAGCTGTATACACCCAAAACCTTTGAAAACTATACCGAGTCCCTGGGTTATTAACCTTCACCTGGCGGATGCAGGGTCAATTTTGAACCACCATGAAAATCAAACTAATAAGTAATACTGACAAGTATTACTTCTTGGAGGAAATATGAGTTTTAGACTAATCTAAATGAAATCTAAATAATGAAAATTATTTTGATTAAAATTAAATAATCAAAATTGTGAAATTATTTAGAAATTGTGGGTCAAAATAGACCCTGCATGAGACGCGTGATAAACGCATCCGTCATTCAAGGGTTGACTTTCAATAGCCAAGAGCGTTATCACATCCTTCTTTCTGCTTTTACGATATAGAAAATGTAGAAGGTCGTCAATAAATTTCTTGGAATCAATACCATCTACGATAACGGAAAGTGCCTAACAAAAGTTTCTACTCTGTTTCGAAGTTAATCCTTATCCGTTCCTCATTTCACGACCTGAATCTGTCCCTTGGTGTCGAATTGGCACAGTGGTAAAAGATCGATGAAATGACAAGGTAAACAGTTATTTTTCGATATTTTTTAATTCAAATTCATGAGTTAATATTTACATCTTAGATTTTTCACAACTTTCGCATAAGATAAAACGATGTGCATTAACATACTGTTTGATACAAGAATAAAAAATAACAAAACAGTATAACTTATTACGGGAAAACTGTGTCAAATTGACACGAGGAACGGATGAGGGTTAAATATTTGCAAACCTGAATAACAGGAGGCCCACAACGCGCGGAAGAGAACCTTCTGTGCACTGCATTTCCGTCAGCCACTCTTTGCATCTCTTGATGACCTGTAGTTTATGAATCAGACCGACCACTTTATTCCAGCACGAAACTCGTCGTTTCATATCTCTGTAAGAACACTTGTAAGTCGATTCTGTTATGTGGGATATCGATTCATAACGGGCCCTCTTCCATCCTAATTTCTCGCGTTTTTCGAGCAGCGTCTAGATCGATAGACGGTCCAGCCATTATCGAAACCCGATTAGAATGTTGCCAGTGGGGGACGGAGAGCCGGCGCTCGTAAAGTTGGCGGGGGCAAGTATGAGAGAAGGGTCGTGGCCGCGGCAGCAGTTTACCCTCCCGAAAAACCTCCGTCCTCTCTCGCGGAATTTAAGTTCCCTAACTATTTGAGCGTCTGCCAAAAATAAAGCTCTCCAGCTACCGGGCCATCCCCCGCGACCCCTTGCAGGAATTATTTCGCAAGTTCGGGAAAGAAGAGAGTGCTGTGTGTTTGTACCGACTCGTTCCGTACGCTCGTTTTCCTGGCAAAAAATGCGTCCCAGGGCTACTCGCTCTGAGCCTCTCGCGCAATCTATGCGCGTCGACTACCATTTTTATCGGGGCTCGTGCCGCGACATAAAACCTGAAGTTTGCTCGAATGCGCACGGAAACAGAGACTAACTGACCATCCGGAAGAGCCCCTTTCCCGAGCAACTTTATGCCATGCCGCACAAACGCGTGAATCTACAGTTTCCCTTGCACTTTTTGTCCAGCATGATCGAGATGCGCGCTACGTACTTGGCTACAGTTCTCTTAAGTTTCTCCCATGTTCGAGTGGTTCGTCTGATATTAATCGCACCACTCAGATACGCCACGCGTGCAACCCGAAGCGGTTTGAAAAGTGTGTAAAAGGCAGTGTTAATCATTTGCGTTGGAATCATGATCTGTGCTGAAACACTGTGCTAGACACATCGTGACTTACCTAAGCTAAGTCTGAAAGAATCTTCGATGTTTGACGCACAGTACTGAAAATATATTGCATTGCTCAAATAAACACTTTATCGATTACAGGTATTATTATTAATTACTTGTTATCAAATGAATTTTGCAACATTTTATTGCAGAATTAATTTATTGTAGAAATGTGTAAATCGCAACTCACCACCATTCTTATTCGGGGAATGAGACGGAATCAGTTGCAGAAATAGACTTAAAATTTGCAATTTTGAATTTGTGGCAGAAGGAAACGATAAGAGGGGACGGAAAAGGAAACGTAATTGGAAAAAAAAGATTGTAGAAGATTTCCTCGACTTTCCTTTTCCGAATTCGAAATTATGCACTTTGAATCCATTTTTGAAAGTACTTCCATCTGATTTCAGAATAAAAATTCCATTATCTGGTTCCTCGTGATAGCTGTTTCCCAAAGATTTATAGCAATCGTAGTAAACTCTTTGGTTACACCTCGACCTACATAGATACTTAACTTTGTCCTTTTTGTATCAAACGAGGATACTATTTAGAGGGAGAGTCCTGTTCACTATTCAAGGAGGTAGATTCTACAAATATATAAGTAATATAACCCAGAACCGTTTTTACTTCTATGCAATCCCGAGGACCACACGAACTTTACCATCAATCTCCAAGATTTGAGTTAGCATACCCTTCGATCACAATAGCATGAGTACTGATAATTTTCGGCAATGCGATACCTATGCACGCTCCACATAGACACAGCGCGCGCGCACACACACGTGGTTTGGTCTGACTAACAATAAGAAACTCTAGCAGTTGAACGAAACGTCTATCTAACAAAAAGACGAAATAGTTGGGGGAAACCACGATTGCGTCTCAAAGGACCACGTTCCTCCTCTCCTTACCCCATACGAGAGATTCCCGTTTGATGTGTATGTTTTTGTGGCGCGCAGGGCCATTTTCGCGGTGAAACGGCCAGCAAACAATTCAAGAAACGAGCGTATGCTATACGTCGAACTCGTAAAATCCTTCTTCCGCCGTCAAACGGTCGGTGATGCGCTCCTCCTAACCGAACATTCGTCGCGAGCTGCTCGAGAGGTGGATACACTTCAGCCTAGTGGAATCTCGTAAAAGAAAACTTTATGGTCCAGTCAAAAATCAACAATAAAAATCTGAACGGAATGATACGGGCAGACCGTGGCTGTACACGGGAGGATGATAAATACCGAGTATCGCGCGCACGTACGAGGAGCACGAAGACGGTCATTCGTTCCGCCATTTGAGCACGCGAAACGCTCTCGTTTATATCGAGAATGAACAAGGGAATTTATTTCTGTCCCTCACCTGGTATTTCGGTCAAATATTTCATAACCATCGTACGAGTCTATCGCGTCGAACCTGGCTGAGAAATATCTTCGTGCCGGCGCGGCGGCGCTTATTGCTTCCACCTATCGCTTCTCCCCGGTCTGCTCGTTCTTTCACGCGTCCACCCTCTCCACCCCTTCCGCCGGCATATTGGCGATTTCTTTTGTCGTAATGCGCCCCGGCGGTGGCGGGATCGAAATTTCCACACCGCGGGAGATGCAAGAGCTAAATGGTAAATGAATCGCGTGGAAGTTATTGCCCGATCGGTAGGGAGCACTGTTCATCCGACCCGTTATTTACTGCGAGCACACAGTTTAGTGACCTCGAATGCCTGGTCAAATTGTTCGTTTAGTCAACACTTTACGCACTCATTTCGTAATTAACATTCGTGCAATGTAACAACGAAATTTCTTCGGCTGTTTAGCTGATTTTACAGCTGCGGAGTTTAACCGGCAACTGGCAGAGCGAGATCGAAATGGCTTCAAGCTCAGAGGAATGGTCGTTTGGTTTAGGCAATAGCCTGAAGTACGTGTAAATTTTTTCATAAGAAAAGTAGTCCTAAAAGTCGGTCGCCTAAAATTCTTTTGGCTCATTCTTTCGTTTACATTCACTGTGTGGCAAAGGAACTTGGTACTGCTACGCTCGTAAACACACAAGCACTGCTTACACCGAATGGACTGATTTTAGGATGTAGGGGAGAGTTGCCTATATTGGACCGGTTCCTAAATTGGACCATTTGTGTATCTCGATAAACAAATATATTTGCAGCGGTTTTTTTGGCTACATTGATTTAGGAAATGGAGATGGAACTTGCGAGGACAGCGATACGGTTATTCATTAATTTGTCGTTCACCGTCGTTGAAATATAGAAACACGTGGTGCGCGATCATTATTTTTCGTGCTATTTCAAGTGAATTTCTTTCTACAACTTGTAAGTACTATAATTTTAATTGATACTAGTGTAAAGTGTGCTGTTTTAGCTACAACTTCATGTCCTTACTTTCCCATATTCGTATAAGTATAACAATGAAAACATATCTTTTTGATGTAACCAACCAGTTGCCTAATATTGGACCATCACTAGTTGCCTGAATTGGACCGGTCCATTTTAGGATACAATCTATGTTATGGTAGCGAATAGTTAAAATCATACTAAAAAAAATTAAAAAAACAATTAAAACCGACTTAAAAAAAAATAAAACTCCACTAAAAAGTAAAAAATAATTTTTTCCCTTATTTAATCTACGACTCTCATATTTTTTAAGTCGGCGCCAGATTTACACAGTGTAAATGATGAGGCACCGACTTAAAAAGTATGAGAGTACCGTAGATTAAATAAGGGAAAAAATTATTTTTTACTTTTTAGTGCAATTTTATTTTTTTGAAGTCGGTTTTAATTTTTTTATTTTTAACTTTTTCGTTTTATATATATTGACACAACATGCTGAGGAGATATGTGCGTGCGTACATGAAATAATAATAATTAGGTGACAATATTCTTTATTATTAACCAGAACTGGCAAAATATTGCGCCAATGTTGATGCTGTGTAGGATGGGACCACCGGGGCATCGCCCTCTTTCGAATAAAAAAAGGATCATCAAAATCGGCCCATATTCTGGGGAGTTATGCGGGGACAAATATAAAAAACCATTAAAACAACGTACTATTGCACTACGTGCACCGTAAGACGCTTGTTGCTTTCTGTTTCTATTTTTTTTCAATGCCCTGATTAGTGTTTTTTAGATTGTATATTTAAATTCATTGATTTTTAGGAGCGGTCCAAAGTAGGAAACTGGTGGTCCAAATTACGAAACCGGTTGCCAGGAATGGACCGAAATCATTAGTTTAGTTTTTTTGAGATATTATTTTAATCACATATTTTATCAACACACTAAATACATGATAAAATCTACATAAAATGTAGATATTTTTCCCGTTTCAGTTTGCTTTCTTCAATGTGTTATGTCCGTGTAGGAGAGAAAAATAAAAAAGTGGTCCAACATAGGCAACCTTCCCCTACGTTTATCTAGAGTTTTTTACTTCTCTCATTGAGTATTGTAAATCCCTAAAATCTTAGGACCTTTTTGAAAATCCCCCGGTTATCTCCCCGCCTTATCTCTATAATATTTTTCGCAACAATCTTTCTTTCACAAACCATGGGCCTAATTCTCCTTCTACTCGACATCAGAATCTCCTTTCCATACCGGCACACTCGACATCAAAATTTGAATCCTCCTTCGCCTATATTTCTGCTCACTATTACAATTCCCTTTCATCTGATATTCGAGGGTTAAATTCGTTTCCTGATTTTAAATGTAAAGCTCGACGATATATATTTCTACACTATTCCTAAATCACCTTTATATTCCTTCGTTTCCTTGTCTCGTCCCTGTCTGTCCATCTACGTTTATGCTTTTCTATCTTAATGCGCCAGAATAATAAAAAAAAATCTCTTAATAAATTTTCTGTTTTCACTTTTCTTCCCTAGTTTCAGTTTTAGTTTTAGTTATTTAGTTGCGGTTAGGCTTCTAACAGCATTGTGCTGCAGCCTCGCATTTTACTTCGCTATTCTTTAATGTATTACTGTTCTTTGTATGTTCCAAGTAATAAAGACGAATAATAATAATAATAATCACCATTACAATTGTTACTGTTATATGTATAAACTTGGTAGCGTTTAACGGTGCAGAGCGCAACCCGTGACCTGTTTCACTGATAACTCCAATTGTAGCCGTACCATCCGCGCGCTCTGCTCTTCAACTGATCCGGCTGAAACACAGTCGATCTTCAACAGCTCTTCCGAAACCGTGTGCCGATAAATACACGGGAACAATGGAACCAGCGACGTCGATGCATGAATTCCCGAGACGCGACAGTTGAACGTGCATTGCTCGATTTATCGTCTTTCTGGTTTTGGATTTCGGAATCGGCGGATCGGCAATAACGGCCACACCGTAAAAACGCCACGAACAATACTGGGGCGCAATGCAGTTGGTGGATTTCCGGTGGGAACGAGGAGACCTACAATTCTCTGCTTGCGCTGTTGCAACTGTTTGGTTCACCGAATTCGTTATCATCCGCGATTAAGGGCATTTAGTCCAATCCACGATCCATCTATTACTGTAATGGAGAACGTTATTCGAGGAACGATTAATTAAGGGTTTCAATTACGGTTCAAAGTTCTTGCATTCTATGTGATTTGTACTTTGCATGCCATTACGGCGGGGGTTTGTAATGATTTGATACGAACCACCACAAATGCGTAATTGTTCCTCGACGGGTTATCTAAATACTTAATTGTCGAAAAAAAATACACTTCGTCGGAAAGCATCTTTTGTCAAACAGTTTTTTAATTGTAAATGCAAAGAATATGTGAAGAGGTTTAAAAAACGTAATTTGTTCGTTTATTTAGCTTGTACCCCATTGATGGATTAAAAGTGTTAGGCGTCAAATCCTCGAGGACACGTAAGGGTCGTCTGCTTATCGTCGCGTTTATGTTAGCAGACACGCGGTCTGTTTTTCGTCCGCTCAAGCTTTGGGCTGTTGTCCAGCAATTTATTACCGAGGTTAGTCATCGCCTAAACTGGAACCGAGGTTCCCAGGGGTTAAGGGTTCGACTGAGTTGGCCTCGCGTCGATTTGTTTAGCCAATACTCTATCAGGAAGACATAAATTACACACTGATGTTTCGAGACAGCCTGTCCAGCGCAGCTCCGAGATTTGAAAAGTTCCCTTCTCAGTTATAAATAGACAGTTTTATTTTACCACCTCTTTGTTGTAACTCCACCAACAGTTTAGTTTTGTTACCACCGTAGTCTTAAGACTCCACCCCTGCGAGGGATTCTGTAGTCATGCTCCGCCAGATTTTGTGCCGTCTAAGGCAGAAGCAATTTAGAATCCAAACGAGAACTATTAAGCGTTGGTTGCGAGCAGAACGTTTTAAAGTTATCTTGTTCCTTTGGAAGATGTGTGAACATCTCCGGTCATTTTGTCATAGTTTAGTTTCTGTTTAAGAATATAGAATAACGTTTTTTTTTGTGTTAAATTGTGCGGTGTCTTACTCAACCACTCCCCTTCACATTGCTACTCATCCTTGCTATTCATCTTGCACGACATCATAGTGCAAGAGTGTCAGAGAATCGTGAAGATTTACGACCTTCAAGAACAGCGACGCTATACCACAACAAACGGTCATTTGCTCATCTGTTAGTTTTATGCTACAAGCCTGACGTTAAACTGTGGTCCGGATTGGGGTAGTTAGTGACATTCGGCCAAAAAATCACCTGTCTTGTATCGATATCTACTGAATGTATTACTACTGTCAGCGTTACGTCGTTTTAGGTATGTACGTTCGCATCCATCGAATTATTACTGTATAACTAATGGTGTTTACAAATATTTATGTATATATTGGGCTCTAGTCCGTTGAGTAAATTAACAATAAATTAATAATAATGTTTAATTAAACTGTAGATTAGGTCACAATTTGTAATAGTGCCAGTATTTGACTTTTCTTTGTAACTTGGAAACAAAAACTTTCCCCAAGATGCGATTTAAATCACTTAAAAGAGCATTAAATGAACTACTAAATATACAATATTCAAACTTTTTTTATAACAATAATGTTAAAAAAAAATTGAAAAAAGAAAAATTGAATAAATGTAAAATATATTAAATTATACGTAATTAGAAAGGAATAATTTTTCCTGTTTTTTGGCGCAAATTTTATTGCGATATGTTTTATAGTTCTCCAGTTATACACAAATGTCACTAACATCTCCAATCCGGGCCACTGTGCGTCAGTAATTTCCCTCTTTCGCCCCCTGCTCACAAGGGAACATCGCGAACCCGCACTCACCGTTTGTTAGCGTCAGCTCGTTGCCGGGCCACCAAGGACACACAAGGGCGCCTTGTATTTTCGAAACCTCATCTGGCAGACACTTGGTCTGTCAGTCCGCGCCTCGTAGACCTGGGACCGTTGTATACTCATAAATATACTATTGGAAACGCAGGCAATCAGCCCAAGTCAGGGCCAAGGGTCCCAGGATCGCCGTGACAGTAAACAGGCGGCCCGCGACAACCATCACACGGATTCACCAACACTTTGACCAGGATTTCCCTTTCTTATAGTTTGTTACCACCTACCACCAGATCATTTCCGCCAATAGACAGCGTTTACTACCACTGCGTTATTCAAACTCCACCCCTAAAGGGAATCTCCGACTTTTCCTTGTAGTCAGCGAGAGAGTCCCAAACCAGTCCAAATGTATACCTCGCACGAGTAACTTGGAGGGACTCACACAACTCATTGTTAATTGCCATAGTTACCTTCGTTCAAGTTTAGTTTTCAAATACAGTTTACCTTGTTAATGTTAATGTGCGGTGCCTCAGTTTATTCAAGTACAACCTTCAATCACACCCTCTCCAGTGATCTCTTGTGGTCGTAAGACACCGCAGAGAGAGTGACGTTTGCGCCGTCGGAGATTTACGCTCTCCAAAAACAGGCGACGCATTAGTTCACAACACCGTTATTCTTGTCTTGAGTCACTCTGCAAACCCACAAAGTTACGTTGCAATCGGTGAGTGCGGGTTCGCGGTGTTCCCTTATTAGTACTGATCGATTTATTTATTTATTTTCCAAGTTATCCGGCGTGCAACTTGCTAATTCGCTTGCGGCATTCGTTTTGTGACTATGGTCCACGCGAGAACCCGATAGCGTGGCTTTGCCGTAACACCATATTCGCAGGGAATTGCAGAAGAGTTCGCGAACCGAATACCGACCGTTTGAAGTTTGGCCCCTTTTCGCCGTGGATTTGCGTCAGAGCGGCCGCAATCGAATATTCTCATTATCAAATAATCGGTCGTCTCTGCCTTCGTGGAATAAACTTGCCTGGCTCGCGTAATGTCTCCATTAACCTGAAATTACTAGGAATATCGGTGATCAAGATATCGCCACCACGTTCTCGTTGCATAATCACACTTTAATAGAATGAATGAACGATCGGCGATAAAACGTTGTTGAAGTCGATACGGCTGGCCTTCCAGCCTCGGGCTTTGCAGCAATCGACTTTTCGATTTACGACGACAAAGGCAAGGAGTCGCAAGATTATCGGCCAGCTCAAGTAACGCTCAGTGACCGTTCACGCGGGAATTGCGAAATTGAATGACTCATTTCAGACAAGCCCTCTGCCCAACCAGACTGCTGCACCTTCGTAGAACCACGAGATTACAGCATTTTGAGGAAAACTGACAAAAAAGGGTGCGGTTTATAGAGCTTAGAAAATTGGAATATGGTTTGTATCAGCAAAATGTTCTGGAACTTTTCAATGGGTTTTATTTTAAACATGGACTGTGGAACTTTTTTAAAAATGTTCTCACATTGTAAGTTCCCATGAGAATTGATAAAGTAAGAGTTCTAGTTGGAATGGAACTTATAAAATATAAAAATAAAAATTTCTCTAGAACAGGAACAGATATTTTGTTCATCCATATTGAAAGAGTTCTCAATCGTTGTAACAAATACTGAATACTATTCAATTAATAGCACTACAACAATAATATATAATTATTACAGTTAGTATATTGATATTCTGAAATTATTTGTAATATTTACCTACGTAACATTTCTTTCAACAAAAATTCCACAGGAACATATATTTTCTTAAACGAAACATATAAGTTCTAACAGAATTTTTTTTAAAAATAAGAGTTCCAGGACATTTTCGATCCCTGGTATATTACAAGAGACTAGATAAAATTTTGAATATTGAAGAAAATGATATTTAACTTGAAAAGTGGTTCATGCCCAACTTAAAGTTCCCACTATAAAGGATTCTTTTCGCCATCAGGATATATTTTAAATAAATATTATTTGTTATTCGAAGAGCTGTTTAAAATAGTAAAATTAATACGCCATTCCGTTTAAAAAAATGAACATGGACACATTTGGAACATTGAAAAAAATGAGATTTAACTTGAAAAGTGGTTCATCCCCAACTTAAAGTTTCCATTATAAATATTTGTATATAAATATTTGTAAATATCCATTATACATTATTTGTTATTCGAAGAGCCATTTAAAATAATAAAAATCTATACGTCATTTCGTTTAAAAAAATGAGCATGGAGACATTTGGAACATTGAAGAAAATAATATTTAACTTGAAAAGTGGTTCATCCCCATCTTAAAGTTTCTATTATAAATAATTATTTTCGCCATTAAGATATATTTAAAAAAAAACATTATTTGTTATTCGAAGAGCCATTTAAAATAGTAAAAATCTATACCTCCTTGCGTTTAAAAAAATGAACCTGGACCATACCCGTCCTCAGAGGTAAAGAGTAATAGGGCCATTACGTGTATCACGTAAAAAGTTTGTAAGAATTTATTATGCAATTATGCCCATCCTGCTCCCCACTTATTAGTAGCGAAACTCTCCCCTGCTCGATTTCTCCTTATTGTTACAACGTCCACTTTAATGAAAGATATTGGGTTTTAATAATCCGAATATCCTGTAGATTATCGATCTTAAGAAAGGATATGCAATTTCCTGGCATCTGTACTCATGAAATTAGAGAGGAATCGGCAAATCCGTGCCGCGTCATCAAAACAGGAAGAAAGAAACACCGAAAACGAGGGAAAGCAATACTGCTAGGGTGAGCGAGAGAGAAATACAAGGATGCAAAGGAGGGAGGGGGCTCCAATTAAGGGGGTATACGTACGCCGGGGCGAGAGTGCCACGAGGACATCGTTACAGCTCCAAGATCGCCATTATACCACGACAAGGACGACTCTAACGACGCGAGCCGCCGTGATTTATGGTCCAGCGAAAATGCTCCGTGGAACGCGTGGATTATGTATCTACCGGCCAACTTTGCCGAGATACTTTCCGTGGCAAGATTAAGAGAATAATGAGGCTGGCTTTTGTCGCCCTCCCTTCGACGAGATGAACTCGACGAGGGCCGTAATATGCTACTGTTCCCGAGTTGAGTGCGCTTCTCGTTAGCCACCTCAGCCTCGATCGTTTTCTGATAAACGGCCGCTCTAAATCGCGGAGTTTTACAGTGTTTCGGTGACTAGACTGCGGAGGTTTATGCAAGTATGATATTTATTACGATAATTACGACGTCGCTATATCATGGTCGCTGTACTCGAGATAATTTGTAAGCAAGTGTGCTGGAAATATACATGTGCAAAACATGCAAAAGAAGAAATTTACTTTTAAAACCCCCTAATGACGAAACATATTTCTATCAAAGTCCCACTTGGTTGGTGGGTGCTTTTCTATAAAAATACATATTTTCATAAGCTTACTATTCATGGCTGACGCGCAAATACCTCAAAAGCAGGGTATGAAGTTGAATGAGGCAGGATGTCGGGGATATTTTATTCCCCTATATTCTTTAGTGGACAAGAAACGGATAATTTAAATAATAATATTTGGGGAGAGAGATCGAGTGTTCTACTTTTCTCATATAATAATAGTCTTAGCATATATTTAATTTATTTAAATTAGATCAGGAACATTTAGGTGTAGGTTTTATGTGAAATGTTAACTGTAATATCTACATTTATATTTCTCATATAATAATAGTTTTAGCATATTCCTATTCTTTATTGTACTCTATAAAAACCCCATTGCCCTACAACTACACTTTCAGAAACTGTTTTTAATTTTTAGGTCATTCATACAAATTCCATCACACATATACCCTGCGCGCAATTTTAAATCCATACAAATTCACGATTACACGCAAATTTATAATGAAAATGTAACAAATTTCTTCATTTCAGTTTGTTCATACATTACGGAATATATAAAAGTATCATTTCATATTACTGCTCTTATATCTGTGGTTATTAAAATTACTGTACCGTAATAATAATTAATTAATGGTTCTTGTGCCCATGCTTGTAATTCTTCTACATATAAAGAAATATGGCCTTTTCTACTACTTTTGAATATAAAGATTTTAGTTTTTAAACAGCATACATTTACCAGAAGCAGGACTCAAAGATGTTGGAATAAACATTTAGCCAATGATTATTCAAATAAAATTTTTCTCTTATTTGTTTTTTCTCTGTTCTTTTATCGTAATTGATATTATTTGGATAATCGCGTATTTGATAGATTACTTCAATGCTTCTTATTGTATTTGAAGGATAAAAATTTTCTCTCAGCGGAGGTAGAACTTTCGTTCCATCGACACAAATACCTATCCAACAATATTTATTTGTTTGGAGCATTACTCCACTTTCTCCACCGGATTCAGTTGAAAAACAATCCTCTTTTGTCGCGATGAGCAATGACTCTACAAATGAATGATTTGATGTGATGTTTGAACACCAAGTTGTCTCAAAAGCTAATTATTTACAGCAACAAATATCTTTCCCTACACAATCAACGAATCATTACTTGTAATATTTGTATTATTATTTCGAATAAGAAAATATCCAGGAGATGAATCGTTTACAAACAACTTTTTTACCGAATTAAGATTTTAAAATTCATGTTCTTAGACCTTTATCTAGAATAAATCGATTTTTTGTTTTTATTTAAGTAATTATTATTCTTATACGCAAAAAGTCTTTATTGTACACGTAAGGATGAAAAACCGCAAAGACGGACAGGCAATAAAGTATTATTATTATTATTATTTATTTAATTTCGACCTTGCGGCCCAGAAATGTGACTTGGTTTACAATTCCTCTTAACCTCACACCCGCATACCACTCCCGCTCGTTCAAACTCATCCACACCTACTCTACTTCCGCTTACACTATTTCGCCTCTATATGTTTAACGTAGTCTCTTTCCTATACTATCCGCTTATCTATTAAAATTAGTTTCTCTCCTAACCTTCTGTTTTATTGCACGCTATTATTCTTTGGTGTTATTTTGTCCTCTCTCTCTCTCCTTATCCTTTTCTTTCCTCCTTCCTTCTATACCCCTTAGCCATTCCACCACTTCCTCTACCCTTCTCTCCTGAAGTATTTTTTCCAAACTTATATTTATTCTTTCCACACCTGTGCAGTCTTCCGCCAGATGTTTTAACGACCCTATATCCCTTTCACATAACTTACATCTTCTATCCTCCTCCTTCATCCAATATCTATTCCCCTCTTCCATATTTCCGCATCTTGCTCTTGCCATGAGGCTCTGGCTTCCTCTTGCTCCTCCCTCTTCCAAATATTTTGGCAAGTTCACCCTATATAAGTACTTGTACATTTTATTGTACCTTGCTTCCCTTATCCTATTCCATTGCCATTGCCCTTGATTTTCTCTGTCCCTCTCCTTCAGTATTCTCGTTGTGTCCTTCCCTTCTCGTTTTTCTAGCTCTAAACCTAATTGACTGAACCCGTTCCTATTTAAATACTCTGTCCTCTCTCTACTATTTCTTGTGTTACCTCCCCCTTTCTTCTTTTCCCTTAAACACTCCCTCACTAGACAACGTTCTTCCGCATTCTCTATTCTTTCCTCGTATCCCAGTGCTCTTACTCCCGCTTTCACACGTAACTTCTCCCTCTTAGTTTCCTCCAGTACAATATAGTCCGGCGTTGTTCTGTCCAGTTTTAGGCACCATTTTATATACTTTGTCTGCACCCTCTCTAATTCCTCCCTTTCCTTCCACCCAAATATTTCCACCCCGTACATCATTATCCCCATTATTAAATAGTCAAACAGTAGCATCCTTTTCTTCCAGTCGTCTCTAAACAATCTCTCCCCTATGCCCCACACCTGTCCTACTGCCATATTTGCTATCTTTGCCCTTTCCCTGACATGACCTGTGATGTCCCCATTCTTTTGCAGTTTTACTCCCAGATATCTAAACTCCTTAACCGTTTCAATTTCCTTCCCATTCCACTTCCACTCTGTCTTCCTCTTCTTTCCTCTGCCTTTGCTGAACACCATGATCTTCGACTTTTCAACGTTTAGTTCCAACTTTTTCCTACCTAGATACGCTCTCAATCTTCGCAGCATCTCCCTCATATCTTCCTCCTTCTCCGCTACCATTACCACATCATCTGCGTAACCCAGCGACCAAAACTTCTCCTTACCCACTCTCACCCCTCCTGTTTGTACTTTCTCCATTTCCCCCTCCAGATCCGATAAGTACACCGAAAATAAGGTCGGACTTAGTACACATCCTTGCCTAACTCCCTTCCCTGTCCAAAATTCCTCTGATTCTGTTCCATTTACTTTCACCACATTTATTACCTCCTCATACACTTCCTTCGCCCTTTCTATCAAACCTACTCTTACACCTCTTCTTTCCATACATTCCCATAGCTTTGCCCTATCCACACTATCAAATGCAGCCCTTAAATCCATGAAGAACGCAAACATTTTCCCACCCTTCTTGCTTAGCTCCCTTTCCACCACATGTTGCAAAACATACACGTTGTCCATCGTTCCTCTATTTCTACGGAACCCTGCCTGCGTTTCATTCAGTATTCCCTTTTCCTGTATATCTTCTACTATTTTTCTATTCAACACGGCCGCATACACCTTATATGCTGTGTCCAGCAAGGTGATCCCTCTATAGTTGCCCACATCCTCAATACTGCCCTTCTTATGCAACGGCACAATCACCCCCCTCCTCCAATCTCTCGGGAAACCCTTACCATTCCATACATCCTTTACAATTTGAATTAAGCTCTCCCTCACCCCTCCCACGCTGTATATCCACGCCTCTCCAGGGATGCCATCCTCTCCTGCTGCTTTCTTCTTTTTTAACCCATTTAGTTGCTTCAGGATTTCTTCTTCCGTCAGCTCTTCTTCCCCGTATTCCGTCTCTATCCTTTTTCTCTTTTCCGTTATTACCGCTTCCTCCGATCCCTCTAACAGCTTGATAAAGTGCCCCCTCCATTCCTTGATCGTGCTCCTTTCCCCCATTTCCCTCTTCCCTCTCCTTTCCTTATTTATAAATTTCCAAACCTCTGTTACCGTCCTTGTCTCCTTTATTTCATTTATAATTTTTTCTCTACTCTCATTCATCTTTTTCTCCCTCAGTTCCCTCATCTCCCTTTTCCTTTCTAAGAGCTCTTCCCTTGTTATGCTCCCTTTCTTCCATTTCTTGTAGGCTCTCTTGACTTTCCTCTTCATTGTTTTACATTCCCTATCCCACCACTCAGCATGTCCTATTTTCTTCACCTTCCACCTCCTTTTTTTGGTTACCATACATTGCTTCGTGTATCCCTTCAGCTTCCCCCATGCTTCCTGTACTTCCTCTGCCTGTCCCTCATATTTCTCACACTTGCTTCTAAATTCCCTGATGCTTTCCACGTCCCATATTGTGATTTCTTTTTCATTCTCCTTCTCTCCCCCCCTTCTCCCTCCCACCCTGTACCCTTCCCACACAGCCTTCAGTGGTAGATGATCCGACTCCGTTCTCTCCTTAATAGTGAAGCTCTTTATTCTATCCCATCCTTCATTATTTGTTAACACATAGTCGATTACCGTTGCTCCGAGTTTTCCCACGTATGTGTACTCACCCTCCTCATCACCTATCATGTTACCATTTAATATCTGCCATCCTCTATCCTCCGCTATTCGTATTAGTCTTCTGCCTTCCGCGTTTGTCTTCCTGTCTTTCGAGCTCCTCTTACTTTCCTTTTCCTCATCCTCATTCTCCCATCGCCTACCCTCTGTTCCTACTCTCGCGTTGAAGTCCCCCCCAATTATCAACACCTCCTCTCTCTCCTGCATAGTTCTTTGCATTTTCTGCTCCAGATCCGCCATACCTTCGCCCTGATACACCGTCCACACATTCCACACTTCTCCATTCACTCTTATCTGTCTTCTCACTAGACCCTCTTCCTCTCTATTCTCTTCCTCCATCCCCCACTCTTCTTTCACTCCCGTTACTATACCTCCTATCGCTCTTCCCCTCTTCCACCTCCTTTTCGCCGGCTGGCATCTCCATATAAAGCCTTTGGGTAGCCTGCTCTTCATCTTGTTCCATTTGCTTTCTTCTATCCACGTTTCGGTTAGACCTACAAAGTCCTGCTTCTCCACAAACTCCCAGAAGTCTCTATCCTTACCCATTAATCCCGCTACGTTCCAGAACAGTATACTCCCCCCCTCCTTCCCTATTTCTCTTTTCTTCATCTTCTTCTCCTGTGCCCTGTGCGCTTGCCCGCAAGGTCTCCCTAAAAATTTGCATCTTTCCACGCTCCCCCTTCCCCCTGCCACCTTACCCACTTCCCCTCAATTCTCAGTTTTTTGTATCCCACCTTTACCTCTTTCCCCTTACTCCTTTCCGTCTTAGCAAACTGCACAATCTCCCGCTGTATTTTTCTTTCTGCCCGCGTCAGGTCATGATCTATGAAAATTTTCCTACCTCCAAGCCTGCTTTTCCGTCCCATAATCGCTTGTTTATTCTCCCAGTTGTCCACCCTCGCCATCATTGTGCCCGTCTTCTCCTCCCCCATTCTTCTGACCCACTCAAAGTCACACTGCACACCCAACTCTTCCCCACAGAAATTTCTCACTCCTTCCTTTATATCCTCCTCTTTTATCTGTAGCCCCCTTATTATTATGTTGTTTCTCCTCTGTTTCTTCTCTTGTGCTTCCAACAATCCCTCAAGCGTTTTAATGCCCCCCTCCAACCTTTTTGTCCCTTCCTCTCCTCCTGTTTCCCTCCTCTCTTCTATCATGCCCACTCTATCCTCTAGCCTTTTTATTTTCTCCGTTAACTCTTCCTTTTCCCTTTCCCATTCCTTTTCCTTTCTTCTCATTTCTTCTCTTATTTCTTTTTTTATATCCTCTCTCATTTTTCTTATTTCTTCCCATATTCCCTTTACCATATCCCTAATTCCTTTTCCCTCGTCTTTCAAATCCTCCGCCCCCTCGCGCTCCTGTGCTCCTTCCTCCTCCTCCTTCTCCTCCTCCTCCTTCCTCTGCCTACCTGCTTCTTCTCTTTGTTTCTTCTCCTCTCCTCTCCAGAATCTATCCAGCCCGCCCTCGATCCTTGCTGTTGTGCTTTTCCCTCTGTTCGCTCTTGTCACTGTCCTCTCTTCAGTCCCACCTTCCTTACCTACCGACCCAACTACCTTCTTTACCGACTTGTTTCGGTCTCCCATCCTACTCGCGCTCTAACCTCAACCTGCTTGCTCTCTATGTCCACACCCTCCTTCTCCCCTTATACCCCTTTTCTTCCACTCCCCTTACTTACCCCTTTTCCCGCCCTCTTCTACACTACTTTTCTATATCTCCTTTTACACAACACCCTCTTAAACTAATAGATATCCTATAAATCTTACACACACCCGACACACTCCACACGCCCACATGCACGCCACCTAACCAAGTCATCGACAGGCAATAAAGTATAATTAATAAAACTTTTTAAAGAATAGTGATCCAGTGGCCCCAAATCTCAAAAAAATAATAAATAACTTTTCATGAATGCCACTATTCGTAAAAATGTAAGTGATAATCCTTCCGCTAAGAAACGCAAATGTAAACTAGTTAAATTGCAATTCTCACCTTCGCAAGAAATCAGAAAAATATACTGAAATACCTAAATGGCAATTCCATTCTTCCGTGTAGATTAAATGCGTACATTCGAAACGGAAAAGAGAAAAGCTTTTTTACGACATGAAAACATAACACTGTGAACAGCAGAGTATTCTAATGACTATGACATTTCAGCGTACATTATCATTGTTATTATTATTAGTATTATTATTACCGACTATATTACGCGAAATTTTAAAGTAAATACAATTTGGGATACAACATAAGTGCATATTTACGCAACTGACGAGATGCAATAACATTGTGCTATTTTAACCCGGCCCTATTCCTGACAACAACAAATTACTAACTAATATAAATTAGCATTGCCAACATGTTACTACATTCTCGTTAGGAGTCACTTCCAAGTTCTATGAAGTAACAATGCTTCAAATCCCTAATATCAAATACAATCAACGCGACCATATTGTTATTTAGCCGTACCTATTCTCCGCCTTTTAAAAAACACACCCAACAGGAATAAACTCCGGCGTTGCACGTCAACTCAGTAATCCTTCTGGATGCAAAGAATCTGA
This sequence comes from Andrena hattorfiana, assembly GCA_944738655.2. NCBI lineage: Eukaryota > Metazoa > Arthropoda > Insecta > Hymenoptera > Andrenidae > Andrena > Andrena hattorfiana. The sequence goes on along the minus strand of OX122893.2, from coordinate 10,835,567 downwards.
TCCTTTGACCTTTCTCTGGCCTTTCATCTTTCTCCATTAATTATCCTTACTTACTTCGGCGAAGTGTAGAACAACACGCGAATGACGAATGCATTCCTGTTTCAAAATAAAGGATTTATGTCGGCCCATTGAAAGGACCAAATGACGAACGAACACGAGCGCAGGTCTCCATTATCTGCGGACGAAAAAGGGAGACCGGATAATCGCCCACCATCCCCCCCGTCAAATTCTCGTTACAGTTGATTAGCGGAGATCCATCGCGCGGCAGTCTCACTTTGAGCACTGTCCATGCAGGCTGATTTATAGGTGACGCCAAAGTCGTCAGATCAAAGGACATATATTCTAGGACGACCGGGTAGAAATTTCGGTTCGCGATTGCTCTTCGTAGCCTGACAAGCAAATGCGGGCGGATATACACGCGCAAATACACATTTACTCACCTGACACCGTTAGATGGACAGTTCTGATTAATGGAGGATGAGCGCTGACTTGACACTCGTACAGGCCACCGTCTCGCTCGGTCGCCGAGCTCAGAAGCAGCCGCCAATCGTTGGGCTTTTCATAGGCCAGGGTGAACCTGGAGTCGCTCGCGTACGTGTCCAGCCCGATCGTGAGCAGGTGCAGCTCCTCTCCGCGCCTGCGGACCCAGGACACCTGCAATCATAAAGATCAACCGTCAGAGGACCATTCGCTATTTCGCTTCGAATGGTAACCACTAAATTAGGCGTAGAACTTTTGGTGCTAAATTTTTATAATTATGGAAGAGATGCCGCACTGGGAGAGACGCCGCACTTTTGGTATTTCAGGGTGGCCGGTAATAAAACACAGCATTGTTGATTTTATTTGTTTTGGGTTGTGGGTTTGGATTCGATTAGTAAGCGGGAACGTGTTTTCCAGGTTACTTTGAAAGATTTTGCTGTTTTTCGAGGTAAACCTACCGCATTTTGTTTCTATAGTTATACGTCGTGTTTATGTTTACTGTTATAATAGTTAAAAATTCATAGTTTTTCATGATATAATTTTTGTAATACGTTAAAGGGAGTCTGTGGAATATTTCTCTGCAAGAATAGGTTACATTTGACGTAGCATGTGGAAATACGACAGTGTAGCGTCTCTCTCTGGCATTTGGGACAGATGCCGCACTTGTCATTAAAAAATAAATAATTTGCCTTGAGATATCACGTTATCTACTTTAAAACACTTTATTTCTATTTTAAACATTACAAGTACGAGTACTGTATCGAAAGCGAACAAGGAAAGATCCTCAACCCGGAAATTCAAAAAAATCTGAGACTTTGTGCATATGTAGGGGATTTCCTCCTGATTACAGCGCAATTTTTGTTTGCTGTCCAAATTCACAAAGGCGTGAAATTGACCCCTTAAATTCCGGCTATTTTGTGTTATAACTTGCGAACTGTAAGAATGATACGTTATCAAATGATAGTCCTAATTAAAAGAAGTAACTTTTGTCTTGAAACTTCTTTTCTATCTCTTACAGATTGCGAGTTATAAAATAAAATCGGAAAACAGTCGAATTTTCAGGGGTTAATTTCACCCCTTAGAGTGAAGTTGGGCAGCAAACAAAAATTGCGTTGTAATCAGGAAGAAATCCCCTACATATTCATAAAGTTTCAGATTTTTTTGAATTTCCGAGTTTGGGATCTTCCCTTGTCAGTCGACTAAATGATGTTTGTAATGTTTAAAATAGAAATAAAGTGTTTTAAAGTAGATAACGTGATATCTCAAGGCAAATTATTTATTTTTTAATGACAAATCTGGTAATCCATACATATTTGTGGACTTTTTACTTTTTTCACAATTTATTTTTCATGTGTAATGAATTTGGAAATTTAGAAAAACAGAAATAATACCTGTATCCATTTATTTTTCCAATTTCATTGTATTCTTTAACTGTATAAAATAAAAATATGTTTCATTTTACTTTTATTACCCTATGTCTAGCAAGTTTCGATGTTAACTAGCAGAATGGAATCAATTTGACGATACGATACAAAAATAGACTTTACTTGATGGGGGCTTGAAAGATAGTTTATCCCAGTTTCGGTGTGAACTGTGTATGTGTGTGGGGCGCCTTCATGGAAGATTCGCCAGAATGTCTATACTTTATTTAAAAGGTGTATGCTTCTCAAGAAAAAAAAGGTATTGCTGAAGATCGACATGACACCACATAACTTCTCAAAAAAACTCAAATCGTTTAGACCAATTTTAAAAAAGTTATTCTCTCTTGAAGAGTGTAGGCACGTATATCTATAACTGTACTTACACCGCGCCGCACGAAACTGCAAACTGCAGGAAACGTAAAGGTATTCTCAATAAATAATAACCCACGAAACTAATGTGACGATATAACGTTTTAAAATTCGAATGCGTGACTGGGCAAAGAAGAACGCGTGCGACAGCTACTCGATGGGGTAGGTATAGTCTGAAGGTAATTCCGCCAAGAGAGATGGGCGTGTATCGATGTTTCCTTGAAAGTTATATCAAATGAAAGAGAGAATTCCAGAGAGACTATGGTAGAGAGTTTTCACCGTTGCTGCGCTGTGTATCAATCTCTGACACGGCGGCAAGTTATAGCAATGTAAATTTAATGTAAATCGGATGTCCTGCTCGCCTTGCTGCCGGGTATTCGAATTCAAATGTCATCGTCCACGTAGACGACGGCACGCCTTCTCTTGATGCATGCCTTCCGAGATAATCACCTTCTAGACACACAGCTCAAAGAGAGCGAGGCACCGTGGACAAGGCGGCTCTATCTCAAACACGCAGAAAAACCCTGGAGAAATGAAATTTCGTTGACGACGACGTCGAGGAGACATCAAAGTGCCTCGGATTTCATATAAAAGCCGCGCATAAACAAGGTCGATCTATTCCCAGGCACCTTTCGCAAACGAATATATAAAAGATTCGCCTCCTTGCAAAGTGCGTCGGAGTCGAAGCAACTGAGATCGCTGTGGAAGCAAAGAGACATGCACTTTCTGCGCGCAGAGTTTCGTTCCTGATTATAAGCATGAAATTCTCTTTTTCTTTTTGTAAATTTTCCTTCATTTTTTATTCCCATCCAGCAGCATGTACATAGGCTAAGTAGGCTGCAGCATAATGCGGCAACCTTAAGTCGATATGCGAATAAAATATGAAACATAATTTAATAGAAAGCACCATTTTTCTATTTTGTCTGTTCTGACCGGATGATCATTGTAGGTACGTAGAGGCTTGAGACAATTTTAAAAACAATTCATTTGATTCTCCATATAGCAAATTATCAAAAACTAATTTTACAATTGTCTGAAGTCTTAAATAAAAATATTTGATGATATTTCACTGTAAGGGCGATAAACGTTTGTTAGCCTAAGGGCGCCAAATGTTCAAATCCGCCACTGATTACAATCGGCAACGGTAGATAGGTACCCTCTACATAGAGTATTTCTAAAAATGGGTTCACAACTTATGGGACAAATAGATCCTACTAAACTGAATAAAAAAGTGCTCCTTGAATATAAGTTGAAAAATTCATCCTATCAGAGTTAGAATCAATTTTCCGCGATAGTAATAGAATTATCAGACGCTAAGTGAATACAAGAAATTATTTTATTATAATCTCATCTTGCAAGACGCGATACCTACTCCAAGTTTCGCTTCAGTAAGTAGAAAATGCCTGTCATAAGCAGACCTGAGATTCTATAGAGCATAGAATTCTATGGTACGAAAATGTTAAAATGGTGAAGTAAAAACATGCTGATATAATTGTAAGATCTAGTAGAAAAAACAGGGTCAGGTTCCAAAAACTAACAAAAATATACTATGTATTTATTTGTCATAAGTATCAAACATATGCTTATTAAAAATATCAATAACTAGTGAAACGTATTATAATTAGATTAATGTTAAATAATGCGCGCTCATTGTTTTCTTCTTCATATTTTTCATCGTTTTTTCTTCTACAAAATATCTTCATCTCCTGAGCTTTTATCCGCAACATCTAGATATCAATATTCTACATTTTTAAAAAAAGAGTGTTGTTTTCGTGTGCTTCCTTTTTTTTGGTAGATTTTCACTTTGGCAGTGTAAGGTTGGACATTTTTCAAGTTCTCGTTTGAATCGTGCGTTCTCAATGGAAGGATCCGTATTCAGAAAATAGAATTCCTATTTTGCTCGCCTAAGTTTACAGATTCCTGTGTACTCTTTAGGATAAAATTTTGAATTTTAGAATTTTTTATCCGTGTTGTAACAAATCTGTGTTATACAAACATTACCTGTACTTTATCTTTACTCCGCACGCGATGAATAAGAACAAGATAAAAATATTTTAAAAAATTAAAACCGACTTGAAAAAAATAAAAATGCACGGAAAGTAAAGAACATTTTTTTCCTTGTTTAATCTACGACTCTCCATTTTTTATGTCGGCGTCTCATAATTTGCACTGTGTAAATCTGGCGCCGACATAAAAAATTGAGAGTCGTAGATTAAACAAGGAAAAAAATGTTTTTTACTTTTCGTGCATTTTTATTTTTTTCAAGTCGATTTTAATTTTTAATTTTTTTTATTTTTTACTTTTTAGATATTTAAGTTATATAACTACATTTATTTAAAAACTATGGGTAGACTTACAAAAAGAGCTGCACGTAAAAAAAGAACCGTTTGTTAGAAACGGAAGATTCCAAAAATAAGCGACTTGAAGAAGTGAGAATAAGGATGTCTCAAATTCGTTATATGGGGTCCGTCTACAACTTAACGCGCGGAAATACTCTAAAATGCGAGAATACATGAAATACAAATTACGTATAGAGGCGAAGCTTCAATTAAGCAATACTGGCAAAGTATTGAGCCAATATTGATGCAGTTTAGGATGGGGCCACCGGGGTATCGCCCTCTTTCGAATAAAACAAGGATCATCAAAATTGGTCCATATGCTGAAGAGTTATGCGTGGCCAAACATAAAAATATATATATACGGATTGAATCTATAAGCTCCTCCGTTTTGAAGTCGGTTAAAAATCACGTGCATTAGTACAGTGCTGAACATAATTAAAGGATCACTATAATTTCCCGAAAGTTTTGACTGGCATTAGCACCGAACATTTTGTCATTGCTTTTCAATTGTTGCGTGTTTTCTTTTTATTAGTGCAACGTCATTTTAGTAAAAATAAAAGATTTGAGAAATTTAGGGAAAATATTTGTGTCCGAAATAACCAATATTTCCGGGAAATTATGGTGATCCTGTAATTTTGTCCATCGATGCATATTATCGAAAATTGCTTCCAACCCTGGCAGGCTGGGCGTTGTTGCGCCGAAAAATAGATAATTCTTTGTGAAATTTTTGTACAAAAACGGCGCGACAAATTAATTTGAGGTTTGGCAGACTGTTTTACTGTATCTTGAGCTATCGTTCTGAATTTTTATGTGACAGTGAAAGAAAAAGCATGACAGATATAGAGTGCTGACTGAGAGCGCTGAAAAAAATCGGGTGGTCCTGGCGTTGACGGAAAGTACTGTAAGGGTTACCTGAAACACAAAAAGGGAAAGAGATTCCTAATCTATATGAATGTGGCTATCTGTGGTAGTAGATATGTGTGGTTATCACCGTATCTGTTACCGTTCCTTTTTTATTTATATAAGTTTTCCTGATTTTGGGGCAAAAACCTTCAGACTCAAATCAGGACGCTTCATCTTCTTCAAAAAGCTGCCATTTTAACATTTTATTATTTTTCTTAATGCATCTACTACCACAGATAGCCACATTCATCTAGATTGAGAATATATTTTCCTTTTTGTGTTTCAGATAACTCTTAACAATACTTTCCGTCAACGACAGGACACCCGATTATATTTCAACACTCTCTCTGTATCTGCCATGTTTTTTTTCATTGTCACACAAAAATTCAGAAGAATAGTGCAAAATACAACAAAACAGCCCGCCAAACCGCAAATTAATTTGTCGAACCGTTTCTGCATAAAAAATTCACAAAAAATAACCTATTTTTCGGCTCAAAAAGGCGCAATATATTAAACTGTTTTTACTCATCTTACAATTAGTGAGTGGTTTTACCCTGTATGTCATAAACGCTGGTTTAAAAACAGCGTGTATAAACCATTCCTCAGCATTCACCTCACAACTGTAATAACCTAATAAGTCGATATTTCTTTAGATCAAATAAGAAACAATCAGTCTCTGTGTGACGAGAACTGGAATTTCCTGTATCATGATTTTGTCAACATCCTCGATTAATCCTTGCACAAAGGTGGTGTAAATCGCGAACACGTTCTATTAAACTGTGAGCATCGTGGATATTAACGGCCGCAGCGAAATAGTTTCTGACACGCAAAAATCCATTGTCGAAACTTTTGCACGCTTTCCATCTGGCGCTAGATTTCCGTTCAAACAGTCGAACGATTGTTACTGCTTGATATTCCAATGCGCGTGAACGTCAATTGGGATTGTCCCTTTCGCCCCGTCACAAAGCAGAGCATAGGATTTCAATTAACCGGTCCGGCTGAATTAATTGCAGGAATCGGGTTAGAGTGGACGCGCATAGAAATCGGGAGGAGCGTTGCGTAACCAACGACACGAAGTTTCCTAAGACGTAATTATTCACCACTGAGCCCTTTATAATAATGACAAATGGCTGTAGGCTCTGTTCGCTCTGTCCTTTTGCACCGAGCATTTCGAAATACCAGGTTTCTTGCAATCCAGCCGCGCCTAACGATTCTTTAACTCCTCTGTATCAAACTCTGGAACACCGACTACGAGTACTGTATTAATTTATACCGACGAAACTTCCGCCAGACGTTGCCCAGGCGTGATACCGCCTGGTACCTTGAATCGTCGTCGCAGTCAGCTCGCTTGCGACTATAATAAATTAATCCTTGAACGATTTATAATAGAGAAATGACGGCGACGCGAAACCAATGACATAAGATGGATGTCCCATCTTTCCCAGTTTGCTTTCCATTATAAAGTTACTTCTCCTTAGCATTTGAATAACATTCTGCCGCTTGCTTTATTTGTTCAAAAATAATCTTTCTAATTAACTTCATCTGAAAATAATCTCAACGTAAACGTATCGTTCTTAAGATATTGAGTTGCTCAGTCAAACAATCCTGTTAAGTTTCGTGATACCTACGATCGAGTTGCCATTTTTTATCTTATCGTACCTTCTTTCGAATAAATGTAGAATAATTTTGGTCAATGTTGGCTAAAGAAAACCCAAGGAGAATTGGTGCAGGTTAATACCTAGAAAATATTATTAAATTAAATTATTAATTAAGAAAAGATTATTAAATTAAAAGCTACAATAATTACTGTTGGAAGTGAAGCTTCATACTGTTGAAATTTTAAATACGAGAAATTTTAAAGACGTATGTATCTATTCCGAAAACACACAGTAGTTGTTGGTATCTTAATCACGCAGTTTCACATACACAGAAAGCTAAATTTAATTTAGTATTGTTATGAAGTATGAAGGAAGGAAGCCCAATTGGAAGCGACACGAATCATCAATTTTTCTATAATATTGCATAGGAGCACACTAGCCAAATTTTGAGCAAGAAATAAGAGACCGAACTAACGCAAATCTACAAAGGGCGTTGAACTACGTGGAATGACCCAGCTTTTATAACATTACGACGGGCTCGTAACTAAAAGCGGCATTTCCCACAGACGACTCGTTAGTTCTGTATACATTCAGCATACAGCTGCCTTAATCGATGACGTTTTATGATCATTGCGCAAAGAGAACAGCTCCTGTAATCAGGGGCACAAAGGCTGAATATAAAGTATCCTCATTCGTTAAACTCCTCTGTATCCAAATGAGTCTGACAATAAATGCAACAAAAGGCATCAATTTTTCCACATTGTGTAGTTCGTTGTTTCAACTCTTTTATATATTTCACTTAAGAACGAAAGAGGAACGATGAAATATAAAAATTGACAATGTTTAAAAATGAACTAAAGCAAGTAATTATTTTATAACAAGAAACAGACATTTTACGCTATATGTAAAGAAGTAGTTTTGTAAACATTTTATTTTTCAACGAAAGGCCTAGACGTTGAAATCATATATCATTTTATATCAGCTAACGAGGATATTAATCTAAAAGGAAGATCGCCCAACTGTTACACGCCGATTTTGATGAGGTTTACATAGATTATAGTTCTCGAAAAAATATTTAACACCAATTTTTTTATTGGCAAACGTCCATATGTAGGGAATGAAATCAGCCCTCAAACGGGTGCAAACGCCTTTTGCCCCAATATCTCGGAAACTATCCACTGTAATGAAAAATCTTTTAGACGAAAGTGATGTATTTTTTTAAAACAAATTCAGCCACGTAATCAGATTCAGTGAAAAATTTGTGCTTGTTAGTATATTGTTTAAACAAATTGACGTATTACGAATCTGATTGGGTGGCTAAATTTGTTATACAAAAAAATACGCCATTTTCGTCTAAAAGATTTTTTTTCGTAGTGCATAGTTTCCTAGATATTTGAGCAAACGTGTTTTTCACTCCCAATTTTGAGGGCTGGTTTCACCCCTAGATATGGACGTTTGCCGTTAAAAAAGATACATGTCAAATATTTTTTCGAGAACTATAATCTACGTAAACCTCGTCCAAATCGGCGTGTAACAGTTGGGTGATGTCCCTTGTTAGAGCTCACTCTCCTTTCTCATTCCAAAACTGAACCGTTGTTTTTAATTCTATCCTTATTTCACTGCGTATTGCTTTTACACTTTTTATCCACTCTCCTTTTATTCCTGTTCCCATCATCATTTTCTATAGATGCCTTCTGTCTACTTAACAAAATGATACCCACTTTCAAATCTATGAAGACACTAAATATCTTTTCCTTTGCTTTCTTCTTCCTTTTCTTGCTGTCTGTTGCAATGCATAGAAGTTATTTATTGTGCCTCTGTGTTTCATGAATTCTGGGTACCTGGAATTCTCATGTAAAATCGCGTCGCACGCTTTCTCCTTTCTTGTAGATTAGTAAAATTATTCCCACTATCCACAATAAATTATACATGCAGAAATACTTCTCTTTTTCACAGTCTTTATAATCTCTGTGAGCTTCTCCCTAATGTTGCTCTTATGGCAGAGGCATGCTTCGTTTGGTACCTGCTTCGTTCATCCCTTTTATTTTTTATTCCTTTAGGCCATACTTCCTTGTCTCCTTCTTTGATTTTGTTATTTCATCTCTCTCTTCTTCTCTTTTAAGAAGAAGACATTTCTGAATTAGGGTATGAGGAATAGTTACTCAGGGTCATGTCCTTGTCATCGAAGCTGCCTCCTCTGCATTCTTATGGGTTCTTACCCATACCTGTCGTTAAAATGTATTTCCATGGGTAAATAAGTGATTATGGTACTAAAATGGTCCCTGTTTTTAGTTCATAGTGAATTATAAGTATACAGCATGTTATAAATTCCCCAGAATGCACGTATCCAATATGCAACCGCCCTCCTCTCGCAAAAAGAAATAACCTTCTCTCATCTGACGCCACACGAGAGACCAAACGGTCCCTAAAGTGCAAAATTTTCACACCTCAGTAAACTACAGAGACATTAGCATCTAACACTTAATTTTACACAGAATTCCCTTTGGATACTATGTGCCCAACGAGGCATTAAAAACTGTTATTAGATGCATGCAATGTGCCAGTGTGCTCGATCAACATCATGAGCCAGCACATTGCGGTCGCTTTGTATCTGATGCGCGCAGCAGCGAAACGGTTAATCAATCAACATTAATCAAACCAAGAACTGTGAGATTACTTTGCGAGTTCTTATTTAAATATGTCGATAGCATCTACTCCCAAAGAAAATTACACGCCCTGTAATTATATTCTTTTTAACGTCGAAACTTAGTTTACAACTTTGAGCATGCTTGTAACTGTTTCTATTTTAATAGTGAATAGTTATGAATTCAGTTTCTGTTTTAAATAATAAATAAGCAGATTTTTATCTTCGGAAACTTTCGGTTCCAAAGACATATGTATATGTATATGATTTCAAAGGAACTAAAATGGCAACAAGAATTGTATAAAATATGATTAAAATTGGAATTTTTTTATAAATATAGTTTCCTTCCGATGCAAAAGGGTTGGTGCGCTATTTGAAACTTAAATTCCTAGTTAAGCCTGTAACGAGAGCTACATGTGGCGCACAAAGAGGAAATGCATAGGGTTATTCACCGTATGCAGTATAGTGTTACATTTTCCAAGTGAAGTCCTTGTTGTTGTTATCTTTACAAATCGCTCAATAAATCACTATAACGCGTACTAATTGTAAGTTAATGTGATGGCACTTATACCTTCCAAAATGTTGACCGATCAGTCACATAAATGTCCTAATACTTTTCACTCACGAGCAAAGTATAATACAACAGCTAGATATTTAATAAAAATATTTCTATAGTGAGTACACAATATTCCTTTCAACCTTGACAATTCACTCGTTCTCCTCAAATATCCCCTACAACAGTGGTTCCCAACAGGTGGGTCGCGACCCCCAAGGGGGCCGCAAAGTCTTTTCAAGGGCGTCGCCGAAATTATTTTTAGTTGACGATTCTTAGCACTTATTTCTTGTAATAAATAAAAAATTTAAAACTGAAATTTAGAACTAACGTAAAATTGAGTTTAGAGCTAAATTTAAAAATTGGACACTGATTAATCATTATTCATAATTGAAAAAAGAAAAGGCTGGTAACCCGGATGGAAACATAACCGTCACACTAAATAACATAACTAAATAAATTAAATATTTTTAAATATATTTAATATATGTTTTAAGATAATTAAATATTATTAAGTTAGAATTATATACTGAAATACCAATTTTTAATATGTTTCTTTTACCATATTAAATTTACCTTACGCAGGTTATTTGAATATTATAAAAGGGCGTCGAAACTCAAAAAAGGTTGGGAAACACAGCCCCATAATAAGTCTAATATAACAACTGCAATAAACCATAAGCAGAAAACAAAATCCAGAGTCGTCAAAGAAAAACTGGAAAAATGTCAGCTCGGAGTAAGTATAATTCTCAATCTTTTTTCAATACATAATACCTGGTACAGTTATCGTACTGTATTACCTACAGCATTTTAACCAAAGGAGATCTTTTGCCGAAGCTAACAATAAGCGATACGTACAAGTTGCTGAATGATAGATTTAGCGTACGATACCCGATAAAAGAGAATACAAAAATACGAGGCTCAGATTACTACGTGACGAGAAACAGTGCCGTCGACATTAGACGCGAATGAAGAAGGAAAGGGAGGCTGGGGAAGTTGCAGTAGGGATCGCGCGTAGAGTTGCAAGCCCCGATAACAAGGGGTAATAATGTTTGCCTGTCGCTGCAGTATCCGAGATAAATCGTCGTCCGTCGAATCAGCAGTTTAAAATGCGAAATCGACGGAAAGCTGAACGTACTCGCGTGCTCGACAGACCGGGCAACGATCCGCTAAGGAGGATACACATCCGATAAAACTCGATGCCCTGGGAAAATTGGAGCGAATCGATCGTATCGACCTACGTCCGGTTATGACCGAAGGCCTGTCTTTGCAAAGGAGCCCTATACTTCGATTTTGCAACAAAATGGTACCTAGTGCAGATCCCATAACACCAATTTCGGGACGGACTCTCAATAATTTATTTATTACCTTTATACGGGACGACCTGATTATTTACAATGTGAAAAAAATAACAAAACAAACATTACCGCACACGAGATAATAACCATCAAAACCTCGAGAACAAAATTAAGAGTTAACAGATTACCACAATAAGACAAATACAGGAAAATACATCTGCGACGGAACAAGTAACCATTAACGTAATAATCATATTTTCCTATCAAGAACTCTAGGCAGTTCAGTTCAAAAATATCTATCCCCTCATTATAATCATTTACCAGAGAACAAATTCTGCTAATTGGATCCGTAACACTTAAACGCGATGAGAAGAACGATGGTCTGAAGAGCATAGGTATTCTGACGGGCCGAGTAAGCGCATTAAAATTGACCAGTGAAATCAGGGAATTATTCGTGTGACCCTGAATAACCTTCAATAAGAAACAAACGTTAGCCACGACTTTCCTGTTTTCAAAAGTCCGAATATTCATACATTGCATACGCGAATTATAATCAATAATAATGTTATACGAAGGGATGTTGGCTGATACTCTGTCACGAGGTACAGAATTTTTCAACCAGAAAAAAGAAACGAAGAAGTACGTATTCAAAATTTCCTGGTACAGGAATTATTATTTTTAACTGCATTTATGACCACCTATTAATCTACCAATAAATAAACCTGATGGGAAAATTGTGATATCACACCGAACATCCACGTGACACCTATACCAAATATTACAATCGCAATGGCAATATAGATTTCAATCGAGACCACGATCATCCCTGGAAGAAAATCGAAAATGAGGTTTCAAAAACGAACGTGTTATTTATATACAAAATGACTTCCAAGTACAAAGGACTTATTCACTGACTAATCACAGAATGCAAAACGGTGTCGCTCGACATTAATTCTTCAAGGTAGGGAAGCTCTTGTATTCGTGTCTTAATCTGAACCAGACTTCTCCATTTCCCTGAGTGACTCGTCAAATAATTCATTCATTAATCGCGAAGGTGCACGGACGAGCAATTACGAAAATGTACGCTTAATATGAGCGGTGCCGTCTGAGCGAAGCGTGTATGCATATCGGCCCATGCAGCTCCAATCTGCTACCGTAAACTGTAACCGAGCATCCACGTGTGAATATTGCTGCTACGTAAAGCAACGATGCGGGATTTTAGAACGGGAGGAGATTGTACGACCGTGCGCTATATTACGTCATAATCGGTAGAATGGATCATTTCATCGCGTAGCCATGCTCCAACCCAGAATCCCCAGGAAAATGGAATAATAGGGATTCGAAACGTTTTCTTGCAAACTTCTTGAAAAAATCAAGGTTACGCAGTTTTCAAACAATTTGAGGCTATAAACAAAACATAAAATAGGTATTAACTTTCAACGCATAGCTATTTGTTTAAAAAGCAGGTTCGAACATATCAATTTAAAAATCGTCAGATTTTAGAGAATAGAAGAAAAATAATATAAAAAATAATAATAGAAAAAAAATAGAAGAGAATAAAAAAATTCTCCATGATTATAAGACTTTAATTTGTGAGTAGTGTATTGGTAAGAGGACAAAACCTTGCCAACCATGCATGCAGTTTTTAAACAGAAACACTTGTGACTCGCAAATTTAGGGTACAATTACCCTCGTGACTTTAAACCCGAAATGCGATTAGGGATTTCTCCATTTGGCCTGGTCATGGGAAAGGAACGAATAAATCCTTACAATCTGGTACAGGAGACCTTAGTCTCCTTCCTTAGAATACACCTCTTCACTACATGTCTCATTGTCAGTGAACTCGACAGTATTTCAGCTATTATCAGCCTTCACCACTCAAGGAACTATCCTCGGTCCTTCCTTTGAAGGAGAAGTCAACCCGATCTCCACTTTTAAGAGAATTGGGTGTCGATTCTTAATGAGGCCTTAGAATTTACGAACATGCTCATAGCAAAGTCTCTTGTACAATTTTAACGCTAGCAAGCTAACTTGGGTACCCCGGGGGGTCACCAATTCTGAGAACACGCCACTGAACCTGAAGTAGAATAAGAATTAGATCTTATTATTTCTCCTCTGCTATGTCTTAGGCCTCTTAGGGTGTTTCAATTCTAACTTTTACTTTTCTAATCCATCATACTTCTTTATGACTTCCTGCCATTTTTATTTTTACTTTTTTTTTTATTGTTTGAAGGGTTTGGGCAGGGTTGATCATCGTCAGGAACATTTGACGACCAAGCCCTTGCGAGGCTGGACAGTTTTCTCTCCCCTACATTTTCTCCAAACTTCCTCTATGTTTTTCCCTGTCTTTCCGTCCTCGCTTTCAAGCTGTCGCTGTCGTTCTTTTTCGCTACCTCTAACTCTGTTTTGTCATTCCTATTTGACTGGCGAAAACTCGCGGAGCGACCACTTCGACCCAACCAGCTCCAGAGCTCATTAGCGCGCACGCCGCTAATAAATCGAGCTGTGTTGTTATGTGTTGTAGTTTATACGTCTTTCCACCCCACAAGAAATCGTAAAAAGCTCAGCAGAAGCTTTCTTTTCCAAGCCCCATCGATCAATCAGCTCTTTCGTTATCATCGCAACGGTGGTGGTCTTATCGTTAAAGTACTTTGCATCTAGGGTCTCACATACCCCAAAATATAATACCTGCTCACCGTTATCTCTCGCTTAAGAGAAACTCTGAAATGAACCCCGGCTTAGTCAAAATACTCGATTAAAGTGAAACCTTGAAACCGCCGTTACTATCGCGAAACCGCCGTGTTGTTTGAGGGAACACATACGCGAGGGTTGGGGTTTGTTGAAGATAATATTATCGACAAATATCCGTGCATGTCTGAGCATACGCTGCCTCGATTGGAGAACAAGAAATGTGCACCGCCCATAACTTGTGGGTTCTCGGTACCCATTAGCCGGTTATAAGACTTCTTTTGCATTCGATCGTTTTATGCTCAAGAAGTCGCAAAAGTTGCAAGCATATCTGGTACGTAGATACAAAGCTCGAGATCCATTAGACAACCTTTTCGATATATCTTGTACGGTGAATTAATGGGGTAATTGGTTGAACGTTAAAATTGTAGCAGCACTACAATCTACAGGCCATTGAGATGACCCTAGTAGTTCAATAACCCTCGGCTGTCACGCTGGGTAAAAATCACCTAAAATGTGACTTTGATGTCAAATATCTGACAAGGGAAGATTTCGACCCCGAAAATTAAAAAACATTCTGAAAGTTTGTGAATATGTATGGAATTTGCTCCTTATTACGACGCAACTTTTGTTTGCTGCCCAAATTCACTCGAAGGGGGTGAAATTAACCCCTGAATATTCGTCTATTTTCCGATTTTGTATTATAACTGACGAACTGTAAGAGATAGAAAATAGTTTCAAGACAAAAGTTACTTCTTTTAATTAGATCTATCATTTGGTAAAAAAATTATTTTACACTTCACGAGTTATGACACAAAATCGGAAAATAACCGGATATTCAGGGGTTAATTACACCCCCTTAGAGTGAATTTGGGCAGCAAGCAAAAGTTGCGTTGTAATCAGGAGGAAATACTCTACATATTCCCAAAGTTTCAAAAGTTTTTGAATGTCCGGATTCGGGATGTTCCCTGTGAGGCATCATTGAAAATTGTACTACTGACGCCATGTAGTAATAATTTCGTGTATTGGCTGAGAGGCATTTTATTAATTAAATATTTTTTATTAAAGTAGCCTATCTCAAGAGTATAACCAGCAATTTGTAGCTAAAAATATTAAAAATAAAAAAAGTTATGACTTTTTTAAGCAATAATACTTTTTCTAGAACTCTTTTTCTTTCTATTTTTTTTTTTAACGCGATGGTACTTTAAATGTTCATTTCCAACAATGAACATATATTCTACAATGTTCAAACTTTATCTCAGAATTTTTGCAACTTAATTTAACTTTTAACAGATAGTTTTTAACAGCACCTGATTGAAAATTGGCTTGCGTTGAATCAACCTTGGATAGCTTCGCCACATGTTGCAAGTCTAATATTTCCCCTTAATTTATTTCACTCGTGTACATATCAGAATAAACTTCTATACATAGGTATAAGAATCAAATCTTGCTACAGTCTAAAATCCTTATATTCTCCGAAAATTAATATCAATAGTACGTAAACATTTAGGTAGTTTGTAATTTGGAACGAGTCCAGATAGACCCCGCACCCACCGAGCCAGGATTCCTTACTCCCATATTAGTAATAGGTATAAGTAGAGATATTCTGTGACCATTATCGATATTTTATCGTTAAAAGCATCTCCATCGCCGAGCGCAACATGAAACTTGCCACGTAATTTCGTGAAATTATGTAGATCTGAGAGCATTACTCACAGGATGCCGCATAAAAATACTCGGTGCATCTCGAAGGGGAGCGGAACATCCCTTCGAACGGCGGTAATCGTAAATGGCCTAAACCGATCTGCAATTTCCACCAGACCCGCCACTAACTTTGTCATTAAATTTAATGCACACGAGAACGATCATTCTCGAACCGTTCCCAAAAATCTCTCGGTTTCTCAGCGGAGCGATATAAATATTTCATACCGCAGGCTTTAAAACTCCGTGTATGGCCGAGGAAAAATTTAGTAACGTAGGATTCTATTAACGTAGAATCACTAGACTAGCCATTAATGTTTTCACGCCGATGTATAGAGAGTTTCAGTTATTCTGGCTGCTTTAGTATCTCCGTTACATCAGATGGTAAGAAGAAATGTCTGACGAAGGAAGTTTTTTGCTCCGAAAGTGTGAAAGGGAAGGTTTGACCCAACTACCATTATTTTTTTCCTCAACTTTCCCTCGATGAGTGAAAATAGACTACGATAGAAATTATGAAAGAAGTGAGAAGCTCCATAGGAACTAGAATTCTTTCACTTTCTCATGTCGAGTGCAAACCAGAGATGGGCAAAAGTTTTATTTAAATAAAATTTCGAATAACGAACAAAGGTTAAAAGAATTATTTTCCATTCGTTCCTTAACCCGAGTTAACTTTTGTCGACACATGACGAGTAATTTTTTTTTAACTTTTATTTGTTATTCGAAATTTTATTTAAACAAAAATCTCAGTCCTCGGATAATATTCCTAGAATTCCATCCGTCACCAATTTTGCACGCATAAAATGGTCGCGGAATGTCGAACAGCGTCGTGAAATTCCACCATTTTCTGCCAATATACTCTGTAACTGTAAATAAAGAAAGGGTAAACACAACTAACGCGGAGTTTCGTTGAAATGATTTATATCGGCGAGGTTTCGTATCAGAAAATTTCTATCCCGGCTAACGTTTGCATCGTATCGGTGCTGTTGATTTCAGCGATGGTATAATTCTGCTATAAGCCAGCTCGTATCGCGCCGCCTCCGTAAATTGTTTAACTTTACACCTTGTCTCCAACGGGAGGGAACTTCCCTTCCACCGTCTCGTATTCTATCCACACGATATGCAAGCTTACCACCACGCCATCAAATTTTTCTCGTATCCTGAGCTATCGACACATCCGCGCGACCAAAACTAACAAAACTCCCCCCCAAGAACTACATTCATGTCCACGATGACAACAGCTGTCGTTCCATTATACCAGAATATATTTGACAACAGCTGAAAGTATCTGCTCTCGCTTTACAAGAATTTCTACTTTTTCAGCCACGACGCAAGTGTTCAGAGAAGCTTGCAGCTTTCAGGAATCGAAGCTTTCCAACGGCTCGGGACAAACGTTTACTATGGATCTCGCATCACCAGTTAAGGAATTAAGCAGTACAAGCGGGGGAAGTTCGAGGGGGTTGATTGTCGGAGGAAAAAGACATTCGTTAATCGCTAATCACTGCACGCGAAAAGGGACTCGGCTGATTGGATTTCGAGTTTGGGTATTACACTTATTAAGGGGTTACATCCACCTAGAGGTCCGGAAAAAGCATAGAAGTTCAGGAATTTTTTGAAGGGAAAGTATAAGTGAAATTCATACGCAATGTTTTTCTACTAAAATATACATCTTTTAACTATATTATTGTTAATTTGCATGGGATATTATTATTAACTAAAGGAGATATCGGCTTGATATGAGTCGTGTTTTTTTAAGCATTTGCTGGTGGACATTTCCTAGGCTAAACGATGCATCCGAAAGCAAAAATTCAAATAGATTTTAAAAATAAATAACTTTCAGAAGTACCTGACACGCTCATATTTTTAAATTTTGCTTTCAATTTTGCAATAATGGAAATACTTACAAAGCCTTCTTAAAAAAAGGAAACTTTTTTCCACGAAATTCGATATTTCAAATTTAAACGGTCGCCCTTTTTTACCAAAATACAATATTAAAATTCGGAGAACGTCAGGTAATTCTGTAAGTTATTTATTTTTAAAATTAATTTGAATTTTTGCTTTCAGATGCATCGTTTGGCCTAGGGAATTTCCACCAACTAATGCTTAAAAAAAAACACAACTCACATCCAAGCCGATATCTCCTTTAGTTAATAATAATATCTCATGCAAATTTAGAATAATATAGTTAAAAGATGTATCTATTAGTAGAAAAACATTGTGTATGATTTTCACTTATAGTTTTCACCCAAAAAATTCCTTCATTTGTATGCTTTTTCCTGACCTCTAGGTGAATGTATATTCAATATAATTGATGAATATATGTAAAATTATTATTCTTATAAATGTTGATTCGCGTTAGAGCTCAGTAGATATGATGATTAAAAGACTCTAATATTTAATAGAAAACTAATAAAATTGATTTGAACGTAGCATTTATACCAGAGATGATGTTCCACACATTCAATAGAACGCGCACACAGTTGAACATATGGAGTCTATAGCTAGATGTGTTAACTTCATCCTTGAGACTCCCTAAGTGGTCTAAGTATTTATGTTTTGGTATGCAGAATGGTATGAGCAGTTGGTTCGTTGTATTAAGCAGAGTATATACTGCACCCATTCGTTTCTCACGATTTTTTATGTCTTTTTTAATATGGACAAACTGCAGCCCCAAGGGAGGTATAGTCCTCTCAATTTTTCAGATAAAATGATATGTAAATATTTCCGTTTCCGGATAGGTATCTTTAAATCTAATGATATATCTATAACATTTCTTTTCAATTTTACATAATTAAAGAAATATGGCAAAAAATATTTTAGACAAGAAATTTAAAGGTGGTGACGAATGGTATGGAATTTAATCTTTTGTAGATTACGACATACATTACCTACTTTATTAATTGTTCAAAATGTTGCCCACTTACTTCCAAACAGTTATTAAACCTTTATGATATTATACCAAATAGCCTAGCCGGCTCTTATACCTATTACCTACAAAATTGTTTCACGAATTCTCCGTTTCTCGTCTTCCCTTTTCGTTGGAACTGTAACTCTTACTTTATTTTTAATCTTACCTCAAAGAAGAAGTTTAAAAACGTAGATTGAAATTAATATCTTTCGTCTCTGGCGTTAAATTTTCTTTTTAAATTACTTTTGTTACATCTCTTCAATTATGTAGAGTAAAAGAAGGTGTTATTAGAAATGAGAAGAGCCACCCGCAAATAAAAAAAATAGATGTATCATTACATTTAAAAAGAATGAAGCATAACGAAAAATAACAAGCTACAAGAAATTTTATCGCTATATTTAACCGTTTCAGATAAAATAGTTCGTAACACTTTAGCTAGGACACTCTGCAGAAACCATTCTTGCAATTAGTGGTTTTTGTGGCTACGGAAAGAAAGATGAAGCAGAGACCTGGAGAAAATCCCATGTCCTTGCCAAACTTTCGTTCCTCCAACATAGTGTTAAATTCGCCGTTGCACCCTTTCTCTAGATTCTAGAACAAGCACGCTAAGACTAGATTGACACTATCGGTCCAGTCACGGTCCGGTCTCGATCAAATTCGCATCCCTGAGCGTTCACACTCGCCCGGCTTGATAGTGTGGGCGCTCACAGATTTGATTTTGATCGAGACCGGACCGTGACCGGACCGATAGTGTGAATCTAGCCTAACAGCGCAAAGAGAAGAATACCGCAATGCATTGACATACTTAATTAGTTAATTTTCTTGGCAAACAACCAATTAAATATTGCTAACCAAATCACCACAAAATGTAGAAAAATTTCAAGAGGAGATATGTAGATTCAAACTAAATTTAAAATTGAAGGCACCGCAACAATATCTAAATAGGCACTTTCGTCACCAATTGCTTCATTTTCATCAAAGTATTCGCACAGTTGTCTTAAAGTTTCGTGTTTCATTTTTCACTATTATAAAATTGCAACTGCACCGATATTCGAAACCAACCACGAGTAATAATCTTGCTGTACTGAATAATAAATAGTAAACGTAATTATTAATATACTACTATAATAATAGTAAACGTACAATATTAACTCAATTTGATATAGAAATTAAAGCATCAATTCTTCGTGAACAATTACTTATCTCGGGGGATCGTTTCTTAATCCGAGTCTCCCATCCGACGAAAGGGATCGAATATTTCTGACCATAGAAGTGGAAGGAAGAGCCCGTATACGATTCCCTTTGGAATGGAAGAACGCGAAAAATCACTGCACTCGAACGAAAAGCACCCTCGTGCCTCGTACGACATCAATCGAGTAAAGGAAGGAACCGATGAAAGCCACGGAAAATGATAATAAATACTGGACGTTCCTGGCCGTTTGCCGATATTGCATTTATCGTATTTATACGTGCGCTAGATCAATACAATTTTAAGGGCCTACAGTGGACGAGAGGAAGAAATACCACAAAATAAGTTCTAACTTGACGTTATATCGTTTCCTTTTTTTTTTTATATAAATATACTTACAAAAAAAAATTTTTATTTATAAAATACCATCGTAGCACAGGCATTTAAAATAAGAATGAGGTTTCATGCATTTTCAGACTTTTCCCAAATTCAAGGAATCAACACTTTAAACGCGCTAAAAGCCTTTCAAATGGAGAAAAGAAGATAACCTTTGTATAATGAGCCTATAAAGTTCTAATCAAGCCACGGACGAATAGTGGTTCGGGTACAGGCCCCCGCAAGATACTACCACTTCTGCGAACTCTCAAGAAGATTAGATAGGGCAACGAGGACTTACGATGATCACGTTGTCATACCCCGAAGTACATATACTTTTACTCGCTTCTGAGATATGTGCAAGGGTTGAAGGGATATACTCACTATGTGGCAATTAGGATAATTGCCACCGGTTAGCATTACTAATATATGTATCTTTGGACGGATTAAAATTCAAACAGGAAAAGTGTACGTGATATTTTTCAAATTGATAAAGTGACGTGTGTAACCGTGATGTACCATGTAAGAAATTCATATATAGAATTGAACAGATTCTCAGAATAGAAAATTCTAAACTTCGGCATCGAACAACTATGGAATAGAAAAAGCATTTGGAAGAATACACAAACTGAATAAGAGTATTTTTTTAAGTATGATAGACACAATTAGATCAAAATTGTGGAAGTTGGCCAGCGAATCAGAACGCAGTAGAAAATCAATGGGCCTTGCATC
This sequence comes from Andrena hattorfiana, assembly GCA_944738655.2. Classification (NCBI taxonomy): domain Eukaryota; kingdom Metazoa; phylum Arthropoda; class Insecta; order Hymenoptera; family Andrenidae; genus Andrena; species Andrena hattorfiana. The sequence goes on along the minus strand of OX122893.2, from coordinate 10,814,372 downwards.
GAAGCTCACAGTGGTCATTCTGAGCACTTTCTCTGCAGAAAATCTTTTGTAAAGGTATTGAACGACGTTATAGATAAATTCAAAGCATGGTAGCATTGGTAGTTCATCTTGTGTTTGCAATTATACCTTCTCTTCCTTTTCATAAAGATCTCAATGCCTTTCTTGCGATCAATACCTTCTACGATATCAAAAAACGAATCGCAAAAGAGTTCCTACTTTTATATTAGTAAATTATTAGAAAAAAGAAACGCTTATGGAAATGTACATACAGTTGAAAAACACAATCAAATGACAACGGAGCGTACTGATAAGTAATAGGGTAGAGACAAAGGGAGTGTTAACCTTGAATATAGTTACAAAGCTGCTTCCTCCTATATGTATATGTATATTATGTCCTGACTAGGGCTGGGACTATTTGTCGAATTTTTCGATATTCAAATATTCGAATACTTCAGTTGCTCAATTATTTGGCGAATATAATTAGAATATCCAAGTATTCGAATGTTATTCGAATATTTAAGTATTCGAATACTGATGTATTCGAATAGTATGATGTAAATTATAAATCAAGTTCTTTGGGTTTATTTCTTTACAAGCTTTTATTTACTTTCAGTTGTGATTTCGTTAGTTTGTCGGGGTGAAATCTTGTAAGTTAATAACATGATTTATAATTCACATCATACTATTCGAATACTGAAATATTCTAGTATTATTCGAATACTTAAATATTCGAGTAGTATTCGAATGCTGGAATATTCGAGTAGTACTCGATTACTTAAATATTCGAGTAGTATTCGAATACTGAAATATTCTAGTAGTATTCGATTACTTAAATATTCGAGTAGTATTCGAATACTTAAATATTCGAATATTCAAATATTCGAAGTTTATTCGTAGCATTCAAATACTTGTAAAATATTCGAATATTAAATTATTCGAATAGTCCCAGCCCTTGTCTTGACTGACTGACTGCTTGATTCATCAACGTCTAGCTCAAATCGTTTAACCTAGGAATGTGAAAGTGGAAGGTAGATTGTTTATAGGATGTAGGCACCCACTAAGGAATAATATTTGAAAATTCCGTCCCCAAGGGGGTGAAAAAGGGTAAAATGTATTTTCTCGGACTCCTTAATATCTCTTATGGCCGGTTAGATATCAACTTGGTTTTTACTTACAAAGGTTACGCAACACAAATGGCTAGCAACAAATTTCAAGATATTGTCCAACAGAACAGCAGCGAGGGTGTTGTAATCAACCTCTAAAAGGGTGAAAAGGGGTAAAATGGATTTTCACCGATTCCTCAAAATCTCTTCGCCCCATTTTAATATCGATACTTGGTTTTAATCTAACAACACAAATTCCTAAAAACCAATTTCTAAATTTTGCCCTAATCAACCCTTAAAAGGTCGAATCTGGATCCGTTAAAAGATCTTTTTGTAACATGTGGTACTAAGTGTACATTAAATTGGAGCGTCTGAACTTTTTAATAGTAAGTGTGAACGAACATATACATATACAAAGGTTATACAAAGGTTACTTTACAGAAATTATATAAAAAGAAATGAAAAAAACAGACATAAAAGTAATTCCTTTTAATTATTCTACCGTAGCGAAGTACGTGTACTTTGCTAGTATATCAATATACAACACGAATTATTGGAATATAAAAATGTAACTCACAAACAAGGCCAGGATAGTTTAAACGTTCACACCAACTTTTTCCAATACAATCTCTGTGAACTAAATTCATCCCTGAAGTTATGCCCGCGTATTATGAAGCACCCTGTATATCGTACAGCGTACGGGCAGAATTTATTAGGATGAAGGAACCAAGCTCTCGGATATTCTTCAGGTCGCAGCGTTGGAGTGGCAAGCGGGATATGAAAAAATCCGAGGGAACTACGGTCCCCGTGCGGATCAGAGATGGCTTCGCGTAAAAGTGGCCTTGAGCTTGGATTAATCCGCCAGCAAACAAAGATACCAAATCCTTTTTAAGCGGGGCGCGATGACGTGCTCCTCTTCCAACTTCGCCCCTGCACCCACCGTTTCCTCCGGCGTCTCGGTCATATCTTTTCTTTCGAGGACCCTCGAGTGAACCGCTTTTGCTTTCTGAACCGGCGTTTGCACCACGGAAAACGAGAGAGAGAGAGAGAGAGAGAGAGAGGAGGAGGAGGAAAAAAGGAGGATGCACACCCTTGTCTCTCGTTCGAATGCCACCGTAATATTTATGCCCCCCGAGAACTACTCACGCGGCGTTCTTGGCACCGGCAGAATAATCAAAGTGAAATACCGATTCTCGAGGGAGAATGATTCGAGGGAGACACAAAGCGGACAGAGGAACGTCATTTTCACGCGATAATAACGTCCCTGCAAATGTTAACCGTAGGTACAATGTACGCGTGGAGCCTGACAGGCTCAAGTGAACAATTAAATGAATATAAAAAAGAAATATTCAAATAACAATGACGTGTAGTGTTAAAGCCATATTTGTACAGTATTTCATTTTGATATAAATATTTTTCTTCACAAAGATTGAGTGCAGTCTAAAAGTATATTTTTCTCAAAATATCCATGCATTCCTAAATTTGGAGATATGGGCCTGTGAGGCCCAACACGTGCAGTCGTGTCATTTTAATTTACGTGTGAACTGTAGGATTAAGGGGGAAGCCACTGTGAAAAGTTTTTTCCCGATTTTTCTTTTTGTGCATTTTCATAATATTTGGGGCATCTGAACAGTGATGACTAACCTGTACATGGTGTTTTCCCGATAAACTGTAAGAACATGTTCTGTGCAGAACTATTGGGTTGTTCGGAAAGTTCCTAGCATTTTCGATAGATGAGGAATTGCAACAGGAGAAGGTCCTACTTTGCACTTTCCGGGGTTTGAAGAGGATTGTTTATTATGAACTTCTGACAAACGGTGAACACCTACATTATTACACAGGTATACGATAAAAAAACTTTTTTCCAATATTTTACCTATTTTTAACAGACTTTTCGCTGCTGAATTCGAAAAGCACAATAAAAATTTCATAGGTACTACATTTCATTCGATCGCATATTTCAAGATAAAAATGTAAAAGCACGTTGTGAAAAATTTAGAAGGTTCAGATTGTTACAAAATCGGCATACATTTTTTACAATGCTTTTATTACCCGCAATTTCGCAGCCCAGTATCATTGAATAAAGTGCTAATTCTGTACAAAAAGAATGCCTCTGGATTTTCCTCCAATTTCGCTGTGAACTTTCCGAACAGCTCGATATGTCCATTTCAAACGGGCCGGACATGATAAAAGAAGAATCGAAAGCTCGCTTTATCATCGCAAGATCAAGGTCACTATATGCTTTTCAAGTGGGAAATGCCACTCTTTGTCATACATATATTCTTATAGCTGGGGCAAATACGAATTCAGTGACATATATACGTAATGTTTTGACTTTCAGATGAATTTGGACAACAGTATTCGCACTGAAAGTATGCTGCCTTACATATTTTTATTCATACCGTAGGAGAAACAAAATTGGCTGATAGGATTACCGCACCGAGATTTGAATCCCGATCGTTCGGTTACCAGGCAACTGCTGGAATCATTTAAAGGGAAGCGCCACATTGAAGACCCGGAAAGAAGTTGTTCTTACGATTCTTTTTTGACGAAATGACACTTGGAGTAAAAGTATTTTATTCGTATGTTAAAACTATATATTTTCCGGAGTCTTTGTGACAAAATGTGTAACAACAAAGTATCAATAAATGTGAAAAATATGAGCCTCTTAGTCGCACGGTGGCACTTATGGCACATCGCATTGTGCCTCAAAGTGACCACAGTACTGTGAAAAAAAAAATTATAATTAAAAATTATAGGTATGATTGTAAGTATCTTTGTAGGTGCGAACTTCTGAGTTAAGTAATTTGCTGAAAACAAATATGCTTTTTAGGATCCCAAGGTGGTGAAAAAAATGGTGTCTTTACGCTTGAGCGATTTGTTAGCACTCACGTTTCCCAAAAATCGTTATGCATATCTATGGGGTCGTCCTTAAATTAGTAAGGCTTTTTGGAGGGGGAGGGGGTCGCGAATTTCTTACGTTTTCTTACAAGGAGGAGGGGGAGTCAGGTAGCGTCTTACGTAATATTTTTTAACCTAATTTTCAATAAATACAAATTTTACCATCAATGTTCCAGAAAAGTAGTATTAGTTTAAATTTCCCGAAACCGAGTTAAATGAATTATATGAACCTTTAAAAGAATTTTAATAACTGAAAAAATTCAATGCAAAAAATATTACGTAAGGAGGGGGTTGGAATATCAAATCTTATTAATTTCTTATACTGGGGGAGGTGAGGGGGTAAGAAATCGCCAAAATTACCCTTACGTAATTTAAGGACGGCCCCTATGCTGTGACTTTACATTCTGCCTTGCTATTGTAGTATAGAAAGATGTGTTGAAAACATTAAACTTTGAGAGAATGCAAGAAAAGTCCATTCTTTGATATGTCATAGTGATGTTCCCTTTCAAGTTTATCCAAAGCAGGCGATGAATTGCTCTATCGAGTACCTTGAATACCTATCAGGGCGCCACCTATTTTGTATCTTACCTCGGCCGATCCCTATTATGCTTCTGACCATATTCGCTGACTCTTTGAATAATATTGTATTCAATGTTTAAGGTGACCGTCCGGTCTAAAAATCGATTTTCTTTAATTTCATTTTTCGAATGTTCAACCTTTAAAGAATTCGTGTTTAAAAGGATTTTTTGAAATTCATAAAATTCCCGAAATTATAGGCATTTGACTAGCGGCAAATGCGTGGGTAAAACCGGCCACTTGGTACTCGCGTAAAACTTTAAACGCGTTTTTGTCGAATCATGATTTTTCCGAACGGTAGACAGCATAACAAAAGAGATTATTAACCGATTCCAAAAAACTTGGTGGCATTTTCTTTGCAATTGGAATTCACTATCGCATCGCCCTTTGATGATCAATTTTAAAGGTCATAGTTCTTCGTTATTAACATTTTTAGGCGCAGAATTACCCCCTTTTTCGCATGTTTGTGTTCAAACGTGTACCAAACATCGCCATTTTGCTTTATTTGCCTTCTTAAAGGCTCATGCGATAGTGATTGATATAACCTATAAGAATATCTTTGGTTTTTCGATTTCAGACAATCCTACGTCGAGTTCTACTGTCTACCGTTTACGCTTCTTTTGTTGCAGCAGTGCACTGAGCGCCACGTAAAATTCGAACCATTATATGGAAATGAAAAAAGTTTTTATATCCTTGAAAAACGAATAACAAAAGACCATAAAGTTTTTTTACTGCAAGTTGTATACTTTGTCGAAAAAAATCCTAAAGGTCACCTATTTTTCGAGCATTTTGACCGGACGCTCCCCTTAATAAATTTGTATCATTGGATTTTTTAGAACGAGTTTTCCAGGTGTTTTAAATTTATTTTATTGGATATTGGGTATGAGTAGAAGAGAGAATTTTGATAATCCTTTTTTATCTTTTTTGTCTCTTTTTATCCCACATTTATCTTAATTTCACAAGATTATTGTATGGCCCCATTTAAAAAACTTGAGTAGATAATACAAGCTGCTTAAGGGCGCAATTTTGAATTTCAATGTCAAGTTTCGAATTTCATTCACCCAAATTTGGTTATGAATGGCCTTAAAAGAGTTTAACTATCTTAGATCATGAGATTCGTCTGTGCATAAACTATGAGATTAGACCGCAGAATTTCAAACTGCCACTTATTTCCCAGATAATCGTATGGAAATAAGAGTGGAATACCCTGAATATATTATGCAATCCATGTTGCATAGCTACATGTTTCTACATATGCTGTTACTCGATAAACGTACCAATACCCCACGTGTGACGCACGCAACCCCGCCACGTGACAACACTCGACACTTGCTGCGCATAGAAGGGTGACACGTGACATGGAATGCGTTAAGAAACGATAAAAATACTGAAAGTACAAAGAATAGATTAATAACCTCTACTTTTACCATTTTCGACGAGTTACCTTATCACATAATCTACAATTAAATTTTACAGTTATACCTTTCATACAGTCTCTTAGTTGTAAATTCACAGAAAATTAATAAACTTTCACGTTCAAAGCGTGTGTTTCAATAATTTTTCATTTCACTCGCTGTTGATTGCGAAGTATAACGACCAGTTATTTTGCGAATATCGATTTGGAGAGAAATTGTGATAATATAAAATTGTTAGAGTGTGAATAAATCTTGTTATTTATGGCTGCCTATTAATAAAGCAGCGATAGTGTTTTTTAATTCGAAGTAAAATAAATTTAATGAAGATCATGTGGAAGTTTATCTGGTTTAGCATTCATTCCGACTGAATTGGTTTCAATATTGTTTACTCTGCTTATCTTATGGACATTTTAACCAACTCTGTTCAAATTAATCTTTGTAAAATTGCCACCCTCCATTCGTCGCTAGACGTGCTGTGTTTTATTTGTCCATAAATTCTAGTCCTCGAAATGAAATATCTCGCCCATTATCCTTATTTGATCTTTGAAGTCGATCCTCTATATTTCAACGTAATCCCCGTATTACCGAAGAAATTCTATACTGTACGTTAATCATTATCGAGCTGCTCGTGTTTGTGCTCTCCAATTTAATATTTAGTACTTGTTACATATTTACTAAAGTTATCGGCAAATTCATTTCTGTTTCTCTCTCTCTGCCTAGAATATACATAAATGATTTACGAATCTCTACCATTTCATAAACTTCTTTACAATTCCAAAATAAATGTTTACTTACTCATTACTCCCAGCACCAGATATGCAACATAAATACTACAAAATTCTTAAACGGAACAGAAAACAGGTACGGACGTAGCGTCACGATATCGCCAGTTTATACAGAAAAGTGTTTTTTTTTTTATTTTCTTATTATTATTATTACTTATTAGGTATTGTCGCATCAACTGCTGCAATCTATTAGCGACATACATATAAAAAGGCATACATTCACTATTACAATACAATGACAAATACAATTACAAATTAAAAGTATTTTATCAGAGTGATAAAACTTGCCCCACTGATTACGAGTCCCGTTTGACATTTATCTGGAAAGAACTGGTATGCAAGGAATGCAATTGACTGCGTGGAAAATACTTTTCCATAGTTTCGATCGCGGAATTAATAACGGGGAGAGTAAATGGAGGCAACGCGGAAATCTCAATCGTAAATTATGCCCGGTTAGCGTGAAACGGAACAATTTCACTCGTTTGGCCTCGTATCGTCGCGATTCACTCCTGTGCAATTAGGGCAGTCCTGGCTGACTTGTTAAACTAATTACACGTGTTTAAACTTCCGGCAGTTGTTAGACGAGAGGAATGTCAAAAGTTCTCCCCGTCGTTACAAGGGGGAAAAGTAGCTAGTTCATGATGCTTACGAGGCCACGTCAGTTCACCAGCAACTCGCATAAAAGCGGCTACATTGATTTCCGCTGCCTGCCCTGGCAAAGGGCAATATTACGTCTATAGGGTCATATAATTCGCTGTATGAGATGAGAGGCCAGAATGAAGCTTGAGAAATTATCTTTCGATGGATGAGTCTATATAAGTCGCTCAGAAACTGGAGTAGCGCAAAATTTAATATAATGTAAAATACGTGTTATAGAAGGATTTTGGGTTAAATGGAATAGTCACTTAAGGAAGTATAGGACTATTGAAATCTCGAAAAATCGATTTTTTTTATTGTTATTAATATTGAAAGTGTCATGCTTTGTGAACATTTAAGTACAACAATGTATCGTGAAGAAATTCGAATAATTACGGAAATTATACCGCTGAACCGTAATTGAGTGCACCGTCGAGTAACGCCCTCGCAAAGCGGCATTGGCGTATAGGACTTAACTTTGAAGCCGCTTATCTCCAAACTACATTTTCAAACACAGTGTACATCATAACTCTTGAGCGAATGAATATTTTCACTTGAAATTTTAACTAGAGCTGTGGAATTCCTTTCTCTATCGTGTGGAATTTCCGCATCAACATTGGATGTTTGTAAACACATTTTATAACTGATTAAAGACGATTTTTTTCATAAAAATGTGGAAAAAATTGATTCGTATATAACCTTCAAAAATTTTGTTTAAATTTGCCAGCAAAGTTCCACGCGATAAGTATTAGCGTAGAAACTAATCACCCCAAAGCATTTTGCTTTTAGATGATTGGCTCACCTGGCACTATGTTCACCAATTACAGCTGCGCGCTACGCGGGACCATCTTTAGCGTCGAATAACTTGAATAATTTTCAACATGCTGATAATTTTTTTATTTTACATTACTTGTACAAGCGTACATAAAAAAATGTGAAAAGTGCCGGTATGGTGATTATTTGGTATCTGAGCAATCCAACCGATAAGAAACTGTCGATTTCAGTCGTTCAATAGTCCTATAACCCCTTAAAGGAAAAATAATTACTATAATGAGGTGAGTGTATTGTAGATGTATAACGTAGGGTTTATACAAAAACCGACTTTTGATAAAACCGGTTTTCGAATTCCATTATTCCCAAAAAACCGGTTAAACCGGTTTTTGAATTTTCACAACAAATATAATTAAAATAGAAAATAAATATTTGTACTTGTTTTCAAATTTTTCAGTTTTTTAATATTTACTCTATTTCTAGGGGACCAAATAAATAAAAAAATAAAATAATTAAAATCCGTACAAATTCCTACAATTTTTTACTTCATTTAATATTTGTGGATCTACAAAAATATAACACAATAAAATACACCGCACACAAAACCAAGTGAAAAGAAACGAAAATAACTCAAATCCGTACAAAATATAAGTTATAAATCTTTATTTCATTTAGTGTTTTTCTTCTGAAAATATGAACTCATGAAGATAAGTTTTACAGTAAACTGTTAGCTACTACAATATGCGTGTGCTCCAGGTGATTTCAAGTAAAAATGTTAACGTTTTCAATTAAATAAATTATTCATTTTTACATATTAATTCTAGTATATGAAACCGGTTTTCGAATTTTACAAACTTATAAAAAGGCGGTTTTTAAAAACCGACAAATCTTTATATAACACTCAAGGGCTACAAGGCAGATGCTGTCCAGTCAGCTTTGAGAGCGCACGCTTTAATATTTTAAAATTTGTAAGCTTAAGTTTAAGTTTATATAATAAACAATAAATGTTGCTAATGAAGACTCTGACAATGAGTCTATTTATCCACCGACAGTTTTAACAATGCTTTTTGTGAAACTTTAGACGTCGCAACGCATTCGTCCAACGAAGTTAATAACACCTATCGATCGTTTCAAGGCAGCTAATCACAGTGTAAACAAAATGGTTAAATAGAGCCCCTGGAGTTCAAAGTATAGCATTATTATATTATTGATCGGCGCCTGAGGAACGGCTCTTTTGTTGCTGTTAATGAAGTTTCAGATTAAGTCAGTTTCCAAACATTTAAGACAACTGACAGCTTTTAGAGGAAGTTTCAGACACGTGGACGATGCATCTGTACAATACACGTCGGCCGGGAGATCTCAAGCGCGATTTTAGGCGCACGAAGAGGTCACGTGAACTGGATAATTAGAAGCCTCGGGGCACTACGGCGAGAAAGAGTCCAAGCTTCAGAAATGGAATTTCGTGAAAAGGAAAGATTACTTCAAATTAGTGTCCCTACCGAAATCGAATCTGTTCATCCAGATAGGGAAAAGCTGAAAGGCTTCCATAGAAAATATGGAATTTTTATGCCACCGTTGGCGAAGATCAGCGACACACGATCGACAGAAATGTGTAAAAGATGAGCATAACTCAGAAACCATAGTGTGCATGTCCTATATACTCTTATAACGTTTTTAGTCATTTTGCTTTATATACTGTAGGCTACACATCGTGATAACTGATACTGCAAGCCAAAATAAAATGATAGAATACTTAAATTACTTATTCATTTAAACAATATTAGCAATGGGAAACTCAGTAGTAGTGACGACCATATGGAGGGCTGAGAATCATAGTGGTGTAAGTCCAAATTTTGATAATATGAGTTATTAACAGTTCTTAAGTGTTAAAGGCTGTCTACTTTCATAGCGAATTAAGTTATAACTTCATTCTTGACTGAGAAATAAGAATATTTCTCTTATTAGCACTTAACTAACAAGAGTAGAGCGTTTCGAAACAGACTGAGGTAAGTCCGACTAACAATAAGTGTCGTCGCTCTTATCAGCACAACGCATGAACAGTATAAATTAATATAACGAATGTACTGATGCTTATTGGACGCTGTTCGTGCGTTGTACTGACAAGTGAAAAAATGAAAAAAATTAGAAATTAAATTTTTTTTAAATTTTCAAGTGTACCTATACATATTTATTATGGTAGTAGTTTGAGCCTTTTGATGTGTTCCCACAATAACAATATATGTATAGAGTTTTTTGTAACAGTAAACACAAAACATTATTTTACAAGAAACACCATGCGAATGACTTAAAGTGCGAACAATTCGCGAACAGACGATTCCTAGGAAATTCAATTCCCATACCGTTCGTGAACAGTTCGCGAACACTGTTCGCAAACAATGCTCGCAAGTTGTTCGCAAACTTTTTATAATCATTGCTCGTGTAAAGATACGTCCTCACTAGCGAACAGTTCGCGACCAGACGATTTCTAGAAAATTCAATTCCCCTACTGTTCGTGAACAGTTCGCGAACGCTGGTGGAGACGCACCTTAACACCGCAATGAATCTCGGCTCTTCATATAGACATCGCAAACATTCATTGTACATATGGAAGTGCAAACGATAATATACGATTATCAGCTTGGTAGGATCACAACGTTCTACAAGGATTTTTATTTCCAGAATAATATCCTTTCTAACCTACATTTAATAAAACCGCTTCAATTCTACTTATGAGTGCCATTACTCCGTCAGCTACGTTTATACCTCCGGTTCTACAGTCCTCTATATACTTAACCCGCCGTAGGCACACTTACTTTCACGCCTTCCATGGACACACTGAATCGTTTATGTCCATGGCTGTTTTTTTTACTATTTTTGACTTTCAAAAAATGTGAAAAAATTATGGAATACTTATTCAAGTCTCTACTTTAATATGCAACCATTCTTTGAGTCATTTATTTAAAGGATTAATTAGGAAAAATAAAAATTCAGAAGGAAGTTTAAGAAAAGAGGCAAATGGTTCGGACATAAACTACCCAGTGTCCCGACGGCGGGTTAACTAATTCACTGCCTAGAGCTGTTTCGAGCGAGTCTAGTACGCCATATGCGACACACGGGCAAAGAATGGATTAAAGCTATTAAAAGTAACGTGCGAGTACCTACTTCTTATTTCATTACTTGCTCCGTCGATACAAGAAATACTTATACGTTGCGCCAAGAACTCGCGGCCTCTCTCCCCTTAACGATACTTATTTGCTGCGCCCGTCAGAGGAGATACTTGATATTCCACTAAGCTCCTGGCATTCCATTAGGATTTTAAAACGATTGCACGGAATTTCTGAGATAGCCAGACTAGGAATTTTCGTCCGCATGTGTTTGCGCTCACGCAGCCCGCGTTCGATCGTATGGAACAACTTGTTTCAGTCGATCTAGCGCGTTCTCCACTTAGAAAGATTGAATTCCAAGCGTCTGCGAGCGAGCGGGCGAAAATGCTTCTTGTACATACGCCGCCGCCGCTCGAGACAACTTCCAAAGCGTCGCGAGTTTTGCGCGAGATTGGCGAATTCGACAACGATTTATCGGCCATACCGCACAATAAGCACAACGGAACGTTTGCTCCTATTTCCCGCCGACATTTTCTTCTTATTCCCCTGAACGGTATAAAGTGCCTTCGTAGCAGGTCGACATCCGAAAGAACGCGACAAACAACTGAAAAAGTGATGACAGAACTTCGACTGAAAAATGAATGCATTTATTAGAGTCTTTAAAGACACTGGCAATACTAAGTAGTTTTCGAAAATTCCCTTTTTTTTTAAATATTCCTTATGATTCTTAGAATTTTCGTCCGAAAAATTGAAAATTTAAAACTTTTTAAATACGTATCACCATCAATTACTAAGTATTCATAATATGTTTCGTGGGATGTAGAGTTCTTTAAAATTTCACAATTTCTCCGAAATTATACAAAAATGCTTGTAATGACGTTTTTTTTAACTGTACAATATCGATTTCTAGAAAACGTAGAGTAAGGGCTCTGTCCATTCCAATTTTTAGCAATTTCTTTTTTCTTCAGCGATGGCAATTTTCCGGAAACCCGAACAAACGATTAATTTTCCAAAAAAAAGGGTATTGAGTGTGTGTGTAAAAGTGTATGGGTTTTATGTAATTTTTGTACATTTTTCCATTAAATTATTACGATTTTATGGCATAGATAGTAAACGGCGATTTGTTCTGTTTTATTGGCCCAAAACCGATTCCATACATCTGGGATTTGAAGCTTTTTAATATCTTGGGGGGAGGGGGTGTAAATGAGGCGACTAAATTTTCGATGCAACTATGAAACGCATGATTTGTCATGGAAAAATATTTTGAAAATGTAAAACCAAAATTGTTTATGCGAAATCACGAAATATATGTTGCGAAAAGTATTACCGTTAAATGAAAAATTCAATTAAACAAACACTGTGATGAGATTTTCAGACGGAGATAAGATTTTAATGGATTTTATTTTGTGATACGTATAGATAAATATGATATGCTTCAGGAAATGCTTATTTATAGACTAGCCAAATGACCCCGCGCTTTGTTTCGGGCCTAAGAAATATTAAGGACCCCATGAAAATACATTTCACTCATTTTCACCACCCTCTTAGGGGTTGATTAGGGCAAACTCCTGAAATTTGTTTTTAGACATTTATGTGGGTAACCTTTCGAAGTAAAATCCAAGTTGATATCTAATCGGACCTAAGAGATTTTGGGAAAATCCGTGAAAATACATTTCACCCCTTTCACATCCTTAGGGGTTGGTTAAGGAAAAATTTTGAAATTGGTTTTTAGGCATTTGTGTGGGTAATCTTTGTGAGTAAGAACCAAGGTAATGTCTAATCGGGCCTAATATTAGGAAGGGTTGATGTTCGGGAGTCCGAGAAAATACATTGTACCCCTTTTCGCTCCCTTGAAGATGAAATTTTCAAAAATCCTTCCTTAGTGGGTGTCCACGTGACGAAAACAATGTATGTACCTTACAATTTTCACGTTCCTAGGTTAAACGGTTTGAGCTGGGCGTTCATGAATCAGTCAGTCAGTCAGAACTTCTATATATATATATATATATATATATATAGAGAGAGAGAGAGAGAGAGAGAGAGAGAGAGAGATCAAGTAATAATAAGATGCAAAGAGAAAATGGGAAAGTATAAGCATCGTTAATCCTATAGACTGTACAGTTGTAGATACACTGTCAAGTAGAGAGAGTCAACGATATGTCAGACACCTTACCATCGTTCGTTTGGACATGCGGATTAGAGATCTCATTATTACTCTATGTAACATGTACTTATAGAAGTATTTTCTGCAACTTGAAATAAAAATAAAAATTATGGATAACTAAATACAAACGAAAAAAACATTGCAAATTTATGATTTAATAACAATCTATGACACAATACATAATCTAATCTATTAACTTCAGAATCATTAAATCCAATACATATTATCCTAGTTAACTAAAAGCTGCACAATCTGTAAGAAAATTTCGAAGGAAGAGAAAGCATTCACTTTCATTCTTAGAGAATTACTGTACCCTCACTATTTAATGCTTAATAAATAACTACTACAAATGCCATAGAATACTGCTCGTTCAATTTGGGGGCATCATTTCTTTAACAATTTCCGAAATTTTTAAACGTAATTTCTGTAGCCGGTTCTCGGATCGTTTGTCGTGTTTGAATCCACTATGCGCCGTTCCGCTGTCGGAGGATACCAAAAAGGAACAAAGTCTGTTCGCGAGGAACGCGTGCAAATTTATGACGTACTTGCGAGCAGATTTGCATACGCATAAAGATGATTTTTACATAGATGTGAGATGAGTATTTATCACGGTTAGCTGCAAGAATCTACGTGGCCTCGCGCCCAGTATGTTAGAAACAGTTTTTGCACAGAGACGCCACGAAAAGTTCGAGCTTCGTCATATTTCACATCAAACATGTCCTACGTTTGAACGTTCGTCATTAGATATACAGTAATGTTGGATTAAAAATCTTTGACTTTAACACACCATTACGGCAATGTGCTGTAAATTGAAAAACCGACTTCAAAAAAATAAAATTGCACTAAAAAGTAAAAACTAATTTTTCCCTTATTTAATCTGCGACCTTCACATTTTTTAAGTCGATGCCAGATTTACACAATGCAAATGATGAGGCACTGACTTAAAAAATATGAGAGTCGTAGATTAAATAAGGGAAAAAATGATTTTTTACTCTTCAGTGCAATTTTATTTCTTTGAAGTCGGTTTTAATTTTTTAAATATATTTCTATTTTTAACTTTTTAGTTTTATATATATTGACACAACATGCTGAGGAGATATGCGCGTATGTACATAAAATAATAATAATTGGGTGACAATAGTTTTGCTATTAACCAGAACTGGCAAAATATTGGACCAACGTTGATGCAGTGTAGGATGGGACCATTGGGGCATCGCCCTCTTTCAAATAAAAAAAAGATCATAAAAAAAAATACAATCGGGTCGAATCTATAACCTCCTTCTTTTTGAAGTCGGTTAAAAAACTGCTTGCCATATTATCTTCCACACGGTAACAGATTCTTAGCATCGTTTTAGTTTTAGTTACTCGACGAAATATGTCGCGCGTCATTAAAATACGATTTATGGAATTGCGTTTAACTGTCACCATTAGAACCTAAGTCTTGAGTTAGCTTCAAAAAATTTTTAATGAGGGAAAAACATTGAAGCGTAAAAACGGAACGACGAGGCGCGTACAGTTTTTATAGCCAGGGAAATAATCTTCAGCAACTGTTTCATTAGTACGTCACGCGAATGAAACATTAAATGTACGAGACTTTTTCTTTCAAGCTGTGCCTGCTTTTTACGGTGAAAATAATAGGCGGGAAGTGACAGGAATTGTGGTAAAAATCTAACAAGTAATACCAATAAGATAGAAATCGTAAAAGTCTAATAAAGGCACAAATGTGATAGCATGTGAATAGTTTCGCAAATTCGAAAACAGCATCTACGAGTATTATACTTTATACATAGAAACAAAATTTAAGAAATTTCAAGTAACTTGAATGGTGCCAAGGCATAAAGTCATGGAACCTCTACTCTAAATCATCGAAATCATAATATCATGTGTATTCCGTACTTGTTTTAAAATGTGAAGTATATATACCACTTTCATTTACCAACGCCATACTCAATTAAGGGGTCATTCTACTTTAATCACCCAGAAAATGAAGCTATATTTAAAGATTTTTTCTCAGTAAATCTTAATATATAAACCAGAAAGTGTTTGTATGCATGTCTGTCGCCTAAAAACTTTCGAACGGTAAACTCTAAGGTCACGAAATATGTCCCAGCTCATTATACCTATCTAATCCAAATGAATGTGACTATTTTCACCAAAAAAAATTTTTTTTCGTAATATCAGAATCTAAATTTCGGGCGAAGCCGAGTAGTAAAGCTAGTACAACATATAATGAAATAATTTGGGAAGGGGGGATTTATTCAGCTACTCTTATATCATACAAAAAAATTAAACAGAATTTTTTGAGGTGCCATATTGACGCTGTAAAAACCATTTAAAACAAATTTAAAAAAATCCTTTTACACTTAATAAATTCGACAAAGATTTATTTCATTATATGTTGTATTTACTGAGAAAAATATGTTTAAAAATAGTTTCATTTTTCGGCCGATTAAAGTAGAATCGATATTTACATATAACACAGATTTTCCGTTCAGAAGAGTACGACACTCTTAAGTACTTAAAGCCTTTTACTTAATTTATGGATCAAGAATGATCATTTTACCTTAACGCTGTTGTTGCGACGCGAATCTCATAAGTCTATTAGCTGAGCCCATGAATATCTCCTTAAACTTTCTGGTGGTTCCTTCTTAATTTTTTCAAACAATTGCGTATTGCTGAAATACGTAATTGGGTTATGACTTGTGGGTAAATAGGCTTATCGTTGTACCACGGTCGTGTTTTAAATTCAATCCTTTTAGTTTCATTCGATATTTACATTTAAGTAGGGATAAATTCCGCAAAACGGACCTGATCCTATATCGTACGGGCAATTTAACTTCACATAAAATAACGAATGGAACTATAAAATGGGAGTTTACTAAGTTACGATCTATCTTTAGGTTACATTTACCTCGATAAAGAGCGCAAGAGCACTTTGCGTGCGTCACACCGTTAGAGGCCTTGCTGGTGCTCCGGCCACAAAATTAAGAGGAAAATATTTGGCCACTATTCGCAGAATTTTCTTTGTGGAAGTTCGTAACGGGTTAGGGCGTTGATAGTGACGGTGGATGGAAAAGTTAAGTTCTCAGCGAAGACACTGCGGACTGGAAAAACTGCAACGGGATGTTCGTTGGAAATAGTGGTAACGGTGCAAAGCTTTTAGCCCGAAGGAGCAGAAGAAACAGGGAGGAAGGAAGAGGATTTCGAACTGGTAACGCGACAATTGTAAGACGCAAGATTATTTTGCGCGAGATTAACTTCGACCAACCTCTTTTCACGCATTGCTTTAGCTTAGATAAACCTAACCGAACGGGATTAAATTTTTTTGGCGATTTGTACTAAGGTAAACTGTACAATGATTGGCATCCTAAGCGGAAATCCCAATTGGATTTATTTTTAATTATTTTAATGTCTATATTTTTTTGTGAAATTTTCATATGATCTTAATTTTCAGTTATTATCAATAATTATAGGTTTCTCGTTAAAATAAAACATCTTGAATACCTACTAAATTAAAATAGGCATAAAAGTACAATCATAGGCATTCGAAAAATTGAAGTTATATAGAAAACAATAGTTAAAACGAAGTTTCAAACAGACTATGTCATTCACTATTAAATACCTTCAACACTTAGTAAATCTGTATTTCAATCCATTACTTACAAGGGAACATACCGAACCCAGAAATTCAACCAATTCTGAAACTTTGAGAATATGTAGGGAATTTCCTTCTGATTACAACGCAATTTTTGTTTTCTGCCCAAATTCACTCTAAGGGGGTGTAATTGACATCCGAAAATCCGGTTATTTTCCGATTTTGTGTTATAACGGTCAACCCGTAAAATAATATTTTTACCAAATGATAGATTTAATTAATAAAAATAACTTTTGTCTTGAAACTTTTTTCTATCTCTTACAGCTCGCCAGTTATAACACAAAATCGGAAGATAGCCAAATTTTCAGGGGTTAATTTTACCCCCTTTAAGTGAATTTAGGTAGCAGACAAAAATTACGTAGTAATAAGGAGGAAATCCCCTACAAAATCACAAAGTTTCAGAATTTTTTGAATTTTCGGGTTCGGGATCTTCCCTTGTTAATTATAAAGCGACAAAATATATTCACTCCTTATCAAACTTTTAAGAAAACTCTTAAAACTCAGTCCTTTGTCCCACGGCTACCTTTAAGATTTTTTTATGGTGTTGCCAGATGTAAATTTTGTAGTTCAAGTATTGGAATTTCCAGTGTTGTAGTGAAAGAAAAATAATAAATTGTAAAAAAGTACTTTCTGAGCTCGTACTTTTTAATATTTGGCTTTTTAATCAGGAGTGCCAATGATTAGTGCACTGCCAGCATTAGTGTAGTTTACCCTACGAATGTGTCACTCTTCAATTAAAGTATAGACTTTTTGGATAGACGAAGAGCAAAGAATGTAATGAGCTTAATTTTACTCGCTAATTAATGGTGTGTATTTTGTGGGATCAGGGACCCCCATAACAGGGAGCCCGGAATAAGAGACCTCGCAGGGTCGGCTTTGGCGACATCGATAAAGTGACTGGCCAGTAGCGCAGTGAATCCGAAAATCGTGGGTTCGAGTCTCGTCGCCCGTGGTATTCATTTTTTCCGTAGCTCCCAAATATATACCAATTATGAAACCTTTTCCTTCAATTTCGAGACTAATTAATTAATTACAAAAATAACTCCTATTAACTAAGAAGCGAGTATTTAATACAACTGGCAGCGAATGAATGAAAACAAACCACTGTCGACACAGTACTCTACGTATCCCGAGACTATAAAATTCTAAGAAATGCTGGAAATTGTGTTGCAACCTACTGAAAATATTTTCGTACAGAAGTGTACGATAACGCTACGGTTATAAATTCTTTAAGTAACGTCTACCAGCTGAATGTACTCCGAGATTATTCGACTGATGCTTTCGCTCGCTGTGTGGAAATCATTTGTGCAGCGCTGCTCTCAGAACGTCGGCGGGAGAAAAGAGGTGGAAACTTACCTTAAGAGTATCCTGCAGGTTTTGTACCCTGCAATGCATGTACACTTGGGCACCGAGTTGCACGGTGATGTTGCTCTCGGGATCTTCAAAAAAGGGCCTGGGCTCGGGGGTGCCGCCAGTTTCTGTCGCGAAACTTTCCACCTCGTATACCTGCACCCCGATAGAAGAATATATCAGATGGCAGACAGATTTCTTTCTTCCCTTTATTTACTATTGCTAACATGAATGTAGAATCTACGAGATACAGGGAGTTTCAAAAAAAGATTCGGGATTAAGAGACTTCGCGTTTGAAGCAAATCTCCGGGCTTCGGTTTTGCTGGAAAAATCTCCAGGGCGTAGAAAAAAATGAGATAATAAGAAATTGTGGTATTATACAATGGTACCAATTTTATATACAATACAGGTTATTAATTCAAACAGGGTTGACTAACTGGTGGCTCGCAAGCCGCTGGGGTCCATCGTCAGAGTCTGGTCGGTATGGAGGGGAACCGTTCAGCGTGGCAGCAAGGCGGAGGTGCCCCCGGTGGCTCGCGAGCCACCAGTTAGTCAACCCTGAATTAAAAGAACAGATACTTAAGATATTTTTAAATTCTGAATTGTTTGAGTTTAAAAGAATTGCACATTTGTTTTCCGGATATTCGAGAAAGAATCTTTTTTTTTGCGTTTTCCATCTCCGGGTTTATATTCGCATCTCCGAATTGGAATGTGTTGCACTCTGGGATTTATATGGTGATAGGGTGGCAACCCCGATTGAGAACTTAGGCAGTACACACTAAGGAGCGAACATACCGAAGTGGCAATCACCGATTTCGTTGAAGTTTCCGTAAAAAGTAGTGCAACAAAAATATTTGACGCGTATTTTTTCTATCGAAGAGCTATATCAGTTATTATATCCTTTTCTATGAATCACTGATGAAATAACTGACCAGTATAGCCTACTTAATCGGAACAACAAATAGATAGAACAATGTATTTTGTGTAAGTAAGAGAGAAGTGAGATGAAAGGGACATTTTTGTTTAAGACTAGATAGTAAAAAAGTTCAATAACCATTCGAGTTCTAATTAGAAACATTAAACAGGGCAGTTATGTAAGTGCTGTTTTGGTAACAGCACTTGGCAAAACGTTTCGAGAAAACAATAAAAATTTTGCTTTACAGCGCGAAAAAATTCAACAGTTATTATCGTTATCTTTGAAATGACAATGACTTACAGTTAGACGTGTTTGGGCATGCTACAGTTGCTAAACTCGTATTAGTACTGCTACAAAATAAAAATACTTTCATCGTGGGAAGATCCTTTATCTTTCAGAGAATTGTAATGTCCTTTTCATTCCATCTTTCCTCTATGTAA
The DNA here is from genome assembly GCA_944738655.2 of Andrena hattorfiana. NCBI lineage: Eukaryota > Metazoa > Arthropoda > Insecta > Hymenoptera > Andrenidae > Andrena > Andrena hattorfiana. Next base: position 10,794,556 of record OX122893.2, on the reverse strand, counting down.
TGAATATACTTATAGGATTTTATATTTTCAAAAAGGTGTAAATAATGTGTAACGCATTCGAAAATGTTGGGAATTTAAAATTAATCTGCGACACTAGCAGTCAGTACGCAAACTAATAGTAATGGACGAAGGAGATATACAATTTATTGCTGTCTACCAATTTTCACAGTATCGACGAACTGTATACAGAAAGAAATGTTGTGTAGCAAATTGTAACGCTACAATGAACAATGATCTCGATTTAAGTTTTCATAAGGTGTCACAAAAGTGGAGCAAGTAAAATTGTCCACATTACATACTTTTACATATTCCAATATTGTGTCTAAATGTATTGTCAACATTTTTACTGTAAGAAATAACTTTTAAATAAACTTTTACACTACTAGTTCCATATAAACATATAGTAAAGTGTATACCTGCGTTCTCCATATTCGTAATGTGCAAAACATTTTCCCGTTGCGCCTTATGTTACGTGTTCCGAACGCGACAGAAACTCGCGACTGATTACTCGAGACGAAATATTTCGCCACGATGGGATTTATGTATAGCCTTTGGAAGAGCATACAGCGAAGTATGCATAAGAATTGATACTTTTCTCATGGCTAAAAGCTATGACTGTGTGATTTCCCCGAAACAAAGAAACTAGATAACAATAAATAATAAACGGTAAACGTAACGTGCGTAAATTCTACATATGTTAGTAGAAGTCTACAATTTTCTGCTACCTTTTTTTTAAAAAAATAACGTTCGAATAGGTATCTTCATAATTCAAAAGTTATAACGACTTTTAAATTTTGCATAATCACCACTTGAATCCTATGTTTCCCTCCCCGGGTGATTCTATCGAGAAATGAGAATCATATTTCAATAGCCCGATTATACAGGTTTATAAACCTACAGAACTTGAAGAACATTTGCATTTGGAAGGCTCTTTTCATAACGTGAATAAAGTTCGTTCATTTTATCGCGAACCTTAGCATTTCATGCAAGATAGTTTTTCAACCCTGTTTTCGAATATAATTTACCACTAGCCTTACAAAATTGTTCTAGATATCAGAAAATAAGCATACATATTCATAGAAATGACTAATTACGCTGATACTATAGGATTAATACAAGTCTTGTCATATTATTATGTTACTTGCAATGAAAAGCATTTAAATTATAATGTGATATTACAAAATCACATAAATATTGAAAGCAGCATCGCGGTTTTTGCTTTGGTTACGAAGAGCTTACTGTTTTGCACGGCGTGCAACGGGAAAGTGTGTAAAAAAATAAACAGTTGTACCTTTTTGAAAAGACATTTAGACTGCTCATTCCAATTACGTAGCCGACTTACCTCGGTAAAAGGCGAACTGAGCTCATGCCAGAACGACCTCGGCAGGTTTTCCAGTCCAGGAAACGGCTTAGCACCTGAAACAATTTAGAGCCAGATTATATGTTCCACTGCCTAAGCTTTATTACTGAGATACAACGGTATAATTAAACTTGACCGTAAATTCGCCGCCATTCTCGTTACAATTAACGAACGACACGCTTGATTATTCAAATGAATACACTCGTGGAAGCTTCACTAAACGATCCTGGCTCGAATTGTTCGATCGCAATAACTTCCACTATTAAAAAATACTTTCTAGAAGATAAAAGAGTATGCTTCGAAGGAAACCCGATGACGAGTTACACTAGATTTCAAATAAATTTATTTCGTGACGCTGAAATTAATAAACCTAAATATTGACTTTGCATAATTGAAAGTTAAAGTGCCCATAACACTTTCGTCGAAACGACCGAGCTTTATTTGAATTTTATAACATATAGAATATTGATAAATTGTAACGATAAAATTGTTAGATTCTGACTTATAAATAATAAAAGATCGTTTCGTTTTACGGTTGTGAAGTTTTATGATACCCATACAGTGTCCTATAATTTTCCAATCTGCTTTCAAACTTTCATTCAAATTAACTCCGCGACCAACCACTTTTATAGAGATCACTTGAAAACGAGACCATAAGATAACATTTGCACGAAGAGAGTTCATCACCTATCTGTTTCCTTTCTAACAGGGATATTCTTTTTTTGAAAAATACCACCACACTTTGCCCAACTATTCCAATGACCCTCATTCTTCAAGAACCCAAACAAAAGTAAAATGGCTCATAGACCTTGCCAATCGTCGTACTTGCATAAAAATGTTTAAACACAAACGCGTGAAAACTTAAAAAATAATTCACTTTCTTCTCATGTAGCAAATTAGCAATAATTCGTATCTGAGTTGTCATAATGAATTAATTTCAAAATTGTCTCAACTCTTTTAAATTAAAGTACTTAATATTTCGTGGAAAGGACGGCAGACGCTTGTTAGCCTAAGGGAACCAAATATCGAAATCCGCCCCTGCCAACTTCTAAGACCAATTGTATGAGATACTATTGCAGTGTTCGTACTAAAGCTTCAAACTTCGTCTATACGTACACTTTGTGCCACGGGCAACAGTCAATCCTGAACAGGCGAGCAATTTTGACTGTTTATGAACTCTGCAATGGAAAGGTCCTTGGGAGAATGTGTAGATTCGTGTTGAGTTAAAACATTTCTGTCACGCTTATTTATTGAACGGGGTACTATACATCAGTAAATTATTGGCATATGAGACGTACTCACGCTCCTTAAAAAAAAATGTAACTATTTATGTCACCTCCTATGAAATGATATTGATTTTGAAACAGAATATAGGACGTGCATCTAATCATAAGCAAAAGAGCACATCTCAATTAACAAGTAACACTAAGCTTTTGTATAAATACGTATTTGTTTTTTTTTCAGCTAACTATATTCCTTAACAGATTAAAACTGGCATTCAATAAACATTGAATGTGATTTTTGCAGTAGCTGAAAATTATGAAGCAGTACAAATGTATAATATTATATTTGACATGCCTGGCTGGGGATAGCCATGTCATTCACCTAAATACAAAATAATGTCCCCAAAATGCTACATACGTCATGTGAACGAACATAAACGGAAGTATGGAGGGGGTGGAACCACAGAAACGTGGAAAAATGTTCTATTTTCTTTTTCAGCAAATGTACACATTGACAAGTGATCAAATACATTTGAGCGGCAGTGTATATACAAAAGTGTTTAGTACACACTACACAGACGATGACCTATTGCTCGAATAAAAGAGATACGTTTAAAAATTTGTACCTTGAAATAGGTATTGTCAATACCCGCAAACATAATGCTACAGTGTCGTAAATTCGCTAGAAGAAATTACTGGCAATCCAAATAAGGCAGAAGACAGTATAAAATTTAGGTAAGAAATTAAAGTACATGCAATAATATTAGGTATATAATATTCATGAAAGAATATTGGTATAGTACTTGGTATAATACCTTCGTAGTCGTTAATAACTGAATTGTTAATGCGACTATAAATAAACACGCTTAAAAAACAGAAACGTCAAACAGCACTTATCAGTCATATCCTTCAGAATCTCGGCGTTAAAGGTGCGAATCCACTGAGGCAACCCAAGACAACATGTCGCAATACGAAGTAAAAAATTAGATTGTGAGAAAAGAGCGAATCGTGAACGAAGTAGCCTCATTCTGGTGGCAATAAAGGATCCAGACGTCGCCGTTATAAATCACCGCGGTAAGCCCAGATCTGCTATGACCCAGGAAATAAAACATTATCCTGTGTTCAGTCCTAAAGAAAGCCCCCGGTGCAAACACCAACAGCCACCTCGTTAGTATAATAGACACGGAGAATCGAATTACTACGGAAACAGTGGCGAAGTAGGAGAAAGGGTGTACATTGCAGTGGAAAAGTTTTTCACTTTCCTACGGGTGGAAGGGAACTGCTTCGACTGTCGACGAATAGAATGGCCTTATCAGCAGCAAGCACACGCGACTGTTTCCAAGACGATACACATTACACAAATGTATTCCGCTCGCAGGGTTACGCAACGTCGTAGGTACTAAAACAAGAATAAACTTTTGCACTCCACTAAAATACCCGCTTTGACGCGGATATAGAAACAGCGATACGATGTTTGCATGCTATGGAGTTATCGAACTATAGAATTTATAATCAGACCTTCCGGATATGAGAAACCGTATAATATACAGGATGCACCAAAATCAACAGCATGAAACTTTACTGGCGCACTTAATTTTACTGGTGACTAATTTAAACAAAAATTGCGAAAGTTACACAAGAATCAATTCTTTCCCACATTTTTACAGATGAAAATCGGCATTAATCGTTTATAAACTTTTCTACAAACATCTAATGTTGATGTGGAAATTCCATGTTATAGGGAAAGGAATTCTACACCTCCAGTTAAAATTTCAAGTGAAAATATTCATTCGTTCAAAAGTTATGATTTTACACGGTGATATACGATGTTTAAAAATGTAGTTTCGAGATAAACGGCTTCAAAGTTAAGTCCCCTACGCCAATACCCCTCTGCGAGGCCGTTACTCGGCGGTGCACTCAGTTACGTTCAGCGCTATAATTTTCGTAATTATTCAAATTTCCCCGTGAAACTTTGTTGCAAATGTTCACAAAGGATGGCACTTTCAGGATTAATAGTAATAAAAAAATCGAATTTTCGAGATTTCTCGAAAATGTATTACAACATCTAGCACCACTAGCTCCACTGCTTTTAAATCAGTCACTCAATATTAATCTGGTGAGTGGCAATTGGTAGCATAGATACTACGACAGTTACTTGCGCCTGAGAACCCCGAGAGGATTAAAAAAGATAATCCGCGCGTTTACCAACGACGTACGCATAATCAATACTCGCGCAGTCATAATTTTTATTGATAACGCGCAGAGCAGAAGAGACAACGCAGCAACGCACCGAGGGCTACACAAACAATAGGAACCTCGCTTTGCACCGTTCTCGGCACGACACGTGCGATCGAGCCGGAAGAAGTAATAAAGTCAGTTTCTAGCATCCTGTTCTTTGAGCCGCAAACCGAGGAACTGAGCGGCCTCGCCGGTTATAAAGGCAGCGACTGAAAGAGGCACGGCCCACCATCGAGTAGGATGGGGTGGAGAATAAAGTAAGGAAAGTAGAATACGAAAGACCACAAGAGAGCGCAATATCTCTCCATCAAATTCGGCGACTCAAACAGCGTAGCGCTCGACGAATCGTTCGCCCGGAAGGACTTAGAGCACGGGGAAGTTCTTTTCATTTCCTCGAGAGGATTCGTAGCCGACTTAAAGGACACACCTGAAAATTATTTTCTCGCCTGATCGCTCTTAGCGAGCTACAAGCAAACTAGCTCTTTTCCTCTCTGTTCCCGAGCCGTATTCTCTTTTACTGCGCCAATGCCTTGTCCCCTTCCCCTCTCCCCAGCCACCTGATACTTTCGTCCTAACTATTTCTCGAAGAACGACGGGATAATCCTCGAGAAATTTATCAGCCCCAACGAGAGGACCCTCCGTCCTTTCTGGCAGGACCAATCTCGCGAGGTGAATTCTCCTGCTGCCGTGGCGCCCCGTGAAAAAGGAACGAAGGGACATCTAATATCGGTTAGAAAGACGAAGCACGTAATCTCTCAGGAAGGATAAACCTGGTTACTGGTCGGGATTTCGAAATACGACATCCTGGGAACGACGCCCGCGGAATTACTTTTCGTTCTCAAATCAACCGCGCGGTACAAAGAGAACTCTTCTCGGCGCGCACACCTCGCGACACTGGTCCCTGGGATACCTTCTGGACCCTCCTCTGTCAATTCCCCGGAACTCGAAATATATTAACGGGAAGGATCCTCCCGCTTCGCTCCCCGCCCGACGGTAAAACTGCAGGAAACTTCTCCGACTGAAAGTTCGTATTACTCTTCCTGGCCAAATGAAAGACGTATTCCTTTGTAATATCCAGAGCATCGTGGTAGAAGACATTTTTCAACAGCAATGAGATAACAACCGAACGAATCTTTGTAGAGTTTGAGCGTTTAATCTTTTATGCAATGGAGAAAGTACCGTCCTGCTCCTCTTTTCAGGTAATCTTTCAGAAAACATATTTTACGGTACACGAAAGATTTTAGTAATAAAAGAATATATGAATTTTTTTAAGTTACACGATTTTATTTAACTTGATCGAAAATGCACTAAAAATTACAAAATACGTCTTTTCTCGTACTACAATATTACAATGGTGATATGTCGCCTTAAATAAAATCGTGGAGCAGGATATTTCATCGCTTTTCATCGCTCATTTCGACGCTTGATTCTGTGTTAAATTGATTCGTATCCTGTTATGAAATATCCTGCCTCACGATTTTATTTTAAAGTCACATATCACCATCGTAATTGTAGTACAAGAAAATACTTATTTCTTAGTGCATTTTCGATCAAATTAAATAGAATGGTGTAACTTCAAATTTTCTTTCATATATTTCTTTACTATTTACTTTTTAGTGTTTGAGTTTTACAAGTAAAAAAACTTGAAGAATTTAAATATTTGTATCATTTCTCGATAAATTGTGTATTTACGGAATTCACGATGCTACTATTAAGCAATGCAGCGGCTTGTCGTTTTCAAGAAGTGGCCGTGAGGCTGATTTCAAGTCGTTTGAATTTATTATTATGTGTTTTTATTGTAGGCGGTGAAATTTTTTTCACATCCTCGAGGGTGAGTTTTTTTAAAAAGAAAAATGTATTGTCATCGTAACTACGTAAGCCTGCAAAGTTCCAGGTCGATTGGATTTGTGAAAATGGGTTAAAATTAAGTTACAAGATTTAGACCAAATAAACAAACAAACGGACAGAGGAGTGAAGCTAATATAAAATCGTTTAAAAATCGTTTAAAATGAGAAACGTCCCAGCATTGAGAGAATAATCCTCTTTGTTACAAACAAGTACGCTGGTTGGTAATTGGTTTAAGGAAGCCTTCGTAGCCTTCTCCGTTATGTATAAAGAAAAAAGTCACTTGTTCCTTTTCCATGCCCCCGTGCTATTGAATTTATAAAGAATTCATTAACAAATGCCCCTTGGCAATAGGAGATAAGCATCCGTGACACATTTCTCCCCCTAAATCCTGGCGAATAATCGAAAGATTGTCAACCGTTAAAGCACGATAAATTCTCGGCGTCCTTCTTCATTGACGGCTTTCCAGTTAGTAATGTAAGGGACCGTCTCGGATCGAAAACTGCGTCGGATGGAGCGCGGTTTGTCGCTCGGTACAGCGCCGAATTTATGGATCCTGTCTGTGGCCGTTGGATTTATGGGAATCCAATGCCTTAATTGGAAAATTATAGGACAATGTCTGGGAACAGACCGTTCGGCCCGTCGCTCGTTATTCAGCCGGTATAATCTGCCCCTCACCGGTAGCCGACTTTCACAACCGCACCTCAATATTTTCCGCCTCCGCAAAGGAGATCGACACCTTCGGATCAAGCTTCCACCGCCATCCCTCGTCACACCTATCGGAAGGGTAAGATTGAATGCAAGAACGGCCTCAGGACATTCAGGCACTTTTTGCATAAAACGCATAATTTGAGTCCTCATTACCGCATCTTTAAAATTGACAGAGATATGGTCGATTTTGCGAATCGATGTTGACCAACTGACCCTAACTCGTATCTAAGCCAAACACATAGATCAAGCTGAATTTTAACCGATTTCAAAAAGAAAGAGGTTCTCAGTTCGATGTGTATGTACCTATGTTAGTATGTATTATGTTTATCCGCAGATTTCTCTGTAATTACTGGACCGATTTTAGTAAAGCTTATTGCATTTAGTTTAGCTTGAATCAACTTAGATCATGGAGAAAGAATTATCAAAATCGGTTAAGTAGTTTTGATGTTACACCAAAAATAAGATATCTGTTTCATTATTATTGGAATCTTTTTTTAAATAAATGTATTTATGCAACCTAAATAACTAAAAAGTAAAAAATAAAAAATTTAAAAAATTAAAACCAACTCCAAAAATATAAAAATGTCCTGAAAAGTAAAAAATAAGTTTTTTCTTTAATGAATCTATGACTCTCAATTTTTTTAAGTCAGCGCCCGATTTACACAGTGCACGTGATGAGGCGCAACATAAAAAATTGAGAGTCACAGATTAAATAAGGAAAAAACTTATTTTTTACTTTTCAGTGCATTTTTATTTTTTTGAAGTCGGTTTTAATTTTTGTTAAAATATTTATTATGACTATACTTTTTCAAATATCATGTAAGTATTAAATAAATAAAAAATTCACTGATTAATTTATTACATAATTCCGATTGTAATAATGCAACTACAAAGAACATATATCGAATTTTTAAATATTATAGACAGTTTCACAACTTCACTACGTATAAAAAATATCTAACTTCGTAACGTTTACAGATACTTTTACCAAAACTGACATTTGAAACTGAGGCACTTCTTGCATCCAACAGTAGAAATACTATGCTAATAAAATTTGTATCGCTTCGTGCCGAATAGAAGTGGTCTCTTTATGTTTCAACCACCTATTTCTTTTTATAAATAGAAAATAGAATTCATATAGGTACGTTGCCCTCAGTAACGGATCTTTTTCTATATAGAAAACACAATTTACACGCGTCACAAGTTTATTTCTTCTCCTCAACTCTCATTATCGTAATGGATGTCATATGCAAACAAGTATAACCTTAAATAATGTTGAGTAAAGAATTTTAATGCTTCCAGAATGAAACATAGCGTAGTTACAATTTCTTAGTTTCATTAAAGAAACTTCGTTAAAAAATCTCACTTCCCTAAAACGTGAGCTGAATTCAAACATGAGCTCTACCGACAGTCATTGGCGTTCAATTTTAAATAGTTTTGGTTTACAGAATTTTACAGTTTTTCTAACATAAACAAATTCACGCGTTGCTTATGCTTACCTAGTAAACCGGCGGCATACAAGAAGTGCAGCTGGTGAACCAAAATGGAGGCCACCACGGCCGAAAGACGACTCAACATCGTAGCCGATCCTCAACTCATCTCTGTTTCGAAAGCTGGGACGCTGTGCCTCTTTCCCCGGCTGATCTGAAATGACAGAAGGACTGTGCTCAATATTGCGTAAACCAGGAACTTAGTAGACAGTTTTAGTACACTTTTTAAGCTATGATCTTTTCAAGGATCTATACAAATTGAAACCATAGGTAAAATAATACAGATCAGTATACAAAATGTACTTTTTCTTTAATTCATCACTTAAATTGACCAACTGGTGTTGATATCAGCAATAACAGCAAGTGAATATCAACGCTGTAAGTGACCTAAAGCGCGGGAAGATATCTCAATTTGAAGTCATTTTTAACTCCCGACGCAAAAAGAAAGGGGTGTGCGTGTGTCTGTGTGTCTATGATTCCTTCGCTTATCAACGAGTGCTCCGATTTTGATGCGTTTTTTTTTGTTTTGAAGTGTATATTTCCGGGAAGGTTAACAGCCATGTTTGGTCAAAATCGGTTCAATAGTTTCCAAGGTCATCAACTTTCATCTTGGGGGACTAATAATGACCAGGAAAATAATAACTGGATCTAAACAATGGTAATAGCTAGAAACTTCGAGTTTGGATTCTAACGTTTAGGTCTTACAGACTGTAAAACCAAAAGCACAGAATTATTCCCTTCACCTAACACAGCAAGGGCCACCTGAGCCATTAAGGAGCCCGACTTCCATGGTGTTTTCCAGTGCCGCGCGGAAGGGAAGCTTGAAGCCAATGATACCATGTGTCAACGGATAGGGAAAACTGTAAGAATGTAAGTAGTAGCGTGCAGGCTCGTACCCATAGGCTGAAATAACTGGATCTTGGGAGCCCCAGTGGCAGCGAACGCCCCCAAGAATCCAGGTCATTCAAGCCTATCCTACGGGTACGAGCCTGCACCGCACACTACTATAGTTTCCCTACCCGTTTTACGCCCACGTTTTCGTTGGTTTTCGAGCCTCCCTTCCGCGCAGCTCTGGTAAACATCATGGAGGTCGGGTTCCTTCAGCGTTGCCGGGAACTGGGTTCCTGCAAACTATTCGTAGTGGAGGGAGAACAGTTTAGACATTAGCTCTGGTTGACCTAACAGCGCGAAGACCACTGCTTAGGTAAGAGTGTCAGGGGATTTTCCATGTAGCAAATTGCACAACCAAATTGATATCACAAATTCAATGTTATCGTATCGAGATTAAAGATAAAGCTGTAGACGAGACAGATGTAACCGTTAGTTATACGCGGTTCCCCGCTGCACAATGTCAAACGGTCCTACCAGACCCACTGAAATCCCCGTGGACTTCGAAATAACACCTCTTGGTTGCCTGGCGCTGACCCAATTGGGTTCACGAGACACAAAGCCGCCCCTAAGCAGAGATCAATGCGTTACTCGGTCGATCTTGTATGTATGCGCCCCAGAAAAAGGATCGACCCTTTTCGTGACGGATTAGCAGTTTAGCACACCCAGCACCAGTCCCCCGGTGCTCTACTCTTTTACAAATACGCCCTCGATGAGTTCCTGATGACATCGTTCCATCAAAAGTTGATATTTCAATTGAAATTGAGCGCACATTCAAGAATCAAAAAAGTTCACCTTCAAGTATGGTGCCAGAGGGGAATGTAATAGGGTAATATGAGAAGAAAAGAAAGGGCAGATACGCGTTTATGACGAAATTTATTTTTCGCGACCATGTGACATCGAGACTTATGAACAACTGTAAAACAGAGTAAAAAATATCCTATGAACATAGTATCTATTAATGACGTAGATATTGGTACAGAAACTGTCAAAGAACCAATATCTGACATCAGTAGTGCTAGCTAAACTCTCTTAAGCCTCATAAACGTCAGGTATATAACTCCGTACACATTGCAAAAAAAAATAAAAAGGAAAGAGAGACTACTAAAAGCCTCTACTAAAAGAAATGCGTCAATCACTTTTGTGGCGAGCTGTATTTTTCATCAGTAAATGTGGTGATTATAATGCAAATGTACTGTAACATTTATCTGATCAAATTTACGTTTTCGACACTATGCCGGCGGATATTTTTTTACTCCACTTAACCTACCATAATAGCTCTCTTAAAGAGACTATCTTTTTCGCAGAGACTGTATTACATATAACAGAACACATTCGTAAGAAAAGCGCACGTCTTCGAAATGTTCCAGACACATGCACATCTAGAATATTCCAAACGCATCTATATATACAATAATCGAAGCCAAATTTCCGCCCAAACCCAAATTTTTTTTCATCACCCTCCCTGTACGCCCCAGGAGTCCCACACGTTATTCTAACAGCTCAGTCACTGATTTCTGTAAATACAGTGAAAAATAACACCTCCGCTGTTACACAAATAGACCCATTACAACATCTTATTCGAGCTCACAAGTCGGTTCCAATTCGATAACAGTTCAATCTTAATTCCTACGAGTTCAACCTAAATTTAATTCTAATCCATTACGAGTGTCTATATTAGATTCTGCCTCGGTCTCGTTCAGTTCCAGTTCATTAGTAATTCCGTGTCAAATTAGACTCACTGATGCGAAGAAATAACCGAAGAAATAACGGTTCTAGAATCGTTATTATATCGGCCGCAAAATTTGGGGGGCGACAAATTTTGGGCGAAAGAATTTGGGAAAGGTTTAATCACAGACCCTTGAAACAACTTTAAAAACAATTCACTTTTTCTTTATACAGCAGATTAGCAATAACTCACATGTGAGTTGCCATATTGAAATAATTTTCAAATTCTCTCGACTCTTTTGAATTAAAATATTTGATCATATTTCGCGGAAAGGGTGGCCTAGAACCGCCAAATTTCAAAATCCGCCCCTGGATATTATGACTGTTTGCAACCCCGTTTAAACTAGTAATCAGGTAACTTGTAGGTGCGCAAAATTAATATCAATGAAAATATAAATCACGACGTCGAGCGCAGTATTGTTCAGAGTAAATTATTTTGTGAAGAACACACGGTAACGATTTACATGCAAAGGTACTTATATCAGCTATAAGTTTCCAGGTATTAGTGTATGCAGTCTCTTGTTAGTATTATGTGAATATCCTGAAACTGGGGCAGACAAAGAGATTGACAAGCCGAAAGTACAAAAGATATGTCGTTTAGAAATACATGTACTTGCTGGGCCAATTTACTTCCTCGGGTCAAAGAATTCGTCACAGGAACAAGTTCGCCAACGGCACAAAGGAAGTTCCCAAGAATCAATCGCTTTGAACGACGTACATTGTATGTAGACCGAAAGTCCTCGGTAAATCAGACAGTCGGCCAAAGTCAAATAGAAGATTGTTACCACGAATTTCCACGTGATTCAATTTGACCGGAAGTTCGGGCGAAAACACGGTATGCCATCAAGTTCCTGTCGCAGTCCTAATGAATCTACCGTCAGCTCTTGCCACCCTATCGGTCGGTCGTCACCTGTCGCTCGATGTAATGACTCCTATTTCCCACCCATTCCAAAGAGCAAAAGGAACCTTATGCATCTTTACATTCTGTGCCTTGTCGGCCACCGGTGGCCCACGACATTTATCGGTGGTGAAACTTTTACGCGAAGGAAAATAGGATTTCTCAATTCAACGTCGAAATCAAAATAGAATAAACAAGAGCTGAAATTGTGCAGAATATTACGCAACTACTACTTTTCCATAACTGAATATTTGCAAGTTAGTTTTCTCATCACTTTTCATACTCCTACCAAAAATCTAAATTTCGGCTAAGGCTCGGAATGTGTCAAGTTGGTTTATGTATCTAATAGCAATCTCTGTTTCTTTATACAATAAATGGGAAAGAGTTTACTCGCAGTTGGCGAATAAAAATCGACTAACAAGGGAAGTTCGGTTACCCCAACATTCCGATTTTTTTTAAACTGTGCAGGTTCGTAGGGGACCTCAATAGAAGTATCAGGGAATTTTTCGTTTGTGCCAATTTTCGGTTCTTCAGGGTGAGCCCTTAACGGGTTGTTCTACTTTGATCGGGCGAAAAATGAAGCTATATTTAAAGATGTTTTTCTCAATAAATACAACATATAATGAAATAAATCTTTTTGGAATTTATTAAGCTACTCTTATATTTTAAGAAAAAAAAATTAAAAAGGTTGTTTTTAATTTGATTCATATATTTTTCTATAGCGTCAATGTGACACCTACAAAAAAGAGGTATATTCGTTGCGTAGGTGATTTCCTGGCTCAGGATTATCTGAAATAAAAAATTCCAAAAGATTCTCAATCTTTATGAGTGAGGCTGTAGCCCGTAGATCAATTAACAATTTTTTATGGGGAATAACAAAATGGCGCCGGTTTGAAAGAAAAAGTTCCCCAAATGAGTGTTTCCTCGAATGTTCCCCGAGAAATATCTCGGTTATTTTTCGACAAAAAATGTTAATTCAGCTGCAGGCGATAGCGACTCTCATATAGATTAAGAATCTTTTCAAATTTTGTGTTTCAGATAAGCCTGAGCCGGAAAATCACCTACGCCACAGACATACCACTTCTTTTGTAGGTGTCACATTCACGCTATAAAAAAACATATGAACCAAATTAAAAAAAATCTTTTTAAATTTTTTTAGTAATATAAGAGTAGCTTAATAAATTCCAAAAAGATTTATTTTATTATATGTTGTATTTATTCAGAAAAAATCTTTTAAAATAGCTTCATTTTTCGGCCGATCAAAGTAGAATGACCCCTTAAAGATTAATGCGTGATTTCCTACTTTCCTGTTTATCTTGAAAACTATATTAAATATAAAAAAAATTATTCCAATGAAAACGTAACGACTTTTTACGCTGTATAAAATTGTGTGATCAAATTCCTTAAAATTATTAATTTAAACAGTGAAATGTTCCCCACCACGAGTTTAAAACAATTCGATTACACAGTTTTATACAACATAAAGATCCATTAAATTTTCTTCATAACCATCTTTTATATCCAGTATAATTTTGCGAGTATTGTGGGGCAAGAGTACGCACGTAAAGTTTAGACTTCTGTAAAATCTTTGGTATTACACTGATAGTCATGTCATTTTGTGAGAAATAACTACTATCCCTTATTATTCGATAGGCAGTGACTTCATGTAAATTTACCTGTCACAACTTATATAAAATAAATATTTCCAAAAAGTGTCAAATGCGAACTTTTACCCGATATATGGGGCAAAAGTTCGCATGTTATGGGGTAAAAGAACGCAACGAGAAATATCCAAAGAAGTGTTTTATTTTCCTACATAGGTACATGGTTGGGGTAATACAGTAAAACGCCTAATAGTTTATAATTAATTTTTTTAGGTGAAGTTAATAATAGTCGCAAATAAAATTACCCCGACCTTAGTGATTTGAACAGGCATAAAAATTAATAAAAAACGTATTTTGGAAAAATATTGCGGATTAAAAATTAATAAAAAAAAAATCAAAAGCTGATATCAGCGTGGCTCAATTATCATAAACTCAAAATTTATTTCCATGTTGTAATTGATAATTAATTTCAAATTTATTTTTTATAGTCGGTTTAATCAGTTTTCTTTAGTAATTTAGCCAAACACTAGAAATAAAATAAGTTTAATGAATTTATAACACGCGTCAAATTATTTTGGAGCAAAAGTTCGCATGTTCGCATTCCAACTCTTGCCCCACTGCATTGTGCGAACTTTTGCCTCCACAGCTACTTTTCCATTGTTTAATCAATCCTGTTATCTGTGAGGAGAATAGAAAACTTCTATTAGCACTTTTGAATAGCAGAATTTCAGCTCTTCCAGAAGACATATGAATTAAAAAATTTACTGATCAATTTATAGGAATAATATTGATTCCTAAAAATGAGAATATTACATCAGATCTAACGAATTCAGTACTTACCGCATTGTACGATAACAAAACGAAGCACAGCTACACAATTCGACATTGGCGACTCTACCTTGATTGACAATTGACTGTCGACCACCATTGGCAACTGCCATAACTCAAACCATGAAATTCTCATGGTGCGAACTCTTACCCGCTGCGAACTTTTACCTACCTTTACTCTACTTGAAAATAGAGGAACACTCATTAACCTTTATGGGGAGTTTTCATCTTGAAGAACCGAAATTGAGGTCCTCCACAAAACCTATACAGTTTCAAAATAATTGGAGTGTTCAGATAACTGAACATCCCTTGTAAGTAGTCTCTCGCATCCTATATAGTGTACAGTATTCAAACATCAAAATTGATAGTATTTCGTACACCTGCTGCGAGTGAAGCAGATCACAGTTGCATTTGCACTTTGCAGCGACTCCCTTGGTTTCACATCTAATGAAACACGCCCACCAAGACAGAAAAAATAGTGAAAAATGTAAAATTGAGAAAAATCAACGGTTAAGATGGAAGACTCTTAATTTCTCATGAAACATGCTCTTGACGGGCAGAAGCAATTGACAAGAGAAGGGAGCGAGACGAGGAACGCAGAAAGGGAAGGAAGTACTTACGTATGGTTCCCCCAGGCCTGCTAGTGAAGCATCAAAAAAGCAAACTGCCGCAAATGTAGCAGTTATAACTACATTTAGTTTGATTCGCGAGTAGGGAAGTAGCATTGAGCCACCATTTTTTTTTAACTGTACATAAAAACTGTTGAAACTGAAGATGGCTGAAAGGCCGTTTACATTGAATTATGTGACAACTCTTGGAAGCGTAATTGACACGAAACATCATGACGATTAGTTAATACATATCGCGAAAATAACGTGGCTACAAGTTATTGGTACAGCGCAGTGAAATTAGATAGCATCATAGCCAGGCGTATGAATGCAACGGTAATTCGTAATAATCATGTGAAAGCGATGACATTATCACCCGCTAACAGCAAACATGGCTGTGATGAGTTCTGCACGCGATATGTGACAATCGGAAGGGAGCTTCTGTTAATACGTTGCCGAAGTTCAGGCCGTGCAAGTTGCGCAATTCAGTTATTCAGTGTTTCATGAGGAGCACCCTAATTCCTCGTGTGCCCAATGGTTTACATGGGGGTCCGGTGCTACCAATGCAATTAATAACTTCCAGCTCGAGAGGCCCGAGGCTAATAGCGGTTAGTTTGTCGGGTCCACAGAGGTTTATTGAGCAAACATCGGTCGAAACTACAATTGCCAGGATCCTACTGCCAAAACCTATCGATCGGCTGCCACAAGACGAGAGTTTGAAAACAGCTAGCGGAGGGCTGATAAATTTCTGAACGTCAGCGATGGAACTTCTACTGTTTGTTTCGCTTTTAGAAAGTTTGCGCGACCGACAAACAAGAGAATATTAATAGGCAACCCCCCCCGAATCGGTCGAATCGTGACGACGCGGGAGAATCGATAATAATTAATTCGAGTGCGCCGTTCAGCCACAGGGCGGGACGAAATTGCTTTCGGTTTTCAGAGAAACAACGGTGCATCTGCATGAGGCTGTCTCACGGAAGAGCCTTCCGACTTATTTAAGAACCACAATTACTTGCTCCCGTCGGGATTTGAAAGTTGACTTGTTCGAATAAGGGCTCGGGTAACTTTTAAAGTAACTTTTGGCAACTGGCGCTGTCGTTCAAACTTTGAGAAGTTTGATCTATGTGCTTTGTAGACAATTTCTCCGCGCGAAGCTGTTACAAAGTGTAGTTGAAAGCTCGATCATCAGTTACAAGTTAGAAGTACTTCCATCTTACACCAACATACAATTTTTCTTGTTTTCTTAACTTCCATTCTCTTTATCAATGTTTAAAGAGAGCTTGCTACACGCTGTCTTCTACAATTACAATCTACAAAGTAAAATTCCGAAGAGAACGGAGTATAAATTCGAAATTCGTGTTTAGTTAACCTTCACAAATATTTTCAAGAAAATTTCATCCACACAAAAAGAAGCTTTTACGTATTAATTCAACTTTGAAGTCTCGAAGACTCAATGCCCTACAAAGAAAGTAGATACTCTGCCAATACCCAAATGAACTTGAGTGTGAGAAATACTTTAAATAAACTTATTCTACCATGAGCTACCACCTTATTTCCCATTGTGCTCCTAATAACGAAAATTTGTCGCATATTTAAACATAAATGAGCAGATTTGCAGAAGAAAAATAGCAAACATATTTACCACATTCTCTGTGGCATGCTTACATGCACAACACGTTACGTACTATTACTATAACTGTTGCTTTAAAATGCAAATTCTTTTCGATTTGTTCAAACCTGTTTTTGTTTCTCACGTATGGAAAATTGAAGTTCGGTGCTAACCATACGTGTCTATTATACTCGAAGATCAATCATTCATGACCACGAGGTGAGCAGAATGTATAGGAAAACGGTTAGAGTTCTTAGAGCAAAATGGAAATTTCGTGCGAGTAAACATGAAGTAAAATTTCGTCCAGTGGTTTTCCTTTATTTAAACGTCAGATTTGTGGCAAAGCCCAGCTGCATTTCAGGTTACCGACACCGCAATCGCCGCAGCGGCTACGTGAATCGCGTTTCTTCCGCCTCTCGGTTTCCCTGTCTTTATTTCTACCGAATAAGTTGAATACCCCCACTGAATGGAGGGATCTTCACAAAAGGCCGTGGGCAATAGAGAGCAACTTTCCTATCCCAGTTTTGATCCGAGCCGAAGAACGATCCCTGATGACCGATACGCGAATACAAGCCAGCTTTTGGCCCAATCCCTAAGCCATTCACTAGTCAAAGATTAAGCAGCATAGTGCCAGAAACCTCAATGCGAAGAGAATGCTGGAAGCACCGTGTTTGTTCGCCAGCTCTGCCCGGATTCCTGTGACCTTTAATCCCGTTACAAATACGAAGCTCGGAGTATTTTTAAAAGTATTTATTAAAGGGGTATTCTACTTTAAAAATCGATTTTCTTTTACATTTTCTTAAATAATAATCTTTCAAAAATACATGTGAAACGTCCTGTATCTGAATTCTTAAAATTAAACAAGGTATAGGTGTATCAACGATGCGGCGACGCGCATCGCGGCGGGTAAAATGGAAAACTTTAAACGCGTTTTTCTCAAAACTATGTTTTCTAAATAGTTGCCACAATATCTTAAGATCTACTTGACGAATTGATTCCAGTTTTTTTGCCAGGTCTTTATCGCCCGAACGAAAATCTATTCATATTAATGTTTTTTTAGCAGTTTTTTAGTCCGCGAAACGTACGAAAAACATGAAAAAATCTATAGTCAAACTTCAAAATGGCGCCATTTTTTAATAGTGGGTTTTTTCTTTTGGCTTGGTACCGTCGACAACCAAATTCGTCCTAATTATGAATCATTTTAGGTTTTTTATTTCAAATTAACAAAATAACTGAAATTACGGCAACCATGGAAAAACTTTTTTTAACAAATGCGTTCAAACGCTTGCACTACCACAAATTTAAATTGTTTCTCTGAACAAAAATTTGTAAACATTATTGAAACACGAATAAATATATAAACCAAAGTTTGATGAAAACAATTGTATAGCTGCTCTATAACAAAATTCAAAAAATTGTGAATAATGAGGCATTTTTAAACTTGCAGAAAATATTTTTTTATGTCGAGCCTCCTTGTTATTTATTAATTATTGTGGAATCTCTTGGACGATGTTGGCGTCAGGTGGACCTGTCGCAGTCATCTGATTACAAAAAGAAGAAAATTTTCTTCCGTTAAATAATTTACGCTGGTGCTGGACCTAAAATTTAATTTTAGTTTTTATTTATAATACTTTTTCGCCGATATAAAGAATAAAATGAAAAATTTGTTTAAGGAAAAAACTTACTTTTTCTTTCAAACGCTATAACTCTTTCAATTTATTTTTTTTAAGTGGACCAATACCAGCGTGAACTATCTAGCTTTAAGAAACTTCTATTTATTGTCCAATCAGATGACAGTGATAAGTGCTACACATCCCGCCAACAGGAATTACATCGTCGATGAGGTGGACAAGATTCCAGAATAATTAACGAATAATAAGAAGAATCGACATAAAAAAATATTTTCTGTAAGTTTAAAGATGCCTCCTTATATCCCAATAGAGTTTAATCCAATATGACCAACAGTTTTAAAAAAAAATTCTTAAATATCAATTACTTTTGGGGCTGTTAGGCGAGAATCCCCCCTTAAAGGAATTAAAATCATATTGCGAGGAAATAATGCACATCAAGTTAGTTCCTATTCGCAATACATATCACCTTTACGGAAGGAGGTATAACAAATATATCGGCGAATATATCCATTTCCGAAACTCGTGTATGGCCAGCCGTCAATATGCCATCGAAATCCTGTACACCTGCTTCTTTTCACGTTAAAATTGAACAGTTGAACGTTGACGTAAAAGAAAAAATAAAGTAATAACTCGAACAGCAATGCCTCGCGCACACACGCAGAGCTTTGCTTAACACGACACGGCGAGCGAACCTGGGCAAACACAAAGCGCGTGGAAGTCGCTATTTATTCACAGATATTTCCATCGCGAGAAACATGCGCCGAAGTAGCCTGCATTATCTGCCGCACGAGTTGACTCGATTCGATGAAATAAATGTATGCCAGCGGTAGGACTCGCGGGAGCGCGCGAGATCCGCTGACGTTTCTATTGGGCTGCCGCATTCTGCTTTTGAATTTCGATGTAATGCACATCGAAGGGAAGGCTCATTCGCCCGGGTTCTTTTTTCTTCTCTGCCCACGGCACGAGCTAACTAGAGCGACGCTCTCGACTATTCCGCGATTAAGCGTGGTAAATTAAGGTGACTACGTAGCTGTGTGCATGGCGTGTTTATGAACGTTTTTCGTTCACGTATCGCGCTGTCTACTTCGCCAAAATAGATGTATTACGTATCACTGGTGAATGACGCATATTTTGGCACAGAATCGTGAGTAGCTGCGGCAAAGTTGGTTAAGTGCGAGACAGTTGGCTCACCTAATATAAAATGGCTAGATACTGGTATTATTCATTTTATCAGAATAAACCTAATATGTTTAAAATTTTTGGTCGATTCCGAAAAAAATAGTCAATATTTTCTTTAAGGGGTCATGCCTAAGGTCGGTACCAGATATATTGGCCGGTGTGTTTCGTGAGGGGTATTCTCCCACCACACCGTTTGCCTGCCTCGATGCTCCTTTTCTCAACGTTTTCTGGCCCGCTCTCGTTCCATCTCGCTCTCGCCTTCGCAGAACAAGAGTGAGCCAGAAGTGGGGATAGTGCCAAGCTTCTGGGGTGTAGGCCAAACCGAGTTGCCAGCGAAGAAATGCACACATCAGAATAGGTTTGAGTTAGCTCCGAAAAAATTCAGGAGCTTTATTGGTCAGAATAATGATTCTTTCTCGATAACTTAATCTCGTATTGGTCTACGCATAACTTCGTAACGCACACATCTATTACGTTAAAAATAAATAACAGCCAAACAGCTAGGTTCAGGCGGAGCCGAACAGCGTTCCCGATATCCCACCATACCCTGCGAGGGCCACGCAATTATAACTGGCAAATCCACGATCGTCAGATGGTGGTGGCTGATTTCTCCTCGATCGATGTTCGCGAAAACGAATTCACCGACCAATGTATTTGATACCGACCTTAGTTGGCAGGCGAAAAAGAACGTCATTTTCGGGAATTTTTTGTGAAAGATGTGATGCATGTTTCTTACAACTATTTCCTTATTTTAGAAGTACACATAGTCAGCAACCCTCAGTAACCTTGTTATAGGAAAATATTAAAAAATGAATGAATAACAGCCACTCTCGCGGAAGCTGCTTTTATAAAGGCGCTGCGCGGTGAGCACGATTTCTCCGAGCCGGATCATTTGAAATCAGGAAGTGAAGAAGATTTTGTTAATATATGAGTTTACCTGGTGCGTGAACGAAGGATTTTTCAAAAAAATGATTTCAGACAAAATGACGGCCATTTAACGCAAAATCATGATTTTTCGATGTCTGAATTGTTTGTTTGTCGTGAATTAAAAATAGAGTCTTCATCAAAAACAAAAATCCTTCGTTCGCGCGCCAGATAAACTCACGTACTAACAGAATCTTCTTCACTTTTCGATTTCAGATGATCCGACTCGGAGAAATCGGTCTCACCGCTAAAAAATAACTTCCGGGAAAGTGGCTGTTATTCGTTCATTTTTTAATATTTTCCTATAACAAAATTACTGAGAGTTGCTGAATATATGTACTTTTAAAATAAACAAATAGTTGTAAAAAATATACATCAGATTTTCCACAAAAAATTCCCGGAAATGACGTTCCTTTTCGCCTGCCAACTAGGCATGATCCGTTAAGAGAATATTTGCTGAAAATCGGGTTGAAAACAGAGGATTGAAGCAGCCCAATTTTTTAATTGCTCCGCTCCGACATCAAAATACTTGCTCCAACTGAAACGTCTGCACGTGGCAAGGCCAACGATCAATTTCGTAGTTTTTAGACAACGCCAGTATTTGTTTGCCTTTTCGCCGCGCGCGGCCGTATTAGCACCGACCCTCGCGGCCGTAGAATTAAATATTTTTCCAATGAGGAAAAATTGAAAATTAGTATTTAAAAAATTTTCATTCATCTGCTTCTATAAGAAAAAAAAGAAAATTCGAATAAAAAAAAAATCTGGAGCAGTGGAGCAGTAAAATTTTTCCGTGCTCCGGATTCACTCCTGCTCCAGCGCTTTGGTTGAAAACCAAAGTCATAACGTCTGAGTCATTTGACCATCTCTCCCAAAATGCCAGGTGTGATGGTGCGCGTCTTTAGGAGAGGCGGCTCACATAATTTATGGGAAAATAACGAAGAAGAAATGAAAATTATTTATTAGTGAATACTACAACCACAAATTTATTGTAATTTAATTTGTAATATAGCGACTGCGCCATCTTTCCTCCCGGATTCACCCTAATCCTAATTGAACCCTTGAGTATGTTCCTTCAAGACTACTCCCTTTATTGCCGCTGCCGATATTGCACCTTGCTACTTTTACAACATCATTATATTTCGAAATGAGAAGTTTCTGATTTCTTCTGGGTTTCTAGTTAACAGTGTGTAGGTGACTCTTGAATGCACTGCGGTCTATTCGACAAACGATCTCACAGTGCCGGCTGGATCGATCGCCAATAGACACATCGAAAACCGTTCGGAAGGAAAAAATAAATGCAAGCGTATACCTATGACGGCGGACATTCATTTTCACCTACGGAAAAACGAAAAACTTCCCGTCCCGGCTTGTTTCGTAGATTCCCTCGTCCATCCGCTACGTTCCGCGATACATTGTACCTTTGGTTTGCAGTGGACATTTCGCGTGTTGCAATTTACTCAATCCTTCGTTGGATTTTATTTTTCTGAACTGCTGTTTCCCTAGCTACGTGCTTTTTACTTGCCTCGCCATCCCTATTACCTGCATCCGTTTTTTCTCTGGTGTCCGTTACTTTCTACTACTATGTATCTTCGTTCATTGTGTCCTTTGAATTATCCCCACGTTTTTGGTATCTCACTCTACTTCGATCTTTCTTCTTTACACAAGATGGCTTACGGGAAACTTGCAAATTTCGAAATAAATCCTGGCTCAACACAAAACCGGACCACAGACTTATTATTGCTTTCTATGCTTTTGAACTTTTAAATTTGGAAACTAACGCTCCACCGTGTAAGGTCTCTTTACTCGTCAAGAAGCGAACTACAAACGCAAGTTTCTTATTACAGCTCAAAGTAAGAACAAATGAGCTCCGACATCAATTTTTTTTATCTCCGTTCAAAAAAATGACAACGACGTGACTGAAGCCCTTATGGAGGTTTACTGATTTATGGAAAACTATTACTAACTTGAACATGGAAAGCTCAATGACTGAAATCTAACTACGGTTAATGGTTAAGGCCTCCAAACACTTGGAGCTTGCCTTCTGGGTGTTTTAAACCCCAGTAGTATGCCCCCAGGATGGCAACTGGTGATCCTGGGATCTCGAGCTGGATTACCAGCGCTGAGACTGTACAGGAGGCTCGACTAGGAGTATTCTATCAGTGCGATAGCCCCACCCGAGCTTAATGGGGAGCGAGGTCGTCGAGACCAGACAAGGAGGATATCCAATCTGCTCGGTAGAGGTGTACAAAGATCGAGTACTACCTTTCGCCTCTAAAGACAAGTCACGTCAAGCGAGCACATGTGGGGAGTCGTCAATCGTGACTTGGTCACCTGATAAGTGAGTTTCAGCCCTTAAGGTCCATGCACACATATCACATCCGCGACGGTTCAGTGTCGTCAGTGGCAATGGTCTCTTTGTTTCAGTGCCAGTAATTGACACGGACAAGTGTGAACTGCTCTATTGCATAACAGGGAAGCGATATTTTTTCCACTGAGACTGACGGCACTGAAAGGTCGTGGAACTGATATGTGTGCGTAGACCTTTAGGGACAGTAGTTCGGTCGTCGGTGTCCCAAACCGACTGGCAGGAGCTTGGACCCCTGGCGAAGCTTTGCACACTGAGAAGTGTAATTAACTGGTAATGGTTACGACTGAATGTAACGAGAATAATCCCAAGCGCACAGTTTTCGAAAATGTACAAGATACTAAAAAAGAGTTTATAGAAACATATTTGTCTCAGTTGTCTTTGTTGCTATTTCATCGAATTTTGTTTTGTAGAAACTTGCATGCATGTAGTACCTTCATAGTAGATGAAGGCACGTAAATGACCCTACGATAAAAAATCTAATGAATTTTGGAAAACGAGCAGGTCAAGTAAAATGGCAGTGCAGAGCAGGGATTAAAAAGTGTGATATGAGATAATGTTTTAAGATAATCAACAAGGTGGTACGTAAGAATTAAATTCAGCTACCCGCATATAACGCTGGTTCATTAAATGAGTTGAAATGCAAATTATTATTGGAATAAAGAACTTGCTAAATCTCAGAAATCTCCCCTCTCTTCTCTTTTATTCCTTTTTTTCTGCCTTTGCTTTGTCAATTATTTTCAAATTCAACTTCCATTCTACTTCATTTCCCCGGCACACGACTACTTTCTATTTATGTGACATTCTCATCGTTTTTCCCTCTCGATTTCCTCGCATTAGCTGATCGTCGGATCGAGCCATCGGATGGGCGTGTAGCGCATTAGTTACCGTTAACAAGCGCGCAGAACAACTACGTTACACCGTAGCCAGGGCATGTTCTACACAACCATAAAGTACGTGTCACACCGTGCCCACCGTGTTGTAAGCCTCCCCCTGACCTCTCGCTGCACGTGGCCGCGGACCAATCACGCGCGAACTCGTTTATTGTTCGCAAACAACGAACTCTAACGAATTCTGTACTCGTACACCATGTCTCGTACGATTTACAAATCACTTCTTCAACGCTATCGCCCGATAATTTCGTAGAAACCACGTCCAGTTTAACGTAAAATTTATTCTCCATTTTGCTACCATCTTCGTTCTCTAAACATTTGTACCCTCTCGCAAAAGTTATCGCTACTGCAGGAAAGAAATAACGTGGCGCTTAGTTTTTAGTAGGGGTGAGTTCGAACTTGATTTTCAAATTCTCGAAACTCAAATCTGAGTGTTTGTAAGGCTTCGAGACTCGAAGCTCAAAGTTCGAAGCTCGAAACTCGAAGCTCGAAGCTCGAAACTCTCGAAAATCTCGAAACATTCGAAACTCGAAGTGCTAATTCTGCTATATAAGTGGAGCATCTTGCTTTAAGAATTAAAGTGAACAAAATGTTTGCATAAATCTCTATTGACCACAGTTAAACAAAATACAAACAAAAATATAACTAAATATAACTAAAAAATATATTCTTTATTCATTAATTTTATACTTTTCCTTATCTAGCTTTCAAAAGTTTCGAATCACGAAAAATGTGCAATGTTTCGAATTCTCGAAACACGACACTTTTAGGGATTTCAAGGTGTTGACAATTCGAGAAACCCACCCCTAATGTGATTATTATTATTATTCTTATTATTATTATTATTATAAACGGGAAAATCCCGTAGTTTACAGAAGTGTATAATCAATTGAGCTTACATAGTCTGCTACTTATTGCATGTTTTGCTCCTTCGCTACGAAAAATACCTAGCTATAGCCAGCTGGGTATTCCTTATCGGCATATGTATAAAGATCACCATACCCACTTACTAATCCTACTATGGAATAAAGATTAAGTATCCTTCTCTGTATCCTTCAATGACTCTACGACAGTAACGAAATCTTGGCAAGTAATAATCCCAAAAGAATGCTATGTCTACTTTATATTTCTTCCTGCCAATGAGAAGACAACATTTCTATGAGCAACTTGCATGGATGTTCGATAGTTTGAGAAATATTTACCTACGTGTATGCACCTAAGCAAAAATACGGTGTAAGGTGCATCAGAATCTATCGCAATACTGTTCCATTCATCATTCTTTCACAAATTCACGGGAAAATTAAATAAACCGCTATAATCCGTATACGTTCGGTTGCATCGCTTAAACAAGATAAATGAGAAGGGTAAACGGCTCGAGGTAGGCGATGCAAAAATTTACGCGAAAATGCATATTCTACTCCAAGAGTTTCTCCCAAAGGGAATGAAATTACTTCACCCGGGGCTTTGAACACTTTATTTGCCCGTAAAATACCAGTAACATGAAAAATTGAGTTTGAAGGAAATAAACTGTTTAATAAAAAGAAAAGCAAGACACCAGTCGTCGCATGGCGCGCAGATACATATGAAAACATAACAGCATCGACGCCACTAATGCACACACAGACAGACATCTCATATAATAAAGGCGCACGATTTTATACGCTTAACATTGCGTGATATTATTTAATCCCCACAAAAAACACCCTTACTCTGACACACAGACACAAAACACCACTCATATGCAACTCGTAACTTATTATGTACTAGCTTTACTACTCGGCTTCGCCCGAAATTTAGATTCTGATTTTATAAAAAAAGTTTATTTATTTATTTTGTCTTTGTTAAAATAGTCACATTCGTCTGGATTAGCTAGGCATAATGAGCTGGGACACATTTCGTGATCCCAGAGTTTACCGTTTGAAAGTTTTTAGGTGAGAGACAAACACACAAACACTTTCTGCTTTATATATTAAGATCTTCTTGGATTCTTGGGTCACGTGTGATTCGCTAATGTCATCTAGCGATCCAGGTTGCTTATAGAATAAGTATAGAAATTTTATATATAGAAAATTTTCCAAATTCTAAAATCTAACTTTTATTCCAAACACTTTTTAGCAAAATTATCGAAAATGCCTAAATATCAACATTTGTTAATGCTTAGGGTCTCTAAAGGTCTTAATCCAGCCCTGACTATACTACATTTACATTACTTTGCATTTTCCTTGTAAAAACCCGTACCATTCCCTCTGAAATATAGAATAATAAGCGAGAGCTCCACGTTTCACTATTTGAACATTTCCTTATCTGAACGATGATGCCTCGCTATTAAGTCGGATATTGGAGATCCTACTGCACAATCGTCGCCGCAGTAAACAGCCCAGAATGCACCTGATACTGCAGGTGATAATGATAAATTGCACCGAGCACTGTGCAGTAATTGTCGACGAAAGAATGCCAGCTAAAGGACTGATTCATCGAACGAACTGAAGCGACTAAGTTCGGGCAAAAACCGAATCGCTGCTCTGGGTGTACGGCAAATTAAATTAATCGCTCGCGTCTGTCACGCGGCTTTACCATCGAGCTTTTACGAGTGTAGACGACAGAGACGTGAACGGCTGTCGTAAAGCTCAGCGACGTGTACCTATACCTTACGTCGCAATATCGTTCCACTTGTTAACTTATCTCGCCGGAACCGTTTGTAGCGACGTTTTTGTTAAGCCCGTTTAACAGCGGTAAAAGCAAACGAAGAGAGAAGCAACTACAGTGACGGGATGCAATAATGAGACGTTCAATCAATGCTTCCCCACGAAGGGACCAACAGTTTTTCTTCCAATTCGGCTCAACTTCCAAACTGAATTCTATTATTTCACAAAAATACAACATAAGGCCCACACTAAAGAACAATTTAAACGGCAAAGGATCAATACTATACAAAGACTATTGCATTATCTAAAACACATCATGCTACAGTTTATACACAACAAATTGTAAACCAGACCCTAGGTCGCTAATAACACATACAAGTGGTTGATGCGACATTAAATAATAGAAGAAAAAAACTCTATTATTTACGTGATATCGTAGTCCAATGTTGCAAGGATTTTCATCCCCTTCCTGAACAAATTCTTGTTCATATCACATTATTATTAACTACTTTATTGCACCATGTATACCTACGTGCATATAATATTAAGATATAAGAAAAGTATAATACATATGTATGATCAAAACGCTGGGTTTATTAGAGCCGCCTACGCGAAAAATAATTTCACATTAAGGAGAGGTTCCGGTCTAAAAATCGATATTTTTATTTCATTTTTCAAATGTTCAACCTTTTAAGAATATGTGTTTAAAAGAATTTCTTGAAATTCGTAAAGTGCATGGGTAACACCCAGCCACTCGGCGCTCACATAAAACTTTAAACGCATTTTCCTCGTAGCAGTGTTCTTAAAATCGGTGGAACCCATATCTCGAGAAGTTATTATCCGATTCGACTAAAACTTTTTTTATTTTAAAAAATATGTTTCTGGCCCGTGGAGAAACCAGTAACATTTAAAAAAAATTGAAAATTTATAATTTTCAAAGGCGTTGAAAGAACGAAAAATTTAGAATTTTTTGACGCCTCGACTTTAACGACTCCCCAGTGCCGCCTGCAATGATTAATTATAAAACAAAAAATTTATTTGTATAGTTCAAGACATCCTTAATATAATGCAAAAGTCACATTAAATTATATGTAGTAGTTTCCCTTTAATTAATTCCTAAAGATCGCCTATTTTATGGGCTCTAGACCGGAGCAGACCCTTAAATAGCACAAGATTTCGGGTCATCAACTTTTTCAATCTACTCCTACGTAGGTATACATAAACCTCTATTTTCCTACAAGCATCGCTACGTGAAAAAAAAATAGTTTCGTGCTCGAATTAATTTCTTAAGCCTCACGAACCTTCCGCCCAACTCTTTCAAATCGCACGCACAGAAATATCGCCATTAACCACATATTCTACGCATCTCCATACAAATGGAATCTAGCGACGCAGCTGTAGCTACCTATGTGTAAGACTGCTAGCAGAAACATGACCGCAACATTGTAAAAACGAAAAAGTGGGAAGGGGTAGATGATAGAGAACTTTCTCTTGAAGGAGTGGCAAAGAAAAGCGACAGGCGGTGGAAAGTTCTTCACGATGAAAAATATAAAAAAACTTTGCCCTCCCTCGGGGCTGCTAATTAAGAAGAGTTCGTCGAATTTTCAAGCTTCCCCCCTTTAGCGCCACTAATGGAAGATAATAAGCCGAGGAACTGGATTAGCGAGGCACATGTTCGGGACCGACGCGCGGTAAATTTTGATTTTCGTTTCGCCCGGTCGACACAGCGTCGGATACAGCACGCGTAAACACATTTTCATTAAATGCAAAACATACGTTACGCCCATGCACGTGTTAACGAGTCCCCGTTAACAGCCGGGCAACGCTGCCTTCCAACAATTCCCTTTATGACCGATCCCCGCCGTTGTCAGATTACATCTCCTTTTGCAATGTCGCCTCCCAACGTGCTTCAACGATCAACTATTAATGTTAAGAACAGTGGCAGGAATTTGATTTACGAGGTAAATGTTCTTCTTCAGTACTCGCCTGCTTATAGATAACTCGTAGACTAATTACACGATGGAGTTGGAACTTGGCGTTCGTACAGAAAAAGAGTCACGCAGTAGAACTTTGTTCGCAAGCTACCCTCTCCTTCATCTGCAATTCGCGAACTTTTTGACCCAACCTCGTGGATCGCACAGTCGCCGCACACTGGTCAAAGCCTTCACATTTTCAACAATTTATTTCTCGCAAATGAGGAAGAGTTGCCCTTTACTACTTTCCCAGATTACCAATTTTCAACCAACTCCTCCACAGCTCAAAAAGATTTGATCAAAAATCTCGGGGACAGTTCGTAGGATCCCCTTGTTAAAGAATTTTGAAACGATAATTAATACTTGCGTGGGTTGAAGCTATTTCTTTCTTCATAACAGCGACTAAAGAGCAAACTTTTGACGAACATGAAGGAGAGAGCTGTTGGCTACTTTGATCCAGTCAAAGACGTGTCTAACTTTTAAGCGTTACCCCTCTGCAATTCTTATATAGTCAGCTTGTACAGTACGGAATTTGAAAAACTATTCAAAAAGTACCCTCGCTAATCTTTTGCACTCACTACGCCTGTTTGCGATTGTTAAGAAATATTTCGAAAGGAAATAGTATAACCAATAATAACGCTCAAGAAATAGAAAATAATTTTTCAAGCAAAAGTTACTTTCTTTAATTAGAATTATTGAAAAATAGATTTTGTACAGATTGAGTAATACAAGAGTAATACAATTCCGGACTCCATACCAAGACGAAAATCAAGAATAACGATATTGCGATTGAGGCTTCGTTTGTTAGTTATAAGCGTTTAAATGTATGCTTAGAAGCGGTCAATCCGCGTCTTTGACAACCACTGCTCGACCCCTCGCCTGACTTGCAGCTGTGCACGCAGATTGCCTAGTTTCAGGCATGTCTTTAAACGCTTATAACTAACAAAGGAAGCCTCAACCGCAATATCGTTACTCTTGATTTTCGACTTAGTATGATGTCTAGAATCGCCCCTTAAATTTATTCCCACCTGTAGCCGAACACCCTGTATACCCTCTACATATCCCCAAAGTTTCATAATTTTTTGTATTTCCGGCTTGAGGGCTTCCCTTGTGAGGTAACAATGGAGTGAAGATAGCAGCAAGCGGACGTTCGCGAGTGATGCAGATAGAGGGATCTATATCTGGTTCGTTCGAGCGGAACCTGACCCCAGCGATGCGCGGATAGAGGTCGCTGAAGATAGCTTAAATTCATTAACCACCCCATTGAATCGGTTGCAGCTAGGTGGGAAGGCTTGTGCGTCGCCCGAGCCGCTCTTAACGCCAGCGAAATTGTTAATCTTCCTCCCAACTGCCGCTCACCAAACGAGCATCGGTATTTTCGTGTGCGCACACAGGAGACGTACCCTATATCGATGTGTTAACGAGCGCAATAACAATTATCGTTCCAGTTATGCCCTCCATATTGTCCCCCGGCGGTGATTACTGATCAGTTTCGCGGTGAAAATATCGAAATCCTAGGATCATCCGGTTTTCTTGTCAGCTGCCCTCACTCCGCGTCCTCTGTCAGCGAGGATATTATGACGAACGCACGAACGTTTGATCTGTTCGGATTGCCATACAACCGCGAACACGATACACCCTGTGTTAACACGTGACTGGAACCGCGTTGCGTGGATTTCCGTGTCACTGTGACGTGGGCACGAGCGTACATGCTTCGATTGGTAATTGTTGCTCCTTCACGGGACTCGCAAGCACCTCGTCTAATTTCTATCTCTACTATATTTCTTTTCTGGTTTTCTTATATGTAGATATGTATGTATTTATGTTTCATTTTATCTTCTTGTTATTATTATTAATGTCTACTGGTGCAATAAAGAATTATTATTAATAATCAGTGCACGTAAATCAATTTTTGCTGGTTTCTACTCGCTACTTACCTGGTCATCTCAAGTAGTAGGATCATTTTTTTTTAATTATTGCTACTAGTCGCTGTACTAATAATCATGGGGGGGATTTGGGGGTTTGGCGCCCCTTCCTTCGTGAAATATCATCAAATATTTTAAATTAAAAGAGTTGAAACATTTTTAAAATTAATTCAATGTCACAACTCACATACGAGTTATTGCTAATTTGCTAGATGAAAGAAAAGTGAATTATTTTTAAAGTTGTCTTAATCCTCTATATTTCCACCTTTTTCAATTTCTTTTGCCTAGAATTTGCCACTCCCCAAAATTTGTCGCCCCAGGCCAGGGGTGGCGAGCGAACCAGTGGCACGCATGCCAGAGATGGTACGTACGAAAATTTTGCTGGCACGTCAATATTTTACAGGTGATATCATTAACATCTATGTATTAATAGCGTCAAACACTCGTATACTTTTGTTTCTCGTTAACACGATTTGTTCCCGTTAACCTCTTATACTTGTGTATGTCAAGTTATGAGTTCATTCTTAGGGGCCGTCCTTAAATTACGTAAGGGTAATTTTGGCGAATTCTTACCCGCTCCCTCCCCCAGTGTAAGAATTCGTAAGATTTGTTATTCCAACCCCC
Source organism: Andrena hattorfiana (assembly GCA_944738655.2). Taxonomy (NCBI): domain Eukaryota; kingdom Metazoa; phylum Arthropoda; class Insecta; order Hymenoptera; family Andrenidae; genus Andrena; species Andrena hattorfiana. Next base: position 10,763,367 of record OX122893.2, on the reverse strand, counting down.
TCCTTACGTAATATTTTTTACACTTAATTCTTTCAGTTATTAAAATTATTTTAAAGGTTTATATAATTCATTGAACTCGTTTTCGGGAAATTTAAACTAAAACTACTTTTCCGGAACATTAATGATAGAATTTGTATTTATTGAAAATTGGGTTAAAAAATATTACGTAAGACACTACTTGACTCCCCCCCCCCCCCGTGTAAGAAAACCTAACAAATTCGCAAACCCCTCCCCCCAAAAAATCCCTACGTAATTTGAGGATGACCCCTTATGAAATTCTATCTTAATTTTTAATCTTGTCTCAAAAAATTCTGCAATGATTAATTTTCTATTAATTTTTCCCCTATTAAAAACTGCCTGGCACATCAGCAATTCGACAAATATTATTAATAAATTTTTTACACGCGCAGTTAAAGAGGTACGCCATCCCTGCTGCAGCCTATTTAGCCTATATACAAATCCGCCCCTGGCAAGAATTTATACACCACATTATGCTTGTTAATTAAATATTGAAATTCATGTTTCAAGAGAGCCTGTAATCACTGCAAAAATGCTATGCTACTGTTCGGATCGTTATTTACATCAGAGTATCTCCTCAGCCTGTATTTCCGATCCCACATAGGCAACAAATACGAGGTAGGTATTACAACGTCGGTTCGAGAGAAGTCCAAGCGAATACACTCGGGCAACATCCCCGAACATCGCAGTCGTGCCCGAGTAACGGATTCCTCGAATGTAGGCCGATGTAACGCACCGGTAAACATTTACAATAACGCGGTGTAATCGCATATCTGGCAATAATATCTAGGCGCGCTGCAAGGGGATGCCGGTTTCCGTTTCACCGAAACTACGAGCATTTGTATTATTAATACTCCCCAACTAATTACCGTTCCAACGGTAACTTTCGATATGCAGCTAAAGCTCAAGTTTGCACATACGATAAACCAGTTCGAGTGGAATTAATTCGATGTAACTTGCCGTGACGTAACGCAATTTCGTGCTCGGAAGTATACGAACCTTGGCACAAAGGACAGACTCGGGAGCAGACACCGCCGACATGGACGCGTTTCCTTCTATTCGCAACGCGTTTGAACCTATTGCAAGCTAATGGCGGCAGCTAGATGCCCCTCGATAGATATGTATTTATGGACCGGGGCAATGTATTCATCGGCACCTACGATAGCTCAGAATTGGTTGAGGCGGTCACCGAAACGGTGGGACTATGCGCTCTCATACGTCGCGTCGTATATTTGCGGATGGAGAAAATTTGCAAATCGAGGATATTTGCAAATGGAGAATATTTGTAAATGGAGAAAATTTGTAAATGGAGAAAATTTTGAAATGGAGAACATTTGCAAATGGGAAGAATTTTAAAATGGAGAACATTTGCAAATGGAGAAAATTTGCAAATGGAGAAAATTATCAAATGAACCACAAATGTTAGACTCAGATGAAACATAAAATACCATTATGACTATAATGCTTTTCACAGAAGAGCTCTTTTTCAAACTGTCTATTAAAGAAGAAGAATTTCAACGTACATAATCTGTTCAGCGTACCTATCAACCACGGAATTATAAAACATGAGGCTGTAATTTCTTCGAGGAACGATATGGAAATCTAATTTAATCGCAAAAACGTGTGCTTAGCAGAAAGGGGTGGCTCACGAAACGGGACACTTCGATTCGCCACTTATCAGGCGTTTAATAACCGGAGCGAGGTGAAATTTCATCGACAAGCAGGAATAATAAGGACGGTTAGCAAATATCGTTAATTAAAGACCACTATTGCAAGAACCGTGGTTGCTGGTAACGACAACGAAGGCGAGGAAAGGGGTGAGAACTGCTCGTACAACATGCCGTGAAAGAGGAGGAGGTTGTACTAGCTACGGACGCGAAACTACAGCTTGAACTCCCTTAATGGAAGCCGCAGACACGAATTCCACGATTTGCAATCGACTAACCATCGGAATGCTCTCTGGATCGAGAGACAGATAGATATACGGACAAACCCTGGATACCTGAGCGCTTTGGGTTCATTACGTACATATATACGAGTACAATGTACTTTCCCAAACACTGGTGAATCCGTGTGCACCCTGCTATAATAGAAAAGGGAATGGGCTAACGCGAGTGTTGAGCGCCGTTTGCTCGATTCTCTGTAGGTACCTCACTTTATTGATATACAGCCGCGATTACCTGAGCCACGCTTTGGTGACAACACACTTGACTACTGTGGACTAGTTTTATTGTATACTATCAAAATACCCGTGCTTCGCTACGGTATAAACTAGACTGTCAATTTAACATTTAACAGTTCATTTTGAAAGTAGGTAAATGTAACGCCCACTGCACGTGGATTTTCGAACTATTCTATAGCCTACAGCAGTCCCATTAAAACAAAGATTCTTCTGGTATACGGTTCATTGACATCGGTTCAGTAGTTTTTCAGTGTTGCACTTTCAAATATACCTACATACAGTATATTTTGCACCAAAAAATCAGGATTTCAACTTTTAAAACCCGCCATTTTGTTTTAAATTAATATTTCGGAAATTCCCTCTGTTAATCAGAGGATACATTAATATAGTGTTAGGGTGCCGACAGTAGCTCAGTCTTGTTATGGAGGGCTGTAAATTTATAGTGGATTGAGCAAAGAGGCTGAAATTTGATATCAACATAGCCTAGTTATTGTATGTTTTTAAATACGTTATTATTTTGTAATGTCGAGCGATACAAAAAAGATATATATGTTTTTTAAAAAAATGGGAAATGATCCACTGTGGACTGCAGGTCGGGTACAGTAATCATTCAAAAATCTACAGTGGCTCACCACAGAACACAGTGAATCATTATGTGAAGGACATAAAAAATAAGGCACATATGATAGTGCAATCCGTCTTTTATTTATCATTTAGTCTCTGTAAATATGGTGGATAGTAACACAAACGAAACGAAAATTATGCCTTTGGTATTACGTAATAATATTAATAATAAAATGTTAACTCGAACAGTGTAATTTCTTAAATTTAAGATAACATCGAGCAACTTTTTGGGTTCAAAATCATCAAATAATAAGCAAAATTACCCCTATGGTATCAAGGGGCAACTTGAGCCACTGTGTACGGAGCTGCCATTTTATAATTAACCTCAAACACACATAAAATACTTGACTCTTTAAATATGATTGCACTACCAAAATAAACTGAAATAGAAGTATTTTTCAATAGAGTGACATCTGCGTAATAATATGTCACATAACACAGCCTGGAAATTAGGAAAAATTACCCTTAAAAACAACTTTGAACACACGAAAATATAAAACCAGTCGTAACACGTGTACGCGTCGACTCTGAAGGCAGGAGACTAGTTTGTTCGCGTTCGCATCGCGAGAGCCTTAATGTGTGAGTAGGACACAACGATATTATTTTTCCTCTCACACACAGAGGGCGGTATTCTCAGTCGCTGCTTATTCTTAAGATCGTCTGAAGGTCTAAACACACTTATCAGTTCCGTGTCAGTTCCGTTCCGGCGTGCCAGTGGTAAGAAGAAGAGGGGCGCAGAGGGTCTCTTCTTCTTACCACTGTCACGCCAGAACGGAACTGACACGGAACGGATATGTGTGCGTGGACCTTTAAGCATGAGGCATCCTCTACTAACCTCGTAGACTAGTAGAGGATGCCGCATGCTTAAGACGATCTTAAAAATAAGCAACGACTGAGAATACCGCCCAAGAGTACTTGATCCACTGTACCCGCCTGAGCCACTGTCGGCACCCTGACCCTGCTAACGAAATCTTTTTTGTTTTTTGATTTTAGATAATCTGGTTCCGACTGACAGTGCTCACCGCAAAACCAAATTTTTAAAAAGGCTTTTTGGATGTTGGTTGTTACTTTATTATAAACGTACCTAAATATTTTTCTACGAAAAAGTTACGAAATGTTCTTTAAATTTTGCTTTTTTAAGTGCAAGAAGTTCTGTAAAAATATATGCTTCTGCTTTTCCAAAAAAATTCACAAGCATTCGCCTCTTTTCGATCGCCTGACTAGGTATAACCCATTAAGGGGGTATTCTGGTCTGACGAGGCGTTTTCGTCGCGTTATTTCAGAATTTTTTTTACAAAGAATCCATAAATTGTATTATTATTTAGTTTATTGCTACATGCTTATTGATATTTGAACTATCTTTACACATTTTGTCAATAGAAAAAAATTAAAATCAAACGCAGTTGACTGCTTTAAAGTAATGATGAAAAAAAAAATGGGGTCATGGTGACCATGATTGGGCTCGTTCTACTGATCAGAAACAAAAAAATGTGAAGAGATTCTTTATTTGTATGCTTTTGGCTATCGTCCCTACTAGAATGATAAAAAAATATTGAAATTTAAGTAAATGGCGGCGGTTTGAAAATTAAGTTTCGATTCTCGCACATTTTTTCAACTTTGAAGATCTGTGAAAGTTTAAAAACAAAATATTTTATCATAATTCTGGTAGGAACGATAGCCACATGTGTGCTGATAATATATGCAAAACTTGGACTGAGTTGGTCCAGTCGATCTTGAAATATCGTGGTGACCGATTCGAAAAACATGGTTTCGAGAAAATCGCGTTTAAAGTTTACTCAACGTTCGAACCCAAACTAAGTTGCGACCTAGGAGAGTAACGGTCTCTTTGTAAGCAAATGGTCGACTTTTGTCTTCTAAAAGGCACAAAAATGCACAATCCCCCCAGAAAGAACAGTCCGCCGAAACTTTGTCGAAATACACTTGCAAGAACAAAACTGTTATGCGTCGCCCGTCCGGCTCCGTGAGCGCACCGTATAGGTACTTACCTATTCTGCACCCTGTAGCTTTGCAAATATTACGAATGGGAAAAAACCCTTTGCACACGTATTACCCATATAATGTACCAGTAGAAAATGCAAAAAAAAATTTTTTACCCGTCAGACTAGAATACCCCCTTTAAGACCTTTAGCGGTTACCATTTAGGCATCTCATTCTTGCAGCGCTCCACTAATTGTAAGCGCTACCTACTTAAGAAATGTATCAAGACGGAAAAAATGAAATCATTTTTTTGTGCCCTGACGAGTGTATTAATAAAAGCCAAAAACATTTTTAGGGTATGTTATAACCTCTTCTTGTAAAATAAGCATAAAAATCACGTATTTTTCGAGCGTCTTAACCGGAGGGTCCTCTTAAGTCAATTTATTAAGATGTTTCACTCCGATTTTCGGAGTAGACATGCTCTATTTTATTCAATACTTTCCACTTTTTTGCTCTAAAATCGCTTCACAGATTTAACATCGTCCCCTAAAAAACAAGGGACAATTCGCATAACTTTGAATTACTACAAATTTTAAGAGCATAGCTGTAATAAAAGTGTGACTTCCTAATTACTTACATCCTCTCGCAAAATGTTTACAGATGTATCGATTATTTATTGCAAGTGACAATATCACAGCTCGTGCAATATTTACTCCTTGTCGGTCCCTTTGCGTAGAAAGGCACACACTATGGTCGACTATCTGGGAATGGACCGTGGATATGTAACTAGGAAGTTGCTATCTAAACAGACGAGGTTAATAAACGTGCGCGCTGCATCGTCGCTGCACATGTGCAATGGTACCTACTATACGGTGTGACCCGTATATTCTCATCTTTTAAAGCATGGCTCTGGACAGTTACTTTCTTGACAAATATATTGCATTGAATTTGTTTGATTTCGAGTGGTCGGCAAAATATTAAAATAAACTTTTTTAATAATTTCTTGAGAGAAAATCTTAAGATCGCCTTAATTTCTTTCGTTTAGTAGACACATACGTTTTCATTGCACCATTTAAAGACAAATTGGACAAAATAATTTCACATTCACTAACCTTCAAGTCAGCAGCGAACAAGAAAGAAAAAAAGAAGAAGGGCAGTACACGTGGCGGTGTTTCTTTTGAATACACGATCGATAGAAAGTGGAACTATCTTATCCAAAATCATTTAAATGTCAACGCATCATACATGGCTGAATTTGCATTGTCACTATCTACAAGAATATGGCAACAAACACCTATGAAATCAACTAAAGAAATGATTATCGCCTCGAAATATATTTTGATAAGAAATTGAATAAAAAGTTTACTTTTCTCCTCTCGTAGGTTCGTCAAAATTAAGTTAAATGCATGCTGTAAAATAATCACCGCTACCTCATATATCACTCTGTACCATAAATCATTTACATTGTAATACATTTACGATCATGTTCACTCCAACACTCCGGCACATTGAGTGCACATTATGTAATAATCCCTGACAAATTCAAGTCTCCAATTATTTCATCATCCTCCATATAACAACATATATGTATCGTGCCCTTCGTAAAATGTCGGACGATTTCTGTACATTAAAAGACAATTAAAATACAATTAAATACCTGCATCTCCCACTAATGTCTCGCTTCGAAAACGTAGTAGGATGCAATCTATTGCGCGCCCCAACCGCGCCACGTGATACACGATCGTGAGCCATATACGACGCACAGACAAGCGATGGATTAAATCACCCTCTCTATTTACTTCTAACCACATAACAAGCGCTGAGTCGATCCATTTACCCCGAAAAGGCTGGTCAATCTGCCGCGGTCTGCTATACCTCCAGGCCAAGGGGTGACAAAAATTTGATTATTCGTATTCCAGGGGTGGCGATTCCGCGCGGAAGCGAGTGCAAGGAATTACCCTTGAAGCCTACCACGGAGTTCCATTGTGGGCGAGCGACATAAAATGGGCAGGAAATGTCGCTTCTTTTCGGGGGAACGCATCAACGAAACTGTTATGGGTGAACTGATCGCGTCTCACGGGTCGCCGTCTCTTAATTCCGCGGAAGAAAAATGTCCTGGCAATAGGGACGCTACGGCTCAAACAGGACCATAAAGCCTTCGGCGGGGAAAATTCTCGAGACTGGCATCATCACCCCGTCGACGTTTTATTTCAGGCTTAAGGCCAATCTCGTAAGGTCCGCCTGATCTCATAATTCTTCATCCCGTATTGCCGTTCCAGGATGAAGTTTCAGCGGGTGCAGCGGAGTTTGACCTCGGCGAAGGAAACGGATCTACCAGACGTGGCGAGGAGAAATGGAGCATCTCCGCTAAGATTGCTCAGGATTAATGTATTCTGCTTCCGAATTACACGCGGGGCGGGCGTGATTCTTAAATCGAATAAGAGACGTAGCGTCAGGGTGATAAACTCCAAGTGTTTTTTTATACCATACGAACGTGGAGAATGGAGGGCTACGCAAACATGTCAGTTCCGTGACGGTTCAGTATTGGCAGTGTCAATGGTCTCTTTGTTTCAGTGTCAGTAACTGGCACGGGCAAGTGTGAACTGTTCCATTGCGGAACAGGGATGCGATATTTTTTACCATTGACACTGACGGCACTTAGGGTTTATACAAAAATCAGCTTTTCGAATTCCAGTTTTCCAAAAAAAAAAAAACAGTTAAATTGGTTCCGAATTTTTACAAAAAAATAATTAAAATAGTAAAGAATATTAATACTTATTTTTAAAGTTTCCAGTGTATTTAATATTTATGGAATTATAAAATATTACAAAATAAAATATAGGTACTCTATCTGTACAAAACCAAACAAATAATGAAATGAATGACTAAAATTCGTACAATTTTTCAGTTCATTTAATATTTATGGAACTACAAAAATGTAACAAAATTAAATATACTCCATACAAAATCAATTAAGAAAATACTAAAGTAACTAAAATCCGCACAAAATAGAAATTATAAATGTTTATTTCATTCAGTATTTTTCTTCTGTAAACTTTTACTACAATACACTTGAACACTAGGCGATGTTTCGTCCAGTCGTAAAAAACAAATCGAGAATTCTTAAGCGAATATAGCGTTCAAAAGTTAAAATGATTTGTATAAATTTCCAGAAAACATAAAGTGCTATTCACTTGATCGAAGCATAGAGAAATTTTAGATATCAAAACGATTCACCCTTTACTGTCTTTCGTACTTTAATATTTCCCATCGTATAAAAACTTTTGTATATCTCTAAGAAGTAACAGATTCACGTCGATCATTTATAAAATTTCCTAGTAAAAATTACAGCTGAAAATGTGCCGCCACTTTTTGAGCGGGGCGTATATTACGAATGAACTACTGCATACGAATAAAATTAATGGAAATTCACGTAGAATTTCCCCGGAGCTGAATATATTTCTCACGATGGGTATTTTCCGACTGACCTACTGATGCGTACATCCATCGTCGCCCCATATTACAGGATTCAAGTGTCATTTACTCTTTCCCGGTAGAAAGTGTATCATTCACTGTTGAAGATGATGCCTCAAGTGTCATTTACCCTTTCTCGAGGGAGGAGATGAAACGGCTTGCTTAAGCGCATCGAGCCGAAAGAGGATCCCCGGCTTGATCCTGATATATGTGTACCCGTACACAGGCACCGTGTGAAATTCCATTGTACATCATTCCGTCGTGGCTCGATTAAACGCTTCCTGCGTAACTCATCTCCCGTACGACCGATAGAGTTAATCGACAGCGTCGTGCATAGACTCGCGAAGAGCAAAGGTAGAAAAATGAATTACCGCGGCGGGAAAAGGTAGACAATTCCAGTGACAAGGGAAGTTCGGTTATTGGAACATTTCGATGTTTTTGAAACTGTGCAAGTTTATAGAGGTCTCCAATAGAAGTATCAAGTAATTTTTCTTTTATGCCCGTTATCGGTTGCAGCGTCTAATAGTTATTAGCGTTAACAGTTACTAGCGTTACTCTCTTTATAAAATGATAATTGATTGGCAAGAAAGAAATAATTAAGAAGGCAATGTATTTTATCAGTTTGTACATGGCTGCCTATCAGTTCCTTATATAATAAATAATGTTAATTTAAAGATTGGTAATTGAGTTTATTGTAACTAAACAAATATTAAAAATTGGCACTGTAACAGCCAAACGGTTCTTTAGAGTGAAAACACCCCTCAAGGAGGAAATCCTATTTTATGGGCTAAAAACATAGCAAAATTTAGGAATTTTTTTATCAGAAACTAGCATTTCGATTCATTTGAAATTTGGAACTCTTTTTTATGCATCCTTGAAGAAGTTACAGTTTTATTTTGTTCATTTTTAATAATGAATATAGGAGTCATTTATCACGCCGCGCAAAACTCGCCGTCCTCTGGTGTGTATAACATTCACCTTCCAGGTAATCTGAAACGGAAGAATGAAACGGCGTTTTACTTTGTACATATGTAGCTTCAATTTGATGAACCAGAATACCGCTAAGTTCTATACTTTTTTTGTTATAAAAGAAAATTGGGGCAATATTGGATCGCAAAAATTAAAGATTCAGACCTTTTAGTTTGAAAACTCACCACACCGTTCAATAAATTTTTTTGTTTTTTGCTGGTTCATCAATTTCAAGCTACATATGTATAAAATAAACCGCCGTTTCATTTTTCTGTTTCAGATTACCTGGTAGATAAATATCATGCACATCAACGGCCGACGAATTTTGCGCGGCGTTATGGTCGATCATTCATAACTACTATATTTGTGGTTAAAAATTAATTTAAAAAAACCTGCAGCTTCTTCAAAGATGCATTAAAATATGGTCCAAATTTCAAATGAATCGAATCGTTGGATTCTTAAAAAAAATCCCAAATTTTGCTATGTTTTGAGCTCAAAGAATAGGATTCCCCCCTTAAAGATTAATACGTGATTTCCTACTTTCCTGTATATCTTGAAAACTATAGTAGATATAGAAAAATTATTAAAATGAAAACTTAGTAGCTTTTTATGCCCTATAAAACGATGTAATCGAATTGTTTAAAATCTGTATTGGGGGAGGTTTTTTTTTATTTAAACTACAAATTTGTATTATATTTGCCCATTATATTTCATAAAAAGCCGTTAAGTTTTCGTTCTAATAATTTTTTTATATCTACTATAGTCTTCAAGATATACAGGAAAGTAGAAAATCACGCATTAATCTTCAAGGAGTGTTTCCACCTAGAAGAACCGAAAACGGGCACAAACGAAATATTCCCTGATGCTTCTATTAAGATCCCCTACAAATCTGCACAGATTAAAAAAAAATCGGAATGTTCGGATAACCGAACTTCCCTTGTGAGAAGAGGACATGTGTTTACTTGTATGTGTGTGTGTGTGTGTCTGTGTGTGTAGCTCCATCCCCGAAGTACATACGTGCGCGCATTCATGATTAATCATTTAATCAATTATTGCATTCAACGATGAAACCTGATCTCTACTAATTGGCCTCCGATATTTGCAATCAGATTTCACGTGAACAGGCTCAACTAAACTTCGATGTTGCTGGAAACTGGAAAATCAATTACGGTGCTGGCCGGAAGACTGAGAGGTGGCTGTGACTGTAGAAAATAAGGGGCCACGTACGAAAGCAGCAGAATATTATTCACGGGAAACCGACCAATCTCCCTGCGGGATCATTTCACTATGCAACACGACCGTTGTTACGCGTGGTACAGAATAACGGAGATGAGTTGGGGAATCGGTGAACAACGCCAGCGAAGGGGAATGACGACGGCCATCGAGGAAGAATGTACGAAAGCTGAGAGCTCTTGCCTAGCGGATGTCGTTAATATTAATAAATGAGATTCCGTTGGAAAATTCAGGTTTCCTAATTACGGGATAATTGCTATCCGTGTATCGAGCCCGTGTGCGCGGGGAATCTCGTTCAGTTTAATTGCATTAAACTCCTTTACTTTATAAGGGATTAATTTCCTCGAAAAATAACTACGTTGCAGAGGATGTTTGAGTAAGTAACCATACAGGAAAACCAACTCTTAACACACTTGTTCCGCGAGCTTCTAACGGCGCATTAATAAACAAAGATTGGCTTGTAACACGTTCCGTCGAGCACGCACAGGTATCTTCGGAAGAGTAAATTTGCTGCATACTTTGCATTCACGAAGTTAAAAACTGTGTATACCTGCACTTAACTGACCCGGCCGTTCGCCTAGCCTCAACATTATTGAAAATTGTTGAGGTGAACTTTCCTGAACTGTTCATGCTAATAATCCAGAATTTAATACTGCGATGAAACTAAACGACGTGTTGCAGAAGAATGGAGCAAACTTTCGTAAGACAAAAATAAAAGTTGTGTAGCAAATCTTTACTGAAACTTATGATAGAAGTAATAGAGAAAGAGAGTCCAGCATATTGTTGACATGTAGCCACATTTAATACCTTTCGTAATTTATTTCAAATGTGCTATCCTTTCACGTGCCCAATTTATTATATATAGTTGTATATAGTTTTGCCACCACACAAAGTGTTTCTTTACTACATTGCATGCATAAAGAATTATAAACCGTATGTACAGAAGCTTCATAAAATTTATCCGCTTGTCCAGAAGTGCACATATAGGCACAGTGATGTCACGAATTTATATTAAACAATTCTGTGGCACATCGACGGACATAGCTTCCTTATGAAACGTAATATTACTCCAGTCCAACAGTTTCAGCATCTTGACTCATCAAGCCATACCTCTACCAAACTATCGAAAGGAGCCTGAAGACCCTTGCCCTGTAAATTGGAACATAACGTTACCAGGCAATTAGAGAATAGTGGGCCATGCCAAGCTAGAGCTTGCGAAGGAGCTAATGAAAAATCAACTCTACTTCTATTGTTTAGGGAAGTGGGATCAAGAGTCACTCGGGCCCAGGGATTCCATTTGAATTCGAGTCGTGGAGGTGCCTTTCACATTCATAATTGCTTTCAGTCAAGCCTTCTATATTACTTCAGTGCTGACAAACTAGCTCAGATACCCCAGACTCACTATTTTGAGTTGACTCTGAGGGCAAATCCCAGGTTCAGGGAGATCTAGCTTGGCTCGAGACTAGAGAAGAATCAGCCTAGTTTCCACTCGTAAGTAGAGTGGAGACAAAGCCCTGTCAATCTTTAAGCATCCCGGAACCAGCCATACCATTTGAGCGACGGTGGGGCCTTTCAAACCTACAGAATTGGCCCCTTTTGCGCTGTCAGTGCTGGCAAGCTGGCTCAGGTGCTTCGAGATCGTTAATTCCATTTACGGGACAAACCCTAGGCCCTGTGCGCACTTTCGATGGGAGAGACTAACATTCTTATTCATTCAATCGCTACACCATACACTCTTCTAACTAATCTGAAAACCGATTTCGAATTCTCTCAACTCGCCGCTCGGTGGATCGTAATTTAATGCTTTTTTTCCCTACTAAATGGGTGAGGGATGGGAAACGGAAGGAAGACCAGGACAGTTAAAGAGGAACAAAGAGATAGAACACGGGCGTGTGGGGAGGCAGAGAAAGAGAGGTGGAAGGATGCACCGGGTCTGCTACAGATTAGAGATATTTATGGTCCAGTAAATCAGATAATGTCGCCTCCTTTCCGTACATCCTCGCGCGACGTTGATTCATCAATATGAACTTTCTCCTGGGTCAGTGTTTGTGATGTACGGTCTCTCATAAATGTGAAGAAAGGGCAGAAGAAAAAACTATCCTGCGTGAAACGTCTATCGTAAATATACCAACTGATGTATTATTAGAATCACTGATATGTACAATAAATATATTACCGTTACATTACGAACGTAAAATTTAGAAATATCTTTATCAGTAATGTGCGCAACCAATCATGGTCGGTAAGAAACTTTCAGTGATGGCTCTATATGCCAAAATAAGACAAAAATAAAGAATGAAGAAATTGAGTTCGGGGCTTCGTTTCCACGTTATTAATTGTTGAAAATATGTCTGAGGAGCGTCTGTCGCGAAGAACTCGCGTTTAGACTACTGCCGATGCCGACGCACAGTAGTATAAAGTTAGACTGGTCAGACACAGCGAAGTAAAGATTACGATGCAAGGTAACTTACATAACATATTGATGGCTTCTCCACTTTTTGTGAAAATTGAGTTTTTATATACAAAAAATAGTTCTTGACTGTATAAAAATCACATTTATATCTACTTCATAAATTTGTCAAAAATAATATTTTTGTTCATTCTATGCCCCTGAATCGTATGTACCACTGCACGTTTACCCTGCTTTTTTTCAAAAACGCTAAAAGTGGACATACAATATTTGTCCACAAAGCCATCGGTATGTTTATCCTTTCGGTCCGTTTAAACTCACCAATTTACAGCAGCGTAAAAAAGGGGTCACTAGAGCTACACTATCGCCACCTGTGACTTTTCAGAAATTTGGTTCACGTTATCTTATTCCTTATGAAAATAAACTGTGTAATAGCTTTTTCTATCTGCATTAATTTCCGAGAAATTGAAGAGAATATATTTTTGATTCCCAACTTTCAGAACTCTTTTCACCTGGTAAATACGAATATGGGCGTCTACAGAAAAAAATACGTGCCAGATATTTTCAAACGTTCTACTCGAGCACAAAGTTTGATGAAAATCCGAGTGTACGAACTAGAATCTAGATGATATTCCTTGCTAATAAGTTTTACTCCGTGTCACTCCGGTGTAAGGGTAAATGTAGTAAATCACAAAGTAGATTAAAAGTTGCGCTTTCTGTAACTTCTTATAACTTTTCAGCTACACTTCATATACCTGTACTCGCTGTAAGTTAGATTCTATTAATTCTACACTTTTCTCGTATTTCACTTCGTCTTCCATCAATTCTTATTTCAGTTTAATTGAATTTTTCTCATTTATCTAACGCTACGAGCGGCAATGACGCGAATGACCTTTCACTTAGCACCGGAAAGTAATTATGAGCACATAATATATCCAATAAATTGCAACGAATTGTTTCTTATCGGAAATCCAAAGCAGAAGAAAATATGCATATGTTTCGATTCGTCAAATCGACTCTCAATACAGCTGAATTTGCTAGAGTAAATTTATCATCGTTCGTTTGCACATTAATTACGCGCAATAAATCCGCCTCCAGAAACAGCACTTTAATTATCACGATAATTGAAAACCAATGGACCATTTTCTTAAGCATGAGATAAAACAAGGGTATAGAGTCCTTTAATAAATCAATTTATCGAATCAATTAAAACACATCAGCCAATGAGATTCGTTGCAGTTGCCCCGATGGATAAAAGCGATTGATTAAACCTCCGACAAGAAAGAGTCATTCGATTTGCATCGCGTTCCTATGGGGTCGCAAATGGGCAGGGGCATTTTAACTCACTCTCTCTATCGCTGTCACGTCACGCTGCTCGCGTGTGTTGAATGTGGCGCACTGGTATATTTTCGGAGCAAAAGCTTGCGTTGATGAACAGATATGTAACGTGGATTGCATAGGAATCTGACACTGCATGTTCATAATGTGTAAAAAAGAATCTGTAACCGACTTTTTATAAATTCCAATCTATTTAATATTCGGAGTTTATCGATCCATAAAAAAACTATGTAACTTGACTGGCGACAAGTCATATCGATTCTAGATATAAAAAAAATCGAAATCCTAAGGTCGTAGACATTTTATTCTTCATTCATTTATTTAGTATAATAGAACGGGGAAAAATCCAATTATACAGAGAATGTTACTCTTGTTACTCTTGAAACGTGAAAAAGTATTTTAATAAATATTTTCACTTGCCACTTCCACAGTTGCTGAAGTGAGGAAGAAATTTTAGAAGAAATTTCTTGCGTGCGAGGCTTCGCTTTGCTTCAAAGCACCATTTGATATTAGAGGCATTGGAAGAAAAAATGAACTAACCCATATTTTGGAGAAATTGAGTTAGTAGCAATAATGTATTTGAAATAGGAAAAATTAATTTTTTTCCAATGTGGATTAGTCTGCTTTTTGTTCTGCATGCCTCATTTCATCAAGTACGTGCGTATTTTAGACGCCATCCTTAAATTATGTAAGGGTAATTTTGGCGAATTCTTACCCCCTCCCTCACGCAGTATAAAAATTCATAAGATTTGATATTCTAACCCCCTCCTTACGTAATATTTTTTACATTTAATTTTTGCAGCTATTCAAATTTTTTTAAAGGTTTATATAATTCACTTAACTCGGTTTCGGGAAATCTAAACTAAAACTACTTTTTTGGAACATTAATGATAGAATTTGTATTTATTGAAAATTAGGATAAAAAATATTACGTGAGACGCTACCTGACTTCCCCTCCCCCTTGTAAGTAAACATAAAAAATTCGCGACCCCCTCATCCTCCAAAAAGCCTTACGTAATTTAAGGACGACCCTTTACCACGTTCCGATTAGCCTGGCTAGGTAAAGTAGACGTCCAGTCATGCTTGTACATATGTATTGATGTAGAACGTTCGTTCCAAGTATCAGTTTGTATTCAGGTATCATGAAGTTATTTATTAGAAGAAAATTATTTTTTCAACATGATGGTGCTTATCCATATTTTAATCGAAAACTGTTATGTTTATATTGTATATTGATCTGAATCCATTTTTAACTCTTACACAACTTTAATCTTTGTTTATATAGTCATGCGAAGCTTTAGTTCAGTCAACAAATAACCGAAATCATATCCAATAAAAGAAGATCGTTATAATGGCACTTATCGGAACCTGACTATACGTTGGGACGATCTTATAAATAAATGAATCATTAGAAGAGCACATTTGTGCATTCAACAACGGTACCTACATCTTCAACAATTTTTTCATTAGTCATGTAACGTATATTACATACTGAAGAATTTAATTTTCTCGAACAATCTCATTTCATAACCTTCTGTGTCGCATACTGCATACAAACCCGAGTAGAAATCCACTTATCCGTAGCCAGACAAGTCGAGCTGAAGTAAATTTAAGCGTACCTACTTGATGAAATTTCACAATCGTTTTTCTCCTAAACGAAGTCTCGTATCTGAAAAATTTATTCTAATATTTCGACGCACGTAGTTCTACACAAGGAGTCACCCTGCTCATGCCACGATTTTTCCGCGTCGCATATATGTACCTATATCGATTTTCCGTTAAGAAATTAGATCGTCATGAAGCATTTAAAAATTTTGCAGTAAGCGTGCGAGCAGGACCCGCTGGAAACGGCCAGGCAGCGAATGGGTTAAGGAAAAATGGCAAGCAAAAAATGCCACGGCGAAGAGCGAAACGGGAGTGGAGGCAGTAGGTCGTGATAACCGACGCCGAAATTTAACATCGTTTTCTTTTTCCCCTCCAGCATTATTTCCACCGATCCCTTCGCTCCACCCGCCGCGCACCCCTTCGCCTACTTTTTCTCGTAAATTCCTATTTTACAGATAAGTTCCATAACGTCACGCCGCTATCGCGCTCTCCTTCCCTTCCCAGTTTTGTTCGCGCTGCACACCGCCGAAAATCAGAAGGGGGAATGGAGAAAGACTCGAAGCCGAAGGAGAGACGAAGAGCCATGACGAGTAGCACAGGCACCGACGGCTGCGGAACAACGCCGGAATGGGAGACACAGAACGGCGCGCTTATAATGTAAAGAGGACGCCGCTTTTTCTCACTCGTTCCCGTTCGCTTTATTTCCCATTCAAAACCTCTTGGAATTAATATTGCATTACGGGGAGCCCGGGAAACGCGAGACAGGCAAGAACGTCCGCGCCCTCATCCCTCGAATTCTCCTTGAAGTGAAGACAAATAAAGAGAATTTAATCCTCAGACGAAGAAATTATTACTGCAATTTTATGAGCCGCGAAGAACCGTTCCTCAAAGAAATTTCTCGCCCAAGTTGCAAGAGCTGCATGGCCTTCAAGGACAAAAAAGTGCATTCGCCCTGTGATGCGCAGCAAGGAACCCCCGGTGAACTGTAAACAGGCAGAAAAGCTTTTTGTGCTCCATCCGCACAGAGAACAAAAGCATAAAGGGCAAAATTAATACTATAAAGGGATTTAGGGCCAAAGAGCATTCTACGATTTCCGTACTAAGTTGTAAATGGTAACATTTTTAAATATTAAATGGAAATACGTTAACATTTTGAGTAGCGAAAAATTTTGGAAACTGGCCCTTCAAGTCGGTCAAGTCTTTCCGAGTGATAAGTAGGGCGACAAGCAGAATCTGTGCCATTGAAAGAATTTTGGCGGTTCTTTAGCAGCGTCGCATCCTCCACAAGTGGCACGCAAAATGCCCCCTGTTCGATACTCAAAGAATAGAATTAATTAAAAAATTAAATAAATGTGAACTGCGCGTACCACTAGATATAACATTATTTCTCAGTCAACGGAATATATCGAAGCTTTTACACATGTAGGTGTGTATACCACTTCCTTAAAAAATATAATCTAAAAATATAAGCACACATAACCAACGTCGCTGAAAACATCATGTACCTTGCATTATTGAACAAAGTCAAGGCAACAATTGGTTATTAAATAAATGTAAAAATCCATATAAAGCATTATAACGTTCTATTGAAAGCTTCTTTGAGCTCTAATAAAAAAAAAAGTAGCACACCAATGTGGACAGTTAGGAAACGCGGGAAGCAGAGTTGTCCTAGAAGATGTAGAAGGCATCGATCACGAAACAAGATGCAAGGAGGCATTCTCGAGCTGTCTTTGTGCACTATATAGTATTGCTACAGGCCCACATTGTAAAATATACTCAATTACTCGCCCATGAAACATTATGTAAGATTGTCTTACATTAATGAAAACTTATAATCCTATATTGTCTATGAGATCTGCATGATTCTACTACCAATGCATAGGCGAAGCTCTCTCGATGAATACAAGTAAGTAGAACCATATTCCAATTATTTTTAATCATATATCATGCGAATAGCTTTAGTATGATTAAAAATAGTCTGATTGAGATCGAGTTTGGACTCCTTTTCATCAGGAAAATCTTGCTAATTCATTGGTGATACTGTCACGATGATCTAATAGAGAATATAGAAAATGCCATTTTTGCTACGCAAGCGAAGAATCGCTAAGGCAGTGAAGTATAAAGCGACCTGCGAGCTTGATTTGTTTTCACAGTAAACATTCCCAGGCTCTCGGGCAATACTTCCGACGCTCTCCAGAAAATATCAACGTGAAAACATGCCATAAGCCTGCGCAAGATGCAAATCCAATCCCATGGCGTGAAAACACGACGTCGCTTAAAGTGCGAAAAAATGAAGTTAAAGTTCGTAAAGGAAACATTAGGAAACTCGAATCTGGGTACACAGACTTTAGAGGCGCACTCGAGTTGCGCGCCAACGACATCTTTCAAGATCATATCTAGTGTTGCCACCTTGGGGGGGGGGGGAGGAAATATAGTATATTTGTGGAATCTTGAAAAAATATGTTTTTGGGGAAATTTAGGAAAATATAGTACTTTCAGGGAAATTTAGGAAAATACAGTATTTTAAGGGCAGGAAAATACAGTGTTTTCCGGGATTTTGAGGAAAATATAGTATTTTCAGGGAAATTTAGGAAAATATAGTATTTTCAGAGAAATTTAGGAAAATAATAAATACAGATTCATTTTTTTATTTTACTCATTTTTCCAAGTATATTTGTTGTTAATCTGTGTTTTTAGTATCAAGGAATTATTTTTTACAAAGTAACTATAAGAGTCCCGGCATTTTATGTTCATATTAATATAAATTAATAGCTCATTTTTTATTAATTTAATTGTAGCTTTATTTCTTTCTTCTCGCCATTTAATATTCATACAATGAAAATAACAACTTAAACATTGACAGCTAACCTAAGCTGGCCATGCATAGTGTCGCGTGATGTTAACAGCTAAGAGTGCGTTCTGAGTTACTTTAGTTAAGTTTATAATTAAATTTTTTGTAATTAACTATGAAGTAAAAATATAGTATTTATAGTGTAGGCGATGCGGTATTTCTTTACATCTTGTGAAGCCACGCGCGGGGCACGATCGCTGCGTAGAGCGGGCCTCGCGAGCCTTTATTATCCTCGACACTCGCTTGAACGCCGTACAATCTGGCAACACCGCCGGAGCGTCGAGCCATCGACGCTCGCGTTTCAAAGAGGAGTCGCCGAGCCAAGCTCGAGGAGGGAACACGTCTTAAATATATATCTACCTTATAACCATCAACAATAGTATATATTTTGTTTCAACAGTGTATAGTACAATTTACCGAAATACAGTACAATACTATATAGCATAGAACGGGTGGCAACCCTAATCATAACCCTTAATATATTCCTACTTAGCTATTGTGTTTCTGTAATAAATAACGAAACCCATTGCCAGTTATTGTTTTTGTTTATTCAAGAACCGTCGCGTTGTCGCGAGTGTCAAATACGAGAAAAGCCGTCAGAAGGGGGATCACAAGTGAATAGAGGGGCTCCAATATGCATTCTGACAAGCTATTACGCGGGGCATGACACCAGGTTCACACGTGCCGCGCATTTGCGGTCTCTGGCAGGAACGAGCCGACTTTAATGTGGCACACGCACAATTGAGATTTAATTTACAAGCACTAACCTCAAAGCGATCGGCAGAAATCCCGATGAGGACGCTCGACGATCCCCAATAAAAAGGATATTGCATTGTGGTTTGAATAAATATGCTCGCTTCGGAGCCCTCTTTGAAGCCCGCCAATTGACCATAATAGGCAGAGCGTCAGGACAGAGAGGTAGTGGGAACAAGTGGCAGAGGAGGAGAGACAGAAGAAGCATCGACACGGTGTACGCTCGAAATCGATATGTACGTTCGTCGAACATCGACCTGGGGGTTCCTTCATTTTACCAGCGATCGGTGGACCTTGTACAGCATGCGGCGTGAAACTAACGCGATTGCGTGGGACTCCAGAGAGAGGATCCGCGTCTAAGCCGAGGATCAAACGAGCCAGGACGTCGATATAGCCATCGTCGAGAGCTCTTTCGCATTACCCAATTCTGGCGTCTCTTATCGTAAACATTGATCGACATAGGCCCTGCTCGCATGGAACACTACGATAACAATCGTAACATACTTCGGGTGATAACGTAAAAGTGCGTTTTCCAAAAACTTCCTGTATTGGCGAACCGATTTGTTGGAGCCATCAATGTCACTATCGTTAAATAGTAAAGAAAGGTATGATAAGACTCGAGATGGAATCTCACTATCCGTCGTTAGGGACGCCCCAGAATGACTATCTTATCACCGATGCAACCCTAAACTCTGGAACTTGTATGGAGTCAGGAACCCTCTATAAGAGGGAGCCCGGAGCAGAGATAGGCAACATTTTTATTTAAATACAATTTCGAATAAAAAATAAAAATTTAAAAAATTATTCGTCATGTGCCGAATACAGTTATTTTTTTTTATTCGACGGATGAAATTAATTTTCTTATTCATCAAGCGTTTCAACTTGAGCGTCGAATAAACTTTTCAACTTTAACTTTCACTTTATTCAAGGTGGAATAATTTTCTGCGGTGCATTCGAACCGCCGAGGACCGTCATTGGGCGATACTAAGTACATTATTCAACGTCGAATAAAGTTAAAGTTAAAGTTAAAATTATAATTAAAGTTGAAAAAATTCTTCGAAGCTAAAGTTGAAACACTCGACGAATAAAAAATTTAACTTTATTCGTCGAATAATCTAAAGTTACAGTAACTTTTGTTCGATTCATTATTTAAATAATTTTTTATGTAATTAATGCCCAACTCTACCAAACCACCACCATTCAGCGTAATCTTCAAATCCCCTGTGTTGACATGTATGCCTACCTAAGTAGTGGACAAAAGCGTTACCACTTTTTCGATCCACTCTACCCCCTATTACTTTTTATCATCAACTCAAAACTGCAGCATGCGCCCAATATAGCTACACATTCCGATAGAGAATGAAGAGCTGTATGAAACTCAGTTAAAGTTGAATTTATTTAACTAACAAACAAATCCTACATAAAATTAAATAAGTTTTACACAATTTTAAAGCCGCAAAAAGTTACCATTTTTGAAACGTAATAAAAAATCTAATATTTCCTGGAGCATTTTTTGCTTTTAGGACGGCTTAAAAAGTTACCAACAGTGGTAACTCCTTTGTCGGACCCAAAAATGTATTGTCCAATTCAATGCCAAATAAATCTTGTGCTTGTTAGTTAAATGAATTCAACTTTAACTGGGTTCTATATAGCTTTCAATTCTCCACCAAAATATGCATATTAAACGCATACCGCAGATCCAAGTTGATGCTAAAAAATAACAAAAATAAAACAAATTGAAAAGTGGTAACTTGTTCGCTACTGTACGTATAAATTAAGTGAAACTTAATACATATATCATAATTCACAACGATATTTAAACAACGATTTACTTAACAATTCAAGTCTCGGCTTTCGTGCTTCCGTTCCACGTTGTTTGATATGTAATTCGCGAGCTAGAATATATCTGCCGATACACGAGATCGATGTATTGCATGAATTCTCCGGTGACAATTCCCAATTTCCGTGTTGCAATAGTTCCACTGAATGTTACAAATGTTGACTGGAAATACCGCGAACAAGGATACGGTAACAATCGAGAAGTTTGGCTACCAAATGTCAGAGAGATGTAACTGTTAGCCCACTTTCTGCATAAATTCCCGTGGATGTATCTTAACCGGGCAGTCGATCTTTCATTGCCATACGCAACGACACGTAGCGCAATTACACTTCTACCTTGCAGACTCGTGTCACGGTACTAGGGATGTTATAGCTACGTGATTCGCAACCTACACTTTTACGCGCATTTATAGCGGATAATGTAGCTCGAAGTACGATAATACTAGAGAATTCCGTAAAAATTAGTCAAGCTCAATGGACTCGTACATTAAAAGTTTAATAGGAAACATCACATGTCGAAAGAAAACTTTCAAGTGGATATTTTTTACCTTTTCATTAGGGCTGGTTCAGACACGTCTAGCAATTTAGTCGAGTAGCGAGTAATTTGGTAATTTACCGTGTATGAAACTATAAACACTAAAATTTAGTCGGGTAGTTTATTAAAACAATTTAGACGAGTAGGATTCATCCACCACTCACTAATCAACCAGCCTGGCCGGAAATGTTTTTTGTTTCGTCGAGTTCATTAGTAGCTCAAATGTCATCGCGTTGGTGTAGGTGTACCGTGAACTGTACTAATTCGGACACTTTCTATTTACTAAACCGTTTAGTAGTAAGTGGCTACTCGCCACTCGACTAAATTACTGGGCGTGCCTGAACTAGCCTTTAGCGCTTTATTTCATGCTGGACGTTTAAAAAGACTTTAAGAATAAAACTGAAAACAGATTTTTCTGCCAAACATTTTCAAAGCCTCTGCAATTCATCAATTTACTGTAGCAAGATTCTAAAAATAACATCACTTCTACTTACTTCTTCGACTTACAATTAACAATATTCAAGTTAATTATGAATTTAATTCCAATTTCCTTAGTATATATGTGGGATCGGATACCCCCATAAAATGAGCCCTTTTATATAAAAATTTTATATAAAAAATAAAAATTTATTCGAATAAAAAATTATTCGTTATTTCCGAATAACTTCATTTTATTCGCAATTCTTATTCGAGATCATTCGAATAAATATATATTCGAATAAAAATTTATTAGCTTAATTTAGAAAAACTTCATTTTTAACCGATTTCAAAAAGGAGGAGGTAATACATAGATTGGACCCGTACCTATATATATTTTTTTATGTTTGTCCCCGCATAACTCCTCAACATATGGACCAATTTTGATGATTTTTTCATTCGAAAGAAAGCGATGCCCCAGTGGCCCCATTCTACAGTGCATTAAAATTAGCCCAATATTTTTCCAGTTCTGGTTAATAATAAAGACTATTATCACCTAATTATTATTAGTTTATGTACGTATGCGCATATTTCGTCAGCATGTTGTGTCCATATATATAAAACCAAAAAGTTACAAATAAAAATTTAAAAAAAAATTCAAACCGACTTCAGAAAAATAAAAATGCACCAAAAAGTGAAAAATAATTTTTTCCTTATTTAATCTGATTCTCATATTTTTTAAGTCGGCGTCTCATCCTTTGCGCTGTGTAAATCTGGCGCCGACTTAAAAAATATGAGAGTCATTTTTATTTTTTTGAAGTCAGTTTTAATTTTTTATTCGAAATTTTTATTCGAAGATTATACCAATAAAAATTTGTTCGAATAATGCCCAACTCTGCTCGAAGTGTCGGCTTTGGCGACATTGGTAAGGCGGCTGACCAGTAGCGCAGAGGATCCGAAGATTGTGGGTTCGAGTCCCATCGCCCGAGGCCCACTTTTTTCCGTGGCTCCCAAACATAAAAGAATCACGAAACTTATTTCTACATAAATTACCAAAATACGACGACGCTGTCTACAATTTATCCCACATTGCATACCTGCAACCATTTCTGTACCACTCGTGTTGTTATCGCTCCAAAGGTTACCCCATGTAGCACATGCAATCGTATCACGTGACACTAGTACGTGACAGGTGGTGCGCACAAACGTTTCACGCGATACTAAGTAGCAATGCACCACTCGCGATGCACGACCATGGACAGAATTCAGTATCTATTATTGAGGCTGCAAATTAAAAGAAATAAATTCGTTCATGGGACGGATTCGCATAAATAGACAGCTCTATTTGAGAAGGAAAAATTCAGGAAGTTCCAAGCATGTGGTATAAAACTTGTCTCTCCCCCATTCTCTCCCGATAGAAGGATTTACATCCCCTCGGAGAATACTACTTCCTCGTGCGGCGAGGTACGAAGAAGGTGAGGCTCATTGGTCCGGGATCAGTTTAAGGTTAAAAGTAATACTACATCCCCGGTAATATGCTGCTACAAGTCCCGTTGAGAGATAAACTCCATTTCCTCGATGTTTCCGTCCTCTGACGCCGCTGGATCTCGCGACGGGGAATTTTTATGTAAATTTAATGGGCTCGCCTGGCATTATGGACTCACACTTTATACATTTCAGAGAAGACTGTAATACGATCAAGGGTCATAGAAATCTGGGCAAAGTTTCCCCTGGTTTATTATGCAAAGTAGCGTTTATTATTCAACGAGATATAACAAGTAACAAGTTTACCCTCGCGTTTAAGCTTCTCTCAATCGAGCATGAACCTTCATTCTCGACATCTCATTAAAGGTACCATTCTACGTCGATGGTATTTGAAAAAGAAAGCGTACAAAAAATAATATTGTGCTGTGGGCAATAACAGGGTTCATTGTAATACTTCCCAGGTCCATAGTCTAAAGGGTAAAGGGTTGTGACAGTTTAGGTAGAAAATAGTTGGTTTGAAAGGGAAAGAAGCATTAAGTGCTTTTCGCTTATCAAAGGTGTAGATTCTAAACCGAACTACACGCAACCAGACTTCGATAAGTATAGAATAATCTTGTATTCAAATTGCATTTATAATCATATGTACATGTACATACATCTCGTTTCAATTATTTCAGTCAGTTTAGTGTTGTAATATCTCTTTCTGTAACTCCAATAGTAATCGAAATAAACCATCAGGAATACCGTTTATTAGTCCAATTTTCCTGCGAACATACGGAAGATATATCATGTGCAAATTTGCCAAGGTCCAAACCATTCACCATTATCCACAGAATCTAACAGAAGTGTTCCAATTTGCTAAATAAACCAACGAGTAACTTTTACATTTTTGGTCTTTGTTTTATAAATTGTCTTGTTTATTTACAAACACTGCGTTGGATTGAAAGGTTTGTTTTAATACTACAATATATACTTTTATTTGTTTGGTGGTTTGAATTGACATGTTGAATTTAAAATAAATCTATCTCATATTTTTTTAAGAAATCGACGTTTCAATAGTATATAAAGAAATATTATTATTGAGAAGTCATTTTTCCTGACAAATTTCCTGGCATATAATAATAATAGATTCATTGACCACACATTTGTAGTCTGTGTCAAGTCAATCATGACGTATTGGCGTCCATTATAATCAAACATAAAACTATTTCAGCCTTTAAAATATTTAACATACATGTATTGTTAAAAGTATATGTACATATCAACAATTCTCTTTAATCTAATTCGCATTATTTAACGTAGTATAGGAAAAACAGTATTTAAAATATTTACTTTTTTTCCTATTGTTAGTCGTAGTCCTGTTATAAACGGTAATACTACAACTATTACAATTGAAAGTGTAAACAGTATCAAACATCTTTTTAGAATAATAAATGCTTCCACGTAGAGAATTCCTTTAGGAAAACAAACATTAATTTAATCCTTACCAAATTCAAATAAGGAAAGGAACATACAACCCAATGTTACAGACAATGAATCAATAGGAAAAAATATTGCAACAATTACAATTTAATAACTCGCTTCATAACTAAATCGTGTACTAATCCATGATCTACTATTAAGAACGCTACTTTTTTTCAGTTTGTAATTTTGTCGGCGAACTAAACCCTCAGTTGAGGATCAATGAGCAAGTTATTAGTGCTGGCGATGTAAGTAGTTGGCGTAAGGTACAAGAGAGGTGCTCGAGTTAAGTAAGCTTCTACCCCTCCCACAACCACTTCCGGCGCTGGCGTAGCGTCCGACCATGCTAGCCTACATTACGTGTCCGCGGTCAAACGATTTCAAAGTCTACTGCCAGACTTCAATACCTGCAATAAAATGGACAGCAAATCATCCTTGAACATAATTTAGTTGAAACGATTCCTGTAGTTGTGTCCAACGTAGTAAAACATGGGAGGACTAGGAAATGGAAAATTATATTTTCAAATGAATTTGGTACATACACTGACAATGAAATGAAAGTAACGCTGTTCGATCGCAATTACGTAAAATAAAAGCACACATTTCGTGCACATTTCGTTTTTGAACGAAGCAATAATGTGAACGTAATTAATTTCAATTTTGATAACGTCTCCATGACTTTGCATTGGATGTATGACAGAAGGCAACCGTCGCGTGAATATGTGTTCTAATAACAAATCGAAAAATAGAATCAATTTTCTTCTACATGAGCCCTCGTTTTCAAGAAAATCGAATTTGAAAATTCACCTGGTACGCGCGCACAGAACTAAAAATAAGAAGAATTTATTTGAAAATATTGAGAAAATCAATTTAAGGGTGGAGCCAATTTTTACTCAAATGTGCTCGTACTCGATGGATTTTCAAAATCGATTTTCTCGAAAACGAAGGTTCATATAAAAAATGGTATTCTACATTTTCCATTTATCTCTCCAAGAGGAATGACCCTACACCCGATTGTATTCTCCCTGACTCACCTTTTATATGACTTGGCAGTCGTGAGGTGCAGTGTCCCATTTATCAGCAACTGATATGTCCCCATTACTTTTCAAAGTGCGCAAAAGTTTAAATCCTATTGATACAGATCACTGGACTCCACTGATTCTTGGTTACCATTTCAACTCGAACATAAACTACAGTTCCGTTAAAAACAAATCTTCGTGACCTTAAAAATTCGAGAAAAATAATTTCCCAAAAGAGCTGCTCTATATTATCCGAATATTGTTCACCCTGAACCAACTAGCAGTAACAATTGTTCTTCTCGAGGAATCAATAAATCCCAGCCGTCAAATTTGTCACCCCCTCACACATCTTCCAGGAAGTTTCAACAATCGCCAACCGAGCCCCATTATCCCACAGGTGGATTCCGTTTTGTCGTAATAAAATCACTTTATATATGAGGTAATAATAGGTACGCCAATGGGAAAGAATAGTAGCGATGGAGACATAAAAGCGGCCATTATCGACGTAAGTGCTTACGAAATCATCAAATCCGATTACATTTTCCGTTACGGAAGAATCGTCTTCGATTTACCAACTAGCAAACGTTCCTCGATTTAGCAAGAGCACAATAAGAGGGAGAAGGACAGAAAGAAAAATGAAAACCACATTCAAGTATCGTAAGGTGGCGATTACCTTCGCCAAAACGTTTCCCAGAGCCGATTGCTGTAGTCCGCAATCCGCGATCCCGGGTAAGGGGGTTTCAATCGGTGAAGCGGCAACGCGGCGCAAATTTCTCATTGACCCAAATTCTTTTCTACCCTCAGCATCCACTTTGTCCCCTGTTGCTCCCACCTTCCGGCACGCCGCTACCTTCCAGCCGGTACACGCATTCCAATACGTCCGCACTCCACACGTTCCACCTTAACCGTGTGCTTCTGCTCGCGGGAATGCCGATGAAAATGTCGAAAATTTCTTAGATATTACCTTTCGCCTTGTGAACCGACAGGCTAAGCGAATTCCGAATTCCACGCTGGAAAATATATTGACGCGAGGAGCCGATAGCTCCCTTCCCACTGGTTTTAATATGTCCGCCCCAACGGGAACCTTCCACTTCGCGATCACGCCCTACTTACGACCGCTGGAAAATTAGCGGCGTTTAAGGTCTACGGCTCTGAGCACGCATATCAGTTTCGTGACGGTTCAGCGCCGCCAGTGTCGGTGGCCCCATTGTATCTTTGACACGGACAAGTGTGCACCGCTCCAGGGAAACGATATTTTTTACCACTGTTTCCCTTTATAGTCCAGTGAAATTAGGATCTGTCTGCGGAACAATTCCCAGCAAGCTCAATTCTTGTATGGGCATTTATTTCGTCGTTTTAATTAATATGTCAGAAGTCCCCATAGATGTGACCGCTGCTAAAAAATTTGCAGAGCGTCAAAAGTAAAAAAAAAAACGTTTTTGGCGAATATCTCGTTATCTATCTGTTTTACGATAAAAATAGTTGTTATGAAATTTGTAGCATAGTGATAGAAAAAAGTTTTCAGGAATAGTTTATATTCTTTTAATTAGGACTCATTTGGTAATTTACAGTTCGCGAGTTATAACAGAAAATCGAAAAATAGCCGGATTTTCAGGGGTCAATTTCATTCCCTTAAAATGAATTTGGGCAGCAAAAAAAAATCCATAACATATACCTATATATTAGGGTGCGACTTACGTATTTAGTAAAACATATTCATATTTTCCGTGAGACCCCCCCCCCCCCCTCCAATTTTGTTTCATTTGATCTAATATAGCGATGTGTAAAGATTCAACTTATTCGAGTAACATTAAACCGTGGCCATTTGAACTTTAAGTTTAAAAAATTACAAAGAAATCTTGCAAACAACGAAAATGAAGGAATGCAATAGCAACCCTCGCTATTCCATTTTACAATAAAACAGTAAAACTGTATACTTGACTTTAATATGTTACGGAATTGTGATTAATTTTTTTAATTCAATAAATTGGAATATAAGTATGTAGGATTTTGAAGACAGTCGGGACATTTAAAATAAGATAAATCCTTCAATACAAATTTGAAAAGGTAATTTTTTGTTAATTTCCACGTGTTGTCACGGGATAATATTGTCCGAATGGGCTGAGATTTGGTGTAGCGCAATTTTAAATCAAAAGGAACAAAACTAGGGGAGTCTCCTTTCAAAATCAAAAGTCGGAAAATAAGTGGCGCCCTACTATATATCCTCTACATATCCCCAAAAATTAAAATTTAAGTTTATTCACTTTAAGGGGGTGAAATCGACCCCTGAAAATTCGGCTATTTTCCGATTTTCTGTTATAACTCGTGAACTGTAGGAACTGTAAGAACTGTAACTTACCAAATGATAGTTTTAATTAAAAGAAGTAACCTTTTCCTGAAAACTTTTTTTCTATCTCTTATAGTTCGCGAGTAATAACACAAAATTGGAAAATTTTCAGGGATCAATCCTACGAAAAAACTCATAGAACCTTTTCTTGTAGAAAATTTCTTAAGCAACAAATTTTATAAGAACTATTTATTGTTGTAGAACTGATAGATAACGAGATATTCGCGAAAAATCTGTTTTTTTTACCTTTGACCCTCTGTAAAAATTTTAGCGGCGGTCACATCTATGGGGACTTTTGACATATTGTTTAAAACGACGAAACAAATTCAGCAGATTGGCCATATTCCCGTCTAATTTCACTGGCCTATTCAAAACATCAGGCGTAGTAAAACAAAGATATAAGATAAAATGTGCAAAGGATTGCGTAAGGCAGAAACCACAAATTAAAATTCGCAATAAAAGTTATTACACGTAGGTATCTCACGAAAATTTCTGAAACTACAAGCCGTTCACGTCTATCACATGGTAAAATATCACTTAACGGGGGACACCGTATCGCCCTACGAGATGCACCGAGTTACACAACACTTCGCAACTTTAAAATTACCCGAACAGCACGACTATAAAGCTGGCGTGGCTGATTAAAGTTTTTAATTAACGACACTAATGATTTATCAGATAAAACGCTATTACAGGCGTAGCCGCTCGAAAGCTCGTATAAATGTAAAAATTACTCTGTCCGCGATTTATTTGATTACCGGTAATTACCAGCTACACCATCCAGCGGAAGTGTCGATTGAATGAAATTGCTCGGCCATTTCTGAAACGGCTGGGTTGTTACAAAATCGCGTAGCAGGGAATGAGATGAGAATTCCACTTTCTTGCAATCAAACGTGCACTTTCTGGTCTTGGAAAAAATCCCCTCCGATTGCTTTGTACTTGAAACGTCGAAAATGACAACTGGCTTGACAGGAGTATTGAGGATTGTAATCTACTGCTGAAACAACTTCAACTTTCTTCGTGGAAATACGCTATATGTATTGGTAAATCAAATTAGCAGACCTTTCAGTTTACATAGGACGAGGCAGAAGGACAAACAAGAAAATATACGGAGTGTCCCAGTTTCTTTTAGCCAACCTGTGGTAGTGTATTCTATGAGTAAAAATAAGATAAATATGGACAGAAGGGAACTCAGCCCCAATTACGTTGACCTTGACATATGTTGCCAACGTCAACATTCTGAACAACTTTTACTTATACATGTAACCACCGCTTAGTTTTCGAGATATTCTCAAAAACATCGACTATATTTCGTCAGGGGGGTTGTCAACTTTTGAGAGATTTAATATAAAAAAATGGTGTTTCAGAAACATACTCTCCCTGCAGAATAACATCCCAAGTAATATTTCAAATTATTCTCACGCTATACCGCACGAAGAACATGTCAGTTATTTTTATAAATTTTTAATAAAATATTTCGGTCCTTATGTTTATATAATATTTTCTTCTTGTTTTTAGTTATAAAATAAGCTGCCACTATTTGACGAGGAAAATATGGGACATACCAAATTTGAAATTTGAAAAAACAAAGTAACTCAGTAATAGCTAGATCAGATAAAAATACCCAACGTAATGCTGAAAGCAAGGCTGAGACATTTTGTTGAGTTTGTTGAATGTCCATTCGTAATTTTGAACGTATTAGAGTATTGAATTAAAAATTGTAACATTTAATTTAACACACGTAAAATGATAGCGGGTATAAATTGATACCAGTAATTACTCCTAGTATAACAGTAATTACTCCTCGCAGGATTTGAGCGCTAAACCTCTCAGGCATCCAAGTACCTTGGTTATATCTACTCATTACACTACTTGAAAACTACTAAAATTTCAAGAAAATTCCTTAGACACATTTGGAGCTGAGTGTTTGAAGTTGCTTTTCTTAAAATCAAACTAAGTAGTTAATCATGAATAATTAATACTGGAGAAATTGCTATGGTGTATAAAGCTCGATTCCGTCATAAAAATGATTGTTTTGATCGCCATCTGCTTTTGTGACATTTATACCAAACACCTACATCTCCCAATTTAATCCACGGTTGTGACACTGGATGAAAATGACCCACACTTTAACTTTGAAGTACAATATACTTTAGGCATCAGTAAAAATAGCACTGGTGTTTAAACATGGCGATACTTCAAATGTTAATTTTCAACGATGGACATATATTCTGCAATGTTGAAACTTTATCTCAGAATTTTGCAACTTACTTTAGCAGATAACTACTTTCGAAAAAATAGGTGTGACAACCGAGGGTTGAAAAAGAATTCTATTACCCACGATTTTCACGATAAAACCTTCAGAAACAAATTACTCGTTTTTCACGATATTCGTTGTAACCTTTTCCGTGCAGAGACCATTGACGTATCATGGATATTCGCTGTAATAGCGAGACACGCTTATTATTATTACTATCTGGCTTGCTCCACATTTCACACCCTCTGCCGTTCCTTCGTTCTTCCCATGTAAATGCAGCGTGATTAGCAATTAGCTGAAACGAGCCGACAGCCTCCCTCATACATATCTCATACTATGCGCGGATGCTTATCCATCATGTTACAAACCTTATAGGTATAATTCTATTGTGACTGAAATCCCAGGGAAACTCTGATACATGTTACAAAGAGAAATCCGAAGAAGTTCCGTTCCTAAATTATTTTAATACTCCATTCTGTTTCGCCAATCTCGACATCACTGAGAATAAATTCCAATTTCCTTTATGAAGCGTTAAATAATGGAAGTCAAATTTGTTAATGTTAGTAACCTGACTTTCAAAAATGCATTGAGATGTTTACTGAGAATTTCGAATTTAGAATCGATTCTCAATTATACGAATACGTAATGAAAGATCCTTATACGTATATGAGACATTCAAGTAATTTTGTCTGACCAATGCCATGGATATACTACTTAATTTGATCAGCCTATATCCGTGGTCCAGTAACTGCTAATATTTTCATTATTTCTTGACCTATAGCAGTTGGAGGAAAATTTAGTGAACGCTAATACTGTACAGGTGGAGTTATGCTCTGACAATAACTTTTCTTGGGAAAAATTGCTCAAGAAATTAGTAGCTGATTTGCCTTTTGTAAACTGTACATGTTTGTATTACAAGGAAACAGCTATGGAAACGAATTCAATAGCATATGATTAAATAATTTCCAAGTCGCATAAAATCATAAATAAAACAAGTAAGGGGCGTAGGTTTTCCATTTAAATTATTTTTCCTTCGAATAATAAACATAAGGGGTATATAGGGGTATAAAGGGTTATAAAATAAATGGAAGTAGTAACTGTATCACCATTGGTGAGTGGTTGTAAGCTATCTCCGAAGATTAGTTTTCTTTTTAATGAGAAACCAAGAATAATTGTTAAAGCAACGAAATACATCTGTCGATAGACCGCAATTACTAGGTTCGTCAGTCTGCAAACGAATGAAAAGTGACACCAGAGGAGAATGTTACCTTTGAATGGAAATAACGACACATTTTACAATGAATGAAGCTAGTAAAAAAAGTATTATATTGTCTCATCGTTCGTTTGTATTTTGCTTCCATTTTCATACAGCAGACGATGTCGCCTCTGTTTTCCCATCAGTCCGATTTCAATTACTACCGTATATCATCACGCCTGCTCTCAACAATATTCGTTTGGACTACAACATATACAGGGTGTTCCATAACATGTGGAGCTCACTTCAACAGTCGGAGGGAACATAGAAATAAAAAAAAAGTATTCCGAGAAACACGTGCTCTAGCCGACATTGTTCCCAAGTTACAGCCACTTTTATTAATCGATTTTATTTAACTTCACTCCCATGTTTGTTTGTTTGGTTTAAATCTTGAAATTCAATTTAGACTCGCTTCCACAAATCCAATCGACTTGAAACTTTGCAGGCGTACGTAGTTGCGATAACAATACAAAATTCTGAAAACTCACCCCCTTGGGGGTGAAAAAGTGAATACCCTAAAATATTAACTCACTTCCACAAATTTAATCGACTTGGAACTACATAAGAATAATTGTAATTTGTTAAATATTAATTGTAATCTGTGAATATTGCGATGTGCCCATTTCTTTCAAAAGTTTTCAAAGGGATATTTGAGTAGAGAATTTGTGAGAAAAATTGGTTGCAAAACATAAACGCTAAAAAGGAAAAACGATTCTAATTAGAAACGATTTTATTCATTTAACTTAATCAATAATGCAATAAAACGTGCTAAATAATTATTCTCGTGTTGTGCTCGGATACTGACTGGTATACTGACATTAGTTTTTTTTAACAAACCTGTGTACCTGAAAGGCATTCGCCTAATTTTCGATGAAACTTGTCTATTAGGGACACGAGCCGTGTATAGATGTCTCGCGCCACCCGAATTATTATAGTACATTCGGCAAATCCATACATCAAATTTATATCTGCCATTATCCGATTTGAATACATATCCATTAGTACTTTTAACGCGCATCAAATTAATGAATGGTCGAGTGCCTTTATCGAGAGAACAAACTAAAAATGTCTCATACAAGAGAATAGTCAAAAAGATCGGGAGATATGAAGGAGGTACCACTGTAAAATTACTGAAATACAAAAATGGTTATAATTCGTTAAACTGGGTTATGGAACATGCCGTACAGATTGCTAAATTACATACATATATCTCTGGTGGACGGGCAAACGAGTATATCTCAAATTTCACCTCAAACTTAAACAGTTTCTTTTTTTCATTTTTGTGAATCGAAGTTAAAAATAAAATTTTCTTTTATCACATATGTTATCAACTTTCACGTCCAAAATTTAACACATGATCTTACATAGCACTGTAAATATTCTAAGTGTCCTCCTACAAAACTAGTAATTCTGACTTATACTCGTTTGCCCGCCCACCAGAGACATATACCAAATCCTAAAACAAACTTGTTCGAAGTCACGATAAGGTCGTAACTTCAAGAATCACGATTGGACACAGAAAACTCATGCACTAGTACTTCCTCCACAAAGAAGAACCCTCATCTTGGAAACTATACAAAGTACAACTGCCTGTGGAATACATCATCCTACACTGCTGGAAATACTACTCCCATAGACAAAACTACAACATAAGGCCCACCCTACAGGACAATTTAACGACACAGGATCAATACAAAGATTACAACAAATTGTAAACCAGACTCTAGATCGCTAATAACCCATACAAGTGATTCGTGTGACATTAAATAATAGAAAAAAAAACTTGGTTGCAACCAGATCACCTTGAAGAAACAATAAAAGGCTTGTAAAAATATTTGACACGAGATTGAACGAAATATGAGAAAAAATATAAAATGCAACAACTTTCACTGCTCATGACTTAAATACTCGCATGTATACAAGAACCCCTACTGCTTCAGCAAGTTATAAATACCGTGCATGAAAATCTTCCCAGACCCAGAATAAAGCGATCCCTTCCATCCGTAAACATCCAAGTAGAAACCGCCTTAATCACGCCGACGCAGGTTTCCCGATAATGAAATATCAAAGATGGTGGAGCAATACAAAATAGTCAATATAGGTTCTCTGATAATGAAATAGCCAACTGGGCGTATCCTAGACAGACGAAAGAGAAGCGTAAAGCACCCGAGTGACGAAACTCTGTTTTTCCTCGTTCACTATGGACAGCCTCTGTCAAACGTTGGTCAACAGCGAGCAGTAAAATTGAGTGTCGTGTAACAGAAGAGCCTGCTTTCGCTCGGTCCAGCGGCTATTACGGCAAACGGTTGTTACGCCATCAACGAATGGACCGATCACCTATGACCAAAAGTGAACCGAACGGTGGCTCAGAGTACAGAGAAAAAGGATCGTGTTTTACGTCGTCATAGAACGATGTGACGTTACGACAGCCGGATATATGGCTGCCAATAGTGGTGGTAACGATCGTAGCGGTGCGGTCTCGTCGACAACGACAATGATAGCTAAATTAATGGCGGCTCGGCGGTCCATCGGGGGAACAGTGATTTTGACGTGATCTGATGTGACGTGACGAATCGTTCCATGGCACGCTAGTCCTCGAGTGCGCCCCCCACTGGAAACGAATCGCCGCCCCATGCTTTCGTAATTCAGACTGATAGCTAGCTGCGTCGGTCGTTACGACAGATTCTTTCCGAAACTAAACTGGACGGGATCGGTGAAACGGAACGCCTGGCGTCGTTAAGACAAGAGGGATCACGTCGTGCAAAATACACGCAAGCAGTTTGGAAACAATGGTATAGCATATAAATATTTGTGCAAATTGTGGCCGTTAGATGCCCAACTTTCTATTAACATTCAAGGTATCTTCCTGATAAGAGACGTTTAAGACGTGATAAGAAACAATTAAAACAAATTTAAAATATTCTTTTTAATTTTTTTGTATAATATAAGAGTAGCTTAATAAATACCAAAAAGGTTTATTTCATTATATGTTGCATTTACTGAGAAAAGAATCTTTTAAAATAACTTCATTTTTCGGCCGACCAAAGTAGAATGATCCCTTAAGTTTATTTTCCAGATTTGTAGAATAGCCAGAAATATTCGACATGTAATTTTGTTATTGGCCATCGTCCACCTCTCGAGGGTGAAAACAGCCCTCAAAGTTAAGGGTGAGAAACACGTTTGGTCGAATATCTTACAAACTACTGCAGGCAGAAGAACGGTGTAAATGGCTAAATTGTGTATTTTTTAATAAGGAATCCAGCTACACAAATGGATTCTGGATAACACCATTTGTTTAAATAGTACATAAAAAAATGGCACATATTTGTTAATTTTTCTGGTAAAATGTTAACCCATTTTTCTTACATTTGTGTGTGAAAAATATTCATATACCCAAATACAAAATATAGATAAAATGGAATTTTATATTTTTGCATTATAAAAATGTTATTGCAATTAAACTTTTCTCGTATTTTGTGCAAGACGGAATTCTTAAATGCGTGTTCCTGCACTTATTGTATAATTTATCGTAAAATTATGTCGTTACACCTATAAATCATTCTAAAACAATAGGAAGGAGAAATATTTGGAAACTATTAAAAGTATGTAGTCATATACTTGCCATTATCTACATTGAAGTTAGAAAGAACCTAATAAAGGAAATTGTTGAATGTCATAACAAGATCCATTTTACTACCGAGCAAGAATAATAATAAAGAAAGTATTCAAAAGTGACTGGACTTCGCGTCGAAAGGATCTTACTTCATGAAAGTTCGATTATTTGTCCTAAAAAAATCGAGAGGTGGAAACTTGGCCAAAATTAATAACGCCAGTGTAATAAATCATTAATTCTTTCTTCATCTAGACACGTTCGTTCCTTAATCTCATTTCGTTACTTTCAAGTACCCCTTAAACTTTTCGTTCTCCCCAACCAGTCGCTGAAAAAATAACGCTCTGAATTTTACGTTGCTTGCAGAAGATCACAGCTCACATAATTCTATGCCCGACGATGTAATCGGAAGCCGTATTTTAATTCTCTTTCTAACAACCTAATACACGATACGCTTTTAATTAAAGGTTTTAATAACATTCCATTTCGCAATTTTCTACCTCCCTCGTAAGATTACAGAATATTTTCCACCGCCACTTTGCTCTCCAATTCCGTTTCCAAAATGCCCCGCGAACTTTCGATTCGAAACTTCGCCCCTTCTTACCCCGTTTCCAACGATTCATTAACACTTAATTACAATTTTCGTTCGTATCCCGTTACCATTACGCAGAAATGAGAAATTTTACGTGGCGTTTCACAGCCGAACTCGCGCTGATTATATCGCAGAATCACCCTCCGTTTGTAGTATTCATTTTCGTCAAGCTATGTCTGTTTAATTGTCAATATAACTATCCACCCCTGTGCAAAATATGCTAAATTCACAAACGTGGAACTCTGTTATTCGAGTGCAATTAACCGGTTCCCTTTGACGCGACACTGAAACAATAAACCAAAACTGAAATTAAAACTCTATTAAAGCCACAAGGCCCTTTACGTTTAACTTTTTACGTCCCGACGCGTTATATTGCGAACAGCATGCATTACGTCGCCTTTGACCCAATTGTGTAGTGTTGCGAAAGTTGATACGGATATTCCAATGAGGCATCGTGCGCCCGAATTTCTGCCAGACACTAATCCAATTATAGATAAAAATTCCATTAGTATTATTAAACGATGTCCTGGCTAGAATTTTCATTTCTCCACGTCAATTTTATTTTATATCTCCACGAACAATCTTTTATTTACGTAACTCCAATCAAACGTCCCGTCGAGGATATTACTTTTTCGGAAAATGAAACACTTAGTTAATGCAAAATTTACATTGTGGTTGTAATGTCAATATTCAGTAACAATCCTGAGATAATGATTATTCGGTACTTTCATCTCTGACGCTGTTATTTGGAACATTTTTATCCAACAAGAAATATTTAAATTCGCATTTCGCAATTCTATTACCTACACTGTTTATCACCTGTTTTATTTAACTATTTTAATAATTGTCTCGATTTTAATATGTACGTTGTTAAGATGATCTAAGTGTACTTTTATTAGCATAATTATTTTAACACGATCATCAATCAGTTTTATCATTCAGAAAAGGAACAGATTATTTTAAGTGATTTATGCAGTGATAATGTAAATTAAACTTTGTCAAACACTTTTTAGATGGAAGAAAAGTTAATTTATTAAAATGGCTAGCACGAAGCCTGGTCTTAAATCCCATCGAGATGCTGTGAATTGATAAGGAAATAAGACTAAAAAAACACAAAATATCAATGAATTATAGACACAGTAATAGAAGATGCCTGGTGTTCTGTTCCCGTTGACCGGTGTGTTCGTTTAATAAAATCTATGGAATGACGTTGTGCTGCAGTTATTAAATAAAATGACAAGGCGACAAAATATTAGCGTTAAAATCACCGGGAAAAATGTTTCATCTAATATTCGTTCTCAGAAGTAGACGTTGTTCACGCGTTTGTGTCAGTGACAAAAAGGACTGAAGCTGCTATTATCTTTGTTATTTACTCGGTGCTGTTAAAATGTATAAATACATGTTAAAAAAAAAATCGTCATCAAAATTAATACATTTCTTTCTTATATGACATTATAGCTAGTAAAATGTTCGTAAGTAGTATATGTCCGCCACTGTAGGCAATTTCGTGTGTAGGTTGTCGTGTGTGCTGTCATAGAACTGCTATCAAATCTCCTCAATATCATCTACGTGACCTTGTTTCCAAACTGCAGATGTTTCGTACTCCCCTGATACTCGATACAAATTGAATTAATGCAAGTAGTAATTGATTTCACGAGGCTATATTTAATATGTATATTCTACAACCTGATTCACCATCTGCAAGTTTTTCCACATTGTGCTTCACAAGCATTTTTTATTATTTTAATATATTCAATCCCCCCCCCCCCCCTAAATTTATACCAATCAGTAACAAAATACTCTGTGTAAATGTAACCAATATACATATATTTATTCCTTAATGCGTAATTCGATCTTAAAAGTCGATCAGAGACGCGATACCTTAATTATTTGCGGCAACACATTTTTAATTAACCCCCGCCTGGTGAAAATTAGGTCTTCGTCCCAGACCTAATTATATTCGTAGAGTCAGCGCCAGCACTTGACATTAATGGCATTTCTATAAAAAGCGATAAGATAGTGATTACATTATCGGTGGGATCAAGTTCAATATCTGCTTATAATATCGGGTCAATAACTAAAACGCATTTTGTTGGAACCGAGTGGTTCTTGTAACAACAATTTCTTCATTCTATGCACACACTTCGTACAATACTTGTTATTATTCGGTTGAACACAAATAATACAAATGATGGTATAGAATATAGAGATATATATTCAGTTACGTTTAGTCTCTTTTTGTATATAATTATATTTCTCAGTTTCTTACACCCTAGTCGCTTTAGACTTCTAATACTGCATTCTGCACCCCGAATTGTTCATATAACAACTTTTACTGCCACTTGCGATAATGTACCATAATATATGCTAAAATAATAAAACATTTCTCAATGTTTCAACAGTTTTCAATATATTTTTGATTACCGAATTCAGACGGCTTTATTATAAGAACTGAACGACAAACTAGGCTTGTTACGCGTTTATGGCGGAAGTGCAACCGAGAGGAAGCTACCTAGGCCAAGGGAGGCGAACCTTTTTATCTGCGCGTGCCAAAAATTTATAAATAATATTTATCGAAATGGTGACGTGCCTTCAGTTTTTAATAGGGGAAAAATTTTATTCAGACATGTTTAAAAATTAACATACATTTTCATAAGAATGAACCAGAGTTGGGCATTAACTAAATAAAAAAGTATTTAAATAACGAATCAAATAAAAGTTACTTCAACTTTAGATTATTTGACGAATACAGTTAATTTTTTTATTAGACGAATAAAGTTAACCCAGCGCAATTTTATTCGACATATGAGGAATAATATTTTGCCTATCTCTGGAATTAACTCATAACTTGACATACACATTGTCGTATACCAAAAGCTAACCAAAAATATTTTCGTAGGTGTATCTAACCATATAATAAATATTTTAGATCAATATACAAATGTTAATGATAGCATGTCATAAGACATAAATCATTGATGTGCCAGCAAAATTTTCGTACGTACCACCTCTAACACGCGTGCCATAGGTTCGACACCCCTGACCTAGGCTACCCGCATGTTAAAACGAAAAACACCATTAACGACCCACATTGCAATAAACCTATTAACCTTCCCCCTTTCATCAAGTTACTCAGCCACGTGAAAAATGAACTGAATATTCACGTAGAATCCAATTACTATTCCCGATAAATAATCGACATTTCTTTTCATGCATGACGTTACGTTAATGTCGAGAACCATATCCCCGACCAATTAAACGCCAAAACTGTTAATCCCATTAATGTTACTAGACAGTAATGCTCGCTATCTCTCTGGGCGATCGTATTTGTCTCCTGGAAGAAGCCGGCTTGCAGAGAAAGCATTGTCTCGGTTGCATGGGGTGTCGCGGCGGGACAAAGCCGCACGCTCGCCGACGCCTAGGCTTTCTCAAACCCGACCGCGGAAGAAGGTGGAAAGAAAAGAAGAAAGAAATGGAACAGCCGAATCTCAGGTCCCAGAGACCCATTAACGCACCGATGGGGGAACCCTCCGTGCGAATAATGCAAATTATTCTCGAAACGCCCGAAGCAACTCGCTCGATTCTCGCACTTTTGTCGCCCACCCCCTTTCCGCCCCGTCCCCTTCTTCGCAAGTTTCCTCAACTGCCACGATCCC
This sequence comes from Andrena hattorfiana, assembly GCA_944738655.2. Lineage (NCBI taxonomy): Eukaryota > Metazoa > Arthropoda > Insecta > Hymenoptera > Andrenidae > Andrena > Andrena hattorfiana. The sequence goes on along the minus strand of OX122893.2, from coordinate 10,723,499 downwards.
CTGTTTGCCCCAGTCTCCCTGTCCTCCCCGGTTGCGATCTCGCCCATCGCTGTTCCGTAGATCCGTTAATCGTTTCCCCGAAAGTCCCGCCGACCTCGCAGCTGAAACGAATTAATCCATTTGCATTAACGCAACCTAGAGACGCGTAAAATCCGGTTTACAGAGGCCAAAGCTGGAATGGACGGGAGCTGGGATCGAGAAACTTATCCGGCGCCCCCTCGCCACGCAGCCGGGATCAATTTTTTAACCGGTCGATGGTCTATCTGGCTTTGAAGCGGGAAATTCGCTGGCTATGTTCGCGGGAATAAAAGTGACTGTTCAACTGGGAGAATCGGGAAATATTGCGCGCCCATGAAGAAATCTAATTACAAATTTGCGATCGAGCATGTACGTTAATAATTGCATTCAGGAACGCGGCAGCTGGTTTCCGTGTTTGATATGAATGTAATGTCTCACTGTGTGCGAGACCCTTTCTCTTTGACGAGGGGAGAGCGCGCGAGGTTCGAGTTACGGATTTGCTTGAAATTTTGCATGCACAGGTAGGTAGTAGGTGCACTACGTGTGTAATTATGTTTTAAGCGCGTAGGGCGCCCTACGGAAAATTTACGGGTAAATCGAGTTCTAAGTTTTGTTTTCTAGCGAGCTTTTATATGTACGTGCACATGAAAGCGAAACTATAATTAAATTGCAGTAACAGCTTAACTGTAATGCGTAGAGTAATTCCAGGCATGCCTATAGAGCTTTACGAGCCATTAATTATTTCTGCACTTAGTTGTATAAATTGGTTCCTTTTGTACGTATAGATCTACTAGCTTTACTACTCGGCTTCGCCCGAAATTTAAATTCTGATTTTATAATACAATAATTTTGTTGTTTTTTTTCGTGAAATGATCACATTCCTCTGGATTAGTCAGGCATAATTAGCTGAGGCACATTTCGTGATCTCAGAGTTTATCGTTCGAAAGTTTTTAGGCGACGGACAAACACACAAACATATAGAAGCTTTCTGCTTTATATATTAAGATATACAAAATTTGGGAGCACGAAATTTTATTACACTTGACTTTCTCCGAAAATTTTCAGTAGTGTTTCCTGTCCACGTTTAATACGTTAATATTCATAGCGCGGACTAACTGCATATAGGGTGATTACGGAAGAGATCCCGCATTGAGAGAGACGCCGCACTTTCGGTATTTCAGAGTTGTCGGGAATAAACTACAGTTCTGTCAATTTTATTTGTTTTAAGCTGTTGTTTGAGTTAGATTAGTAGCGAGAACGTGTTTCCTTTATTACTTTCAAAGATGGGGAAATGAGATCTCCCTTATTACTTTGGTCTTAATTTTTTAAGAGTGATAAATATTAAAATTTTGATGTTTCGGTCTAGAGCCCATACAAATAGGTTACCTTTAGGAATTAATTAAAGGAATTAATTAAATTTGTTTATTACAATAAGTTATTTTATTGGGAGGATATTTAAATTTATAGAACTTTAAAAAATTTATCCAATTATTTTTGTTAAAAAAGATTGTATATATAATTTAATGGGTCTTTTTGCATTGTATTGAGGATGTCTTAAACTATAGAAATAATTTTTTTGTTTTATAATTAATCATTGCAGACGGCACTGGGGAGTCGTTAAAGTCGAGGCGTCAAAAAATTCATCCAAAACGGTGGAACCAGTAGCACCTAAACCATTGGTCTGAAATAAAAAACAATGCGAGATTATTAAAAGACATGAAACTCGTGGACTAGGCCAGAAAAAATTACAAAAATGATATTTTTTTAGAAAATAACGACACTTGAAGTTTGCCCTTCAACTTTTTCCCTATATTGTTCGCCCTTTCAACGCCTTTAAAATTTATAAATGTTCATTTTTTTTTTAAATTTGATCTATCCACGAGCCAGAATTATATTCTTCAAAATAAAAAAGTTTCAGTCGAATCGGATGATAACTTTTGAAGATACAGATTCCGCCGTTTTTGAGAAGAACGCCTTTAAAGTTTTTGCCGCTATTCAAATGCCTATTTTTAAAAACGTATTCTTAAAAGAAAATCGATTTTTAAACCGGAAGTAGCGCACGTAGTAGTGCAAGATGTGCAACTAATAATATGTATCCGTGGAAAAAGTTTCCATTTGCAAAATTTAGATGCGATGACAATTTTCCGAGTCCCGAATATTCTGCATTTCCCACGTAAACTGAATCGTAACAAATAATAAGTGTGCTCCAGGTTGGAAATCGTTAGCAACCGTAGAGTGTACTTTTGTTATTTAATAACACGAGTGTAGTGCAGAGAATTTATAATATACTCAGCGGCAATGCGATCAATCTACCATTTTGCGTTGTTTAAAATATTTTAAGAAGTTTCGAAGCGTCACCTGTAATTTGGAAGACGAAAGGCAAAGTGGGTTGAAATCATGACGAGTCATCTACGATGACACTCGTCCCGAAATACTACCAACGTATTAATTATTGCTCCGAAATAAATGTCCCCTTTAAATTGCATTATCACTCGACTTAACAAGTCGATGAAAAAAATTCTCACTTCAACAAACAATGAAAAAGAAGAAAGGGGGGGATAAAGTAAACGCAGAGATGGAAGGTTGCGCGATTAAATATACGGAACACGGTTATGAAATATGCAAAAGGCGCGAGTTTAAGCAGATTAACAATGGAAGTGGAGTGGTCGTCAAAAGTTACGGTGCTGTCGCGTTTTAACTTTAAGTTGAGCAGACTAACAGGGCTGCAGTTTTTTATACGCGATTTTTAGCGTTAACGCACCGTTATTACCGCGTTGCTTAATCCCGCGTGCAGGCAACGTTTAATCACGATATGACAAAATATTATTTTGCCGTCGTCAGAAGCCGGGGATTAATGTAAGCGACACGGCGATTTAAGAGCGGCGCGCGAGCGCGGGAATTTTAATTTTGACCAGCTTAATTCCACGTTATCCCCTCATACTTCCTCCTAAATGTAGGCGGCATGATCGCTGAAACATTCATAATATTCCATTATGAAATGCCACGTCCGCAGAAACTCTCGATTATCAGCTTTTGTGGAGTAGGGAAGGCAAACGTTGCAATTCCCGAGCATGAATAGTCACTGGTTTATTAAAGCTGCATTTATTGTGCGGGGAATGTTGCGCGTCCCAAAGACACGGAATTCACTCCCACTTCTCTTTTCATTGTATTTCATTGCCCGTCCCGTGAATTTTTCTCGGCAGCTCGTTTACCGTAAACCACTGAAATACTTTATTCTATTACACAGTGATCTCGTTTGTACTGAATATTCAAATTACACGCATACTAATTATTTCATTATTTCTCATTACACCTATTTTCAGAAAAGACATGGCAAATGGTTAGAACGTTTCCCGAGCGGGTCGTCCTACGTATTTGAAAAATGTCGGTGAATCTGGAATCTCGAAAAATGTAACGCTGGAGAGAAATACTCGGGATTTTGCCTCTTTCGCGTATTTTGAGTCTTCGACGGACAGAGAGGTAGAGGAACTACGATCTTTCTAGCAGGGGAAGTACCTACTTTCCAGCTTCCCTTCTTCAACCCTAGCCATTGCCACTGGCACAGCTTTCATTTTCTATAAGTATTGTTATTCACAATAAATTGCCACTAATACAATTTTCATTTTCTATATTGTTATTCACAATAAATTGAAAAGTATCAATATTTTACACAAATTATGTTTTTTCATCGCCTATAAATGCTACAGATTCATCGAGACCGAACATGATGGAGTCCACAAGGTCATTTCAAGGTCTTAGTATCTTACGTCGTCGAACTCGCATTTGTATGCTATGAAATTAAAATAGGGTAAACTGCACTAATGCTGGCATTGCACTAATCATTGAGCACTCCTGATTGAAAAGCCAAATATTAAGAGGTATAAGCTTAGAAAGTACTTTTTTACAATTTCTTATTTTTCTTCCACTACAACACTGCAAAGCCCAGTAGCTGAACTACACATTTTACATCTGGCAACGACACAAAGTGGGACAAAGGACTGAGTTTTAGACGTTTCCTTAAAATTTTGACAATGGATAGGTAAGTATATTTTTCCGCTTTATAACTAAGTAATGGATTGAAATACAGATTTACTAAGTGTTGTAGGTATTTAATAGCGAATGAAATAGCCTGTTTAAACACTTTAAACTTCGTTTTTACCTACACATGCTTTTTATATAATCTCAAATTTTAGGGTGCCAATGATACTTTTATCCCTACTTTTGTTTCTCATTGAATATTTTTAAAATAAAAGACTTAACAGGTACTCGAGATGTTTTATTTTAATGAGAAACCCATAATCATTGATGATAACTGAAAATTAAGACCATATAAAAACTTCACAAAAAAATATAGACATTCCAATTGGAATTACCGCTAAGAGACATTTAGAAAAAAACATCAGTGACCTTTAACTCGTCGTGGTCGCACGGAGTGTATCACACCCCAGGAGATTTTTTCCTTTGCAAATATTCTTATAAATTTCTTCTATATATTCTTTGTAAATTTTTAGACCTTAATATTGAAATTTAAAAATTTAACGAATTTTAACAAAAAATATCGCTTTGTTCCACAACTATTTTTCAAACTACAAATTTCATTATATCCAAATTTAGATTTCTAGGAAGATTATTACAGCATGATTTTATGAGTACTACGAATGTACAATTATAACTCAGAAATTAAAATATTCACAAATAGGAAAATGGTAAGTGAAAAATGACGCTGGGGTGCAGTGACCGCAAGTGACCGATTTGTGATTATAAGCACGTGTGACCACGAAGGGTAAATAACCTTGAAGATAACGTCAAACAGAAGATCTGCAATTTGTATCACCATATTTACCCGCTTGAACAGTACAACTTTCCTCTTCGATATTTTCTCCTGTCATCAATTCTAACAGAGATATTTACGTGTACTATTTCTCGTCACTCACCCTTCATGTGAGTGAAGGTACAACAAAATCGTTGCATCATTTCTATTATATATATGTAACCATACTTGAATCCCTTCGACTTTTATGTGGAATATTTTTCGGAATCTCTAATACTTTTGACTATTTTTACGTGTATTGGTTTAAATAAAACAACCCGTATTAGTATATTCGATATTACATCGTTGTAACTCACAGAAATTTAACCTTCACTCTGTGTACCAATAATTTAACGTTAACCGTGGGTATAAAAACAGGGGTCTAAACCCCACGCGCTTTTAGTCCCAAATGTACAGAAAAAACTGTAGTTGCGTAAGTATTTGTAAAGTTTTATTAATTTTTAAAAAGTGTACAAAAAATTAAACCATTTAATTTAAAATACAAAAATTAAAAAGCTGTATATAAATAATAAAAAAATAAGTCTAAGATGCATCGTCAGAATTGGTGCGCATTATTTCTTCATCGTGAGTTTCGGTGTTTATGCATTCGTCGCTAATATTGTTACTATGATTTTTACATGTCGGTTTTTTACAAATGTAGCAGCTGAAGCTGGTCTTGATGTCACTAGAGCGATGGCACAGATATCATCTGCGTTGAAATCTCTTACTTCTCTTACTGATGCTGGATTCGGTGGAAACAAAATAAATAATCACACTCTGAACATATGTTATTATACTAATTAGCATCATCTTTACAATAAAGAAACACTATAATTGTGGAATCAGGAACTCCCATCATAAGAGAGTGCACGGAATAACCCAAGATCTGGGGAGTCGGCGGTAGCCGAGGTGGCTAAGGAGCTGGTCAGTGCGCAACGAATCTGGAGATCGCGGGTTTCGAGTCCCGTCCGAGGCTTTCCTCTTTTTCCGTAATCCTACATAATTTACCCAACACTTACCACTAATTAAATAAAAAATCTATCTTACTTCTTTGAAACGTAAGCAAAGACCGAATTGAAACTGCATCAAACCATTAATTAATTAGAGATTAATGACTATTGAGGTGCATATGGGACCCCTGTACACGGTTAAGCGCTAGGTAGGTGCCTTTGAAGGCTACCATTGCATTCAAATTCAGCGATTTCAATGAAATTTTTATCAAATTCTGTGTGAAAAATATCAGAGATAGCATTCCTAAAAGATACATGGGAAAGTTTCCATTTGCTAACTTTTTATTTACGTTTTTATTAGCTTGTTTATTAGGGGTCTGTTTGTACCCCTGTCCACAGAGTGAAGATTAAACGTTTTAAGACGTAGCTCGAATCCGCAGTACTAAGTTTAAATCACTCATACGAGTGCCTTCTATGTAAATATAGTTAAATGACTATTATAAGTTTATGTCACAAGTTTCCACTGTTCAATTATTCCCCCACGCTCGCGCCTTCACGATTCGCCGAAAACGATTTCCGGCGCGAAATGGAAACGTTCGCACCGACCTATCTTCTAGATCTTATTTCTTAGAACTGACATCTGTTCCCCGAATTGAAGAAACTTCTGCGAGAGGAACGTTTCGAAGGTTTAAACGCCGTGAGGGAGACTGTAAATCGAGGCTGTCGAGGTAACGCCTGCGGAGTTTCACAAGAACAAATGAAAAAAGGTAATGTTTTCTCGCCCAGAAATGTTCATTGACCTGAATTCTAAATGCACACGAAAAAATGAAACACGTCTTATTCTGAGATTCGTTCTTCTGAGTTAAAAATATTCTCTATGTAAATAGAAAAGTTCCATATTCTTCGCTTACTTAGACTGATGTTTCTTAATCAAAAGCATGAAACGTACCTATAGTTCATTTTGCATTATTAGTAATTCGAAAGATATTCTTATTTTGAGTTTAGAATCATTCCCATTAATATTGAAGTGTCGCAATACGTCCGCGTTTGCTGCTTCATGTGTTAATAAATTATTGATACAGTGGATCAACTCTCGCACTTTATGCTGAGTTGTCTATTCCCCTTTACAGAACCGCATACAACTTTTCTTTCAAACTCAGACCGAAAATCTGAGGGAAATATTCGCATAGCACATGTTAAAATTCAGGTGGGCCGGGAAAAGAAAGAATAAAGTGTTCTAGATCAACACATATGAATATTATTATGAATTGAATTAATTTACAAAATCTTGATATTACATTGGAAATTCAAGTTTTAAAATTCTTCAGGCTTTTGCAACTTAATTGTAGTTTGCACAACATCTTATAATAGTTGTAATTTTATAATACCTAGGTAAAAAAGAAATTGCGATGAAACTTTTGTAAAATCCAATTTAATTAGAATTCAGAATATTCCTTCTATAAATGTAATGCTAGCTTCAAAACTTGAAAAGTATTTGACAGAACGTAACTTGGTTAACGATTCTGTGCTCCGTTAATCCCTTTCTATTAAATTTATTGAATATTAAGTTTCTATCGAGAAAAGAACCATTATTAACCACTTTCAAATTTTACAATATAGTTTGTGGAAAAGGTCTCGTTTAAAACGACTCGACAGCAGATGGGTGGAAATTGTGTATACACGTGTCACGTGTCATCGATCATCAATCACTTCCTTTATTGGATCGTCTGATCAGCCAAAAAATGGATTCGGTAGTCAATTATCCATGACGTAGGTCTGCATACTAATAGTACCTAAGCTAACAAGATTAAATACATTTCATGCAAATTTAATAGCGAAAGAGATTTTTATGAACACAAAGACTTTCTGCTAATTTCGCTTTTTATAATCACTGATGTAACGATCATTATATTTATTTCATCGTTAATAAAAATGAATTATTGAGAAATGAATTATTATCTGCAAGAAAAAATTATGTCAAAAGCAGGACTTCAACTTTAAATAGCCGCCATTTTGTTTTAAATTAATATTTCACAAATTTCATCCGCGAATCAGAGGATACATTAATATACTAACGAAATCTTCTTTGTTTTTTGATTTTAGATAATCTGGTTCCCAATGGCAGTACTCACCGCAGAACAACTTTTTAAAAAGGCTTCTTGGATGTCGGTTGTAATTTTATTATAAACGTAAATATTTTTCTACAAAAAAATTACCAAATTATCTTAAAATGTTAAATTTTAGCACTCTTTTAAGTACAAAAAGTTCTGTGAAAATATATGCTTCCGCTTTTTAAAAAAAAATCGCAAACATTCGCCTCTTCTCGGCCTCCTGACTAGGCATAACCCTTTAAATACATATTACCGCGTTCATTAAAATATTTTCTACAAGCATTTTCTACACATTACACCTGACAACTTCCTATAACATTGATGAATTTAAGTTGTGTGACCCATCAAACACTATTAATCATTTTCCCGCCACCCTAGCAGCCGAGGATCGAAGATCTTATCGGGCTGTGTCCATCTAGCGCGTGGCACTATATCATGCCTCTTTTTCCTGTTCTTTCCCACGAAAAATTCCATAAATTATTCGCCGTACTCCGGAAATTGAGCGGTCAACCTTATCGTCCATAATCCCACTTCATACTAATTCCGAGAGCGTTCGATATTCGGACAACAAATGGAATTAGATTGAACGGGCAAGTTTCTCTGCTCGATCGAGAACAAAAACAAGAATAAATGGGGGCCACTCCTTTGCTGCTCCTTTATCTTCCAACGGTCGATCATCCCTCTACCTTCTACCCTTTTTCCGTCCCGTGTTTTTGTCCGAGCAAGATTAATCCTTTCATTCTACGGCTCGTCTTCGGATAAGTGACCGGTAAAACCACTTCCACTACCCTATGTAGAAATTAATTTACTCGTGTGCCCCTGCCGTTGATGTTTAAGGAGATTAGTCCCGCCTGTATTCCTAAACCTCGCCCATTGATTGCAAGTCCCTTCTCTCTACTACTTTTCATTTGGGGTAATTGTTCTTAATGGTGGAGAAAAATAGAAATTACGAGAATATTCCTCACTATTTCGAGATCCACAAGTGGGAACACCACTGTAATGGCCGGACAAATAGGTCTTTTTTAAGAATCTTTCTCACGAATAATTTACAGCCTTCGTACAAAATTTGTATTACCTACTTTTAGTACAATGTCTTAAGAGACTATAAAAAAAATGAATAGAAAAACATGCATAAATTTTAATGTAGTAATTAATCTTCTAGACCGCTCAGATAAAATACAGGTCGCTGGTGGGATGTGTAATTTTGGTACGGCAGCTTTGAAATCAAATTTGAATCTTTTTTTATAAAATATATGAGTGCAGTTTCCGTTGCGTATACTGATTTTTTAAACAAAGTATTTTTGAAAAAATGGTGCGCTTTAAAAGAAAGTGTTTCGAAAATCCGCGAATAAGTTGGACAGTTTTTTCGAGCGATTTCAAAAAATTTGTTTTCGATCCAAAAATCCGTACGTTCAACGAAAACTACTCATATAAAAAATAATTAAATTTGATTTCAGAGCTGCTGTTCCATAGTTGAACATCCGGCCAGCGACCTATGTTTTTTGTGAGGGGTTTAGAAGACTAATTAATATATTAAAATTTATGTATGTTTTCTGTTCAATTTTTTTTATAGTCTCTTAAAAGATTATACTAAAGGTTGGTAATAGTAAATTATTTCTGAAAAAAATTCACAGTGTTCCCCCTTAAATGGACGAGATTGGCGGTGAATGCAGAACTATTTGTTCGTATCTCGATTATTCCCGTAACCTTGGCAATGACAGCACGTTGCTCGTGTTGGAAACGAGCTATCAAATCCTGCCAAACACGGTCAAACGATGGATAAATTGAAAAGCGTTAATACACGCTGAGCACCTCCCAATTAAAAGATTCCTCGTATCAGCCACTGATCACGTAAACGAGGTCGATCATTCCTATCGCACGTCTATGGCTATCGGTGGATGGAGAATTTACAAGATTTTTATTCCCGGTGGTGTCGACGGTCACATAGCCGCGCGCTTTTGGAATGAATAATTTTACAATGGCGCAATCGGCCCTCGTAAATAATACTATCGGATGGCTCGTATGAAAACCAGAAATTTCCAGCAGCGACGCGACAATTTTTAAGAGCCATCGAATAATCAGTTGATTGTTATCCATAATGCCCGCCGCAATAAACATCGTATGGAGGTTTTTAAGAGCTGTGATTCTGGATGCTCTTCGCATATCGTATCAACCATCGCAGAATCTGTGTTGGAGGATCAATTAACCCATATAGTGTATTAACGGTAACGAAGTACTGCAGCTGTAAAGTGATGCATTTTTATGTTCGAAATTTGTAGTTATTGCTCCATCGAATCGACTGTAATTTCGTTTACTTATCGTACAGTTGGTGTACCATATCGTCGTGTGGCCCTTTTTAGCAGCATAACTCTAAAAATGTCAATTTAATCAAATTGTATATGATCAGCAGTCGACTATTAGTCAAATACAAATTTTAAACTTTTCCTGTAAAATTTACATTTCTTTAGTTATGCCACTATTAATGCCAAGCAGCGACATGTATGTATGCACAGGGTGTTACGAAATTATTTGGCATGGCTTTCAGGGGTGAATCTACAACTCTAGTTCATTGAAAATTAATGTTAAAGTTTTTGTTTACATCAACATATTCGGCGCGTTGAGAAGCGAAAAAGTTTAAAAGAAACCATAGGTATGTCGCAAACGAACCGTTTGGTCAGGAAAAATTGGTAAAGACTTCGCAACGATTTGAGGGAACTTTGTATAGGTGACTAAAATGAAGTTTGATTTTTGGAAATTTTATTTCAAGGAACTTATTTATTCTAACTTATTGAAACTTTCAGGATGACTTAGTACATATTTAAAAAAGTAAACAAAATTTTTCCATAGGGTAAATCCGGGAGACTCTATACGTAAAAACGCGTTAAAATGCAAACCAATTACTTCTCTAGAAGCCAAACAGTTGAATGAATAGCGTCATTTCGCTTCTTTCTGTGTTTTTCTGGATTTATAGGCTTTAAAAGGAAAATTGTGGTTACATTTAACCTCTTTTGTCAAACAGCGATGTGCAGAATCGTATTTAAAGTATACTTCTAAGTTTATTTTCGTTTAATGTTTGGGATAATAAGATAGTAGAGATATTGAGGGACAATGCAGCCAAAGTATTTGATCATATTAACTCTTCCTCTCAAAACTAACGAGGAGACCATCTCTCGCTGCAGAAAGGAGAGATGGTCAAGTTATGATTTTTTTATTATTTTTGTTTATTTTTTATTTTTTACTATTATTTTATTATTATTTTTGTTTATTTAGTTTATTTATTCACTTTTGTATTCATTTGCCTTGCTAATCGCTAGTAGGTAGTTCACTTTTTCTTTGATGTGTTCTTTACTTATTTAGCGTAAACAAATTAAATATCAATGAATCTGTAGTTGTATTCACTCATAAATAATTTTGCTTTATCCTTTGTTAATTTTCAATGAATATTTATGTAAATGGTCTCTACCAACGAGGAAAACCATTTCTCCCGGTACCTCGGGAGAGGTGGTCAGATGTCATGACTTCAGTTTTCAACCCGATTTACAGGAAATATTGTCTTAAAGCAAATATCGACTAGTTTTTCTGAATCAGCATAAAATTCTTAACATATAGGTTTGTTCTGATAAAATAAGTAATTTCTATATTAGTTTTAATAGCCATTTTATATTAGGTCGACCGCGTCTCCCGGATTTACCCTAATCAAATATATGTCGATTCAGGGAAGCAATTCCCAACGACCACGGTCACAAAGGAATAAATTGACGTGCAGCATAACTCAAAAAATATTTGACCAATCGACTTCGCCCGGTGTATAGGTATAGAAAATTAAATTCTCCTCTAGATGACCCTATAATTTTACTTATATTATTCAATTATATAATATCTATTACACAGTGAAGACGGAAGTTTTTCGTAAGAATCGCTATCTTTTAGTTTCAAGTCCTATAATTTTTTTAATAAAGCACTTTGTATTATTCTACTAAGTTCATCCATAGCGTAATCTTATTTTAAAAAACAAAAGTTTTTTATTTGAGGCGACTGCAGTGAATGGTACGCTGCACGCCAATTTACCTTTGACGCAGTGGCCGCTGGGAACTGCTTCCAGAAATTAATATATATTGATCATTTTTATCATGAAAAATTTTGTTTACATTTTTAAATATGTACTAAGTCATCCTAAAAGTTTCAACAAGTTTAAATAAGTTCTTTGAAAAAATTTTCCAAAGATCAGGTTTTATTTGAGTTATTTATACGAAGTTCCCCCTTTAAGATGTTAAGATAATTTTACTATGTGTAATCTATTTACTATATACTGTAATCTATTTACTATATGTTTAGCTGCTGTCTAAACAGACTTTGCGGAAAGTGGACATGTACCACTTTCGTAATAAATGATTTTGTAATGTACTTAATCTAACAGCGAAATATGTGCAAATTTTATGTGTACACCCTATATCTGAGATACTAATACGGATTTTTGTACCACTCTGTATTGCGAACGGATTGGGCCACTCGCGTCGAATGCGTGAACGATATTGCGGAAATGCGTAATTAACGGCTACCAATTCCGACAGCTGCGCGTGCTGCATCAAATCCTTGACCATTTCAAATCGTGCACGCGTGTTTGCGCGGAGTTGCTACCATTTAGCCAGGGGCTTTGAATAATGCATACCAGGCAAACGCGAGCAACGCAATTGGCAGCATGATAGGTGTGAATTCATTGAAATAAATTCACTTTCGCGCTGTAATTTAAATCGTAACATTGCCGTAAGTGTATTGGAAAAACATGGTGATTGAAAAATGCGATCAATGCCCGCGTAGCTGGGATGCCTGAAAATAATGCACGCAAAAGTATCTCCGTTGCAAATGAACCCGCATAAAGTATCGATAAAACTTGTTCAGATTTGAACGTACATAGATATGCAAATCTGAAAATTATTTTCTTAAGAACCATCGATGTTTATTCTTAATACGAAAATCAACTAGAAATACTAATACGTCGAGATTAGGGCTGGGATTATTTGTCGAATTTTTGGTATTCGAATATTCAAATACCGAATATACTTCAGTTGCTCAGTTATTTGGCGAATATAATTCGAATATCCAAGTATCCAAATCGAATACTTCTTGAATATTTAAATATTCGAATACTCAAATATTCGAAGTTTATTCGTAGCATTCGAATACTTGTAAAATATTCGAATATTAAATTATTCGAATAGTTCCTGCCCTAATCGAGATGTACGTAATATATATAAATTGCTCGAGTCAAATAGACCCGTACCTACTCAACGGACTCTCAGAATCGATTCTATTGAAAGCAAAGCCTCGTGTAAGAATATCTCATTTTAAATAAATCAATTTATTCTATCGTTAAAGTAAAAATAAAATGATGTTTAATAATTGAAAAATAGTCCTTTTGCCAGTGAATTAAATTTTGTAAAAAAAATATGTAAAGGGGTGTACAAAAAGGGTATATTTTTGCAAGCGTGTGTAATATTTATGTATACCATGTTTATCCGTTCATTCAGAAAGACAGGTGATAATGCTATTATTTTCAAGCATGAAACATTTACGTAATTAATATTAAAACCCCTCGTTACCTTTTAATGTCACTCGTGTCGCGGGAAGTGAGCTCGTTGAAAGTGCTCACAGAACTTTTTACCACTATTACCACTTGATTTTAATCGACTAAGCTGAATCCGAGTCGACAATCGATTATTCAAATTACACGTTCAATTTGAATGTTAAAGCCCAGAAATGAGTTACACTGGACTGGCAGAGGAAAAAGTGGTCTTGATATAGGTAGTCGTTGCTTTTTATTGGATGAAAACTGACCTACACTGAATGGGCGAAACGATTAAATTATATTTTATGAATTATAATTACTCGATACCATTTATTCAGGAAAAAAGGTGATTAAAGGAACGAGCATGCCGTGAAATTTTCAAATGTTGCAAAATCGCACGTGAAGAGATATTCTACTTTAATAAGAAATAGCGATAAAGTGAAATCCTATTAAAACATTGGACAGTATCGATCAGAAATAAATACTTTGGTGGCGTATCACAATGAACTCATAAAAAATTCAACATATCAAACGGATTTGTGTCCGACTGATATTAGTTATATTGGCGCAAATTGAGATGCTCTAAAATTCAAACAATCAGATAATACGTAATACGTTTAACACCCTCTGAAGTTAATGAAAACGATGTCAAAACTCACTCGACAATCTTTAACTATACTAACAAGCTACGTCTGAACACTAAATACAAGAAAAATCCCTGGAATTCCAAAGAATTCGCTAAAAGAATCTTCTAAACACGACGAACCTGGGAAGACTCTGGGTAATTCGACTGGATACCAACATAAACAGTTAGCCTCGCAAAGCTACCTCGCCTGGCGAAGTTTAGCTAGCTGTAGCTGCAACAAACTAAGTCGAATCACATTTCGATTGACTTAACGGGCGAAGATGGAACCTTACCGAATCAGCAGTCGACTTGTTCCTTGGTAATTTCAACTAGGTCGCGAAACACTCTATTCGATATCAGTATTTGCATCTAAAAGCTCAAATTAATCTATAACTGTTCATTCTGGGTCGCGCGTAATGAGGAGCTATGCAATTAGTTTGCGAAATCTATGGATTTAAATAATGTATAATGAAATAGTAATAACAGCTCCTATTATTACCAAAATTTCCAAGCTACCTCCAAACAATGAAAACATAGGTTTAATACTACTTAAGAATATTCGTATAATAATGAACCCAGGATGAAATGGGAAAGTCTGTTCCGAAAAGGGAGTCAAGCTGAGTCTCCCTTGGCTCGATACAAAATTGTTAAAAATGATCGATTCGTGTCGAGTTCGGAAATAATTTATTCACATTATTTAGTTCGCTGTCCATGAATTAGTTAATAGCGGAAAATTCAATATTACATTGGTGATAATTGAAGTGTCCTTGTAGAAAGCACTGTGAGTGACAAAATTAAAAAGAAAATTTTTTGGAAAATGTTCTACGTGCTACGTGCTATATTACGTTCTACGTAATATTACAGTATAGAGTTTGATTTTTGGCACATACAGTGTTTTCGACAAGGACTCTTCAATTATGACTCCACAGTATCAAAGATTATGCTCGGTGATCTGAAAGATACATTAAACAGCAATAAATGCAGGAGCCGAAGGAACAGCTAGATAGCTGGGCAACTTTACCAGAGGATTTACAGAAGGCGCTCTTGGGATTTTACATATAAAATGTAAAGGCTCTTCGGGTACGTTTTACCGTTATCATATCGACCCTATCTTTTATACAGAGGTCCTATGTTCCTATGGATTAGAATCATTTTAGGGGACGAGGCCAAAAAACTTTTTCATTACCTGTAGCTAAGGACCACTCTAAAATACAGGGTGGACCAAGAAGAATTACCATTCACACCTTGAATACCTCCGGAACCATGAAGGGAAGAGAAAACTTTTTTGTATAAAAGTTGTTTGGTTTGAAAGGGACCAAAACTGATTTTTTTATAAGTGAAGCCGCTTGCGAGGTATGAAGGTCAACCCTGTTTTTTACGACATGCCATATTTTTATGGTTCAATCAATTCTGACGTCATTCGAATCGATACCAAAAATTCGAATATTGTATATGTATAATAGAAATGAACTCATTTAGTAGACTTCCCATGATCTTGACTGACCTTGTGTTATAAGTCTTTGTATTTGTCTTGAGAGTTGTTATTAGCAAATAAATATAAAAATATTGAATATCGTAAACAAGTAGGGTTGCCCTTCTCGTAAGCAACAACTTTTATTCGAAAAACTTTTTTCTTACTTCGATGAACCCGAAGATATTGAAGCTGGTGATTCATATATTGCTGTATCGACTTGTCGTAACTCATTTTCAGGCCACGTGACAACCTGTCGGTTGACAAATATCATCTATACTTATGCAATCGTAGCGTCACTAATTCATCATCGTCCAGCCCAAGTGGCTGACCCTAAAAACATGAAATTCGATTTTTTGAAATTCCATCCCCAATGAGGTAAAAAGGGGTGAAATATGTTTTCTCGGACTCATTATTTCTTAGGCCTGATTAGATATCAATTTGCTTTTTACTTACAAAGGTTACCCACACAAATGCCTAAAAACCAAATTCAGCACTTTGCCCTAATCAATCCCTAAGGGAGTGAAAAGGGGTGAAGTATGTTTCCACGGATTTCCTAAAATCTCTTCGGCCCGATTAAATATCATCTTGGTTTTTACTTACAAAGATTATCCACACGAATTCCTAAAAACCAGCTTCAGCATTTTGCCCTAATCAAACGTATTTTCATGGAGTCCTTAATATCTCTTACGTCCCTAGCGAAGCGCGGGGGTATTTTGTTAGTCTATTATAAAGTAGTATGCCTACGATTAATCATAAGGAAGAATAAGAGTTCATTGTTATGGAACTAGTAATCTTAATATATAAAGCAGAAAATTTATGTTTATGAGTTTGTCTGTCGCCTAAAAACTTTTGAACGATAAACTCTTGGATCACAAAATATCCCTCAGTTCATTATGCCTGGCTAATCCAGATGAATGTGACTATTTTCACTAAAAAAAAAACGTAAAAAATTATTTTTATATAAAATCAGAATCTAAATTCCGGGCGAAACCGAGTGGTAAAGCTACTATCGAATAAACAAGAAATAATTCCTGTAACGTATCTACTATAACATACCCACACGACCAATCCGAAGAACTAAGAAAAAAGAAAAAGAGAAAATGCTGCAAGAATTGATTTTGGAAAAGGAACATCGATTTTCGTGTAAAGTTGTTACGCTAAACAAATGAACCAACTGCTGGCGCTCGCATGGCCACAATTAGAACAATGTGCAAATCGTACTGGTAATTTCCAACTGCATAGTCGCTGCATGCTCACACGCGTTGCAACCCATCGTTCATCCAATCAATCGTACAACAGGTTTTACGGCAATACTAACACCCAACACCGCGACGAACGACAGGTTGTACAACAGTTCCGCACGCCTTAATTATTGCTCAAACACTCGTATCAATCATAGCTTTACAACTTATCATACGATAAATCATAACTTGTGCAGGCCCTTTAACACCCTCGCATTATTTTCTTCCAGTTACATAGGTATCTGAAGCAAATTGCATATAGCTGGTGGAACGAATATAATGCTATGTTTGCGCACACATTCAAGTCGCATGTAAAGTGATACCTTGAAGGTAGAAAATAGCAAAAGTGTTTTCCGCAACTCATTACAAAGCCTTACAAACCTTAAACATCTCTTTATTTAAGGATGTATTCTCGTCTAGAGGGACGAGATCCTCTATGCTCTTTAAGGGCGACGCACAAAAAACTACACAGCTTTTACCCATGAACATTATCCACACGTATTTATTAAGATTTCAGTGAGTTGTAAAAAAAATTTCAGCCATATATAATAATAATTAATGGAGATATGGTTTTTTTCTCAAAACGATATTATTCGTGACGGTGCGCACGGTATCTAGTGAGCCATTCTAGTCCATCTTTTTCGTACACCTCCAGAAAACATATAATTTTAGCCGGTAGCAGAATTGAGTTAGAGGAGTCTTTCTTTCACATGATTAAGGCCGTTTTAAGACGAAAGAGACGCCGAAAATGAGTTTCATTTCAAAGTCTCGCCATTTTTTAAATTTTTTATTTTTTTTATAAATCTGCTAGGGCGCAAGTTACACTCTTACCGAATAAGACTCCTTTTGGTTTTTTGCTTTAGATCAGGCAGTGATGAACAACGAAACAATACCTCGCGAGAGCCGATGTATATAACTCGTTGAAAAGCGGAGTACAAAACACCCAGACAAAGGGAGAAGGCGAATCGAGGGTAGAAACGTTTCCCTTATCCGCTGTTACTGGAAAAAACTCAGACTCATCAAACATTTAACCCATTCACGACCTGCATTCAGTCTCGCTTACACAGCTTACTCCAAAATTCAAAAGTGCTTAACGACGACTATTTCCTCGGTGGAAGCGCAATATAGGTACACTTGCCAAAGAAATTTAAGAAGCAAAATAATTCTGCGGAAATGGATGACTGAATGTTATGCACGGTATAAGAAATCTCAACTTGTGTTACACAAAAGTGATTCTTACTACCCAATAGAGGAGACAAAGTGAAAGAATTTACAGAGACACTGGGAAACTCTAGATTTTCATCGACACTTTCTGTGACACCATCGCTTTAGTATAACGACTTCAAATACACCTCGAAATTAATAAACGCATTTTAAACTGACGGGAATCAATTATCATTAATCTGACCACCCCGTCTCCAGATTTATCATGTAGACCACGTATGGAGTAGAACTGTAAATATTCGAATAATTCTAATAATTCGAATAATTCGAATAGTTTCGAATACGAATAAGTTCTTCGAATATTCCAATATTCGACTTACCTCATAAACGATTTTAAGGAACTACCTATAATATTTTTATTTCTTCCCCCATTACTGTAACGTTATTTCTCTAAATTTATAGAATATTATTCGCTTTGTAGACGCCACCTTACTCATTACTAGTAATTGCAGTAATTTTATTCTTTGTTTCCCTTTACTCCTAATTATTCGAATACTGTTCGAATATTCGTATACTCCCGATTATTCGAAAATTCGAAGAAATTAATCGAATTCTCCTATATTTGAATACTTAGATCATTCGAATTTTCTGATATTCGAATAGTTAGATCATTCGAATTCTCCGGTATTCGAACACTTAAATTTTTTTAATTCTCCGACATTCGAATACTTAAATCATTCTAATTCTCCGAAATTCGAATACTTAGATCATTCGAATTCTCCGATATTCGAATACTTAGATCATTCGAATTCTCCCATATTCGAAAACTTAGATCATTCGAATTTTCCGATATTCGAATACTTAGATCATTCGAATTCTCCCATATTCGAAAACTTAGATCATTCGAATTTTCCGATATTCGAATACTTAGATCATTCAAATTCTCCGATATTCGAATACTTAGATCATTCGAATTCTCTCATATTCGAAAACTTAGATCATTCGAATTTTCCGATATTCGAATACTTAGATCATTCGAATTCTCGGATATTCGAACACTTAGATTATTTGAATTCTCCGATATTCGAATACTTAAATTATTCGAATATTCATTACAACCCTAGTATGGAGCTGTATTGCACAGCAATTGGTAGCGCACGCGTATACCTGCTAATACCAAAATTTCTTGATACAACAAATTACAAAAATATGGTCCTGAATACCAGTCAATTTTTGCTTTAAATTAATCGGCTCACAATCAATATCCTACGATCTTACGACCCCAATGCGTTTGATATTAAAAATTTACACAACTCGACGTTACCGGGAGTTCGATATTTATAATCCTGCAGTTTATAAAGCCGTGTAACGTGTGAAATGGACGTGTGCCACGGACGGTGCACCATTTTCATACGCAACGGGCAGGGAATGTGTGGTGAGACATTAAAACATTAACTCAGTCGGTATATGTTTCCACGTGTGCCGCGAGGTTCCTACACAGCAGTCGTACATTTTAATCTCCGTCGTGAAGTTTAATGGAACGTACACCATGATTTTCTGTTACGCGGCTCGTTTCACGGAAGAAAACGGCCGGGAACCGCATAACCCAATCGCTGGAAAATTTGCAGCCCTGGAAAGCTACGGGGTACGAAGTTAAGGCATACCTGAAAAAAGGATTACGTTCCAATTTGTTTCACGTTCCCGCTCGTTACATTAAACATGCGCGGTAGTCCCGTTAAAGGAGGCAGGTGTTGAACGATCCATTAACTATGCAGTCGAGGTAATTGTGTTTTAAGCACGGGTCTAGATAGCACTTTATTTAGCAGAACCCTAATATAAAAAATTGATCGAGTTCCTACCTGAAACAACGTTAAAATCACGACTACCGCGTTGGTAAACATCATGCAGAAATGAGACAGAATTTTCCAACCATTCCAACGAAACATTCGACGTCTCATTTAGAATTGAACACTAAACAAGGAAAGTTCGCTTACCCGAACATTCAGAGTTTTTTGAAACTGTGCAGGTTTGTAGAGGACCTCAATTTTTCATTGGTGCCCATTTTAAAGATTAATGTGCGATTTCCTACTTTCCTGCACGGGTATGTATTGAAAACTATAGTAGATATAAAAAAGTTATTAAAATGAAAACTTTTGGCTTTTAAGTTGTAAACAGGAAAACGTTCCCCGCCACAAATTTTAACGAATTCGATTACACAGTTTTATACAGCACAAAAACCATTAAATTTTCTTTATAACAATTTTTCTATATCTACTATAGTTTTTAGATATACTACAAAACAGTCGTTAACCCTTAGGGGGTGTGTTCACCCTGAGCAACCGAATATGGGCAAACACAAAAAATTGCTTGATACTTCTATTGAGGTCCCCTACAAATTCGCACAGTTTCAAAAAAAGCGGAATGCTCGGACAACCGAACTTCCCTTGTTAGTCTTTACTTGTTGGTAGTGATGTGTATGAGTAATATTTCACCCCGTGTTTTGTACCTACATATTTATTCGATCAGTTTCCGCGCTAAGTGGCGCGCCTGTCACGTTTGTTACTTTATTTATGAACGGACATAAATATCCCACTGTCCTGCAACGTGCCGAGACTTCTACAATTTCCTCGTTATTACACCGCAGCTGGTGCGTGCCGAATCAATTCATTCCGCGTCGCGATCTCGCTGAAGTAACGCAAACGAGAAATCAGTTCTGTCGCTGCTCCGTAGATCCGCGACGGCGTGAAAGTTATGTTAGCAAGACTGCATGATCTTTCAAGCTTAAACTCGGCTTTAAACTTTCAACAAGGTGCTACTGACTGGCTCATCTTTATTTCCGTCGTATTTCTCCCTGCTGCACGTCGAAACAGCGACCTTAATTGCATATCGGAATCGTGCGAGACTCGCGACGAGCTTGCAAGCTTAGTGGAGAGCATGCTAAAACTGTTTTCGAGCATCGACCTTTCAACAAAGACGTCCTCGAACTATACTGCTGCACACGATTTTTCGCCGAGTATGTGATTATGTATACATTAATTGAAACGTAATTAATATTATTTTAAATTTTCTGCAGTTTTTGCTTCGTAAGCCTAAAATGGAACTATGGTAAATGGAGCTTGGTAATTCACAAAATTATGGAATCCATACTGTGTTTAAACTAATTCTTTGTCATTTTGAGGGTTCATAGGTTTCTGCAGAACGTTGCCCAGTTTAAGCCATCCACTTTCTGTTACTATCATAGGTACCTACATAAATCCAGTTGTGATGGTAATCACATTTTCCCCCGTCTAGTCAAACTCGTAGATAAAAGCAGTGAAGTCCAGAAGCGACGAGAAACAATTCAAGCGCCAAAAAGCTGACCGCGATAGGACAGATGATAAGACGACGTCCGAGAGGAATGGAAACACAGGTCTGGTACACAGGTCTCCCATTCATCCCGCGGCCTCGTCACAGGAAGTTGTAAAGTTTGTCCTCAAAGGGAACGGCCGAAAAACGAAGAGCAGGAGCGTCATTGAGGTAAAATTTTCACTCCGCGACCCACAAAAGTCAGAGGGTCTTGAAACAAGATCCGCATAAAACCCGAACGAGCCGGGGCCATTCTATTCCACTACACCAAGCGTTTCGTCTCGAAGAGGAGAAGAGAAGGGGAGTCTCTCGTTAAAACTTCTCGTCGACGCGCACTTATAGATGCCGGGGATATCTTAAAATCCTTGCAAACGTTCAAAGGGAAGAAATCGGAAGTAGATCGTGACACGATAGACTCTAACGGTTAGGCTGGTTAGAGGATGCTTCCTGATCCTCTCGAGAAGGAACGTGGAGAGGCGAACCCTCGATGAAAGGAAATAATCGAAAAGGCGCGATGGAAATGAAAAATCCTGCAGGCTCTATGTATTCGGCGGATCTATAGGGGAAGAGGAGCAAACTGAAACGGAGGGACTTAAGGTACGACCCGAGGAAGCTACTTCCAATGGCGCACGTAAGTGGATGTAGGGGATGAGGAATGATGTGAAAAGGATGATACGATTAATCGATAAGGCGGTGTGCTTCGATGGAAGCTTGATTAATAATAGCCCCGTAATCTCTTAAATCTACTCTTTTATTGCGTCGGGGTACACTGCGCAAACTCGTTGATTTCTTCTATTTTGTATTTCACAAAGTATTTTAGGATTAAAAATATATTTATAATCACCTTCAAATCTTTAAAATATGTATGAACCTGTACCGCATCTCCTGGGTAGTTGAGAAAGCAGTACAATATTACAGTAGGAGCACGTTTATCGGGCGTTATCGAAGAAACGGTTGCATGTACGAAAAAATATTATAAAACCTTTTTTGTGCAAGATTTGATGCTCTTTAATTTTTGTCTAAAATATTTTCCATTAAGAGTAAGCGTTTTTTAGTTATTAGCGAAGTGCCGTTTTTTTTACGTTTGGCAACAAAAAGGGGATCAGCCGATCAACGGTGATTTTTCAAGGGTATATACTTATATATTCATCACTGAAACAAGTGATTCATGAAAGGAGTTCCCACTTTTCAGTCTAATACTCTCAACCTAAAATTGGTTTCTCTCATTTTCGTGGGAATTTGGAACTACTTTGTTAACAGCTGCCCGAATTTCCCCCCGATGTTAACTTACGTTTACACGATAGGCACACTAGCACAGATAATTGAAGAGTCCTTGTCAGTGGGGCACTCAGAGGGAGGAGGCAAGGAACCCTAACACCCCCAAGGGGGTTTGTAAAAGGAAAGAAAACTGGATTTTATTCTTTAAATAATTTTTTATAAACATCTAATGAATTTTATTCAATTTGCATTAAAAATATTTTTGTCCGTTCAACTCGGCTCCCCTCAAGATTAAATCCCGAGTGCGCCATTGGTACTTGTAGAAAACACGGTGAGTGTCAAAAATCTAATTTTTCAGGAGAGAGAAAAAACTTCTTCGACTTTAAATTATTTACGAAATTTGATTGCTAAATATGCTTAAATATACAATTAGCCAAATGCATCTCAAAATTTGTTTATTTTTTTGCATTAATGTAGTCCAGATTCAGGATAAAAGAATTGGATTTGTAGAAAACACTGTATGTGCCACCTCTTAGTTGCAGAGAAAACTAAGCGTGCCATTCATTTAAATTTGCATGCACCACAAGTGGCAATCCTGTTTGTCCCTAGCTAATTGGCTCTTACATTGTTTCCTACAAAAGTAGCGTTGGACGTACCAGCGGTACCATCTTTTAGCACAATTGCTAACTTATTTACAAAGGGAAATTGCACACAAATTCTAAACTATAGTATAACCATTGGCGCGTAGCACATTTTCCGACAGTTTTTGAGTTATGGCGTGTAACATACGTAAAGAAATATTCTACATCGTTTGCTGCACGTTTGATGTAAATCCGATAACAAATGCTTGTGCAAACGTTTTGTGCAATATTTTTGTTTTAGGCAGATCCAGCTTTGAAAAATTCGTCAAAAATGGAAATACAAACTTATCAACTCAATACCTACTACTCATTGTGTGAGAATACATATTTTCAATTATTGTTATCATTTCAATGTTAAGTCAAAGCAATAATTTTATAAACAGTTTCTTCTAATTTTCTCCAAATTGGTAAAGATGGAGCTGCACCACTTTCGCTGCAAGGTCCTCAATTGGTAATGCGTATTAGCAGAATCTTATTACTAGTACGCAACTGCTGCATATAGTCACATCCGGGTAAAGCAAAGGTGGAGACAAATTTTATTTAAATAAAATTTCGAATAACGAATAAAAATTGAAAAAAAATCGTCATTTTTTCGTTAACCCGAGTTAACTTTATTCGACACATGACGAATAATTTTTTTAACTTTTATTCGTTATTCGAAATTTTATTTAAATAAATTTTTCCCCCAATTCTGGCGTAAAGAAAATTTTAAGATGCAGAATAACTGACTGGGAAATGATAAAGAAGGGGAAAGGAGGGGAAAATGAGAAGAGAGAGGAATGATAGGGAGGGCAGAAAGATGAGCCGAGGGGAGGAAGGTCTCTGGGACAAGGTGCAAGTTAGATATGCACGCGTGCATATACGTGGGTGATACGTACGTAACACACCTATGAGCGTATACCTCCTCCATTGTACCACTCTATTAAACATTCACTGCAGTGCACTATAAACCATGATATAATCTCGCAATGCGGTAAACACTGCCGAGTTAAACAAGCACGGACTCTGCGCACCGCGACACACTAAAGGGATGCTGAAACCGCGTTCCAAGCGGCAAACGCGGCTGCGAAAAGTAATTCAGCCACCGATCTCCGGCGCTTTCAGTGTTTATTATTCTTCCGCAAACGCAATGAGCTTGCTAGGTGGGTTTAATAAAATATGGCACATGCTTTCCAGGATCGATTCTCCGCTCCGAAATAATAAAAATGGTCCGTATAAACGGGCACCAGGTGACGCTCTACTTTGTCAGTTAAACATTAGTTCGTATTCCCCAAAACGCCTTCCAAGTGTGTCTCTCAAAAAATGTTCCTCATTAAAATAATATGGAGTCTGCGATTTTGCGGTCTCGAGGTTCTCGACATTTAGGATGATGTTTTGTGTAACTCAGCAATATTCGAGTTAGTTAGTTGAAATTGGGAAAGCTGTGAACCCTAGGTAAATTGATATTTCTGAAAGATCAATTGCAATTTTATATTTTACGTATTATGAAGGTATAGAAATGTCATTCATTTCATACCTACGTGCCCTACGCAGGGTTCGATCTCGGGGGCTGCAAGCAGGGCAACTGCCCAAGAGCAGGAAATTCGGGGCGGCAAAATTGGTAGAAAGAGAAAATTAAAATCAATAAAAACTAATACACAAGGAAAACTTTTTGAAAAAGCGGTAAAAAAAAGTAGGTAATACGTGTTTGAATTTAAAAAAGTATCAAATTTATAAATTGTGGTTAAATGACCCATATAATTACTAAATCTTAATATATAAAGCAGGAAGTGTTTGTGTATTTGTCTGTCGCCTAAAAACTTGCGAACGGTAAACTCTGGGGTCACGAAATGTGCCCCAGCTCATTATGCCTCGCTAATCCAGATGAATGTGACTATTTTCACTAAAATAACTAAATAAAATTTTTTTGTAAAATCAGAATCTAAGTTTCGAACAAAACCGAGTAGTAAAAGCTAGTTCTTTATAAAACAAAAGGCTTTGTTATTCAACAAATAGCTCCAAAAAGTTCACTCACTGTCCAGAATTATATTTTAAAATAATTATTCATAATTAAATATAAATATAAGGGCTGGCAAAAATCATTTTTGCCCAGAGCAGCGGAAGAACTTCAACAAGCTCTAGCCCTACGCATGGCTTAAGCGTGCCCAGCTTGAACTGTCAACTGTCACATGTGGCAGACGGACAGGGAACGGTTTGAATCTCAAAGTTAAGTCATTATTAGTATTATTATTATTACTATTATTATTATTCCGTAAGCTTAAACTTCATCTTTACATTAATTTCGTACTTTTTTGCTCGCCCTATTTCCTTCTTCCTCTTCAAAATCCCATGTGCAATCCACGAAATCCACACGTTATAATTTTGAAAACGCCTCGTTCGTATTCGAAACATTTTTACGGGGGCGATTACGGGCGAACGTATGCGTCTATTTCACCGACCACGACATTTGAATTAACGCCGATAACGTTGAAAGTATACACGAGCAGATAAAAATACTGTCACAACCAGGAATAACATAATAATTTGCCGCTAACGCGATGCTTGCCAGTGACACGCGAAATTTCAAAGCGGAAAGAACACAATTTGCCTGTTGACAGGTCGACAGTTAATCGTAAAATTTGTACGCAGGCATCTCCGTTTATGCTTACAATTAAATCTGTTAAAAATCTGTCACCACAGGTATCGCTCGATTAAAACGAATCCCTGCGCGTTACGCACGATTTTGCCGAAATTTCCTTACTAGGTAAAAGAGGAGCTGGATTGTTCTTCCGAATACAGTGGATTGTTTACAACCCCGACGCAAATGACCATAAACACTTATTGCTAACAACACATGCGTACATATGATTGCGTATTCAGTTGATTCGATAGAACGATAAAGACCATCGGTGGCTGTGTCTGAGAGAGCGAGAATACTCGTGTCGAACTGGAAATTAAAAATCCGTGACGTCCGCAGCAGCAGGATCAATCATCGTTAGGAGATATATTCATCAAGTGGAGGGAACAAGTTGTGCATACACATTTTTATCGTGGTCTGCTTTTCACGACGTTTCTGTCAATTGATTTAATGAACGGAAGAAAGAAATAAAATACATCATTTACAAAAAACTGTCTCACAACAAAAGTTCAATCGCGTTCCTATATGCGTGATTTACAAAAATCTGGACCATCACCGATATTTCTGAGGAACTCGCAAAATGTGTCGCATCTTTCTCGTGAGTTTTATATTGAATCTACAAATTTTATGAAATCCGGAGCCACCAAAGGATCTGAATAATGCTAGATTTCTAGCATCTAGTAGTTTTTTTCGAAACATATTACTCAACAATTTCCTGCAAATGCAAAGGAAATTCAAAGGCATCGTGTTTTGTAAAAAAATAGAAAATATGAAATATTTTGGGTCATTTTAAAATGGAT
Organism: Andrena hattorfiana; assembly: GCA_944738655.2. Lineage (NCBI taxonomy): Eukaryota > Metazoa > Arthropoda > Insecta > Hymenoptera > Andrenidae > Andrena > Andrena hattorfiana. The sequence goes on along the minus strand of OX122893.2, from coordinate 10,696,919 downwards.
TTTATACGATAGAAAAAATCTCATTAAATTGGCACCTAAGGCTCTGAAAGGGAAATTTCGTAGCTTTCCAAAACACTCGTGAAAAATTTTCTGCGTACATGCGTTCGCAAGTTATAGGCTATCAAAGTGAAATGTACCCTTTTTGCTTTGATCGCGAATAACTCGTCCAATGAATATCATACAACAATTCAAAAAAAAAGGAACGTAAAGAAGAATGTTTGCGCTACAAAAGCCCTCCATGGGATTGCCATGAAAATATTTTGACCCATACATATGTTCAAATTAGACAGAAATTTTTGAAACTTCGTGTTTTGCGCTTCATCTTGATGAAGCAGTATTAAGGCCTTCGCCCACTACGCCGAAGTGAAGCGTGGCGACCAAAGTGAAATGTTGGTCGCCGCTGTTTTGTCATATGGGCGATGCGTGGTCGTCGCACTTCGCTTCGGTTTCGGTCTAGTAGGCAAGCCCCTTCAAATGGATAAAATAAAATTGAGCCCTTGATTCAAAAGCTAGAAATTTCAAGTGTTAAAATGCATTTCTTAAATATTTTGTGCAACCATTCTCGCAGGGACACAGACATTTCAAATTGCACAAAATTTTCGGAAAATTAGAGTGATCCTTTAATTTTATTCAACAGCGTAGATCATAACTATGAATATATTTCATTAGCCCGCATCAGTAGCTTTGTTACTTGTTACGATTATAAAATCATCGCGTCTTGCTAAGTTCAATTAAATACCCAGCCTCATATATCGCTTAAAACATCCACTGCCGAACATTTAAATACCCTCAAGCAAATGGAATTTTTTCGCTCACATTAAATAGGAACGAAGCTGTTAAATAAATTTCCTGTCTAAAAGGAACACTTACGCAATCCCTTTAATGGAAGAGAGCAGAGAGAAATTTAAATCAACTAACGTACATACATTATTAAATTCACCAAAGTCGATTTTATCAAATAAATCTGTTAATGGGTATAACGATTGAAACGGTGGTGAATTAAAATAATGTAAATGTACTAAAGCTTTCCAACGAGATGGCAGAGTATAGCTACTGGGAAGAGGAAGGGAAAAGGAAGTGCAAGGTGAGTATGCGAGAGGGAAGAGGAAGCGTGGGAACATGTATTGGATAGCAGCGGAGGCGCGGGAGACGGAAGAAAAGAAAGAGCAATAGGAGAGAGAGTAACGGAAATTTTGGACGACAGTGAAAGAAGGGAAAGTTGGGTGGAGGGGCTGGAAAGAAGAAGGGGAGAGAAGAGTGGAGCTAAGGGGTGAAGAAGAACAGGTAGATTAAAATAAAAATAGGAATAAAAGGAGAGAAAAGAGGAGGGCAGAAATATTTAGATATAAAGTGGGGTGGTAAACAGAAAGCAGGTAATAGTGAGTAGGAGATAGGAAATAAGTAGATAAACAGTATAGAATAATAAGTGAGAGCTAAGGGAAAAAACGAGCAATGCCCATTTGTAGTGATTCTGCGATGTATAACATATTTTGTTGGTGACAACTGGGTCCACAGAACTGTCGAATCGCAAAGGGTTATGAAGTAAAAATGTCCACATAAGATAACGTTAAATATTTAGTGTACTGGTTAAAAACAGGGAATGCCTACCCTTCATTGGAACAAAACAAGGAATGTCCCCAGTCTTCCTACTTGCACTATGTACTTCTGATTAGTGTAAGCCAGGACTTGAAACCGTTATTCTAAAGATTTCGGTTCAAGAAAGAGTCATGAAAAACCTTTATTCTGAATAACTGTTATAAAGAACATAAATGTCAGGCTATATCAGTTTATGTTACGGTTCCTATATGGTTCTATAACTTTTATTTTTTAGGTTCTATATAAGTTCCAAATCGGTTATAGAACCGATTAATACGTATAGTTCTATAAGTTTTATTTTTTAGGTTCTTTATAAGTTGTAAAGCTGTTATAGAACCGATTATTGTAGCGATTGTGCAGAATTTTACAGTAATTTAAATCACACGATATTACAACTATAGATTACTGTGTATAACCAAATTATTTAAAAATTATTTTAAATAAGTAAATATATATATATATATATATATATATATATATAATTATTTTGTAATATGAAGTGTACGTTAATATAAATGTATGGTTGTTAAACCGTTGAAGGTCTACCTCACCGATTTCAAAGATTTTTTGATATGTTGTCAGAGTCATGGTCCTGATGGTGAGATGAATCACGATTCTTACACTGTAAGCTTGCACTACGTCAGAAGCCCTCGAACGTCACTGTGTACACATCCTTGTTTTGATAATACTATTATTAGTAGACATTTATTTTGTTATAGTATTCTGGAGTGTTCCACTTGAAAGATATTAAAGGAAGAAAAGGAAGAGAAAGAAAATTGTAACACGTAAAATACAATAAATATGTTAACATATGTGTACACTAAAGGTTTTCACGCCTGTAGATCACAATTCTTTTCTCAACTATTTTTCTCTCCTGGCGGTAATAGCTCGCTCATGCATAAAGCACGCATCGCTTTCTGGTCTCCAACTTTTGTTTCCTTACGCAACACTAACGAACAAAAAACGCGACCTCAAAAGAGCCCGTCAGAAAGCTTCACGCTCGCGTTCCTCCTCCGCCCCGAGCGGCTTTGTAGGACAGCATCAAAGTGAATCTGCCCGTAAGACTCCGTTCAAAAAGACGAGCCGCGCTTTAATTCAAGCGTTCTTCATTAATTCAAACGACACATCATTCATCCACCTTTCCCATCGACCCCTCCCAGTTTACCGTTCCCGCGGCTGTTCTCGCGACCTCCTGCATAATTCCTTCTTTATTAGCCACGCTTCACGCGGAACGATCGTCGCTTTTTTCAGGTCGTTGCTGCCTTTGTACCTTCTCTCGCCGCTCTGCAACGGCGATTGCACCTACTTACGCTTATTAGCGCGAAGAATGCGACCAAGCTTCTTTGAATCGACGTCTGCTTCCCTGCAGCGTATTTATATGCTTATTTGCGTCGACACGTTTCTCCCTCTTGAGACGATGTGACGGCAGATATTGGCGCGTTAACAAGAAAACAACATGGGAAAGTAGGCTTCCATAGTAAATATGATGCTTACGGGGGTAGTTCAGACCTGCAGGCACAAAACTTGCGAAAGCTTTCATGCACAGATATGTTTCTACATATTAATTGTTTTTTACGTAATGTCAGGACAGTACAACACGGCATTATTTTTAATGATAGATGTCAGGGCGGATTTGAAAATTCAGCGCCCCTAAACTAGAAAGCGTCTGCCGCCCTTTCCGTGAAATATCATCAAATATTTTAATTTAAAGGAATTGAGACAATCTTGAAATTAATTGAATATGACAACTCAGATATGAATTATTATTAATATGAATTATTAATTTGCTACACGAGAAGAAAGCGAATTCTTTGTAAAGTTAATTGTGTCAAGCCTTTCCGTTTAAACATTTTTCAATTTCTCAATTTTTTTAACTCAGATATGAATTATTACTAATATGAATTATTAATTTGCTATACGAGAAGAAAGCGAATTCTTTGTAAAGTTAATTGTGTCAAGCCTTTCCGTTGAAACATTTTTCAATTTCTCAATTTTTTGTATAGTAGCTCAATAATTTTCAATAATTTGAAGGGGGCACAGGTGTATGAGGAAAATTAATTCTTTACATACTCCCCTTAAAAATAAAATAAAAAATATATATCTATGACCTTTTAAAGAAATACAAAATGTCTAGATCTTTCTTCTATTCTGTATATTCCCTATTAATTCCCAAACCCTTTGACCGATCTGTACCAATTTACATAATTACTCTCTAGAACCCTGCGGAAAAGATAGGCTAACACAAAATCTGGACATCTCACCCCTTCTCCCTTATTTCATCCCCCTGACACTTTGTGATAATCAAAGTTTTATCCGTACAACGCCGGGTATTTTAAGCTAAGTAGTAATGTATAAAAGAAAAGACACTACAATTAAATATTTATAAACTCTAATTTAAAATTTCAAGGTTTCCTACCTACAAACAATACCTTTACAATTCATACAAATTCAGTACCACATGCTCACACATACAGTACACTCAGTACAGCTTGTTAATTTTCAAATTAGAAACATTTTTAACAGACGCACTTTTGCTTACAAATTTCGAAAATAGTCAGCCTACATTTCATTACGACCTACCATTGAAAAATAGAATCAAAAGGGAACAGGTGAAATTCGAAACAGCTAGACAGGAAATGGGCGAAGGACTGCCAGATTCATCTACGAAATGGTCGTGCGCCGCGACTGTTACGTAAAGATACGAAGATGGAATGCTCACGCGATACGAAGCGAATGATTAATTAAGATCTGCACTGGTAAGATCGGAACGACACGCGCCCCTGCGCAAGAACGCCAACGTAACACTGATTGAAATTTAGTGTAGACTAGCAGAGACCGGTAACGCTCCCGTTTCTCCAATTAAGCTGGCCGAATGTAAATCAGACTAGGGGGATTCTCGCAGCCTGTCGGCAGGGCTCACTCGCGGAAGGAACACGGCACCATGAATTCGTTGCCGCAGAAATTGTTAACCCCCAGAAAGAGATCCTTGGGACTAAAGTTGGGTCGCATTTCGGCGCAGAACTTCGTCGCTATGAATTTCCGCCTCAACGGATATTTCTCGCCACTCTTTTTGCCAGACACCGAAAGAGCAATTTCCAAAGCCGTTATTTTCCCAACCACGCCGCGGATACATTTTCACTGAAACAACACGTGCGTATAGCGAGGGATTTGAAGAAGACTGTCTAGTTTATTTCGCCAAGTCGAATTTGCATGTATGGATAACGTTTATCGGGAAACGTGGTGTGCAAACAGAACCACTTGTTAAAATAGAAACATCGAAGTTTACCGTTTTGTGAAAACGGTCAGATCTAGAGTTATCGTTGTTCCAATGGTGTAGTTGCGAAACTGCAAGAGCTCGATTAACTTTAAAACTTTGCCACAGTGCACGTTGATGGCAAACAAATAAAATCACGCATTCGGCTTAGATTCGTAAAAATGACAGTCTCGCAGCTTTGGATAGGTACCACTGGAACGACGTTATATCAAATCGTACGAATCTTCAGAGTGTTTACGGAGAAGAATCGGCATACGAATGAATTATACTGCATTTCGTAGATACGACTGCCTTCTCTGATATTAAAATGCTAAAGGAAAAGGAGGAGGTTATACGTTACGTTGACACTTGCGCCGCGTATATAAAGTGGCGCGGTAAGGTCCAAGGTGGAAAACTGCAGGATGGGATGATTTAAAGGGACACTCGATCACTTTAAGCGCGGGAAACGTCCAATAATCGTAAATTGATTGCCACTTAACAAGACACCCTATAACAAAGGCACAAATACATATACCTACTTCTCTCAGAAACTCTTTCTCTTGTTAGGCCTCAGATTATGTGACGGTCGTACGTTCGAAGTGATGAATAACGCTCCGAAATACGCTGGTAATTCTTCCCAACCGAATTTTATTTCAATTTCATCATTGAGGCCAAAAAGTACTCGCTTTTGTCCGACCACATGTTTCGTAAGAATAATTTTGAAACGACATTGCTGGTGTTGAAATATTTTTATCCTTACTTCGTAGCAAATAGTAGCCAATACAATCAATAAATATCAGGTAATTTATTTTCTAAGCTTGCTATGTTATTATTCTCCTTGAAGTGGGATTTTGATTATGGGACCATTTTTTATAGGCAATGGTAGGCAATGCATTATTAATACGCACTAGAATGAATATGTGATGGGGTCCCTAACATTTTAAAATACAATAATAATAATAATACTTCTTTATTACATCCCCCTCCCTCCAAAAAATACGAAGATAAGTAATAGGTGAAACTCAGCAATTTGCTGTTTTTAAGTATTAGTCTAACCTACTCTGTAATTAGTCTGCGGATTATTAGTCTTAGAGTACAATAATAATAGAAAGACAACATAAATACAATAAATTACAGAATAAAATAATGTTGTGCGACAAGCTGAAGTGACGGAAAAGAACACGAATTTTGCCAGTAAATATTATCAATGGGATCTTCAATTCTTCTAATGTACTGGGACCATCCAGTCCAGACGATGCCCTTGCATAGAATATTTAAAAACTAGCAAACTAAAAGATATTAAGGACTCCATGAAAACACTTTTCACTCCTTTTCACCACCCCCTATGAGTTGATTAGGGCAAAATCTTGAAATTGGTTTTCAGACATTTATATGGGTAGCCTTTTAAAGTAAAAACCAAGTTGATATCTAATCGGGCATCAGAGATTTTAAGAAATCCATGGATACACATTTTCACTCCCTTAGGGGTTGAATAGGGCAAAATGCTGATTCTGGGTTTTAGGCATTTGTATGGGTAACCTTTGTATATAAAAACCAAGTTGGTATCTAATCGGACCTAAGAAATAATAATGAATCCGGGAAAACATATTTCACCTTCTTTTACACCCTTCGGGTTGGAATTTCAAAAAATCCCTTCTTATTGAGAACCTACGTCGCAAACGGAATATATCCTCCGAATTTCATGTTTTTAGGGTCAGCGGTTTGGGCTGCATGGTGATGAATCAGTGACACAACGATTGTATAAGTATAGATATTTATCCTAATATGGAATACTCTGGCACACCTGTCCAGTAGCGCATTCAGGGGGGAGGGGGGCAAGGGTACCTGATACCCCCAAAAGAGAAAGGAAAAAGTTAATTAATATAACCAACTGAAGTAATTCAAGAGCTTTGTAAAAAGAAAAGAGGACTGGATTTTATTCTTCAAATAAATTTTTATAACCACCTAATGAATTTTATTGAATTTACAATAAAAATATTTTTAGCCGATCAACTCGGCTCCCCCAAGATTAAATCCTGCAAAAATATACCTCCTCCAAATTTCTGCCCAGAAGAAATGGTGAAGGTCTTTAATCAATTTTTAAACCCAGTGTGTAAGACTAATTTAAAGAATTACAAAATGCACGATGAACGGTTGCTCCAAGATACGTGGCCGCGTTACAGCGTGAAAAGAGCAAAGCTATTTATCTGCCATTCTGCTTCCATCGTATTGTAGACGAAAACACCTTCCATCCCTTTGCAGCTCACTGACAGCCTCGCAACTTGGTGGATTCAGGGCTCGTTGTTTTACCAGTTTCTCGCTTCTCCGTACAATAGAAGAAAAAACGGAAGAGAAGACGGAAAACGCGAACTGCGAGGACGTTTTCAATCTGAAGGAGAAATCCGAGGGATTCTTATCTGCAGCGCAACCTTCCGGCACAGTCGTGCACCATCGAACTTCTTGGAGTTTTTGCGGCAACTCGCGAAAGAAATAATGGTCTTCTGAATTCCAATGGAGATGCTACTGGTTTTACGCAAGCCCACCTAACCGCAGAAAGTCCATTTTTCAAGTTTAATATTTCTAAAAGAAAATTTCTTATGAAGGGACAACTCTTCGAAGCTGCAAAATCCAAAATATTCATTTTAAATAATTCTGTGATGAGATACAGCGTTCTGAAGACAAAATCGCAAAGTTCAAAGTGAATTTAATTAAACGTTGAAGATATTCATTATAGCAGTGATTCCCAACCTGAGAGTCGCAAAGTGTTTTCCGGGGGTGGTCGCCACGGTTTTTGGGGTGTTTTTTTTTAATATTATTAAGTTAGAATTATAATCTGAAATACCTATTTTTAATGTGTTTTCTTTACCTTCTTAAATTTAGCTTGCCTTATATGAAGGGGGCCGCAAGTTATTTGAATATTATAAAATGGGGTCGCGACACAAAAAAGGTTGGGAAACACTGCATTATAGAATATCAGAATACAGGTTTGAATGACGGTTTTATACATGTCAACAACTGTGTTTCACGTACATATTTAATCTTTTTCTAAGTTTCTTTTTAATCAATGTATAAACAGCGCAAGATTTATAATAATTGAAGCTTTCAGCAGGTTTTTAAAAAAATATTTTAAAGTGCTGAACGTCGGACTTATTTTATATGAAAACTCAGACAATTATGAAAGAGAGAATGCAAATTTTAAATGTAACCACCATGCAACTTTTAAATGTACTCGGATTTCAACAAATGGTCAACCAAGGTACTGTAGCATTCAGAACGCGGTTAAAATAATTATATCTGTATATTTTTTATATTTTTATTACATTTATAACTTTTATATTCATACATATATATTTTGTGTTATTTATCGTATTTTAGTTTTGTATATTGATTAACTATATTAACTATATTTTGGTTGAAAAAATCGATACCACAATGTTTTAAATTTTGGCCACAAAAAGCTGCTTTCTGTGCACAGCCAGGTATTATTTCATCAAATCTGAGTTAAATAATAAAATGCTTTTCTCGGTCGAAAAATTATAAGTTGCTGCGTCCCTAAACAGTAGAAATTAGTCGTTTTAAAGAAACTATTTATTTGAAAGCATAATCGGTCTGATAAAAGTTTTTTGTTTGACTTTTGTTTTTGCTTCTGCCGAGCTACTTTTATACTGTCTCATTATCGATGGAATATTCCCCTTAAATTTTCCGGCCTTCCTCGCGTCGTTTGTTTGCCATTCATTCTCGCCACAAAATCTTAAACGTTTGCATCAATACCTGTCCCCTGCAATCTCGACGTAGCATATTGGCGTAAAAAGTTCAACGATCACCGAAACCTTACGACTGGGGTTTGAAACGTTTTAGGGGCAGTTTATACGTCTCGTAAAATTGTAATATCGTTACATTATTTACAGAGCCGTCGCGATAAATCGTGCATCCCTGGGCAAAATTGATATTCTGATTTATTTGTACGCAAGAAACGAGAACATCAGATAAATTGCACTCCGACGAAACACGATCGCTTTTATTTTAAATTACGATTCCAGAAATATATTTTACAAAATACAACCACGCGTTCCCTTATATGTTCCGCACAGTCGTGAACAATAATTGCAAGAATGAATTAAAACGCGTTTCTTTTATTCACGTTGTGTACGCCAATATGTTCCCCAAAATCCATTAGCGTTAATAATTATAGTAAATTAGTTCGTTTACACTAATTTGTGATTCGTCCAGCGATAATTATATCCATTCGTGGTTGATTCACCTGAATTTTTAGTCGAAATAAACGAATTTGAAATATTTGTTTTCAGTAGCCTGATTGATCCACGTCAGTGTGGAAAAGTTTCTTGCATGTGCTCAAAGTTTATAGGAGGAGTGAAAATGCTTTCGTGCTTACTGCCAAATGTCTAGCAACAGGAAAGGAATAGGACCAGCATAAGCAAGCAACTTAATGCCGAAAGGCGCTTACTATCGGAGTACTCTAATATTCAGTGTATTAGACGTCACCGAGTTTCGGGAGAAAACCAATGGGCACAGAGCTTTCAGAGTAACCTTATCGCGAGTAGTTCGAAACGATAGCAGTTCCATTAAGTATACCTTCCTTCCTCCTCCACTTTCAAACCACTGCGTCTGCTTACATACAGATGCACCAGAATTTCTCCAGCGGCGCATCTATCGTGCGACATGAGTTGCACGAGCCACGCTCACGAATGCACAATGTCTGCGCGCTATCTAAAATAGCAATACCATCAAAACGTGAAGCACAGACGACGACGACGTAAGAAATCTCGGAAATTACGTCGCGTTTGGAGCTTGCCTCAAATAGCGCAATCACAAACATTTTTTCGAGCCCAATGAGCGTTGAAGTTACTCGAGAAATAAAGGAACATTAAATTAATGTGTGGACGTACAATATATGGAGATAGCTTAAGAAATTAATTCAGCAAATAACAATAATACATACAGTGGCGGATGAAAGAAAGTTTACAACTTTTAAAATCGCATAAGTTTTTTAGAATCGTCCAAACAACATGAGCTTTTTTGGGAAGCTAGAAGGATTAGTTTGTTAAGTGACGTGTTTCGTCGTTTTGAAAAAAAATGCAATTGATCGGAATAGCAAAAAAAAATAGTAAATGTCATTTTTTAAACTTTTTTTTGTGAGCCTGTAATGAAAATTCAAAAATCTCGTTTGTAATCGCTGATTTCGGGAATTTCGCAGTTTTTGACCTTATTCTGCGATCTTTAAGCGTTTATAGCTCAGAGCAACGTTAACCGATTTTGATGAAATTTTAGGCATGTATACAACTTACTACAATCTACAAATGGGATTTTTGAATTTTCATTACAGGCTGATAAAAAAAGTTTAAAAAACGACATTTACTATTTTTTTTTTGCTATTTCGACCAATTGCATTTTTTTTCAAAACGACGAAACACGTCACTTAGCAAACTAATCCTTCTAGCTTCTCAAAAAGAAAACTCATGTCGTTTTGAGCAATTCTAAAAAAGTTACGCGATTTTAAAAGTTGTAAACTTTCTTTCATCTGCCACTGTACATTGTTAGATGTTCGAATTGTACGTTCTACTTTCTTAATTACAGCATTGCACTTGTATTTTACTGATTCTCGTTAAAAAGTGAATTATACGAAGTGCCAGCAAAATTCGACTAAACTCTTTCCGCGCGAGGATCCGTTTTTTAGAGAAAACCATTTTGAAATTTCATCGAGTACGCGAGCACATGCCACGCCACGGATCTGTTGACTACAACGGGTGCACTTTTACTCGTGCTTGTGTAAAATCCACATACATAGGTACACGGAGTTATAAAATAAAATTGCTCGAGAAAATTAAACAAATTCTTGAGCAAATATTTAATCTCTATTTTAATAATTAAGGAATTTTTGAAAATGTTGACATCATCGTTGTTCTCCTTCTGATCATTGATTTATGAATTGTTGATAACGTAATTGGACGTAAGTAGACAAGATTTAGACTGTTTGTGGTATAAACTAAGGACTTTACATTACCACATCAATAAAGTTCAAACTGTATAAGACCTGGAGATTTCGTAGGCCAACACACGATTCCAACACTCATGCTTTTGGTTTAATAACCTCCACACCTCTCTATTAAAATGTGGTGGTGCACTATCCCGTTAAAAAATTAGGTTGCTGGTACTAGATAATTTCGATAATATAACTTGATTCAAACTGGAAACTGTATGGCAGATGAAACGCCAGCATGTTCGGGAATACAAGCATAAGTGAAGTGCACCCGTCAATAGCCAGACAAGCCAGGCCGCGGTAAACGTGCTCGTACGCGTGCTCCTTTCAAAGTCGTTTCTTACGAAAAACCAAGCTGCACATAATTTATTGCATAACATCGACTTATTTTTACACGCGGAATCAACCTGTCCTCAATTAGCGGGCCACGAATTTTTCCATAATATTCTGTGAAGCATTTTAGCTCGTTTCCCTGTAAAGCATCGAACATACCTAAAAGTTTACTTCTACGAAAATTGACGAATGACCTGTAAAATGCCAAAACGGATTGGCATTTGAGGAGAAGTTTATTTAAGACTCTTATTATTTTTGTATATTAAGTTCGCTTATAAAACTGTGCTCACATTCTATGGAACAGTCTGCGAAAAGCAATTTTAAAGCAAACTTAATTAATTTGATCGCTTCCCCAAATAAATTGAAAGGTTGAAGAGAAAAACGATAGAATTTAGTTAAATCTAGTTCCCTAGAAACTGCGGCAGAAACTTTTAAGTATCATGAGATCTGGAGTTTGTTTACTTTATTTTTCTAGCTACTATTGTCAGGGCTTATGATCGAGAATGCAAGTAACACAGCTATAAAATATTTATCCATCTTTGTCTACATAAAATACTTTTTACGTCAAATTAAGAAAACTTTTGATTTCCCTTCTCAACGTGCTCTTCCTTATTAAATTTTCTCCACAGTCTTAGAAAGTAAGTGATGGCAGAAAATTCTTTTTCATCACTTTATTAAATTAATCCCCAGCCACAGTCCTCTTTCACACCATGATGGACACTAATCATTTTTTTAGGTATTCTTGTAGACATTGATTATTCCCAATCCTCTAAAATACCAATTCATCAAAGGATCCACAAAATCGAAGGGTAAGAATTAACTAACAGTGGACTGTCATCGTTTTACCCTTCAACCCTCAAATTTTAAGTAACAATAAATAATTGCTGGAAAGAGTAAGGCACAAATGCTTCAAATAAACCTCCTCCAAATTCAGATATTTTGAGATCAAATGTGATCAAAATTATATCAATCGGTATTTTAATAATTTAAGGTAAACAGCTTAAGTGCCTGTGGAACAGTTTCTAATATGTTTCCCATCTTCAATATAGTCAACAGAATAACCCTAAAATATAATAAATGAAACAGTTCAAAACTCCAGACCTCGTTTAAAATTTGATATCTCGTCGTGATCCCTCAGAACAATACAAACACTCTGCACTATGCCTGCCAACTCTGTAATTGAGCTTACTTGTTAACAAGTTTAGCTACCAGGTTGATCTACTCTCCAGATTTGTTTCGCCGTCAAAATATGCATACCATAAACTTACGTAAGTAATCACCACTTTGAATACAATTATATCCACGCAACTGCGAAACTAATACGAAAACTCATCTTTTCATTGCACAGTAGAGGATTTGTATTCCCTTGACTATCATCATAAATTCTTTGCAGTGCTACCAATAATGATTCTGTTGCCCCAGAACAATATACCCGCATATTGTTTTCACGTTGTAAAATTTTGCCAACCCAACTACTCACAATAAATTACGGTTAATCAACTGCAAAACGGTATAGATTCGCGCGCTCGGCGCAACAATACGCGGCTGCGACGCCGTAAATCGAGATCCAACCGACGCATAATACGTAGGTGTTTTTGTTTGGGATCGAACAACCGAATAAATCGCCGTCAACGTTAACGCGGATCGTTTATGTTAATTGCAGTACTTCATCGACGACACGAATTACGGGAACACGCCAGCGCACCTGTGCCCGTAATCGGCAGCAGAACGTGCAACGCAAAAGGAAGCTCATCGAAGAACGACAAGGCGCCCCCATTAGGGATAATTTATCACTTAAAAGTGGCTTGTTTTTGTCCGGCATTCTCGGTAACTTGCGACCAGCTTGGAATTAACTTTCTTATGCAAAGACCTCTTGACCCGTTTTCATATAATGCAGTATGGCGTCTCCAAAAGCCAGGCAAAGCTGTTTTCCCCCACATCGTGTATACAAGCGGCCTCTATGCTGAAATATTCTTGGTGTTTCTTGGTGCTTTCGTTAACCGGCGCCAATTACCACAATTTATCATTAGACGAGGATTTTTCATCAGATTTTCAAGTAATTTTAGAGGGATCGATAACCTAGTAATTAGCAAACGGGACACATTAACCCTTTTACGGGCGACTTGTAATGTGACTTGATCTTAAAGGGTTACAAACGTTCTCGGCGCCTAATAATTGATCACTTTTGAGATTTTTTCCTCGAGAGGTGTGAAATAAATCGAAAATTTTATTATTGTATCTTGTACTTGGGAACTTTATTCATATAAAAAAAAATTATTTGACACACTTTTCTCATGTATTGCCGTTCGTTTTCTACGGTTACAGCAACCTCTGTACCAAGCAAGGGGCCTCCTTATCAGTATGATAACTTCGACAATTTACAACCTTTTTTAATGAACTTTGCGTTCGTCTATGCAGAATGGCATTCTCTAAGGGCGATCGGGCCAAATTTTTGAATTTTTAGAAAATAAGATAATTATGCCATTTTGAAGAAAGTAGTCGATTTTTCGTTTACAATTTCGATCTTTAAATGGTAAAGAAAAATATTAAAAATTAAAAATTTAAAAAAAATGACCTTTAGAGAATGTCATAGCGAAAAAAATGCGAGCTGCTTGAGAAACTCAAACGGCTCGAATATTCGGAAGACTTCGAGTTACTTGAAGATAAATGTCAGCTCGAAAATTCTCAAATTACTCGAATATATTCGAACAGATCTTCAACTTTCGAGTTACTCGTAAATATTCGAATTATGTACACAAGTTACTCGAGTATTTATATATTTAATATCAAACACCAGTCTAATCGCAAGGAAGAAATATATAAGACACTAGTATCTCGTAGTAACTCGCGTAATTAAAAAATTTTCGAGCTAAAAATTTATATCCAAGCAACTCGAAGTCTTACGAGAGCTCGAGTATTCGAGCCGTTAGAGTTTTTTAAGTAGTTCGTATTTTACAAACAGTTGGTTTAGAAGCTATATTGTTTTTATGACGTAGGCATCCACTAAACAAGGATTTTTAGAAACTCCATCCCCAAGGCGGTAAAAAGGGGTGAAGTGTGCTTTCACGGATTCCTGAAAATCTCTGCGCCCCACATATCAACGTGATTTTTACTTACAAAGTTTACCCACACAAATGCCTAACAACGAATTTCAGGATTTTGCCCTAATCACCCGGTGAAAATGGGTAAAGTATATTTTCACGGACTTCACAATATCTCTTACAAAGGTTACCTTCTCGACTTGGTTTGATCGACCAATTATTATTCCACTCAAAATTCGAGTCCTCGCACACCCCTGGTCTACAGAACTGTAATCTGGCACGCAGTACCCTGCTTGTTATACTTGCGAACATTTGCGTCGCCTTGCATTCAACATTTGTCTTTCCTTAAGGGGGAACACCACTGTGAAAGTTGAAAAAATTTCGATTTTTTTCTTCACTTTCTTAATGTTTAACTCTTCAAAAATACTCTCTGAAAATTTCAAGTTGATATTCGAAGAATTGACGAAGATACAGTGCATTTTGTGAGACGCGTCACGATGCCGTTCCGAGTAAAGTCAAACTTTAAACGCGATTTTCTCGAAACGACATTTTTCTAACTGATCGAATCAATAGCTCTGTCAATTTTTATCCGATCGACTTGAAATTTTGTCAGGATCTTTAAAACAAGAGTATCTTCAGCTGTACGTACCGATTTTTTGATCGAAAACATATTTTTTTAAATACGCTCGAAAAACTATCCATTTTTTGTGGATTTTCGAAACTTTTTCTTCTCAAGCGCGCCATTTTTACAAAAATAATTTTTTTTAAAAACCGGTACTTACAACGGAAACTACACTCATACCGCTTATATTAAAAAAAAAATTTGATTTCAGAGTTGCCGTTCCAAAGATATCGTTTCGATAAGCGACCTATGTTTTCTTGTGAGGGGTGTAGGAGATTAACTGTATATGGAAATCTATGCATGTTTTTCTATTACTTTTTTTTTTATAGTCTCTTAAGACATTGTACTAAAGATAGGTAATAACAATTTTATAATAAAACTGTAAGTTATTCCTTAAAAAAATCTTAAAAATGGGCTCATTTTTCCGGCCGTCACAGTGGTGTTCCCCCTTAAGAGGGAAGACCACTGTAAAAAAATCGGGAAAATAAATTTTTTCTTTATCACATTTTCCGAAAGACATACGTTTAAAGAATGTGCTCTCCAAATTTTATGAAGAAACTCGTCAAATTGACGGAGATATAGTATTTCCTGTGAAGCGATGTCACGCGCGCGACTGAGTCGAGCGGAACTTCGAACGCGTTTTTCTCAGAATGACATTTTTCAACCGCGTTGACAGCATACAGAGAAAACAATACGTCCAATTGACACGAGTGAGGCCATTTATTGTACGAAAAAACCGTCTCTATTAAGTGGCGATCAGTTTCTTTTTTAATTAATTTTTTTTATCAACATCTTTCCTCCAAAAAGTGATTTTTTTCAGTGTTCCACCATTTTGTTATATTTTGCCGTATTGACTTTTCTTATCGTCACACTAGTAGATCTAGACTTCTAGTTTCTAAATATTTTTGTCTTTTTGAATTCGGATTAACCGTGTGGCTAAGGCACTGCCAAAGCCACAGAAACGATTTTGCCGCAGCGCACATTTTGACGAAGAGTATACCGGAATCGGATTTATAAATTTAATAGAAAAATTTTTTTTTACCCTTCAATATCTACATATTAACTGTACTAAGCAATACATTGATTTACTTGCGTTGTTTGGTTGAAAAAAATTCCAGAAAACACCTTTACTTTTCAAACCATTACAGTGGTCTCCCTCCTCAAAACCGAAGTCTATACATTCTTCGTGTGATTGATAGTAAGTTGACCAATGTTTAATATTATTTTTAAAGGTAAGTATGAAGATATCAGACCAGCTGATATATAATTTTGTAAGGTGGGTGTTTTTCTGCAGGCGTTCCCGTTAGATGTTTCGACAAATACAAAGCAGCGTACAACTAAAAACTCTAGTCTTATCTGTCACGTGTGCGTACGAGCATTGTCCATCAAGACTGACGTATAAAATCGATTCAGAAAGAAGCGTCCTACATTTTATTAACACTCTCCGCTAAGGTATTTTTGTACGCCGTGTTATTGGCTTCAGAGCCCCATCTAGGGTGGCGCACGCAGGGAAACTGTCCAGAGCGGCAAAATTAGTTAATTAGTAATTTATGAATAATAAATTTTTTATAAAACAAAAGGCTTTTGTTAGTCAATAAATACCTGCAAAAAATTCACTCACTGTCAAAATGATATTTTAAAATTTACCCACTGCTAGCATATAAATAAGAACGAGAATATTTGCAAAATGCGAGTATTATGCAACTCTGTCGCAGGTGGCACTTACCAAGGTATCTAAGAGGCCAATGAAATTTATGTAGAATATGCAAAACTTAACAATAAAAAAATAAAACACAGTCCTCTGAAAATGGTGAAATAATAAATAATAATATTTGAATAATGTGTTTACGCTACAACTTTTCATGATATATTTTTATCGATTTATAATTAATCCATAGGTATTCAAAAAATGTAACACATTATGTCTGATATTTTATATAAGGTCACAGAAATTTGTAAAGTCGACACTAGATCAATTTCTATGAATATTTTGTTCTTAGGTAATGTACAGAACAATAGAAACGCAGAAAGTTAAACTGTTATTATAAAATTAATTAAAAATTCAGTTTACATAGACAATCAAATATTTTGCAGCGAACTTTGCGTGCTTGAGGTCATGACCGATCCCAAGATACCAGTTAAGGGTTAATTAACAACCGTCGTGTGGGACCTCATGTTTAGCTAAGGACTAGGTAAGGTTGCTGGGTAAGGAGGTAGATCACGCACGACGACTGTTAATTAATTAATATTGTTGTTGATGACAAATTCCCCGTTCCGTCGTTGGTAAAAATAATAAGAAAGGGCCGCTATTACCCCCACGATATTAAATTATATCTATATTGTCAATGATAATGGAACGTGTACGACACACGCAACATTCAAAACTTAAATAAACATAAAGCTCTGCAAAAGCAACTTAGCCTGTGTTATCAATGGCAACGATGTGGCTGGTGCCGATTAAGACGGATTTTCAATAATAACTTATCGTTATAAGCATCGTCGATTGCAGATACATACGTACGAAACAAGAGTAAAGCACGATTACAGCTTTAACGCGACATTATCGGGAAATATATAAATTAGCATTATCGAGCCGCGAAAGAGGCATTAATAACATTCGCTGCACATATGTACCAGGGTACATTAATTCATCGCCCTCTATCATCGCTATTCATGTATCTTACCTTTTTGTACCGCTGTTAGTTCCCTCTGTCCCTTTCCTCGTTCCTTCCACTAGCCGCGCTCTCTCCGTTCCTCACGCTTCCTTTCCCGCAGCTCCTCGCCGCGAAAGGACGATCCAATCGTCTCCAGAAGAGATTACACACTGGCTCCCCTCACTGATAGCACATATCCACGCAAAAAGTTTTCTTTAAGGGAGCACGTTCTCGTAACCACCGCCGCTTACGGTTTTCCTCATTTTCCTTCGCCGTCAAGTTTACCAGTGTCCGCATGGTATTCGCGCATCCCTGCTCCCTCAGCTCCGGCCTGTTCGCCGCGCGATCGAGGGGTCGCCCAGCCGTTGACGCGAATCGCCCAAGTGCTTTCTAGACACTGCACGCCAGCCCGCCTAGCAATCGCTGCGACAATTTCGAGGACTCGGTAGGGCGAGGAGCGTCCACCCGCGTCGCGCGTCTCCTAACGACGCTGGCGTTAACTGCGCCTCGTTAAGCCCGGCACGATGACGCGATGACGACACCTGGAAACATCACGTTCTGAAGCACTCGGACACGCTCGAGCGGGAGTAATCGCGGCGGCCGCGATTGGATTTGTTAACCGACCCGACAACTCGCAGTCTCGCGCGTGTCAATCAGCGAGGCCTGATCTCCAGCGTCGACGAGGCCCGGCCATCGACGGCCACCCTCTGCGGGGTAGTTTCAACGGGCGCGTCTCTGCGTGTCGCGCGGCGCCGCCGATTCGCGGGGCCGTTCATCGCGGGAGAAGCAAACGAAGGGATGCCACGAGGAGATTTGCCGAAGGGTGTAAAACTGCCAGGAGCTTCGACTATGTATGTACATTTGCTCGCGTTTCTTACAATAAATACATGACGAAGCGAAAGAAATTGTTCGAAGCCGTTTAGGAAGTAGGATAGCGACCTGAGTCGGAATAACAGTTGACCCAAGGAGGTTCCAACATGTTTGTCTTCAACTGCTGTGAGAGGAAGTGAACTTCCTCCCCTTGGAGTACGTAGGGTTCGTGGATTCGAAGAACACTGCGATTTTTTTAAGAGGGAATCCTATTTTTGGGTCTGAAAACATAGCAAAATTTGGAATTTTTTGCAGAAACTAGCGATTCGATTGACTACAATACTGGTAAAGTATATATCGTTTTTGTTATGTAAGATAATTGCGAGTTTTGATTTAAGGGGCGAATAGCAAAAATTCAGGTTTGATTTGAAAGTGATCTCCACTCTTCTCAATATTTTTTTTTTTATTCTGATTCGACAAACTGAAGCTACATATGTGTAAAGTAAAACACCGTTTCGTTTTTCTGCTTCAGAATACCTGGAATGCAAATATTATGCACACCAGCATAATATTTCGGACGACAAACTTAGCGCGACGTAACTCGTGTATTTATGATTAAAAATTAATAATCAAAAATGATGCACCTTCTTCAAAGATGCATAAAAACATCGTCCAAATTTCAGATGAATCGGACCGCTAGTTTCTTTAAAAAATCCCAAATTTTGCTATATTTTTAGCCCCAAAAATAGGATTCCTCCTTAAGGGGGTACACGAGTATTTCAAAGTCAACCAATCTATTTGTTTTTCGATTGTTTATAGTAACCACAAGTCTTAGATGTGTTTTAAAAAAGACTTGATTGAAAAATTCGAAACATTGTGAGAGTTACAGCGCAAAATGTAACGGACGGGCCAATACAGGTAAGCACGCCGCGGCGAGTTTTAAAGCCATTTTTCTCAGAACTATGTTTCTCAAGACGGTGAACATCGTAACTCGAGAACGGATCGATATTTTTTGTTGAAATTTTAGCTGAACCTACAAAACACTTTTCTCCACACTGTGGAACTCCCTCAATAAGATCGCATAACTTTAACACCATTTAAGACAACATTTATCACAGAATTACTTCAGTAAAATCCTTCAAAGTTAATATTTGTTGTATAACTCCATGAATTTTTATTAAAATTTTTCAACCTCGTTACACATTGTGGAGAACGGTGTTTTGTAAATTCAGTTAAAATTTCAACTAATTTTAAAAAAAAATATTAATCCGTTCTCGACTTATGATGTTCACCGTTTTAACGCGTGCATTGCACAGCACCCACTTTGATGCTTTGTAATTCCTTTAATTTTTCAAATTTTTCGGGTTTCCTGGTCTTAAAATGCGTGTTATATCCACAATAAAGTATTGAAAACGTGTAAATGGTATGAATTATTAGTCGTCCTTCAGTCCAACCCAAAAAGAACCGTTCATTTTACCCGTCTAATAATTACCCGTGTACCCCCTTAACAGAGGGTTTTATGCTTGTCTGGCATGGTTTAATAGCCTCATCTGTGACAAATCAGCTGTGGCGGATGGAAACTAGAAGCGACTGGGGCTACGCTGTCGAAGAAGGTACCTACCAACGTTCTCTTATCAAGCTGACATCGCATGTAGCATTAATACAGGAAAAACGAAAGAGAAACGACGCACGTGAATAAAAAAAACTATTCGTAATTTCCTGAAACTTGGAGAACACTCCGCATACGTCACGCGTTAGCTGCGGATACATCGGAGCCTTGAAACGCCGCGGGATTACGGGGAATCTTCAGCGGATCATATAAATTTCACGAAACCCCGACGGTTTCGTTGGCGGATTACAAGTAGCACACGTGTCGACGCGATCTCGAGCACTGGAAACGATATTGCGTCGCGAATAGACAGAATATCATGGAATTAAAGCACGCAGGGTTGATATAAACGGGAGAAAGAGAAATCTTGCCCCTGACACTTAGATCCTCACGCATTCAAGGATTAAGAAAATATCGCATTAACGGGTCACCCTAGTTTGACGCTCTGAAAATAAGGCACATTTTGGGGAATTTTTTAAAAGAAATGTATTGAGTATTATAATTTTAAGCTTTACAAAACTATTAATTGACATTTGAAGAATGTGTTCACATTTTTTTATGCAATAATAATAATTTTGTTCAAAGTTATAGTGCTAGTAGTAAAAGGGGTTTGAAAGAAAAGTTTATTGCTGGCGACCGTGATTCTGGCTGTTGTAGTCATCTAAAATAAAAATCGAAATTTTTTTCTGATGAGTGTAGTTATCGTTTGACCTAGAATCAAACTTACGAGGAAAACTAACAAAATCTTTTTCACAAATGAAAGATTTCGTTTCAAATTCTACCACTTTTGTGTTTTCAACATTTGCTATAACTTTGAACAAAATTATTACTATTACATAAAAAAATTTGAATACATTCTTCGAATGTCAATTAATAAACGTACAAAGTTTAGAATTACAATACTCAATACTTCTCCTTTAAAACATGTACCTTATTTTCAGAGCGTCGAACTAGGGAGACCACTTAACACGCGCACAACCGTACTTCGCGTATGTATACAATGACGATCCATATAAACAATAGAAGCCTAGATTACCAGTACCGCACATCCTAGAAAACGGCACAATAGAGAACAGTTCGAGAAGACTGGTCACGAAACATTCGCGAAACAGAATAAATGGTTTATTTGTGTGAAATATACAAGTACGAACACGCTTGGCTGTTAGACAACTCATGCATGTTTTTGGTTCAGAGATCGCGTCATGGTCTACAATTAAAATAGCCGAGGTATAGATCATCGTTACATATGTGTATTGTGTTTCATCTTATTTACAAGACTGTATCGATTTCTTCAATGCATTTTAATTGCACGTACAGTTGCTCAGAAAGTTCACGAAAGACTGCCAAGTTCGTTCGACCACATTATTACCGCAGTCTTATTTTATATATGGCTTACGCAATTAGTTATTCTTCATCATTTATGTCAACGAGCCAGTGAGTCAGTGGTCCCTTACACGTATGCAAGAAGGACACAAATATTTATATGTCTGAGCAATATTGAGGTCGATGAAAAAGTTCGTTCGATCACTGTCAGGTAATGTTAGATGTACCGAAATGTCTTTTTTCACTACATCTACTTGTATTTTTGCCAAAGAAGTGGCAAAAGGTCCTACAGTGAGAGACAAAAGTATTCGGACACTCTTTAAAACAGAATAACTTTTTTAAAAATGATCTAAACGACTTGAGGTTTTTTTAGAAGCTACAAGATTTAGTCTACTTACAATAAGTGACGTGTTTTGTCGTCTTGCAAAAATTGCAATTGGTCGAAATAGCGAAGAAAATAGTGAGGGCAGTTTTTACAAGCTTTTATTTAGCTTCACTTGTGAGTTTGTTCGTTAGTTAGTTTGTGAGGATGAAATCTTGTAAGCTAATTTTGAACCACTTCCACATGTCCGATTGACTTGAAATTTTGTACACATACGTAGTTCCGATGACAATATTTTCATGTCTCCAACCTTATTATGGAATCATATCACCGTACGCCAATCTGATCAAATTGGTAAAAACTAAAAAGCATAAAATAAATTTAAATAAGAAAAAATGAAAAACAAGCTTTTATTAAAATGTACTAAAAAAGAAAATAATTTTGACACCGGCCTAAATGACTGCTTTAGAAGAATTCCCACATATGACCAACAATAAAAGCGCGGGGCGTAAATATTTGTATTAAAGGATATTTCAATATTTACGCCCCACGTTTTTATTGTTGGTCATATGTGGGAATTCTTCTAAGGCAATCATTTAGGCCGGTAACAAAATTATTTTCATTTTTAGTACATTTTAATAAAAGCTCGTTTTTAAAATTTTTTTAATTTAAATTTTCAACTTTTTTATCTGAACCTATAAAAAAATTTAAAAAATGCTTTTTCTAGATTTAAATAATACTACCTTTTCTACATTTAAATATAGATGCTGAAAATTTCATCGAAATCGGTTAACACAGATATAAGCTACAAACAATTTAAAAGTGGTGGAAATCACAGTTTTCGGCCAAAACTGTAATAAACCTAACAATTCTTACATATTTCGATGCCTGTCGCTTGGTTCTGCATCAACCGATTTCGATGAAATTTTCAGCACGTAGGTATTACAACGTACGTACTTGAATCTACAAAAGGCATTTTTCAAATTTTCCAAAAATCGACTTTCACTATTTTCTTCCCTATTCCAACAAAATGCATTTTTTTCAAAACGACAAAACACGTCACTTATTAAACTAATCCTTCTGGCATCTCAAAAAAGACTAAAGTCATTTGGATCAATTTTCAAAAAGTTATAGAGTATTCAAGAATACTTTTGTCCCGCACTGTAGGTATCCAAGGGCCAAGGAAACTATTTCGAGTAAACAAACATGTAACATATTTTTACTTTTAATAAAAACTTCCCTTGTATAAAATCAAACGAACTTTTCCATCAACCTAATTATTAATGATGTTAAAATAATAAGCGTATTAATGAAATGCAAATTGTTTTTATTTTTATCAACATAGTTTGAATAAACGCGGAGAAGTGCTCGCAGACATACAAACAGTGTTCAATTTAAACGTCAAAACACGGAGGAGTTGCGCGGCAATTAGCGCGTTGAAAACATACACTACCTACATTGAATAAAACTATCAAAATTTACCGCGGTACGTGGCAGATTGTTTTTCAACGCGCACAGTTTTAGTGAACGTGTTAAATGCACATTTAATCTTGAATGACTAAACAATAGATGACACCATTCATATTTCTGAAACAGTACTAATTGTAAGTCTGTAAATTAAACGGCAATTCCGTTATCATTACGGAGGAATGAAAATTTTAAGCCATTATTACGAAATTTGAAAATTATTCATCTTGCAATAAATGAACACTTAAGGGTAATGAATGAACACCATTGTAATGTATACAGCGCGATTAATTCCACGTGCTGGCAGAATTGTTTGGATACGAAGCAAGAAATTAAAAGAAATCTCTAATTAATTAGTCGCTTATTTTAATAACTTATTTGACTCATTTTTATAAAAAAATGTTCATTCACTGGTACGCATTCAACCACCCTATATCACTTTGAAGAAAACGTGCGTATTCATAATACACAATTTTGAGAAATATGTTTAGCTCGTCAGCATGTACATACATAGAGGAAGTCTGCTACAGACGAACACCTTTATACTGTTATTAATGAATGAATTACGCAATACTAAGAGCAACCCTCACCTCAGATCAAGCTAGGAATTTAGAGGACTAACAATTTTTAAGTAAGTAACGCATCCACCCATTTTTATTTTCCTTATAAACAAAACTCCGTAAAAAAATAATATTTCAAAAATATTCAACGGCGGCAAAGAAACACTTATATTTGCATTAATATATTTTCCCTCGGTCCGAAAACGATATCCAAAACAAATATTATCGCCCGTTCCATGCGATATTCGACAGTGATCAATTTACTGCTTCGAAAATGAGAGAGAAAAAAAAGAGGAGAAATCACCGAAGTCAGCGAAGCGTTAATTAAATTGCGGCGATAGCTCCGATAAGCTTCACCCGGATGACGTTCTCTTGACAGTTTTGTCCCGAAGGAAACAACGAATAAAAAGGGCGGACCGCGCCGTTGGGGGCGGTTGCGGGGTGGACGAGAGTACGTATTCGGCGCAGCGTATCCCCTTTTAATCATGAACCGGCGTTAGCGGATAAAGCAACGTGTAATTTGTCGCGATTGGTATTGTTTCGTATTTCCCGGCTTTTTCTGGCTTTCTCTGCCCCTTCATCCCCCGTGTCCCCCATCTCCCTGACACGTTTTTTTTTCTCCCCCTCCGTTCTGCCTCCTTATTCTCTCCCATGTACCGTGAAACGCTCGAATCAGGTAACGCTCCAGAGCCGGACTGGGTGTGCCCCAGTTTTAGCGGTCACCTGCAGTGACTTTATAATCAACGTCAACAACGCGGGCATCGGTTAGCCGTCTTGCCAATTTGCGAGGATAATTGGCGGCGAGAACGAAGAAAGATTGCAGTGATCGGAGGCAGATGGGGGATTTATAACTGATACCCTCGGAGCCACACGGCCTTTGAATACGATCGAAGCGTTTCATTCACTTCCAGCTTGCTGCTCGATCATCGAATTTCAATTGACTCGTCGAGATATTTTCTTAAGTAAAAAAAAAAAACAGTCAGTTGACGCACCTTTACACTTACACGCGTGCGGGTTCCCGCTGCGAGATCGGTTCGGTAGAGCCGTTTAAGAATCACCAAGCACGTAAACAAGAACTTCGTCCGTTGTTCGTCACTAAACTCCCGATTATTTCCACCGAGCTGCGCAGCCTGTTACAAGCTGCGGATCCTCGTGAAAGATCGAGCCGCGATCGATGTGTTTTATTGTTCACGCACGATCGACACTCCCGCTCATCACATGTCGTCGCTGGAAGCACATCGGACGCTCGCTTGTTCCTCGATAAATCACTGTTCCCGGCACTCTGTCCGAACTTCCCACGCGACGATCGACCCGCGGGCACTCGATCTTCTTCACTGGATTTTTCTACTTCGTCGCGATCGAAAAAGTCGGAGTCTCCTCGAACCCGGCGACGCGCGGTCTCGCGTTCCGTCGGCGTGAACCCGCGAGGGAACGGACGAGGCGACGCGAGAGGTGAAAGAAACGAACAGCCGAGCGAGTTCGGATCGAGGCGCGAACGCGTACGCTTCCACTCCGGTCTGGCTCGCGAGAGGAGGGAAGTTTTTCGGAGGAGCGACTTGCCCACCGGCTGCTCGGTAGGACTTCACCTACGGACTGCCGGGCGCCGCGGCAAAAGCCACGGCGCAGCACGCCGCACGCATCTACCCCCTTAGAACCCCTTGGCCCCTTGGTCGCCGCGATACCAACCAATACCGACGGATGCTTCGCGCTCCACTCTTTCCAGCTTCCCTTTCGCGCCCCCGTGAAACGTGCAGCCGCAAACGGTACCCGATGCAGCCTCGCGTCGATCAGAGTGACGATCCGTCTTTTGCGAACGCTACGAATCCCTATCTTCTATTGGCATCTCGTGCCTCGACGGTCGATGGGACATTGTGTCGAGGAATTTCTATAACCACACGAGGATCCACCACGCGCACACTGTTTAGTAATGGCAGTCCTAATATACTTGCTAATGAACAGTAGTTTTTATGGATCACTGCAGGATCATTCTAATGTATGAAGTCTCTATCGATCCACTTACGTTGGGACAGGGTATATCACAAAGTATTAAGAGCGGATTGCGCCTTCTTGGGTCGAAAAATATGTAATCCTTTGTGAAGTGTTTGTACAAAAACGGCGCGATAAATTAATTTGAGGCTTGGCATGCTGTTTTATTGTATCTTGAGCTATTTAGTGTTCTGGATTTTTGTCTGACGGTGAAAGAAAAAAGTATGGCAGATGCAGAGTGCTGATTGAGAGCGATGAACAAAAAATTGGATGGTGACCACTTAAGTTTTAATACTTTAGTCCACCAGTAAAGAAACAAGGTGCAATGAATTTATCTGCATTCTTCATAACACGAAGCTATAATTAGTCTTCAGAACAAAATAAGCAAGAAAATAATAATTATTTTACATTATTTTAATATTTTTTCAAGTTTGAACGGGGCAGCATACTCAAATAAAATAAGAAACTTTCACGTCTATTATTATCAAAGCAAGGAAAGCCAGTGGTTTTATTAATTGGCAGGTATATTGTTTCTCACTTACCTGTTATACATGAGACAACTTCTCATAAACTCGCTGAGCCTTAGGATCGCTAAATTTTTTTAAAACCGTGGTGTCTTCATATTTTGCTTTTAAAACAGGTAGGAGTTCTTTGTGTGCTGTACTGGGAAGTTCGAACTCTATTTTTTTCTATTACTGTCTCGTCTTTTTTTTTAAATGGTGATGAGAGTACTCAACCAACAACCATATGGTTCGATAAAAAATGTCACGTAATATTCGCATTTCCTTCGGTTACTGAATGAGAAATCGACATCTCTTCACAAATTTTTCTCACAGAAAAGATCTCCATTCTCTTAACATAACTTCTTGTTTTACCTTGACGACAGAAGCTTATGCTTAGGCAAAGACTAGGGACATTCCGTGTTTGTTCCAGTGCACAGGGGACATTTCCTGTGTTTAAACAGTATACCAAATCTTTAACGTTATCTTATGGAGGTATTTGAACTCAGGGATTGAAAAGGTTCCGAAAATAACTATTTCAAACTATTATATATCGGTTCTTACTGAAACAATTACGAGAACCGAAATAATATTATAACTGTTATTGGAATAACCCTTCTGACCTAGTATCGGTTTCGGTTACGATTCTAAGCTAAGTGGTATCAATTCTGATATCGATTTTATATTAATTCCATTTCGGTCCTATATCGGTTACGGTTCTAATATCAGTTCTGATATCGGCTTTATATCGGTTCTTAATGGTTCTATAGCAGTTACGGTTCTAATATCGGTTCTGATATCGGTTCTATATTGTTTCTTATAGGTTCTTATCGGTTCTATTTCAGTTCTGTATCTACCGGTTACAGTTACAGTTATAATAGTATTCACTCTAATATCGGTTCCATTTCGATTCTACATAATAATTTTTAATGTGATATTAGGGTTAATATAATCTTAGCCCTAACTCCTCATCTAACCATTATTATGTAGAATCGAAACAGAACTGCTATAAGAATGAATACTATTATAACTATAACCGTAACCGATATAGAACCGATAAGAATCGATATAGAACCAATATCAGAACCGATATTAGAATTCCCTAACCGAAACCAATACAGTTAGAAATTTCAGTTCCTTATAACAGTTATTCAGAATATTGGTTCTTCATATCTGTTTCAAGATCCGAAACCGATATCATGACTGCTTTCAAACCCTGATGTGAACTTTATAATCCTTGGTGATTCGACAATTCTGCAGTCCCAGTTGCCACCATTAAAATGTGCTATAAATGGCAAAATCACTGAAGTGGACATTCCTCGTTTTTCCCCTTACCATTCACCTGTATAATATTATTCATACTATTACTAGGCTGATGCTCATCCTACTCATTTTCAATCATCTGTCTTTGTAATTTACTAATTCCCATTAGAATTCGTGGTACAAACGAAGACACAATGATTCATTGTACAAAAACAGACTGGGGAGAGCTTGAAATACGTGATCCGCAAACAATGAAAGGATTTCGTTCCCTTCAAACATTTAGTATCTAATGATCTCGAAACGTGTAGATCCCTGCTCTAAGTACCTTTCGTCATTTGGCCATTTAATTACTTATTGCACAAGTAACTGTTAAAAATATTACAATACAGATTTCTTCAGTATACAGCGTTCACACAAAGTTGCCTTATATCTTGCGACAGTCGTGACTATGGATCAGTTTTTGGACGCCACAAAATGTACACACTGAATATAAGAAAGAAACTGGAGGATTTAATTTCTCGTTGTACGATTCTTACTACTCAAATTACGTGTCTCTTGGTCCTGTTGTTTATATAGGTACTTTAATACCTCAATAAGAACTCTTCTGACTTAGCAACAGATGATAGTTTCGGAGATAAGAATTCATTTATGGACATAGCTTTCACAAATATGGGCAAAAATTGCAGGCTATAAAATTATGACTAAAATCCTCCTGCAATTTCACGTGGACTATGTTGTATTTCCGTTTCATCGAAATCTACTAGGGAATGTTCCACGTGAAATGGACCTTGGAAGGTTTCTTTTATTTAGACGTACCTTGCTCACTACACCTTCCAACCGTACTGACTTTACTGCCACAATTTACAATTTGACAAATTCTTACATGGGCAGATCGATTTGTTTGAAACATCTACCTACCACATGTTTTCAATCGAAACTCCTTAAAGATTTCTGTACTGATTATCCTATGCGATACTTTTTAATTGTAATTTCTGTAGCAGACTCCTAACCCACTTGAATTCAGTGGATAAATAACTATTAAATCGTAGTATACTTAAGATTTAACTTGTTATGAAATAGGGCACATAAATTTACAAAAATAAATTTAACAGAATCAAGGTGACATTGGTATGATTTATACAGATTAACTTGAAAAGAAATGAACGTTATCATCCTCAAAAACCCGACAATCACTAAAGAATTTATAATAAAAAATTAATTTCAATTTGAAACAATTTTATCGTCATACATATAGTTTTATTGATCAGAAATTAGATTCATTTATAAAGCAAATATTTTTTTCTGTACATTTACAAACATTATTACGCGCATAGTTAATAATTTAATTTATTTTCTTTAAAAGGTAAAGTCACTTGTGCGGGTATATGGACAGAGACGGATTGAAAATAATGTCGAATGATTGTTCTCTATTAAAAGTTGGAATGAATAAGAGAGAAGGCGATGTAAAGAGGAAAAGGCGAAATCGATGGTGAGCAAACGTCCAAAGTAAACGGAAAGCTTTCAATTCCTCTGATACCGTCAAAGAATACAAACAATCGATGATAATAATAACAAAAGCGATAATACGTTTCACCAATTCGACATACAAACGACATCCTCGTCCAATAAAAATCAATTTAGTCGCTGCATTTAATGAAAGCATAAAACCAGTAAGGTAGAAGTGTCCGACAAAGGATATCAGATATTTTTTATAAACTGTAAGATATGGGTTCCCTGATAGATATTATATTATTTATAATCATACGTTAAATCCATCGTTTTAATTGACCTAATAATGTGCAGCACCATTCATGAAAGTAGTACGTACTCCCAAATATCTTCTTCGAATTTAAAAATGCAAACAAATGTGTAGTGATGAATGTTTTTTGTTGACTTACAGTCATTTTCTTCGAAACTATCAACTTCATTATAATTTTCTTAATGGAATTGCATATTTTCATCTATACATCTACTTTGACTATTATGACATTAATGGTTACTTTTAATTTTCTGTTAAAAAATTCGAGAAGTACATATCGCAAAAAAATTTAACAAAATATCTTCTCGGAAAACATTTCCAATATCTAGTTTTATTCGAATAAAATGCTATGCGCGTTTCATATACGCGAATATACATATGTGCAACATTTCTTTTATTCGAAAATTACATAAGAAACCCTGGAGAAAGTGTAGAACAAAACACATTTCCCTGTAAAAATAATCACATACAGTAAATTAAACCACTAGATGGACTTTTTAATTAACCACTGTGATATAATAGAAGTTCATTTTTCACGTTCATTTTACTGGATCAGGACTTCCCTTTTTATAATAGGAACTATCAATGAATGGAAGTAATTTCCACATATGTAATAAAATCTATCTGCCGAAATATTCTGTAAACGGTAAACGTTTTCCTAATGCAGTCACATCTCGCAGTTCGAGTTCGAACCTACCTACGTTTCGTTGATAAGGGACTACATAGAATGAACCTGTTAAACTCCAATCAGATCTTCAAACGTTTCCTTAACCGCGAAGTTTTCGGAAGCCACCCAAAAAAGTTTTACCGTGTAATATGGCACGTATACTCGGAAATTACTCGAATTTCGCTGATCGTATCATCTTCCATACTTATGCGCGATAAGTTCTAACCGGGTATGCAATATAATAGCTATATAGGCAGTTTCAGTTCCAAATATACTTGTACTGTTCTACGAAGTACTTATATACCTCCGTAACGTTCCTAAATACCTATAATATTACCTAATTTCCCATCATTATATCCTCGTAATTTTATTACTTTATTACATGTATATGAATGAAAATGCAATAATATAGAGTTACGGACGGGAGGGAAATTTCATACACGCGGAAATTATTTAGTATTCTCCCAAATTCCCAAAATAGTAAAGTAATTATTTCTCCGCAAGTAACAGGATATAACAGCAAGTAAATGTTCTAATAAGCTGTTTGTAAACGATTACTGAGTTGCTTATAAAGTAAAACATTCTCGCTTAAATTTTTTAATAAGATCCAAGTAGTCAACAATGTTTATAAATTTATAAGACTTCTGTAAAGTAAAATACTGGGCAACAATCTACCTTGAACTAGAATTAGGTATTATTGCAATAACTGACATTCCATACATGTACTTCAGAAAATACTCCAAAAAGAAATTTCATAAATATCTGAAAGCAATTGCAACTCACATATAAAAATTGATTTACACTTTATAATTTAATTATTGATTAATCATCATTTCAGTTCCTACGTTTCTATTACACTTTAATGAGATCAGAAGGGTCTTTATAAATAATTCAAACGTAGTTGAATTGCTTCAACGTGAAATCATATACACGTCTACAAAATATGAATACAAATCCCGAGGTGCAATTATAAATCTATCATGAACTTCGGTTACATATATTCCTGCATACATAATTTTGTTCGTTACAATATCATATTACTTCCACCAGTAACCACATTAATTTCATTTTGTAGGTTTAAGATAATTAAGCCGAAATAATGAGGGCTTCAAAATTATTGGAATTAGCCAAACATGCAAATTGTTCTTGCTATAAAAAATCAAAATGTTTTTACCACTTTGCAACCAGAGGCTGCCTTTCCAAACTGAAGCAGTGGAAGTTTAAGGGACCGGCTTCCTGCGCACGTTATTTAAATGTCACTAACAGTTTCGCTCGTGCACGAGGAGCACACGTTCAACGTAGCAGAAATTTTTATTTTCACTTTATGCAATTTCACATTAAAAAGGAACACTTTCACGAACGTATCGATAAATTGTGACATTCGCACGAAACGCATATGAAATGGGTGATCCGCTCCATCCTTACAGAATTAAATGTAGGTACATGAAAATGACGTGTAATAATAATTTATGCAATCTTGGTTACTGATTTTTTCGTTGGTGCATCGAAGAACATTAATGTAAGCAAGTTTTACCTCACTATTATATCACTCAAACTTTGATTTTTACCACGACCCACATACTGTCAGTGAATAATATTTTTTGGAAGAGATCAAAAAGTAAATGTTTACTTATATCTACAGTTTTTACTTACATCTAAAAAAAAACTTTCACAGTCGTAATAACGCTGATTGGACGAAGCTGCATTTGACTTTAGAGCAACTTTAGTGTTCATCTTAAAACTAGAATATACAAACGAAGTGTGGGGTAAGCAGTTAAGAAAGGTGGATGAGTCGGTAAATGGTAGAAGTTTAGTCACAATATCTCGATCACTTGTGTGCAAGGTTTGGAACGAAGTGTGATCAGAAAAGTGTCAATAGAACTCGGTAAGTTTCCCGTCGTTACAAAAAACTGACGTTCACCTAGACATGTCTACTTTACAGTTCACTGGCCTTATCAGTTCACGCGTTCTTACACCTTCCAGCAAACTCAATCTAAGTGTTTCCCAACCTTTTGTGAGTCGCGAGCCCCTTTTATAATAGTCAAATAACCTGCGACCGTCCGCACCCTAAGGTAAGGTATTTCAGAATATAATTCTAACTTAATAATATTGAATTATCGTAATACATATTATATTAAATATAGTTAAAGATATTTAATATATTTAATTATCTTATTTAGTGTAATAAATAAGTGCTAAGAATCGTCAGCGAAAAGAACACGGGCGACCCCCCAAAAAAATACTTCGCGACCCCCTTGGGGGTTGTGACACACAGGTTGGGAACCACTGGTCTACATTTTCCATGTACTCTGGAATGTAAACCAATATTCTGTACTCTGCCTGGTCACTTAACATTTAAATAGCGCGCGCCAGAAGTCAGATTCCCAATCTCTAATCTCCAGGTGAACTTCACTGAGAACTCCAGTTTAGAAGACGGTTATCATCATCCACAATTATTAACGTGCTCTAGTTTGCTCCACAATTTTGAAGCATACTGTGTAATAGGAAAAAGAAAGAATTGAAGATTTGCTGCTAAAATTTCACAAATATTAATTTATTTAAAGAAGCGAATTTGTAAACACAGTTGAATACGAAATCTATAGAAAAATGTAGCTCAGATTCCGTTCACCTGAAAGTGAAAGATTTTTCTATTTCCTTTAAGGGTACATTCTCGTGTAATACCCACAAGAATTTAGGATTTTTTTAAAAACTGTGACAGATAAGATAAAAAATCTTTTTGGTATGTTTTGGTAAAAAAATTCTATTGTTTTTTTTCTTCGATGTAATCTTAAATAAATAGCTATAACTCTGATGGTGATAAAAACACGGTGTACATGATATTTCAAAGTAGGCTCATCTGAAATAAAAAATCACAAGTTTTTCTTAAAATATATGAGTATGGTTATCGTATTACCATTCGATAAAACTTAGGAAAGGTGGTAATGAGATAGCGAGTTCAGTTACGTAAAGAATTTTTTTGTTTTTAAACGATTTCATTTAGCTTCGATCCTCTGTTTGTATGTTTATTTGTATGTATGTATCGTTCAAATCTGGCAACTCAAATTTAACCAACTTTCAACTAAGTATCCAATTGTCTTGAAACTTTGCAGACATGCGTAGTTTGGATGAAAATACAATATTTTAAAAAGAAATTAATCCCGAGAGGGTGAAAAAATTACCCAGTCATCAATAAATATAACCCACAACCACAAACCCACACGATTTTATTTAAAGTGAATTATTTAAAGTGATATTAACACCAACAAAATTGTAGTGCAAGAAAAGAATTATTTTTTAGTTTTTAGTGCATTTTTAATAAAATCGTTTAACATACAATTTTGTTTATATATTTTATGTACTTACACCGTTTCTTATCACCGTCAAAATTATATATAGTTAATTTATTTATGATTACATCGGAGAGAAAACAATAAAAAAATTGTTATCATCTCAAAATATGTATAAATCAATACCAAAAAGACTTCTTACCCTATCTGTTACAGTTTCCTTTAAAAAAGAATCCTACATTTTTGAAGGGATTAACGAGAATGTATCCTTAACTTAAACAATTAAAATTCAGTAACACAATCGCTGAAATTTTAGAGTTCCAGCCTTTTAACTTGACAAACACAATTATTGAACGGCGCACTGCGATTTTCGTCGTAATCTGTGTACATCGCCTCCTTTTATTTGATGTTGTTTACGCTCCGCGTCCATCGAGATTAAAGATCGCACCAGCCGCCGTTTTCAGTTTTCCGAATAGCTGTCCCCTTGCATCCTTTTTCACCTCTGCCCGTCTCGTACCCATACAGTGGACCTGCTTCATTCCTTTTCCGACAACGCGTCGTCTAATTACAGGCACGTGGCCCAATTAGGAGCACAAGAGTCTGTCATTAACACGACTGTCATACACGAAAAGTTTGCGGAAATTACAATCCTCGTTGACTGAAACGTGCGATTAAAATATACGGCGCGGGGCAGAATTTATGGGAATAATGAAAAGAATGAAAACCACGAGCTGGGAAGTTATGCCAGTTTAGAATGAAGCGCTCCATTTCTCATAACGGCTTCCACGTAGCCACCTAACTTCCCCAAAGGGTCCCACCTTTTTCGAATAAGTTGATGTATCTTTACGACCGAGTCACTCAATATTACTATTATTTCTCATGTTCCATGCATAGAATCCACGGAATTATGTAAAACTAATGTCTGATATCCATTAAAAACAGAATATTCTTGGATATTACTTCGTGGCCATTGTTTCCAGAAAGCTTTAGGATACTTTTGAACAGAGATGGGCAAAAATCTTATTTAAATAAAAATTTGGAATAACCAATAAAAGTTAAAAATATTATTCGTTATATGTTAAGGCGATAAAGTCATTTTTTTCACTTTTATTCGTTACTCGACATTTTTATTTAAATGAAATCTTTGTTCATCTCTGCTTTGGAAGTAGCCTACATAACGATTTTTGAAAAGTGAAAAACAAAGGTGCGTTCAAAGGAAACGATGGAAAATTGAGTGCGATTAAAGGCTTAGCGCATTATCGACTTAATGTCGATCAACAGTTTAGTGGCTAAACTTCAGTCAAATTTCCCCCTCAATGGTATGGACTACTCATCTGGATTACTACTGGATTACTCATCGATTTGACAGAAGTCCGATTCACGCTCGACTACTTTTTGACTGCTTATAGAGCTGTCAATTGATAATGGCTCGACATTTTCGTCGATAAACAGTCGAACGTCAGCTTGGCTATTTTGACAAGCTGGTAGGCGATCGGCAAGCATACTAAGAAGATGTATGTCGATCAATTAAGAAAAGTTTTTTTTAGATCATTCACGAGCTTAATTTTCAACCTCTTACCAATGAACTCAAAAGCAAAACAATGTAAAATTACAGGACCCTTATTATCGGTCGAACTATCAGAAGCGTTGCAGCGTAAAGTGAGAATAACACTCGACTCCGACGAAACTCCGAAACTGGAAATGTTCAAGCCCCGCACCATCACTTACAATTAGAACTGGTCGAGCTAGAAGCACCTCGATAATTTGCAGGGTGTACAAAGCCGTGCCTTTGATCGTTATGGCCGCAATAAGCGACGCAACATGCTATTCATGGTGCAGAAGCGAAAAGGACACTTGTCAGAACCTGAGCGAACCGGCGAAACCGGGGTAATAGATACTGTACCCGAGGAGCGTCCATGAATTCCCATAGGAAATTATAGTGCGGCGTCAAAGAGGAGCATTAAAGAGAAGGACAAACTAAACGGCTTTACTGTCTAAATCCTTGTTTTCATTTTCGCGCTTCATACGTGATTTTCTTCGCGCGTCCCCTTGAACATTCTGCCTAGGAACTGTATTCGTCACAATGACCAGTAGCAATTGTTTGAAAATTCTTAATTAAATTATTATTTAGAATTACGTTTTCACATCATTGAGGGAGACTTTGTCAGTATCGGATGGTTGGCACGAATTCTTTAAAGACCTGGAATGGAAATAAAAGTTACAGAGAACTTGTTACATTTTACAATATTTTCATTCGCCATAGAACCATGATTGATTCAGCGAACATGATCGTTCGTAAGAACACAAAACAATCACGTAATCGTGCAGTATGCAAGGCCTTTCCCTGCACTTATTTCCTTATAGTTATATCTATATAGTGATCGGGTCGATACTGGTATCGATTCTATTAAGGGGTCATTCTACTTTGATCGGCCGAAAAATGGAGCTATTTTTAAAGATTTTTTTCGCAAGAAATAAAACAAATAATGAGATAAATCTTTTGGGAATTTATTAAGCTACTCTTATATTATACAACAAAATTTAAACAAAAATTCATTTGTTTCAAATGTTTGTCATATCGTCTATGTGACACCTACAAAAAAGAGGTGTGTTCGTTGCGCAAGTGATTTCCCAGCTAAGGCTTATTTGAAACAAAAAATTCAAAAAGATTCTTAATCTAGCGCCGATTTGAAAGAAAAAATTCCGCAAAAGGGTATTTTCTCGAATGTTACCCGAGAAGAATCTCGGTTATTTTCGGACAAAAATTGTTAATTGAACTACGGGCGATAACGACACTCATACAGATTAAGAATCTTTTCAAATTTTTGGTTTCAGCCTGAGCCGGGAAATCACCAGCGCCACGAACATACCTCCTTTTTGTAGGTGTCACATTGACGCTATAAAAAACATTTGCAACAAATTAAAATCAATCTTTTTAATTTTTTTTGTATAATATAAGAGTAGCTTAATAAATTCCCCAAGGATTTATCTCATTATTTGTATTATTTCTTGAGAAAAAATTTTTAAAAATAGCTTTATTTTTCGGCCGATCAAAGTAGAATGAGCCCTTAATCTCAGCTTATAAATTTCGATTCAGTATCGACACATATCAAAGAGGTAAGACTCAAAAAGAATCGATACCCGTGTGATACTTCTGCGAAAGTATCGATACTTATTTTAAAATTGATATCTGCCTGATACTTTTTAAAACCTCAGCATTCATCTCCAAACGATATAAATAGGATAGGTAATATTAAAGTTTCGCTCCATATGAGTATAAATATTATTTCTTAGCAGTTTGTACTAATATCTAGTTTTATTAGTTAATCTAATAATAAACAAATGAAACTCTTTTTTGAAATACTGGAATCCGAAAACCGTTTTTTTCCAAATCCGATTTTTGTATGAACCCTAATTTATAAAAACAACTATCCTCGATAGTAGTATGGAGTTGAAATGGTAAACGATTTAAGTGCCAAAGAAATAGAAAATACTTTTTTTAGTTGAAAAGCATGTGAATTCCATGCGGCGCATGGTGGCAAATGTTATAAGTGCTATAATCATTTATTTTAACTGTTACGGGTATCGCAAGACAGAGCTAAAATTGTAAGTGCCAACTTCGCTGTGATGGAAAACGATGAAAGTGCCAGCAATATTCACAGGCGTAATCTTTTTTTCTCTTTAAATCCATAAAGTGCATAGCGTTCAAATGATAACCGATGTACATAAGTGTTAACACTTAACGGACGGGCCACGTAAATTTACGTTTTTCCATTATGACTTCCTAGGACGGGCCACGTAAATTTACGTTTTTCCATTGTGACATGCATGTTTATTTGATTCTCCTAAAAAGTGCCCGGAAACCGAGAAAGACAGACCAGATTCGACCCGTCCGTTAAGTGTTAAAAAGAACAGGCATGCGTTTTTTATTTCTATTGAAAATTTTAACTACTGCCACTTACATCGTTTGCCATTTCAACTCCTCAGTTCATTCAACATTGTTCTCCCCCTTAAGGATACTAGGCAGTCGTTCCTGTGTAAAATGAAGCATTTCTGTTTCAATTAATTACAAAGAAACAAATTGAAACTGAGACTTGTTCTTTGGCATGAAGTTTATTAGCATCATAAGCTTGAAAAAATATGTTTGTTTAGTCAAAAGTATGCATTATACCTAAATTGAAGTTAATGAAAACTCTTATCCTTTATGAAAAGAAACTAAAACCCCATTGATGAGGTTTTACCCTCCCCCAAGCCCCAAAAGATGAGATCTTAGTTTCTTCTCATAAAGAATAAGAGTTTTCATTAACTTCAATTTAGGTCCAAGCCCAAACTACACATTTTGCGAACATGCTTGAATTTGATTTGAATCGATTGGAACCCCCGTTTTTGAGTTATCACTACAAAACAAAAGAAACATTTTTTTAAAAAGCCTCTTCAATGATCCATCTGCAGCGTCATATATAATGTACACTTTTGACTAAACAAACATGTTTTTTAAAGCTTTTGATGTTAATAATCTTCGTGCAAGAATTAAAACAGTGGAAGGAACGGAATGAGTTTAAAATAAAGATGTACTTCGACAGTGCGATGCAGGTTTTATACAGCGTGTCTCGAGTCGAGGCCTGTGCAAGACTGACTGTTCTTGACCGGGGAGTCCTTCCGTTGGCGCTGTCGAAAATTCCTTAAGGCCCTATCTAATTTATGACGGGCCTGGCGTCACGCTGTCCGGACCCAGCCTCACCGTGCTCGCCTTTTAGTAAACATTCGCACGCGGCTGCGCCTCGTTCGGTGAAGAACAAGTCTCAGTTTCAATTTGTTTCTTTGTAATTAATTGGAACAGAAATGTTTCTTTTTAGACAGGAACGACTGCCTGGCACCCTTAAAAATCCTGTTCTCGCCGCACAGCCTCTTTGCGCAGATCATATTATAACCATCGTGGAAATAATTTCCCCGGGCTTTCCGCAGCAAAGGATAATAGTTTAGATAGAATCATTGAAGATAAATTCGACGGGAAAGGGTGCCGCCCAGGATGGCAGAAAAAGGAGATAAGCTGTGAAATGGCGGGGAAAGGGAGGGGAAGAGGAAAAATGTCGATTAACGTGGGACGACAGAGATTTCAAGAAGAAAGTGAGGAAAGTAGGATTGAATGGCGAAAGGGTCGGGGCGTAACGTCGAATCTCGGCGACAGGCAGTTGCAGCCGAGGAGTAAACTGCAACCACAACGAGCAGTCCTGTGTCCGTCGTTCCTGAACATATAACCTGAACGGCCGGCAGATAGGTCGTCGAAAACTGGCGAAGAGAAGGGTGCAACAGAAGTGGAGAGAAGCAGGTGAACTAGGCGAACGCGTTGCACTCTCGTAGGGCGTATACCCTGTTTAATTAGGGAACAAATTAAACGTCGGGACGGCCACATCCGACATGGCCACGTAATTAGAGGTATTATAAATTAATTATAACGCCGTGGTGCAGCCAGTTTTGTGGGATTCAATCTCGGAATGGGCTTGGCATCGCACGCCAAATGAATGCCAAACAACTTAGGCCGATGGTGACCTCCTTTTACGCACAAATAGCCTTTCCCCTTGCCCCCTTTACACCTCGCACTTTTTTCGCGAAGCTTCAAGCAATCCGTACCCGCGTGCATTTGAGGAAATTCCTGTTCAACAGCTAATTTTACTACTTGCTTGGGTAATCGTTTATAATAAAATTATAACTCTAATGCAATAGTCTTTGCGGAGAAACGTTTGCTAATTCTGTGCAAAGGAGAATTCATTTATAAATCATGATAAATTGAACAGCCTTAATAGGCGCGCCTTCGTACCTACTCTTGGTGACATAGCAAAAGCTTGTTATTGCACTCGGGAACTCAGAAATTGTGGCAGCTCGACTGTGACATATTTAAATCGAATCAGAGTACTTAGTTTGAATTATTCCTATTCGCGTCGGGGATTTCTTCTTTTCGAAGATATGCCTCCTAGGCACTAGCACTAGAATGTTAGTAACGCTATCCACTACCAGAGAACCATAAGGGGACTAAGTAGGCAGTCAAATGGCTCGAAAATCAAATATTTTTTACGAATTAATTACAAAGAGATGAAAGCAAGCACAGACTTTTCCTTCCATACAATGTTTATTACTATCACGTAGAGTCGTAGAGTAAAAAAAATTTTTTTTTGGTCTATATATCTATTTTACAAATAGCGCCAAAAGAGGTTGATTATACGGTGGTTTAAAAAAAGTGTATTTGGTTTTGCCCTGATATTGAGCCTCAAAATATAGATACAACGGTTTCTCTTGGAATACGTTTCTCCCAGAACCTGTAATTTTAGAGGGGATCTCTGGAAAAATAGTTAAACCAAAATTATCAAAATATCGACTAGGAGAAGGCGATTTGTACAATAAATGTCGATTTTCGGACTGCTCAGATGGCTGTGTTTTTTTATCTCCTAAACTAAAGCTTTTACAGTGTATGCTGAGGTACACTCCAAAAAGGAACATATCTTGATCATGCTGTAAAAATTTCAAGTTGATCCGAACCTCGATTATTTCACAATCAAGGCAAAACGGCAGAAACGAGCTATACGACTGTAGCGCCGTCATATACATGTATATATTAACAAAAAAAATTCACAGTTTATAGTATTAATAAACATTACCCAAAACTACTAGTCACAATTTGTATTCATCTCCTTGTAATTAATTCGCAAAGAAACACTTGATCTTCGAGAGATTTAACTGCCTAAGTAGACGCCTTAAATGATATTAATTATTTGTTAGTCTGAACTGCAATTTCGGAAAGCCCAGTAGCTCGAAGACAGGCCACGTGTCATCGCGTGTGCCAGTTGGAATTGGAAATTTCCCAGGGCAATTAAACTGACGAATTTATTTCGCATTGGTATCAAGATTCGTCCAACTATCGGCACGAGTACCTTTAAGGTGTACATAACTTTCACAGTTTCGCTTTCAATCCGTGGTTCCAGGCGATTCCAGGAAGCGACCAAATGATCATACCTGCCTCGGGATACCGGAATCGCATCGACCGGATTCTCCCGGGGGGTATCACGAATTACGGCGCAGAGCTTAGAAGTCTTGGTCGCAGAATACGAACCGATTAACCGAAACAACCGACTTACTGCACCTGTTGATAGTGCACCAACCACTCTACACTGGCAGACACGCGGCTGCACACTCCGCGCACACCTGCATACCAGTGTTCCACTAGCAGCGTATCACGTACCGTTTAACGTTTAAAAATGTACGCAACTCGTCCAAAGCGACGTCTTCGATCTTAGGAGTGGTTAGTTTCAGACAAAGAGCTGCAGCAATTCAAAGAACGAGAATTGCTTACAATGTACCTATTTAGGGTGACTGTACCTAAAATCGCCACTGTTCCTGATATCGCCACCCGCTATATCTCGCAAAGTAAGCACTAAAATTTATCGGTTATGCACTCAATTAGTACCTAAACATATGTAGAAAGACATGCTGTAATTGCAGCGTCATGTGAACAACAATTACAGAAAGGGAAGGATTTTAGAGAATCTTAATAGCGTAAAAATTTATTGGACTGCCACAATTTTACATCCCATTCGGAGAAGGCAAGTCTAATAATTCCGTGAATGCAAGAATATCTACTAGAAATACCTAATTAATGATGTACTTAAGGAATAAAATCGATTCAAATATTTTCCGTGATGAAAATAGTGTTTTTCTTTTAGCAGAATGGGTGTTCTTAATACCGCCTACCGGAAGAACAATGGTTTCGATGTAATGTTTGTTACAGGCGGGGTTACGAAATGTGCCGAGCAACCGAAATAAACTTTATTTGTCCAGTATGTACATTGGAACGTAAAAAATAAAATTTTTAAAAATCTATATTTTTAAATTTCTATATTTTTCTAATAAAAATAAAATCAAAGATGGATAACAATACATTTATAGTGCAAGAAATAATAAAAGCACATGTGAAAATGACTTTAAAAACTCATATATACATGAATTAATCAATATTTCTAGAGTTGGCGATATTAGGTACAATTTTTTCAGGATCCGATTTTTGCATGTCTTACGTTTTTTGAGTGCTAATTAAAAATTTGTAGGTTTCAGCGATTCTAACTTATGCTACATGAAAGATGAATAATTTCTCTTTAGTTTGAAACTTATAATTTATTATTCAATTGACAGCGATTTAACTTTTGCCTGGCGATATTAGGTACAGTCACCCTATAGCAAGCAGAAAGTCAAGCAACGAGGATAATGGGATATTTCTTATACAGATTTTTTATTTAAAAAAAGATGTTGATTTTGTTATTTACAGACTATTTGTTTAATAGTTCTCTGCACGAAGAACCCCTTTGCTTGAGCAGAGAAAGACAATTTTCAGCCCCCTTTTGCGACACCTTTTATGCACACAATACTGGGACATTTGAATATCTTTACTACACTTCTATTCATGTGAACAACTTTAGGTCGAAAGGATTTAGAAACTTGCACACAGCTTTTAAAGTGTCATTTATGCCACAAGAAAATATACTGACTGGTCCTAATGACGGAAGTGTCAGAGGGAAGCGAAATATAAGAAAGTAAGGGGAAACGGAATGTCCGTGGTCAGACACGTTTTCTGATCGATGTAATCGCAACTGCTATACTTCTTTGTATGCTCGTTATGTCGAAAATTGTTTCCAATAAGAAATATTTGAAATAATAAGAATTTTAATAATATTAACAAATTAAATGACTGTCTAATGCTGGAAAGTTAAATCTCTTTATATAAAAGTCTGTATTAAAAAAAATATTAGAAAAACAGTTATGCCTAGTACATTTATACACGCGTACCTTCTTCGAATATATTTGCCTGAAAGATCCAATAAAACGCAAGAAATCAATATTCCCATTTATCCACATTTTATACTTTAGTCTGCAATTTGCACATCCAAATTGCATGCAAATCGATCAATATTTTATAGGATAAATATTAAAAGCCTTGTTTCTTGGTAATACTTTTTTAAACAAACAAATTTTTTAAAAATGGTTTACGTAGCTGAATTGGTCGTTTAAAAATTTTGCAAATTAAATTTTTTGCCTATACCGAATTGTTTTCGCCAATCGATTTTCAAAATCAATTTTAACAGAAACAAAGACTTATTCGAGAAAGCTAATTATTGGCCGTGTGCTCCAATTCCTATTGAACTTTTAAAATTAGTTTTCTCGAAAATAGGACATAGTTTAACCCTTCGGTGGGCGCGCCCGCGGCAGTTAGCCGCAAATTTTACATTTCATATTGTACCATATGTAGTGTTCAAACTAGATCTATGTCCAGTTAAGGATTCTTCCAGCGGACATTTTTGCATCATGCTACGTACTTGTCAGGTTCAAATTCAGTTTAGAAGTGTCTTTAATTAAATGAAAACGAAAGTATACCGCGTATCCTGCCGGCGAGCGCCCGTGTACATTTTACACAGAGTTTCCCAGGCGTTCGCCTCCGATTGCTTTGATTTTTGGATATGTTTTATAGCACCGAAAACTAAGATATGCGTGTTTTTTTATAGCGGCCCGTTTTCATATTTAGGGGTGAAACCACGCCTCAAAGATATAAGGTTTTCAGGTGTTCGTCTCCGATTGCTTTTCATTACTTTTGTCGTTGTCGCATTAGGCAACTAAGCCCTTATGTGTTTGAGAATAATGTTACTTTCCACACTGTTAGTTATCGTTGTCTATGCTTTCCTGTGTCTTCCCGTTCTCCCTTTCGTCTTTGAGCCATTACCGAGAATCAATTAATCTTCTTCGACTGCGCGGCAGAATTGGGTACAGTACGCACTCGTTATAGCACCGTTTCTACCATGCGTTGTACGCCCGGCGACTATCCCCACCATTTCTTGGAATCATTCGGTCGCGAGTGGGAGAACCCGAGAACGAGTGAGAGGAAACGAAAGAGTCGACACGCAGTTGCAGTCGGCTATATTTTATGTTCATTGAATAAAATATTATTAAGCAACTAATATAATTTCGGTTTTCTTCTGTGAGACCTAAAATTGACTAAATTTAGACGTAAAACATCGAGAATTCCGATTGCGGTGTAAAAGCCGCAACGCGCCCACTCATGCAAGTCTGAAGAGCGCGCCCACCGAAGGGTTAAAAAAATATTCAACTTTTAGTTTCACACGAAGAATGCCTTTCTCTGGGGTGTACCGACCACCAGTTCGGCCAAATAAATATTTATATAAATATTTGAATATAAAGTATTTTTTTATGTAGTACATTGTACACAGAAATGACTTCCTTCAAATTCAATAAAAGCAAAACCTACTTCTATATGTAATGGAAAAACATTAGAAGGATTAAAAGTAGTGTCCTTTTCAGTGTTCTATCGTTCCCTTGCGCATTCAATTTTCTATAAAATGTACCACTGTTAATAATAACGTGCACAAGTGGGGGTAGATCGGTGAATAAGCTTTATACGTTTATTTTCATCCGATCCCCTAATGCTTATTTCATTATAAAGACATTATTACTGCTTCATTATTAATTTATTCTTTGAAGATTTCATATCTAAACATATATTTCGTGTGGTAGATTTCTTGCGTAAATTTAATAATACACTCGGGCCCAAACCGTTACCTCAGATCGAGCCAAATATAAATAAATATACACAATTGCGATAATAATACTTA
This sequence comes from Andrena hattorfiana, assembly GCA_944738655.2. Taxonomy (NCBI): domain Eukaryota; kingdom Metazoa; phylum Arthropoda; class Insecta; order Hymenoptera; family Andrenidae; genus Andrena; species Andrena hattorfiana. The sequence goes on along the minus strand of OX122893.2, from coordinate 10,653,202 downwards.
TCACCAAAGTATAAAATCAGACACCAAAATATTTGAGGTGAGACCTTCTAAATCATTACTGACACCAGATTACTTTCCTGAGGTAAGTCCCCCTCCCCCCCCCCCCAAAGAAGAGGCTTGTTAGGAAGAAAAGAAAACTGAATTTTATTCATTAAATAAATTTTTATAATCACCTAATGAATTTGATTGAATTTGCATTAAAAGTAATTTTATCCGCTCAACTCAGTTGTCCCTAAGATTAAATCCTGAGTGCGCCACTGATTAAAAGACTTATCCTACTAGATAGATACAAACTGTTCATTTATTTAATGGTAGAATGACCACTTCGTCAAAAATGGCCCCAATTTGTATACAATTCTGCAACTAACGTATCGCGTTACACGCCTGATGATATGCAACAAATTCTCTTAATTCTGCCTGTCAACGCGAAACCGACGGACGTTATTCACGCACCATTGTTAGCGGCCAAACGACACGCATCGTTGCCTCCGCAATATCCGTATAATATGTGTCTATATGGTATTCTCTAATGTAAAATATATCCACGAGGGGTGTGTAGTATGTAACGTAAAATTGCACTGGGGTATCTGATTATTAAATATCTTGCGTCAAGCCTGATAATCTGTAACTACAGGAATAATATCGGGGCAAAGATAAACGAACTTAAATGGGCATCAATGAGATCCAATACCACAGACAAGGTATAGGATAGACTTCGCATCTTGTGAAATACTGACTTCGTCGAAAATTAATGCAATGAATAATTCGATTCCACGCAGATGCAGGGTCCATTTTGGCCCACAATATCATTGAGGCTTCACGTGAGAAAACGTACTTTAGAAATCATTATTAATATTTTTGTTCATAACTATTTTCCAATTGTTTAAACAAATGATAAAACTTTTACGACTTGATATATCTAATTAAAATAAGTAACTTTTGTCTTGAAACTTTTTTTCTATCTCATACAGATTGCGTGTTACAAAATAAAATCGAAAAATAGCCGAATCTTCAGGGGTTAATTTCACCCCCTTAGAGTGAATTTGGGCAGCAAAAAAATCCGTTGTAATCAGGGGGAAATCTTCCACATATCCACAAAGTTTCAGAATTTTTTTAATTTTTCGGTTCTTGATCTTCCCTTGTGAGCATTTTGTTGATTTATGTACGTCGCACAATACTGGTCTGTGCAGTATTGGTTATTATTTTATACACTAATAATATGCACCTTACCAATATATTTTTATATTTTAAAAAAAAATTATATCTATGTACCTAAAAATACTACTGGTATAAATTTTATGCAACGACTTTAAAACGACAATAATTTCATTAGCCGTTATCTCAAAACAAAACTTTTGAGTTCACGCCACTATTGCGCTGATAGCCTCAATTCGTACACACCTCAAAACAGAGTTGGGCATTACTCAAATAAAAAATTATTCGTTAGTCCCGAATAACTTCATTTTATTCGCAATTCTTATTCGAGATCATTCGAATAAAAATTTATTCGCTATCCACGAATAACTTCATTTTATTCGAAATTTTTATTCGATCATTACTCGAATAATGCCCAGATTTGCCTTAGGATAAGCTTTGATACTAGAATCTACTCCTGTTATCATCTAAAATCCTCAGTTTTTTCAAGAAGTAATACCAGTAGTAAATAAACTAAGTCGACCCTGCATCCACCATGCCAGGGGTTAATAACGGTGGCTCTGGGAACTAATTCAACTCAATCATCGAAGTCGGTAAAGTTAGTAAAGAGAATAACAATAACGATGTGTTCATAGTGTGAATTGGCCTGGTCCCCGCACCACTTGTTGTCACTTTCATTATGTAGGTCGGCACTGTGGATCTATAACCATTCATATTTGCGGTATTTGGTAGCTATTTTCCACCATATTTAGTTTCAATTCTAACCGCTCGTAGAGTGGCGATCGAATTCCACTCTGAATTGATAACGTTGCTTGCGACCACAGACCAGGTATAGAAATTTCGGTAAGATTTCTTTTTAATTCCTACCATTCGTAGCATGGTAATCTTATTTTAGGCAAAAAATTACACTCAACGTTATCGATTCAGTCCAAAATAAGATTACAATGCTACGAGTGGTAGGAATTAAAATTAAATGTTATCGGAGACATTTAAAATCTAAAACGACCTGAATGTTTTCGCCTAATTTCAAGAAACATGCTATATAATTCCATTTACTAATAGATTTTGATACAAGCAGAACTTGCACTTATTTCCATAAATTTCGATCATACATATTATATAAATACAACCGCTTAATAAACATTTGTACAGTCTCTTAGTTACCATATCTTATGTACCATACACGGAAAATTGAATTGTGGTCCCAAGGTGGAAAAAGTTATTTCATTAAATTCTTTATATTTAATGGGATTAATACTAGGGACTATAGCTATCATTAATTCTTTTATATTTCGAAGAATTGTTTTTAAACTTTACAATTACTTTGAACCTCCCTGGCATTCAATTGACTAACCTGCTAAGTAAACTATTAAAAACATTATATTACCCGTCTAAATACATGCTTTTCTGACTTTCCTTCTTCTATAAAATATGGTAAGATTGGTTTTGTCAAGTCGGTCTCATAAACGTTCTACAACATTTACGCTTGAGACTTTCAGGATGTTTTTAAATATACTACAATATTCTCTATTCCTATTTCTCCTCCAAATATGGAAACATACGAATCACTATTCACTCTGTTTCTGAAATCGTTCAGAAGCTACCGACTCTTTATGCCAACCCATTAATCGGCACTTGGAAAGAGTTCGAGGACATTAATATGCAGTATTCACTAATGAAAATTTTTTTTTTTAATATTTTTATCATTATGCAAACATCTGCATTGTATTTGTCAGATTCTTCTAATAAAATGAAACCAAATACGACGCAGTCTGGTATGAGGAAGGTACGGCAAAAGATTGGCACAGAGAGGGTTAATAGTACAACTGGCACTCGTTATAAGCCCGTTTCTACCATGCGTTATACGCCCCGGCGACTATCCCCACCATTTCTTGGAATCCTTCGAACGAGAGTGAGAGAACCCGAGAACGAGCGAGAGGCTCTTTCGTTTCCTCTGACTCGCTCTTGAATTTTCTCACCCGCCCCATTGGCCGCGCGGAATAGTGTACACAACGCGCCGTACGTTCTCCGCCCGCCCCGTTCTTCGGGCTTATAACGTGTGCATACTGCATAACATTTTTTTAAAGCCCAACAAATAATTCGATAGCGAACGTTCAGACGAAATGTGGCCTTTTTCTCATCGATTGTTCAGGTCAAAGCCCCCGAAAAGTTCGTCTTTTTTTAAAACAAATGCCGTTCACAGAAGCGCGATGCACCTGCAGGCAAAACTCGTTACGGCTTGAAATGTCTTGCAAGCAGCAGGGCTCGCCAAATCAGGCGCTTGCTCTTAATGAATTTTTAACAGTTCCTAGCACTTACCAAGTCAAATATCACTTTTTGCAAGCAGCTGGCTAATACGTAACAAAATATTATCAATTAAAATTGCACCATCTCAAACATTCTTAAGGGGCTGGCTCCAGTCTAGAGCCCATAAAAGTAGGAATTAATTAAAGGAAAACTACTACACATAATTTGACGGGACTTTTTGTATTGTATTAAAGATGTATTAAACTATAGAAATAACTTTTTTCTTTCATAATTAATCATTGCAGACGTCGAAGCGACAAAAAATTCATTCAAAATGGTTGAAGCACCTAAACCATTGGTCTGATATAAAAAAAACAATGCCAGATTATTAAAGGGCATGAAACTCGCTCGTGGACTTAGCAATAAAATCACAAAAAATGACATTTTCTGAGAAAATAACTACACTTGGAGTTTGAAATTACATTTTCCCTATATTTTTTGTCCTTTCAATGCCTTTAAAAATTAAAATTTTGAATTTTTTTTAAGTTTTACTGGTTTCTCCACCAGTCAGAACTATATTCTTCAAAATAAAGAAAGTTTCAGTCGAATCGGATAATAACTTTTTGAGATATAGGTTCTACCGATTTTATAAACACTGTTTCGAGAAGAACGCGTTTAATGTTTTGGCTATACTTACGAATGGCCCCAGTGGCTGATCGGCACGAGGTTCCTGGGGAGAGGTGCGAGGGGCCTAAATATAAAATTGTTGATTCGGAAATTTATTAGTTTCCGAGATATTAATAAAAAAAATTTACTATTTCTGTTCACTTATTCCGACACAACGCATCCCACTTTCCAGGTTGTTCCGGATATTAGTATTGGTTCGGAGTGGATTAGCGCGGGGGCGCGCGTAGTGTATGGTAGCGAACGAGTTTGGAGCAACGTTGCCGGGAAATGGGTTCCACGGTCAAACTATTAGTAGTGGGGGGAACTGGTTCACGCATGCGCTTGATGGCGTCATGACGTCAAACCAATCAACGGCAAGATGGGAAACGAAGTCGACACCAACGTCAAGCTAAGCCAAGCTAGCTAAGCCAAGTGTGGACGCAGCCAACCAGCGTCGACAACGTATTTCCCGGCGACGCTGGCTGTTCGTGGCCTCGCTTGGCTTGGCTAGCATGAATTGGCTTAGCGCTGGCGTCGGTGCGTTTCCCATTTTTGACGTCACGGCATCATCACGCGCATGCGTCCCAAGTCCCAGTTCCCGCTCCATTACGAATAGTTTGACCGCACAACCCATTACTTGGCAAAGCTGGCAAACTTTAGAAACGCCAGAGCCACCCGATTATTTTTCAGCGCTCTCTCTGTATCTGCCATGTTTTTTTTGTTCACTGTGACACAAAAATTCGGAACAATAGTTCAAGATACAATAAAGCAGCCTGCCAAACCTCATATTAATTTGTCAAATCGTTTTTGTACAAAAAATTCATAAAGAATTACCTATTTTTCGACCCAACAAGTCCCAATCCCCCCTTAATGGCCCAACTGGCCCTCGCTGCCCTAACCGAATCTCGTTCTACGACACCGAATGCACTTCATTTCCCGCGAACTCGTTAATTTGCATAAGAATTCAAGTTGTACACATCGTCAAGTTTCCCGTCTTTTTCGTAATATACAACGCGTACCATTAATAATTAATTCGACGCCCGCGTAGATGCAGTTCTCCTCGCAATCATAAGATGATATTACTTCTCTTACTCTCTTTACTACGATTCTTATACATTTAATACAAATGCAATTAACTATCTTAATCAAATATAACATGAGTCATATATGATTTTAAAACGTATTCGTTTGATGTATTTTTAAAAGATGCCATTCCGTAGTGTCGTCTAATTTCAAATGTTCTGCCGTTTATTGGGACTTCAATACCGTAAAGTACGAGACCGATGCTTTCAAGATCTGAGAGTAAAATATAAGTATGTCATCTATCTAATTAACGTCACTTCCTAGCCAGTTAACAAATTACCTCTGCAAAGGTATCCAGGGTTAGCGGCAGAAGACCGCCGGCTGACAAAACGGGAGAAGTTAAGGTTCCCCTTAATGCTAGTAGGTACAACATTTGCGTCTTGGGCGAACTGTTGTACCACAGCCCGGCGTACCTGCAAACAGCGTCAGAACGATCACGTAGCCTGAACAAATTAAAGTTCCCGTTCGCATGGGCTCCCTACTGAATTCAATACTCACATTTCATTGTAAATCTCATCGTAGGCATTCCGTACGAACTGCCCCTGAATAGTCGCGAAAAACAGGTGAATCAACTGAATCACTAGAAATCCCAAGTATTTGTAGAACTCAAAACCCACCTCCGTTATTGACGTCTGACCTCAAACAATCCGTTGCATGGTCATTACAGAAAGTTTCATGTAATAATATACAATATGCATTCTTACGAATCAACACTTTACCTTTACTAGCGTGACACTGAACGCAGCCATCACTGGTACGACTCCAATTGCGAGATAAGTCGAGTGGAGTTCCTGGATATCCTGAATAAATCTGCATCGTTAAAGGTGGTTGAGGCGGTGCAGGAAACATGAAAGCATACACTTCATTTAAGCTGATTAGAAGTATCGCGATTAGACCGCGACTGATTGAAACATTTGTACAAATCTATGTTTACCTTATGTTATACATCAGGGCTGCACAAGGAGCTGTTTTCGGCGCCTAGCGCCGAGCAACCCACCTGCCCCGTTGCTAAGGTTAGAATCGGTGAGGAAAACTGCAGTAGTGTATGTGCGTGCTCGTAGGCTCGTAGCGTAAGTATATACAGGGTCATCCGTTAAAACTGCAACCTACGCGCGCGCGAACAGACGAAAATGGCAACACCGCCTCACGGACGCATTCCACTACAACCATGCATCGGCCCGGCGTTCGGAGGGTTGCCAGCGACCGCTGGGCAGCGGTGATGCCCGAGCTTTGAAAATTTTAGGATGGTCTCTTTCAAATTAACGTCACAAGGAGCTATTTGAAATTTCCCGACCGGGGTTGAAGAATTTGGGGCCTTTTTCGTATAACTTTTGAATTATAAAAGATATCAGAATGCAATTTGCGCCGAAAAATGAGGAAAAATTATTCCCTCTTAATGATGGATAATTCAAAATATTTTACGTTTACTTAATTTTTCTTTTATCAATTTTTTAACCACAATTGTTGTGAAAAGCTTTTGCAAACTGTTTATTTAATACCGTATTTAATGCTCTTTTTAAAAATCATGATGTTGATAAACAATACGCTAGTTGTTTCTGTGTCATTACTTTCATAAATTGAGAAATTAAATTTTTATTCAATTATGTGTTAGTTTTACAGACCTCAGAATCTATTGTTCTGGTTTTCTTTTTTATAATTTTATCCTTATATGCAGTGCATGCATAGATCGGACGTAAGGAGTAACTAATGAGACGTGTCTTTGATTGTAGCGGTGTTTGAATCTTTTTTCTAGAATTTTTGTGTTTGAATGTTTAACCTTTTAGCTACTCAACGCCACGCAATTACCGGCTTCCGTTAATGTCATTTTTTGGAACGATGCGTTATTATTGTGGCTTTTACACGCAGGTGGCGAAAAATCTCTACGTACAAGGGTATAGCGCCGCGGTCAATACTGTCGTAGCTAAAATTTTTGAAATTAAGACGGGTACGAGATCAGTTGACATTGTTTTCAAACCTCATTACAGTAATCCGGGGTGCGAGTGGTAAACCGATCATAAAAGCGGAGCGTGCGGCTCGCTTACCTGGGTCGGGAAATTCTGCACAGCTCTTTGCGGCGTTAATTTGAAAGAGACCATCCTAAAATTTTTGAAGCTCGGGCATCACTGCTACCCAGCGGTCGCTGTTAACCCTCTGAACGCTGGGCCGGTGCATGGTTGTAGTGGAATGTGTCCGTGAAGCGGTGTTGCCATTTTCGTCTGTTGGCGCGCGCGTAGGTTGCAGTTTTAACGGATGACCCTGTATGGCTGGGTTCAAGTCATACCAAATGCACGTACACTACTGCAGTTCTCCTCACCGATTCTAACCGTAGCAACGGAACAGGCGGGTTGCTCGCCGCTAGGCGCTGAAAACAGCTCCTTATGCAGCCCTGCTGTACAGTATACACATTCAGCAAATCACTGTCATCTGCTTGAACATTCGAAAAGATTTTCTACCGAGAGATTTGCAAAACAATGTCACCGACCTCAGAGCGCGCTTGTGCCCATGAATGGAGGAGCATACTTTTTTGTACGCTATGTCCATCGTCTTTACCGATTCCTTCTGACGAGAACTGTAATTCTCGATTGCACTCTTGAAACGGTATCTACGAGCATTAACGCTGACACCCCAACTCGCAACGATCTCGCCTGAATTTTGATTAAAAATCGATTGCTACGAATTACTTACCCAGCAACTGCCAACAATCCGCACGCATGCTGCACTCCGTACAGGTATAAACTATCACAGGCGCAAAACACTAGCCCGACTCCCACTATTACAAGCATCATGTGCAGCCAGAAAAATATGTGGTATTTATCTTCGTCAACGGGGTAATATGCCGGGTACATGTAGTATCGAGTCACCGTTCCGTTTCCACTTCGGGAGAAATGCGCCACGACAGTGGCTGCAGCAGGCAGCAACATAAATACGCACACGCCGAATGTGCTGGTCGCTAGAAATGAAATAGAAAAAGGACACTACACTTATCGCAGTGGAAGGCAGAATGCTTATTAACGCTTTGAATGGCGCAAAGTTTGGGAAAATACCCCACTGATTACTTCTTCGGGAAAATCTTGTACAAAGCGTACAAAGCGTACAAAGCGTGCGATCCAAACTCTCCCAATGGCTAGTTGACTAACGAGGTTAGTTGATTAATTCCCTTTAATTGTTGTATTATGGTAGGGTAGACCGGAAGCGGTAGTAACACTTAGACTTTGGAATACGATTACGGAAGAACTATCACAGTTAGAACAAAAGTTCTTATAGTAAAATGTTACTTACTTATCTAATATTATATACAGTTTCCCTGAATGTCAAGTAATATCCAGGTTATTAATAAAAAATGAGAAGCGGAGAAAGTGTTACAACCGTCCCTGACCCCGGGTCGGTTGTAACACTGCATGGAGTCGATAGTAACACAAATTTAACTTGACAAAATTGAAATATTTATTGATTTTAATTATAATAATAAATGAAAAAAGTAAAATGTATAACCAATTATGCGGTATCGCAATTGTGGCAGAAATAGAAAACGTTTTGGCTGATGCATTCTGCATGTGATCAATTCTTACATTCAGTAGATTGCACCCATTTTTTATTTGGTTTGCTTGTGCTGTGCTATAGGACGCCATGCAAACACGACAATATTATTCATCTTCTTTGTCACTATTCGGTTCTGTCGCGGTAGAACCGATCCCTACTGCCGATGTTACAATCGCCCCCGACCAGACTTTTAAAATTTAATTATAAATTTTAATTAACGAGACGCGCAAAAGTGATAAGTAACGATCAGTATTACTTTAAAAATGGTCAGATTAAGTATTAACAAAAAAGAAAAAACACGTACTTGCAAAGGAAGTATATATATTACAATTTTAAATCAGTAAGAAAAAGTTACTTTAGGGTATCGAAATAGTACATTGCGTGACAAGGGAGAGAAGTAAGCGATTCCGACGAGCATGAAGTTCACGCGAGGCGAAATCACGTCTCTCCCTTGTCACGCACTATATTTTTTTCAACACCTGCATGAAAGGTGTTTTTGAAAAGCCTGCTGAGCGATTCGCAAAAAAATATGCATTTTCGATTGTTCATTTATTTTGTCGAAATTGATAAATACGTGTATTCTCGTCATTACTCATTTTATCTTTTAATTGTATCTTTAATAAGAAAGGGTGCTGTGACAGTTGTAATATACGATAAAACACACATGATCGATAACGATTAGTCGAACAACTGCATCTTCATACCACAGGGTAACGCCAAACTCCAGTTTTCTTGGGAGTAAAGTAAAAAATTGCGAATACGCATGCGCGTAAAGTCTTTTTCCCTTGGGAGAAAAGTATAACCGTGGACACGTCTGAAATTGGTCATTTTGCTCCCGCTCAGCAGGTGTAAAAAAACCCACATTTTCATGCAGGTGTTGAAAAAAGTTATTTTCTTCACTATAGATGTCTATTATGTATCTATACTGTTTGAACATGGATGTGTGTATTCCAAATGTCATTCTTCATCATATATCCAAAATTTGTGTTAGTATCTATCATATGTTTTCAGATATTTAACGTGTTACAATCGCCCTCCTGTTACTATCGCCCCCAGTCTACCCTACTTACTCCATAATACCATAATTTACTAATTATGCTGCGATTCGTGATATTGAAACAAATGAATAGCCAGCTTGCCATTTAATGTGTGGCCGTGACGAAAACTTGCGTGCTCTATCAGTGAGAATTCTAAAATGGTCGGCGAGAAGTAAATCATTTTTGTTTCTACTATTTATGAATTATTCTTCACTAAGTACTGCTTGATGTTTTTTCATGAATATTTCGTGGAAACGTGGTACATTGACTATAATTTACGGTATTTTATTTTATCCGACGCGTGGAGGTTTTTTGGGGCCAGTAACATGTTAACAATGTCGGACAGGGTTACTTGACTACTTAAACATAGGAACACCACTAAAAATTCCACTTTTTATCTTCAAGCTGCAGTCGAGGCAAAGACTTTAGCTGCTCAAGTCCACTTCCCCCACCACAAATCCCTCCAAACTCACCCCTACCAGTTTTACACCCTATCCTCCCTTCAAACTCTCAGGCCTTCCAAACACACCATAACAAGCAAGTACAAAATAATGGCAGTATCTAACACAATGATAATTAATAAAAAAAATAACAGTGTGAAGCCGTGAAAGAAATAAAAAAAATTTATTGGCCATAGGATATATGTACGTCTTTCGTATACTATATTGATGGAATTGGCAGCGTATATATACGCCTTTCGCAGGCAAAGGGATAAAAATGAAAAGTAAATGTCAAGTCAACTATATACCCGATCATATTTGTCAACCGGGATTTGTTGACTTATTCGTCTCACTACTCTAAATATTATAAAAACTACAACCTAGACCCGAGTAAAACGATTTTCAAAATTAAGCTTGTATACCTAATGAAATTTGTAAACTTTTGGTACGCAACAAGTCAACAAAATACCAATGGTCTATTTATAAGAATTAGTCAAATAGCCCCGGTCTCACCTACAGTATGCAAATTGCTCGACCTAGCCACACACCGCGCCGACGCCACTCAAATTTTTAACCACCGGAAGTAATTCTAGCGAGAAGTTATGACTGCCACATGTAACCAGATCTGTTTCGAATAGCATTGCCGCGATATTCCACAGAAATGAAAGTAACTTATCTTACATACCCATATAGATACGTGTAAATAGCACTCCTTTTTTGCCATAAGAGTCCATAATTTCGATCTCGGCTGGTGGCCTCTCTACATTCCAATCGTTGTACATGTCACTAACAAAGCTCTCCAACTGTAATTTCGTTAATTTCATCTACCAGCGAAGAAATGGGAGACCGGGGTAGGTTGTAACACGGGGTAAATTGTAACATAAGTAAAATTTTTTGAACGACAAATCTGATAAAGCACAGCATGAGAGAGCTGCTTGACAATATTAGCGCCGTCGGTTTTAGTGATACAAGCGAGCGTTATGTATTCATTTTCTGGTTATAGCCCAGAATTTTAGTATGTAGAGCACGTAAGTACATTTTGTCTTGATACTTTTATTTCAATTAATCGTCGTTAGAAACCGTTTGAATTTTTGCTTCTTTGTCGCAAATGAATCAGTACACATTTATTTATTATAATGTGTACGCATTTTAGTAATTTGATGTTTAGTTTCTCGTTTGTTGAGATAAAACGCAAAAATTCAAGCTCGGGGTAAATTGTAACATGTTACTATTTACTCCGCTCTAAATGGTGATAAAGCAAACATGCTATTTGCTGACACACCGGGAAATGATGCTCTATACGAACAACAGAACAATCGAGAATCCAAAAATGTAGAAGAAGATTTTCATAGAATCAGATGAATATGCAATGATTGCTTAACTCATGTATATCAACTGCTTAATAATGATCTGTGTTTTCATTTATATTTTTTAGAAATGTTTATTTGTGTTCATATTTCTATTTAAATAAGTAAAACCGATGTGTTATAATTTACCTCGGACTGGGGCACATTGTAACAAAGGTTCAGATTTGTTTAAGATGAAACTAGATGTCTAGATGTCCAAGATTTTTTCGCGTATGTACTTACGCTCAATGAGTTCACCACATATGTAAGTAGTAAGTCATGCAAATTATTTCCTGATTGAGGAAAACATTTTCGAGAAAAAACTGTGAAAACTTTTTTGTTACAATCTGCCCCGGTCTCCCCTACAATGGACAAATATTTCCTCACCCTGCCATAGTTCACAGAGTAATTAAAGATCTTTATTATGATTCCGCTCGCTGCAACAATGAAGGGACATTGCTCTATTAGGATATCCGGACTGAAATATACTATGACCCTCATAATCTGTAAATGATGATAGCACGGCAATTGGTGAAATATGTGTTTAAACAGACTCGATAACATATACAGTATTTTTACGGGCGGATATTAAATCAATCAATTAAGATTAGATAGTAACGAATGTGAAGGTAAGATGATTCTGAGGAAATAATCGGTACCGTAAGTGATGTGTACCTGCGTATAGATGGACGTCAGAGAAATAGTGTACAGAATTGTTCGTGCTAAGTTTCCGCTTAAGTTTGTCTGAAACGGCCATATACCTACGAATCGACAGAGCAGCTCGTTACGCTGCAAGTATCGTTTGTTCACCTCTTCCTTGTTCATGGCGAAACTGGAATAGTTTCGGGGATACGGTAGACACGCGCGGAGGCGTAATAAGCGGAAAATGGTAATACCTTTTGGTCGATACCGTCTTGAATCATTTCGTAATCCATAGCCATTATTCGGGCTGCAATTACACCGTTCAAAGAATTTCACCGTTACACGAACATCTGTTTTCTTACCGGCGTAGTCGTCCATGCTGCCCCTTGCAGACAATTACCCTGCATTGGTTTATTTATGCACACTATAATCTATTCGACGAGTCGATTGATTAGCCGTAAATAAAATATGCACGCCGGAGGATACACCTATTGGCTATTTATTATTACCGCCTATTTTTTTGTGAGAACACCGTCACGTGTCGTTCTAACCATTAAACGTGCACATGTTTCGGTAGGTTCTCCACATCCATTACCAGCCCCCGTGTGTTCCTTGTTTTCTGTGGTGCTGTGTGTGTGGAATATGTGCAATGCTGTCTGTGTCGGTCCTCGTTCGACAGTATTGAGTGCAATCTAACCCGCGACGGTATAAGTGGGCAATCGAAAAAGCAATCTATAAAACTTTGCTCCGAATGGTACGCTGAGAAAACCCAGCAAGTAGTAAGGGCTGATTTGAAGCATAATAAGAGTTTCTACGATATAGACGAACTTTTTTCCTGTTAAAGGGGTGGGGTAAAGTTATCACGATTGTCGAGGTTTCCATAGTGAAAACGTCACTGGGGGGAAAGCGTCTTCTTCGTCGGGCCACGGAGAGCTCAGTCGCTACTAGCGTGAAGGAGAGTGCAGCAGGGTTGAGACACATTTAAACTGACCCAGTCCTACGGTCTTCATCTCACGTCAGCAATTGCTAAGGAGATTAATAAGCGATCAATAACGTGCGATACTCCTTCCTCTGCACGAACAACGCTTTAAAAACTGATAAGTTTATCTTTTCCAGTGTATCGGTGGGTGACCTTGGATGAGTGACAAAGTGCAATGTATTTTCTAAAGGTTACCTTTAATCCCATTACTTACTTGGTGTCTAATTTTTCACCCATAGTCATACTTATAAAAATTCCTCTTTTCGATCGGCAGCTGTAGGGTCATCGGCATCTGTGGCGAAAAGTCCAATGCAATAGCTTACAGTATCGCAACACATTTCGCGTATAAGTCGAATAGACGAGTTGTTTGAGTTTGTTACACGATATCTCTACGATTTTTACGAATGGTGAAAGAACAGCGCTGTTTTGTCGACTCAGGCCGGGATTAAAATTTTTGGGCCCCGGGGCTATCAAACCTTCGAGAGACCCCGTAGTTGAAAAGCGGGAGGGGGTTAAAAAAATTTAAATAATAACAAGTTTAAATTCTCGTATAACGAGAATTCGCTGTAATTGCGTGCGAAATTTCGAATGGGATATCGTGTATCCTCGCCTCGCGTTCCTTTAATCCGATCCTGTGTCGTCTCTCTGCTTGCGATTGATTTAGCTTTTATTAGTTTATTTTTAGAGAATTAGTATCAAGGTCGTGAATTCTTCGTTATCTTCGTCAGCCTCCTAAGATTTCGGTACGTCCATTAAAAGTTATTTTGTCCGAAACCCTGTTAGCTGTATCAGCAGTTAAAATTGGTGAATGTGAATACTACGAGCTTTTTTCTGACTTTTAATTCAGCTGTGCGTTAATTAGCGTGTTTCACTGTTGCGACGAACGTTACGCAGTGGAATGGAATGGTGTCGGTCAGACGCGTCTAAGCTGTAAAGGACTGATTCCTCTGACATTAGATTAAGTCGAATTTACCAAGTACCGTTAAGGAACTAGTTTCTGATCAGTTTAGAGGGCTTCTCGCTTTAATATTTGTTTTTAGCCTAATAAAACTTTAAACCATAGACTTTCTTTATACTAAAAGATGAATTAATGTTTACTCTTTAAGGAAAAATTTTAAAAAGTTGAAAATAAGTATAATTTAATTATTTATAAGGTACGGAATAATAAGATGACTTGGAATTAGTTTTTGTTCATCTAAAAATACATGGGAACTAATTTCTTATCAGGTAAGGAACTAATATTTGATCAGATACTAATGCTAATTAAAAAGAAAGCACCAAATAAACTTATTTTTAGTATTATACCATTTAAATTTAATTTTTTTATAATTTTACGATGTCCTAACCTAATTTTTATTCAGGTGATCAACAATTCGTTCCACAAGAAAAAAGTGGAGCTAATTAATGATCACTGACTTTTAAAGCAAAATAATACATATAATACTAAAATTCTTTCGCTACATTGTAAAGTAAACTATTGTAAGCAAAATGTATGATAATAACCTTTAATACCGCAACAAGCAGCAAAGAAATCGACTGTGGCGTCGATCGGGATCTCTTACTTCGAACAGTAAGAGATGGCGTTCAACAGAAACTTCCTTCAAGTGAACTACCTTACACATTTATTTTCATAAAAACTAACAATACTAACTGCTTTCACAGATAACATATATTTTTGAATTATCAATTTTTATGTTAGTAATTATTTCAAACAATTATTTATTGACATAAACTGAAAAGAACGATTTATTTCATGAACTGATAAAAAATTAGTGCCTGATCAACAACTATTTCCTTAACGGTATAGTATGCACTTGTTATAAGCCCGTTTCTACCATGCGTTGTATCCCTCGGCGACTATCCCCCACCATTTCTTGAAATCCTTCGGACGAGAGTGGGAGAACCCGAGAACGAGCTACAGGCTCCCTCGTTTCCGCTTATAACGTTTGCGTACTGTACATTCTACAGAAATGGAATCTTCTTAAGCCGTTCCAACTCTTGTAATGCTACAATATTGTGTGGCCTATTAAACACAGTCCTCTACAAAAAGTGAAAAAAAAATAAAATTGAAAATTTCAAAAAAAAACCCACGACGATGTAAGCAAAACATAAGAATAAAAAAACGTGTATTTACACTACACACTACAGAAGTGAAACTTATTTATGCAAAATGTACATATACACCGGGTAAGAAATACAGGGTCAGCATTTTACAGGGTCAGCATTTCAACCATGCACCGCCCCGGTGGCCGGAAATCTGCCAGCGAACGCTGGACAGCGGTGATGTCCAAGCTTAAAAAAATTTAGATTGGTCGCTTTCAAATTAACGTCTCAAAGAGCTGGTCGAAATTTCCCGGCCCGAGTTGAAGAATTTGGGGCCTTTTTCGTATAACTTTTGAACTATAAATGATATCGGAATGCAATTTGCGCCGAAAAATGGGGAAAAATTATTCCCTCTTAATGATGAATACTTTAACATATTTTACGTTTACTTAATTTTTCTTTTATCAATTTTTTATCGATAATTGTTGTGAAAAGTTTTGCAAACTGTTTATTTCAGGGCTTCCCAAGGTCGCTTACGCGTAAGCTCTGGGTTCTCCCACTCTTATCCACATTGTCAGGGATACCGCGCGACGCTAACCGCGAAGACGCTGGCCCGGCTACCTCGTGGCATCGCGCGGTCTCCTTGACAACGGAAGGCACACTGCGCGACAGGAAGATTGGAAGGAGAAGCAGGCGCGTGAGGGGCCCCTACGCTGGAGAGCCCTGGTTTATTTGTTAATACTGTATTTAATGCTCCTTTTAAAATTCATGGTGTTGATAAAAAATAGGCTAGTTGTTTCTGTATCATTACTTTCATAAATTGAGAAATTAAATTTTTATTCGATTATGTGTTAGTTCTGCAGACCGCAGAATCTATTGTGCTGGTTTTCTTTTTTACAATTTTATCCAGGTAGATACGTCAAGTGACCTGGCCGATTTGGCAGGTCGGTATTACAGCAGGTTTTCTCTTCACAGAAATGATAATACCGATAGATACGCGGCTGCTTGGTGAACGCGAGAGGGAGCTGTTAGCTATTTCCATATTCTATTCTGAATGTGACGACTTTCAACCTGATCCTGGGGACCACACCCTGCACGGCCCGGGGAGACGGGCCTCCTCCCAAAGGGGGAGGGAATGGCTTTGAATGGGATGCATATGTAAGAACTGGCGAAATTATATCTTCGAAATTAGTTCGTCGTCTAAATTTTACAATTAAAGTATTTATTGGACGTGAATCTAAAGTTTGTCAGCAAAGTCTTTCTCGATTTGAATTCTATAGAAGGCTGACTTTCCTTCGCCATGGAAAGTCCCTTCTTGTCCTTCACGCTGGCAATCATGCAATTGGCTGAGTTTCGTGGGCTTCGACGCTCGAAACCAGCGGGGCTAATATAATGTTGCACACTAAGCAGTAACGAATCTGAAGTTCTGCAATTTCTAATCAGATCTTTGCGAAAGTGATGTCAATCGATTCCTTATGTTTTCTCGATCAAATTAGCCCCAAAAATGATATAATTCTAACCATAATTAAGGAAATTACGTGTAAAATTTGTTTGCAGAATTGAAAGTCCGTTTCGTTAAAAATAGTCCGATTTAAATTATTTTCTGTCAATTTAATTGGCAGAATGCCAGGAATCCATTTGTGTCACTTTCATATTGATACGATGAAAAATAAACAAATTCTGTTTCTATATAATCGATGACACCTCACCGAGCAACGGCGATCTCGCGCGGTTCGGGCCACAAAGGTTTTCGTTGGTTATTCGAGCTTTTAACAGCTTCTAAGCTCGTATTCAGATATATTGGCGGATGAGTTTCGTAACGCGTATTCTCCCACCATTCCGCTTGCCTGCCTCGGTGCTCCTTTTCTCAACGATTTTTGACTTGCTCTCGTTCTGTCTCGCTCTCGCCTTCGCAGCACAAGAGTGAGCCAGAAGTGGTGGGGATAGCGCCAAGCTCCTGACGTGTAGGCCAAACCGAGTTCTTAGCGTAGAAATACATACATCAGAATAGGTGTGCGTTAGCTCCGAAAAAATTCAGGAGTTTTATTGGTCAGAACATTGATTCTTACTCGATAGCTTCATCTCGTATTGGTTTACGTATAGCTTCGCAAAGCACACAACTATTACGCTAAGAATAAATAACAGCCACACGGCTACGGTCAGGCGGAGCCGAGCAGCGTTCTTACCCCACCATACTCTTCGGGGGCCCTGCAACTCCAACTGACAAATCCACGATCGTCAGATGGTGATGGCTGATTTCTCCTCGATCGTTGTTCGCGAAAACGAATTGACCGGCCAATATATCTGGCCTCGACCTTAGTCGTAAGAGAGTACACTGTATTGTCTGTCAATACTTTTTCAAAAAAAAAAGGGTCCCGCCAGGTAAGTCTTCTTGATCAGTCCTCTGGCGGACCTGGGACGAAACGCCCGCTCCTTCCTTTTCCTTCTTTGACGGTGGTGACCTTTCTCCTTCCTCTTTCTTCGTGGTGTCCCACTGTCAGACGGTTGTTGATCAGATCGCTACCTACAGTCCTCCTGTGTAGGGCGCCATCTCGTATCCACTAGCTGAACTAAATTTGTCACGTGTGAGACTTTGCTCTGTATTATCACCAATATGGCTGAACTCATAGACATACATATATAGACGGAATGTGTGCTGAGGGGGGTTGCAAGGTTTGCGGTAAGGGGACTGTCATACAGGCAAATCCGGTAGCAGTGGTTATGCATGCCGAAAGCTTCCGAAGCTAACCGACGTGCCTGTATGATAGGCCGTATCTGAACCTCTGTCTTTTCCCCTCCAAGCTTACCTTCCCCCCGCCCTTAGTCCAGCTTCCGCTCCGTCTATATATGTCTACGGCTGAACTCGTATTTGGAAATGCAGGGTGCGTTCCGAGTCACGCAGTGAGTGCATGAAATTGGTGGTATCGTATCGTACGGTATCGCTTTTGCCACAAATGGCGGCAACCAATCAGCGACGATACACGTTGTTCCGATCACTCTCTAGAGGATCACTACATTGTAGCATCCATTTTGATTTCGCATGAAACGTAGGAAAAAGCGTCCGTTTTCAAGAACGCATGAACCGCAGTAACGAAACAGAACGATATGAATGCGCGCAGCGACTGCGCTGCGATCTCTGCACTCACTGCGTAAATCGGAACGCACCTGCAGTCACGAAATTACGTTGTTCGTCCTTATATGAGCAGATTTTGGGCTGGGTTAGGTCTCATTCAAAAGAGGAAGGTTCAATGCAGCCCGCTCTGGTCATGATTCAACGAGATTGTGTTGATATCTAATAATATGCGTGTCCAAAGTAGAGAAAAAAATCTACAAAATACACAAAACAGAAAAAATCTACAAAATACAAATTCTCGAAGCTCGGCCATCACTGCTGTCCAGCGGTCGCTGGCAGCTGTCCGAACGCCGGCACGGTGCATGGTTGTAGTGGGATGCGTCCATGGCACTGTTGCCATTTTACCTGTTCGCGCGAGCACGAGTTGCAAGATTAAATGATGACCCTGTATATATAACTCTAACACACTTGTTGCTTTGAAAAATTGAATTATGGGAGACGCTCTAGGCTCGAAAGAACTTCTATTTACCTAGGAATTTTATTCCGGATAGGCTTCTAACATAAAGTATTTTAAAAAATTTATCCCAATATGAAATGCTACAGATTTGTCCTAGAAATGGATATGGTTGAAATTCCTGTTCAGGAGGTAGATAGAACTTCTAAGTTCTAACCCTTACATACCTATATAGAAATGAGACCAGGAGACCGTGATCTTTATATGATAACGTCCATTGGTCATCCAGACCAATTTCAACGATATTCGTCCGTGACAGAAGTCAATAGCTTCGTTCCTGTTACAAATTCATCTACCTTGTCGCTTCAACTACAACCAATTTAGCAAGTTCCGCGGCGGCTCGAATTCGACCATCAGTACGGAAGCAATAAGGAGCAAATTCGTCCTCTGTGCGACAAGAGGCAACCCGGACTATTGGACGGGGTATCGATTTCGAAGAAACTTTACCGGATGATTCGAATATCATGGGTATTGGCCGATTATTTTAACGTGCTAAAATGGGGGAGATCATTCATTTCGATTTAATCAAAGTTTTCAGGCCTCGACTACTGAATAGAAATATTTTTCGCACAACTAATCGAAGAGACCTTTATAAAAAGTATGTAAGTGCCAAAATTAAAAAAATTTTATCGGAAAATGATCTTCGTGTTAATGGTAATACTGTGGTATAAAATTTTATTTTTGACACTTACAGTGTTTTCTACAAGGAATCTTCAATTGTGTGTGAGGTCAGCTTGTAGAAAATAAATGTTATACCGCAAACTGGGAGAAGAATGGCATGTTTTTGGGATATTTTGTTATATAATATAAAAATTAACATTTTTACATTTGCTTTAGGTAAGTAATATTGGGTAAATAAGCTTATTATAATATTGCTTCGTTTGTGATTGTACTACAAGTGTCAAAACCGCATAAAAATGTTGTCCTTTTCCATCTTTAATACATGTTAATTAACTGCCAATGTTACCCCGTAACCGTGGTAAAGCACTCCTCAAAGTTCATAAGAAGAAGTACAAAAGTTCCTATTGTTACTTTAAAGAATATAACATTGTGTAGGTATATCAAGTCTTTATATCAAATTTTATTGAACACTAGCAAAATACCCCGCGCTTCGCTCGGGCATAAGAGATATTAAAGACTCCATGAAAACACATTTCACTCCTTTCGACACCCTTCGGGGTTGGTTAAGGCAAAATACTGAATCTGGTTTTTAGGCGTTTTTGTGGGTAACCTTTGCAAGTAAAAACCAAGTTGATAGGTATCTAATCGGGCCCAAGAAATAATATGGAGTCCGAGAAAACATATTTCACATCTTTTTACCACAGACAACCTCAGACAACTTTACAAATATCTTTTATTGCCGTATACAGTTTAACAGTTTGCTTAAAGCTTATAGTGCTAATTAAGTAATTGTATTAATTACTTATATCACATATTTTCCATGTACGCATATATTCCCTCGGAGGTTGTCTGTGGAATCTAAGACTATATTCTGTGTGTCGACATTTCAGAAGCGCTTCGCGTAGGTGACGAATGAAAATATGTAAGTCCGTATTCTGTGATCGACGTTGCGGAAACGACCCGCATAAGTTGCGAGTGCAACGTAACACCGTATTCTGTGGTCGACGTTGCAGGAACGCTCCACCTAGTTTGTACCGTAGTATGTGCGCAATATTCCACGGCAATGTGTGCGCAATATTCCCGAATCATTGCACAAACGTGGCCATTGCAATATAGCACAGCAATGTGTGCGCAATATTCCAGGAACATTAGACAAGGGTGGACATTGCAGTACTGCACGGCAGTGTTTCCATAATGTTGCAATAAAATTGCAATGCAACCTGCAAGCAACCTGCAACATTGCAATGTGTAGCAACGGTTCTGCAATAAAGTGTGCTGTAGGGGTTAATTATCGTTCAGCCATTTCAATTTTCTTAAACTCATCGTTTGAAGCCGCCAGCTCTCTAAACATTTGAAAAAGCCACTTAAAATTAACTTGGCGAGTGGCAGCGCGTCAGTCCACCGCAGTACGTATACCAATCGTGTAAGCTACGGCGGCACTATAAACATTCCGCTGACTAATAAAAAGTGAATTTCTTATTCTTGTAGATTCTTAGTTTTACTGGACACAATTTCAGTAAATTCCGTGAAAACAGAAACGGATGTTTTGCTACCATCTGCGAAGTTTGGATTCTATTCACCCATTCGAGGGGAAGAGGATTCAAACTCCCGGTATAAAAGTGCAAATCGACCATATCCTTGGTCACCGCGAGTCGAAAATTGATTCCTTGAAAGTATTTTTATACGTATCAAGTCCGAACTTCCCTCCGATACGAGCAACAGAAAGAACCCCGACTTTTGCATATAAAATACGCACAATGCAATACGTGTTCCTACGTTTCTATTATTATAATACCTACTTTATACTATATTTTCTTAAATATTTTATTAACGACAGTCCGATTTATAAGTTTACTAGCTTTACCACTCGGCTTCGTCCGGAATTTTGATTCTGATTTTTTATTTTTATTTTACGCACAAACATATAAACTTTCTGCTTTATAGATTTCTTTATTAACCTCTCTGTAACAACATTAATTATTCCCGAACTTGGTGACGAAAGAAATAGTTCGTATATATATATTGTTTGTTTGGATTTAGCTTTCGCTGATACCACAGTAATTCCTTTTTCCTTCCGGATTTATTCCTGTATTTCTTTCTTGCAATCTAAAAGTTTTTATTTGTTTTTATTTGTTTTGATTGTTTAAATGTTTATAATTGTGTATTCATGCTGGCAAAGGCCTGTACTATGTTGGTTATTATTTCTGTGTCGTCACTAAAAGCTAGTGCCCTAATGTCATACGGAGCTTGTATCCCTTTCGTCTGTATGAAATTTGTGAAGTTGTCTGTGATTTCTTTATTTATAGGACATGAGAAAATCATGTGATTTAGGTCTTCTTCTTCATAACCACATTTACATTTGGGTTCTGGTATGATGGAGAGTTTGTGTAGATGTGAATTTGTTCTGTGATGGTTGCATCTAATTCTGTTTATTATTGTTATTGTCTTCCTGTTGGTTTTTGTGAGAAATTTTTAAACCAATATGCATTTAATTTTATATCTTCATTTGATAGTTTGAAGTAGCTATTGTTGTTTATTTGCGATATTGCCTCTAATTCGTTTTTCCATTTTAGAATGGATGTGGATTTAAGGATATTTCTGGCTTCTTTGCTTGTGAGCATCGTTGAAATTTGTCTTCCTTCGTCTCTTCCCTCTTTTGCCAGTTTATCTACTTTATCATTATTTTCTACGCCTATGTGGCTTGGACACCATACGAACAGAATTTTTTTATTTATAGATTGGCATCTGTATGATAGAAATTTTATTTCCATTATATATTGATTTTCCTGTATGTTGCGATTTAGTTGGTTTAGTTTATTGATGAGGTGTTTAGCGTCCGATATTATCCTACAGGATTCATAAGTGCTAGATTTGAAGTATTTAATTGCCTCTATGATTGCTACTGCTTCCAAAGTTTCTGGTGAGTGTTCATTTGACAGGCTGAATGATTCGCATTTGTTAGTTTGGTAGACGTAAAATGCAGCGCCTGCTTTTGTAATTCCCTCGTTGTCTTCCTTATCTATTGTTTTTTTCTTTCCAGATCCATCTGTGAATATGTCTATGTCATAATGAGGGAGTTCATTTATTTTTTTGTTGAATGTTTCGTTTGGTTTTTCTGATTGTTTAGTGATCTCTCCTATTTCTATGTTTATTTCAATCTTGTTAAATTGAATTTGTATAAGGTATTCATATAGTATCGGTAGGTTTGTGTGATTAACTTTTTCCAGTGTAGATTTTATATTATTCCATCTTCTTAGTATCGAAAAATCACATTTATGGTTTGCTGATTTCTTGAGTAAATTGTTAATATAATTTAGCTTTGTTTTCAGTTTGTGTGATGTTTGTGTATAGCAATTTACTAAGTAGTTGTTTGTTAGCATTTCTGCTCTCTGATAAATGTTCATTTCCTTAGACATGTGCCATACTATCGCATTTGGGGTTGATTGCATTAGTCCCAAACATTTTTTTAGAGCTGATTGTGTTAAGGTGTTAATACTTTTTAAATTTGTATTTGATGCATTGATATATTGTGGTAGTCCCCATTCTAGCATAGCTCTTATTGTTGCTTTATATATTATTAGTAGGGTTTCTGGGTGAGCTCCCCAATAAACTCCCGTTAGCCATTTTAGTATAGTTGTCGCTTTAATGATTCTTTCTTTGAGGTATTTAATATGTGATAACCAGTTTAGCTTGCTATCCATTATTAGACCTAAGAATTTTGCCTCTTTTATTGGTGAAATTGTTTTTCCTTCAATGTCGATATTAAATTCTTGAGAGTTCCTTTTTCTAGAGAATATTACTAGTTTTGTTTTTTCTGCAGATATATTTAAATTTATAGATGTAAGCCATTCTTGGAGGGTATTTATTGATTCTGTTAGATTTCTTTTTAATATAAACTTGTCTGAGTTCTTACAATAAATCACTATATCGTCTGCAAATTGGAGAATAGAACAGTTGTCTCCTGAGTGACTTAATATTTTGTGAATATATATGTTAAGTAAAAGAGGGCTTAGGATAGATCCTTGAGGGAGGCCTTTTCTGCATATTCTTGTATCTATATGAGCTCCGTTTAAGTAAAAGTGGACCGTTCTTTCTGTTATTGCATTTTGTATGAACTTGATTATGTTGGATGGAATTTTCAATTTTTTTAGTTCATTGATCAGTATTGATGGATTTACATTGTCAAATGCTCCTTCAACATCAATAAACAGTGCTCCCAAGGATTCTCTTTTAAGGAATGATTGGTAGATCTCCGTGGTAAACAAATTGAGGCTGTCTTGACATGATTTATTTTTTCTGAAACCAAATTGTATACTTGGTATTATAAGGTCATTTTCTATATAATGGTCAAGTCTGTTTTTAATGATTTTTTCTGTTAATTTTAAAATATTTGAGGCTAGTGAAATTGGTCTATAACTGTTTTTCTTTTGTTTTGGTATCAAAGTGGTGTTGTATATTTTCCATTCTGATGGTATTTCTCCTTCCTCGATGATAAGTGCTATAATATCCTTAAGTCTATCAATTATGTTATCTAGTAAGCTTTTTAATATTTCGTTTGAGATATTATCAAAACCTGGTGCCGTGTGAGGTTTCAAGTTTTTAATTATTTCTTTAATTTCTTCAGCTGTAACTTCTTGTCTCCATATTGATGGAAGGTCCATTGAATTGTTGTTTATGTGAACGTAGTTTGCTGTTGACGGTGGGGCAAATTTTTCTGTATATATTTTTGCTGCTCTAATTTGTTCTTCTGGTGTATAATTGTTCGGTGCGTTCCATATTTTACTGTTTTTAAAAGATTTTATAATATTCCATATATCTTTTAGTTTAGTATTTGGGTTGATTTTATCTATTGTTTCTTTGAAGCTATTTGATTTTTCATTTTTTATTATTTTTCGTGTCTTACTTATTTCATCTTTCCATTTAATTAAATTTTCATTGGTAGGGTGGTTTTTGTATTCCAAGTATGCAGTTTTCCTGTTAATTGTTGCTTCCTGACATTCGTTATTCCACCATCTAAGCGCTGGTCTAGTATTTTTATTTTTCTTCGTTGTTCCTGTATGACTGTTGTGTGTAGTGTTGTGGTTTTGTTTTTGGTTGCTTATCTGTTTAGCACCATTGTTAATTAGAATATCTTGAATAGTGTTGACTAGAGCCTTGTATTCTTCTAGATGGTTTGTTTTAAGTATTTTATTTTTGAAGGTTGTTTTCTTTAAATCCTCTTGAGTTTTAAGCCAGTCCACTTTCGTTGTTGTCAATTTCGGTCTATTGCTAGTGAATACCTGTGGTTGAAAGTTGGTTTCGATAATCATAGGGTGGTGGTCGCTATTCATAGGGTCTATTATGTTATTTACTATGAAATTGTTAATTAAATCTAGTGATACTATCTGTAAATCCGGTGCTATTGGTCTATAATTGATTTTAGGTACCATTGTTGGTTCACTTTTTGGTACTATTTCTAGGTCTAATTTGTTTACTGCGAAGATTAAGTTTTTTCCTGTGGGGTTGTCAACTTTGCTTCCCCATGTTTTATGATTTGCGTTGAAATCTCCACATATGATATGTTTTTTGAAGTTGGAGATGTTTCCTATTTTGTTTAGTAATTTGTACCATGTTTTATTTGTGGGGGTTTGTATATATTTGTTATGTATATATTACTATTTTGTTTGGATTTTATTTTTATTGTTTGTATTTCAAAGTTAATGAAATTTGAGAAATCTATGTTGATTTTGTCATATATTATGTGTTTGCTTATCGCGATTAATGTTCCTCCTCCACGATGAGTAGCTTGTCTATCATTCCTTTCTATATTAAAGTTACCAATGTTAATGTAACTTTCATCGTTTAACCATGTTTCTTGGAGGGCAATAATATCGTAGTCCTGTGCTGTTTCTTAGATCCTCTATTTTGTTTTTGATCCCTCTACAATTCCATTGTAATATTTTCATTTTTATTTATATTCTTTTCTTTTGTACCTATTCCTTTATAGTGTTTTTGATATGCTTATATTTGTTATATCTTCTAGTGTTCGGGATCTAATTTTTCCTTCATTTGTGAGTTTTTTATTTTCCATTTCGTTATAGTTTTTATTTGTTCCCTTAATTTTGAGATTCGTTGATGTAGATGTTGCAATGTGTGTTTTATTTATTGTTGTTTTTCCTTTCCTGAGGTATGGAAGGTTGTTGTTTGAGTATGCAGATTTTGTGTGCACCTCTAGTTTTGTGGTCCTATCCTTAATTTCATATGTTTTTCTTCCTATTGAGTTTTGGGTCTTTGGTGTGAATAGCATTATCTCTTCTGTGTTCTTATTTATATTTGGTATGTTATTTTTAATATTTTCTTCTGTTGCAGTTCCTATAATCATGGGTTTTGCGACTTCTGTTTTTTCCAATATTAACGGGTTAATGAATTGTTTTTCATCCCAGTTATATAGGGCTCTTTTGTTTACCTCTTTGTAGTATAATCCTATTACTTGGCTTTCGCTTAGAATATTGTTTTTCCTTATTGTTTCTTTTGCTTTCTTATGATCTATGTTAAAGTAACTCATAGTAGTTGCTAATATTTTCTGATATTGTAAAGTAGGGCAGTTTAAGTCAAAGGTTTTGTGGTTTCCCTTGCAATTATAGCATTTTACCGATGTCTTGCATTCTTCAGAACCATGGTGTTCCATTTCAGAGCAGTTTATGCATCTTTTTTGTCCTCTGCATTGTGATGCTATGTGACCATATCTCAAACAGTTGTAGCATTTTTTTATGTTCTTCCTTATTGGCACTGCCTTACATTTTACGTACCATATAGTTATTGATTGGGGGAGTGAGTCTCCTTTAATTACCATTTTTATTGCGTTTGTTGGAGTTAATTTATCGTTTTCTTTATCATATTTCATTAATCTTTCAATTTCTAAAACCTCTGGGTTAGATTCATGTTCCTCTATACCCTGTTTAATTTCGTCTATATTCATTTCCTTGGGAATGTCGTAAACTACTATACGTCTATGTACCTTGTAGTCCGGGATGTATGTACACCACTCCGCTAGTTTAGTTTTAGCTTTCTCTACGAACTCGTTCGCGTATATGTAATTGTTAAATGTTAGCTGAACTTTATCTTTTCCTAGCTTATTAATTTTTAGGAGTTGATTTGCGAGGGGTGCAATCTTTTTCCCTAGTTGTAAAGGATGTAAGTTTCCTAAGTTTTGTTGCTCATCTCTTGCCGTCATTTGGACTATAAACGGTCCTGATATGTTGATATCATATTTGTTATTCTCCTGCATTTCGTAGAATTTATTTTGTTTTGTTTTTTTATTTGTTAGATTATTGTTTGTATTGTCAATTATTGGTGTATTTGTATCCTCCTGGATTGTTCTTTTTAGTTTGTTTTTTTGTTGTGTGTGAGTACTTTGGTATGGTGATGTATTTATGCCTATAATCTCCATAATTTGGTTGTTATTTGGGAACTGTGTAGAGTTATTATTTGTTGTTATAAGATTTTGGAAGGTGTTAAAAATTTGTGTATTTTTCCTCTTTGTTTTATCCTCAGTTTCCGTTTCCTCCATGTCTGTTTGTATTGTGATGTGTGTGTAGTCACGTTTGGTTTGTAGGTTATTTTCCTATATGTTCTTCTTTTCTTTTTACCTTGTATCAGGGTTGTGTGAGATAAGTTATTATTTATTTACTCACTTTTTATTTTAATTCCTACCCAATTTGGGTAAGTTTTAATTTTTTTTTTTTAGGAGTTTTAATTGCTCTTAATTTTCGCCACTTAACTTGCCGTGTTCACTTGTTAACGTACCAACCGGAAGTGGAAATAGTTCGTAAACTAAAATTGTACAGGGCCTCACGCGCCTGCTTCCCCTTCCAATCTTCCTTTCGCGCAGCGTGCCTTCCGTTGTCAAGGAGACCGCGTGACGCAACGAAGGCTGCCATGATGTGGAACCTCGAGCTTACGCGTAAGAAACCTTGGAGAGCCCTCAAATATAGCGTTGTAAATCATGTACAGTTTACACTATTCCACAGACTTGCTACAAAAGCTTCGATGGCACATCCTGTGAAAATTAATTACAAGATCTAGTATCTGAACAATTTATTAATCAAGTATCAAAGTTAAAAAAAAAAATGAACCAAATGTCAGAAATAAAAAATCATTAAATAGCTTTCAAAGTAGTAGTTGCCTCGTCAGAGGATACCTAATCATCTAATTTTATTTGGAGAAGTATATACAATTTATAATATATTCGCGTCAGTTTACATAGAAATAATGCAATTGTAAAATTTAAGGTGCAGAATGTTCGCGCGTAGGGAAATAACGGTATCAAAACATGACTGCAAAATAAAAAGATAAGTTTGAGAGCAAGCTCGATGCACAGCACGGGCGAAAGAGCACGGGTATGTTATGTCAAGCTATAAGCATATAGGACGCGAGGAGTGTCCCTATGAGAAATACAAGCAAATAGTAACAACACATGCAACGCATTAAGCGAAACCGAAACTGATGAGTGCAATCTCGTATGTACGCTAAAGTTACTCTAATACGAAGCGACACTTTAAATCGATTCATTCATCGATGTGCCGTGAGGTTAATGATCGTTTCTTTCAGCCTTGCTTGATAGAAAAACACAGCTATTTGAATATTTGGAGTAAAATTTTCTGATAACAGAACACTCACTTTTATAGTACGGTCGCTTCATGCAGAGTATGTGCCCCAGCGACACTGTGCCATGTACATTTTAACCACTTGCGCTGGCAAAAAATTCACCGACGCGTGTACCAGAACGGTCCAGTGTAACTCGCTGGGAGGCGTCACACAGTGTTCGATGCCTCAGAGAAATCGGAAAAAGATTTATATTTTCTAAACGTGACGACGTACATACCACGTCGTTGGCGATTCTGTGACAAAAGCATTACGACGTGCATGGCACGTCTTTCCAGCGCAAGTGGTTAATTGAAAATTAAGTAATTTGATGTATTCTATTAAAACTGAATTGGAGGATTCAAAATTTATTATAATTTATGTAGATTTTAATTGAAAATTAAGTAATTTCATAGATTATATTGTATAGTCTACAAGTCTACAGTGTACGACTACAAATAGGATGCTATATATACAGATCAAGCCACGAAAATCAGAACAGCCAAATATTTCCGTCTCAATTACAAGTCACAAAAATATAGTATTGCGTGTAGGTAGGGGAAATTAGGACAAAACCGGGTACCTGGGTAAAACCGCTTCTAATTACCACTTCCCAAAATTTTCCGCTCCCCAAAATTTGATGCTCCGTGAACTTTGCCGTTCCCCCAAAGTTACCGCTCCTCCAAATTTACCGCATCCCAAAATTTTCCTCTCCTTAAAAATGTATCACTTCCCAAAATTTTGTCGCTTCCCAAAATTTAATGCTTCCCACAATTTGATGCACCTCAAAATTTGATGCTACCCAAAATTTGTCGCTTCCCAAAATTTGTCGCTTCCCAAAATTTGTCGCTTCCCAAAATTTGATGCACCCCAAAATTTGATGCTACCCAAAATTTGTCGCTTCCCAAAATTTGATGCTCCGTGAACTTTGCCGTTCCCCCAAAGTTACCGCTCCCCAAAATTTGTCGCTCCTCCAAATTTACCGCATCCCAAAATTTTCCGCTCGCCAAAATTTTCCTCTCCTTAAAAATGTATCACTTCCCAAAATTTTGTCGCTTCCCAAAATTTAATGCTCCCCAAAATTTGATGCACCTCAAAATTTGATGCTACCCAAAATTTGTCGGTTCCCAAAATTTGATCACCCCCAAAATGTATCGCTCCCCCAAATTTGTCGTTCTCAAAATTTTCCGCTCCCTAAAATTTGTCGCTATCCAAAGCTTGCCGCTCCCCCAAATTTGCCACCCCTCAAAAATTTGCCACCCTGGGCTGCAGCCTATACCCAAATCCGCCCTTGGCCCTGCAGATATAATAGCTAACCCGATACACACTTCAGTGGTTAGTAAACCTATCCACGTAGCCAAATGTGGTCCCCGCTACTCCCTACTTCCTCCATGCATTTACGGTTGTAGAAATCGGCTCTTCAAGAAGCTGCAAACTCGCGAGGGAATAGCATCGCGACCAGTAAAATAGGAGAACGAGGGAATCACTTCACACCACGGAGAGTCTCTGTTTTTTATTAAAATCTTTATTTTCTGTGTTTCGTAGCGTTCTTCTAAATAATATTTAAACATAACTTAATGCAAAAGTCGCGGCGTGAGAAAGGGACAGAGATAGAGAAAAAGTATGATGTCGTTACGTTAGAATTAGTGAAATGTTCACTCAAGTCTGCGAATGGTACGACATATATGTAAGGGGGGCAGACAGATTTAAGACACGTAGAATGACCTTAAGATTATAGATTGACGACGACAGGATGAAGCGATCGGCCGACCGATTGATTGCCGGTATTGGTTAATTAATTAGGTGGGTACATAGGCAGTTACAGTGGATAGGTAAGTCGAGTTACAGATTTAGGCTCGAAGAACATTGCTCGCACGAAAGATCCTGAGAGATCTCTGTCCAAAGGCATCGATTCGCAAAAAACAGCGGAGAAAAAGCCTCTCGCGTGCCACTGACGAGGCGCGAACAATGCCCTTTCCCCGAAGCCCTCGTCAGAAAAGTATTACAATACGAGAATTAAGTGATGCCACATACATAAAAACACGACGCAAAGTCTGTATACTTATAGCCGACGGCTAAAGGCAGCGGTTACAACGAAATTATGGTAATCAATGGTAACGGCAACAATAGTAATTAATAGCAATTCTCCGTCGCGCATCAATACTAACGGTGCTCGATTACACATTCCATGCGAACCGCGTGCCCCGCTGTAAAACAGAAGATGCCGTTCTGACAGTCACCGATCAAATCAATTGGTCAACGTAAAACACGTGCGACCGCACGTACGAGACCCGAAGGAACCAGTTCACACTGGCCTCGGGCTACTCCGGGGGCAACAAAGATAACTTAAGACACTCTAACGAGCTCGCCATTTTTGCCACAAATACATTCGGGAACGAAATGTCTACGTTTAATGGATCTCTTTGTTATTGGTCGCGAACAAGTGCATGAGAACGGACAGCTTTAACACGCACGGGCCGATTGTTTTCTGCTACTTGTTCGTGCCGATTCGCGATGGGTGAGATAAGCGTCGATGATAAGACAATTCTTAGTACGTGACAATGGAAGAAGGAACGCGAAGGTTCCGACCTTAATCAGTCTTCAAATCGAATGTCCACTGTAAATTACCGTGAAATGTCGAGAGTTCATTAAGCATATAATCGCATACAAACTACTGAAAATCATTTGGTTATTTTCGGAGGAATTAGCGATCAGCTTTGCTTCAGCACATTCTTAGATACAATCGCTTGTTCTTTTCTTTTCCTCTCTTTTCATCGTTACAATCGAAGCGAGATCGATCGAGCAGGTGGACATCTGTCGCCAAAAATTATTGCGACGATGAAGAAGTGAGTGAAGAGAGCTTCTCATTACCTTGGAAAGCTGTATCCAAGAGTAATATCGTTTTCTTTATACACCACCATTATCGCTCTTAATGGAACTGAAACCAAGAATAAAAGATTCTTGCTCGATACTTAATGCTTTCATTCCCTTTCAAAAATTCCCATTACTTTTGCATCAATCAAGTAAGAGTCCCGTTTATTCAACAACTGAGAAAGATTCGTATCGATTCACGTTAACAAATTTAAACCATTAAATGTAATTCGTCTTCAATTCACCGTAGTACATCAGTATCTTCTTTTCAGCTTTCTTTAGAACGTCAATGACTCAAGAGAGGGAGAGAGAGAAGGAGAGACAGAGAGACAGAGAAAACAAATAGGAGAAGAGAAACACGAAAACGTTTGTACGTTTAAAACGGTACTACTAACGATATTTGTAGCAAAAATATACAGGCCACGGTGGCTGCTTACAATATATATGGTTCGCAAATTCTTAAATGAAAGAAAACTTAACAGACGTGAGAGAAAGAAGCTTTTTGACAAAGAACATAACGGTTAACGACGTCGAACAACCAGTACTCAATGTCAGTCAGGCTCGGCTGTACAAATCATTGACGCCCGCTGACAACGAGCCCGTCGATTGTACACCCTACACTTAAGAGTCTAGATATCGTTACGATACTGCTCGCACGAATTTCACGAACGATTTTTAATTACACCACGAACGAAACTAGCGCGCCACGCTACCTCCGCTGGATTAGCCCGATAATTATGTCCACGGATGCATCGTGCGTGCGTTATTACCGATAACATATATACCGCTTCATCTTCGTACGATTCTGGTGGCCATGTCTGAAACGTACATTGGTGCTATCATCATTCTGTGACTCGGCGCGTCGATGGGCCAAAGGGTTGGTATCGTATTAAGCGAGTAATGAAATGTATCTTGAGTGACCGAGCAAAAGTGTCGCCCATTAAATACGTTCGACCGATGAAAGGTTTTCGCATGGGCAACGTACAAAGATGAAACCGCAAGATATTTATATACACGAATCGGAGCAGGTGTATGAATGCATATACACGCGCTCGCGCGCGCATGTATGTACGTATGACATAGGTATGTGTGTCCGGGGTGCGCGTGAGTGTCTGTGTGTATGTATGTATGTATGCGTGTATGTATGTACGAAACAAGTTGCACAGACGTTCTGGGAGTGGACTCAAGATCTCGAGTACCTCATAATAACAATCGTTTAAAAATGTAGAAATTCGCTTTTTAACAGGCGATAGAGTTTGGCCTCTGATTCTTGCCACGCATTTACGGTAACTTGTCGCTGCTACAACTGGGACGAAATCTCATCGCGAGGCATACAACGGAAGTTCGTTATTTTCGTAGAAGAAGGATATGAGACTCGCACGTGGAAAGAAAATCTTACGCCATAAGTCTCGTGAATTTCAAAAATACAAGTGCAATGATAAGTTGTGTATAATTTTAACAAGCAATATGTACTCATTCCGCGATTCTAATTGTACCATTTAATGTACGAGTGGTCTTTGTGTTTCATGTCTTATCGTTTTCATAACTCTTCAGCGTAAACTCTACTGTGGCACAAATTAATTTCGTCGGTTAATCATTATCCTCGTGTTCGATACGTCTTGTAAATAGAGCTTGAATTGCAAATCAATGTCACGATATATATTTATATAATATATATATATGTATGTATATATAGAGTACATACTACTAAAAGTTCGCTTGAACGTACGCCCAACATTCAGACTAAACTTTCGTGTCGATCCCAAGCATATCCACCACTTTGCAGACGACGTAACAAAAGTGGACCGTATTAAACGGGTCACACAACCAAATCTTGGGTATCTTTTATTAATCGTGTGTTTGTAAATCCTCGATCTAAAGGAGAAAAGAAAATTGTCACTACAGAGCACTTCCGAGATGTTAGTATACGAACATGTATATGTACATCTATACAACCCTTATCTATTTTGTTCAATTACATTAAAGAAATATATATTACCTAGTATTGCTATGCGACTTCTACAGGGTCATCCGTTAAAACTGCAACCTACGCGCGCGCCAACAGACGAAAATGGCAACACCGCCTCACGGACACATTCCACTACAACCATGCATCGGCCCAGCGTTCGGAGGGTTAACAGCGACCGCTGGGTAGCAGTGATGCCCGAGCTTCGAAAATTTTAGGATGGTCTCTTTCAAATTAACGCCGCAAAGAGCTGTGCAGAATTTCCCGGCCCAGGTAAGCGAGCCGCACGCTCCGCTTTTATGATCGGTTTACCACTCGCACCCCGGATTACTGTAATGAGGTGTGAAAACAATGTCAACTGATCTCGTACCCGTCTTAATTTCAAAAATTTTAGCTACGACAGGATTGACCGCGGCGCTATACCCTTGTACGTAGAGATTTTTCGCCACCTGCGTGTAAAAGCCACAATAACGACGCATCGTTCCAAAAAATGACATTAACGGAAGCCGGTATATGCGTGGCGTTGAGTAGCTATAAGGTTAAACATTCAAACACAAAAATTCTAGAAAAAAGATTCAAATACCGCTACAATCAAAGACACGTCTCATTAGTTACTCCTTACGTCCGATCTATGCATGCACTGCATATAAGGATAAAATTATAAAAAAGAAAACCAGAACAATAGATTCTGAGGTCTGCAGAACTAACACATAATTGAATAAAAATTTAATTTCTCAATTTATGAAAGTAATGACACAGAAACAACTAGCGTATTGTTTATCAACATTATGATTTTTAAAGAGCATTAAATACGGTATTAAACAAACAGTTTGCAAAAGCTTTTCACAACAATTATGGTTAAAAAATTGATAAAAGAAAAATTAAGTAAACGTAAAATATTTTGAATTATCCATCATTAAGAGGGAATAATTTTTCCTCATTTTTCGGCGCAAATTGCATTCTGATATCTTTTATAATTCAAAAGTTATACGAAAAAAGCCCCAAATTCTTCAACCCCGGTCGGGAAATTTCAAATAGCTCCTTGTGACGTTAATTTGAAAGAGACCATCCTAAAATTTTCAAAGCTCGGGCATCACCGCTGCCCAGCGGTCGCTGGCAACCCTCCGAACGCCGGGCCGATGCATGGTTGTAGTGGAATGCGTCTTTGAGGCGGTGTTGCCATTTTCGTCTGTTCGCGCGCGCGTAGGTTGCAGTTTTAACGGATGACCCTGTATATGTATAAATACGGTCGAAAATTTAAACTTGACCTTGGAAAGCTTCTTTTTGAAAATGTCATGTTAGAACAGGCTTTAATACGAACGTTAGTTAGAGTTTAAATACGAATGATAATTATGGTATTTACAACATAAAGCATTAAAGGTACCTACGCTCGGTATTTTAGTAACTAGCACTGTGAAATTCACTACTTAGAAAATGTAAGAAAATATTTTTTACACGAAAAATCTACGATCTCTTTACGCGCGTGAAGCAAATTAATATCGAATGAGATTCTCTTGATTTCTATTACGATGAGCAGAATTTAAGGAAGCCTGTATTTATATAGCATCATACATACTCTCTAAAGTCTCGTAAATACGCAACTGCAAGATTAACTGTCGTAGAAATGTAACGGGTGTTACTTTAAGGTACTCTGCCAGGTATTGATTTGGTTGTGCGCTCGTTCGCATCGTTGGATTATATTCGCCAATGAAAGAAATCGTCCAATAAATACAAAAGATAATAACAAAACTCGCTTTACCCCCAGAAACATCGTTATTCTCGCATTTAATCGTTCACTGCTTAGTTTTTAACGAACGTATATACCCAAACAACTTATTTATGAATTGCACGATGAATGAGAAAGTTAATATTATAATAAGGTAGAATGGAACGAATGGGAACTGAAAATGATAAAAAAATATTTAGAAAAATTGACAATATAACTATCTAAGTTGCTAATCGCCGTGTCCCTCCCTGCTGAAAAGACAGGAAGCACAGATTGCGCAAACGCATTTCACAGAATATTCACACTGTTTCGTACGTACGTACAACGTGTGTACTCGACAGAGTACAAGAGAAAGAAAAGGAAAAACTAAGATTAATGTTATTTGGAATAATTACGATTCTCAGTTAACCCCTGAACGTGAGAATCAATTCCAGATAAAATGATCATGTCTCACATTCACAAATGCGATTGGCGATCTAAATCACTAATTACTGAAAAATCTATGCATTACGGAACGAAACGCTTCGCTGTCGCGCAGCGGCCTTCTTCTCAGCCATCAAAGGAATTATGCGTTCGATTAATTCAGTATCTTAAGTTACCTAGTTAATGTTGTGTTTTGTGTATTAAATCATTATCGTAACAATTATTTGTTGGGCACACACCGAATTAAAGTCTCAGCTGTAAGCACGCGTCATATTTTTCATCCTTCGCGATTCGTGTTCATTAGCCATCCTCTTTTGGGGGGGTAAACCAACCTACAAGAATATTATAATACACAATATGTTCGATGCATCGTTATTTCAGAAACAAGGCCGGCGATACGACCCGAAACGTGGCGATTTTACGTGAAACAGTGCGTTGAAATTGCAAAGTAAAATTTGTTCACAAATGCCTCTGTTCTCGAGAGAATGGGATACACAGTGACTCGAGTACTGTTTCGGATACTCGAGGAGTACCATCGAGACGTATGTACCACGAGGCAAGCGAATGCTTCTTGAATCCGCCTACTGTAAACGTTCCGAAACAATTATTCAGAACGTATACATTTGGGATGCAGCTTGAACGTACAGTATTGTTTCCCGATGGGTTCGGTTTGGTGTACACATCTCGCTCCCCCTTTCGGCCAGAAAGAAGAGAGAAACGAACACTCGGAATTAGGGCTCTGCTCACGATACGGGCTCAACGCCGGTCCCGACCAGCGAGCCCTCAGGGAGACAATACTGTATTTCGATACTTTCTTCTCATTTAACAAATCCACTACTTTTATCTTCGTAAAATAAAAAGTGAAACTAATAGCTTACCATTCTTTTCATGTATTTGTACAAGAGACTTGAATGACTGTTGTGCACGTGCTAGACTGTATTGGCCTTGCCCACCGCATACTTTTCCAGCACCACCAGATCCTTGAAACTGTATGCGTGCTTTTCCTTTCACTAATGTCGCTGAAATCTGCATGATAACTGCCTCCACTGTATAAGCAGAACTCCAGCCCTGTTTCGTTAAGAGCTCCATGCAAATAGCGCCTCCGACAAGGACGTATCCACCAGAAATTATCGGGTGCACGACTCTGACAAATGGGGGTTCAAATGGATACGTTTCCTACAATAACGGAAATCACTAATGAGTTCTCTTATCCCCGGAAATTAGTGCAGTAGATTTAAAAAAATTAAAGGAGGCGATCCATTTATGTAAAGCAAAATACTAATCGATATATTTTGATGTACACAAGATGTTTGCGAGAAGAAGAATTTTAGACAGATGATATACCTTAAAGAGCATGTTAAGGAGAATACTATCTTTGCCTTCCTTTTCTTTCAGAAGTATAAGATCGCTGTGCAGAGGCGAATCAGGATCAACACACATCAGCCTAATATTCCATTCATACAAACTGTCACTTACTAATTCTATGCTGTACATTCCTGTAATAGATTTAAGCGGGAGATTAAAATATACAATATAATTCTATGATACAGATATTTTATAAGATCATACTATGTTACCTTTTTTGAAACTGTCACTTCGATAAATATCGCGCAATTCTTTCATAAGCCTGTCCGTAGCTTGCACGCTTCCACAAGGCGAGCCCTTTAAGTAATCTTGTCTCTGATTTTGTCTCAACCTTTCTAGCGTCGCAAGATGTTCCAAATCCATTTCCTCACCCTTCAAAATAAACTTAACGTTAATACAAATGAATGCTGAAAGGGATTGAAATTTAGGATAATGACTAGACGCAAGTAGTACGATGTCAACATAACTTTTATATTTAATATTCTCCCTTTTTACCTTACTCTTGGCATTGGCATCTCCCTCGTCCATGTCTAAGTGAAGGTCTTCCTCAGTCTCGCTTTCCTCATCTTCGTCAATATCTTCAACATCATCAGCTTCCATCCTTTGCGCTGCAGCTTCATTTGATCCTCCTAATCGCAATGGATCCAAAGCTGTTCTCAATCGTTCAACGTCAGGTGGTTCTGGTAATGAGTGAAGTCTACATAATTCTTTCAAGAGAATCCCAACTTGATTAATGACATGGTTGTCACGGCCTGTGGTATTACTTAAAATTTGTACCGCATTTGTGACACTCGTCTCCTCTGATTCTGCGAACCATACTGGTGGCGTAGAGGGGTAGGTTTCCTGTAAGACACCGATTAACATTTATGTGATTATCTCACGATGTACCGGAATAATAAACTTTAACGCGTAACCAAATCTATTTATGGTACACATTTATCGGTACAGAATAATGTTTACATACATTTTATGAAATCAAATCTTAATTTACAGTTTAAAACTTTAGGAAATCTCGGGTCGAGTCGGGACGAGAATTTTTCTCGGAATCTGGACAGGTTCTCGAGGATTTCGAGATTTCCGAGGATTTCGGGATTCGTATTATTAGGACTGACTGATGTCTGTACTTCAGAAATTCAACAATGTCGCTGCACTTTTTCTCACGAAACGGCAATTGGGTCCTTGGAATTTTCGGGAATCATGACACTATCGGGAATCACAACTCTCTTGGGAATTCCGGACATTCTCGGGAATCCCGACACACTCGGGAATACCGAGATTTTTGGGAACCCGACCCGATGCATTCTCTAGTAATTATATATTCTAAAATCTGCTATAACACTTGAAGAGTGTTAACACTTAGCTGACAGAACAGGTAGTTTACAGTGGCGATTTAACAGTGCGGCTGACGAGCAGTTGCCGTCTGAGCCCCTGCCCAGAAGGCCCCCCAGGGCCCTATTTCGAAAAAAAAATTATAATTAGGTAGATAGGTATCCAAACACTACATTTTTTTCGTACTACTACACTTGGCCCGTTTTTAGTAAACTACCTCTTCATTTTCCCGAAGAAATAGGCCCCTCAGAACGTTTGCCAGCTGGGCCTTTTTTCTTAAATCCGCCACTGGTTGTGTATCTTATTCACTATGAGATACACATTTTTCTCTTCACGTATAAGAGACATATTTCTCGTGAAAAAATTTCTACTACTTATAAAAGTGTTTGCGTTACATATCAGTGTTATCTTATTCCTTCTTATCATATCTACTAGTTATATTATAAAAGTACATTAATTATTATATATGTATGATCTTCGTTTGCATTTTGTAATTGAGGGGCTCAATCGAAAACAGGCACACGGGCCACTTTTCCACTACGCATTTGTTTTCTCTCAGCGTGAAGAAAATTTAATACGATCCTGCTCGGTGAAACGTACACGCTGTTATATTAGGAGGTGGTGGAATTAGACTACATTGCAGCAACGAATTAATGGTACAAAGAAACAAAATGTGCTTGTTCTCCACCGAGCCTCTGAATTATATGTTTAATACCCCTGCTCCATCTTTAATGAAGTATATTCCATCGTTAGAAGCAACGTTCACACAGAGAAAGTTTGTCAAAGTTTGCAAGTTCGTTTTATAGATCACAATTTACATGTATCCGATATCTGAATACTAGCAAATATATATAATGCATCACGACGAATAGTAAGCTGCCGAAATTTACTTAAATCAGTGAAATCAACCCTTCAAAATTTAGATTCTCTTTGTTTTTATTTCATTCTCTGTAAACTACAGGAGATACGAGAGTGTATACTTTGAACATTGACCTTTAGAGTAGGGCTGGGACTATTCGAATAATTTAATATTCGAATATTTTACAAGTATTCGAATGCTACGAATAAACTTTGAATATTTGAGTATTCGAATGCTATTATTCGAATACTATTCGAATACATCAGTATTCGAATACTTAGATATTCGAATTATATTCGCCAAATAATTGAGAAACTGAAGTATTCGAATATTCGAATACCGAAAAATTCGACGAATAGTCCCAGCCCTACTGTAGAGTGAATTTTGGCAGCAGAAAATAATAGTAGTTTCATAATTTCTCAAATTTTCAAGTTTCAGATCTTCCCTTGTAAGTGCAGACAGAGTAACCCTTTTTCAGTGAACTAAACTACCCTCCTTAGTTAAAATGTCCTATCTAGTATTTCGAAACATCCGAGAAAACTGAAGTTTTACCATTTTCTTTGTGCCCTCCTCGTACAAAAATAAATAAATTAAACTTTTTCTAGATCTCTACGAAGCACGCAGTGTTTTCTAACTTTGCTTAAATGGTAAAAGACGTCTGGAACTTCAAATATTTCAACATTTCTTGAAAAATAATAAAATGCTAAGTAGGACATTTTAACTAAGGAAGCCAGTATATGCGTCGTCAAAAATGTTCCAAAATATCACTTTATCAGCAATTACAGTGCAAAAAAAGTGGTAACGTAAACTAAATCCACATAGAATAATGTAACGGTAATAGTAATTTCAATAAAAGTTTTTTCATTCGTTGCCTACAACCGTTTATACCTAGCACAAAGTAAACTACCAACTAAAGCCCGTTCAACGAGTCGAGTCACCAGCTGTAAACAAATTATGCACGTGCTGAAGTACATGAAAAAGGCAGCGGCCACAGCTATTGGCTGCCACAAGCTATCAAACGCTAGTCAGTTATTAATCACAGGGCTGTCTTTGTATCAGTTTGTAAAGCGCGTCGTACCATATTGTAATTACTGAACCTTCAATCATAAATGTAAATAATAGCGATACAGAATCAACTATTAATCATTTAGAATTTGCTTCGTTTACTGCATTATTCATATTCATATTTGCAATGAAAAATATACAATATCTGAGGGACACGTCACCGTTCTGTCTGAACATCACCACGTGCCTTTATTTGCAGCCAACTATAGGCATTAAGAATCTTGTTCTTTAAAAAACAAATAAAATTTGTACGAATCTCGTATAATAACATTGACCTGTTTCAAGAGACACGGCAGTGTCTCGCGTCAAGTTTACGCGCAGCGCGAGGCACACTGTGCCTCTATTACGCCAGGCGCCTTTTTCAAGAACCCTTTGATCATCGAATCTCAATAATGGTTGATCTGATTAATTTTTTAATGGTCTCGACGGATAGCTCGGGTTTGATTGCATTAAAAAATTAACTAGATACATACAATCAAGTTTTCATCCGTGAATTCCAAACTATCACGCAATTAATACTTCTTTATTATTTTAGCAAATTCTGAAAAGAGCATTTCTTGACGATCATTTCGTGTAATACTACTCGTCTTTACGAAATGAGAAATATCTTACAACCTGGTGGAAGTTTAAAGCATATCCTTTTGTCATATAAATAATACAATTCCCCAATTATACTTACTCACAACACAGCTATTAAAAATCCAATCGTACAAAATAAACAGATTAGAAATAAACCTTTAGCGTACGATCGTTGGAACTTGGTAATCGCGATACGCTATACTCGGTAATTATTTGTAATAAATCATTACGTTAAGCAAATGTAGAAGGAACATTTGTCAGAAATCTTTGTAAAGCAAATTGCAATTGGTTTGGTATCGCTGTATACGCATACGCAAATGGTAATTAGTAATGCTAAATCGCTTGTCGTTACAGGTAAGATTATTATTTCACTAACAAATAAATAAACAGAATGTAAGCAGTAAAGTGTTTAACCGATATCAATAAATTAAGTTTACGGATCCCTTTGAATAAAGCGCCGGAAAATTTGAATAGTTTCTTCCGCCTGGCATTTTATACGCGTCTAAAGTGCTGCACAATTTCAATGCATAATTAGTTAACATAAAAACATAACTACTCTTGAATTTACATAATAATTTACCCAAGGAAACAAAAAAGAACCTGTGTGGAATTTCGTACACCAAATGATAGTGAATTTTACATTTATGTATTTGTTACTTAAATTATGCATTGCAAATCAGTGGATTTCGAAACAACACGAATGCCATCCGATGCAGAATAATTTTTATCCGATAATTAACGAAAGTCTGCGGTACTTATCCAGTAAAAAGCGAAAGATAATTTCGTACTGAAACAAACGGAAACACTAACGGTGAAAGAAACGCAAACAAATCTACCCATTGTTACTGAGATTATCTACGAAAATTATCTAAGGTGCACGAAATTAGTGGCTCGCTTTCGCGCAAATACGACGTAACTGTTTGAGAGTCACCGAACGAAAGCGAAAATATTGTTTTCATCGTAATAAGTAGAAATGGACGGGATAGGTATTATTGCGAGGGGCTTACCCTCTGTTTGTGACATACATTGACCTCTAGCGCGATATTAATTCGCCTGAAAATCTCCACGGGAACTGTCTCGTCGAAGCGAGAAAGAATCGATCGTGGCTACAAGAAATTCTACGGTGCAACGGGAAACGGTGGTGGAAAAAGTGTACGTAAGGATGGACGGTGCATGTACGTGCAGCGGGGCATGGCTCTTGTCAAAAGCCCTAAATAATAACACCGAGTGTTATTGTTTCTTTGTCGCGGGCAGCGATGGGAATCAACGTGCCACCCATATAAACAGAAAACCGCTGTCGGCGGTTTCGAATAGACTTGCCCATGAAAATTCCAACCGTGCTTGTTACACTTACTGTAATATTGGCGTGTATTTCGTATTTCTTCCCATTTTTACCGACGAACCTGCAGCTGAGTTCGTCCACACTCGCGGACATTATCTGAAATCTCTCATGGCTCTTTGGGAAGACGGACTCAAGAGTTTTGATCTCCTGCTTAAGGGTGTTCAGACAAGCCATTTAGGGGAGCGAACGAGATTGGCGTGCCCCAAATTCTTCGGCGATGCTTGCTCCAAAAACACAGCAACCCGAAAGAAACACGACGTACCCGATGACTACCCGACAAAATGGCGACCGCGACTGACTGCTTCGGCCAGTCTCGTGCAATTTCGTTTGCCCCCGTCACAGATGACAGCACTGTGCCGTTCGAATGCACATGACGTCCTTCCGGTACAGCTGAGCGCGTCAAACGTGTTGCGGCGTTTAAAGGCAAAGACGATAGGTACATAACGCAGAAACTTGATAAGTAGAATAGGCTTTGTTTGAGTAGCGAACATATGAAATAGGAATATTGCAGTGTTATTGAGGATTCGGCTTAACTACTTGTGCTTCGATACTGTGCGCAAAACGGATTCTTTTAGTTGCTCTACAAAATCTGTCTATTTCACAGTTGGTTCCATTATTATTTACCATCTAGCCGTATCTTCACTATTGCGCGGTGTTTCAGATATTCGAAATGTGAGAATATTGAGAATAGAATATTTTAATGAATACTTTGAAGAACGTGAATTTAAAGCAAACTGGTTTACTTCATAAATCTTTATATTACATTTGAAATACTATTCCGTTTATATCCACCACTTTAAATAGTATTTGTTATTCTTTTATGCAAAATAATAATTAGGTATATTTAGATTTATTTACTTCAAATAGGTTAAATCAAATGAAACTGTATTGGTATATAATTATGCTTTGTTTGCATAGCAGAATGGAAAACACACTTTCAAACCGAGAATTCGGATTTTAATGAAAGTTCGTGTGAATGTAGAGGATATTTGAGTATGCAAGGAGCAATTTCTTTTTTCTATTAAAATTCAGTCTGACAGGGTGAAATCAACCCTTAAAGTTATCGCGTTTTTCGTTTTCTTAATATAACTTTCATTTTTTTTTTAAGCGCGATAGAGCATAAAAAACTGAACAATTATTATCTTTAAAGCTTTGTTCTATCTCGCATAGTTATATTTAAAAAACGGAAACACGCGGTAACTTTAGGGGCTGATTTCACCCCTTCACAATGAATTCGCGCAGAGAAAATGCTCCTTGTTTCATTAAAATCAGAAT
This sequence comes from Andrena hattorfiana, assembly GCA_944738655.2. Taxonomy (NCBI): domain Eukaryota; kingdom Metazoa; phylum Arthropoda; class Insecta; order Hymenoptera; family Andrenidae; genus Andrena; species Andrena hattorfiana. Next base: position 10,610,394 of record OX122893.2, on the reverse strand, counting down.
TTTCGGGCTGGGAATGTTTCCTTGTTAGAAAATTTAATTGTTATTCCTTCAAACTATATTTCACATTTACCTGCCTATTAATTTACTGCAAATATGCAGAGTGTTCGACTACACGTGGGAGAAAATATGAGGGGTGATTCTACATGGAAAAATAAGTAGAATAAAATTTGTTGATATCGCGCTTCGTTTCCGAGAAAATTGACTTTGAATTTTAGGCGCCTAAAACTGTACTTCGGTGCATGCGTACTCGGCTAAAATTCAGTTAATTTTTTCAAAAACGAAGCGCGAGATCAACAAAATTTATTCTATATTTTCGACCCCATCTTTTCGAGAAGAATCAAGCTTTAAATTTTCTCCCACATATAGCCGAACACCCTATATATTACTATATTACTATTTCTAAAAAGCTAAGTGATGTATCGTGATTGTCTATTTTCGTCGTAAAATTATAATACGCGATTGTAACAGAATATATTATTATGTATTGGAATGACATAATAATAAAAAACTGTCGTAAATATTTAACATAGATATGCTATTCATGCTGCAAACATTTTGCTAAACCAGAACCTGCTCCATGCTTTGGAAGTGGTACAGTATTTGAATTGGAAAAGTGCGATATGTCGATGCATGTTTAAATTATAAGATTAAAAAAAGTGACCTTATAATTTATGCCACTTTTTCATTAAATGTATCATATTTGAATAGAAAAAGTGTTATATTCTCGACGGTGCGTTTCGATGCACATAAAAAAAATTTAATATAAAATGACCAACACTCTTATTGATTATATCATGAATTTATTTGAAATGTCTAGTATTTCTAATTCTTATGATCTATATGTACAGATGATAATGTGATAAAGTATAATACACGCATCATTTTAACATGTGATAACAAATAAATGCTCTAATCTAATATGCTAAAAATAATTAAGTTCTAATTTTTGGACTGGGCCCACAAAATCTCAGTTTTTCTTTTGCTTCTTCGCCACGAAACATTATTATATGCGTGTGATACATTAATCTATTTGCACTTTGCGATAACAAGGAGCAATTAATAACGTAGATTAATACGTGTGCTTGAAATAGTTAATACTTAAAATAATTCAAGAAATTCCACAGACTTGAATATTCAGTGACGAATTCGTATTCGTGTGCCCTCCATGGTATGTTTCATACTTTTTTATTTATATTTTTCAGATACAAAAGAATGTGTTTACTTACAAAATAACGTACCTGGGAAATTTGTTTTACCGATATTTTTCCGTTCCATCAACTAAACAGAATATGAATCAACCGTATGCCACGTGCGGCCGAAATTAGCGGCTCTTCTGTCAAGCAATTAATGCGTCGGTGTGTCTTTCGATAACTTCGCGCAGACTCAAATGTAAAATCTGGTAAATAATAAGTACTTTACATATTATTGCACAGACTTCTGCATTGAATACTTTTCGCGCACGAATTTCTTGCGTTATTTTACCCCCTTTTTTCCCCTTCGTTCTTTTTATCAAGAGAGGGTAGACACCAGCCCAACGTGCGTAGTCTTTTTAATGGCAATAGAATCTTTGAAGTTGTGATATGACTAAATGTAATTTATAAATAACAAAATATACCATTTCCACCGTAACAGGATGTCGAAAGCCTTTCTCTTATATGGAAAATTCATGATGGTCAACATTAATTTATCGCTATAATTATCTTCATACATATATACATACACAACTTTTTCACATATACATACTTAGTTTCCTTTTATGTAATAGTAATAGCGAATGCGAAAGTTAATCAGTCGATAATACTAATTGAAGCCTCTTTCTGAGAGCAGAACCAGTTGAAACTGCGTATTACTACGCCATTACTTTTACCAGTTAGTCGTACCTTACTTTTCACCCGAGTGGAAAACACCTGGCGCGTACTATTCTTGTAAATATAGGAAATTATATTAAATAATGATTAAAAACGAGAATAATTTTGTATACACGTGAAATTGTAGATTAAAACGGAAGACCATATCAGGCGGCCTTAAAATTAAAGGTTCTTCGATCTGTCTGTCAGTTTCGCAAAATCAATAACTTCTCCCGTTCAATTGTTTCCGAGAAACTTGCGAGCTATCTAATATCGTTTAAATTCTATTACATGAATATTTGAAATTAACATCCATGAGATATGTTCGCTTTCAATAAATACTTAAACCATTGTGGAATCTGTTGATTAAAGAGAAGACACTAATGAGACAGTCAGTAATTTATTCTACACAAAGGATTCTTCGAGCTCGAGTGTGCTACACAGTTACTGACATTTCGTTAAGCGTAAAGGAACAGTACATACTTTGATCTCGAATAAAAGTAAAACAGAATCGATTGCATTTTCACATTCTGGAATGATTGTGCTCACCGAATAGTAAATAGTTACAAATCTTTTGTATGACACTAATGATACATATCTCATTGACTGTTAACGCGAGTCATGGATTTAATAGTAACCTAAGCTGCATTTTTCTTCCTTTTTCTTTTTATTTGTTTCTTTATTGACCTAGATATTTAGATACTGACAATATCCGAACAAAATTAGTCGCATCGCTGTATACGGTGATCTTGTTAATCGAATTTTCAGAAACAGAATTTCCCAACATTTGAAAACTTATAACGTTCTATCTAATAAGTCTTGTTAAACTTACGTCATAATTTACATTAAACCGTTGAATTAAGAACATCTTTAAATTATTTTTCAGCTAATTATCAGGATACACATTAGCGATAGCTAGGAACTTGAAGAAGTATTACTTCCGTTTCTTTAAAGATACAAATGCCAAATTTGTTTCTCATATCCGTCCAACGTGCGATTCAGGTGGATTTTAAATAATACACCGTCAGCACTTCGTGTCCATTAACGATCTGCACATCAGCACTTTCTTTCTCCGAATCACATCGAGATTAGAACATTTTCGTTTTATTTACAAAGAGATACTACACGTACGATACTCTGCAGCAGAGGTAGAAAACTGAAACAAAATACAAAACGAGGAATGATCTTTATAGTTACGATATTCTCTATTCTCGTATCCCCGTCCGTTTAGCATCATTCAGCTCCAAACGAAACAAGGGAGAAAAGTATTATTGATCTTAATATATAAAAGCATATTCGAATCGCCAACTGTGCAACATCAGCTTTATACATCTCAGTTTTGTTCTTTTTTTTTTTATTTACAAACAGACTCTGGTCTCGTAGATACACTTTGGAGAAAGAAGTAGCTCACAGTATGTCACAGATCCCTTCTATATAAAAGGTAATCTTCGGTTGCGTGCAATCTCTGGCACATGACGTCAATATAGATTTATTCTGCGTTTCACGTTTTCTCAGAGCACATGATAATGCTGATCTGTTACACACGAGTCAATGTGATCGGCTTTCTCAAAATGCCGAATGATAATAGTCGTAAGTAGGCCAGTAAGGCTGTAGCCAGTCCTAGCTGGTGCGCTGACGCTTTTTAGCGGGGTGTTCCTCCGATGAATGCGCTGGCGTAGGCATCACCATCTCTCCTCTGTTGAACATGTACTTCAACTGTGGCATGTATTTCATTATACTTTTCACTTGTATTAAGGGCAGTTCTTCGTTCATAGACGAACACTTTCCTGCTTCCATTAGCATCTTCATTTGTAACCTTTAAAGAAAACGTTACTGTCTATCAATATCATTAAGTATGCTTTAAAAGTAGCATGCAGTTTGTGTTACACATTTACAGAAGGATGAAGGAAAAATTCCGTTATTTTTACGGAGAAGTGTATTGGTCTAGATTTCTTATAAGACTATTAAGTTCTTTCTGAGATGTAATCAATCCAAGTTGCAGTGCGAAAATAGCTTGCTATAATAACTCCGCCACACTTTAATCTTGTAACCCGAGAATGTTGAAATTATAACTTTCATGAAAAATGAAATAAAATGAATTTAGACAGTTTCGACTCTTTTTGTGGGATAACTTTCTAGTTATTCTATTGATATTGATTTCTGTCAATAGTGCATTTTAGAGTTCTAGACCAACGGAAAATGCTTCAGAATTACGAATGCGCGTGCGACACGATTAGAAACGCGCTAAATATTCTGAAACGTATAAGACGATCGTTGAGTTTAGCAATGGAGGTCATATTAATTCTCCTCCCGTGATTCCTAGGATCACGACAATTTAAATTTAAGTCTATGAACCCAATGCTATTAGAGCTTTTTCTTACAACTAAATTCAAGGCGTACTATACACCTGTAAATTTTGTAACACTATCTCAGAAACAACCTGTATAAAAAGGTATTTACCTATTTCCTTGATATAAGTCTATGTGCAAGACATCGGTGAGGACTTGTCGACAACTATTGATGTCGCAAGCAGGGAAATACTGAGCAACAAAATCAGGAAGCGTCATCAATAATTCGGAGTAGATATATGGCTTGAAGTTAATACAAGGTACCATTTTATCTTCGACAAGTGCTTTCTGAATTTGATAAGGTTGAACCTGACAAGTCGATATATGTGTTTCCGATATTGGTATTAATGGCTTCCTACCTCTGGAATCTCTGAAATCAAATACTTTTACATAGCAGCGATATTTCGTTAATGTACACTTCAATACAAAAAATATATATAGCCTCGTACCTGGTGTTATTATTAGCACCATTTACCGGTATCAATGGTGGCGGATATTTTGTGTGGGATGTGTTATGTACAGATGGCGTATGCCTTTGCGGGTGCAATAATGTAGGCACCGAAGTAGGAGATGGCATTAGAGCTTGTACTTGTTCGCTCAAACCAAGCATTTGCGGGTACGTGCTCGCAGTTACTGCGTTAGGTACACCTAAGGTAGGTGCAGTATACGTGGATGTGACCCTAAAATAGAAAAATTCTACATCAGATCTTGAGAAACAGAAAAATTCCAGAAAAGTACGCATAGCTATGTGATTTAGACTTGCGATACTAATTTACTAATTGGCGATACTCAGGTAAGTTGCGAGATATTTAATAACATGTATTATTGTATACATTTGCCATTTACTCTATGTGCGTTCGAAAACAATTTGAAGTGTGTGCACCTCAAAATGTATATCAAAGCAAAAGAAAATGCATTAAGTATTAATTATTAAGGGCACATTAAGTTTCGTATCGTTATAATTAGAGATTCCCTACAAAATGTATATATTAATTCATTATATTTAATATCAATGAATACTGTAATATTGCGATAGTATAAATTTCGGTATTTTAGTATAACAATTTAAATGATTTAAAGCAACAGAATATTATGATTAAGTTAATAAACAAATAAGGCAATGGAGAATATTTTTAAATAATCATAAGTAACAGATATTTACGTGTCTTATTTATATCGACATATAAGTTAGCAAAATACGAAAGGAAAAAAGTTAATAAAAAAAACGCAATTACACTCCCGAATACGTGTTTAGCGAATAAAAGTAATGAAAATATGAAAAAAAAAAAGAAGTAATGTCTAAGGAGGCAACACAGACAATACTTAGTTATTATAGTTTCGCATAAACCAAAGTTTGTTAATGATAGTATTCTTGTGCATGCTATCTTACTTTTACGCAGTAATCATGACTATAGTACATTTTACAGGGACTCACCAGTCATCCTTCCCATAGGTTGGATAACTATACAAAAAAAAATCATATGTTGTATGTACAAATGCAAAAAGCTATAGTGCAGGTTCTCCACACAATAAATAATAATCGTTTGCAAATACAAATATAATTATGTATGTTTAAATAAATGAACTAGCTCCCAAAAATCTGACATCACATGCTAATTTTTCTCTAATATATATCGCATCGGACATACATTTTCAATTGAAACTATTCCAATCGTTTCTGTAGGTACAGGTGAATAATAAATGTAACAGCAACTCTTTACACTAATCTACTCGTTAAATGAACAAAACATCTGCCGATTCGCTTAATCTTAATCGTACAAAGTTTATTCGAACGCTGTGTTGAAAGTATGATGCGTAATCAGCTTTCGAATAGTGAACGATACTAAATATCTATAGGTTCGAACAGAATGTTTCGCTGCGTGCTTTTTAACACCGAACTCACACCTAAGGTACAATTTACTGGCTTCAATCGCTAAATCGAAAGCAAGCACAAAGCATCGATAATGCTATGAGAGACAAGTGGAAATGCTGGATGTGAGAAAGAAAAAGTTCCCTGATACTTTATCGAGAGACACATCTATACATTAAGAAACATAGGGTTTAAGGAAACTCTGCAAGACTTACCCAAGATTAGGTTGACTGGAATGGACCGTTGCTCTCACAAGAGGGGGTGGTTGAGCCTGAGCGACAGTCTGCATAGTTGTTACCGGATATACACCAGGATACTGAGCTGTTACGTTGCCACCACCCCCTCTACTCCTACTAGACTGTTGCGAATAAGTTTTTGGTTGCGCAGACATTTGCTGCAATTAAAAGATATGGGAACATATATATGAATAATAATTAATAGCTCTGTATTACATCAGACAATATATATTGCCTGGGACCTTTTCAGAATATTGCTTTCAAATGATTTCCCAAAAATAATGCATAATAATAAATCTAACATTTCAAATTAAACACAGGTGAAACATACATCGTAAGATTTTGTCCAGCTTTACTTCTAAATTTCTGCAGTTCGCGTGAAATCAAGCTGAGGTACTTGAGGCTTTCCAAATTTAACATTCAACATGAAAAATAATTACGATACTAAGGAAATATTAGGAATAACACTATTCCTAGAAGACAGCTAACAACGAGGAGTCTTGTTTAGTATGAAATTAAGATTCTAGCAATGCAACAAACTCATAATTATCTGTATTATTATTGTAACAGTTGAAGGAAACTTCTCCAGTTGAAAACTGGTCCTACGCATATCTTGAAATACGTTTTCACATTTAGATTCTTTCGCTTATAACGTAATGAAACAGAAAGAGGAAAGAATTAATCAAGCGTTGAAAGAAACTTACGCTGTGCATGTTTAAGGACGAAGGCATTCGTATAATGGAATTGGCCTGAGAGACGAGCGCTGTTTGGAAAGTGGGCTGGCCACCGACAAGCCCTGTCCAACCATTAACGTTTTGCACGGTGTTCAACATTGGCTGCGTCACAATGTTTGGCCTGCCGGAGGGAATCGCAGTTGGAGACGAATGCGTAGGATGCGTAGTGGCGACAGGCCTCGGCTGAGTGACACGCTGTACTTGCGGCGTATTTGGGACAGGTCCGCGTGGTAACATGGTGTGCATAGGTGTGGCGCGTGGATTCAGCGTCGGTTTGGTCACATTGTTCTGCACGGCTGCTGGCTTCGTCGCCGGTGGCGTTGGCGGTTGTTTGGTCCAGCCGCCGACGCTACCACCACCTTTGCTGTTCACTAACAACTGAGAGTCCATAACTTTGGTCGGCCAATAGTCCTCGAATCCCGTGCCGGGGGGGAAGTAACTTTTAATATCGTTCAAACTAATCACCGAGCATGTCTCACTGGCAAACAACTCGTTACGTATACCCTGTACTTTGCAACAAAATTTGAGATACGACAGATCCCAACCCTCGAGCTTCTCGGCTTTTAGCTTCAGATTCTCAGTCTCGCCCTCGAAATAAAACAGAGGGACGTACTGAAGGCCGTCTTTGACTGTGTAAGGAACCACGGATTCCTTGTTTATCCGGATGAAACCGCATTTGTCAGCCTTGTGCCCGTTCGACACGCTGGGATTCGTGCCGGCCGTTAGTTTGGTATAACAAACGTCCAGGAAATTGTAGAACTCCTTAGCATCCGAGAGACGGACCACCAAGTCTTTGCACGTGAATTGCTCTCTGCCGAACTGATTCTCGCAGTGCTTCACGTTGATCTCCGTGAACAGCTTGCTCTCGGCCTCCGTAATATAGTAACTTCTTATGCACGTGCAGCTGTAGATGTCCGCGTGCAGGTAGCTCAGGTACTTGTTCAATAACTTAGATTCTAGGATTCGTACGGCGCAATACTTCTCGCCGGAGCGAAATATGTACGGTATGTGACAGTCGTCGAAGCTGGTCCATCCGAACCGGCCTCTTTGACTCTCGTCGTCCGGCGGTAGTTTCCCTTCCGCGGTAGGGGGTTTGGTCGGTACAGCGGTTGATGAATCCGCCGGCCGTTTATTCAAGTACCCTAAAATCCCGGGAAGATTCGTCTGCGGGAGGAGACATTGGGGCGGCCTTTGCTGCGGTGTCCCTGAGACCCCGCTGACCATTTTCGCCTTGTTTGCTTCCACCATTTTGGCAGCCAGTTCTCGGATCTCCGCCTCATCGGGAAGTTCTTGCTTGACAACAACCTTTTCAAAACCTAGAAAGGAGAAAGAACTTTCGTTAATTTCTACGTTACTGTATCGCAAGATGGACATTCAGAAGAAAAAAACAATGCGATTTGCAATTATTTGCATTTCTATGAGTAAAACATTCGCCCTTAGAAGAGAACTGTTTTCATGCCCGCTTAGTGATTTAAACATCGTTCTAAGTTATCTTCTATTTTTATACTCCTCGGAGTCGTTGAAACAATTCACCTCCAAGTGCGACTATTTGAATAGAAATAAATTTTATACAGTCGAATATATTTTATGTATGAACTGAATTTTTTTTATCCCGTATTGCAACTGTATCGTCGATATTTATGATAGTTAAAATTTTAGAAGGAAAACGAGAATGGAAGAGTGTTAAGATATCAAAAGAATCGTTGCAAAAAGTTCCCTAAATAGATCTTTATCTATAAAAATTACAAATAGTGGTAGATAGAGAAGAGCGCGAGAAAGCGTGTATCGCGTGCCAATGCACGGTTTCGACGTGTAATCGGTAATTAATTCGAGCAATTATCTCTTATCATTCCGTCGTACACGCGTCCCATAAAAATTCCGGCTTCGTACAATCCCGAGTCTCGTTCAAGATAAAGCAGATTCTTGTTGCTTCTCGCGCGATCGGCAGCTGATTTTTACGATGCACAAAATTTTGGCATTGCCATGTGGAATTGTACACGTGGACGCGAACGATGCGCATGTCAGTGATACAATGTACTTAAATTCATACACCACGTAAAACAGCATTTTCCATGTACGTAAGTATGATTATTTAACTGCAATTATAAATTTCAAATCGTAATTATTTTCTTTATCGCGGAGCAAAATCTCACGTGGTGGTAATCACAATCATGCACAGGTAATTGCTTACACTTTCGTACGAAGCACAATCATGGAAAACTAACATAGAAAGCGCACTCCGCGATCTATTTACTAGACCCGTTGTATTTTCTTTTCATACTACGCGACAATCGGTATTTGCAATTTACGTACATCAAAATTTCCTTTTCCTTTCCAACATACGTTTAATAAAAAAAGTCACACTTTTTAAGTACATGTAATCGTAAATTTGAATTTAATGTAAATGTGCACTGAAAGCGTCATAAAACGTCAGATACTTGGAAAACCCCGCGCTCATGACCTGCGATAATTGACCGTCTATCCGAACCCAGCCGATCCTCCGGTTACTTTTAAGCAGACATTCCAATAAGGCAACCTTCGATTTCCTCGGGTAAAAGCATCGTAAAATATTTCGATCTATGTTTCTCTCTCTGTCAACGAACCCGACAAGGAAAAAGGAAAATAGATCTCACACTGTTGTCTACCAACATCGATCACTAATGTGAAACAAAGTGCTAGCTGGCAACGCGCTAACGTGCAGGTCGAAATACCATCGATAGACACGGCAGCACTAAGTTTTTGCGAAGCACATCTTTCTTTCGCGAGGAAAGATGCATTTAGGGACGTACTGAGTGACACTTGATCGGGCGCCGTCCGCGACGGACTCCTTTTCTCGAGCCATATGGCGTCCGTGCTACTATCAGCGTTCGCTGTGTGCATGTCCGTAATGTTGTTCCTCATCTTCGACGATACAGAGTGTGCCTTACTTTAATTGAAATCACATTTCGACGGATTGCGAAGGAAGACACACCAGCGAAGAGGTTATACGCGGCTGCGTCTGCCTCTACCGAAGTGCACTGTCAATGAGACGGCGACACACGACCATGTTACACGACACGGAGGAGGGAAGGAACAGGCTCGGGGGGGACGGAAAAGTTCTCTCGCCTCTACTCTCGCGGCTTCTAGTTTTCACGCTTTCCCTCGACGTTTCACTTTGTCCAGCAACTACAATTACAGCAGGTGGCGCGAGGCAATTCGTCCACGTTCGACTCACGGCGAGCATACATTTGGAGGTGTAGGCGAACGTACGTGAACGGTGCACCGTTGACACTATGTACGTGCACTTTGGACGGGCATACCTCTGGACCCCGGCGAAGCTTTGTCGTAGATTAGGGTGCTCTCGGCCGAGGGTAGCGCCATTTTACGCGGACCTGGTCTCTGTAAAACTCCGATCTCAGGCCGCCCGATAAACCATGTCGTGGCATCGAGCTGTCTGGCTGCAGCTGCACGGGAGACTAGGCATTCCACGGTCTAGCCGACCGCGAATTCTACGGGCCAGAGCGGCACAGGTTTAATTTTCCGCACGGACTGTACGGCTAGGTACCAGTATCGTCCTCCGCGTACACACGATCGGTTGCTTTTAACTTTCCATTTTTGGGATTTCCTCTGATATTGTTGCCCGAGAAATTACGTGTCCCCAAGAAATCATTCTTCCAACTTTTACACTTTCACTTTATTGTTTTTTTAAAGGGAATCGAATTTTAACTGACTTAGTTAATATATTTATTATCCGTAAAATTATTCTCTTGCTATTCTATCGCGGCATCTGGCTCAAAATGAAAACGCAACGGGATTTTTAAAATAAATTTCCAATCCCATATATGATTCATACGATTCGGTGATATTTCAACTCTTCAGTTTACAGATCGAAGATTCAAATGTCTATTGTTCGGTAGAGAAAGAAATGAATAGGTCCCGGTAACTGGCGCCATCTATCCGCCGCAGTTACTATTACCGATTATATGGAATCCAGCGTCTCGATAGAAATTGAATACAACGCATGCGCCCAATAATTTGTGGAATACATATGCCGCGAAGAATTTAAAGGGGATTGCTCTACTACGTCATAACGTGCCTAAATCGTTGGGCAAGGTGCACAACTTATGTGTGCGATGTAAGAAATGTTGGTTGATCCATTATAAATGAACTATTTACGATATGCAAAGGAGATTCTGCTCCGTACTAATTGCGATACTCTGCTGTTCGCTGCACAGTGGTATATAAGAACGTTGCGTGGCGGCAGTCTTTAGTCGAAGCCGAACAGTGACAAGTGAAGGGTGTATATAATTTTATGATATGACTTAAGAAAATCTTGAGAGTCGCACAAAATCTTATATTCTGTGATGACGTATGTATGTGTATGCAATATCGCTCTGTACCAATATCGATTCGAAATGATTAAAACAGTCTCTCGTGTACGTAAAATCGACAACCTTGCTCCGATTTTTACCTCTTGCGACAAATAAAGATATAAGTGCTTAGGAGATCAAGAAAAACTTGGAAAAATCTTTATGTCGTGCGTTAAGACGCATGCCTGTTACGCCTCGTGTAATTCATGTTCCAGTCTCGTCCACCGAAACCTATACCGCCCAGTGTATATTAACGCACGTTTTAAACGTTCTTTATCGCAGATTAACCCATTAACAATGCCTAAACATGCGACGACTGTACGTGCTCGAATATTTACACAATGAATCCCCGTCGTTTCCGCATTGTAACGATTTGATACTGACTGTACGCACGTTGCCAGCAACGAATAAGAACTGTAGGAAAGAGCGAAGCAGAAACGGCTTGCGAATCTGGTAGAACATTCCGCCAGTATACATATATCGTATTTACAAGGAGGAATCGTATTTTCGAAACAAGCTGAAACGAGTCGCCCTCTTAATGATTCTATGTATGAAATGAAATGATTTGATAATCACGAGATCGCGATTATTATTTTAAATTTCTAATACATCTCCAGTTACAAAAGAAACCGGAACTTGGTTCATTAGAACTGATGAAAACGCAATACGCCAATGACACTCTGTTATGATAGGGACAGGAACTTGTAGAAAAATGTATATAAAGTAGAATTTCATCTACGGACACGTATAATACTGTATCTAACAATTTAGTACCGAATATGTCACTAAACGTACTAGACATTTGGTTTATATATACTTTTCGACCTTTTGGATTGTCTAAGTTTGGAGATATTAGTCGCCAGTTAATTATTCCATGGAATTTATTCGAAGCTACAGAGTCATGAACTTTTGCGCTAGCTACGTCACTGAATCGAAAAAATGGGTGAAATATATATTGTCGATCGTGTTTCGCATCGTGTATCACGGATCGGCTGCAGCGGCTAGGTACATACCGCTCAAAGAGTGGCCAGGGCCAGCACGTAAGATCGCGCAGACGATGTGACAACGTCGCACGGTCGATATGCTCTTTCAGGCAAAGTGCCAAGATTGGTAAACGCACGCGGGGGTATATAGTCGCGGTTTCAGGTGCCCTTCCCTCCTCTAACGCCCGCGTTTTACCCCCACTGCCACTCCTGGAACTTACCCGTGGGATTCTGCGTGATAGTGGGGGCCGAAGAATAAGGGTGGGGGAATGGAAGCTGCGCAGAACCCGGCCAGACGTGCAATGCTATTTGTGCATCTGCGCAGCTTCTATATACATATACCCGACAGCCTCCTATATACTACATATATATTATACTTATTATTTTAATCATGATTTACGGCTGCAGCGTTGCCGGTTCGCGCCACAGGCACGCCCACTCCGGCTTTTTTCACTTTTTAGTCATACATATGAATACATGGAGAATGCACGCGGAGAAAAGCAATGCCGCTTTGATCGATACGCAAAGAAATGTGAAATCAAAAAAATGCGCATAAAATGCGTTGGTCGTTATCCTGTTAATGCGGCAGACACCCGTATAGAAATAAGCAGATGTAAGTTAGCGCTTTATCTGAGCGTATTAAATGGAAATACGTATTGATAAAGTATAACTTGACAAAATAGAAAACAAATACAAAGAATCAATCGGACGTAAAGGAATTAAAACATTCGATTATTTACTGCTTGCTTTCGCAACGGATTACTAAGGACGAATGCGACGTTGCCGCTACAAAATGCCTGACGTGGCCTTGATTGGCCCGATTTCTTTCGCTACGTAGGCTGGGCCAGTCGTTCTGGCAACACTGGAAGGTCGTAGCAATCTATTTATAGCAGGCTTCTATTGCTGCTGTTGCTATGCCGAGTGAAGGCACACTTAGTTTGAGGGGAGGGAGGACAGTATAAGATGGAGGGGGAAGAGGAGATTACCAAAGAACAATATGGCGGTAAACCGGATGTGCCCTCTCCTTCTCCCACTCCTATCCATTCTCTTTGCCATAACAGCATTACCTTTCTCTATCTTTCCAATATACTACATACTTCACTGATAGTCCCTTTTCTCCTCTCTAATAACGATGCACTGCTTATTGTGCTTTCTTCAGTTACGAAATCGTCAGAACAAACATTACGTAATGCAAAAAAGTATCGCGCACAAAGGCACGTTTCTATGAAGCCCGCTGCCTTCTATCGTAATAAGACGGACGACGCGAAGGTCATCGCTTTGCTCGTCTCGCATCAAAAGAATGAGAATAAGTTAGGGTAAATATGTATGTATTATAGATTTTTATGACCGAGGAACAATCGTTTAAGTATGCTCTATCATTTTTCGAGGCATTATTTTTTGCGCAACTCAGTAGAATTGCATATGGCGTCGTACACTTGCAGCAGCTGACAAGCTTCGTGGTGTGCGACCCCATAGTACACAAGCACGCATGCGACTTGGACAAAGCATTCGTCTCGGGAACGCTCGGCAAACTTCGTGAAGCTGCCTCATTGTTACATCATTCTTCGGCTCTTATGTAGTATATAGGGGTGGGTACATTATGTACTGCGCCTGCACATATCTTCCCCCACTCTAGTTCGCGCTCTCGTATGTACAGGGTATATAGTTGCCTTTGCATATATGTGCCATCGCAGCAAACCGGCGGGCGGTCGGAGCAAGCTGTAATCCGTGTTACACGAGGCACACGGGCGTGAATAACTAGAACGAACACTAGTGTATAAAATATACTTGTTCTGTCATTAGTAATTGCACGAGTTATAATATAATCTAACTGAACTATTAAGAATGTTAAGTATTTGGTAAAACGCATCCATAAGCTATACATTTCACTATTAAAACTTTAATATTATGCTGCAAGTAAAATATTTTCCTTTACCAATATATTCGTGTATTTAATCAATTTCATTCTGATTCAGAGAAAAACCACATTCGCGAAGAAAAGCAATGCTTTTATCATATACGTATAACAGAAACATTTTTATCATAAAGAAAATAGTTTAAGTACCGTTAAAATTGATTTTATTGGCGAAGAAATTGTTGATCACATATTTCTTTTGTAAATTGGTAAAAAAAATAGCATTTGGAGACTGAACTTTCCCTGCATCACTCTTGCGTATTTTTCATTATTGAAATAATAAATGCCAATGATGTTTACTTTCTATGAATCGTACCATACACTTGATTGAAAACTCATCTAATTTCCTCGCGTATAAAGGGAACAGAAACTCTTTTATCATAGCAATATCAAAGATGACCTCCATAACTCTCGGCAATATCTGTAATCGATTAACTTTCGATGTTCTACTACCATTAAAATTGTACAGATTACACATTTCTTATCCAGTTCATTAGGTTCTAACTGCACATGAAGATTGTTGGAAAATATATGAAACTTAATTGGTCGATATGAGTCTTTAACAATCCAAGAGTATAATAAATTTATGTAGCATACTTTATGGGCTTTTAAAGGTATTAAGCTTCTTATATAATATCTTTTATCATTCAGTTTTAAACTAAACTAAAATTTAATAAATATACAAGAGACGGTAGAGTATTTAATGGCCTTTAAATGGATATAGTTACATTTCTTGTGTAAAGTAAACATATTCTTCTGTTTAATGATTTAATAGTTTACCATTTATATGGAAGAATTGTTGATAAAAAAAAGTCGAGTTTTAAGGTTAGTACTAATTTAAGTATTCGTTATACAATTTCTTTCTATAAAAGCATCTAAGATATTGCCAGGATCATCTTACGGGTTGCTTTAAATAAACCGTGACGTCATCCGCTACAATCATACGTGGATAAAATGAAATGAGACTTAAGATCCTTTTATTGATTATAAATTGGAGATGTATTAAAAACGAGTCTTGTTTAATAGTATTTGTAAATACAATGTACGAAGCTGATGAGTCCTAATTACTGTTTATGGTCATTTTTGAGAACAATTTAACAAAGATATCATTGATAATGATCTAGTGAGACGTAGAACGTAAAAGTATTCCTCGTACAATATCATACGCATCAGCGCGCAGTCACGTGACTTCTACACTACGCTGAAATAATCAATTAACATATAAATCTTTTCTAACAACACTTCCTTTTAATTTAACGTGAAAGTCGTTTCGCGTACGATATACCACAGAAACGACATAATTTTATGCGTATGCGACTTCAAAATGAATCTGCCTACACACGAGTCTGAAACACTGTGGGATCCATGCAGGAATGAATCAACATAAAACGTTTTACGTAACTGCGAACCTGTTGCCCCTGTTAATAAAGTGCAACACAAAAGTACACGCGTGAAGTATTTGTTTGCAGGATTCGCTGCCAAGTATTGAATCGATGAGACGCACGTGCGAGACACCGGGCGGGCAAAATGTCTTTAAGGCCTTGCCTCGAGTCAGAAGAGTTAGAGACGTTGACAGGTCGCGCATCGGGAAAGCACGTTTCGCCGGGTCTACACGAGGCGCAGAAAACATCAAACACGATGTGTACTTCTGGCCGTTGGGTAGGTAGGTACAGCGGCGGCGAGGGTAACGCGATTGGACGTGGTAGAAAATCAAGTGAGAAACGCGGCCGAGAGAGAAAAGGACGGGACGCGACGACTGCCCGACAAGAAAGAAGGGCGCGAACGACGGTAGGAGAAAAAGAGATAGAGGGCGCAGTGGGGGGGAGGGGGGGATACGCGCGAGTCTGCTGTCGTTGCCGCCACCCATAACCTCAAAAGCTTACCTCTGTTGACTCGGGCCTCGACGATCTGTACGTCCTCGTCGACGCTCCCGTCGCTCATCTTCTTCTCCTTCTCGTTAACCTGAATATCCATGCACATAATTCCGCGGCACAAGATAACACTTCCGCAACACGGGCACGCTACCCCCGCGTTCCCGTAACATTTACATGAGCTGCTTGCGCGCGCGCGAAAATTTCACACTGCTCCACAGGGAAGGCGAAAGGGTCGTCGCACGAGGGCGCCGCGAAATTGCGCTCTACGGCTTCTGCACGCTATTCGGCACTGTGCTGGGCAACGGGGACACGCGACGTACGCGACGGATGATCTTAGGCAGATCGTCAGGAACGCTCGCTTGGTTGCCCGTCCCAAACGTGTACGCGATTCTCTCGCCAGCCCGCGTTTTCTGCTGTTTTGCGCGGAGGTGAGCCGAGAGGCCGACCGGGTTCCGTCCAGATTTGAATGTGGTACACGTTGCCAGTTCTTTCCCGTGCCCCCCTCCCAGCCCCCCTCTACCCCCTGATCCTTATGTACTTAACGGTTGCGACGTTGCCGCACATCCGGTACCACCGGTCCGCTGGTGGGGGAAAGAGAATTTTGCAGAGGAGTGGGGGATGTACATAAGTACCTGACAACGGCATGGTGGGGGCACGCGGGAGGGTGGGGGGTGCAGGGGGTATGTACATAGGGAAGGGGGAAGCGGGGAGGGGGGAGGGGAGTGTTGTTGCTCGGGAATGGGAATTTTCCATGACGCTTCGGGGCAACGGCGACCGTTAGTTGGGTCACGTGGTTCTACCGGAAGTTGTAAGGGCGACGCGCCACGATGCGCGCGCCCTCCTCTTCCGTCGCAAGTCCCAATGTCCTCCCTGGAAGTAATTAACTTTTCCTACTAATCGAATCATTCTTTCTTTTTTTTTTCTTTTCAATAACGTCGCAATATTTTTCTCAATCCGTTTGTATTTGCCAATCGATTTCGCAATTGTAGTTTTCTTGGAAACGTCATCGCGCGTGCTAGAGTGCCCTCGACAGGAAACGGTCTTATACTCGATAACGCGTACAAAGTAAACAAACCCTGTTGCGAAAGATGTAAACAATTTGCGTGACCCCTCGTTGGTTTGAAGTTACGAAACAAAAAAAATGGCTTCATATGTACGTTGAATGCTTGAGGTTAGTAGTTTCAGAGAAATGTAAATAATGTCAGTGAGTCCTTAAATGACTCTTTGTAACTTGGCGATAAGAGTAAATATGTAAAGGCGGTTGGACTTGAATGGCAGTCATTAATGGAGGTCAGCTTTGAGCGCGCAAAGGACGAATGTGTGCGTGGTGGGGATAAAATAGAATAAGTGTGAATGTTATTGGAATTATAAAATATTTCACCTGCACTGCTTCTTTTCTTCTTGCTTCGATGAGAAACTAATTGTACATTTTAAGAGAATACGAAAAATACATCGACATTGAAAAATTGAATATAAAATTCTTTACTTCTCCATAAATTAATATGAATATCTTACATATTTACATCAACGTGATGTGACAGAAATGACTCGCATTCCATTCGTAAAATTTACCCGCACAATGCCAGTGAAAGTAACCTCTGTATTAAATGCAAAACGCAAATTACTGTATCGTGCATTGCTTAAACGAGTCAGAACCACGGTGCACGGATTCCTCGATGTCCTGAGTGGCTAAAAGACCTTTGGTGCTCTCCGCTTCTTTCAACCAAAGCTGAACCTGCCGATCAAAACAACATTATGTATAACGTACCAAAATGTATCTAATATAATAGTTATGTATGTGTAAATGCAACATATTGTTACAAATATTACTCATTGCCTTATAGTATTTGCGACGTAATATCGAAAGCGTAGATTATTAATTATGTAGAAATAACACTTTATAAAAATGTTTTTATTTCGAATTTAAGGAATACTGTACGTAGAATCATATATTTCCAAATTATATGAATTAGTTAGTATTATTATATTTGCCAGCAGTTGGAAGATATTTGCATGTAATTCATAGTGGCTATTTATTTTAATGACTAATAATGAGTTTGAACGACTGTTATTTGTTGAGTGATAATATACGGCACCTGATGATTATCGCCTAATTTAATGTATTGCGCACGGAAATTTCTAGACGATAAGGAACTTTTCCCTATTATATATCTAACACTAAACTTCATCAAACTAAAATCACAATATATTGAAACTGTCTCATCTTTATTCAATTTGTTCGATACTTTTGATTAGTATACCAAACGGTAATGGTGCAGCCTTTGGTATGATCGTGAACGATGAACAAGTTGGATTCGATGAGACTAATTGTAGGTGAATGGAAGCAGTTTACCACAAATGATTTTTGTTCATGCACATATATTATTCAGTGAACTAGGTGACGATGTAAGACCTTTGATAGCTTCCTCTTCATCCATTGCGTTCTTTACATGCAGATATGCGAATCGGGAATGACAGACATTCATAATTACATCGCACTTTTAATGTAAATACTTGATACCGGTAAATTGCGAAAGAATGAAGAAGTACTTAGAATTCTTAGTACATTTGCTTGCAGAATAGTTAATATAGAATCGAGGCTGATGACATTGAGAAGAATTTAAGGTGTATGTTATAACAATTTCGCCTTAAATTTGGTTAATTTCGATACTATCTTGATTGTTACATTCATAATATTTGATTGGTATTAATTACACTTAGCTCGTAAACTATCATCCGCGCCCGAGTTACGAAGCGATCAAAGTGCCAAGCTCAGAGGGTTTTAATTAATCGAATATCTACTAGATTCCGCGTTTTATTCACTTAAAGTAGAAACATCTCGTTACTTTCGAGTTACCATAATTGAAGGGCAAACCGGGAATGTCCATTTCTCGGGATTTTGCGATTTATAGCATATTTTGTTGATGGCAACTTAGATTACAAAACTGTCGAATCAAAAAGAGTTATAAAGTTCAAATACCCCCGGAAGATACCGTTAATGATTTGGTATTCTGGTTAAAAACAGGAAATGACCACTTTGCACTGGAACAAAAAACGGAATGTCCCCACTCTTTGCCTAAGCATAAGCTTCTATCGCCAAGGTAAAACAAGACATTATTTAAGAAGAAGGTTCATTGAACCAGGTTTCTTTACTGATACACTAATGTATTAAAACTTAATTGTCTCGATAACGCTGTTTTGTGACATTCCCTGTTTTTCCCCCTTACCCTTCAATTATGACTATAATATTAAAACTACGTTTCTATACGAATTTCCTTTATTTTAATCCTTTTCTTCAGCCAGTCATATTTTCTACCTGTGTGAAGTAAGATATCAGGTGCAAAAAATTGATTAGGTACCTTTATCTTAATCGCAAATCTGTGTTTATGCTGACTTCCGCATTCAAGTGATTAATTAAATTAGTGTTAATATAATATTAGTTAATCACCTGTTTATGTAGTAAGTCTCTCCTTCGGCCGAGTGGTTCCTTTCCCAAAAGAGGAACAAGTATTCCCAGGCAAGATTGAAATTTTTCCAACGCAAGCGCGTAATTCCCTTCCGCGAGATATTGTTCGGCAACATCTCCTATTTCGAGGGCGTCCGTCATATTGGTGGTACTTTTGCTAAGTGTTCCTATCGATAAAAGTATCACAGGGTGCATTACGTTTCGGTATTTACGCGTACTTCGATTCTATTCAAAAGTGGTGAACTATTTTATTTCGAAATCGCAAGACATGATCACAAAATAATATTTCTTGACAACAAGCAATATTAACGAAGTGAATGTTGAGTTGTTTCTTACTGTCAACCCTAAGCATTTTAATTTTCTTGCCCAATCAAAATGAACACAGATTCCGAATAATTAACTAACTCGATTTGTATAATGACATGTAATTATCTCCTAAGAGCTTTAATTAGATTCTAATTTTCTGTAAGGTGTACTATTAATGCGAAGTATTTGTGTTATATTTTAATTGAAGAAATGATTAACTCATAAGAGGGTATTTTACTGATACATGCGATTTTTTTACCTTTTCTCGAGATTTTTTTATAGGCTTAATGAAAGATTTTTATTACGGACCAGACATGGCAGATTAGGTGTAAGTAGAATTTTCTTCACTAGAACATTTTGCTAAAGGTTAAATACGTTTTTTGGCAAAACGGTGTTTTAGAAAATAGTTGCCACGATATCTCAAATTCTACTTGACCGATTAGGCCCATCTTCCGCGCACATCTTCAGCAGATGTGTCGCTATCGTCCTTAGCAGAATTGTCTTTTCTAATTTTTTTAAATTTATAGCCCGAAAAAGACGAAGAAAAATCGCGAAAGTCGACAGTTAATGTTCAAATTGCCGGCATTTTAAGAATTTTTGAAGTTTCAATCCAAATCTGCTACCAACGATAGCCAAGCCCGAATAATTTAAGAATTTTTTTGTTTTTTTTTTATTTCGAATGAACAGAACGACCAGAATCATGGCAACAAATCGAGCCATTTTTTCGAGGTCGGTTTCATGGGCTGTGGCGCCATCTTTATTTTATATTTCCAACCAAAAAAATTTTATTCATAGTTTAACATATAATAAATATACAGTAAAAAGTTCAACATCAAAATCTTTCATTAAATCCATAAAAAAAATTGCTGAAGGAAGTTGAAAAAATCGCACGGCAAATTAAAATACCCCCTTAAGTGGGGCAATTGGATAATTGAAAAACACGCGCTTAGCCTAATTAACTTTATACAACAGAAGAAATATTATTTTATAAACACTATTTAAATTAATAGTTAACATAGAAATTCTTCTCTTATTTTCAGATTTTAAGTACCGAGAAGTTCACGTTATTATGAAAATTTTTATACAAACGTAGTTCATGATGCACGAATGACAATCTCTCATTTAAGGACGATACTCTCTGGTTTGACGAAGGATTTCCTTTATTCTCTACCCGTAAACATGTCTCTTTCTCGTTGCTATTATCTATACACGATGTTTTCAATATTTCTGCCCTCTTAATGTAGTTATTCACGTGCGACCGTAAAATCTCTTTGCGTTTTAAATCAGCTTCATCTAATAGAATAGCATCCGATTGTATTAATCTGTTTGTGACACCTTTGTTTCACTTATGTCGAAGTCGTAGCCTCTTACTTGTTAAAATAGGAATGAAGTATCTAAGAGCTTCGCAGTAAAGGTGAAATGCCTCTTTGGGATTATTTTCTGTATCCATTTGCACAGCCTTATGCACCAAGTCAATCGCCTTGTCATAATTTTCCTTCGTTGGCGCGTGAGCCAAATCCAGAAAATCATGAGCGAAGAATTCATCAAAGGAGATCCTCTCGTCGGGATCGTGCTTCAGCAAGGACATCAGTAAATCCTTGCACTCGCGCGACACGCGCGAGCCCTTTGGTAACTATAGTCAACGGTGTTACAAGTATCGTACAAAATAAATTTGCCAATTTTTATCATACGGAATCGTTAATAACCCTATTTCTTGTTGTTTATACGAGTTCTATCCGTTGCATGCTACGTTTGAAATTAATTCATATATATTTGTAAATAACAAACATATACAAATTATTTATAAGTCTTCGTGTAGAAAATTGAGCGCAAATAAGGGAGCATCTAAATATTCGTGATACTTTTGAAAATTGAATAGTTTCTTAACCCGTCGTGGTCACACCTTCAGTTATAAATTGGTCACAGGGGGTCATATTTGAGTCCCCATTTTCGTATTTTTTAACCTTTTAATTTTTGAGTGATAATTGTACATTCGAAATACTCATACAACCATACTTTAATCTTGGAAGTCCGGTGGGGGTGAAAAAGGGGCAGTTGCCCCTTCCTGACTTTTAAGAAAAAATCGTTTATTTTTGGAAACTGATCTTTATTAAGTTTATACTAAAAAGTGAATATTTCTACATTTCAGATTTAAATTTTTAATTAAATTGGCACTACAAAATGAGTTCAAAAAAGC
Source organism: Andrena hattorfiana (assembly GCA_944738655.2). Lineage (NCBI taxonomy): Eukaryota > Metazoa > Arthropoda > Insecta > Hymenoptera > Andrenidae > Andrena > Andrena hattorfiana. The sequence goes on along the minus strand of OX122893.2, from coordinate 10,588,269 downwards.
AAGCGGGCTACTCGTTTTTCCATTACTATATTTTTCTTCATTGTCACCCGAAACTTGCCCCCTCCTGGAAAAAGTCTATGGACGCCCTTGGCTCTAATAATCTTTTCCTAGAAATGTAAATTTTTATATGTTGAAATTTGTATTTCAAAAAATAGTTGTAGGTAGATAATAGCGATTTTTTGGTTAAATTTCACCTAATTTTTATATTTTATTATTAAGGTCAAAAAATTTACAAAAGTATTAGCAAAGACATATCCTTGAGTGTGATACACCCCGTGTGACCACGAAAGGTTAAGCAGAAGGGTCACATAGTTCGAAAAAGAAGAGTTGACGAAATACAAGTCACTTCTCCTAAAGCTGTTATTTTAAAACCTAAAGGCCACTGAAATTTTTTAAAATAGATTGAGATGTTTAGATGACATTCAGCGTGTGCAATTGTGAATTTATGACGCGTTCCTAAGGACTATGGAACAAAACTTAGAATTTTGAATAAGAATCCACTTTCTCCAAATTCAAACTATATACTGAAGTAATTACGCGAATACGCTGTCATACGGCAGGTCAGCGTAGAACGTTGAATTTGTCTGGACATTATCACCTTCACAAGAATATCTAATCACATTTAAAAATACTTGGGTAGCTTTAGAGATGTCGAAAAATCTCTACCCGACATTAAACGGCACTCATTTTTAAGTCCCCGCATAGGCTTCTTCGAAGCATGCAATGTTGACCTTCATGCGACTTTCGCGTCATCAAAAGCATCGCAGATATGTAGATGACTCTTTATGTAAACAGAGTTGTAGTTGATTTCGTTATACATTTCTCTGTATCAGTAAAATGTAGTCGATTCTATAAGTACAACTGACTACGCATCTCTTACATGTGTATATAGAAATATAATAATAATATTGTATAATTGTATATAAACTGTGTATAAATTATGGCACTGAGAGCAAAAACAGACTAACCCACATTTTTGCGAAATTGAGTTAGTATCAATAATATAATAGGCTGTACTAATATAAAATAGGAAAAATTAAACCTTTTCAGTGTGGTTTTTTGCTCTTAATGCCTCAATTATAAATACAATCACAGGCAAAAAAAGTTCCAAGACTGGATTAATAAAATGAATAAAAAGCATGTGCTAAAAGGTACTTTTTCTATGGTTCGTCATCCTGTCTATACTTCTTGTATTCGAAAATTTGTATAACCGGTATCTTTAAATTGTTGAACTTTATCAAAGAAATAGTTTGATCACTCGTTTTATGCTGTCTACTGCCTACAGTCCCACAGCTTTGAAATCTTTCGAATACAAGTGCGAAAAAGGGCTTCTGGCCATAAACAACTTTTCAAAACATTTACAACATTTTCGTCGCACCTGTTCCCTATTACACCACTATGCTTCATTCTCAACTAGTAGAATAAAGAAATTACCCACACTGCGTTTTTCAAATATTATACTTGTCATATGATTGTAAGAAACGATTGTTTGAACGAGCCTATTCATTATTTCGATTGAAATTAATAATATCCATCCGATATTGTTCTGTAAAGATTTTACTTAATGCGGCATTTTGCTGATTTACTCCCATCGTTATTTTTTGCCCACTGATGAAAGACAAAGCCTCGTATAAAAGCAATTTAATTCCACTCTTTTTATTTATTTTTGCTTCAGGAATCCCTCCATTCACGGTTCATCATCGTCATCCTCACACCTTATATACGGGACGTAACGCTAAATATGGTACAGGCTAACAGAGTAATGCCTCGCTACTAGTCCACATTTTAATACTAGTCCACCGCTATCCTCTTCGTTTCGAGAAATTCGCCCACATTTGAGCAGCGCTTAAAATCGCTAACAAGGAAAAACCGCAAACCCTTACTTACCGATTGGAACGCAACATTGTGGGTTTGTAGAGTGACTCAACGCAAGAACAACGGTATGATGCATTCCCATCCAATCGCCTGCTAAGGGTGTAAAAAATAACCTCAAACTCAAATAGACCCCCACTTTTTCGCTTATAACTCCCAAAGTATAAGACACAGAAAAAAATGTTTCAAACAAAAGTTTAACGGTGCAATAAGCGCCGCAAACTTGCGTCAACAAAATTTTGAAAATATTTTTAAAAAAAGAACCTGGCGAAAAAAACTATATTTTTAAAATTTTAACGCAAGTTTGCAGCGCTTATTGCACCATTAAACTTTCGTTCGAAACATTTTTTCTGTCTCTCGCACTTTTGCAGTTATACACGAAAAAGTGGGAGTGCTTGTTTGACTTTGAGGTTAGTTTTCATAACCTTAAAGAGCGATGGGAAACGAATGAATCATACCGTTGTTCTTGTTATGAGTCACTCTATAAACTTGCAAAGTTGCGTTCCAATCAGTGAATGCGGGTTTGCAGTGTTCCCTTATAAGTCAGACGCTGGAGATGAATCGTGTATAAATAAAAATACAATTTTTCATATTCCTCGTTAAATTTTCATAAAAGAATTACTGACAGATTGGTGACGTTTTCTCAATTAAAATGAATCCAAAGACGACTAGGTATATTCAGACAATTTTCGGTTGCACGTAATTCGAATCACTTTTAGATTCTGTAAATCAGGCATGCTCCACATACGCGCCCGCGGGTGCCTGTGGGCACCCGCAGCACCCGCCAGCATCGAGCCCCCACTTCTCGGTAAACGGTGTCTTGGCGGGGTATCCTGTTAATGTAGAGACCGTAGAGTGGTCCGTTACAAGTTATGTACAACTATATATTACATGCACACAAAGGCTCCGCTCCCAGTATTCCAGTTGCTCCCCCCTTCATTGTCGAACTCGTTTGGCCTTCAACGCGCCCGCGGGCGCTCACGGACGCCCGCGTCCGCCTCGAGGGCAGTTGAGCATGCCTGCTGTAGATTAATCGCACGTTACATATAATTACCTATACGTTCAAATGGTTTCAATAAAGTCGTGTTTAAACTCACTGTCATTGCCAAAATCGACAACCGTCGTTAATACTCTCAGAAAGGTCTAATGGTAGGAATAAAAAAATTAGAATTTTCATTGGTGGATGACTCATCCCACACGCCGGCCTTATCGCGCTCGACTGCCACTCGCTGCATGGTCGCAAGTAAGGTGAGACTCGCGCTGTTATTCTATCTCATTCACTCTTGATGTACCTCGTTTACTCTGCTCGCCAAACGGTCCGAACGTGGGCACACCTAGGCATAACATAATTAGGTACTAAACTTCGTTAGCAGATCATCTTAAACCGTGGCCCAGTAGCGAGGTATTGTTGTGTCCATGGGCGTCCGGAGGAGGGTGCAAAAGGGGCAATTGCACCCCCCCTTGCTTTTGAGAAAAAAATCGCTTATTTTTAAAAACTTATCTTTATTAAGTTTATACTAAAAAAGTGAATATTTCTAAATTTTTAATTTAATTAATTTAAAGCAGACGCTCTTGGCTTTCTTTAGCCAAAGCAAACTTTCTTTTTCGAAGAGATTATTTAATATTGAAAAGCACGTTAAATAATCAAGTTTATCTATTTTAAGTGATGGTGTAGGTCACGTCAGGGTCACTTCCAGTGGCGGATTTAACCCTTCGCGGTCACACTTCGGTGAAGTTTCACGGTGGTCACACTGGGTCCAATCGATCCGGCCGATTTTTAAACAGTTACCGTACGAACTGTATCAGACCAATCCAATCCCAAAAATTATAGTACACACTTTGAACATTTTCGAATATGGAACAGTCGTGTTTTAGTAAGAAATGAAATGACACTTGTAAAAAAAATCGGAAAGGTGTAAAATCCTGAAAAATGATTTTTTTACTAAAAAAATCATAACTTTTTTATTTCTCAATTAATTTTCGTAGAGATTGTGGCTGATACTTATAAGATATAGTCCTTTCCGAAAACATATAGTTTCATAGTGTGCGTTCCAAAAACGGTATTTATTTTGAGATCTGAATGTTTTTGTAACGGCTGCCACTTACAGACGCTCTGATACAAAAACTGACGGTCTCTATCGGAAGAGGAAACCTCGAATCTCCGTAAAATGTCAGGTCAATGCCATTTTAAAGCCAGGAACTTTCCGGTATCAAGCTTCGAAGTTAAAAGGCGGATTTATTGGACCTACAGTTTGGACCACAAAGGGTTAAGGAAAAAGGCCCAGGTGAGAAACGTTCTGAGGAGCCCATTTTTCAGGAAAATGAAGAGGTAGTTTTCTAAAAACGGGCTAAGTGTAGTAGTGCAGAAAAAAATATAGTGTTTGGATAAAATCATAATTTTTTGTTGAAGATGGGGCCTTGGGGAGGGGGAGGCCTTCTGGGCAGGGGCCCAGGCGGCAACTGCTTATCGGCCGCCCGCTAAATCCGCCACTGGTCACTTCAGTTTTCTTAAGTAGGGTGCCATCTTGGACGCATGAAAATCACAAGTTTTGTTTAGCAATTTTTTTCTTTTAAATGAAGAACTCAATAAAAAATCTGATTAGGACTAAACAGAAAATATAACTTCCGCTCAGGCGGAACCTCTACGTAGCCCGATACGAATGCAAGATGTTAGAAAAATTATTCTTACATCTCCAGCCACAAGGCGTCGCCGAATTTCCTTTGTCAGTAATTTTGTGCATAGATACCTTGAAGTATTATTTCCTGCAGAAATTACGAACATACTGTTAAGCCTGTCACACATTTAGCGTTACATAATTTATATGTAGATACGTACAAATATTTTAAATGTAAATCAACTACGCTACAATACATTTTACGTGTAGACTGCGAATCGCGATACTAAAAGAAACATATTAATAATTTATTTCAATATATCAATATAATAAGTAAAGTAACAATAGTTAAGTGAAAAAAAATCTAAGAAAATACAGTCTAACACGACAAGATACACTAACTAAAAAGATATTACAAAATATGTACACGAGATTTAAATTTTGACCTAAAATCTATATCGAAGCAAATTATAAGATAATAATACATTCGTATAAATAAATTATCTACTAAAACTGAATCAATATTTACCACAGTTTATATTCATATGCGCAATAATTTTTTTAATCTGGACCAGTTTCATTTTCAATACGTGGCATAAAACGTGGAATAAAACGTGGTATTATAAGTCTAACTTGCTATAACGAATAAAACTTTCGGATACAAGTAAAAAATTTAAACTATTAGGTTTCTTCTAGTCGAGCAAACAATCGTAACTTAATATTCGTCGCTCATCCGGTTATGTGGAAAATGACTGTAGGAAAGGAATAGACAGGGCACTCATAAAACAATAGGTAAACAATTATATAAATTAACTGTTATTATCACCTGCAAAATGTTTTCAACTTATAAACTGTTATTTTCAAAATTTTCATTCGCAGAGCATTGCTATATAGTCTTGGAACTTTTTCATTGCATCGTGTATATGTATAACGTAAATTAGTAATTAGGGGCGTGAAGGACTGAATTTAAAGAGATGTACTTACATCCTATATCGTTGGCTTGTTAGTAAAACTGACCAAGTCCGTCATTCCATCCTGAAATCCTTAAGGATTAATGGAAGCAAATATTTTTCAAGTTGTTTACAACAATAAATTAATCAAAATCCATATGGGGAAACTCATGTATTTTGCAATAACTTTCAATTGAGGCACCGAGAGCAAAAACAGACAACCCCACATTTTTGGCGAAATTGAGTTAGTAGCAATAATGTATTCCAATAGGCTATACTAATCACATAAAATAGGAAAAATTATTTTATTATGTGGGTTAGTCCGTGTCAGAGATGGGCAGAATTTTTATTTAAATAAAATTTCGAATAACAAATAAAAGTTAAAAAATTACTCGCCATGTGTCGAATAAAGCTAACTCGTGTTAACAAACGAATGTCGAATAATCTCTTTAACTTTTATTCGTTATTCGAAATTTTATTTAAATAAAAAGTTTGCCCATCTCTGGTCCCTTTTGCTTTCGATGCTCCAATTATTACCTGATTTATTGTAACAGATTGAACTTTAGTTCCACCAACAAGCCAACGATATACTCCTTGAATCTTAAAAAAAAAAAACCAAGCAATCTTAATAAATGCATTATCCAATAGTAATTTGCTAATCAACAATAAGTACGTATTTTACGCGTTTTATGATACTATAATATAGCAGTCACCTCTATAGGTCGGCCATCCTTGATTTTCTCCGCCAGTTCTTGAAAACTACTGCTAGAATACGGAGCTTTGCCGAACAAGCATTCGTACATGATCACGCCGACGCTCCAAAGATCGACGCGTGCGTCGTACGTGCGTTTCAATAAAATCTCCGGCGCCATGTAAAGGGGGGAGCCCCGGATGGTAAACTTTTGCTCCGAGTTCGAGAGGTACTGCGCGAAACCGAAATCTGCAAGAAAAACGATTCGTCGGGTCCGTGACGAAGGGATCGAAGATTTTCTCAACTTCCAAACGTGTACGAACCTCCAACCTTCAACGTCATGCATGGTTTCTTCATTAGCAGCAAATTCTGTGGCTTCAAGTCCATGTGCGAGACATTATTGTTGCGCAGATACTTTAAAGCAAGCGCCAGCTGCTGCGAAAATCTCCGACAAATCTGCTCGGGCAGTTTGTGTCTCTCCCTTATAAAACTCGATAGATCACCGCCATCGCAGAATTCCATTACGATGTATATGTGCCTACATAACGCCAGGTGATAGAAACGATTTTACAGGTCGCTTAAAATAATTAGAGGATCACGTTTCGCTCTTGTGAACAGGTCCATTTACTGGATTTGGATAAGAAAAGACTTTCAACTAAGTTAGAAGTACGCAGTAGGGTGGCTCTTATTTACAACTGGTGAAATTTCTTACAAGATTTTCTTCGCTGCACACCCCAGGATAGTTCCAAGTAATAAAAAATAAAAGATAAAACAGAATATAAAAGATGCTTCTTGTCTGGATCTACATCTTTTATTTGACACGTTTCCTGATGTAATGAATGATTTAAAGCATAATTAAATAAAATCGACTTTGTGCGCTTTTAAGGGCCCAGGGGCTCATTTTTATCTGATTAAATCGGGCTCAAACTTTGCACAGTTTTTTTTATTAATGGGAACTATGTAGGGGGTGCAGCGAAGAAAATTTAAAAGTCACACTAATACACACTATTTATAGTTATGCAAACTTTCAGTGATATCGGTAGACCTTTGCGCACTCCCCTTGTTAGTGTAATTTGGCACGGCTCTACCAGAAGACCGCATACGCTCAAAAACACCTAGCGTTGTCGCCATTTTATATTATAATAACCGAGGATTATGGGGCTGGTAATGGAAAATAGTGTGCATAAGCGCGAGAAAATGCTAAATCCGCCAACGACGTTGGAAGCTTTTCAAACAAAGTATGCATGAGCTCGTGAGATAGTGAATTTAGAAGCGAAATAAAGATTTGTTACGTATGTCTGCTTAGCAACAAATATATAACAATTTGTTAATTTTTTTAAGGACATTGTAAGCTTCGAGATGTTAGTAATAAATGCGTAAGTTAGAATAGGTACTATGAAATTTAAGAATTTGCTCGCGGTAAGTAAAATGCAGAAATAGGAAATTAAAGCCAAAATCTGTGACCAAAAACCACCACAAAAACAACGTTAAGGGTACTTACTACTTAGGCAGCTGTTTTTGTCGAAAATGTAGCATTCCTTTTGCATTTAATTACAAAAAATAAATTGGTGCTGAGACTTGTTTTTTGACACAATGTTTATTAACATCATAAGCTTTAAAAAAACATGTTTGTTTAGTCAAAAATATGCATGTGTGACGCTAGGATCGATCATTAAAGTGCCTTTTTAAAAAAGTTTCTTTTGTTTTACAGTGATAACTCAAATTTAAATCAAATTCGAGCATGTTACAAAATGTGTAGTTTCGGCCTGAACTTAAATTAGAGTTAATAAAAACTCTTATTCTTTATGAAAAAAAAAAACTAAAACTTCACCTTTGTCTAACAAAAAAGGCACTTTTTTTAAAAATCGCCATTTCTTAGCTTTCATTTTCATAATTTTGCTTCTTTTATAAGTTCAGTGCAGAACCAAAGGTATTTTAAAGTAGAATTTATAAGCAGGTCGCTGAATTTCGTTTCGTTTCGTTTCGTTAAGGGAGAGACCTACTTAGAAATTTTTGAAAAATCGATTTTTATATTTTTATATTTTCTTGAAGTATGTACAACATCTTGAAAATATTCCCTGAATGTGTCAAGTTAATCAGACCAAAATTGACAAAGTTATACGCGTGTAAGTAGGTAGGTGTTCCTCGATGTAGCTCTCAGACCTAAACTTTTAAACGCGTTTTCCTCAAAATCATTTTTTCAATGTCAGTGACACACATAACTCAAAAATTAATAAACCGATTTACTCGAGGCTTTGCAGGCTTATTTTAGGGTTAAATATCTAAGTACTATCGGGAGCTTTTGCCTTTTTTGCCCATATTTTTTTTACACTCGAGAAACGAACGATTTTTTGGCAAATATCGACGCCTCAACTTTGCATAGCCGCCATTTTATCTCAAAATAATTTTTCCAAAATCGGGCCCGACAGTGCCTAGGTAATTTCATATATTATCTAAAAAATTTCGACTTTTCAATTTTGGATAATCCTGCACCGAGCTACGGTTGTCACCACATGTTGTATTCAGTAGATTGTTATTTCTCTTATTATATCTAATAATGTCTCAATACAAATGACGGAAACTAGGCGAAGACTGTCGAGACTATTCGGGCTAAAGTGCTCAATTTAGGGAGAATTGCGTGTAATATATATGGGTTTCAGTAGTTTGAAAAGTGGGGGTTGTGTTGAGTTTACGGTTGCTAAGGGATGAGGCTTAAGATCAAGGTTCAAGGATGAGTAATAAGGAACGGGTGAGATCAAAGAGGAAAGAATTTGGGATGTTTACTGTTGCTATCTGAAAGAGTAACCAGATGACGAATACCATAGGAAAAGAAATTTGAATGACGTTGATATTCAAAACGCAAAAGTGCCTAAAAAAAAGACCTCTCGGGCATTGCCTATAACTCACAAACCTTTCAATACTTTTTACTACAAAAAATACTGAAATATCCGTAAGATGTACTCTCTCCAATAGACTAATGTTTAATAATACAAGTTTATCGGTTTTTATAGAAAAAATTCCCAAAAAAGCATGTTGTTTTGACAGTTCTAGGTAGACCTCCCCCCTTAAAATCGTTGCAAAACAAAAGAAACATTTTTAAAAAGCCTCTTTAATAATCCATCTGTAGTGTCATCTATAATGTATATTTTTGACTAAACAAACATGTTTTTTTAAAGCTTATGATGTTAATATATAATGTGTCAAAGAACAAGTTTTAGCTTCAATTTATTTCTTTGTAATTAATTGAGAAAGAAATTCTTCATTTTCGACAGAAACGACTGCCTAGTACCCTTAAGGCAGTTATTTCCCGGTATCAGTCAAATGATACTACTAAAAAGTGTTTACTAACTTGGGAATGGTTGAGACTTGAGCTCACGCTTACGAACACCCTTTGTTTTCATTTCAGTGCCTACCGAATACATTTTGGTAGGAAAAAAGTTGTACTATAACTACATTGAGATGTTGTTTTATTCGTGAAACGCTCTGAATATAAGTTCCTTCTTTCATTGCACCGTTATCTTTGTTTACGAAACCTCCGTTTGAAATATTCTCGATTTTTGTATCTAGCCGACTGAAATAGAACAGCAGGGTTAAGTGCTCGACGTTTCTTCTGTTCCTGACCATTACATACTTCATTTTTCTGAATTCCAGAAACCTGATCCCCAAATCATTTTAAGTAATATGCCATGAAGAATTCGTCGAATTCAGCGATGATTATAAAATAGCCATGAAAAAAGGACTGCAATGCCTGTACCCGGTGAGATAAATTTTCTTTGCAAATAGACATTTTGCACTAATTGACATTTTTCAGGGGACTTCTAATCGTGCAATTTAAATCTAGGAAAATGTGCTATGTACAACCTTTTGGATAAATAATTGAGTCTATTGCCTTCAACGAGACAGCGCTGTCTTCGTAAGTGATCATTTCGGGATTCCATGAGTGATAATCTGTCATCCCCACTACTTCTTCCGTAGACGCCGCGGCGAGCGAGAGAGGCTGAGAACAAGTAAGGGCCTTACTGTAAGGCCCGGGGCACACGAGCCGTATAATAAATATTTTTTTTTAAATGAATGCCCTGAAGGAAATCCTAAAATCTTTTATTTTCGCCGCGCCTGGAAGTATGTAACCCCTTAAACCTGATTTTATTGCAGTAAAGTGTGATGTGATTTCTACCAGGGTCGCATTAAGATCTTGGGGAGGGGTTACAAATTTTATTTTTATAACGGTAAAGTATGTTTTATTCGATTTGTTATTTAAATATTTTCTTTATTTAGATAATGCCCATCTCTGGACCATTGCAATATTTATTATGACTGACTGTATTACTCGGATATCTGTATTTTATTAATTTTATTCATATGGGTATCGAGAAAACGCAATCGTATTAGTCGCAAACCCAGGTACCAACCGTGTACCACAGTGTTTCTCATACTGTTTTTTCTGACCACCGCCCTCCTAGTTCTATCAAATTATTCCAACCGCCCCTGCCATATACACGGTGTCCCATTTTAATCTTTCCGCGCAGTTATCTCCTAGCGTTTAGGATTGCTGTCGTCGAATATTATTGATATAAAAAATATTCTATCGATATAAGAAAATCTGCGTACGCATTTACAGTTTTTCACATTTAATAAACTTTGTTGGGTAACCATGTATAACCTCGTGTTATTAAAATCCTAATCGCCCCTATTTCCGCCCCCTTAATGCCAATATCCCCCTCCCTAGATAATTTAAACGCCCCCAGGGAAGCAATAGCGCTCGTTTTGAGAAACACTGGTGTACAGTAATGATTCGATAGAAGTGTGATTTTGTCAAAATTCCTGTTCGATCGTCGTGACCTTCTATCCCCACCAACCTGTTCCCCCTGAGACCTAGGTAAACCGTCAGCTAGCATTCAAAGGCCAAAATGCGAGCTACGATAAGTTATCTACTAATGAAAATTTAAAATCTCACATTTTTGCTTTTATTTTCATGAAAATATTTCTAACACATAAATGAGATTTCAAGGAGATTAAAATAGGTCCAACGGAATTTGGATAATTCTCCCACTGTCATTTTTGGCAGAACGTGAAAGCATGTTGCTGCCGCTTGAATAAACAACAGCTCGAAATTTGTGAAATGCCAGAGTGCAGACCCAGTGCGGTCCCGAACTTGGAACAAGAATCGAATCATTGCCGAACCCGGCTATCGAGAGCCCTACGTTATGTATACATTTTAATTGTATCGAGGGTAATAACGTTCAGATTAATGTTTCCAGAAACATTCCCTAACATTAATAATTCGGATAATGTCGCAAAGTCAAGATAGCTATAGTAAGAATATATTTTTTCACTTTTGTTTATAAATTTTTTACAGTCACGTAAATAAGTGGTAACCTTTAATAAAGCGATAAGTCTGCTTGAACGATGTGATTTCTCCTTAGAAAGTCTTTCATATCTCGTACCGATTGCCAAGAGTAAAATTAAAACGAAAAATAGCTTGATCTCCAAGGGTTAACATACCATTTATCAAGACACCTATACATTCCCAAAGTTTCATAATGTTTTACTTTAATAGTAAACACATTTGTAATCTTTGTGACATTTATTATTACTAATCAACTACTATTTTGCAAAAATAGTCTGATCTTCGTATTAGCATGGTAAAAGAAAAATTATTAAAAGATAGAACATAATATAAGTTGCACTCGAATAAACACGCAATAACTCGGAATTCCCATGTAGTTGTATGCCCTCGCAATGAGACCTCTTCTTTTAACAAAAGAGAAATACGCACTATTAATTTTTAAAATTATAACTCGATGGAGCTTTTACCTCCTCCTTCCTCTAACATTCATCACTATGTATTACTAGCTTTGCTACTCGGCTTTGCCTGAAATTTAAATACTGATTTTATAAAAAAAATGTTTTTTTATTTTTTTTGTGAAAATAGTCACATTCATCTGGATTTGCTAGGCATAATGAGCTGGTACACCTTTCGTGACCCCAGAGTTTACCGTTCGAAAGTTTTTAGGCGACAGACAAATACACAAACACTTTCTGCTTTATATATATTAAGATGTAGGTATACTAAAAAGTTATTAGAGCATAGGTACATATGGCATTTCAGTTGTCCGAATTTAATTGAAAAGGGAACAGAGTCCTGTATCTAACTATTTAAAGTAAGATACCTCCTCGATCATTATATTCCGCATTTGCAGTCCTTTTCCTCACGTCTACACTTTCAACTTTCAAAGAAATCAGCCGCAACTAACCCTTCGTCCCAGAAAAAGTCCCTCATTTCCACGATATGCTCGTGCTTCAGAATTTTCAGGAGATTAATCTCCGTGACGAGATTATCAATAGCCGATTTGGAGAGCGATGATTTGTCTACGCACTTGATTGCGACCACCTCTCGGCATCCATCCTACAAAACGACCAACAATAGCATACGTTAGTCGCCTTGAGATAACTTGCTTCTTTCAAGCTTCGATGCAACCCTCTTTCTGGCCACATCTCAAATCAGCCGTGTCGCTCGTCGGATAGAGAGCAACCGTCATGATGCGTTAAAGTTACGCTGGAATCCCCGACACACTGATTAACCGATTATTCTTCAACGTGCATTGTACGAGGAAAACAATTTGGTGCAAAGGTCAGTGTATTCGTACAAACGTCTGTGGCATTTGTGTAATGTCAGTGGTGTAGATCGTCAAAGATTGGATTAACATGATCGTTAACACCGAGCGTTTGAGAAACCCTGCGCTACAAAGCACTTTTAATATTTTTATTGAATGTTATTACTACATATTATTGTAACAGCATATTATTATTTTGTGCGAATGGAACGTACAAAATTATGTTAAAAATGTATGTCCATATTTTAATTGGAAATAAATCTGTTACGCTGTAAAAGCATTATTGTGATTAATATCAAATTATTTTTGTTTTAATTTCCTTCGTGAAATGTGGTATTAACATCGTGTATTGTGATTCTAATTCCAATGAGCTGCTTTAAAACAATAAGTTTGATAAATAACGCGATCTAAATATCAGACTATGGATATTTATGTATTATAACGTTGTTTAAGTTATATAATATTGATAAGCTAGAACTGATTTGTTTATACGATCATGAAAATCAGTGTACCACACGTACAAGCACACGGGATACTTTAGCAATACCTCGTGAATTATATACGGGGGGAAAGTAAAGGTGAAAAAAGTAAAGAAATTACGCCAAGTACATGAAAAAGTCGAGGACGAAAAAGATTATTATCAAATAAATCACAAGAAAATAGAAGAAAATAATATAAATATAAGAAAAAGATTATGAATCACAAAAGATTAGAAGAAAGTAATATAAATCACAGAAAATTAGAAGTAAAATGATAATAATATGAATCACAAAAAAATAGAAGATAATAATAATTATGTACGGAGGGGGGAGTAAAGATGGAAAGAGTAAATATGCAGAGGCGGATTTGTATATAGGTAGACTAAGTAGGGGAGCGAAAGAAATTGAAAAAGATAGCAAAATTTTGCCTGCGACTTTTTATTTTTTATTTTTAAAATAGAATGTCCATTTTCTTTAACACCGAAAGTGAAGGGTGATCTTTAAACACAGAGGCTTCAGACAATTTTAAAAACCATTCACTTTTTTCACGTAGGTAGCAAATTATCAATAACTCATACTCGATTTATTAAAATTGTCTCAACTCTTTTTCATTAAAATATTTGACGATATTTCACGGAAAGGGCGGCAAACGCTTGTTAGCCTAGGCGCCAAATCTCCAAATCCGCCTCTTTAAATATGATCTAAACCAAATCACACGTATCCAAGGTTACACCATTTTTTTAGATTGAAAGACGTGTTGTATATCGCAAAGATATTCAAAATATAGCTTTGGCGTCAAATAAAGATAAGATTATTACATATAAGACAATTACAGCTCTGCTGATTGCGAGTCCATTTTCCAGAATGCACCAAATTAGAAATGAGGCTTCATGGACTGCCAAACTTCACCGATATTTCACTTCAAGGATATAAATACCTACAGCTCATTAATATTCACTCTTTAGCAACTTTGGCCATGGGATTCAGATCACTGTATTATTAATGGCAAATATTATTTAAAAGGTCTATTTCTGATATTACCCTTAAAATTTTCTTATCAAATTTTGAAATATTTTATTTTGTGTAAGATTTCATTATTTCTTTTTGACAGTCGCCTTCAAGTTTTACGCTAATAATTTTGTTTTAAATTTTTGTACTTGCTTTCATCCGATAATATGGTGTTTCACCAAAAAATGTCCTGAACTGTATATTATTTAGCAATTTAAATCAAATACTTTGTTTATTTGTTAATATTCCACGGCACAATTCGAAATTTTGGGAATAGATACTTTTCTTAAACTGCGTAGCACCAACCACTGATGCCAATTTTAGAATGGATACAAAGAGATCCATTTTAATTTCCACAACGGCCACAAAGTTTATTCGCGATATTCTTTAGTTGTTCAGTTTTGCATTTTCATAAAAAATAATAAATAGCGGACTTGCTCCTACTTATAAGTTGAGCAATTTCGTTGTGCGATTTGCCTTCTTCGTCCCATTTCAGTGCCTATAAACACCATCTTACATTTCCTTGTCACCGACTTCTTTTCATTCTTTTTCCATGCCACTGGGAAAATGAGTCACGAGGAAAAGTACGAGTAACACCTACTTATTTCCAACGAGCTTCAATTAAGCTGAACAAAATTTGTTTACATCCTAATATCCTTTAGAAATTTTATTACAAACATATTACACGTGTTTCGAATATTTTTCGAACTTGTGTCTTTCAATAAAATAAAAATGTTGTACCTAAGATATATCTGATTCAATTTTAATCATATTTAATCATACTTAAATGTGTTGAAACAAAATGGAGAAAATTCTGCAATGTGTGGGTATTTCGAATCAGTGTTAGCAGAAAGATAACTGTCACATCCTGCTTAACTCAGAAAAATCATTTTTCTGTTTTTCTGCTTTGAGTCAGGAAAAACATTTTATCCACCGAGTGAATAGGAGGTTGAAGTCCGATATTAGGTATACCTACAAAAACTCGCGCGATGCAGAAGTTTATCGTCCATGGGTGGGGACCCTCAAGCAGGTCTATTTCCCACTCCTCATCTGTATTTTGTTTGTGTAGGAAGCATAAGCGCGTACACACCTCCGATTAGCGTTCATGTGCACAGTAGTCGAAGCTAGAGTGGGAGAGAGTGGGGGAGAGGGACCTAAGCGCCGCGGAGTTTAGGTTGGACGGCACTGATTTTAGACACACCACTTAAAACTGTATAGCAATTTTTCCCTTTGCTAGGTCTGCAAACTATAGCCACCTATATTTCCGTTTTTAATTCGAATTCTTAAAAAACTTCAAACTATTAAAACGAATTACGGAAATTGAATATTACTTCCTGGAAAAAGTACTCTACTAGGAACTGATTTTACTCTACTTATCGCACTTGATATTTACAATTACAATTCATAAACGATTTATCAAACTATGTACTTCGATTTTATTAGATTATTAAATTGATCGTAACGTAGCTTATAACTACTGATATTGTGCCACGTTCCGGCACTGCAATGCAGTGCTCCAGTTTAAGTTTACAGTCGAGGAAGAAAAAATACCTATGCTAGGGAGTACATATATTTCGATAAAAGTAATCTCTATATGCTGAATACACCACAAACATCACTGTATGTCATAAGATATTAACCTGTCTTACAACATTCTATAAATGATGCGTTTTATATTTCTTTAAAAGGGAAAGATATTGATTTTCTTCAGTCAGAGCAGCAAATTTGCGTTAAATATAAAGTTGGTGATAAACTTATACGCGTGAGAAAAAAAGACATGCTTTCTACGAGTGTTACATGTGCACCCAGTTAAACCATAATTCTAATGGTGAAAGGGTGGTTTCTGCGGGACTAGTTACGGCACTGTAGTCATATGTTTCGTACAACTCTGCTCCGAACCTCAAATGCACATACCTTTTTAAACGCTTTGTAGACCGTCGCGTAACTCCCCGATCCGATTTTCTCTAGCAAGCAATAGTCACTCACGCTGGGCAAACTCATTTTGCCCGATGACATGTAATTCACATCGATAATTGCCCGTAATATTACGACACTATGGGGTTAACTTAACTTGACAAAACGCAGTGAGCTTCTCCACATACCGTTTGTGTATGCATTGGCGTGGTTACACGAAATCCCCGATAAACCTGTCACTGTTAAGTTCCAAGATGTTACATGCACGCAAGTGATTATATTATGGCATACTGCGCTGTATAGGCGTACGTACACAATCATGCAGCGAAATATAGTATTTATTCTGAAAATACAACTTGAACAACTGTTTTTAAAATTAAAGTCTCATTCATTTTCACGTTCGCGTGTAACGGGTACAGTCTGAATAACTTTAAGTCAAATATATGTGTACATACACGTTCATTAACAAAACTTTTCAATTATTTTCAAATTTCAGAAATCAATGGTTGTGCATTTAATTCTGTCAAAAAAATAAATTAATTAAGACGTGAATTACTATATAATTGTCGTAAGAACAAAGTGTGGTAATAATACTTCTCGTCGAAACAGCCTTTAGTATAATCGTGCTTCTTTCGATACGATAATTAATTGTTTTGATATAAATTATATTTAGTTACATGAAAAAGTTGTGCCCTCTGTTGAGACGCCCATGTGCGTCAGCTGTGCGTCGCGTTCGGGGCGCACTTCAAGCAGTTGACTGGAATCAGTGAAACAGCACTTGGTGACGAGACATTTTGTTGTCGCGTCACTAATAGATGTACAATTTCTTGGATAGTATCGCGTGAAATTTTGTGTCTATTCTCATTCAACGACCAGCAAGCCTTAACCTGAATCAGTGAGCGCAGAAGAAACTGTAGTGCATTTAAGTCAATCATCGAAGGAAAGTTACGGCACGCATTGCTATGGACGTGGCAGCAGTGATCGAGCTATAAGCTCGTCCATTCTTTGATGGCAAATAGTGCATCCTAGATTAATTTATGGTTTCACCCGATTAGCCTACTAAATTGGTGACTCCCTGAGTGCAATGGCTAAAAAGATCGTTGTGCATGGTAATACATTTCGTAACACCTGTGATGTGTTTCGGCGTCGATTAATTTTCGAGCATCGCGCAAAATCTGTTCAGTATGTTCGTGCACGTTAAGATCATCGATTAAATCGGATGCCCTGTCGCTTAATGAAGAAATAATTCAATTAACTTTTCCTTACGAACTTCCACTTGGTTCTACGGTTTTAGAAAAATCGGGCTTCATTTGATTGCATCAGTGATACCGCGCATAACTGTATTTCAAAAATTCGATATCCTTACGTACGGCAGAATTACAGAATTTGGGTTATTTCTATTTTTTAAAGAAACAATCAATCGTATACGTTTATTTTTGAAACTGAAATTAATTATAATCGTCAGGCACTGTTAGTGGAACGCAAGTTCGACAAAGAGAAAATTGCCCCTTAATGAATATCGCTTCTATCGGAATTGACTTTATTTCTGTCGAAACTGAACTGCTCTCGGTTACTTTAATATTGATTTTAATCCATTGGTTACAAGTTGGACGGTAATGTTTTATGCGAAATTACTGAAAGTGTGAACAAAAGCGAAAGAACGATGCGAAATATCAATTCGATAAACACAGGACGCCATTGGGCAATACGTACATAGAAGGCTAGCCACACGGCAGCTCATTCATCCTTTCTGCCGTGGCAATAGTATTTGGTATATCAGCTGTCGGAGTTCAAGTCGGATGTTTTGGTAGATGATTTTATCGTTGCTTCGAAATATCGTAGATATATTTCGAATATTCTTCAGTCCTCTAGATTTATTAAAGACTCTTGTAGCGTGGCGGTAGTAAATTTTTCGCGGCGGTATTGGTAGTAAGTAAGGAAATACGTACGACAGAGTTTCTTTATTCGGGAAGTAGCGAACGATGACGTCATGTGCTGAAACATAAGCTGTTTTCACCTCGTTCCGCTACAACAGTATTTCGCGGGTACAGGTGCGATACATTTCTTCATGGTAACGAAATTCCCTTAAAATCCCGTCGAATAAATTGGTGGAAGCGGTAATTACACCCGCGCCGCTCGTATCGCTGCCGTTGCAATTATTTCGAAAGTCGATAAAGGACAATTTAAAACGAAAGTGCGCTAACGTAAAGTTTTCACTTAATCCTAACACACTCTTACTGGTGCTTTCATTGTTTTTCATACACACGTTTACTGTGCAGTTGAACAAACGAAACTTAGTGTACGCAGACCGAAATATCACTTAGAAATTTGAGAATCCGATGCGAAAGGCGCACTCCTTGACAGAGGTGTTTTATGTACAGGTGCAAACTACGCGAAATAAACAGAATACACACACATAAATTGGCGTTTTAATCGCTTCGCAAATCAACGGCGCAATGGATTCAGAAGAGGAGACGTACGACGATGTCGATTCCGGTAACGAATCCAGCGGGGACGATGTGGATTTCGCGATGGAAATAGAATCTGAGAATCCCAGCGAACGAGCGACGGACGTCGATAACTATCCTTTTGAAGTTCTGTCGACGGAGGAGATAGTGCAGCATATGATCGATTCCATAAAAGAAGTCAACACGGTCGTAGAAGTACGTGAAATAGCGTCCCGTTTCGTAGAGTCCGAGGGGTACTGTGTTATAACGGTCTCGAGGCTCGATAGAAACAACAACGTCGAATGCTACGAACAGAATCGATGTACGTCTGTAATCGGAGCGCTTGACGATTTAATTGCAGATACCAGCGACCACCACGCGTATTTTATTAAATCATTTTAAATGGGACAAGGAGAAATTAATGGAACGCTTTTACGACGGCGATCAAGAGAAACTGTTCGCAGAGGCGCGAGTTGTTAATCCATTTACAAAAGGTCCCTTAATAAACAGAAATCAATGTTCCCAAAGTTCTTTGGTAAGTAAGCTTGAAGTTTTCCTCTGAACATCGATGGGAGTTCGCGTCGGTAATATACCTTCGATTTTTAGTCCAGGAGAACGTCGACGAGCGGTACCGAGGAATGTGGAATATGTTTTACCATTCAACCATCCGCAGTATGTGTACACGAATTTACATTAACTCTTCCATTGTTTAGTCTGTGTAGAGTATGGGCGAACTGTATTCAAAGGATGCAAATATATTTGCAGGATGTGTTTTCTTTGAACTTTTATGATAAACAAAGTTAACTTAGACCAGTACAAAGGGGACATTATTTTGTAATATATTTTGTCGTTTCATTAATCAATGAAAGGCTTTCAATATACGTACGCGCGTCTTTCAAGCATTATTCTTAAATTAGATGATGACTGGGCTCGAGTGCGGACATCGCTTTTGTACCGGCTGTTGGGGAGAGTATCTTACCACTAAGATTATGGAAGAAGGAGTTGGTCAAACGATCGCATGCGCAGCGCACGCTTGTGACATTTTAGTCGACGATGTCACCGTTATGCGTCTTATAAAGGACTCGAAAGTGAAATTGAAGTATCAACACTTGATAACTAATAGCTTTGTCGAAGTAAATACTGCCTTGCACATTAATACATATTTATACGATCGTGTGCGAAGCGTGCTAATTATTATTCCGCTTCGCAGTGTAATAGGTTACTAAGGTGGTGCCCATCTCCGGATTGTAATAACGCTATAAAAGTACAATATATAGAAGCAAGGCCCGTAACTTGCAAATGTAGACATACATTCTGTTTCTACTGCGGCGAGAATTGGCACGACCCAGTGAAATGCCACTTGCTGCGTAAGTGGATAAAGAAATGCGACGATGACTCTGAAACATCGAATTGGATCGCTGCGAATACAAAAGAATGTCCAAAGTGCAACGTCATCATTGAGAAGGATGGTGGATGTAACCACATGGTGTGTAAAAATCAAAATTGTAAAGCTGATTTCTGTTGGGTGTGTCTTGGACCTTGGGAACCGCATGGTTCCAGTTGGTATAATTGTAATCGTTACGACGAGGAAGAGGCTAAAGCCGCAAGAGACGCTCAAGAAAAATCAAGATCCGCGTTACAAAGATACTTATTTTATTGCAATAGATACATGAATCATATGCAGTCGTTGAAATTCGAAAATAAACTTTATGCAAGTGTTAAAGAGAAAATGGAAGAAATGCAGCAACATAATATGTCGTGGATCGAGGTGAGATGAATTCAAATGATATGTACGACCGCCGCTCGGGCGGGGAATGTTCAACTAACATCGTAACTCTGTTTTCAGGTACAATTTTTAAAGAAAGCGGTAGATATTTTGTGCTCCTGTAGACAGACTCTTATGTATACTTATGTTTTTGCTTTTTACGTGCGAAAAAACAACCAGTCTGTGATTTTCGAAGACAACCAAAAAGATCTGGAGGGTACGACGGAACGCCTCTCTGAATATCTTGAAAGGGATATAACCGGTGAAAATCTTGCTGATATTAAGCAAAAGGTGCAAGATAAGTATAGGTAAGTTGTTAAATGAATATTTTATCTACGATCACGTTGAAATAGTATTAGTATCCTGATTTTTATCACTATTTTATAACTATTGTTACCAGGTTAAAAATGCTTTAATTATTTTAATTACATAAACTTGGTTCGTTATTTTTTATCACATGAAAGTTATGTTTGCAGTTTCTTTTTTTATACAGCCATATATTTTTATTCGCGCGATGTCTTGACTGGCATCGAAAGGAGTGCAAAAAGCATATGACAGCGTGGCCTTTGTATGATTTGGAAAGAAGAAAAAAAGATCTAAAATTTATGCGTTTCACCGTGACGATTGATTTTGAAAAATGTTCGAAGTTGTTTATTCCAACGTGTTTGAGTTCCATTAAGATTAATATCTGATCTGATACACCATTCTATTCTTTCCAAATATACATGATTCTTCGTATTTAAGGTTTCGTAGAGGTCATTATGCAGTGCGTTATACGAACTCTTCTCGATGTCAGCAAAATGCGTCGCGTGAACAATAATATATGGTTCCATTTAAACAAACATCCGTAACCTTAAAGTCCCACCGCGTATATCTTATTATCGTATATTATTAAATCTATTTCACGCGTTTCTTTTTATTTGAAGATACTGCGACAGTCGGAGGAAAGTGCTTTTAGAGCACGTACACGAAGGTTACGAAAAGGATTGGTGGGACTACATGGAATAGAGGACCATACCAGCTTTGTTTTTCGGGGGTGCAAGACAAGCTTTCCTTCTTGTCGCGTTTTCCCCAGCTGTGATAAATTAAAAAAAAAGCTGACAAGAGACAGAAATAGAGCATGTCACCGAGTGATTTACGCATTAGACATACTTCAAACGCAATATGATCTGTGGCAACGCATATATCGTTTTGAACATTGAATTTATTAAAATTGAATCCACTACCATCAGGCTAAACATAAAATACTTTTGTATTACTAATTCTAATTTGCACTTACCGTGCGCCATTCATCGTTGCAAATCTTTAATTCTCCATAAACATGCCTTCTAACGATATTTTCAAGACTTAAATGAATTTTATATACATAAACTACAAGCGATAAACGAAGGTATGAACGAAAAATCGAACAGTGTGTTGCAGTACTGAACAACAATTTATCTGAAATTCGCTTAATGTATTTTAATGCCATAGTATAATAATGTAGTGTACCTTTTCATAATACTATAAGTTCCTCTAGAAAAGTATCAATTGAATTTAAGAACACAAACGAAAGCAGCGACTTTTCAAGAGTTATTTAAATAGTAAGTGGAAAGGTTAATATAGATCTAAAATACCTTAATCTTATTCTCAGTCTTGCGCAATTCAATTTACAAAGGGATAACTGAACGCTATGAATATCGGTGCAAATAAGAGTCATAAAATACCCTACCACTTTTTGCTCTATTTTGGACAGCAATACGTCCAGGCTATAACTGCCAACCATTAAGGAGAACTGAATTAAAGTGATCGTATCGTCAGTATCGTGTGCAATCCGTACATCGGCTTCTATTTCTTTACCGTCTACTTCATTTCTTCTTCTTTTTTTATGATATATTATGTAAAGTAACTATTATATCAATCGGTAGTTTACATATATAAAAAAAGAAGAAATTCGAATTGGTCTATAAATAATGCAAACACGAAAACGCCCGAAACTCCGCATGTTGTTTTAGGAGAAATTATCAGAATCAAGTTCGCGTAATATAAAAGGGTCCAAATGCTTTTAGGAACTTATAGTTCGCACCGCTTTATTTTTGATACATCGATTGACGAAGAATTGCGTTTAACATTGTGCTCTCGATAGAAATTCGCAATATTCATTACATATATCATTGCATTTCTCATGATTCTATTTAATTTGGAATTTAAGGAAAAAGTGTCGATAATTTATTTTATTCATGACAATACTATCGTTTATAGTAAAGTTCGTTTGATGTGATATTCTCATAATGCTGACGATGTTTTTCATACATCATTAGCCAAGTAATTCGAGGTTAATGACTATGACACAATGATCACTTATTGTTATATAAGTGGGGAACGAATTAAGAGTTCCGTTTGTACAGTTATATAGTTATATATTCACACATAAATGCATAATACATACTTATATATAGTTGTAATATCAATATTAGCAAACTTAAAGTAGAAACATTTGAAGGTTTATTAAAATAAATAAAAAAAATTGTTGATCCTTACTATTATCCACGTTAGGGAATAAAAAGTAAAATGCAGTTGTTTTCTGTACAGTCACAAAATTTGAGTAGAAGTAAGGGAACTGTTAGAATATATTCACAGGAAATTATCCTCTAGTTCATGGTTTTGTATTGTATATTCATGTAACGCATAAAAATAATGATCAGGGAAAATACCTTTTTTTATATTCAGACGTAAGAAATACTTAGAGAAGCTTAAAAGAAATTTCATGTAATCTGTGTAACAATTATTCGCCCTTAAAAATCATCATGTATTTATTAAGACCTGTACGATAAATTCGATTAGTTGGTTTTAGATTTTTAAATTGTTAAACATATCCAAAGAACGTAATAGTTCGATCAATACTAGAATCTTTTAACAGTACGAAGTGTTTGATATTTAAAAGTGACAGTATTACTCGAGAAAGCGTGTTTCCTGGCCGCGTATTTTTAGTATCCACTAATTCTCAATCATTGGCTGCATGTATACAGAAGTTAAATCAAATATTTTTATTAGTAAAATACAATGTTAGTGAAATTGCGCGTTTAATTCTGCAATCGAGAACATCGATATTGCACGCCGGTGTTTTACTAATATTATCTGATTTGTCCGAAAGGCGACAAGTCGCAAATCACGATAATACATTCATCAATAATCATGTACTTTAGAAATTTTTTGCTTTCCAAACATTTACAATTCCGATGTTAATCCATAAATTGATATATTTTGAGTAGTACATACATAGATTGTATTTATGTTTGAATAACTATTTCAAATAAAACTATATCAACATGTGAAAAATATATTTTCAATAATTCTAGTGCTAGAATGTCAGTTGTCTTTTAAAGGAATACCTTCTCGAAATTCAGTTTAATTTGTTTGATAATAAGATGTAACCCAAGTTATTTATCCCCCTTATTTTTTGCAATCTTTACTATGTTATGTATAAACTGGTACAATTAAGAACAACTGCTTATGAGATTTACAATGATCATTGCTTTACACCCCCTTCACTACTACTGCCGACTATAGTCCTCCGTGAAATCACTGTGGATACTAACGCCGACTATAGTCATCCCCTCTGCGACTTACGGGAACTAGCGCCGACTATAGTCGCTCGCGCTCGTGTTTCTTTGTTTCTCTACGCTTCTGTGGCCATGAAGTACCGAAACAGTATGCAATCTGCACATAATCCGTCGCAGTTTCGCCTTACAAGCGTGTATATATATATAGGGTCAGATATGATGGATTTATTTTTTCTATTTTATTTTTACGATAAAAAGCGTGAATCACGCTACCGATTTAGTAATTTCTGATGCCCAACTGCGCATGTACCCTTGTTTTGAATTATATCACAGCCAGCTTTTGTTGTTAAAGAGATATTTTTATGGATTACGATTTGTAGAATTAAATTGTTCATGTAAATTTCATTTTATTCGTTAGACTACAAAATTATAATCTTAATAAAGTGGGACGTTATAGCGACGTACATATCTTACGAGAAGAGTATCCCAGGTGTCCGTCTGCGATTGCTTTGAATTTTGGATATGTTTTAGAGGGCCGCAAAAAAGATATACAGTGACTCACAGCCATAATCGTACACTCTTTAAAATCGCATAACATGTTTAAAATTGGTCCAAACGACTTGAGTTTTTTTTAGAAGCTAGAAGGATTAGTTTTCTAAGTGGTGTGTTTCGTCGTTTTTAAAAAAAATGCAATTGGTCGGAATAGTGAAAAAAATAGTAAAAGTCGTTTTTTAAACTTTTTTTTGTGAGCCTGTAATGAAAATTCAAAAAACCCGTTTGTAGATTGAAGTAAGTTATATACAAGCCTAAAATTTCATCAAAATCGGTTAACGTTGCTCTGAGCTACAAACGTTTAAAGATCGCAGAATAAGGTCGAGAATCGCTGATTTCGCGAATTTCCGCAAAAGGTTGATACTTTTTTGATAACATATTTTAGATCGTAACTTTGATACTATTTAATAGACATTAATTATTAAGCGTAATACATTAATACTGTCGATCAGAGTGAAAACAAGCATCAGCTACTTGTATTAATCATCCGGCCATCTTTGCATTTCATACTTGACATTGATAAGATATTTAAACTGAATGTTCCGTTGAGCTCGAATAAAAAAAAAGATGTTTAAACGTATTAGTTATATGAGATATATTATCGTACATCCGTTACGTATAAAACAGAATTATCGTATTATTTTTGCAGATGATTTTTTTGTTATAGGTATACAAAATAATTGATACAACTAAGGAAACTGATACTTTGTAGAAATGTTTATTCTCTCCAAATACTTGTATAAAATTTTTCCAATACTATTAGAAGCTATCACATAATATTCACTGCTGGTTGAAGACATTATTATACATTTAATGAGCACTGTTACATCGATTGTTTCTCTTTTCGTAAATTCCAAGTGTTCATTACCAATGGTGATCGATCGATAAGGAAATTTGTTATTTAATATATTTTCTACCTAAAATAAATTATAAATAAATATATTTAGATTGCTTCTACCTAAATTCAATATAATTTCGAGATTCTTGTCTGGTATAAATATCTGAAACATCAATTTTGAGTATCATATATAGTTACTTTGATAAAAAAAATCTAGATTAACATTAAATAAGATTCCTTTTTACTAATTTAACTAGTCCATCGAGCTGCAATTATTGCAAAATACAAATATAATAGGGAACTTGTATCGTTAACTTTTACTCACGCTACGTATCTGTTTGAGTTATGCGAACAGGAGGATGCCCCTAAACCGAGCGACATCGATACAAAGATGCGCGCGGAGGGACCGAACTAAATTCACATCCCACGCTTCTTATAAAGACGCAGTGCCGAAGCTGGCTATCAAATTACATAATTCCATTTTCAGTGCCGGTGCAAGAATGCCGTACGAACTCTTGGAAGTTGTTTTTAATTGCATTTTGGTAGAATATAAGTACGCTGAAAGGTCTCATGTAAAACGTACCCCGTGGAACTTGGTTGGTAAGCGTATATCAGGAGGTCACCGTTAAAATCGTTGCAACCAGACCGAGAGTGGCGCCCGTCATCAGAAGACTCCTCCAGATCGCTCCACTAATTTCTTCAGCTACAGGGTATTCTACGCAGAGCTGATCCTGAACAATTACAGCATGGGCGAATATTAGCGTACGAGCGAACAATTTATTTCCATGGATAAAACAGAGAATCGACAACGGTATTGCATCCCGAATTTTAATACCTAACACTTACCCATCCTCCGTATCCTTTAATGAAATGGGCGACTTTCTCGCCGATAAATCGCGAGACGTATAGCGGTAATTTTTTCTTCAGAGCGTGCATTCGTCTGTCCCGAGCCCAAAGGGCAAGCCTGCCCATGAACGCGTATAGGCAGACGATCCTTGCCCATGTAACGCCGCCGTGTAAAAACAGTTCGTCCGCGACTGCCATGAAAGCCTCGTACGCCGTATCCGGCACAACGTTCAAACGATTCACCATGCTCGCGAACAAGATGCTGTGTTTATTCAGCATCTGATACACGTTGTGCCTCATGCTGCGTGATACCGGGTTCCGAGATATGAGATAGATATCCTCTTTCAGTAGATACCGTATCACGTCGTTGGCCAAACATTCCGCCGTGAGTTCTATAGAGTCGACGCAGAGGCTGTAGCGCTGGGACGACACCAGTTGCGGGAAGAGATGTTGCAGCCGAATCTGAAACGCACGACTTCTCGTAACATTGTTACACCGCGAGAGAAAGCGAGGCGGTGTGATCGAGCGATTAACGGTGCTTCGTTCTCGTTACTTCAAAGATCGGGCGCCTCGGCACCGCGAGCGGTCTTTTGAATGGGCATTATATCGCGATCGAGGGGACCGCTAATGAAATTTTCAAAACCAGGGATTTCGTACGTATAAGTATGCGGCTTGGTACACGTGAGCGGAACGAAGAGAGGGGACGGAGAGCGTGCACGCGAGAGGGATCGTGGAAAAGTCGGAAGCTTGAGGAAAGATATGTGTATAGAGCTGATTGACAGTAGCCAGAGGTCGAAGCGGGAATACCGATGATCGTGTTATATATACCTGACAAACTTCGATGAAAGACATAGCGGTGTTGGCAGTGCCGATGGCATATCGGCACAAGCCGCCGTTATCAGTGATCGCGGCTCTGACACCTCCGCTGTTGTCACAGTCGTCGTCGCCGATTACAGTTTCACCGCTTCCGTCGGCGCAGTCGTTCTCGCTCGGCGGATTCCTGTTACCGGGGGGATCGCATTCCAGGATGCCGCCCACTCTGGAATGCGGTTCCCCCCGCGCTGACGCGCCCTGCTCCTCCTCTTTGTCCGTACCGAGGATCTCATTGTTCGGTGGTGCACCGTCGTTGCCGGCCATCCTCGTGCACGACCGCCCGCACTGATCCCTTCGGAGGTACCGGCTGTCACAGGCACTCGTACACTACAGGATCCTCCCCTGTGCGCAGCGTTTCTTTAAAGAGCTTAAAGCATCGCACCCTGTTCGAGCTTTCGGCCGATTCCCCAAAGCGCCGCCGGGTCGATCAACGCCGCGCACCGAAAAAGTTTAGCTCGCCTGCCGGACGACGTAACGCTCTCTACTTTCCCGCGGCCATTTCCAAAGCCGAGTCTCCCTGCGCGCGCCCCACTTCCTTGCCCCGCCGTATCCCTACCATCTCTTTGACGTTTCCCACCGTTCCACTACCATTCCGTTCCCTTCCATCGGTACGGTACGCTTGCCGACGCACACTTACCCGATCCCTCTACACAACGCCACCAGCTTCTATGGATCATTCACGTTTCCTCCCCACCATTCATCGCTGGCGTACCGGCACGCGATCCACACCGTCGCACACCCTCCCACACAAACTCCCGATACACCTACGTCTCATCCGTGTGTGCCTCACTATTTCCCCTGAAACTCCCCTCTTCCCCTTCGCCGTTCTTTGCTTTACTCTCCTTCGCGAGGCGCCGTCGATAACCTTCCCCTCCGGAAGGTGCCCTCGCGCACGTGCACGCCGCACGGTCGCACCGCGAATACCTGTGTTAACTCCGGGAATCGAACGAATGGAATTTTCGATAGAACATGGAGCTCCCTTGCCAGCAACTGCCATTCCCAGGCATACTCTTGCCGTTGCGTTACCCGTGCGAAACGTTCGTTAGCTACAATAGATCCCCGTGTAAAGGTTCATTCTCACTATTCGTCTAGCCGACGGCAGGCAACCGTCCGTCAAGCGTTTTCCCATGGATTTCGCTTGGTGATATTCACACTCTCTATCGCTGTTTTGTGCGAAGAGCGACCGGCATTCGAAGAGAATGTTTTGACGGATAGTGCTGGGAAGGATAGTCTTTCGTCGGCATTAAGATACGATGAGATTTTATTCATTAGCTAATCATTTTTTAAATTTTTACTTCTCCCGGAAATCTGCGTTACATATATTCTTTTTCCTACTTAGTCCTTTCTTCGAGTGTTTAATGATCAGCCGATCAGTGACTGCTTTGTTGTTTTACTTGAGTTAAGAATAGGAATGGAAGAACAAGTGATCAGAATTAAAACACGTTAGGGGAATTTTTACATTCTTGCTAGTAGTCCGAAGGCAAATGGTGTACGATGCTACTATTTGGTTTTGGACGGCTGATTGCCGGCAGCTAGAAAGATGGTGAGAATTAAGCTCAACGCGATTTCCTATAACGAGAAACGCTGTTATTTCTGAATTATGAAAACGGATGAGTGCTGCTGGTGACAGCCGAAACGAAGAACTATACGCGAGCAGTGTCAATCACCTATCTCATATATTACCAAGGTTCGTACGCTAGGCCAAAAGATGGCACGAGATATGCGGAAGAATGTACAATGTGCATCCCCTTTATTTCGCGTGAGTGTGCGTTTCGTACATCGCGATTCTTGCGAGTGTAACGCGGAATGTACGCATACCTCGCGCTATCAGGGACCATCGTGTTACGTATATACATATATAGAAGGTATGCGAATAAAAAATAGGTAATAATTGTATGTTCTGCTCCATAAACAGAATATGTATGAATTTACTCGTTCCTTTAATCCGATTAACTTTATTTTAATCTTACGAACATGAGTCTAAATTCTACGAATATACAAAGGGAGTCGATCAAGAGCAGAGATAATTGAGATAATTGAAAATTTCTTGTTGATCAGACGAATTTGGCTAAAATTCAGATCACACGCTACTCTTAATGTTTTGAGAAACTGATACACGTGAACTCTAAACTAGAAACTGTGTGGTAAGTGTAAGAATTTTTGACTCTGAGAAAAGGCCACAGAGGGCAGAGGGAAAGGCGTCGGTGGTTAGACTCGAAAACATAAAACAGGTACTAAATAGACCTCCAACATGGTGCGTGCAATGATCGTATTAACGATCGGTTAGAAATGGTCCCACGAATATTGTGTTTACATACCAGGTCGCGTGCCCTTCCCAGATCTTTTACTGGGACAAGTTGATCGTTATAATGATCAGTAGAGCACGGTTTTGTGCTTTATGACTAAATTATAATTGTCAACAGCTGAGTGTCGCAGAAATTCCAAACGCAAGCAGTTTTGTCAATGGAATTCTAATGTCGCCCTTTCTCTTTTCGCGAAAGTCAGAACGATGAAGTTATTATAACCTGAGACAAAATAATTATACGCTGTATTAATGGTCCAATTTTTATGCGATAACGTGCACGATATGGCTCTCCGGATGGGGATTGTGAGGTTGAAACAAAGATGATAATGAATATTTTAAGGGAGGGGTGGATAATAGAATTGGTTAGGCTACAAACTAGAGGGGGAGGGGAAAGAGGAGAGGGGATGGATGAGAGGTTGAGAAGGAGAGTTGGGAAATATAATATTCTAAGGGAAGCTGTAAGTTGCATGAGTTAGAATAAGTAAAAACTGGGAGCGGGTGATTAAATTGAGCTATAGCTTCAGGAATCATATTATAAAAGTAGGTTAAGATGAAATGAGGTGTTAGGCTGTTAAAGAAAACAAGGGAATTCGGACATATTGTATCCTGAAAGGTGAATAATAAACTGATGCGTCTGTCCACAATAATTCTCTGTGGCTATATATTTTCATAATCTGTTTTCGTCGATACATTCTGATAGGTTCAAGTTAAATATCAATACTATTTAGATTCAGGTTTACATATAAAAGCGCAAATATTAAAATATGTCAAACGGATAGATTAATAATGCATTTAAAAAAAAACATGTTTATTGACATCGCGGTATAAATTATAATATTCTACTGTTGAAATAGAAAATTAGTGTCAGCAATTTTCGTCGCAGATTCGGTTCATCAATTTTCCTTAAATCGCGTTTACCTTTTTTAACACTTTGAATGGCGTCGGCGTGTTTCCACGTTGAGGAATTTGCATTCTGTGCACGTTTATTCCGTGTTCTCGCATCGATATACAAATTCTGGAAAGCATCGAAAGTGTATTGTCCGAGCTGTTTGTTCGGGACGAGTTAAGCATTAAGGAAACTTTCTCGGCAGAAGTAGTCGTTGAAGGTACTTACATTCTTCAAAACCTCGCGTCACTGAAAATGTTAAAGTTTTAATTGCTGCGAGAAGAAACATTCATCTGCAATTTCATTTTCATCAAATGTCCCCATCATTGTAGAATACGTTGGCCATTCATCAGACTTGTTAAGCCTCCACTGTATTCAGCAATTTGTTTCGCATGCATCATCAAATTTGCCCATGCCCTCAAAATTACACGTTTATCGCGAACCGTTAATTCCAAGGGCTGTTCAAAACTCCATTTTTCCCCTATAATTTTCAGGATCTTCTAATGAATTATTGAGAAAAGAACCGTTAGTAAGTATCTTTAAATTCTGGAGCAAAATGAGCGAACCAGCCAGACGATGAATGAGTTAATATGTAATGTAAGTGGTTCATCGATTGCAAGAAATTGCAACGCTCAGAGCGATTGTCCCGGCGTACTCGGTGAAAGCAACGTCACGGTTACTGACCCATAGGTGACGTAAAGACCGTCGGGGATGACGATAGTATTCTAGTCATTGGTGGTTTCCCATTTCATTGATGCCGTGCTTCCTATTATTATTACTTCCTGCTACACACACGGCTGACGATTTGTTTTTTCTTCTCACCGTGTTGCAGAGCACTTTCTAAGAATACATTTATAATCGTTACACCATTGCTATCTTATTTCCATTAGTCCTCAGGCAGATCGTTTTATAATAATTTAGTAAGAGTCGAAAATCAGAGTAAACGATGCTTTTATTAATTTACAAGTTAGTTCCCTTTGTCATCTCTATTTTAACTAATACTGGTAGAATGCAGTGGTATCGCGCGATGCAAGGCGTTTCAGAACTATAGAAATAAACTTAATTGGATAACAGAATTTGTAAGAAGGAAAAGAAAGGTTTTAATTTTTTAAGTAAAGTCTTGTTTGATGCTTGATGAATTTAATACAAGCAGCAAGGAAGACGCAAGGCGGATCGTTGTGAATAAGAGAAAAGTGAAATATGGATTCGAGCGAACTTTTCATTCACACTTTGAACTTTTGACGCATCAATCATTTTACAACACGTGTGTATATTTAAAAAAGATCATTGGTTTGCGGGTCTGCGTGTATCAGAATTTTTTTATTCTTTTTTGAGAGTTCCACTGCTTGGTCAAGTTTTTACCTATAATTCTGAAACACCCTGTATTTCCAAGAAGGAATTATTATGTTGAAACGGGTCGGCGCGCGACCATGCCCGCTCCTTGCTGTCTGTGCAACCTTCAAAGGCCACAGAATGCGTCGATGAATGAAGTAGGAAAGTTGCAGAGTGCCGGTCGACCGGATATGTATACCAGGTGGCGAAGAAAACGAGAGCTCCGACGTCAGTCGGCGGCGAACTAGTTCTGCCCCCCTCCCCTTTGCAATGCGACGCCACTGGGCGCGATACGTCAGCATTTATTAATCCTTCACTCTTCGTCGACACCATTAGCGCCCTAATTTATAACAATAGACAAAGCGGTATTGTGTGAATCCTAAATAATATTATCTGTAAAATTTGACACAGTAGGGCGTTAGATAAATAAAATTCTTCGTCTGTCAATTGTCAGTCTACAAATTATGACTTTTTCTATTTAAGAACTGACGTTGCAGTATTTTCGGTAATTATCCAGAATAGAGGACTCCTCGCCGATTTCAATCACCTTGAAATATGTTATCAAGGATAACATTCTGAACAACTTTATCCTATACATATAACCGCCGCTCGGCTTTAGTTTTCGAGATATTCGCGAAAAACTCTGATGGGTAGTTGGTTGGGGTTTTATTCAATGTGGGGGTATTTTTTTGTAGTAGAAAATCTAGCGTATTGTTCTGTATATAATCGTCGTAGGTTTCTGTGGTATGCGTGTCTGCATAGGAGCGTAAGGTTAAACCGCAACTAGCCCTGTATATGTATGGATGTGACATTAACACTTTGAGTGGGGCATGGTTTGACGAATTCTCATTTCAAGTTGGTCAGGTCTTTTCAGCCCGAGAAGTTTTGCCTAACTCACCCCGCATTTGGAATATATGAAGGCACGGTTCGTCCTTATAGGCAAAATTAGGCGGCTGCCTAGTGAAGGGGCGCAAACTGGTCTTTTCATTGTTGGCATTTTTTAAAATAAAGTTTCAAATTAAATGTTACGAGTCCTACTATAAATGTTTTAAGCTACGAATAAAAATACAGAGTAAAGACACCAAAAAGCTCGAATAAATCCCTACTAATATATAAAAGTGAAACGTTGTATGTTTGTTTGTCCTTGTTTCACGCTTAAACGGCTGAACGGATTTCAATGAAATTTTGAATATACATTACTTACGCTCTAGATTAGGTTATAGGCTGTTTATTTTATTTTTTAGGTTTTTTATTTAGGAAACATCATAAATAATTCCCGGGTGAAACCGGGTAACGGGTCAGCTAGTGTATTATAAATAAAGGGCGCAATTTGGCAGGTTCGTCTAGGGCGCAAAAAAGGCTCGAGCTGGGCCTGCATATATATCGACACTAATAATAATTTTATGTTCTATATTTTCTAGTAGATCTTTACGAGAGTGCTACCAACAGATGGGCGAGGTTTTTCCGATGAAAATGAGTCCAAACACGACGTCATTCGGAACATATTTAATTGTACATGATTCAAATCACTTTTGAATTCCATAGATCAATGGTCATCACGTATGATTAAAAATAGTTCGGGGGAGACGAGGTCCGATTTGGACACATTTGCATTAAGAAAATCGGGCTATTCTACTGACAACACTCTCATGAAGGTCTACTAGGAAAAATAGAAATTAAAATTATCATTGATAGATGACTCGAGGGAAGGATCTCTGAGGTGGCGAAGTAAAGCGATCTCCCAGTTCGTTCTATTTCCACCGCAAATGTTCGAAAATTCTCGGCCAATGTTTTCAGTGATTTTCAATAAATATCGGCGTGAAAACACCCTGACGCCACACGGGTTGTTAATACAAGCTAACAATCAAATTAATTTTCATCTAGATGGATGCATGTAAATAATGCTGGAGTCGTCTTGTTCTTTCTCAAACGGCAACATGTGCTATCAAGTACACAGTCTCTTTTACGGCCCATTTCTCGGCGAATAAAATGATCATTGCATTGCACGATAAAATCACCAATTACGCGCAAAACCTGTTTAAGGTATGTCGGTCAAGGATTAACCTTCATCCACGAATTTTGTACACCCCCTCTGCCGTATATAACAATTCGTGTCAAGACACAAAACGTTCGCACAGCGAGCGCGACAATCGAACAATATCAGTTAGAACAGAGTCCGCAGGTGCGACGATTACCAACGCAACCCGAGGCGGTTTACCTTTCTATACCAAACGTGGGTACTCCGTACGCGTAAGGCATTAAAGCCCAGCAACCGGACATGGATAAATTGACAATATGACTCACGTGTAAATGACATCTAATTGGATCATTATCTGACAGCCGCTTCTTAAAGTGGCGAAGAGTCGCAATAAGGAGCTCCGTGGATCGTGAACGTTCAGAGCGACGAATTCCTCGGGGTAAGCGTTAAGAAGAATTCAATCAAAGCAAATACCATGGCGTTCTTACATTCCGCTCGAAGCACGTTTCTGCCTTAACACTTTGCCAGTCACGTATTCGTGGCGTTAGCCTTTCTATCAACTTGTTATTTTACGTTCATAATTTCACTTTATGTCGTATACACGTTTTATGTCAACACAACTCATCTGTTGCGCACGCATGCCAAGCAGTAGCGGAGTATTTCGCGCGCATGCCTAAAGGAAGGTTGACGAAGTGGGGTGAGTCGTCGGCCCCCTCCACTGTACAGTACAAGTATATGTACTGTTAGGCCAGCGAGGCTAGGTGGGAGGTGCGGTACGCGATCTAGTATTGAAGCATTAATATCGGGTGGTTTGCAAGAAACGGTATTCCCCGAACTTCTTTATTTACCACCCCTTCCTTCGAACTCCTTCTACGAATTTAATTATTACTAATGCTACCGACACCTTCGATGGGTGCTATAAAAGAGGCAGTTAAAAGGGGTACCATAAAAGAGGGATGGAAGGATGAGTGGCATGACAATAAGGAGATTATTGTAAACTGTTGGAATCCCGGGCAAGTAACGTATATACTGATTGTACTTAACAATAGAATACTTACTAAGCTAAATCGAGCTGACGTGACATGAATTAAGCGTTCATAGAAAATGGACTAATTGCATGTAGGGCACTGGAGTCTTGTGCTCGGAGTTTGAGCTGAGTATTTTTGGACTTAGTTTCTATTCTATTGTTTCTCTAATTGTAACTCTAATTCTCTTAGTTACAAAATTAGATTTTGGTAAGTAACATATTTCGGACGTGTCTTCTAAGCGACACTTATTGGATAAGTCTTATAGTGATTCAGGGATAACTATTTTCGTCACGAAACATTGAAATGTGAAGATGAAAGGACGAATGTGCGTGCGAATGTTGTGTTGGCTGTATTGGCTGGCCGGAGAGTTGAGAGAGAGAGAGAGAAGATGAGTTTGAGAACGACGAAGTTGCGAGAGGCAGTAGCAATCGAATCGCGCCGTAGTAAACCACGAGCAAACAGAGAAGAAAATAAAGTGAAGTAAATTGTATCATTCTACTTTATTTTGCTCCTTACGTTTGGGTAGGCTTTTGACACGAGTATGTTAGCGAAGGTAGCTTCTTTGCAACCATTACTACGTAGAAATGGATTATCAATCGATTGTTGTTTTGCCGAGCAGAATAGATAACAGAAAATGAACAGTAAAGAAGATTGTGTTAATACAAATATAATAGTAGGTGTCAGGAAAAGTTTTTGTTTTTTTTTCGTAGAAGTTTGTTTATTAATACTATAACATAGATTACGAGTTTTGTTGATCGAAATGTTTTCCTCTACCTCTCTAAACCACCTTCCTCGCAGCTTGCGAGTTCCATCGCGGAAGAATTATGTCGTTATTGTAGCAAGGAAGTGGTCACTGAATTTTCGTATATTGCTAAACAATGTAAACTGCTTAGCCCTTAATGAGTGCTCCAATGACCTCAATAAATGGTAGTCGGTTGGTGCCGTGCCTGATGAGTAAGCCGTTTGGAGAAGCACCCAACCCAAGTTTATGATGGTTTCTTTGATGAATTTCGAAACATGCGATCGAGCGTTGTCATTCAGGAGTGTGCCTTTTTGACTCCCTAGTCCAAAAATAATCTTTTTGCCCAATATTCAGTTTATCTTGATTAATGTGGTCTGTATCGAATTTTCGACCACCTGAGTTCGCAAATCTTCGCGTTGAGCTTCCTGAAGCTTCCCAGAACGTGGTTTGTCACGTAACTCAAAACTATCTCTTTCAAGTGACGGCATTCCGTGATCAAAAAAATTATAAATTGATTTGCAGGCTCCTGATGCATTTTTTCTTTATTTCTACAGAATGCAGAAGTATCAGATGTGTACCTTATTCGTAGCAACTCCGAAGTAGAGGCGTCCGGAGACATTTCCCGGGGGGGGGGGGGGGACTTGGGATGATGGTAAAGAAAGATATACCCCTCTTGCTTTTTTAACCCATTTTATAGTGCTAATTTAATTAAAAATTTAAAACCGAAATTTAAAAATATTCCCTTTTTAGTATAAACTTAATAAAGATCAGTTTTGAAAAATAAGCGATTTTTTTCTCAAAAGCCAGGGGGGCAACTGCCCCTTTGGCCCTCCCCCCTGCGGACGCCCATGCTCCTAACCAAACTTTTTTTTGATGCTTTGATTTCGTTTGGTTCTGTGCCTGTGGTCACCAGGTGTTTGGTGTTATATTTTGTATTGCCTTGAACTTTTGTATGAACTGTTCAAAAAAGGATGACTGCCGAACTAAACTGTTTTCCAACTTCGTCGAAACATTTACACAACGCTGTGTATGAATTTTAAAGGAAAGTTAATCGTAAACAGGCCGTATCATAAACTCATAAAGCTAGAAAGGTACAGCAGGTAAATTATTCTTGTGCCGCGAAAGAATTTCCTTTGTACTTAACATTCTGTATCATGTACATGGTGTCACCGAAATAGGTGACCAAACTTTGGTAACGAAAAATCCGCAAAACGGTCATACAAACATAAGGCTGGGATATCTTGCTTCCCAAGGCACAAACTGTACCGCCCACGTGTACCTACCATCCCGCCAGGTCGCCCGAAAGCGTCGTTTCGCATTGTTTTCGCTCGGTAAAGTGGACCGTGGGAATAGAAGAGAGTGAACGGCACATAGTGTTTCAGGGGAACTCATGGTAACCGGCTCTCGGTGGCTTTTCTTACCGTCATTCATGATACTATGGCACGGCCAATAGGATGATTGCTTGACGGTCGGTGCCTAAAGTGGATAAAGTCTTCTATAGTAATTTAACTCGAGCAGGGCGCAGGGGTGCAGAGGCCGGGCCCTTCGGTGATCTTCCTCGCCTCTTTTCTCTCTGCTCGGCCACATAGACCGATTTTTCCTATCGCACACGTGCACGGTGCCGAGTAATTACTCCGGGGAATCGGTGAGTTTCATTAACGAGAGCTTTATGATCATAAAAATTGAATCAACGTTGTAAGCATTCCGCGTGCGGCCCCGTTGATTGCATTCCCCATTTTAGCCCCCACTTATTCATTTGAAATGACATTGTGTTGCGAAAATGAAGACGATTGCTAACGCGATTTGGATAGCAGCGGCGAATTAAACGAAGGTAAAGATCGCAAACGTGAAGGAAGAAAGATGTGGGATAAGATATGCCTAGAAATGGTCCCAGTCGCTGGTATCCTATTATTTCCAAGGTAGCCGTGCTAACCGATTTGCGAACGGTGTAACGAAGGAATTCGAGTGAAGGTGGTTCACAAGGAGCAACGGAAACAGTTCAAGGAGAAACTATATGATCGCGATCCCTTGTTCCTCGATCGGTAAAGAGCAACCTACCTCATTCCCACCGTGTTAATATTAATTTACGGGATTATAGGAGTTGAAAGAATACAGAGCTGTAGAGTTGCAGGACCCGAAGCAGCACCCTCCGCCGAGGTTGAACAGAAATTTATTTACCCACTTACAACCTCGCCGCCCGAGCGGTTATCCTTAACCGTGAGCTTTATTACTTCCGCGAAGCTGCCAATGGTCGCCCATTATACCTCTCGGCGAACACCTTTTTTTTCCCAGCGTGCCAGGGCGGAGGAATGGGAAGGGGCCGCCTGATTTCGTGGTCCCGTGTCACGTCCCTGAGACGGCACTGGTACTAACAGATTAACAGACGTACTCGCCGCGAACTGACCCCGTCGTAGTGATTTAGTTATCTCTCTATCGACGTCTCGCCGAGTCGCACCGCTCGCGATCGCGCCGTGGAAACGAGAAATAAAAGTGCCGCCGGAAGTGTTGTATCAAAAGGTAGTGCGCGCTCCACGCTGAATGAGCTTCCGCCGGTTCGGGATCCTCTCGAGGCGAGATATTATGATTAGGTGAGTATGCGTTGCTTCCCAACCGATTTTTTTCTCTCCACAAAGTGTCGCGCGTTCGCGAGCTTTATAGCGGCGGGAGGTATGCAAGCCTCCAGGAAGTACGGTAACTGGTGGCGAAACTGGTACCGGGCAACATCCCGTTTCGTGCTGCGAATGGGGAAAGTAATTTCTCGTGTTTGAAGTTCCGTTGGGAATTTTTAAAGAACTTGATATCGCGCGAGCTTATAACAAGAGTATCTACTTAGGAAGAGGGTGTGCGAGCTCGAATCATAGATTCGGCTCAGATTTCGTATA
Organism: Andrena hattorfiana; assembly: GCA_944738655.2. Lineage (NCBI taxonomy): Eukaryota > Metazoa > Arthropoda > Insecta > Hymenoptera > Andrenidae > Andrena > Andrena hattorfiana. Next base: position 10,550,110 of record OX122893.2, on the reverse strand, counting down.
CAGATAGTATACACCGTGTGTAATAATTTTCTAAATGCGAAGGACACTTTAGCAAGAATTTTCTCAAGAAAATCGGAATCTGCATTTTTTATACGCTAAATTATAAATAAATAGTGGGATAGTGACTGCTTAGTGAGTTCGACTACTATCCAGAATGTTTTTAGTGTTCCATAATGCTCCCACTATAGTGCATTTCGTTTTGTATAAAATATAGAGCATTGGTTGTAATTCTTTCGTGAAAATTTGAGTGTGTACATAGTCTGCTACGCGCTTTTAAAACATCGTTGTCTACGATCTGCGGTGCCATTATGTGAAAATTGAACGAATTCGGCGACCCGAAGTTCATGCACCCCCGTCGTTGATAGAATGTAAATTATCGTAACGTTGTATAATAGATACGGTGACCATTTCACAATTCGAAACGGAATTACCAACCTGTGGGTCGCAAATCGTTTCCTGAGAGGTAGCCACTGTTTTTGTTTTTAATATTATTAAGTTAGAATTATATTCTGAAATACCTATTTTTAATCTGTTCCCTTCACCGTATTAAATATTATAAAAGGGGATGGCGACTAAAAAAAGGTTGAGAAACACTGACAGAATTCGTTAAATATATAGGCACTATTAAACGTTTTTTTAATTGTTAATGCAAAATGAATGCTCGATATAACGTAAAAATAAAGCGTATACTCTGTTTTCGAATTTTCTTTAATGCAGTATTATTTTAATATAGAGGTAAGAAAATTGTAATATAAATAATAAATTTCCAATCAATTTTTATACGTTATATTTCGATGATCTTAGATTTATGAAACAATTTAACGGACAAAAGATCTACGATCCCATAATTGCATATTGTCGCGAAACACGATGCAGGTGTTGGACATATTTTGTTATTTTATTGCGCCACTATATTTAGTTTATAGAAATCGGATAAAAATGCATGGTTTCAGGGAAACGCTTCGGCTTGAACATTTAGAGACACGCGTGTCTCCTTTCCTTTGTTTCCAGAATAACTTCATAAATCAGATAACGACTCGGTATTATATATAGGTAATGTAGTATACGAAGGCACGAGGAACAAGCGAAATCAGATTGCGAAGATTTTTTCTAACAACTTTAATAACGTTGGTAGTCTTAACTTCCGGGGGAAATTATGCAAACAAAATGAGCAACGTTCGGTTTAAAATACCACTCCTTCGTGCGAGAGTTTATAAAATATCGTATACCGTATGATCATTTTTTTAATGTTGTATGACATTTTTTCTATGAGGTGGGAAAGAGTGTTTAATATTGTTAAGGCCTCATAGGTTTGTTAAGGCGGCCACTATAAATATGAATCCACTATAGTGATGCGCGTGTTCAATCTGCCATTTTGGAAATTTTTCACAAAAGATTTCACGTCGAACGTTACGCTAATATTATTAATATGAAATGTAGGACGGGAAGAAGTTGGCAAAGAAAAATGTTCTTCACACACGCATACACCTTTGTAACTTTCAAGTCACATAACTTTTAATCAGTGGCGAACAATTGCCGCCTGAGCCCCTGCCAAGAAGGCCCCTGAGGGCCCCATGCTAAAAAAAATTATAATTTGATCCAAACTAATTTTTTTTGCACTACTACACATAGCCCGTTTTTAGTAAATTAGCTATTCATTTTCCCGAAAAAATGGGCCCCTCAGAACGTTTGCCAGCTCGGCCATTTTCCTTAAATCCGCCACTGCTTTTAGTATTTTTGAAGTTGGGAGGTTCTCCTCAAAGCGGTTTAAAACAAACCCTTCAATATCCAAGCTTTGCATTATAAGAATCCTCATGCTGTTTTAATCATTGATTCTGCTGAAGTGACTACTTCAATTTTTAACGGACTTCAAAAAGGAGGAGGTTACAGATTCGACCCGTATGTATTTTCTTTTTTTATTATTCTCAAGGGATATATGACACATTTTCAAATGCAAATGTAAGTTGAACAGAAGCAGAGTGGAATCAGCCAATGGCTCAGCAGTTGTTGCTGTTACTACTAATTAAAAAATTCAGTTTCTACAAAATAGAGTTCAATGTTTTGTTATTCCTAAACAGATACTTGAAATACATTCGCTAATACTGGAAATAACTGAAATAAACCAATTATATGATTAACGGTACTCACAAACACTGGAAAGTAAGATGGACACGTGGAAGATACAGTCAGAGCTTGCCGTGATAAAACACCGAAAATATAGTGCGCCGCTGTGTTCTTGATTTACAATTTGATTTCCGACTCCACACTGTTTGCGTTTAGATCCATTGTCGGACAAATTTATTGTAGCGTACATACGACTGATCTATTTAAAATCTTCTTACTCATTGTGAAACCGGATTCTGCGATAAGAAGTCACTATGTGTGCGATAAAGATTGATTTAATGCACCTAGAGAATACGATCGATACACGTAACTCAATTTTAATTTAACTCGCGAACATGAAGATTAGATTTAATGTACATATGTAGCTTAAATTTTATCAATGGCGGCGACCACACCAGTCTTCGATTTTCTCTCCCCTCTCGACTCTCACACAATTCTCTGTAAACTTATTAAACACTCCCTTAACCCTCTGAAGATTTTCTATAAATGTATTTTTCCTTTTTACAACAATTTTTTAAAGATTAAAATCGATTCTCAAAAAAAGATACTAACAAGAGAGTATCATAAGCATTCTGTTTCGTTGGCGATAAAACTTAGAAATTTATGATTAAAATCATACTAGTGATACCAAAGTACTTACAGGGTAGTTGGTTGTTGCGATGCTCAGATATTTCTATGGAAAAAAGAATTTTTGTTTTAAGAAAAAAAATGGTACAGTGTGGTCTATTTTTTCTCGACGGATTTCAAAATTACCCCACATATTTTTTAATAGAACGATGGATTGTCATTGCCGTAGTGTTGTGGCTGACTAAATTCTAGAAGGTGTCAAGTACGGATGTATTTTGAATATTATTAGCAATTGTTATTAATTATTTGCGACAAACTAGCGAAAAATAGGTTGGTAAGCATAGCTCAACACCACTAAACATAGTTGCCAAGTTACCCAAATTCAAATCCTGCCAATGTTTTCTCATAGTACCTATTACCTAAAGAGCAAAGTGTTCACATTCATTTGAACCTACAGAAGAGTGGTTCCCAACATTTTTTCAGTCGCGATCCCCGTTTATAATATTCAAATAAATTTAATAAGTTAAAAAAACACATAAAAAATAGGCATTTCCGAATATAATTCTAACTTAATAATAATATTGAAAAAAAAAACGCCAAAGCTGTGGCTGCCCTCCAGTTGGGAATCACTGCTATAGAAAACGTGATAGAATCAATTAGAGTAAAGTGTTTGAACCCAAATAACCACCATTTTAATTCTCCAATAAAAAACATAAAGCAAAGGCGTAGGTATGTAGCATTTGATACGTAATGCTTAAGAAATTTGAAACACTCGAAATATTTCACAAGGTTTTCAGTTTCAAAATCTTCAGCTATTATTCTTACATGTCTATTACGCGAGAAGAGTCATTATATCTAAAAAAAGAATACATAATGACACGTAATAAAAAGGTGCAACTGTACCTGACACCTGACAGGTATGAACTATACATTTTGTGTGACGAATGTGCAACGAACAGAGATGGGCAAGAAATTATTTGAAATCAAAATTTGTGTGCGAAATTTTTGCCCATCTCTGGCAACGAACGTCAAATGTGCGGTTTCGCCTTTAAAAAGAAAGTGAGGTCACAAGACGGCAGATCTTATTACATTATTAAACTGTTTTCCTTCGCATCTTTCTTCCGCCTTCGATAAAACTGGAAATGCAATCTGCCCTGATTGCGTAATGTATCCTGCTCATATGTGCCAATACTAATAATACTTTGGATTTTGCCCGGAGATTAAAAGGAAGAAAGGAATGTAACGTCAGAAGTTTCAAATGCTGTGATGTAACGACGCGACCAGTTTCTACGCTTCCATCAAAACGATTACGATGTTCGACCACCATTCAGTTTCTCAGCGTCCACCCACGTACATAACAGTGCAAGCAGTATACACTATGTGACGCGTGATTCGCAACATTTTTACGCTGCCTGCCGTTTGATTGTCCCCTCTCTCCAGCTCGAGGCACGTTGATGACGTCAGTAGGTACGCTGGATGAGTCACTGCGTGCTGGCCACGTACACTACATAGTGAGCACACACGATCACACATAATCACACGCGCATAATTTGCATTACTTTCACGCGCGTGCGTTCACCTGACGCACAGCCGCGTCTGTGAATGCGGAACGTATGTACTAATACAAGGGCTTCACGAATATTCGAATACTCGTGTACATACCAGAGCTGTAAATATTCGAATACTCCTAACCATTCGAATACTCGAATAATTCCAATATTCCTAGTTATTCGAATATCCTAATATTCGAATAATTCCAATATTCGAATAATTCCAATATTCATAGTTATTCCAATATTCATAGTTATACATATCCGAATATTCGAATTTAGGGTCCGAATATTCCTAATTATTCGAATACCAGAGAATTCGCATTTGAGATTTGAATAATTCGAATTCTCCCAATTATTCACATATTCGAATATTCGTATATCAGAGAATTAGAATTTGAAATTCGGATATCCGAATATTCGAATTTAGGGTCCGAATATTCCTAATTATTCAAATATCAGAGAATTCGCATTTGAGATTTGAATAATTCGAATTCTCCCAATTATTCACATATTCGAATATTCGTATATCAGAGAATTAGAATTTGAAATTCGGATATCCGAATATTCGAATTTAGGGTCCGAATATTCCTAATTATTCGAATACTAGAGAATTCGCATTTGAGATTTGAATAATTCGAATTCTCCCAATTATTCACATATTCGAATATTCGTATATCAGAGAATTAGAATTTGAAATTCGGATATCCGAATATTCGAATTTGAGGTTGCAATAATTCGAATATTCGAATTTGAGATTGCAATAATTCGAATATTCCTAATTATTCGAATATTCAAAAACCAGAGAATTCGCGATCTGAGATTCGAATAATTGGAATACTTCTAATTATTCGAATATTCGAATTCGCGATTTGAGATGCGAATAATTCGAATACTGCTAATTATACGAAGAAATAATTCGAATTATTCGAACATTCGAATATTCGAATATTTACAGGTCTGTTGTTTACACGAGTCAAATCGTGGAGCACATCCACGTTATTACGATTTGCGGAGTGAGTTATGGAACGTTTTCGCTGTGACGGGGAAATTTCACCTCGATAAATTTCAACAGTGGTTAATCTGCTTACAAATTCTGTTTAATAAAATATGCAATCCAACTATGTAACGGGAATACGCTGTTGTCTTCAGTGGCGGTGGATTATATAGGTACCCTCAAGCTTCTTGTCACTTTTGGTACTTCGATATTTGTCATCTAGCTTCAAGACTTTCACTTACCATAATTATATTCTATTAGCTAATTGTGGTGTAGTTATGTGTATGGTCTTTTACGATTGAAAGTATTCCGCACCCGACGTCATTGCCCCGTAGTTCTGGCTTACGGTAACCACAGTTCGTTCGTCCAAAGGTTGTCATTATCTTTCGATATCTAATGAAGACAAGGCAACGTTCTACCGGCTAATGGCACGATTATTGAATCATTTGTGAAAGGCACGGCGTCACTTCTGTACGGAACAGATCGAGAACCGAACTGAAACTTCGCTGAAGCGGAGCTGAACTGATACTGGATCAAGTTTCACTTGCAACTATATTAAAACTCGCCATTAATAGAACCGGACTGGCATTGGATCCCAACCGAGCTCCAATCCGACTTCGCAGACTGGGCATTAGAAATTTTTGGGGTAGAAGTGAGGTTGATAGATATATTTAGTACAACCTGAGGTTTAAGAAATTCCTTTCGGTATATGAATCAGGGTTGCTAACTCGGAAGGTAAAATAATTGTAGGGTTCTTATGACGTAAGAGTCAAAGGATGGAAGGTTTTGATTTTTTTTTATATTAAATACTTCGAATCTAGACAGGTTTATGAGCATACTTTTCAAAGTTGCCATACAGAGTTAATATATTGGTACTTATAAACTGGCTTATTTACAATGGATAGATTTGAGTTGGGTGGAAATATTTAGCTATAATAAGCGGAATAGCATTTTACAACTTTTGTTATTCAATTTATAGATTTCTTAACAAAAATTTACAAGTAAATCGTACTTCAGCCTCTCCGAATTAAACAACAGAACTTGTGAACATGATATGTAGGTTCTATTTCTGGAGATTTCAAAAGTCTTCAAGAATATCTTTGCAATGAGCGAACGTTGTAGTGAAATTGATTGTACTTCACATTACAGAATTGATCGTAACGTAGGATAAATCCGGGGTGTCGGTACGGCAGGGGAGTTGGTACAATTGCTGTATTTCAGACTCAATAGGTAAAAGCGCGTTGAAGTGCAGACCAATTGCTTCTCTTCATAGTATTCGCGTGCAGAGTAACGGAGTCCAAATGGAGTCCAAATCTAACAATAAGCTCCGGAGCTTAAGTTTGACAGCGTCGCTGTAAAGGAATAGTAGAGGCTCTGTGCAAATACAAAATATTATATTTTTAGGGGAATAATCTTCACTTTCACTCTTTTTATTTTTGTTACGTCACTCGTTACTTCTACGCAATATTAATGATTTCCCAAGAGTCAATCGAATGATTATTTTACTATTATTGTTTCAAGAAAATTAGCAACACATGTAATGCGAACAAGGGCGTCCGCAGACTTATTGCTAGGGGGGCAATTTTGGGGTGACGGTAAAGCGAAATATATTTATTTTTTTAACTAATTTTGTAGTGTCATTTAACTATAAATTTAAAACCGAAATTTAAAAATATTCACTTTTTTAGTATAAACTTAATAAAGATCAGATTTTAAAAATAAGCGATTTTTTTCAAAAGCCATGGGAGCAACTGCGTTTTTACCCCCACACCCGGACGCCCATGAATGCGAAATTCTACTGTATATTACATTAAATTAATCAGATTCTCCCCATATTAATACTCAAATGAAAAAGCTTGTCGAAGGTTTTGAAAAATTACTCCAAAGAACGCCGTCAAAGAAATGCCTACGAATCTTCTAGCTGAGCAAAATTATTGAGAATTTTTTTAAGGAAATTGCCGAATTTCAATAACCTGCAAAAAACAGCAGAAGTTGCTCTTAAATTCTATTAATGTATTTACAAAGGTACCGGAAGAACTAAACATTGCAGCACTTCTTAATGCTTCGCACTATTTTTATTCTACATACATTATATGCATTTTTTATTTTTACTGAAATACTTATGTGTTTATTTGTAAATTTCCCATTAAACTAATTGATTATAATCTGGAAATATTAACTTTTATCGAGTACACCTGTATTTTTACTTACACAAAAACAAGCTAAAAATAATCATAAATAAGTAAAAAAACATTAAAAATAATAAACGAGTAAATAGTATCATATTAAAGTATATACATATATACGTACAGGAAGAAATAATGACAAAATAATTTCGCTCACAATCAGCTAGACTCGCATTTTAAACCACTGTGCGTGGTTTCGTAGACTCTCAAGTTCAAGAAAATTTGATAACGTCATCTTTGATTAGAACGCCGAGGATCGTAGTCCAGGGAAATATTTACAGAGTGCACACTGTGTTTCGTGTTACTCACTCATTGTCAGTGATAATATCGAGAAACGTGTAACCGGAGTGTGTCGACCCGATTTTAAATGTTCTTTCTACTGGAATGCAGCGAACGACACGAATTACAGCGATATGAGATTTGTTTAGTGCTGTAAAGTTAAAAGGCGATGCAATAACGTTACATACTGTCTAACGATCCGTCGAATTGCTTCGCCGCGAAGGGAGCGCAGAAAGTCATGGCGAGCAAAACAAAGGCGAATAGAGGCAATCGTTGCGCGGCGAGACAATCAATTAGTACACGATGATAGTTGTATATCATCGCGTATATTAATGTCGAGCGTTGCATGGCAGCCATGCCTCTCCACATGCGCGGCGCGCTTCGTGCACGCTTATTTCGAAGCGTCTGGATACACACTACACGTATTTTAATTCGTTGGCAAAGATTCTCGATAACAACAGGCAGAAGACCATGGTAGGTATTGCCAACGAACGACCTCGGTCCTCGCTCATGGAAATATAGGTTGAACAGGTTGTCTGGTTGAATCGCGAGGGTGATATTGAATCGTTGTTTTTAAAAGTGGTATAACTCCATTTATTCATACACTGAGATATTTAAGGGTTTGCGTTTGAATCAACTTAAAAATATTGGAAAATGTTTATCAATTCGAGTAATGTTTTTAAAACTATAAACCTGTTAAATTTTATTATGCAATTATAATTAATAAATATGTTAAAGGAAATAAGCGATTTTTTTGCAGCTACAAATGGACTTTTGCCACTTTAAAAAAAAGCTCATATTACAAATATAGTTTCGAGCGTTAGATCAGCATCTCTGTGATCAAGTTACCTAAAAAAGGTAGGGTAAAAACCCTTTTAATTATTCGCGATCTAAAGGAGGAATGTTCTACTCAATATAATAAAAGGATCTCCAACTCTAAATAGAGTAGCTAATATTTTTATAACTAATTTTTTATAAAAATATTATATATGAAATTGTTTTATATATATATATATATATATAATGGTTGAGTCACTCATTGATTCATCAACGTCCAGGCCAAACCGTTGAACCTAGAAACATGAAATTCGGAGAGTATGTGCTCTATAAGAAGGAATTTTTTTTAAATTCCATCCCCAAGTGGGTGAAAAGGGGTAAAATGAATTTTCTTAGGCTCCTTAATATCTTTAGGCCCGATTAGATATCAACTTGGTTTTTACTTACGAGGGTTACCCATATATTTAAATGTTAAACAAAGCTTACTTTACAATAAGTACTTAAAAAAACAGATATAAAAGTAATTCCTTTTAATTATTCTACCTTAGCGAACCACGCGTATTTTGTTAGTTCTTAATATTTCAGTCGCAGCGGTTGCAAGATTCAATTTCTAAACACGAGATCCTCTAGTTTTGTTCAGTAATATATTTGTAAAAGCAAATTGATACCCCGTGTATACCCCATCAAATTAATGGTTGATGCAGCAGTCTTTCAAAACACTAAAGTAGGGAATAAAGAATTTCTACGGGGAGGAGCAGAAATTGTCACGCATAAAATTTGTAAATGGGCCATTCCACGCGAAATTTGACACTTTTTGGAGTTTGCTGAAAGATGGATATATTGTAGTCTTTAGTGATATGTAAACGTCTCTCAAAGGATTTTTCAAAATTGTAAAAATTGCTGATGTTATAGCTCTTTGAAATATAGTGTTGACCTTTTTTCAATAAATCACAATTGTTGAACTAACAAACTGATAAAAACGAGCTTTGGGGTGCTTGCAGTGGCGACATAAGAGTTTATGTCTCCACTGCAAGCACCCCAAAGCTCGGTTTTATCAGTTTGTTAGTTCAACAATTGTGATTAGGTACTCACCTAATACAAATTATATCAGTTAAAAAATAGAATTTTATACCATTTATTTTGCAATTTTTCTTAACAAATGCAATTTTATAATTGAAGGCCCTTTCTTACAAATTTGAAAAAATGAGTATACCCATAGTCCTATTTTTGTCCTGTTTACGGACTATTTTTCAAATCTAGTAACGATCCAGAACGCCTGAAATATCAGTAATTCTACTACTTACAATTAAATAAGTATGCTTTTACCTAAAACTTAAGTGACAAAATGGAAAGCTAAATCTGTACTTATCTCGAGAACGATTATTTTGCAGACTTATATTTATTATGGTTTTATATTTGTTCTCGTCAGTTCCATTAACCAATTTCGATTTATCTATTATTTATCAACACCCTGTATAATTTCATTACGAACTTTAGTAGAAAATCAGATCTCAATAATGCAATTAAATATAGAATTAATGGTCAACTAAGTGTCTGATAAATCCAAAATGACTTTTAACGAGCTGTCTATAATCGAAATTATTTAGTTGTTTTTGAGTTACACAATATTAAAGAATCATTGACATGGTTTTCACAAATGCAAAATACGGAAAAGATGTTCCAGTATTCCATAGTGCTGCCACTCATAGTTGATCACTTTTTTGCGAATGTTGTAATCCATGTTTGAAATTTAGCTTGACACCATAAACTGTATGTTTCCTTTAAGATTCAGTTTTAAAATACTGTGCTTAGACTGATAGGACAAACTGCACGTGTGGTGCACGTTTCCCAATCTTATCCTCGTTATTTATATCATTGCCAAATAATATCTCATTAAGAAACTTTGTTATTGTGGTAGTTAAGCTTGAATACTGAAGAAGGTAAATGAATACACCAGGAACTCTTTTATCCAACAAATTAAATGAGACAACTTGATCCCCAATTTGGGAGGATGATGAACATTTCTTTCCTCGAATTGAATGTACTTTAAGATTCGAGTATATAGCCCCCCTCCCCCCAAAGTATTAATACTTAACGCGATCTTTTTTGCCGAACACAATGCCGAAGAGATGTCGTCATTACTAAAATAGAAGTCGACGTTATATTTAAGTAGTTATATTTAATTTTTTATTAAAGCACTTATAATTTCTGTTCCTCGACATTCCTTTATACGTTCAGGCTTTTTGAAACGATTTCACCCCCAATATTAAGAGGACCCCTTGTAAATATGTGTTGCTGTTTACTTAAATAGTGGTTTAATAAATTAATTTGATAAAAGAGCTCTATTTCTAAAAATTATATTTTGAAGAATATTAACTTATTGTAATCACGTTTCTATAAAGTAAATACGTATTGAATTTGGGCGAATATTTTTTGCACGATCTGTGGTACTTCCACGGATAATCATTTTTTTTAAATAAACTGTGTACAATTTTTCAATTGAATGTACCTAAAAGAAAAGTATATTAATCAAGGATTATATCAAAGAGAATTAGAATTGCGAATGTTTACTTTGAAGTCGATTTAACCCTTCATAGTCACCTTCTTATAATCACAAATTGGTCGCATGGCGTTCACTGCACCCCAGCGTCTTTTCCAGTGGCGCACTCAGGATTTAATCTTGGGGGAGCCGAATTGAACATATAACAATATTTTTATGAGAAATTCAATAAAATTCATAAGGTGATTATAAAAATGTATTTAAATAATAAAACCAAGTTTTCTTTTCTTTTCACAAAGCCCCTTCTTTGGGGGGTGCCAGGGCCCCTTGTTCCCCCTCTGGGTGCGTCACTGGCCACATCTGAGTTACCATTTTCGTATTTTTGAATCTTTTAACTTTTATGTCTCTTTCCAGAAATGTACATTTTGATATGATGAAATTTGTAGTTGAAAAATTAGTTGTGGAAAAAAGCGATCTTTTTGATTAAAATTCACCAAATTTTTAAATTTTAAAATTAAGTTCTAAAAATTTACAGAATTATTAGCAAAGAGAAAAAAATTGTCTAAAAAAATATATAAAATATGTTACATATAGGGTGCACGGATAATTTTGTGAGTAACTGTATTGTATATACATACCACGATGACCAATGCAAAAATGTGAGGACAACAAGATTTTCAGTGTGAACCACTCATTATGTAGTAGGTGCAATGAAGTAGCGGACATTGCAAATGTAGAATTGGCTGTCGGTTTTTTCTGCGGGATTTGCTAGGTTACTAGCGCGCGATTGCACAACGGAAACCTGGTTCCACTTTGGCGCTTGTTAAGCCGCCGTAAGATTTAGTGCAAACACTCTCTCCATTATCGCGGTTCCTCCAACACGAGCCGACGTACAGTTCTTTAAAGTTGGTAAATCTACGTGATTGATGCCGCTACTGCGCAATTAGCAACGTATTTTCGTTCAATTTCGACGGCGTTCGAAGCGCCAATTGATCTTGTGAATCACCAATTTGTCCTCTGCCCAATACATAGCGCTACCCTCCTCCCGGAAAATCAATTCATATTTATAAACGCGTTGCCGAGAACACGCGAAGCAAAGCTGCATCGACGAACTCGAGTCTAATTCTCATTCTAGAAATCGGCACAATCAGATCTCTAAGAACCTTTACTTTTTTCTTCTTACAAGTAACCCTTCATTTGTTGCTTAATTAGTACTGTCTGGAAAAATATGAGAAATTATATTAAAAATATGAGGAATAATAATTGAAGAATAAGAAATATCGAAGAGAAATAATCGTATTGTAAATACGATTTGATTAATGTCTTGGGTTTCTGCTGGCACTGTCAGTGGGCCAGTCGATAGGATCTTATTAAGTGCCAACTATTGTTTTGACGCAGGATAAGTGTTTTTTTCTTTCAGGGCACGCCTGACGTAAAATCGACTACGACGATCGCGAGGAGATCGTCGACAGAAAAGCAAGTTCAGAAAGATACAATAAATCAGTCCGCCTGATTATCTAGATTTATGATTGCACGACATTAATATGCGTAGATGACGCCGAGGGATTCGACACGGCAGTTCCCTCGACTTTCGGAATTAATTACAGCGATCGATTCACTCTCTTCCTCCTTAATTTTTCGCTCAGACTTTGACGCGAAATAGCCCCGATTATTTATTTGTAAATTCGCAACGAAGTCTGTGAAACCTTACGAATAGTTCAAAGAAGAATGCACATTGCAAACGGTTACGTTATATAGAGTGGCCCATTTGAGTACAAAAAATATTTTGCATGCAATTTGAGTGGTATCAAGGGACAAATATGCTGCAAGAAGATTTTTTTTCCGTCATTTTTTCTGGAGTTGTGAAGGTCCTTGATATATCTTGCACATAACGCGACAAGTGAGAACCTTGGGAAAAAGATTCTTGCAGCATGTTGGCCCCTCGGTGCCATTCAAATTGCATATAAAATATTTTTTGTACCATTATAATTGGAAGAGTTATTTGGGTGGGTTTACTTAAATGGAGCACCCTGTATTTGAAGGGTCCTTGTAGAAAACACTGTAAGTGCCAAAATTAAAAAACATTAATTTTATCCGAAAGTGTTCTACGTGTTACTAGTAATACTATATAGTAGGAATATGTAGAATTTGATTTTGGCACTTACAGCATTTTCTACAAGGTCAGTTTGCAGTTTTCATTCACGCTGAATTTGACTTACAAGGTAACATCTCTATCTTGGGAATTCCAAAAGCTATGACACATTGGGAATGTGTCTTGATAAATAATAGGAGATTATTTTGCCAAAATTCATTGTGACCAGATAAAACCACCGCCTTGGCGGTTGAGTTGTTTCCCGTTTTTATTTCATTCTTCGTAAACGAGTATATTAGACACATATTATTTTTATGAGAATATTTGCAACCTTAGCACAAACGAGGTTATAGGTATCGAAGGAAAGTCTAATGAAGCTTAAAAATCAGTAGACTGGTTTTACTCAAAAAGATCTTATACATACTATTCTTAGTGTCATTTTCGTAAACAGTTCTTTAATGACCAATAGTGCTTACATTCAGGAGTTATAATATTCAGATTCACGTTTGTAATGATGCTTCTCAATATTAATAGTTAACATCAGGAAAAGCATCACAAAACTAAGATACAGACTAAGAATACACTTTTCCGCTTTGGTTTATAAATTGGGGGCAATCGCTTGATTAAGCGAGGACCACAAATAAAACGATACATCTGCACCAAAGAAAAGTAACTAATATAGTGTTAAGGGTTCATAATTTTTAAAAGATCCGAGTTAGAGACTTTATCTTGTTAAAATTATCGTTTCTCATCAGACTTTCCCAACCGTGTAAACAACGACATTGTTATCCGATGCCGAACGAGAAACCCTTGATATTCGTATGGCAAATATCGAGTGAAAAATACAGTGCCCTTGGTATTTCCGTAACGAGGAAATATCCACGAAAATGTTCCGTGTAATTATTTTTTAAAGTACGAGGATCGAAGGAAACGAATACGAAAGCTTCGAGAATAATTAACGAAGAAAAGAGGAAGATATAGCACTGCACTGTTAAATGACCCGCTTCGTTAGTCCTGAATCACTAAAAGGTCCAACCGACAACTTCCGTTTACCAACCACTCCGGAAACGCTCGTGCCAACTGTACATCTTAACGTACACATTCAGACAAATTCGACACGCTAGTCTAGTAACTAAAAGTTAAAGTCATTGCCTCCCCATTGAGCACTTTTGTAAAGTTGACACTGGAGATTGTGAAAGCTCAAGGAAGACTAGTCAACTAAATTCATTTAAGACCCAACTCAAACTTAGATCATCACCAGGGGCGGATTTGGGAATAGGCTAAGTATGTGGTAAATTTTGGGGAACAACAAATTTGGAGGAGCGGCAAATTTTGGGGAGTGGAAAATTTTGGGAGTGGAAAATTTTTGTGTGTGAAAAATTTTGGGAAGCGCCAATTTTTGGAGAGCAGCAAATTTTGGGAAGCAGCATTTTTGGGGGAATGGCAAATTTTGTAGGGTGTCAAATTTTGGGGAGCAGCAAATTTTGGGAAGCGACATATTTTGGGGACCTATAAATTTGGGGGATGGGTAAATTTGGAGGAACATCTAATATTTGGGAGCATCAAATTTTCGGAAGCGCCAAATTTTGGTGAGCGGCATATTTTGGGAAGCAGCATTTTTTGGGGAATGGCAAATTTTGGAGGGCGTCAAATTTTGAGGAGCAGAAAATTTTGGGAAGCGACATATTTTGGGGACCTATAAATTTGGGAGATGGGTAAATTTGGAGGAACATCTAATATTTGGGAGCATCAAATTTTCGGAAGCGCCAAATTTTGGGGAGCAGCAAATTTTGGTGAGCGGTATATTTTGGGAAGCAGCAATTTTTGGGGAATAGCAAATTTTGGAGGGCGTCAAATTTTGAGGTGCAGAAAATTTTGGGAAACGACATATTTTGGGGACCTATAAATTTGGGGGATGGGTAAATTTGGAGGAACATCTAATATGTGGGAGCATCAAATTTTCGGAAGCGCCAAATTTTGGGGAGCAGCAAATTTTGGTGAGCGGCAAATTTTGGGAAGCAGCAATTTTTGGGGAATGGCAAATTTTGGAGGGCGTCAAAGTTTGGTGAGCGGTAAATTTTGGGAAACAGCAAATTTTGGGGAATGGCAAATTTTGGAGGGCGTCAAATTTTGAGGAGCATCAAATTTTGGGAAGCGACAAATTTGGGGGAGCGGCAAATTTTGAACAGAAGACATTGGAAAAGTTTCAACTTTGAACACAGAGCCTTCAGACAACTTCAAAAACAATTCACTTCTTTTTCACATAGCAAAATATGGAATAACATTGGAATATTTCACATGTGGAATTAATTTTGAATTTGTCTAGACTCTTTTAAACTAAAACACATAATGATATTTCACAGAAAGGGTGGCACACGCTTCTGAGTCTAGGAGCGCCAAATCTTCAAATCCGCCCATGATCATCACAGTTCAATACTCCAGATATTACTTACACTTGCAAATTCATTTGCGGATCAAGTCACGTCAGCACGATTTAGCCCAATAATTCCTCATCGTGACCCATGTTGTGTCGAAGAACTGTCGCTGAAACAAGCTGTTGAAAACATAACCACCGAGGCGCATTCTCTAATGGACTAATTTATATTCCAAAAACAAAATTTTGATAATAACTTTTTTCCCCTGAAACACGATACTCGCCCGTAAGTTTTTCCGCGGGAGTCCAAGAGCCGGCTCCTGACATCAGCGATGGTCTCCGCGCGAACACTTGCTCGCCGTTACGTAACGTCGCGGATATCGTGAAATTCTACGGCCCCATGTGGCCAAACGACCCTGTCGAAGGCACGCGCAGCATTCTTCGTGTTCCTCGAGGAGAATCAGAGTGCGAGGGGAAGGAAAGGATTGCGTTTGCTCCGACGATGATACCGCCGACGAAGGACCAGTCCCCGGGTTCCGTCGTCGCTTCTGTGCCGTTCTTCGACGTCTCTGTCATAGATGCAGATATGCCTCCGTGTGAGTTCCACGGAGCAAGAGTGGGGGATATTGGTGCCTGTTGGCCTCCCCTATATAAGGTTTGCGCTGTCCCATCGCTCTTTGGTTGTTCCCCAATTCGGGCAACTTCTCCGAGCTTGGCACATCGCACACCGTAAGTCACGCACATTTTTCTTACGCTACATACAAACGCACGCCGCTCAAAACAATTAGAGTCTCCGACTCAAGGAACTCTGCCGCTCAGCGCGCATATCTCGAGTCTTGGAAAATTTTCTGTTCCCCTAGAACCGTCCACCGTCGGCAGAAGTGACTCCGAGATTTTAACTCGTTGATTGTTTTGAACAGAGTGTCTCGGCGATTGTGAAATAAGGAAAGCATCGCCTGTTCTCCACGCTGGTCGGTTTCGTGATTTAAGTAGAATATTTAGTGCCGGGAGTGCAAACGCGAGGATACGCTTTAAGAAAATCCTCCGAACAGGAAAGGAGCTATTTGTTCAACACTTTATCGTCGGGCATGCAGTGTGTGCGTTCGTCGCTGACTGCAGTCAGTTTTACTCAACTTCGAGAAGCATCCACGTTGAATTTATTAATATAAAACGACGTTTGGTAATTCTGCAGTGAGTGGTGAAGTTCCAAGGAGACACCTCTACGGAGCCGTGAGCCAAGGAAACAGAAAATACGGAATACTTCGTGACCGAGCGATAAAGTGTTAATATATTTAGAGATTGTACAACGGAAAGTGCTGAAAATTTCACGTGCTTCCTGGTTGATGATGTAATCGAATCTTCCCCAGCGGGAGGATTTAATGGCGTCGTTCTTCTGTTTGTTCTACTTCTTTTTATCGCATTGCTTCGCAGACTGGCGTCAGCAGACGAGTTCCCTTCTTTACGAAATCAATTGTCCATGATTTTTTTTTATTGTCCAGGAAGCAGTTGCATATTGAATATTATTATTTAATATACTTAACGTCCCCGCGAACGAAAGAACGGAACGCCATTCGCAGTTTATCTTCTTGCCGCTATATTAATGCCTGTTTTCCTTTCGCTCGTGGAACTAAAGCAATTGCTTGTCGCACAGATCGCGTACGTTGCTTTTTGTCAGCAAGTAGTATTAATGGAGCCTTCGTCAATCGAAGAATTGAGTGTCGCTCGTAGCCAGAAGTTCTTTACACACTTGAAACCTTATGAAACAATGACGAATCTTATGAAAGAATCAATTATTTAAACGGTTAAAAAAGAAACATTTTCAAAGGTTTCTCCAATTCTGCCTCATACACTCCCCACTACTATTATAATTGAAGAGTGCTTATAAAAAGCACTGTGAGTGCTAAAAATCAAATTCTGTATTATAATATTACCATTGGCACGCAGAACATTTCAGGATAATTTGTTTTTTAATTTTTGCACTTGCAGTGTTTACAAAGGCTCTTCAATTGAGGCATTGAGACCAAAAACGGACTAACCCACATTTTTTGCGAAATTAAATAGCAATAATGAATTGAGTAGCAATAATGTATTCCAATAAACTTCAAAATGGGAAAAACTATTTTTTTTCAGTGTGGGTTAGTCCGTGTTTGCTCTCAATGCCTCAATTATACCATCCCTTAAACGCGCAACCAATGCGTCTTTCTTAAACTACCCCTCTTCATCCTAATTTCTCTTCTATCCCAATGTCTCCTCTATGATGAGTTGCTCGTATTCATTTCATCATCCAAGAATCACGCAATGCTACACTATTTACTAAACGAATTCTGCTAGATGTAGGTTACGCCTAACAGTAGTCAAGCTGATTGTGAGCCTCGCTTTACCCTGCTCTATACGATATGTAATTTACGTATTTACATAAATTTCGTTATCATTACTATTGTGAGTGTATGGGTAAGCACGTGGGCGACGTGTAAATGTTTACATAGTATGGTCCCACAGAATAATGCTCCCAGCGAAGGTAATCCACATAGACATCACGATTTTTATATCGTCGAAAAGGTTTCCGCTTATTTGGACTCGTTTTACTGTGTTGGATCTGTGCTCTTGTTGGAAGTGTTGAACGAAATGTTTATCGATAGAGATTTGCCGCGCAGTTGGGGAAGGATTGTAAAGTGGCAGTAAGCTTTCCGCGTGTCGGCAAACGATCCGCGTGAATTTCAAGTAATTAAAGATCCAGGATCGCGGCACGTGGACACCGGGGATCTAGAGCATCGTATTATTCTCGACGTCTCTGGGACGTAACCAGTTAAAACCACTTCCAAAGGTCTTGACGTTGAGCACGTGTATAAGAAGCCCGGTGTAATTTGTTCGATTGATTACGAGCATACAATTAGACGTGTCGGATGGCCAGTTATCTATTAGCTCTGATTCACTGAAGGGTGTAAATGATAAATCTCGTCAAACAGTCATTATCCAAACTTATCGCTAATGTTAATCGCGGCGCTCGCTCTCCGGTTCAGTGTTCAAATTTCTGGTCTTTCTAGGGTCAACCTTCCCCCATCGAAATCAAAGTGCACTGCATGTTTTCGTTGTGGTATCTATCAGGGGCGGATTTGGGTATAGGTAGGGTTTCCTATACGCGACTGGACGCAGCGTTAAAAAGTTCATAGTCGATTTTCTCGAAAATGAAGCGCGATATCAAAAAAAGTTACTGTTTCTTTTCGACTCGTAATAAGTAAATAAGTCGAGAAAAAGGAATAAAATTTTTTGATATTGCGCTTAATTTTCGAGAAAATCGACTTTGAAATTCTTGACGCTGCGTCCAGTCGCGTATAGGAAAACCTAAGTACCTTGAGTTGGCTGCAGCCTAGGGCGGCAAATTTTGGGGGTGGAAAATTTTGAGGGACCCCAAATTTTAGGCGAAAGAAATTGAGAAAGGTTTAAACACAGAAACCTAACACAGCTTTAAAAACAATTCCCTTTTTTATGTAGCGAATAACTCATATGTGAGTTGCCATATTGAATTAATTTTGAAATTGTCTCGACTCTTTTAAATTAAAATATTTTTTGGTATTTCGCGGAAAGGGCAACAGACGCTTATTAGTCTAGGGGCGCCAAATCTCAAAATCCGTCCTCGGTATCTATGATTGTTTAATAATCACTTCCTACAACGTGATAAGGAAAAGTTACACGTGAAATTAATCAGTTTCTAACACATGAATAAATTACAGGAATAATTACAACTATCTAAGCAGTATTGTAGAAGACATTAAGACATATTCAATGATAAATAATTAATGTCATCTTTAGTGACATTTTGTAGGAAAAAAGGTTGATTAGTTAGTAGTACATCGAACAGAGTGGAGAACATCCAAGAGATAAATGTAAAGCTAGACTAACAACAGCCACAAAAATTTTGTACTTTGCAATCATCGTTTTGCAATGTTATCTTTTCAAATAAGATTTGACAGTACTGTGTTTGACTAATGAGAGACGTGTGGGAGATATATTAGATCGTGATACCACAACGTTTGATAATATCATGTGTGAGATGCAGGGCCCGATCAAAAGGCACGCAATCAAAGCAACTGCCCAGAAAGGTTCTAATTTGGTGCGGAAAAATTGATAAAAAAGAGAAAATTAAAATCAATAAAAAAGTAAAACTTTTGGAAAAAGCAGTAAAAAGTAGATAATACATGTTTGAATTTTGTATCAAACTTATAAATTGTTTCTAAATCACCCAAATAATTACTATTATACTAGGAAAAGGTGCGTACCTATATTAAGGATCTTAGATCTTTCCCGTTTTCTTATATTTATTTCGTTTCATTCGTTACATCCTTTCTTCTTGGGGATTTAAAAAGTAGATACCTTCCTCCTACCTATACATATACATTTTATTTTGCTTTGACACTGTCTTTTTTACGAACATTAAATTTTTTTAAAGACAAAAGTCTTTCAACAAATGCCTACAAAAAATTTCACTCACTGTCAAAAATTATATTTTAAAATAATTATTTATAGAGGGGCAAAAATCATTTTTGCCCAGAACGGAAAAAGAGCTAGATCGAGTCCTCGTGAGATGTTGAATAGGTACTGAACACTGTTCATTAAGAATTCAATTACACGGATGCTTTTATTGCCCGTTGAAAATTGCCATGCTTTTGTTTACGTCTATTTTCTATACCTAAACTGGCGAAAAGGATTGATCTATTTAAAAGAGATATATGGTTCCGCTTAAAACAGGGTACATAATTGCACTTCGCAGATGCATCTGCGATGAGTTTATTTGGAAAACATGAAATCATACGTCAATGGGTCTGGTAATATCATTCAATACTTTCTCCTACTATTTTTTTTATTTTCACAATGGAGGATAAAGAAGTATATAAATCAATTAAACAGGGTAGGACGTATTGGTTAATACGCAGTTTCTCTTCGATTCGTTCAAGTGTCACCTTACATGAGAAATCTAGACCATTCCGATGCAAATTTGAAAAATTACCCTTTCTAAGTTATTGAGTCAACGTTTGTATAAGTAATGTAAACTGTAGGTTTAGAAAGGATATTTCCAAACTATTCTAAAAGGACATTCAACCACATTCGGCCCAACATCGAAGGCCACTTTACACGACCATCCATCATTTTCTATAAAAATCTTTTTTTGTAAAGGATAAATTGAAAATCACATAGGTACTTGTCTCTTTGGAGGAGTGCTTATTATGATAATAGAATATAAAGTATAGAATAGAAGTA
This sequence comes from Andrena hattorfiana, assembly GCA_944738655.2. NCBI lineage: Eukaryota > Metazoa > Arthropoda > Insecta > Hymenoptera > Andrenidae > Andrena > Andrena hattorfiana. The sequence continues at coordinate 10,529,408 of OX122893.2, read as the reverse complement.
GAAAGTCCCAAGAACATTGGTAAGACTTAAGAAACGGACGTTCCTAGAACATCCGAAAGTTGAGACTCACGAATATCCTAGGGATGCTCCAAATGGACGTAGGACGTTTGGATATAAACTAAACATGAAACGAACCTCCTGTGGATGTAGGGTCGACCGAGGTGAATCGGATCACTTTGTGTTTGACGGCAAAAAAAATAGTTAAACATTAAAAAACCAGTTTTGTATTATATCTATATTTGTAACGAGTACTCCTTTTTCCTGAACATTAATAATAAAATATAAAACCAAACTTTAAAATATTTCTCTGTAAACAAAAAACCAAAAAATAAGAAATATCCGATTCACCCTGTGATCCGATTTGCCTCGGTCTACCCTACAGTGCTATCTGGATAAAAGTGAAAGCGTAATGCAATGTTCGAAGGGCGTTGATAACTAAATAGGAAGTAAAGTCGGAGGACGTCGCTACGAAGCATATCGAAAATGAATACACCTGCCAATATATCTTGGCAATTATGCTTCTGGTTAGAGCCGAAAACTCGATCTTAGTTACATCTATATGTGTTGTAAAAATCTACTCAATTTAATTTTCATTGCTCTGCACTTATAAAAACTGTATATTTAATTAAATCTGTGGAACGATAGAGTGTTTGCAGAGAGTAGTGCAGGAAATTGCGACAGTCCTTCGGACACAGATGGAATGATCCTTGCTCTAGTGACGCCGAGGTCAGCATATATGTATTTCCATTTTTCATAACACCAAGCGACAGATCGTGAGTTCAGTCTGAAGACTTTCGTCAGATATAATTTACCTTCTGTTCTCCAAATCCATAGTTCAGGAAACGACAAATATGCTCCCGAATATCTTAACATTTTGATGGATTTCCTATATGGAAAGTTATACCAAATAGTATGAGGCATTGAGAGCAAAAAAGGACTAACCCCCATTTTTTGCGAAATTGAGGCAGTAACGATAATGTATTACAATAGGTTGTACTAAATACTAATCATCTAAAGTAGAAAAAATTAATCTTTTTTCATCGTGGGTTAGTCTGTTTTTGCTCTCAATTCCTCATATTTCGGTCTTCTTATAAATAACGCATACAAACATGTTCAACTGTTTGTATAACGTAATAATCTCATATCGCCTTGATTACAATCTATTATACAAGATACGCAGTATTGCAATTACAGAAAGTTATTTACGTATTTACAAACTGGAATGAGTAGCTTATCTCACTATGAATGAATAATGCAATATTAATGAATATTGCACTACTTCCTCACTATAAAAAATAACACCGTGTCTGAATATGGAAATGAGCCTCCTGCATTCTTGTCAAGATTAGATAAGGCTTTGAAAATTATTTGATTATGTCGTCAGTTTTTATTTACTAGAAATGGCAGAGCGATACAGAGGACTGATCTGCATAAAAAATACCAGGGCTTTGTTTCTCTCCGACTGCTAAATCGCACAAGTATTTTAACGTATTTAATTGTAAAATCATCACGCAGGCACCTAATTTATTTTTTAATATTACAATAATGGCTTCAAAAAATTTCACATATCGCCGTTTTCGAATTCTAACACTAATAGGGGAACGGTTCAACACAAAAGCGAACATTATTTGAAAACATAAAAGAGATTCGAACGATTAAGCGGATATAGTACGCTGGAAATCCAGAATATTCAAAGAAATACTGCAAAGTGCCCTAAGTAATAAATCGAAAGCATCGAGTACCTATAAATTATTGAAAAAAAATGAAACCATTTTTTTATAATTTATAAAAATTTACGTTATTATATTCACTTCTGCAAATCCATTGTGCCATTTTTCTAAAGTGCTGTTTATAAATTATAAAAAAAATGGTTTCATATGATTTATGAAAAAAAATGGTTTCATATGATTTATGAAAAAAATGTTTTCATTTTTTTCAATAATTTATGTGGATCGCCAGATTTAGAGATTTATAATAAATTTATATAAGTCAATATAATAGCGTCAAATTTTAATAAGTATTCCTCACCGTATGACACGTGAAAATGTTTGTCAAATATTCTTTTATACACGCGTTGTAAATAAACCGTGTAATTTTCTAATTCACGGCAAGAGTACACCCTCAAAAATTACCATCCATTAGGGTTACTGTATGGTATCCAAAAAAAGGACATATCTTCCTTTTTTTTTACTGAAATGCAGTGTCCTCCTATCACCTAAAAAAGTCCTTCTTTGTTTTATTCACAGCTCAATCGATCCACTCGCCTTAGCTTCACCCGGCAAAATTCCATCACATCAGATCCAGAAATTAAAAAGGAGGACAATCCAGTCTGTAAAATAAAAATAAATTTTACATATCAACTTTCATCATATAAGATAACATTACTGTTTACATTACATATTCAGGCTCCAAATAAGTAGTAGATATAAAATATGCTTATTTAGGCATATTTTTCAGAGCTGGCTATTTCTGACAAAGGTTCTTCGTTTCTTAACACATAATTTATAAAACTCCACACAAGTCATATGTTTGAAATTGAGAGGCCAAGTGGTCAAACAGGCACATGCCACCGTCTCATGATTTTTTTATGACGTTTTTACCTAAAAATTTTCGTATTTGTTGTTTTCATATATTATTCAAAATATCACAGTTTAATGTTCATAGACCTCTACAAAAAACAAAGTTCTCAAAAATATGTATGCTGTTTCTTAAAAAAAAAATTATGGATCCTTAAGAAACGAAAATTTATGCGTACGTGGCATGTGCCTGTTTCCCACTGAGCCCCTCAATTGTATTCAATCAGTATTTAATGCCTAACCGAGACCTATTTAGGGCCTGAATATATTCACAAGATTATTCTAATGCAAACATTAATATTTTCTTACATAATAAAAGTTGATATCTAAAATTTAATTTCATTTTAAAACGTCCTCCTTTTCAAACGATTTCACACTAGATTCTCCTCCTTCTTCATTTTTGGATCTGTTAACCCCACTCGCGATCAATTCCATCGCGCAATAGCGGAACGTTTAAACGACGCCAGTGGCGGGGCGTTAAAGGATCGCGTGTCCTTAAAAATGTTCCGAACGACGTAACGAGGGCATCCCCCTTCGCGATTATCGCCAACATGCCATTCGATAGTGGAGAGACTAGGAAACGCGCGGGAAACGTTTACAGTCAACAAGCATCTACCGCGATAGTCAGTGGGAGGTGGCAGGTAGCTCTTAGCGCTTCAATGCCTCCGACACTCATTTCATTTCCACGCACCGTCTCTCGCGGGTCAAGCTATTAAATGTCGATTCGCACCGTATATCGGCTCAGTTTTACCGTCTAAAGAACGTCGCGGAACGAGCGGAGGAAACGGCGTGCGACCACGGAAACTACCCTCCTTCAACCACCAATCGACGCGCTGCGATCGTTGCTGCTTGGTACCACCAGTGTCATCACAATCATCGTGATCTTTGAGATTCTCCAAAGAGGTGATCTTTCCAGTCCCGATCTACCGAGACCGTCGAGATTGTTTAAAATGTTGCGGGGGTAGTGCTTCAAGGTTTTTTTTAAGAAAGGGACGTCTCTGAGATTTACTTGACCGTTCGAGGCTTGTGTCATTTCCTCGAAGCTTTCAGTAAAGAGAGAAGAGGATTTGGTATTTCGAGGAGAAATTCAAGAAGGTACAGCTTGGAGGAATCGAGTACTGTTACCCACCGTCGTTTTGCGCTTCCCCGCGGACTTCCGTGACTCCTTTTGACAGACCAATTGGGAACTGCGAGCGCACACTTGCGTTGTAAAAACGTTTTCAGTGATCGACTTGCAAAGATACTTCGCTGCACTCGTGCTCTCTAAGTGCTTCGAACCGCAGAGATATCCGAGGATTAATCCCACGAAAACACTTCGTCGATTCGTGAAGTAAGTGATACAATTTTGCAAAATTCTCTATGGCTCTGACGATTAAGGAACTTTCAATGCTCAATCATTCTCCCCTTTCACATCACGCATAATAACCACAGGTTCTTTATGCACTTGCACGGACAGCACGAATTAATTCTTTGCTTAACTGTAGCGAACGACACGCTGGCTGTATCAGAACTTTAGATATGGAAAGAATAACAAATATTTTAAGAAACATTGATCCGGTAATGGTGTTTCCGAGATATTTAGTTGTAAAATCTGCTCGATTCGGTGTGGCGTAGAATAGTATCTCGAAAGTTCAACGTGTTAACAGTTAATGAATGACCTCGGAATAAATATTTTATAAACGACAGATCTTGTTCAGAGCCCTGGGCTGCACGGGGGCCCCAGAAAAAGAAAAAATGAAGAAAATATGGGAATGAAATTTTTTTGTTTGATTAAAATTAAGAAAAAGAAATTAGAACACAATCTCTAATATAATAATATAATAATCTACTATTACTAACGACGAGATATGGTAATAAAAAAGGCGTATATTTACATATGCCAATTTTGATTCACTTTCTTTTTTTATTTTATTTTCTTTATTACTGTTATTATTATCCTTTTCTTTTCGATTTCGTTCTGCGAAAAGCTATGCCTTTTTGCCGTTGAAAAATTGTTTCGGGCCCCAAAATATTTCTTGCACCCGGGCCCCTTTATACAGAAGGCCGACGCTGTATCAGTTTCCTTATATTTTCAATAATTTACCATTTGCACAACGTACCTTATATTATTTTTTTGATTTCCAGTAATCTTCTTTTCTCTCCCTTTAATATTTATACTAATTTAAGAGAGTTCTTTGCATTGACTTAAATACAATACCTGTATCACGATACTTCAACAAGCTTTTAATGTAAACGACGTTACAGTTTATACTATTTAATTTTACCATTTTAAGTATCGGGCAAATATTTCTATTCTAAACGTACAAGCCAAGGAGAAAATAAATGAATGGTAAAGGACGTCGATGCCTTGATCTTAATCTCTCTCTAACTGCTCTCCTCTAGAATGGAAATCTTTTCTTGCCGCGATATTCCTCGCGCGACCGCACAACTTTCGTAGAAAATGCTTTTCCAAAATACTGGAAGCAGATAAATATTTCCAAACACATAGTCACAGGCGGCGTTCTACATTTATTAAGATATCTACTCGAACATGGGCGTTTTCATCTTTATTGGGGGTGATTCGAAAAACACAAGAATTCTACTAAAAAAGAAACGAAAAAATGTGTCGCAGGAGCGTTTAATATTCCACGATCTCTTCATACTCATCGACCCGTAGATTTTCAACCCTGATTCCACGCAGAAGGTGTCCCTCGTGCTCGCAGCTTACCTACCCCTTTCGTGGGTGGCGAAAAGAATCAGTCCAGGACGCGCGCGAATATCGCGGCAGCTCGGTGAACCGTCTGTCGAAAACGCGTCAATTAACTCCGGCAACCAGCAGCGCGAACCTCTGTATTAACGAGTGTGATGACACCGCTTTTCAGCGACAGCACCGCCGCCCCCTACTCCCCCCTACTGGCAAATTTGTCGACAACGAGACTGATTATTATGTCCTTGCGAGACTGACGATAATTACAAACCGCTTTACTTTCAGTGCCACACGCTTGACACGCCGATTAGAGCTTTCGAGAGCGGCTTGACCTCGTTCCCTCTTGCGCTGTTCGATCCGCGATCGCGAGAGATCCCCGGCGCTCGATCACGGGCCGCGGGCACGATCGGGAATGCAAGCGGCGAGCTTCGTGCACCGGGGGATGAATATGCCACGCGCAGCTGATTTCGGCGAGCTCGGGCGGGATTGCCGCTGTTTGAAAGCCTCGGAGGTATATGTATAGCGGTGCACGACGCCGTCATCGTGTAAGGATTTAAGAGGGAATGTTAATTTTGGGATTTTTTTTTAAGAAACTAGTGATTCGATTGATCTGAAATTTGAACCATGATTTGAATTTAAATTGATATTTAAATTTATTCACAATTCTGTTATGTATATAGAGTGTTCAAAAACATTTGCCACATGGCCCTTTTTCTTTAAGAGGGGGAATGTTAATTTTGGGCTGCAAACTTGGCAAAATTTGGGAATTTTTATTTTAAGGAACTAGCAATCCGATTCATCTGAAATTTGGAGCATGCTTTTATCCTTCTTTGAAGATGTTGCAGTTTTTTTTTTATTAATTTTTAATAATGAATGTAGGAGTTATGCATGATCGATTATAATGCTGCGCAAAAGTCGTCGTTTGTTGGTGTGCATGATATTTATCTTCCAGGTAATCTGAAACAGAAAAGTTAAACGGTGTTTTAATGAAGCTTCAGTTTGGTGCACCAGAATATCGATAAGTTATATGTTACATAAGAAAATTGGCGCACAATTGGATAGCGAAAATTAAAGGTTCAGACCTTTCGGTTTGAAAACTCAGCACTCTCTTTAATACATTTTGTTGTTTGATTCTGGTTCACCAAACTGATGCTGCATATGTGTAGAGTTAAATGCCGTTTGATTTTTCTGTTCCAGATTACCTGGAAGATAAATATCATGAACATCAGCGGGTGACGAATTTATATTATCTGTATTTATTATTAAAAATTAATAAAAAAAACACTGCAACTTCTGCAAAGATACGTAGACACATTTCAGATAAATCGAATTGCCAGTTTTTTAAAAAAAATTCCAAACTTTGTTATGTTTTTAGCCCCAAAAAATTAGGATTACCCCTTTAGGAAAAAGGCCCAGGTGGCAAACGTTTTGGGACACTCTGTATACATAACCAAATTGCGAATAAATTTACGCGCGTGTGATATGAAAATTATGGGAAACAAAAAAATTATAGTGTTTGGATAAAATCATAATTTATTTTTGGAAGATGGCTCATCGGCTGCCCGTTAAATACGAAACTAATGAGTGTTTAATCTCAAAAAACCACGTTAAGAAGGCACACCACCTTGCAGGCCTAACAGAATGGGTAAATTTAAAATTTGTTTCTCAAGTAATTTCTCAGTGAAATATCGGGAACTTTTTAGGAGATGTTAGGCAACATTTTAACTTTATCTTCACACATTATTTATTACTTAAAAGTTTTAACATGGCGGAGTTATGCCTTGTCAGCACCAATAGCGATTGGAATATAAAAAATAAAAAATCTTATTTAGCTATAACACCGATTATTATTTAATGGTACTTTGAAAAATAATAGGGCCCTGGATTCTATATTTTAGAGGGTGGAGTGTATCTAATGATATCGTTGAACTGCTGGTAAAACTGACAGAGTCTACTTTTTTCAAAAATGAGATTTTGGTCTCTACTAAAAGATAATGCACTTGGCATTAGCTAATAACCAAAATGTCATTTTTGGAGAAATGCAGGCTTGGTCAGCTTTACCAACAAGCGAAAGACATATAATTTTAACTATGAATTGGTGATGCACCCATTTATTTTGCTTATTGCTTCTTGATGTTATTTTTGTTGGAGATTAAGTAACTTTTAAATATAAGGAAAATAAGAAAATACGCGTTTTTCTCGAAACGCCGTTTCTCAAATTGGCGTGAACGATTAAAAGAAAACTAGACGTCATTTTGTCTAAAATTTTTTTGCCTTATCTTTGTATGACTTCAATCTAGTGGACCGCCTACAAATACTTAATACTTACCGATTTCTTTGCCTTTAATTCAAGAAAATATGTGTTAAAAATGGGCGAAAATCGTAACTTTTTATTCAAACACAAGCCAGATTGGGTTTTATCATTTTTTTTAAATATTTTTAGGGGGGTCCCTAACTTTTAGGAATAAACATTAAAACACCATTTGATTTTTTGATTTCCGATGATTGAATGAGGCGGTACATTGTATTATACGTCACAAACACATTTTAAGGGGTCTTTCCACTGTAACGCCCTAACAAATTACTGTTGTTTGGACCTTTTTTTAGTTACACTAAGAATGATTTTACTAAATAGAAGTTCTTTCTATTTAAAAATTAACAAATCATTATCGCATTAACAAATCGAAGAAACCTCAACCCAGCAAATCCATTCTTTTAATGACAAAAACAGTTCCAAATAACGGCAATTTCCAGGGCGTTACAGTGGAAAGACCCCTTAAGGAGTCTACTCCTCCATCCGCTATAAAAACGACATGCTTTTTTTATGACAATATAAAATGGGAAATGATAGTGCAAACATAGATTAATAAAATGTAAAAAGCATAATATTGAGAAACATTTTATAATTCATTTCTTGTGAACAAAATATCGCTGCATCACTCACAACAGTAATTAAGCAAGCTTACAAGCGCGTTAGGTGATAATGATGGTGCGCCGCAGAAAGTAGGTTAATCAGGTCATGTTTTAAAAGTGTAACGTGAGTGTTTACAACTAAATTGCACTAGAAAGTATATTCGTTTATACTTCTAGAAAGTATTTTTGCCATTCATTACTTCGAAATGCGCTTCGAAATCCTTTCACGCAGATACACATTTTTTGTCTCGAAATATGAACCTTATATTCCATTTTTGAATACCTTTTCATACACGTGATTTTTTGGATAAAATTGATGTCATTCGATTCTTGATGATGAGAACTATCCAACGTTATATATTAATTGCGACACACCCTTTGGTCACAAATCACTCCATTAGTTTAACTTCCCTACACGTTTTGTTTCTATAAAAATAGAGTTGAGCTCCAAGATTTCCTAATTGCAAGTAAAATTAATTTTCTCCCGAACTTACAGCTCAGTTGAATTCTATCTGACATAAATCAATTAATTATTGTAGTACCATTACCTTTAATTGTCCCTAACGTGAGTGCCAGATTCATTAGAGACATTAATTGATCAGAATTTTAAAGTCTTTGTAAAAAACAGTGCAAGTGCCAAAACAATTACTATTGGCATGTAGAACATTTTCCAATAAAAAATTCTTTTTTTTTTAATTTTGGCACTTACAGTGTTTTCTGCAATGGCTCTTAAATTTATGAGAGTTGCGTGGATTACAAACAATTGTGCGAACAAAATGTGTCTGCATTATTGACGGAACACCCTGTACATACACACGTCGCACCTGCAACACGCATCATTGCAGATCGCTGTTGCGTTGGTCGGATCATTGAACTCAATTTCACAACAGATAATTGACAATTTAATTGATGTAGTTGATTGTACTGTGCCGAGCAACGACCTCGATGCAGCATCACAAACTATTTATACCTTCAAAAGGTGCTGCAGTTGCACGAATTATTCTTAAAAACTAAACTCTGCATTGTTTAACCGAAAACCTAAACCTCGAATTTAATTTAAATAATCTTATATCTAATTTATAAATCATTATACAGGGTGTCCCAGTAATAATAGTACAGCAGGAAATGGACCGTTTCTTCATTCAAGAATTAACGAATCGAAAATATATTTTTTGCACAATCCACTTTCTGGTTATTGAGAAAGACAGTTTTGAAAATCTGTGAATTCATTGAATTTTTCTTATCGAGTCTTATGAAAGCAAATGTTTATTCTGTCGATGACAGAAGCATTGAGAAGTTAAAGGCGAAGGTTATTGCTGCATTCTAACAAGTGAGGAAGTCAACGCGCGAGAAATACTCCGAATGATCGTGATCCGAGAAGTCTACGTCGAGTTTTGAACAGACACGCGTGATATCGCCTATTTAGCGAGTATTTGGTACAGGATGTCCGCCAATGTCTGCTAATATTCTGCCGTTTTCTGGAACGGCATTAAGCCACGACACGCCTCCCTTGCAATTACGTCGTTGAGCCTTCACGCTCTCCAACGTAACTTGCCAAGGTATCAAATCAAAGCTTCCGTGAAAATTACACCGCTATCTTGCTCTGTTACCTATGACTGTGCTAAATCTCAGTGAAAAACTAATATTACCTAGTAATACAACAACTAGATATATAACAACGCTAAGGATCTATTAGAATTTCCGCCAATTTATTCCGTTTAATATCAGCAAGATTATGTTTTATTTCAAGAGTATTTTTCAATAATAATCAGAACAGAAAGAGCCGAAATTGGAGTAAATGTCCCTAATACGGTGCCTTTATGTTTAAGGAACGGTAAAAAAAACTGGCATAAATAAATAAGGAAAGATTTTTTTTTAATCAAGTTAAACTATTAATGTATGTGTTACAAACGAGAAAAATGCATTTTTAAGCAATTAAAGCATAGTAAACATTTTTTCAAAAATGTGCATGAAGATTTCGATGGATTTACCCAAATCCTTATCGAAAACAATAAGGAACACGTACTTTACAGAAGTGAATAAATTGATAATTATCATTATATACTTGTGTGCAGTGTTAATTATACGATAAAACCTAATCATTTTATGAAAACTTAGGAAAATGAGCACTTTTGAAACGTTTCCGTATTTTTTCAAATGAAGCCACTAATAGGGACACGATTTTAACGTTTGTCCGTATTAATATGGACATCTACCCAGAGGTGGGCAAAATTTTTATTTAAATATAATTTCGAATAACGAATAAAAGTTAAAAAAAATTATTCGTCATGTGTGGAATAAAGTTAACTCGGGTTAACGAACGAATGACTAAGTTTTTTTTTAACTTTTATTCTTTATTCGAAATTTTATTTAAATAGAAATTTTGCCCATCTCTGCATATAGCCTACATACTGACTTTTGGAAATTACAAAATACTATTTACATTACAATTTACCATTAATCTTGTTTGCAATTATTATTAATAAGGAGGATATTTGTAACGACGACGAGAATGAAAGCTTTCAAGCTATTTTTCAAAATGTATACATGAATGGATATGGCTATTAAAGTTTTTATTTTCGTTTAGACACGTTACACATGCATTATTGCCTACAGATAATAATATTTCCATGGGTTTGCTCATTTACATAAAGTTAGATGATAAACTAAATGCTGAAACGTTCCCACGATAATTTTGTTTCGTGTTGAATATTAGCAGGGGTGATATTTCTCGACTCAGTATATACAAATTTCAGAAAACTACCCTTCAATGACCGTGTGGCCTAACGGATAAGGCGTCGGACTTCGGATCCGAAGATTGCAGGTTCGAGTCCTGTCACGGTCGATAAATAGTTTTTTTTTTTTATACTTTTCATCTCGAACAACTGAATTCACTTTCCATATTACTTCTTGGCAAAAATAATTTTTTTAGTTTAGTTTCTGGAATTTCGGTATTATAAAATGTTTTATACGATCTTGACTGTTTAGAATTGAAATCGCAGGCTGTGCCCTAAAGAAATCAGTTATTCTCAAATTATTGTGAATATTCTTTGAATGAAAAATCTGTTGCTTTCAAGTTTGTTTAATCGTACACGTAAATAATATTTTTCCAAATTGTTTCGTCACTTGGCTCCTGATAAAATAATCTTTTATCTTATTTTGTATTTGGAGAAACTAGTTTTGGAATCATTTCTTACTAGATATGGCTAACAAAATTAACAAAAAATTAAGAAAGACTTATTTCAATAAGATTATTGAACGACATAATTCATAACTCAATATTTCTGTGTTAAAAATTGTAAAAGGGTGCAAATAATTCATCTAAAATATTATTTGTTGATTTTTTATTTCAAGCAGTGTCTGCCGAGGTCTGCCACTAAATGATAAAAGTAAACAAGTTTAGGTGTGGATATTAGTTTAATAATATTTCAATTATAAAAAATAACACAGCATAACCCACGCGTAATAGAATGTTCTGTCCCATTTTAAATTATAACGAATTATTATTAATTTCATATGAAGCATGTGTCTTCCGCTTTCAGTAGAGAAAACTATTTTTCCATCTTCCTTATTTCGACATATCTTCTATGATCTTGTTTTCACTGTAGCACATGCTTGTTGAGTCGTTAGTGGTCGTTCAGCAAATTACCCATAGCTCTTTTCATCCATGACGATGCTCCATTCAAGGTTTACGATATTTTGTTCAGCCGAAGGCAGCTAATCTGACAAACAAGAGACCAGCTTGGCGCTCAACTAATGAAAACATAAAGGCTTCCAGCATCCAAATCCGAACTCTTGCTTAAACGTAACGCGACTTTATGCGAGTATATTCTTCCACCACTGTGACCTTACGGCAGTGAACTGTGTGGATCATCGACCACTTCTGACATTAGGATTGCCAACTTTTTTCGGGAAAATATAGTACTTTGCGGCCAAGTGTAATAAAAAGTATAGTACATTGTGAAGAAATATGGGAAGTGGTGCAAAATAAAGCTACATTAAAACAACGACATATTATTTTTTAAACGTATATTTTGCTGTGTATTCTGCATTATTAATTAATTTTTTGTCTTTAACAAATATGTCAAAGTTTCGATTACACTGAAAGTCCAAATTAACATACATGACAGGCTCATTTTTTAGGAAAGATAGACTAGCTCCTGTTTTTCTCTTCCTGCCACTTCATGTTCATTATATGTAGAAAAAATCCTCTCTGAAAAAGCTGACGAGGCGGGAACAAAGAGAAAGAGTGAAATTAATTTATATAAATTTCGACGACCAGATCATAGACAACACTCTTTTTAAGTCGCGTTCAAAAGTTTAAAGTTTAAATTCGCAAATTAAAGTCTTTACGTTGCTTTAGAATAAAAGAATAGATCAAATTGTAGAGTTTATCGATGTATAGGAAATATAGTATTTTTACGTACTATATCTTTTTTCTAACAGTATATAGTACACTAGACAAAAATATAGTACAATACTATTATTATATTACAGTTAACAATCCCATTTGACACTGAAACTGTAACTCTAGAAAGCTGTAACTACTAACATATTAAGGAAATACCTTTAAATAAACATCAGTAAGGAAGGGAATCGGGAACTACACAAGCAAATGCTTAAATAAATTATAACTGCTTTAATAATTATATGTTAAAATTATAAGAATAATTTTTAACATTACAAGTAGGGTTGCGTTGTTTTAATGTAGCTTTATTTTGCACCACTTTCCTCTGAAAAATTCTATATTTCTTCACAGTGTACTATATGTTTTATGACATTTGGTAAAGTACTATAGTTACCCGATAAAAGTTAGCAACCCTAATTATAAGAGAATTACAATATCGTCCAGTTAAGAAAATAGGAACAACTTCACAGAGCATTTACATATATTCTATAATATCTAATTCGCCATTGCATTCTATGAACATTCGCTTGTCGTTAAAGAAGAAGAAGGTAAGAAATAACAAAAATCTATACGCAATACCGACTCGTTACGTATGACGGCTCGTTACGTCGACCATTAGTATCGTGGGAACACGTAATAATTAAAGCGGTCATAACATGCTTCGTTTATGTGTTAAACGGGTGCAGTCATCTGTGAATCAAGGTCACGTTTTGTGATCTCGCGCGAATTCAACATTTTTCTACTATTCCACGTGTGTACGTTTCTTCGTAACAATGAACTGGTCGTCTTGTCTCTACTTCAATTTGTAGCAGTCCTAACTTCTCGCGAGTAGAAAGCTTTTAAACGTTCTGTCATCGCCTTGTTTGCCTTGGCGTAGGTATTAACATTCCAATCGGAATTTCATTGAAAAGCGATTGTGATTTCATGAAATTATTATATGATCAACCTATTGTTAAGTCTGAATTATTGTTATACGATAAGTCGTACAGTTACTATTTTAAAAATGTTAGAGTCACCTTCTCTCTATCAAACGTTCTTGCAATATATATCTTTTCAAAGACTGCACTAACAAAAGTATAGTTCAAGTAAATTAAATCTTAGAGAGTTATTTATTTGCCGAGAAGATAAATAACCGGGAAATGTACAGCCAAGGCTGTGAGGAATGATTGCTCTACATTACAGTATGCTCAAATGTACGTACCCCTAAAACCTTCTAACTCCGTATGATACCCATGGTCTAAGATAAAAAAATGTTCCACATTACACGATATACGAAAGGATAAAAGAAAGGTTATACGAATGAAATAGTATCATCCAAATGAAATGAGACTGATCCAACTAAAATCCCACTTGATCATTAATTGAAGAGTCAACCACTATAAGCGTCAATAATCAAATTCTATACTATTATCTTTAAATCTAATCTTGCATTACCATTGGTACGTAGACCATTTTCCGACAATTTTTTTTTAATTTTGGCACTCACCTACAGTGTTTTCTACAAGGACTCTTCATTTATTGAAAAATGAAAATGTCACTAACTTATAATACCAAAATTAACCAAATTTTCATCACATTCTTTTAAATTATACTACAATCACTTACTACAGCATCCCCCCACCCCATATGTACGACAGCTTTTACATATTTAATTAATATTGCAGGCAGAGTTACCCAGTATAATTTACATTGCCATAAACCTTGATTAATATACTATAAATTAAGACAGTTTATTTAAAAAGAATATTGTTATCGGTGAAATATGATGTACGTGTGAGGTGGACGGATACTTTTGCGAGTAACCGTATAAACAAATAAACATTATCCATTTGTATTTGTTCCAGTCATAAATGTTACATTTCTAGCTAGAATGATCCAAGAGCTTTCATCTACTCCTGTCCTGAAATGATACAGGGTTGAAAAAATTCTAACAAGATGCACACGAACTTTTTTGACTATTTATTGTAGATTAGATTAGATTTATCTGGAAATTGGATTTGGATTTAAAGGCTATTAAGCCTTCGAGGTCACACGGGGTGTATCGCACCCCAGGATATATATTTGCGAATATCTCTGTAAATTTTTAGTCCTTAATAACAAAATTTAAAAATTTGGCGAATTTCAGCTAAGAAAAGAAGATTGTTTTTTCCAAATACAAATTTCAACATATCCAAATTTACATTTCTAGAAAAGGACTGAAAAGTTAAAAGATTCAAAAATACAAAAATGGTAACTCAAAAATGACCTCGAGGTACAGTGAACCCCACGTGACCAATTTCTGATTATAAGAAGGTATGACCACGGGAGATTAATTATCGAATGTGTCACCTAGGGAAAAAGCAAACGAATGATCCGATCGACCCAATAACTTGACAAGAAAAACAAAATTCATATAGATGTCAGCCGCTTTCCGAGCAGATTCCAATATCGTCGCCATCATTGGAAAGCTTCCGAATCGTAGCCTTTCAGAACGTTACGACCAACGCCCATTATCGGTGCAATTACAAATTGGCCCTACTTAACCCCTGGATATTGATTTCAAACACGTGATCGCGCGTTTCGATGCAAAAGCAAGCGAACGCACTCTCAAGGGCCTCCATATTTCACGATCCGTGATCAATAGCTATTCTTGATTCGCGATTGATCGTTTAGACGCTCGTAGAAGATCGTTGAACGTAATTGATCGTTAAAGGAACTCTATATACCCGATATGACGATTAATTCTATATCAGATACTACGTAATTTCTTCTGAAAAAGGGAGTCAGTGCAGCCTTCTGAAACAAGCCTATACTTTCAACAATCGATTTTCACGCAACAATCTATTTCCACTCATTACTCACGGCAGCACCTCATTTATTTTTAAACCTTGTATGTTCTGGTCGTCTAACTTCTGATTTTTTTTGTTATTTTGTTGATTGCAGAATTGCTCTCTATTTCTAACATTTTATTTCTTCGCTGCTGTCTATCGAGTCTGTTCAAGACAAACGTGAAAATAATTTAAGAGTCCTTATAGAAAATACTATAAGTGCCAAAATTAAAAAAAAATTATCAAAATTATAGTATAGAATTTGATTTTTGGCACATACAGTGTTTTCTACAAGGACACTTCAATTGCATTTAACAAATGCGACAAGTGGTTGTCACTCATATTTTTTCGAACATAGTTGTCACACTGGGTCGATTCGACCCAAGCCAATTTTCAATCAGCTGCTGTTTAAAAACTATCTGTTAAATTAAGTGGCAAAAATTCTGAGATAAAGTTTGAAAATTGTAGAATATATGTTCATGGTCACACCTTCTTATAATCTCAAATTAGTCACGAATAGTTCACTGCACCCCAGTGTCACTTTTGAGTCAGCATTTTCGTATTTTTGAATCTTTTAACTTTTGAGGGATAATTGTACATTATTAATACTCATACAATCATGATCTAATATCGTTTTTCTAGAAATATAATTTGAATATCATGAAATATTTGTAATTGATAAAGAGCGATTTTCCACGGTTGTGAAAGAAGTGATATTTTGTTTCGCGATAAATCCCCTTTGGAAGTTGTAAAGGCGCAACATTTGAGCTCGAAAATCGCTCTTGGGGTGCGATACACCCCGTGTGACCACGAAGGGTTAAGCGCAAATTGTTCAGAAGGCTTGATGTATGCAAAAAGGGAGTAGATAGTTCTATTTAAAACAATAATGCACTCACACTTCTCTGTCGCGTCGTACTTGCGAAAAATCTCAGATAGAAAGGTACCTAATAAGTGCTATGCCATTCAACTTTATCTTTTATCATATTTTTCTATTACCAAGCGTGGTAGATATACACAGCATGCGAATTGCGTGACTCACTCCGCACACCTCATATTCGCACCGTAACGTATTTATCCTTTTTCTGCGTATTATATGTTATTTAACCCCTTAACGTACACAGGCATGTTTTACCAAACAATTTGCGCATGCCCGTGACCGGGCAGCACGTGATAGCCTCGTTGTCAACGTTTCGCTATAATCATTGAAGTCTAAGCTTTACTTTTATATCTTAAACTGCAAGCCATATACCTAATTAGTCTACAGATTTATGCATAAATAAACAATACTTTTAAAGCCCTTTTTGCAGCATTCATAGACAGAAAAAGAACACGATATTTTCGCTAGCGATGAGGCTATTTTATTCAAAATACACTATATATAATTAAATTTATATCGATTATTAAATCTTATTAATAATTTGCTTAATTGAGAAACGTGGTAACTTTAGTTACTATCGTCCTGTTTTTCTCCCTCTGTTATGGCCAGGGATGGATTTGTGTATAGGATAAGTAGGCTGCACCCTGCGGCGGCAAATTTTGAGGGGCGGAAATTTGGGGAGAGGTAAATTTTGGAACGCGCAAATTTTGGGGAGCAATAATTGTTGCGGGGCGGTAAATTTTGGGGAGCGAAAGAAATTGGAAAATGTTAAAACACAGGGGCTTGAGACAATATTAAAAACAATTCACTTTTTTTCAATTAGCGAAATAGCACAAACTCAGATGTGAGTAGCCACATTGAATTAATTTTGAAATTGTCTCGACTCTTTTCAATTAAAATATTTGACGATATTTCACGGAAAGTGCGGCAAACGATTGTTAGTCTAGGGGCACCAAATCTCAAAATCGGTTCCTGGTTATGCTGACAACATATAGTACACCAATAACAATGGAAAGATCTTGTTGTAATACCCTCAAACTAAAGTTTCAATCGAAATCTATTTGATTGTTGGAAAAGTGAAGCCAAATTCAAACGTTGAAGAGCTAATCCCTGAAACGTATTGTAAGGGACACTGCTGCGATAATAACATATTGTTACTATTATTATTCTTTAAAAGCAATGACGATTACAGTGCCTCCAGCCTCGGATAGGCGTTAAATTTGTTACCATTTTTCACATAAATAATCCGTGAGTATCTAAATAGTAAAAAAGACGAAAAAAATACAAAATTCATTAATACTATTATGCTCCCAGAAGAGCATCGAAGATAAATTTATTTAAAGAGTACGAGAGTCTCTTAAATATAAGAAATCATTGGTGCACTGGAATGAAAAATAAGGGTGTATTACTATATTACAAATTCCTTTAACGAGATTTAATGACGGCTTAATTGTAAGTAGGATTGAGTCCTGTAAGCGTTACTTATTTCATAAGCGACTGTCATAAGGAACTGTCAAACAGTAACGCTTAAAAAGCGGTAGTAGATGCCTAAAATGGCTATAAATTGTTAGAAGATTTATTTTCCAATTATGAAAGAACACGTTGCAGTTTCCAATTTAGAATTACCGGTCAACATTGCGGGATCCCCGTTTACAAAGTAATACACACTCGACATTAACGTTCCCGACTTTTGTTCCCTCTCAAGGAATGACAAATCAAAAAAGGACAACAAGGTTCGCACCCCGGGCCTCTTCGGGCAATAGCTTTCTTCTCCTCCAATATCTGCCCTGGACGTTCCATTTCGAAGAAATGGTTTCCTTTTAACCGTTTTAACCCGCAGCAATGTGTTGCGTGCACCTCTTTCGCTTATATAACGGCAACTGTGTTTTCGCGATGTGTTTCAGCTCGCAAGTGAGCACAGTACCTAGCCCCGCCGACGAGCAGCAGCAGATCAGCGCAGATTCAGCAGGAAGAATTTGCCGAGATCCAGTGATCCGCCAGAACGCGATCAATCTAATATCGATCGAGGCCTATCGTCGAGCACGAAGATTTCTCATTTGACACAATCACCCAGCCGGATTCACCCAACTGCGCCGATACCGTAGAATGGTAGAGAGTGAACCTGATTCAAAGCACAATCATAGTACGTACAAATTTCCTAGACCTTTCTTCAGATTCGGACCTGGTACAGATTCGTTATGAAAGTGGCCTAAGTAAAAGTTCCGGAAAAATTAAATTTATTACGTAGATGCCTTGTCTTTTTTGCATTTTTTCTTAGTTGCGCCACTTTCGTAATTACTGGTAGAATTGGGAGATCACGTTTTTGAATAATTCAGGACAATAAATTGACATTTATTAAACCCTTCGTGGTCGCATGACGTAGGTAATTGCACTCCAGGCAATTTTCCAGGTATTTAAAAATTTGTTGAATTTTAACAAAAAATCTGTTTTATCTATAACTATTTTTTCGACTACCAAAATGTACAGTTTTAGAAAAAGACTATTAGAAATGGTAACTCAAAAATGATGATGGGGTGCAGTGGAACCCCACGAACATTTTAAAAATATTGAAAATTAGTATTTTTTGAAGGCGTCAAAAGACAACAACATAGGGAGGAAAGTGATTTCAACTTTCAAGTGTCGTTATCTTATCAAAAAATTTTATTTTTGTCATTTTTAAAGCTATGTTCACTAGGGAATTTTATGCCCTTTAATAAGCTGACATTGTTCCTTATTTCAAACCAATGGTATAGGTGCTACAAGACCCACCATTTTGGATGAATTTTTTTACATCTCCAATTCAACAAATCCGCCAATGCCATTTGCAACGATTAATTACAGAAAGAAAAATATATTTCTATAGTTTAAGATATTTTTAATACAATGAAAAATGTCCCATTAAATTATCTGTGGTAGTTTTCCTTTATTTAATTACGGCTCTAGATGGGAAATTCCCCTTAAGAAACTCTACGTAGGGCACCTTTGAGATAAATCTCCAGACTCGCACTTCCCGAACCGTTTTTTAGCTATCCCATCTCTTAGTACATCGCCACTAAAAGCTGTTCACCTAGTGAGAGCTGCTTCTGTCGCTCGATGTCCTAGTTCAAGCTCTTGAAAAAGCAGATGTCGAAAATCACGCCTTTCCATGTTTACGTTTGCACTCGAAGTGTGCTGAACGAAACAAAGTTAGCTGATCGTCGCTACAAATAACAGAAAGCGCGAATCACGGCGAGCATAGCCATGTACATAATGCCCCACAAACTCTGTGTAAGTTACAGAGATGGGCAAAATTTTTATTAATTAAAAATTTCGAATAACGATTAAAAGTTAAAAAAATTATTCGTCGTATAAACTCTTATCGAATAAAAAAAATAACTTTATTCGTCAAATAATATAAGTTAAAGTAACTATTATTTGATCCGTTATTTAAATAATTTTTCACTTAGTTAATGAACCAAAATCAAATACCAACCACGAAAACCGCGGAAACTTTCAGGATGACCCAATAATCTATTATCAAATGACGATTTCTAACATATAATGTATTTCAGTAACGTACTCGAAAACATTCCAAAAAAAGTCCCCATTTTTTGACCCAGCGGTATACATTGTTTTATCGTAAGTCTAAATAGAAAGCAATGTTACGTAATAATATTTGGCGAGTCAGCATTTATGTCATTTACATATGAATAGTTATACCGCATAACTTAAGTAATTAAATTAACTTCATGCATTTCACAACACAAGGATTATCTTATCTTCTTTCTGTTCTACGTCAACTGGCAACGAGTACACGTTAAACAAAGATAATTTTAGAAATTTGTCATGTCAAATTAAATTAAGTAAACAAAAACGAATGCTTCCATAATTGGCTGTGCATATCTACACGTATCCAGTGACGAAAGCCATTGTCTAAGTGATGAGCAACCCGCAGTCTGCGGGCCGCATTTGGCCCACCAGCCACAGGCCTGCGGCCCGCCTGAAGGATTTAGTGACATTTGCTTGTATCTTTTGAACTGTAAATGATATCGGAATAAATTTTGCGCCAAAAAATAGGATAACATTATCGCTTTCTAATGTTGTATAATTTTATATTTTTTACCATTGTTTAACTTTTATTTTTTCATTTCTGTTAACTGAATATTGATAACAAAGATTTGAAAACCATTTATTTGGTACTTTATTTGCAAATTTCAACCGTTATTTAATTTCATTTAATTAAATAAATATACGTACATATTCCTATTTATATATATTACTAATAAACAGTAAATCAAGTCCAAGAAAACGTTTTATTATAAATCGATGTCAGAAATACCCAATTCACCCCATAAATTAAAATTCTTTGATTAGCATATTTAAGTATTGAAAATTGCGGCCTGCGTAGGGTAGTAGGCTTCCACTTTTTGTCCACTGTGGACAAAAGGTTGCTCATCACTGGTCTAAGGTTTAAAGCCTTAAGAGAAGGTTCCGGTCTAGAAATCGATTTTTTTTTATTTCATTTTTCGATTGTTCAACCTTTCAGGAATACGTGTTCAAAAGGATTTGTTGAAATTCATAAAATTCCCGAAGTTATAGGCATTTGAGTAGCGGCAAATGCATGCGCAACAACCGGCCACTCGGCGCTCACGTAAAACTTTAAACGCGTTTTTCTCGAAAAAGTGTTCTCAAAACGGTGGGACCTGTATCTCCAAAAGTTATTATCCGATTCGACTGAAACTTTTTTTATTTTGAAGAATATACTTCTGGCTAGGGGGGAAACCAGAAAAATGACAAAATAGTGAAAATTTATCATTTTTAAAGGCATGGAAAGGACGAACAATATAGGGAAAAAGTGATTTCAAACTGCAAGTGTCGTTATTTTCTCAAAAAAATGTCATTTTTGCGATATTTCTGGTTTCCCCTCTAGTCAAAAGTATATTCTTCAAAATAAAAAAAGTTTCAGTCAAATCGAATAATAAATTTTGGAGATGCAGGTCCCACCGATTTGGATGAATTTTTTTACGCTTCGACTTTAACGACTCCCCAGTGCCGTCTGCAATTATTAATTATAAAACAAAAAATATATTTCTATAATCTAAAGCATCCTTAATACAATGCAAAGAGTCCCATTAAATAATATATAGTAGTTTTCCTTTAATTAATTCCTAAAGATCACCTACTTTTTTGGACTCTAGACCGGAACCTCCCCTTGATGCAGGCTTGTAAAAGATATAGATAACGAAATGAACCGGGGCATGGTTCGAGAGATCGAGCCATCTCTACAGTCAATGGAGTCCACTTTTTCATAGATACGGAAACCCTCGTCTAGTTTAGTCTGCTCTGGTACCACCTCACTGGCTTTTGCGAAGTCAGTCTCAGTGCTTTGATCCGGACACCGATCGCCGTAGTTAACAAACTCCTTCAATTCACGTGTGAAGGTTAATAATGTCTTTCGCGGATGATCCCCGCTGTCGTAAACGCCGAATAATATGTCAATATTTAACAGACGCGTTACGAGACCGAGCGTCAACTTTCGCGAAGTGCGAACCTGGTGTTTGCTCGAACAATATCGCAAGAGGAGTGAAAATATACGTGTTTAAACTTTTTTCTATTTCAGAGTGTGATGTAAAAGACGAGCGGCTAAACGGCTGTGGCTCCAAGGATCTCGAACTTGCCCGTAGGTAGACATTTCCTGAGTATCTACTCAGAGTTGGGCATTATTCGAATAATGCCATCATCTACTCGCCTAATGGACACGATATTCTTACGGATTTATAACCACGCCATAATTTTCTGTTTACAGGTATTGGAACCAAGGGCAAGACCCTAGATCCTGAGAAAGGATCCTTCGTTAAAGCAGACTTTGAAAAGGCCATTGAACTTACCGGTAATTGAATTAGCTTCCTTGACTGTACCTTCCACTGTACCAAATTAAACCGTTTCGAAAGTACAAATGCATCACTAGTTTTACTACAATTTTATCGTGTCGTTAATAGTCAACGTTTCAAAAATCCACTGGTACTTTTCACTACTGTAGAACGTCGATTACCGAAATATGAATTTACTGAAACTTTGATCAAGAATCAATTGTTACGCCAAAAGCCACCTAAAAGGATGACAGCTCAAAATAAGACGAAAATATAGAATAAAATTTTTTAATACCCCGCTTCGTTTTCGAGAAAATTGACTTTGCATTTTAGCCGAATAAAACTGTACTTCGGTGCACGCATATTTACTTAAGATTCGAAGTTAATTTTCTCGAAAACGGAGAGCGATATCACGAACTATTTATTCTCGATTTTCATCTTATTTTGACCTGCTGAATCGCTCCCTAAAAGAATGACCATATTATTTTGTTGAAGCAAGTTAATCTCGGGAGAACAGTTACCGTTAATTGTATTACATTGTTGCAATAATATTTAAAACTCGTTTATTTAAGGTTGAATTTTTACTAAAAAGTATTCGTTTTCATAAATTTTCTACTTTTTTTCTCTTCGGAGGAGAATTTGAAAATTCGATTATATTGTCAGTAATGCTTCACCTCTTCATTATTTTTATATTATATTTTTTACAGTTTACTATTTTTATCGAGCTCTGTAGAATTTTAGTTTTTATTATTCTCTGCCACTTCACTGATCGTTCCAGACTATGGCAAATTTCACTACTTCCTCCTTACGGTATGCGGCTTCGTCAGCACCAGTGAGGAGATGGACGTGATTTCCATGTCCTTCATCCTGCCAAGTGCACAATGTGATCTAAAGCTCGACACGCAAGCCAAGGGATGGCTCAACTCGATCATCTTCATCGGCATGATGGCCGGCGCGTATGCCTGGGGCTCTGTCGCAGACGCCCTGGGTCGCCGGAAGGTTCTCATCGCGATCTCCTTCACGAATGCTCTTTGCATCGTGGCCTCCAGCTTCAGCCAGTCCTATGAACTCTTCATGTTCTTCCGTTTTCTCAACGGCGCTGCGTAAGTGAATCGATTTAAAAAATCTATCACCCCACAAAGTATTTCACTTATTTAAGTACCAAATGTTAAATTTAGAATTTATTATAATTTATATTAGCTAGAAAGTTGATTAATATATTTTTAGTTAGTATTCTTTGCCAAAATACTCAAAGAAGAGTTTCACAGAAAATTAGTTTTCTTGACTCTACTTAGACTAGTAGTCAATTTTTATTCTAAAATATAAGAGTATGCACTAGCGCGCCAATGTTTCTCGCTTTACGTATTGCTTTGCGAAACAACAAAGCCGAGTTGGGCATTATTCAAATAAAAATTTATTTTACTAAATTTTAATAAATTTTTATTCGAATAATGCCCAAC
The DNA here is from genome assembly GCA_944738655.2 of Andrena hattorfiana. Taxonomy (NCBI): domain Eukaryota; kingdom Metazoa; phylum Arthropoda; class Insecta; order Hymenoptera; family Andrenidae; genus Andrena; species Andrena hattorfiana. The sequence continues at coordinate 10,505,832 of OX122893.2, read as the reverse complement.
TCTACAACAAAGTACAGTTACTATTTTTACTCAAAAACAGTATCTATCTTATCGACGATATTACGGCAATACAGTAAACTCTTGCTGTGGGCCCGCGCTCGGGGCTGGCGGCGAGCGCTTAACGCATAGCGTCGACGATTCCTCTCGCTCGCTTTTGGGTTCTCTCACTCTCGACCGAAGGATTCTAAGACGTGGTGGGGATAGCGACGAACGCTTAACGTATAGTCGACATGAGCCTATAGCGAGAGTTTAGTTTAGGTACTGTATCTCTTCAACACTCGCGTAAAAACACATGTTTTCCGACTCATTCAATGCAATGTACAGTATGTTATAAAATACGCATTGCCATTAAGATAAAAACGAATTTGAAATCTTCACAATTTGCATTTGAAAATTACGCAGGACGTGCTTCCTTTTTAGATCACTCGTAATGCCTACATCTATATGTTCGATTTCACTGGGGTTTACAATGGCATAATATTTATTTTTCTATTTCGCTTTAGACTTGGAGGCAGTGGGCCCGTCATCTGGTCGTACTTCGCTGAATTTCAGCCGAAGTCTAAGCGAGGCTCCATGCTGTCCTTCATGGCAGCATTTTGGACGCTTGGGAACCTTTTCGTTGCCGGTAAGGTTGCTATTTGATTCGTTTGTCGCACTATCTATACTATCATGAGTATATTGAAATAAAAAAGACAAGACGAGACTAAAAGAACGTGTATTTATTTTATCAAGAATATTTTTGTTCTCCAATGTGATTGCGCTCTTGCTGGTATCTAGGTCTAGCATGGTCGATCATCCCTAATGACATCGGCATTGCGAGCGCAACGTTCACGTACAATTCTTGGCGAATCTTCCTGCTGATCTGCGCTGCTCCGTCGTTTATCGTCGCGGGGCTGCTCCTGCTGCTCCCCGAATCCCCCAAATACCTCTTATCCTGCGGAAGATACGAAGAGGCACTCGACATCTTCCGCGGGATTTATGCCATTAATACTGGCAAATCACGTGACACTTACACGGTAAATACTTATTCACTTTACTAATTAATTACAACGATATGTCTGGTATCAGTGATGCTACGATGAACCTTCGATCGATACAGTAACATATGTAAAAGTAGAATAGTATAAAAAAAAAAGGTTTTGAATTGCTGTGATCCGTTCTTTGATCAAACGTAGTTTGTAAATCATTTTTACGCAGTTTTGTAGATATAAAAATAAGATACAACTTTTGTTTAAACTTCTTCTCGATATCTCTCACCATTCTCGAGATATTCCTCGAAAAAATTCCGAATTTTTCAAGGGTGATTTCACCCCCTAAAACCGCACTATGCTACCAAAAAAATAGGGTTGTCCTACGGATGAACTACGTGCTGCACAAAGTCTCATAATTTTCTGAAATTTCCGGTTGCCTAACTTCGCTTGTAAAAAGTAAGTGTCAATTAAAAAAAATAGGCAGAATATACTCTTAATCTAACAAAATAAAGATATGTTGACGTTAATGCTAATTTAACTTCCGTTACGAAATTGCGGATTGCAAGATCAATGTAAACTGCAGTCTAGTAAATAATATATGCAACTGCTACAGCCAATCACTTTGACCTTATCCTACGATCAGTAGAAGGTTTAATATTAAATTCTTCAATATCACGGATCACAGTACTGTATTTGATGCTTTGGCGCTATCACAAAATAAACAGATTTTATTTCTTACTAATAGTATCCCCATATTAAGAGGTTAAGCACTGAGAATGTGATTACAGTATTAAGAGAATTGTGACCGATCCACTAAAATCGAATCGAATAATAGATCGCGATTCTTAATAACTGCTCGCTCTCCACAGGTCAAAGAATTGATTCTGGACGACTTCCAAGTGCCGGAACCGGTGAAGGACAAGGTCGAAAAGAATAAATGCAAAACTATGCTCGGCGACATCGTGGACAACAGTAAAAAGCTGTTCGTCTCACCGATCCTTCGCTTCACCGTGATCTCGATCATCATCAACTTTACCTTTCACATCGGTTACTATGGTCTAATGATGTGGTTCCCCGAGCTGTTCAACCGTTTCGACGAGTTCCATCGCGATCACCCCGGCGAAGTCGCCTCGATATGCGAGGTCACCGATTACGTGGTCAAAAAGGGTTCTCACAATGTCGAGAACCTTTGCTCGGACAAGATCGGCGCGTCCGTCTTCCTCGAGTCGTTGATCACAGTAGCGTCCGCCATCCCCGCAAATATCATCGCTGTCTTGGGGATGGATCGCCTTGGGCGTAAATTTTTCCTCGGTAAGCATAGTATTTCCTTTATTTCCTTCAACATCGACTTCATTTGAAACAATAATGTCCGCTATAAAATGCCCCCCTCGAAACTCTTTCATTTTTACTCGAAACATATTTCGATAGGTATCGCTGTTTACTTAATCTAAAATAAAGTTAGAAAGCAGCTTGGATTCTACTCTCAAACTTCTTGGCAATCTTGTTTGCAGTGTTTAGTACACTTTCATCGGGGCTGTGTTCGGTTGGATTGTACTTTGTGTACAATAAGACCCACAACCTGATTGTTTCGGCTTTCTTCAGCGGTGTAATTAGCTGTGGAAATGCGGCACTGGACTGCCTGATAACAGAAGTGTTCCCGACGAACCTCCGCGCGACCGGAATCGCTATTTCCATGGTCGCGGCACGTCTCGGCGGAATTATTGGAAACATCGTGATAGCCCAACTTCTGGACATGTATTGTCCAGCACCAACTTTCATTGTTGCTGCTCTTTTGATTGGTAGGTGCTTTTTCATAAACACTCTGTACAAGTTGAAGCGTTTCAAAATTAACTTTTTTACTTCCCAGCAGGGAGTGCTTCTAACCTCTACTTATTTATTTTCATCGCTCTCATCTTACTGTTCGTCATATTGCCTTCCTCCTCTTTTATTCTACTCTTCCTCCCTTTTTCTAACCTTTCCAACCTTCAGCCATTTTACTATCACATCTCTTCACTTCTACTACTATGCATATATCCATCTTCTATTTACACCTGCTGCTTCTACCGACTTCGCTATATCTCTTCCGCGAACTATACACATTTATATAACTAAGTTCTACACCCTATCTGATATTCTCTTTATATCGCCTGAAATATGACACTTGTCTAAATAAAAAACATCATTTCTTTTTATTTTACAGGCGGAGGATTATTGTGCTTATTTTTACCAAACACAACGCGAGAGCCACTTTCTTGATACCAGTGGAGAATTATATCAGACCTGAATCGATATGTACAGTCGTCTACGCAATTTTTCAAGCACAGAAACATCCGACGTTCTGAAGTAGCACATTTACGCTCACACATCTGCCCACATTTATTTTCATGAATGGATGATCATTGCTATAATCGAGCTCCACATTCCTATGTTATACATCAAGTTTAAACGACAATAAAGAATGTAGTATTAGCCGTTAGACTTCGCGATAGAGATTAGACGTTAGAGTGTATCTCGAGGAAGAAATAACAATACGAATGCGAGTTCGTATAACGTTTTCTTTATAAGAAAATAAATATTCCACGGTATTTCTATAATATATTTTCAAGTATTAGGTATACTCGATAGATTGCGCTGACCGTGAGGCGTGTGAATTTTATACACCTGTGCAAAATGTGAAAAGTAGACATGGCAATTACGTAATGGAGTCTATTCCTAAATGCGTGTAACATTTTATTATGTATTTTTGTATTTCTCGTCGTTCGATCCCATTCCAAATACAGCCATCGCTGTTGTATACATAAAATGTTTCTCATATTTGTCAAAATGTAATAATTGCCAAATATTTTAATTACAAAACAGAAGTGCAACAATGAAGGGTAGTTAAGTTTTTTTTTTCAGAAGTACTTGTCAATACGTTCGCCATCATATTTAATTTATTCATCCCACCCCAACTGCCGATTCTCCTTATTGAAGGTCCAGGCGGATTATAACTCCCTGATAATGTTAAATTAAACGAGACTATGTTTAGTATTGCATTTAATACTTTGTACATCCTTTCTTTCTCTTATTAATCATAGTTTTAGTTTCACACGTGTAAATCCCCTATAGCACCGGAACATTGCCGGGACGTTGCAGCGATATTCCTATGTCCGCCCCGTGCAATATTGCACAGCAACGTTACAGCGATATTGCGCTGCAACCATGCAACATCGCAACGTTCCTGCAACATTCCTGCAACGTCCCCGCAACGAAGTGTGCTGTATGGGAATGGTAATACTTTAGAATTATTTCATTTGACGTTAGCCACGCAGATCATCGGTGTAGAACTGTTTTAATACTCGATTGAAGTGAATTAAGTGAAATATTTTACTGTATCGAGTAGCTTGGAAATATTTTATCTGTTGGAATATTCGAATAGTTCAAATTTAATGTAAGCAATCGAAAGTAAATTAAAGTACTTGTAAACGTTCCAACATCAGCCTCTCATTTTCATTAAATGGTTACACCACTTTGGAACTTAAAAAAAGCAGCTATCTTTATTTTTTTTTTTTTTGAGAAAATGATAAAGTAAATGAAACATATATTACAAAGCATTTATTGTACAGCTATAATTGAAATACACGAAAAAATTTTTGGAAGTTTCCATCGAACAAAATGGGAGGACTGGTCCACCTAAGCTTCTTTTTTTTTTGGCGGGCGCGCCAAATTGGTGTGCAAGATAAGAATTGAGTATATATAAAAGTGTCCGTAGCAAGGTCAGTCTTTTTTTGCAAAACCGCTACATATTTCTATGGATCGTTAAATTCAAGAGATCCCCTCAAATTTTAAAGCGAATCGAATGTAAATCGTAGAAGTTATGCTACACACCGATTGTAAAATCATCATTTCGAGAAAAACACGTTTAAATTATTTTGTGTTTATAAACTACCAGCTTTACTTCGCCCGGAATTTAAATTCTGATTTTATAGGATTAAAATTTTTGGGTTTTTTTTGTGAAAATATTTACATTCACCCAAATTAGGCAGGAATAATGAGCTGAGGCACATTCCGTGATCCGAAAGTTTTTTGGGGACAGACAAACACAAATATATCAACTTTCCAAGTACTTTATATATTAACATCACTTAAAGAATTTTTTTTCATTTTCAAAGTGGTGTAACCCCTTAATACAGTTTAATATCATAAGAACCATAAATTGATCAAACAGATACAAACAGATTCGAACATATTCCAACTTTCCAGGTACCTTAACTTGAATCGATTTATTCCAGCAGATGGAATTTTTCCAAATAATAAATATGATTCGAATAATCCTTAGAATGGTAATCAACGTAAATCGAAACGTAAACGGCTTTCTACATTTCGAAAGTAATTTTCTAGATTATCATTCTGATATTTAATTACAACAGCACTTGCTGTATGAAATTTTTGAAAATAAAACAAAGCTCGTCCTAAAATTACTAGAAGAATATTACAGCTTCTAATAATTCGAGTATTATTAACAGTGTAGAGTCTAATTATATATAACATGTACCCCAAACAAGTGACTATCTTTCGTTGTTTTACAATAATGGGAAAGGGCAGGAATGAAGTAAAACAATTATAGAACAGAGTAATTTTCATTTTTTCCATGGTACATTCAATATCCAGCTAGCGTGAAAAATTATTCCCTCATCATTTTCTCTTTTTGCCTGGCAAGCTTCTTCTTACTGAGTTTCTTTTTCGAAGGCTCCTCTTCCGGACTCTTCATCACGAAATCTTCTTTTTCAGTTAAAATCACCTCGATGTGACACGGAGAACTCATGTACGCTATGAAAAAACACGAAATTAATTTAATCACACACCAATTACCATTCGTTTCATGCTTTAAATGGCAATAATTGTAAACACTAACGGTTGATGCGTCCATGAGCTCTGTACGTTCTTCTGCGCAAACAAGGAGCATGGTTGACTTGAATGTGATTAATTACAAGACGGTCAATCTCTAGTCCACTGACATCGGCATTACTTTCTGCGTTTTTTAGAAGCTGCAGCAAAAATTCTGCAGATTTCTTGGGCCAACGACCTGAATTCAGACACAAAACATTCATAAGCACAATTTTCGAACAGTGAAAACGATACACGAATTTATTACAAATTTCACTGAATATTTCTTAATACATTTGTGACCAATGATTCTTTCGCAAGTTAAGCCTCATAGCTAAGGTGTACTACTGTATCTTTCGCCTACAACAAACGAAAAACATTTATCTACGCATTAGCTTCTGTGAAAAATTATGTGTCAGTGATGCTTTGCTCATTTTTTCTGGTCGTCGATACTCCCCACTTCCTTCCTCAATTCCATCTTCGCACAGAAGTTATGTGTTCTATTCACGATTTTCACAAAAATTGCTTGAAATCTTAAATTAACACCCGACTCTCAATCTACATGCGCTCACAGAAAAGAACACATTACGGTCACAAATGTGTTAACGCGTACCTTGCGTGGTGCCAAATTGTTTTGCTTGAGCACATCTGCCAACACCGCCATTAAATCTGCGGAATGGTACACACTCTTTGTGATCGATCACATTCTTCAAGTATTTCTGCGCCCTCCGCAGAGGCATATTTTTAATGGCACGTGCTGTCTCGTGCGTGTTCTGGAACGTAGAACAGAGGCGAACAATCACAAAGTTCGGTAGATAATGGGAACCATCATGCCGCGTTTTGTAAACACTACTGATTTTGAGGTTAGACTATGCGACGTACAGTCGTCCGTTTATTTACCTTAAAATGCACTCGCAAGTTAGAGCCTCGTGCTTTGCACGACTTGGCCGCGTTCACTGGTTCTTGAGAGTAACGCCCCATTGTGTTCTGGAATCATACAAATGTTCGTTGACAATCTTTTACACACTGGTACCTTGCCATGTAGGTGTCGCGGCCAGATCCTCCGTCACGCGTATTTGGTAGACGATTATCATCATTCGTCGAACATATCTTTCGCATTTTTTCAGTTGAACGACAGTTTGGAATCACATGTTCGAAAATTGCACGGTATCAAGAGAAATCTTGATGTAAAACTCCAGATGTAAAGAGATTCAAAAAGTGTTACAGGCCGCACCATACGTACCTCTCAACAGCACGAATTTAAAGGAAAAGACGTCACATCTGCAACTAGAAAGAGACTTCCTGTAAAAGCGAGATTACCAACCTTGTGATATTTTCGACATAACACCGAAATGAGAGCGTTTGTTTAAGTTTCTAGACTAGATATGCATAAATTAAACCGTAATTTAAGTATTTAGTTTCCGAGAATCCCTTGAAAGTTAATATTATAAATTTTAAATAGATCTAAACAAATTCGAAAGTACTACATGCCGATTATCTTTTCCTTTATTTATATCATTCATGTTGTAATTATCTTTAATTTGTGAGCATTAATCGGCCATCAGTGAGAAATAAAACATTAATACGAATTTTTAGGAAAATGTAATACTAGGGATATTTAAAGTGAACACGGTGAACATCGTGCGCGAGCCGTCAGTTCAGTTGTTCCCGGCAAGATTCGTATAACCTCTTCGCAATTGTAGGAAATTTGGAAAAATGTGCATAGTTGTATGAGTTAGTCGTGATTGCTAGCATATTAATGATTCCTTGTAACAAACTATACAGCCTTCTGCGATTTATCGAACGGTGTTTACCGGCGAAGGATTTGACAGTTCGAACCTTGACAGTTCAGACCAGTTCAAACCAAACACAAATGAACGATAGCCTGAATCAGTCTGAACGCAATACAGGGCGAATTCCACTTACGCCCAAATCGCCCGCAAGTTGCGTACCGCCCGTGGTTTTCGTTTCAAAATTTATGAAAATCTCCTGAAATATGGGAGAGAAATCTGTGAAAGGGCCATTATCAGAAAATACAATTTTTTAAATATAAATGACGACTCGAAAACAGGAACGTATAATTTATGATATTCATTCTATTACAAAAAGGGAAAATTCCTACGGTCGGGGCGCGGGGCGATTTGGGCGTAAGTGGAATTCGCCCTGTAGTCAACTGACAGTCTACACTCAACACTACTTTTGCCTCCAGAGCAGAGTCGGGCAAATTTTATTTCGAATAACGAATAAATCCCCAACACAAACCGTTATTTTCGGTTATCATAATGCAGTAACAATTATTCGACAACCAGGACCACAATTTCAATAGTTCTTTTAATTAATATGTTAGCAAATTGCGTGTTTAGTATCATTCATCTCTTATTTGTCGATTTATTCGTAACTTTTATTCGAATATTATTCGAAGCAGAATATATTCGAAAAACATTCGATATATATTTTAATCGAAAAAAATTATTCTATATATATTTTATTCAAATAACGCCCAACTCTGCTCCAGAGAGACGTTACGAAAAACAGCAATCCCATCTACGACACGACGTTTCGTGGTTCAGGCTACAGCAGCGCCACGCTCACGTGACCGTTCTGTCAGTAATGGACTCGTTTCAATATCTGCCATCTGATCTAACAAAATGTTTTCTGATAATAACGCTAATGCAAAAATAACACTAATGCGAATATAATTTTACGAACAATATCGTATCTAATACCTACAATCCATAAACTAGAAATAAATAGCGATGCAGAATGCCTTTTTCATTAGCGCTATTTATTTGCATTTTATAAATATTCCACATAACACGATGTTCGCATTAGCCTCACTTTTGTGTAAGCAACATTATCACTGCAAAAGTGAAAGAGATTTTGCTAGATCAGAAGTGAGAAATTGAAACGAGTCGATTGCGCACGCGCGACCTGCCACAAAACCTCGTGTCATAGATGGGAATGCTGTTTTCCGTAGCGTCTCTCGGGTGGCAAGAGTGGGGCTGGTGGGGTTGACAAGTATCGTGTTCAACGGTGTACTTGTATTTTCGAACAAATGTCGCAATGAGAACGATTCCGATAACGTTTCCTCCACTGTGACTTACACGAGTACACTTAGAAACGAGATAGATCGTAAAAGAAATAAGTTCTCGGTCGATTAGCGGATCTACTCCAATTTCCGCCAGCGTTATTAACAAGTGATATTATTGTGCATAAGAGTCGTGGGATTAGTGGTGCTCATTTCATTTTACATACCAAATGTCAAAAAACAAATTAAATTTGACACTTCCTCCTGGCTCGATAGAACCAGTACCAGCTGTCTCGCCGGTACCGCCGGTACCACCGTTGCCAATTTATTCTGGGCCACCAGTGATTCCAGAGTAATTACATTCCGTTACCGAACACAATTTTCTAACGCGCACAAAACTACAAATTCCATTTACCTGTGTCTGTCTCTTTTCATTCACGCTCCTTACGATTATAGCGGAGTTATGGGCAAAATGAGTATAGACGCTATTCAGGAAAGGTTAGAAGAATTAGAGATGGACGAGGAGCAGAGGAAGAGACTAGAAAGTTTTTTAGGACAGAAGGAGAAGGTCGGCGAATTATGCGACGAGGACTTTGAGAAGCTTGGCGAACTAGGCGCTGGCAATGGTGGTGTTGTTATGAAAGTTAGGCATAAGAAGTATGGCCTTATAATGGCAAGAAAGGTATAGCTCGTTATCATATGTATTTAATGTAACTCGACTGTAGCTGTGTGAAACGACTGCGGTAGAAATGAACGTAACAACATTTCAGCTAATACACTTAGAAGTTAAGCCTGCCATCAAAAAGCAGATAATCAGAGAACTGAAAGTTCTTCACGAGTGTAACTTCGCACATATAGTCGGCTTCTACGGTGCTTTTTACAGGTATACATTTACATATACGATTAATTCGATTTATTAAGTAGAGCTGTGGTTTAACGTTAATATATTTTGTCTGTTACAGTGATGGAGAAATTAGTATATGCATGGAATACATGGATGGTGGATCGTTAGACTTAATATTAAAGAAAGCTGGACGGATCCCAGAACCTATATTAAGTACAATTACTTCTGCGGTAAGTAATAAGAAACTACTGCCTCATTTTACGCAAACGTTACGACTTATCCCCTTGTAATTGGAACTAGCAATAACAATGGCGAACTTATCATTAGTAACTGAGAAATATAATACAATCAACTAATCGAATCCAGCATTTCAATTATTAAGTGTTTAGTAATAAGTTTCGCGCTCGATAATCCCGCCTGGAAACTTGCGAATGCATAGTCTCCTTAATTCGTCGTATATCCAAAGAAACGCGCCAAACGGCAAAGGCGGCCAGTACCAATAAGCACTGAGAGGCATAGTTTTCAATACCTTCTCAGTTCCGGACGTGTACAACAGAATGCCAGTTAGAATGATTTCAAAAATGAAGGAGAAGTTCAGAAACCAATTGTCCATTCCCTGTTGAAAAATCGAGTTCATTCGTGTTTTACACATTATTAAATCTATCAGTTGTGTTATAACGATAGATAAGAAGTATCCGGTGCGAGCCTCGTTTAGCAAATCCATTCTGGTTTCGTACGTCCAGGTTTGGCCGTAGGAGTCTCGCAAGTCATTGATAGACTTGTTCTCCCATTCTAATCGTAGCCCTAATAAACGGTCAGGCAAAAATCCATTCAGCATGAGAATGAGAAAGTAGGTGTAAAAGGCAGCTAGAGACTGTGTCATGCCGATTTGGCCGTAGGCCACCGATATTAAACGTTTGTTTACAAGTTTATCGTACTGCGGATTTCTCGGCGCGCGGTGCATTATGTCGGACTCTGCTTTCTCATATGCCAGTGCTATGGATGGAAGCAGATCGGTCCCGATATCTATACAGAGGATCATTTCAAGGATGAACGGCAGAGGCATGCCAAACGCGATGCTAGATAGCATGGGCAACATCTCGGGCACGCTAGACGTTAGAGTGTACACAATGGATTTCTTAAGATTGTCGAATATCAATCTACCTTCCTCAACGCCGGTGACGATCGAAGCGAAATTGTCATCCATGAGGATCATGTCGGCCGCATTCTTCGCGACGTCCGAGCCACTGACGCCCATGGCCACGCCGATGTCCGCTTTCCTCAGTGCAGGCGCGTCGTTCACTCCGTCACCGGTTACAGCGACAATCTCTCCTAATCTCTGGCAGCTTTCCACGATAAGCAGCTTCTGTTGCGGGGATGTTCGCGCGAAAACTATCTCTTCGTAGCCTCGTATGATCTGGTCCAGTTCCGCGCTGTCCATATTCCTCAGTTCCGAGCCGGTCACGATTATTGCATGCGTATCCGCGTCCGTTATTTGCGTGTACGATCTGTTCTCTAATATCGCTCTTTCGTATCTGGTTTCGTGTCCCTCGCTTATGATACCGACTTTCTTCGCGATCGCCATCGCTGTTACAGGATGGTCGCCCGTTATCATTATTATCTTAATGCCAGCTGTGCGACACTTTCGCACGGCGTCCGGTACAGTCGGTCTCGGAGGATCTATCAGACTCACGAATCCAACGAATCGGTAGCCCTTCTTTGGAAAGTTGTATGTATTTGGAGAGTCGGTATTGAATCTGTAATTCGGGCCGTAGGCGCTCCCCCGTAGCTCAAGGTCACAATAAGCCAACACGCGTTCCCCTAAATACCCCAACTCCGCGCAAGCTCGACGGGATATCGTGCGATCCATTGATGTCATGACTTCAGTTCCCCCGGACGTAGTTAGTACGTGAGTGCATTTCTCCAATATCACTTCCGGCGCACCTTTGAAGATCATTATGTATCCGTTGTCCTGCCTGTGTATCGACATCTGATACTTCGTTATGGAGCTGAACGGTATTTCCGCGACTTTCGGGTATGCCTCGCGGAACTTCTCTGTTGGATGTATGTGCTCGCAGAATCTGAGGATGCCCGTTTCGGAAGCGTCGCCGATTATCTTCTGTTCGTCGATCGGATCCAGCAGAGTGGTCTCCGCCAGGAACTCGGCGCGCAAGCAGAGAGTGGCGTTCTGGATCATGATGTTAAACGCTGGCTTTTCCAGCAGCAGGTCCCTCTCAACGCCCATCGTTTCGCTTGGTGGGAAATTGTACCTGGTGTGGCCGAACCATAAGTTGGACACGGACATTTTGTTCTGCGTCAGGGTGCCCGTTTTATCGGAGCAGATGGTCGACGTGGATCCGAGCGTCTCCACCGCCTCTAAATTCTTCACCAGGCAATTCTTGTTTGCCATCTTCTGGGCTGTTAATGTTAAGCTTGTGGTGACAGTTATCAGCAGGACTTGGGGAACGTTGGCTATCACAATGCCAATTAAATAAGTGGCTGCTCTTAGTAGATTGGGGTCGATTGCGAAGGATAGACCGAAGAATAGCACTCCAAATAGTATAGAAACGATGATGATTATTTGGACGAAGTGCCTGATCTCTTTGGCTATCGGTGTTTCGCACTTTACGAGTTGCGACGTGAGGCCGGCTAGCCGCCCGATCATCGTCTGATCGCCGGTGGCCATTACTATACCTAAACCCTCGCCATCCACGGCGAAAGACGAGAAAAAAGCCACGTTGGCGGATTCTAAAGGGTTGTCGTCGGTGGGGTAATTTGTCCGCGCCACTGGCTCGCTTTCACCCGTGATGCTCGAATTTTCAACTCTCAGGCCGTTGCTCGCAATGATCCTGATGTCAGCTGGTATTTTATCGCCGGATTGAATTTCCACCAAGTCACCAGGAACTAAAGCCTCGGTTGCTATGCGTATCTTAATACCATTTCGTACGACCGTTGCGAAAGTAGGTACCATTTTTGTAAAAGATTCGATCACCTGCAAAGTGTTACAAAAGAGAAGTTACAGCCGCGGTCGAACCATTTAAAAGCCATGTGTATTTCCGGCTGCTGTGCTTCGCCTACCTTTAAGTTCTTGCTCTCTTGTACGTAAGCGAACACACCGGAGATCAAGCAGGTGCAGGTAATGATAAGGCCTACCCATTCAATGCCACCACCCGTGTCTTTGGCCAGCACACTGATGCCATATAAAATAAAGCACAACGCTGAGCAGACCCACATCAGAGAAGCGAATCCGTGGAACATGCATTTTATAAATTTTATATATTCTGGAGTTACTTTAGGTGGAGTCAGAGCATTTGGTCCCTTTTCGAGGAGAATGTTATGCGCTTGCTCTTCGGTCAAACCATTGACCCTGTTGGTGTTTAGCTTTTCGCATAATTTTTCTAATGGGATCGTGTGGTCTTTGGTGACCAGCTCTTTTTGGAGATCTAGTAATTCGTTGTCGGTTAGCTTTTTCTTATCGACGTGATTCACAAATGATCGTTGAGCTGTTGGCATTTTTTATGATATTAATCGTATTGCGTTTAAACTGGAAAATACAAATTATAACGTGGGCATAACTCAGCATTGATTACGTTTGACGTTCATTTATTTAATGGCCGAGGTCATGGCCTACTTGCTCAATTTTGTAATCCTTGGAAAGCTCTGTGCTTGATGCCTCTATAGTTCTATATTCTATATCTAACATAGGAAACTCTCTTTTATTTCTGGTTTCAAACAATTTTACTGGATAATATTTGGTCTCATTTTAGGTTCTCAAAGGTCTGAGTTATTTACGAGATAAACATGCAATCATGCATCGCGACGTTAAACCGAGCAACATCTTAGTAAATAGCGCTGGAGAGATCAAGATTTGTGATTTCGGTGTTTCCGGACAATTAATCGATTCCATGGCTAACTCATTTGTTGGTACAAGAAGCTACATGTCGGTAAGATATTGTTGGATCAATTTTCGTTTGTTTTCCAGTTATACAAATTGTTTCGAACATGATAGATCGCGTCATTTCCAAATGCAACCCCGTTTGTATTGATATTTTTGTTCTCAGCCAGAAAGGCTTCAGGGCACGCATTACTCGGTGCAAAGCGATATCTGGTCCCTAGGATTATCCCTTGTTGAAATGGCTATTGGAATGTACCCAATTCCACCACCGGATGAGAAAACTTTGGCTGCGATATTCAACACACCACCAGGCCAACCACCGGCAGACAGTGTTACTACGAATAATGCTTCTACTCCAACAACCCAGTCACCTGGACACAGTTGGTTTCTCTGTTTTCCATTTCAATTTGCCTCCTTCTATATTCTCAACCACATTTTAACATTGCCTTGACATTACTTGCGATCTTTAATTTTTGCAAGGTATAACAAACTATTTTAATCGTTTTTTTATCATTAACGAGTGAAAATTTAAATAATCTACTGGGTTCTGCTTGCAGGAATTTAAATTAGGGCTGCATTTGAATGAGAGTTGAGCATTGTTCGAATAAATGTTTATTCGAATAATTTCGAATAAGACTTGCGAATAAAACGAAGTTATTCGAGAATGACGAATAAATTTTTATACGTGCCATGTGAAATCCTTATTCACTGCTTTGAGTAAAAAATATCCCGATATCTGACACGTAAGATTTATTTTTCGGGTCCACTATTGGCGCAAAATTTCCAAAATAAATAGCAATTATACAAGTGGGAAGACAAATAAGTAATACTAACAGCATTTGACACAATTATACACTTTTACTCTTCATCAAGAAATGGATATTTTCCTTCGGTATATGTGCGCTCTTTTCACTCGCTGTATCCATGCAAACCGTCCCTACAGCTTACAGTAGCGTCTCGAAACAAGGACGGAGTTTCTGTCTCGAAACAAGCTGATCACTATCCCCTCCATTGCTTCGTTTGTTGCTACGACGAACGAGCGGCACTGAGATATCATATTTGGTTCTTCAGCCTCTGTTGCTCATTCAAAGCCCCTCTCATTCTATGCGATAATTCAATGAAGGCAAGCCTAAAAGCCTTAGTCTCGAAATAAGAACCGAACGTCACTTCTTTCTGTATTCTTTTCGAGTGTGAACCAGTGACGGATTTAAGAAGGCGGCTGATGAGCAGTTGCCGCCTAGGTCCCTGCACAGAAGGTCCATGATCAAAAAAAATTATGATTAGGTATAAGTATCCAAACACTACATTTTTTTCGTAATAATACACGTGGCCCGTTTTTAGTAAACTACCTCTTCATTTTCCCCAAAAATGGGCCCCTCAGAACGTTTGCCACCTGGGCCCCTTTTTCTTAAATCCGCCACTGGCGTGAACCCAGTCAGGTTTAAAGCATTTATGTTCTAAATATCAAAATTCCTCGCCTTCCCCCACTTGCGAACATTCGAACCTGATCAGCAGACATTCGGGACTTACTGTAAAAGACCCCACAGATATTACAATTTTTCGTGCGATGAGTTCGAAGATGCAGTCGTATGTACAATGGTTTTGCCACAAACATGACGATCTGTCGCGTGTTAAATGTCCAGTCAGAATTGACAGTGCCCCTAATTAGTCGCCGAACACGCACATACGTTGCTATCTATCGTCGTTGAGCCAGATATGGCAGGTTTTATGGAAGACAGTTGTTTGTAGGCAGTCGTATTCGACCTCATCGTACGAAAAATCGCCCGTGAGCTCTTCAGCAGTCTTGAATTTGAATGTACCCTCTTTCAGGTGCAGGTAGTCCACGCCCAATGGCCATATTCGAATTGTTAGATTACATTGTCAACGAACCACCCCCCAAACTGCCTTCTGGAATCTTTAGCGATGCTTTTACGGATTTCGTCGATCGCTGCCTGAAGAAAAATCCTGCCGAGAGGGCAGATTTGAAGACTTTAATGGTACATATTCTACTTACGCCAAAATCTTCCTACCATCTAAGTACCCTTTCCATTCAATCGTTGCCTTTGCTTCTTAGAATCACGAATGGGTGAAGAAAGCGGAATCTGAGAATGTGGACATCGCTGGCTGGGTATGCCGCACGATGGATCTGCAACCGACCACTCCAACCCGTTTAGCAAACGTACAATCCTGAATAAATGTCACTCTTACATACTTGACTACCTACATACGCGTTCAGTACTCTTAAGTGGAGTTCAGTTACTTTTCGTTCGATTCGTATACAGTGGCGTCTGTGATTTATTTTCTTCGTTTCCATTATAATAATCCCCGAAGCAAAAGTCGCTCGCGATTTTGAAATCAGACACGTTTACTAGACCCTGCCATCTTTTTATCCGCTATATTTTATATACCACTGCCCGAACATTTCTTTTAGCGTCCGGGCAAAAGTATTTATTAAATAGAATCTTAAGTACATTAAGGTAGATTTTTTTATATATGTGTGTCACAGATTTACCCTCCCTTAACTAACGGAATACAGTTATTTGAGGATGCAAATTGTTAGTTCTTAATTACATCTTAACACGTTCTATTTAGTCGTAAAATCCAGACTTAGTGTATTAAATTGTTTTATCGATACATCACGAGCCGATTTCAAAGTCGCGATGAGAGTAATCTAAAATTTCATACACAGCTACTTCCGATGTACATAGGATATTACGAAAGACGGAAATCTATATCGACATGTTTGCATAAAATACGTCACTGTGCTTAAACTTTCGTTTACCATTACGCGTCATTTTTATTTTCGCGATATACTTCTGTTGAAAGTATGTAAGATAAAACTATTATCATTATAAGTTTAACGTTATCGTACACCCATGGGCAGATTGTATTCCCTGTGATGATACTAGGATACATAAATAGGCATCGGTTTTAACAGAATTCGAGGAAAAGAAGTGTTAACTAGAGATCAAGTTACTAGTATAACATTTGTACCTGACGTTCGTAGAGTATTATTCACACCATTGAAGGAAAAGAAAAAGACTTTTGTTTTATCATCGCTAGAATAACACGCTATTTTTTACCAAGTATTGATCCGCGATTGAATATGATTTGAAACTGTAGTTGAACACAACAGTATTTCGAATAACGAATGTATAAGTATTTGGAGGAGCGTGTATTTAATACGACGGTGTAACAACATTACGAATACTACTTTATCGTAACTTGTGCAATTTAACAAACAACGGTCCCGAAGTACTCCTTTATTTAGCACCAATTAACACGTAACTTCCACGTCGTAGATGAAAATATTTTAAACCACAAAACGAATACGATATCTCTGCAAACACGTGAATTTATCATGTATTAAATATATCGCGGTCGGAAATGTTACATTTCGTAGGTTCGATAAATAACATTATTTTGATGCGTGTCCATGTGTTCACACGATATTTAATATATACAACTATATGTACTTGTGTAGTTATGCATCGAGTATTGTGCAATTTTTGTGAACCATATTTGGGAATCGGCCATTTGGCCACTTTGTATTTATACTTAATCTCAGTAATTAATTGTAATCAAGAGATGTTAATAATTTTTATTATAATTACGAGAAAGGAACATAGCTCGGTAGGATTAAAAATTTTCGAATCTTTATTGGAAAGAAAAAGAACATTATATATATATATTACGATTATAGTAATCAATGCTTTCGTTGCTGTAGCACAGCAGTCGTTCTTTTTTATTTTTACTATATGACTATAGTGATAGGAAGATGTTCAATATTGTACAATTCAGTAGGCATAGTTGCTTATCATTGTAATGTGCTGACAAAGAGTGTCTATATGTACATTGTACATAGTTTAACGATAGCGTAAGCATTCTTATACCCTAGTATGCAAACATTACAGATTCAGTTATTTTTGAATCACAATCGATTGAGAATTGAAGGAAAGATTCATTACGTATATGACACTACATCTATTACATAATGGTAAATTCTTTCCCCGGGGGCAGAGTTTCCCGTGTTTGCTTAGCCGTTACATTCTTATAGATGTAGTGTCGTATTAGCCTTTGCCGATTTGGCTAAAAAATATCGGAGCGCACTACGAGCGTATTGTGATTGCAAGCGTAGTGGGGATACTCACTCACGTATCTCAGCGTAAGACGCCCAAGAACTGATCTTTCGTATTATATTTTATATGCCTGATAACCATGTGCGTAACGCTATTTACCACAGCACGATACCATATTTACAGCGTGTGTACCGTGGATTGGAAACATTCTCGATGATACTGTTCCGTTAAGAAACAAATGTAAGATATGGCGCGCAGTTAAAAATTCTATTTGCAAAGCAGTGAATCTTGATTGTCGAAGGGATGATTGATTACTTCTGGCACTTATTAAAAAAAATATATATATATATATGGATATTCATCGTTGCAAGTCTGTGCATAATAATTGCCGTTGTATCGATTCACTGTCTAAATGTTGTAATTATTCGAAGAATAAATTTATCCTACATTGAAACGTCACTCTTGTGATTCGGCACTTGAGCAACGAAAGACATACAAATGTGTCGATGGATTCGAGAATATATTGGGAGTCATTGGTAGAGTTTCTAACGTAACCTACGGTACTTTTTAATTTAGAAGAAATTTTACGATTTTTATGTGTCTTTATGAAAGTCTTACGTAATACGATACAAAGTTATAACAGTGACTAGAAAAGTACATTGACTATTTGCAAAAATGGCGACACTTCGTCGAACGTTCGTAAATTTACAGTAGTCCCGCCGACGAATATCTTCAAAATTATAATATTAGTTCGGTTGACGGTGACGGCGGCAGCTTTTTTCAACGTGAGATTTGTGATGCCGCCACAAAATGATAAATCCAGTAACTCCAATCGTGGCGCTGATGCTACAAGTTCCATAACTGTTTTATCTGTAAAATTGCATGCGCGACACTCTAATCTCTTCAGATTACACATGTCTCGTAAATTTGTGTCCGTCACTTGACACAAGGAATTCATTATTAACACTTCTAATTTTGGTAACGTGGCTATGGCCGCTATACCCACGTTCGTAACGAAATCGCATTCTGCAACACGTAAGAAATTATTTCGTTAGAGGATCAATAAGAAATATTCTTCGTCGCAGCTCTTTATCTACTCAGAATACAAAAAATGTTTTGAATACCAGTTACCAGATTCGATGGGATTCATTTGAAAATGCCAAGATGTCATGGATAACGTTCCGTGTTAAAAATATATAAGCAACTCTTTTTTACGCGTGATTAAAAACGCGAAAAACAATATCGGAGAGAACGATTTACAAGACATTTTGCGCGATACGCCTCACGTGTACAGGAATTACTGAAAGAACGACCAACTTACCAGTTATATCTATGTAAGTAAGTTGCTGGCATTTCAATGCCAAATTACTGAGAAGTTCGTCCGTAACGACAATATTCGTATTGATTTTCAAAACTTCGAGATTAGTCAGTTGCGCGATGTATAGCATATCGTTTGATTGTATTAAATAAGATATGTCTGAGAGCTCTAACGTCTTTAAACTGGTACAGTGAGTACCAATAGCTTGGATGACATTGTGAGAGATCCCCAGGCATTTATGTATCGCGAGATTCTTCAGATTGCCTAATTTCTCAATCGCCTGAAAAAGTACGAACGACACATTTCAAACGTGATTTCCTCCTTAGTTTATTTATTATTTACTATATATTTATTATTATTTATTATTATTTTCTAATTACTGTCCGCCGCCGAACGCCCTATGGAAGGCAGAGTAAAGAGATATCTACATATTTTACCTTAGACAAACAGTATGCCCGTAAGCAAGTACACTTTTGTAAAACTACTTCCTCCATTCTCTCCAATGGTAAATGTAACAGACACGTTCCGCGTATTTTACCGGTAACTACTTTAAGATACCGTAACTTCTGATTCATTTGAAATAACTTTTGCAGATCCTTGTCGCACATAGAGGTGGTGGAGCCTAGACTAAACTTTGTAATGTTATGACAATTATTCGTTAACGAATTGATACCTGCCGCGGAAACAGTCAGAGTAGTGACATCCAGCCTTTGTAAATTAGGGCACAATTTCCCAATTATGGTCAGCGTGCTCTGATTCAACGGACAGCGGACTTGAGACAAGTTTATCTCGGTTAAAAATCGACCGCATCGCAGTAACACTTTGTGAAGGATATTTGTATTGATCTCTCCGCTGTCCAATAAATCCAGTCTCTTCACGCTGCACCAAGATTCTTGGCTCACTACTCTCCATCGTTTGCATACTGTAATCATCGAAGAACCAATTTGTTCCAAAGTCCAATTACGCGCGAAAAAGAATTATAATTGTTTACCCCTTTCTATGTTAATTCTGTCTATAATTGGCAACTGAAGAAATATATGTATCAGGCAGTCGTCGTTTAACGTTTGAATGCTAGTGCCCGTACAAATGTCGCTTTGTACGTAGTCTTGATTGCATCGCTCGTTGGACTGTTTTCTGTCCGATCGTTGCCAATCTCTACTATAATATTGATTCTCCATGCTCTCTGGTTGATGCCAAGAATCAGCGGGCTCAACTCTTAAATTTCTGTTGTGGAGCCTTATATCTTCGCGTCTAGCTCTACAGATCATATTCTATCAACGCTAAAGTCCTTCGACGTATAATTTCATCTTCATTTTTATTCCGTCTTTACCTTACAGCTGCCTCCGCATTGTCAAACGTGACGAATGCATAGTTCTTTCTTTCTGGATTTCTCCGTAAGAAACAACTTTCAACGTTCCCATATTTGGAAAACAGTTTTGTAAGATTCTTATACGTAGTCTGAAAAATACAATTACGTCGTTACTTTGCGCGCTCGTATAATGTATGGCAATAATGACGGTACGAGCAAAGTAGATCGAAGACGGAGGATGAAATCCTTTTTGTACAAGACTTTACTTTTCAGACATTCGAACGACGACGAAAGTATGCGTACACTTAAGAATATTGATAATATCAATCGCGAAATCCAAGAAGGTACAATAACTGTTTAAAAGCTACATTTATTAGTTCGTTCAGTTAAGAGAGGAATTCTTCGAGATGCTGCTCTTGTCATTGAAGATATATCTGCGTCGAACGAAGTAGATATTCGCAAATAATTCAATTCTCGCCAATATCTCTTAAGTTTTTAATTGTTGAAACGGATTAAAGGATCGCTTCGGTGTGTACAGTTGTGAGTTCGAGGAAGGATTCTGATCTAAAGAGGGATAGGAACCAATTGTTAATAAAGTGCACGAGTACTCGAGAGACTTTTAAAATAAATTTCCTCGGAACAGAGTCTTCTGTAAAAAGGCTTCGCAAAAGAAACGCTCCGTTCATGTTTGTACTATCATTATAGCCACACCCTGTATTTAAATTCAATTGAACGCTAAAACAGCAAGGCATATGTGTAAATACAAACCCTCTCCGCTAAGTTACTGATAAATAACTTTCGAATTGGCACACCATCTTCCGTTACACTGCGAATGTCTGCGTACATTAGCGTTACATCTACGAATACGAGAAGAATGATAAATCGTGCAGTGGCAGTAAAATTGTTGGGAGTTAACCAAGAACTTGATAGTTTCGGTTACCATTTTCTTCGAGCAGGTGTTCGAGATACAAGTTATTAGCGATACATTCTTCTATAAAGTCAATCATTTTTATTGTTAATAACTCCTTTTCCTTTAACGCAGATAGATTTTACTTTCAGCTCACTCGCCAAGCAACAATGTCATGATTCCAGAATAGAGATTCGTCCGATCAAAACATATATATGTACTTGTACAATATAGTTCTGATTTCAATTGACGTCATAGCATAACCCTCTCGAACTTTTACAATGAATAAATGCTTTAAGTAATTAGTATTAATTCATAAGATTAACGCACAAGAAGTACCGAGGAAACTAATACAGAAAAGGCAAGAATTTTAAAGAATATGGGATTTTCTCCGCAGAAAACGCGGTATGTAGATAATCAGTAATCCATCGTAGACAGCAGAAACTAAGGTGGAATTCAGATATATTGGCCGGTCTGAAGTTGTTACGCGAACAGCGATCGAGGGGAAATCGGCCCCCTCCAGTGAGTCTTCATGGCGTAGCGCGAAAGAGAGCGAGAACGTTAAGAAAAGGAGCAGACTCACTGGAGGGGGCCGATTTCCCCTCGATCGCTGTTCGCGAAACAACTTCAGACCGGCCAATATATCTGACTTCTTCCTTAGAATGTTTCGTTTAAATACTCTTTTTTTTTGGTAATATGGATGTGAGAATAGTTGGATGAAATAAGAAACAAGTAGTCAATGCTGAATGAACTATAACTTGAAAGTTATCAATTTTGAACGTGCTCTTTAATTAACTGCCCTCACACATGTGTGCGAGTGTTTATATAGAATTTATTCCTACTGTGCCGATCGCATTGCGGAAGATGAATGTCCCTCGGGCAAGGTGACGATCAAGGTCAAGGTCAAATTCGGAAATGTTACACTAAAGCCACGTCTACACATCTACAGTGCGCATTGCAGGCACCTCAGCACCTTCGAAACGCTCGAAGGGATCGCTTTTAAATGGGTGGATGCGCAGTGAAAGGTGATCCAATGGCAAAGGCGCACATGCGCACGTGGACGCTTGCGTGCCATGAAAAGGGAAAGTGTTTTCTTTAAAGGTGCGATTTCGTGCTGACGCTCGGCGCTCGTTTCGAGCGTGAAAACCAGTCACGTGATCGGTCCACGGGACTTTCAGCATCGACGCTCATTTTGAGCGTCAAAACCAATCACGTAACTGACGCTCGAACAACGAACGAGCGAGTCGGATTGAATGACCGTCAAGCGGAAAAGCACGGAAAAGCTAAACCGAGTTTAGCTTTTCCGCTTGACGCTGAAAGTCATGTGGATCGATCACGTGACTGGTTTTGACGCTTAAAACGAGCGGTGAGCGTCAGCATGAAATCGCACCTTGACGTTCGTTCACTCTGACTCGCTCATTCGTTGCTTGAGCGTCAGTCACGTGATTGGTTTTGACTCTCAAAACGAGCGGCGAGCGTCAGCATGAAATCGCACCTTGACGCTCGTTCACTCTGACTCGCTCGTTCGTTGCTTGAGCGTCAGTCACGTGATTGGTTTTGATGCTCAAAACGAGCATCGACGCTGAAAATCCCGTAGACCGATCACGTGACTGGTTTTGACGCTCAAAACGAGCGTTGAGCGACAGCATGAAATTGCACCTTTCAGGTGCAAGGCCGTCGCGCATTTCGGCGAAGCACGGCGATACGAAAAGAAAAGTTTATAAACAATTGATGACAGAAGCGCAGCCAACAATTAATTAATTATTATTAATTTCGTCGCTTCGCTTCGCCAAAATACGCGGCGACTTTTAAACCAGGGGATTGGAGTAGAGCAACTTTTTATTTGTTCCGCTCCCGCTCTGCTCCGACATCAAAATACATGCTCCAGCTCCGCTTCTGCTTTTTTTTAAATAAAAATTCTTTTAATACTTTCAAATAGTGATCTTTCATTTGCAACAATCCCCATCTTTCTAGCTTTTCATTTTCATATAGAAAAAGAATTCATAAAGAATGCTTAAGAAAGAAAGTACTATGCCACCTTAACACCGGGCTGTGCGGCCCTACGATATAATATTTTTTCAAGGATGAATACTTGAGAATTGGTATTTATTAAAAACATTTCATTCATTTGCTCTTATAAAATGAAAGAAAATTCAAATACAGTCGAACCTCGATAACTCGAGAACCTTTATAAGTCGAAAATTTTCTTCATTCCCATCGGCTCCGCTGTAAATACCTTTACAACTCGAAAACTCGAAACCTCTATAATTCAAAGACTTTTTCCCTTCCCTTAAGATTCTAGTTATCGAGGTTCAACTGTAATAAAAATAAATTTGGAGCAGTGGAGCAGTAAAAATGTTCCGTGCTCCAGCACCGTTCCTGCTCCGAGCAAAACCCCATTGCTCCACTGCTCCGCGCTCCGCTTCAACGCTCTGTTTTAAACAGCTGTTTGTGTCAACTGGTACCACTGATCTACACATTAGTGATTTGTCATTTCACATCATTCGATGATCTGAGGAGGTGATTATGTTATCGCAGTCACTGGCAGGTATAAAGACCATCTTCGTATTTGTATTGCAAGCGGTCCGACGACATTTTGCTTAAGAACAGAAACTCGATTCCTTAAGAATCTGGCCACAAAGTGGGTAAGGTGTGATGGACCACACGGCACGGCACTCACTGACTCACCTGGACTTCCCCCAGAACCGTGGAACTGAGTGGTCGTTATAAAATAAATACACACACTTTCATTTATTCTAATTTTGTTTATTATAATTAACATATTTGAATATATTAAGGTATTTTACAGAATGGCAATTTCCTTTCGTTTTTTCTTTGTAGCCTCGTAAATTTTGTTCCACGACCCATAATTGAAATTTGTAAGATCTTCTATCTGGTCCATATATTTATGTGTTTTCTCCAATATATTTCTATAATACGAAGACATTAGCATATCTACAAGTCTTATTTAATTTCAGTTTAAAGATAATAAATAAACCAATAAATTTACTTGTAAGTGTCTGTGTTAGTATTTGATTGCTTTTGTAGATATATAATGCACATGTCTATAAGATTATTTAATTCATTAAGAAGCTCCACACTCGAAGGCCCATATCTTTCTATGACTGCTGGAATTTTATCTTCCAAATATGTTATACTTTCCTCCCATTGACCTGAAAATGAAATCGTCTTGTACACAAAGTCTTTGAATTTTACTGTATAAATAATTTGTCTACACAAACCCTTTGCTATATATATCTTTTCTATAAGAGTTAGAGTACGCATAATATCTGTGTTATATTTATATAATACTCTTTTCCTGATAAGTAAACAACTTTTTAATCTTTCCAACGCTTGCTCTATGTCATCGGAGTCGATGGATTCTTGAACCGACTCGTAAATTTTTTCAGCCAGCTTTATCTCATCCCTGTAATGAATTCTAGGCCTATCTCCGCAATCTAGACAATACAACAAATTCCTGATGTTGCATAATGCTCCGTTACACCTTAAGCACTTCATGGCACTAAATCTTTCCTGTAATTACAATGTACAAATTCCCTTTTTACGATGTATGGTAATTAAAAATAGCTTACTTTTCGGAAAAACATGTGGATATTTTTCAATTTAAAGATTGCCGCTTTAACACTTTCGCTGCGTGTTTAAATTTCCAGACGATTCTCGAAAAGTGTCAATTTTTACATCAATAAAAAAGTTTTTAATTTTCAGTTTTTCATTTTTTCGGAGAACATTACTGAGTATCACAGTACAAGAGAATACATTTTTTTAATGCGTGGACTATGGTCGAGCAACACAGCGAAAGGGTTAAACAATGATAAAAGTAATCAATTGCTTTCATATTTACCAGAAAATACAGTATACATGGTACAGTGCAAGGTTTACATTTGCAAGTGAAACAGTAGTGACTCTTTAAATGCTTCTGCCTTTCGTCTCTCGACATGTATCTATAATGCGGGCCTATTAATGTAATAATTTATATTAAATAACGAGATCCTGTTAACGTAATTAAACACAACCGTTATCTTTAATATTAAATATATTTATCGTTTAATGGAATAAGTTATATTTAAGAAGGAAACTTGTTCTTAATCAAATTTTACTTTACCGTAACAACTGAAAATTTCTTCATTTGCAGCAATATCTTTGGCGGCCCTAACGATCAGATATTGATCCACGAAACTAAAATACAATAATAAAGATAATATATTACATAATATTAAAATACATGGACTGATTACATTATAAATGTTCATAAATTACATGCTAATTATATTGGGATCGCAAGAGTGGTTCATCATACTTGCAGAAGGATAAATTCCTGTTGCCACAATATTCTCTTGATCCATAGACGCGTCACTTTCATTTGATAATGTGTTCGAAGTTATAATCGCGTGTCCATTACAAATAAGTTGGAGTATATATCGTAACAGTAAAGAACTCACGTAAAGTTGTTTGTCATAATCTGTTACAATATTAAAGTTGGAGTTGAACGTGTTATCAGAGAACTTCTGTACCAGACAGTGGTCAAGATCATTTATTTTAAAGAAATCAGTGTACTCCGACAAATATACAGTTAGCATAACGGCTGTCTGTAAAAATTGTAATCGCATGAATTAAATATAATTCCTTTTTTGTATATAGCTTAGATATATACAATCTTCCTTTCTCTTTTTGTGATACACGTACAATTCCATATAACGTCAAGTCTTCGATGGAGAGTTTCTCGAAATTGGTTAGCAAATTTTGCATTTCATTGAATTTAAACTTGTTCATAGTAGTTGTACAAGTCAGCAAAACTTTCATCGCTAAATGTCCAAGTCCAATTTCTTTCCAAAGACACATTTGGCTTCCTGGACATTCCCAACGATGGTACGAAGACCATGCTTCGTCCAAGCACTTCGCGTCGCAATAAAAGGTATTGAAACATCCCGCGCATCTGAAGTATAATAATGTAAACGCTCTCCATGCTTGCCTTTTTGTGAAGAATAGTCACAGCGCCGAGAGTCTAGACGAATGTATACGTACGGGACTGGAACGTCTGGGTTTGAACGATTGCAGTGTTGGCAAAGATAGTTTGACGAATCGTGATTTAGTAACACAAAACTTACAGGTTTCTCCAGAAATAGAATGTCACCTTTCTTTACATGCCTTTTTGTTATCACATATCTCCCAGATTCGCTGTCAAATTTTCTCTCTACATTCACCGACGCATGTGCGAAATCGGGATTTTCATTAAATATAATTTCAGATTTTAATTTGTCTAAATCGGAAGTGTTTGTCACGGCGCTTTGTTCGCAGGACTCGGTGAATGTTATTTCGGAAATTCGCTTTTCAATGCTACCTGAAAGTAATCAAAACGCTCGCAGAGAAACATGTTGCAATTATAATTCTCATAGCACGTTGCGTACCTTTCATGGAAGGAACAATATAATCAGGGTTGTTCATCATTCGATGTATCTTGGAGAGAGTCTCTTCGGCTAAGTCTCTCTTGCCTAATTTCAAGTAACATTGCACAGCGCGCAAATATATTTTACAATGTAATTGCTTAGGATAATTTAACTTAATCGCTAATTCAATGTCTTTTAGACAGTCCTTGTCGTCATCAAACGGTATTCGTCGTATATGAAATGCATACATAAATGAATTTTAAAAGGATAGCAAAGAATATTTTACATTCTTACGTCGCTGAATTCGACGATTCCTAATACTCACATCGTATCTATTTAAGTAAAATAAAGCAGCAGATCTGTTCGCAATCGCGACTGACAATTCGTGGCTATTTATAGGAGCACGCGACGCGCATTCTGTGTATGATTTTATACTCCGAGCATACTCTTTAGCTTGAAATTCCATATTTCCGATTGCTTTAAAAACTTGTGCGCTCTGTACAGATTTACATTCTTTCTTATGGTAATGGCTTTCTAACCATTCAGACATGAGTTTCCTAAACAGGCAATGGCATAGAATTATTGTTAATAGAATATACTGGTGTCAGAGCCGTGAAATCAACGAATAATGCAATGACGACAGAAGAAAGGGAGTTTACGAACTTCCAAAGAATAATATATAAATATGAAATTTTGAGGAGATAATTATGTCCGTCACTGTTAATATTATTCTGCTCTTTACTTGTATAATTGCAACGTATCGTGTGAAGGATAATAATAAGTCTATAAAATGATTTTTGATCAAAAAGCATGAGCAATTATTACACATGGTTCAAAAGCTCCTTGAGAGTATTAGTGAGACCTTGCTAGTTATTACAAGAGCAAGGAACACATTTGGCAACTAACTAGTTGACGTGTTATCTGAGTATGACTCTGTAGTCCTTTTTCTTAAATATGTTTTTGTTGGGCTTTCTGTACTGGATAAAAAAAAACATAATTCAATTTATTGCGACACGAGCTTCCCAAAAGTATATGACAATTGCTACATGCTCGATACTGAGGAATCGTTTTATGAATATATAATATTGTCCTCTTGTGTTAATATTTGAAAAAACGTGAATTTGATTTATACATTAATAAATCGCCGGTCATTATAAATTAAGCTACTTACTTAAATGCAAAATTAAAAATATCAATAATTTTTTTATATGTATTACATATTACCGTATAGTCTGATCTGTCCATAAATAGGATACTAATTCGTCTTCACGTTTTACACTTCTCTTCAAACCTTGTGTCGCCTTCAATTTACGCGTAACAGTTTCCAATATATTATGCCACTCCATTTTAAATACTCTACTGCCGAAAGCTTACACGATGAACACATTGACATCAATTGACACGCAGGTGCATGCAGGGTTGCCAGGAGTAAGGACCACATGACGTATAGGGAGTAGTGGAGGGGGAATCTTCGCGTGTCAAAACCATTGCTGTGTGTACGCGTAGTGTAGGTGTTTGTATGGCTCATGGACATAGGAATTATAGGGACGGAGGATAGTGCGACTTTCGGCGAGGGGAGTGATATGTATTTGAGGGGGGGAGTACTTTCATCTGCCTGGATTTGATTGGTTGCATTCTACGCATGCTCCGTACCGCAGGCACAGTTCATGACCCATAACCACCGCTCCTGTAGGTGTTTCCCCCTTCATAAGCGGTAACTGAAGCCCGCCGATCCCTGGACGCGACAAACGTTCATCATTACACATCACTGCGCTTGTGCGAAGCAGCAGCCAATAGAAAGAAGGCGTATGTTACCTCGTCGCCCTTCCCGCGAGGAGATCACCCCCCGTAACGATTCCTCCGTCCCTATATTCCTATGTCCATGGTATGACTCGAAGAGGGACGGAGAGAGAAGAGTTGCCTTGCGGGTGTTGCAAGCAGGGTTGCCATATGTAGAGAATTAATGGCGGCGTACAGACCACATGACGTATTTAGCATGATGTATGTGGAGTAGGAGAAGGAGAACACTTACCAAAGAGGAGATATAATAAGAGGCGTCACTCCGGGCGGAACCTTTGAAGTCCTTACTTGACCTTGGCATTTAAATTGGTTGTCTATTCGAGAGGGATATTCAAATCAACTAAATTTACCTTAACACAGTTGGCTGATTATTGTCGAAGTTTACCGATCCATGCCGAAGTTTACCGATCCATACCGAATGGACATTTAAATTGGTTGTCTAGTGATTTCCCCAGTTTATTTCTGTCCTTGTCGAGTGACGCCTCTTATTATATCTCCTCTTTGCACTTACTGCAATTACTACGATATTATTACTTTTTTTTTAGATCGAATTCTACTTACGCCCAAATTGCCCATGATTTTCATTAAGGTTGGTTTTCCTATACGCGACTGGATGCAACGTCAAGAATTTCAAAGTCGATTTTCTCGAAAATTAAGCGCGATATAAAAAAAAGTTACTCTTTCTTTTCTACTTATAACAAGTAAATAAGCCGGGAAAAAGGAATTAAATTTTTTGATATTGCGCTTCATTTTCGAGAAAATCGACTTTGAAATTCTTGACGATGCGTCCAGTCGCTTATAAGGAAGCCTACCCTAATGAAAATCACGGTCGATTTGGGCGTAGGTAGAATTCGCCTTTAAGGGGGTAGGTCACCCTCGATAGCCCTAAAACAGGCCTTTTTTCAAACGCAAATTGTAAAGTAATAAATAACAATAGAGACAACGTTTTTTTTTTTAGTTTTAGTCGTTATTCTATGAGCTTTAACACAAAAAAGAAAAGTCTAAATATCTCTATGTACATGAAAGTTGTGAGTAAAAACGTGTAAAGGCGTGTACGTGGTGCACCGTTTGATGGTGTACATAAAATTTCGAAAACCGCTTCAACGATTTGGATAAAAATTTAATAATAGATGCCGAAAACCATTCCCTAGGATGTGTCGGGAGCAGATTTTCGAAAAAAAATAATACAATTTTTATGTTGAAAAATACGATTTTATCGATTTCTTGTATGAAAAATATTTTTTATCTTTTTTTTAAGAATTTATCTTGAAATTCTGCTGTACACTCCGATCGGGCCGTTTTCGGCATCGAGGAAAGCACCGCCAGATTTCATCGGCAGTCAACGTGTTAATAGATTTCCAAAGAATAAAAAATTAAAATTGCTTCAGTTAGGCATACTACAGTTAAATGCGGAATCGTATTCTTAAATGCAGAAAGTGAAATATAATCTTGTAGTTATATCTATTTCTAAATAATTATGTTTTATTTATTTACAAATCTCATCAAATAATAATATTGCAAACCTTACTGAATTCATTGCGTAGTGTCAAAATTAAGTACCACACGACAACAATAAAGACTTTTCTTGTCTATAGATTCAAACTTTTAACCATCAATAACATTGATTTATACGACACCATTAACATTTCAGTATGTTGATTCATAAAAAAAAGACTTTGTTTCTCTGTGATATTGAAGATATTTACATTTATAATTTTAAACAAACTAAAGCCCTTATTTTGAATTTTCCCGCATTTATGCTAGAACCAATCACCAATGCGGCATAAAACTGCATGTTAAATAATACCAATATTGGCATAAAACCAATGTTTATAAACTTTTCTTTTCCCCTCACCTAAAGTAACAATTATCACTCTGTGCCTCTATTCACCTCTATTCCTATGTCCATGATAGGCATATGTAGATAAAATTCAAGTAGAAAATAGAAATAAATTTAAAAACAAACATATATATATATATATATATATATACACCCAGATAGCCAAAGACGTCTTAAAGATGTTTCAAGACGTCTTAAAGACGTCCACGAACGTCCAGAAGACGCCTTAAAAGGGTCCTAAAAACGTCCATTTTCACACAACAGTACGTCTTTAAGACGTCCAGAAAATGTCCAGAAGAGGTCTTAAAGATGTATTTTGCAGGTGTTATTTTCACAAATCAAGCCGACAGGCGTTCTGACCTAAAATGGACGTAAAATGAACGTCTTTAACCGTTTTAGTGCCACGCAGCGCGATCGCGCTGTTCGCGTACTGTGGTGAACCGTGTCGCTCTTTTTGGTCACGATCGTCAATTCGATTACGCTCGGTTCAGAATGTATCTTGTCGCGAGTCTGTCAGAGTTTCCTCTCGTAATTACAAATTTTCTTTCAAATAATCGTAAACAACCTGCATAATTAGCTGTTTTTCTTTAACACATTGAGTCCCAAGGTTTATTTTTAACAAAAGCGCTATCGCGCTTCATGGCACAATCCGACACGGATTTTTAAAAACCCCTGGCACTAAAACGGTTAAGCCCCGTTACGCACTTGCGACCAGTCGCCGGCAATTGGGTCGCCGAGAGACCAGAAACCTTTGTCGTTCGCCGCGACCAAGTGCGTACGAACTCATATCTCCCCGTGCACCTCATGGTCGCCGGCGATTTGTCGTCAAGTGCGTAACGGGGCTAAGACGACCTGTGCTATCTGGGTACATTACAGCATAATAATAAGTGTAAGTTATATAACTAACTCTTGAAATTTGAAACCTTTACTCTACATTCTCGGTTCGATTGCTTCTTTTCTAAAAAAAAAAAAAGTAAACCATTACGTTCTATGATTGACGAATCTCTTCTCGCGTATGACCATAGGCCGTGATCACACAAGAAAATATAGTTGACATCGTTGCCATTTCTGCCATATAGCGCCCACGATGATAAATTGGAGAACTACGATAGTTCGTGGGTTTCTTCATAGAGTCCTCGTACTTTGCAAATTGTGTATAAACACATAAAATAAGAAGGAATCGACAGATTAGAAATAAACCAGCACATAAGTTTCTATTAATTTATTAAATTCTCAAGATAGCTTGGCGTATACTCGCTATCCACTTCCCGTAACATTTATGCATACATATAGCGCATAATGGCACGTATGTGTGCTATGCAGTCGCAGCCGTCAAATACACAAGTGACCGCGACAAGTTAATGGCGAGGTGTAATTTTATTCTCACAAAAGCAAGAAACTTGAGTTACGACTAATCGCAGTGTCTTAGAAAAACAGAGTACATGAATAAAATTTCTCTACGCGCTACCCATAAAGCAGTGAAATCGCACAAATGGTGCGCTCGCAGCAGAGCACATATGCTATATTGTTAAAATCTTTCGGAAAGGTCTCCTAAGAGAGGAGTGCCTTTGGTAAAAATCTCTCCCTTTCGTAGCCGAGGATTAAGCGTCCCGAACATGACAGAAAATCGAGGAAATTTTTCTATCCCAACCAATCAGAGTAAGTTATGACACTGTAAACCGTAACGGTGAATGTAATAATCACTCTAGCTACATAACCTACAAGACTGTTTTCTCTATTCATGGGAAATCATACAATTTCGTTGCATATGCGGCTGGTTTGTCAGCACGAATTCCATCACATTATCTTTGTAAGAATGCCAGTTTCGTTTTGGTAATTTTCTTATTGATATTTAGGTTCCAGCAGACCATTTAAATCTCTACGGTTGGATTTTGGATCTATTAATGATGTTCAGAATGATATGTCAGGTATAACATACATATGTACATACATGTATTTATTCGTGTATACATGCATACGCACATTACATACATGCATATGTATGTACATACAGGATGTCCCGAAATTACGGGGCGATTCGAAACATGCAAATTCTTTGCGCCCAAAGAGATAGGGAAGTCGTTCGGTATTTTGCGATCCGAGGCGTTGTTTTCCAAGCATAAGAAATTACAAAATTAGGGGGTCTAGCTTCCGACGCACTTCCGTTTAAATCCCAGGTAGCCAAGCATGTACATACACTTACAAGTCGCAAGCAGATATCAGATGCATGTTCGCATATATTGTACCTTGAACAGTAAGCGGTTCAATGCATTCTCCAGGGCTTTATCACATATTTTTACCTGAAATAACAATGTCTCGTGTATCAGAACTACATAATTCATTTCGTTCTAGTATATTAATTATATTTGTTGCGTTATCACGTTTCACAGCTAGACATTTAGTCGCGATAGAAAATCTCTTCATCTGTGTAGACACATAAAAAGTTTGAACTTACGTTCAACCATAGAATGATATTATTATATGTTTGAAATAGTCACCAGTAAGAAGTTTCGACGAATAACACTTGCGCGATGATTTTAGGTGCAAGGTTCCAGACACTTACATATGCGTAATGTTTTTGACGGGGTAGGATCTGAATTTCGCCTTGCATGCCCATTTTCCTTGTCATTGTTATTGCTAAACTGTACAGGAAACACTAATCAGATTATTGAGAGAAAAGTGAAAAGAGGAAAAGTAGGTTTCTACTTTGAATACCATTTCTTTATTATTTTTTTTTTATATGCTTGCGTACTTTAAGCACCATCTTTTTAATATTTTAATAATTTACTGTTCTAATAACAGTAATAAATTTCATTAATCCACGACATCTCTTTGGCCAATTTAAAGAGATTCATTGATAGAGTCGATCCTTTCGGAATCTTTCTTCAAAGGCTCCGTTGCAGCTTGATAATAGGATTTGAGACTCAACTTCGCTATCAATAGTTTCTTTTACTTTTCATCAATGTTAAAGTATTTCTGCTCTGTTGTAAAATTGATTTGTGAGAGATGTATTTTTGGTAACGCGTCTTAACTTCGTTTTTCAGATGGTAACAAAAGAGTGACATGTTTCAGTAAAGCAGTAGTACGCATAAAGTGCTTTCCTATAAAAAATATTTGTACCTTTTATAGTTTTATAAAGTCCTTTTAATTCTCGAAATAGTAAAACATGATTGTCGTAATCGTACTTTACTATTTAATTCTACACTCCACTATCAAATTAGAATAGCGACACTTCCATAAGTAAGTAGCGAGTAGAATTCTTTAGAAATAACTCCGATAATGATAAGTAGTGAAATTTTTGAAGAGATGGTATTCAAAGTAAAAGGAACTGCGAATATGAGTACGTCTGTTAGAGATTTAAAGCGCAAACTTCTGATTCATAAGTTAGTACCTTACTTTCTCTAACAATTCGGAATACAATGTAATGTCTCTTATTTCAGGTAATCAAGGCGCAACTTCAGTTTACCTTCCAGTTAAAACTTTAATGTTAAGTATCTTTGTAAGTAGTGCACATTGACGCAAATGCTCGGATACGTGTCTGTTCATTTTTGCTCTAGATTTATCCGAAAAAGTTTGATTGAAATCGGCGATTTCATTGCTGTGACCTCTCCTTGTAAGTGTCCTGAGACGTTTTCGGTTTTTTAATATATATTTTCATTAGCCCCACAAATGTTTCACATACGCAAAGCATTTCTTTCACTTTTACGATTCTAAACACATTTCTTACGTAATGAAATGAAAGATGCTCTTCTTTAGTAGTAGACACTTCGTTATTGCTACAGCGAAGCTAATATTGAAACTTGAATTATATGTTAATTAAATAAAATCCGTTTTTATTAAAAAAATTAAGGAAGTTATTATCAATCTGAGTGCTACATAGATAAAAAGAAATATCAATTCTGTTCATATTCTGTAAATATTATAATTCATTGATATATTCGGAAGAACCCTTAGATGTAAAAAACTACATGAAATGTGTAATAAATATTTATTATTAGAATTGTAAAAGTAAGAAAGGATCATTTGGTTTAGATGTGTAACATATTGTTAGAACCAGTGAAAATATGCATTAAAACTTGAGAAGTACATTTGAATACTTAGTGTTAACGGTACAATGTATGTGAACGTGTGTTCACATATGTTTCTTGCATGTAAGTGCATATATATGTTCGCAAGCTCGAAATTACGAACCTTACAGCCTGTTACGAAGGTGTTCCCCTCATTTTCAACATGCGATTCTCTTGCTCTCACCCCCTAATATGGTTCTATTTCATAAAAAAATAGTCCCTGAAAAAGATTATTGCAATCGGACGACAGAAAAGGGTGCCGAGCAGGCCTTAAAGTTTAGGATTCATCAATGGTTTGGATGTAGATTTCTCAAAAATGGTAAGCCGTATCAAAATTTTGTTCAAACAATACTAAAAGAGCATTCAGTTTCCCGCAATTATTCTATATATAATTTTTTCGTGCTTCCAATCATTTTTTAGATAATAGCGTCTGAATCCATCACGCCGTATAGGTGGAACGCGCGAAGTGCGGACCTCCCTATATTCAAACGCTATTATCTAAAAAATGGTTGGAAGCACGAAAAAATTATGTATACAGTAATTGTAGAAAATTGAATGCTCTTTTAATATTATTTGAATAAAATTTCGATAGGACTTACCATTTTTTAGAAATTCTTTAAATTCAAACCATTGATGAATTCTAAACTTTAAGGCCTGGTCGGCACCCTTTCCTGTTATCCGATTGTATTACTCTTTTTCAGGGACTATTTTTTTATGAAATGGAACCATATTAGGGGGAGAGAGCAAAGAAATACGAAAAAAAATTTCGGCGCGTATAAATAAGGGCCACCTTAGTGGTTCCCCGTCTGATTTTCCGGATAAAGGTGGTATCGTTCGATTGAACTTGACGAGAGCTCCCCTACGGTGTATAGCACGCTTTTTACTCTAAAACCACACTGTACTTAACGTTTAACCCCTTGCCTATATCTTAAAAACAGAGCCCCAAATGACAAAATGGTAAAGGACTTTTTAATCTCTTTCGATATGTGAAATTTGCATGTTTGGCATTGTTACATAATTTTGAGGATCACAGTATATACACATATTTAGTATACAAGTATGGTTAGCGGAACAGATATAGCAAAGTATTCGAGGGCCCCCGAGGTAGTCTGCGAAGCGATAAAAGCCACCATATACGCTTTAACACGCGCTACAAGTCTCCACGCATCAAAATGACCAAGCTTGGTGCGCTCCGTACCTCTAAGTATCGATATCCAGAAACTAGGCTCTTGATTTTCGTTACGACTTCGCTATATCTGCTTTGCCAACGGTATAATGTGTGTATAGAGTTTGTGTAATCTCTGAGTAATTCCTTTTTCGAAAAATAAATTTGGGTGAATTCATATGAATATTGAAATGCTTATCTTGTTATTAGCTATAAGAGTATAGTAATTAAAGCATGTGGTTTCATTCAAAGAAACGAAAGTGGCTATAAAATCTATCATAAAAGAACTGATCAGAGAAATCTCTCTTTACCTTATCAATGCTTCAAAATTAAACGTACCTATAAAGTTTCGAAAAAGCGATTTAAGATAATTTTTTGAGTGATTAAATCGTACGTATTACCCTCTATATACATGAAATCTATATGTATGTAAACATCGTAACATTGTTACTTCCTACCTGACATGTTCACTGAATTTTACGAAACAATAACGTGTATGCTTATTTTACAATAGAGAAGCGAAGACAGTTGAAACTTAGTTTCCAAATACAAGGAAGCAATGCGTTGTTTACTAATTCAACGAACTCTTCCCTTCAACAAATGTAAGATATTTATTAATGGGAAGCTACGGCAATGTTTGAATTACAATTTTTAAGTAATACTTGTCCCTGTAATTAATATTATATTTAACGATAGACCTCGCCCAAGTTTGCCTTTACCGTTGCCCAAACTACCACTAAGAACACGTACTACAATTCCACCGGATCTCCCTGACAAAGCAAGGTGACGAAAGATAAATATCAATAGTTGTCTAATAATATCGTCGACATCGCGAAGCATGTTGTCTTATATTTATTTACGCGCATATGTATGTATGCGTTTATCTCTTTACACGTCTTACGTGCATATGAATGAAATGAATTACGATATATGAATTATAGGGATAAGCTACGAATGTGCCAGTCGATGCAAAGCACTGGCAAATTACAGCTGTCGCCAAATGTGATATACGATTTCACAAGCGAGGATCTGCAAGATCTGGGAGAAATAGGGCGAGGAGGCTTTGGCACTGTAAATAAGATGATTCATAGGATAAGTGATACTGTTATGGCTGTGAAGGTATGTAACACAATTCGATTATTAAATAATTGTAATATCTATAATCTTCTCATTGCTCGTAGAGAATACGTTCTACAGTAGACGAAGGGGAGCAGACGCAGCTATTAATGGATTTAGAAGTTGTAATGAAGTCCAATGAGTGCCCATGCATCGTGCAATTTTATGGGGCTTTATTTAAAGAAGTAAGTTTGCAGAGAAATCGAATACAAGTATTCCTTTTAATCTGATATTGTGCTTTAATTAGGGTGATTGTTGGATCTGCATGGAACTTATGGACACTTCATTGGATATATTTTATAAGTTTATTCATGAGGTATTGAAGGAAAGAATACCAGAACGTATTTTAGGAAAAATTACTGTGGCTACAGTAAAAGCATTGAATTACCTCAAAGAAAAGCTAAAAATTATTCATAGAGATGTGAAACCTAGTAATATTCTATTAGATCGACATGGTAATATAAAACTTTGCGATTTTGGTATATCCGGACAATTAGTAGATTCTATTGCACGTACACGAGATGCTGGATGTAGACCGTATATGGCTGTATGTAAAGTAATAAATTAAATGCCGAGGTTTTAAGTGATTCTGCGGATTGTAATCTTGGTGTAATCTTTCAGCCAGAAAGGATAGATCCTCAACGTGCGAGGGGCTACGATGTTAGGAGCGACGTGTGGTCGCTGGGTATTACGTTGATGGAGATCGCTACTGGTTACTTCCCATATCCAAAGTGGAATTCAGTTTTCGAGCAACTTTACCAGGTGGTACAAGGCGACCCGCCGCGGTTATCCCCCAACGAAAATGGAAACCATTTCACTATGGATTTCGTGAACTTTGTGAATACATGGTAAATTAATTTTGTGTTAAGTCACTTATAATTATTGCCGTGGCTCTTGATAAATAACCTGCGTTTACTTTTATTGTTCTTGAAGCTTAATTAAAGAAGAGACACAACGACCTAAATATAACAAATTGTTAGAGCATCCCTTTATCAGGAAAGCGGAAGAAGATACAGCCGACGTGGCGGCGTATATAAGCGGCATTCTCGATAACATGGTTCTCAGGGGCTTGACTTTTACTACCAATCGGCATTAAATCGAAAGCAGGAAGATACACGTTTATACTTTAATTTCTATCGTTTCTTTTTGTTCAAATTTTAAATCTCATTATCGAAAATGAGCTGGTCATTTACACTCCCGATCTAACGTAGGTAGTAAAATTAATAAGAACCGATCATTGTTGATAATAAATCATTTTATGTAGGATCATATACTATCGTGTCGCAGAGTTCTTATATTCGTAGCGATTAGAAATGTTCTAATGTCAAATTGACATTTACTGAGTAGCGCTTAGAGTGCAAATTTTAAATCAGCTTTCTCATTGAAATTGTATGACAACACGTTCGTAAAACTGTGAATCCATTGCACGCTATATATGAAATTCTGAGAATGAGATACTGTGATGGTAAACGCGTGGTATTTAATACGTAAAGCGGGAACACGAAGATAAAACGATCTCCCGAACTTTTTTTACTTACGCC
This sequence comes from Andrena hattorfiana, assembly GCA_944738655.2. Taxonomy (NCBI): domain Eukaryota; kingdom Metazoa; phylum Arthropoda; class Insecta; order Hymenoptera; family Andrenidae; genus Andrena; species Andrena hattorfiana. Next base: position 10,467,681 of record OX122893.2, on the reverse strand, counting down.
ACTCTCATTCTCGAGACTTCGTATTATGATTCGTAACATCTGTTGTAATCTAAATTTTACAATCTTTACAATAGATTAAATCTTTAATTACTATATATGTACATATAGTAAGGATTAATGAAATTTATCTTATTGGGTGTCATATTTTTTTTCCATTTCTTACGAGGTACTGATATATGTATTCTGTATCGTTTCCATTCATTTCCACCAAAATGAGAGGAGAAGGAAGACGGATATGATTAATTGCTCTCTTGCTGTGGTATATGAAAAGGAAATATAAATCAGTAGTTTGTTGTCTTATCGCAAGGCATGCTTCGTTATTATCGGAAAATTAATAAAACGATTAATTTGTATTAGTGATATCCATGTCGATGGATATTACAGTGGCGGACGAAAGAAAGTTTACAACTTTTAAAATCGCATAACTTTTTAAGAATTAGTCCAAACGACATGAGTTTTTTTTTTAGAATCTAGAAGGATTAGTTTGCTAAGTGACGTGTTTCATCGTTTAAAAAAAAAATGCAATTGGTCGGAATAGCAAAAAAAAAATAGTAAAGGTTTTTTAATCTTATTTTGAGCCTGTAATAAAAATTCAAAAAACCCGTTTGTAGATTGAAGTAAGTTGTATACATGCTGAGAATTTCATTAAAATCGGTTAACGTTGCTCTGCGCTACAAACCTTTAAAGATCGCAGAATAAGGTCGAGAATCGCGGAAATTCCCGAAATCAGCGATTTTCGACCTTATTCTGCGATCTTTCAGCGTTTATAGCTCACAGCAACGTTAACCGATTTTAATGAAATTCTCAGCATGTATACAACTTACTTCAATCTACAAACGGGTTTTTTGAATTTTTATTACAGGCTCAAAAAAAAGTTTAAAAAAACAACCTTTACTATTTTTTTTTGCTATTCCGATCAATTGCATTTTTTCAAAACGACGAAACACGTCGCTTAGCAAACTAATCCTTCTAGATTCTAGAAAAAAACTCATGTCGTTTGGACCAATTCTAAAAAAGTTATGCGATTTTAAAAGTCGTAAACTTTCTTTCGTCCGCCACTGTATATTCTTAAATCTTCCTCGTTCGTTTTCTGCCGAAGTATATCGAAATTGTTGGTTTGTATAAAACTCGCTCCACTTTGTTTCGTGAAAGGGAACTGTTCCTGATAATGTTCTGCGGTACAAAGTCGTGGATTCTTTGCTTTATTTTCGTGTTGACATTAAGGAAATACTGAAAAAGATTCTTCGCATCAGAAGGATAATAAAATTATCATATCTGGCTACAAATTCTTTTCGTTTCTATCATAACATGGTTCCTCCGTTAAGTTGTATATGTATATACATATATAAATAAATACAATAAAAATAAATAAACAAATATAACGATGTATCTGATATATTTATAACACACTCGCTTTAGTTCGCATCGCGAGCGTTTGTACACACGTATGTATTCGTAGAGCACTGAACCTGATGCGTGAACCTCGCGAATTTTATACTTGACTTCAAAAACACGTACAGAATAGAATTTCAGACGCTCGCGATTCCATGCATCGACAAATCGCTAGGGAATAAAATAATTCATCTAGCTTCGTAGAATATTCTCAGGCGAAAATATTAATGAACAAAATTTTGCTTCGACTCTTCTACCGTCAATAAAAAATGTCTCGCGCGTCACAAATTTTCTCATCGACGCTGACAAGGCATATGCAAGACGCAACGAATGTTATGTTTTCAAGAACTGTTATTGCAATCTTGTGAATATTTTATACACCTGTGGGAATATTGTTTCTCTGAAAAAGGATGCTTATTAATCTGTTTTCCGCCTAAACATTTTTCTCGCAGAAAAATATTCGAATATCCTTAACGCGCATAAAAGTAAATTTTAATCACAATCGATAGTCTTCACGAGTGTGTGTCTACATGAAAGTGCAAGACATTTGTGTACACTACTGCGATACCTAGTGGTAACGTTCACTCGACGATGGAGATGGCGGTAGAATGGTGCCAGTGGTGGTTGACGGCTGTAATCGGAATTTGAAAGGTAGCATTGATTCTGCTTCGAATCGCTCGGTGAACTTTCTGAATTTCATACGACACAATGACGATCGCCTCCATGCACGATTCTCAAAGTAATTAATAAGCAATGATTACACGAAACAGTGGCCTCGAAACTGAAACGTCCTTTCCTGTGCGGTCGCTTTTATTTGCAACGGTCAACCGAAGTACATAACACATAAACTAAAAAATTGCACCCTTCTAATCGCACCTAGAGGCGCTCAGGAATTAATAAACACTCTTGGGATTTTTTTTTAGTTTTTTCGGATTGAATGGAACAGCAACATCTGTACGGCGATTTGATGCGGAGTAATTGTTTCGGTAAGTAGATTTATTAAACCGAGCACAATCGTTTCACGATCTACCTCGTTTACATAACACTACGGGGCGAAGATACATTTCACTGAATGGAAATAAAATTGCACTCTTCGTGGCTGCCTGCACCTATTCGACGCCCGTATTTCGCGTTAAAAGTTCGCCGCGGGGATAAAAATTACTGCGGAGTCGCGTGTGTGAGTTACATTGCGCCATAATTTGCAAAGGATCTTTTCTATGAAATTTATTATTCAATTTAATGTCTCCGTTTCTTTTGCGATCTTTTAAAACTCTGGTGTCACTTGACTAATATCTCCCACTGCCTCGAAATATATTCTTTTGCTGATCCTACGACTGAAAGGGGCGCACCGTATTTTTCAGCGGATTTTTGACCGTCATTATTGATTTAAATATTAGAGCGGCCGTGGTTGCTGCTGCCGCTATGGTTGTCGGAATCAATTCCCTTGAATATTTTATGAGAGCACCATCATTCTCCTGAAATCTATACTCGCATTTGCGCCTATATTCGTAAGTTCCTGGGGCGGTATCTGGTCTTTTCACTTGCCCATTGATATGCGTCCACATCATCCCTCGTGGTGACTTATAAACATTTCCTAAGGGTACGTGCTAAAACCGACCCACTTCGAGGCGATCTAGACATTTCAAGGAAACGCTAATATCTTTCGAGCCACTCGATACAAGCCTCTCATACCCACGCTTTATCAGCTTCTATCATCATTTTATTTCAAATTTATTTTAGTGCAATTATTCATTAACAAAGGTAGAGTGTATCTGTGCGCGAGTTCAAGAGGGGCCAATGTCAAGGTTTCGCTGTTTTAAGTTGGAATGGATAAGAAAGAATTGTACAAAGTTTTTGCAAAATTTCTAACGGTAATTGTTTATTTAATAGAGTCAACTTTGGCAGTGGCCCTGCTTGAATTCATCCGCAGATATTGGTATCCACTTTTGAATTTACAAATGATAAAATTAAAGTATGGAGAATATAATATCGACTGCTACTTAGAAGTGATTGCTATTCTGCAGGTAGTTAATCTATCCTATTTGCATAGAATTCTGCGCGTTTTAAATGAAAATGTACGGAGACTACATCTGCGGCTTCCTCGGAAGTACTAAGCTCTTTATTATCTAAAACGCTTGTAACGATAGAAACAAATGGCAAAAATCGATCGTATTATAATTAATTATCACTTTCATTAGCTTTTTTGAAAGTTACGTTTTCGAGCGCCTGGCGATAGGCAACCCGCTACTCTCGGATGCACGTTGTCCTAACTTCATCTTCCTTAGTTTATTGCACGGTTACTTCGAGCGACAGATTATTAATTTTACGTTAATGTGTTTATTTATATTGTTAATTTCTTTTAGTGTTTCGAGATTAGATATGCTAAGCAGGCGTTGAATATGATTATAATTATAATTCGTGAGGCTCGGTGAAAATTCAAATTGGGAAGATGCAAGTTGCAAAATTTTTGTTAATTTTTAATAAATCGTGGAGACTAAATTGTGAAGGCGTGCCCCAATTGTAATTGAGAGACAGAAGTAAAAAGTAGAATTGCTACAAAATCTTAAACGAGGGTAAAGTATGTCGAGTTTATTATTAACAGTGATCTCGAGATCTCTGGTAGAATTAATGGAATATTCGACAGTGTATAAGGACGAAGGAGCGTGTTATTACTTTGGGAAAATTTTATCGAATCGGTCATCCTACTTTTCGAGGTGCGATTTGTAAGTCACAGGCATCAGTCGATGATAAGATTTTTTAAATCACTTCCAGTCGTCAACCAATAGAAATAGTTTAACACGAAATATTAAGGGACTAGTTCCTACGTCATTATCATAAATACAAATTCACAGATACAAAGTATTCAAAACGTCATTCTTTAAATTTTCCTAATAAAATGATTTCTAATTCACGCATTCATTATGACGTCTTCTATTTGATGATAAAAATCTTCTATCAGTGAAGATTTTTTTAAATGAAACCTCCCCTTCTTTAGAAGGACTATAAAAAAATGGAAAATATCTTGTAGAGATATAGTGACGAACCTGAGACACACTCAAGTGCCGTGGAAAGCGATATCCTTGAGGGCACAGGCCGCTGAAAGCGTTCCTCGCCACTTGTTACGCGACTACACTTATTTGGTTACACTTCTACATACCTCACACCCTTCTACTAATAATGTCCAAACAATATAACGAAGACGTCCCTGGGGTCTTGACTTGTCAGCATGGCACTCAAGGCCCCTACCGAACTCGCCCCCTGCTGCTTCTACGACTTAACTATATTTCTGCAAGTCACTATACCTTATTATACCAACCCCTTCGACTATACACGAATTTATAGATTCTGTTCATTTTTGTAAGGAGAAAATTGCACAAATACAGCACGTAAAAAAAAACAGCAGTAATAGGAGCTCTATATTGCTATTATTCTGTATTTCTTCTAAAAAATTGATAGATACACATTTTACTTTAACGATTTTAGAATAAAATGGAATCTTTTTTGTTATGCAAAAGTCACCACTGTCGCACCATCCCCTCACCCTCCGGGGGGTGGCAGGTTCCTCAGCTATGCAAAATATGGAAAAATGATTCAAATAAGAAGTTAAATTTATAAAAATTCAGAAGAGAAGTAGGGGTGGACCACCACCTCCTCTTATATCACATAAAAGCTTCCATTTTACCCTAAAAACGTTAGATGAAAATTGGGCCAAGTTATGCAGAGACCTACCAACCCTAAAAATGACAAAAACAGCCATAATTTTGTGATCTTCATTTTGCAAAAAAATAGCAACCCATAGAACAACTCTTACACCATACAATTATTAAAACTACCAAGCCATAGTTCCATTTTACTCCTAAAATACAAAAACTACGGAAAACTTAAAATAATATTAATTACACTAACTATTACCTACCCCATTAAGAAGCATCGTAAAACAATAACAATAAAGCTACCTTTCTTTAACAACTAAAATCGTCCAATTAAAACTCAATTTCAGATGATTGAGGGTTGGTAGCTTTCTGCAAAACTTGTCCCAATCGTCTCCCTCTAACACAATACTTCTAAAGAAAATAACTTCTAACACTTCATACATATATCCTGCCAAAGCATTGTTCAAACTACCCTCCAATATGCAAACACTTGCTAAATATAATTCATTATAGTATTAACCTATACTTAACCCCCTTAACAATCTACAAAAAAAAAACAGTTTCTACCGATGCTGATAGTGCTATACGGAGTGCTTTCGTCACTCCGAATATTAAACATACTTTGCATGCCAAACAATGTAGGCGTCTATCCGGGGAACCTGTATTTAGCGAAGGGGGAGGAGGAGGGGCGAACAGAGGAAAATTTAAGTGAACAAGTTAATGGTGAATAGAAAGAAAATAAATTCTTTTTTGTGGCAAAATGGGACCATAATGACAGCGGTTCGGAGAACGCTCTGACAGCAACTGGTAATGGTAGATGGTGATAAAACGGAAAGTGGTCATGAGTCACAACCTGACGCGGCATGGGGAGGGTAGCAGGTGCTACTATTGTTGGCGCTGGTGGTACTGGTGGTGCTGCTGGTATTACTATTACTGCAGGGGTAGGCAGCTGGGTAAGCCAGCAGGGGAACGGATGTTCCCAGGAGATTATTGATCGTGCACGTAGATACTTCCACTTGGACTATACGGAAGGCACGAAGCTTTGCTGAAACCTGCAGCTGAATTTGTATTTTTCTTCGTCTCGAGATGTTGCTCCTTCGCTCGCCTTTCCTCGTCAGGCATTCTCTCGCCTCTTACACACGAGTAAACGAAGTCTGCTGAATACGCAGTGCAACCAAATTCTGCTTGTCTCTTTGAGGGATTTAACAGATTTTGAATTCTATTATTTGGCAATTCCACCCTTCGCATTCAACAAATTTTTTCTCGTACCCTCTCTCCAAAGAGAATGTAGAACGACTCTGTAGTTAGCATAATTTTTCTCCTCGCGATTTTAGATTGGCATAATTAAGGATCGATTGGCAAGTATATCGATCTTCTGTTATTTTGATCTCCTATCGCGATTCGACGAATGGAGGGCTGCTTCGGATATTTTAATAACGCCCACGGGGAAGTTGCGCTTATAGGGTGGAAGCTACAGTCCGTGTTGCGTGCGATTTTGTCTGGCAGATTTTTCCCCAACGCGCCTAACAGACGGCAACCAATAATAATAGCTTCTGTTCTGAAACTTAACACGCCATTTTCGATCTCGTCGAATAGCTGTAGTTCTTTCCCCTCTCTTTACAGTGCGATGTTGTAAGTGGCGGTCACTGCCTCCCTGATTCGATCAATGAATCTACCTGTACCAGAATGACTAGATTATGTGACCACCCCTATTTCATATATGACCACGTAACGCTCAGGTGTTTCTTAAAAATTGATGCTTCGATTGTTAACAGCAATCTGGCGAGACGTAACATTGAGAACGCCTGCTTTTATTTATTTATTGTTAAATAAGTTGGAAACAGATGATTGAACCACACGTCTCCTTTATTCTTCTGGTTTTCACGGTTGTTAAATGAAAAAGCAGCGATATCGATACCAGAAGCTGGAATTATGCATTTATATTGAGTTTCTGAATTTATGCAAGCCTTTGGGAATAAGGAAATCAAGTGACCCACTAAGTCACTACAGTAGTACTGTTAATAATTTGCATATGGAAGAAACAATAAATTTATTTGCTCCACAAATGCAATAGACATTACAGAAAAATTTGGTTTTGAGTATCCCTTGCTTTTGTCGTTCATTTTTTCTTATTTTGCAAATTAAGAAATTCTTCAAATTAAGAATTTCTTGGTTTTTAAATTTTATATTCAAAGTTCGATATTGTTCAAGAGACGCAGAGATCCTTTCGCACTAGTTGGCAACTAATAATTATTTCACAAGCCAATTTTTTCGTTCTAAGTATTTTTAGACGAGAAGACAATTTTGTATCTCATTGGCTTCTTTCGTAGTTTTTAGCTTGCAATTTAATTCACTGTTGCATGGGATATAACCGTGCATTTAAAATCTGCAGCCTGTGGATCTATAATCAAATGTTTGCCACTGAAATCACGCGCAAGGAAATTGCATAACTTTGTAGCTAAAGGTCTTGGTCATTTTAATAGAGAAAAAAAACTCTAAGTGAATATTCTTTTTCTAGCTACTAAGCGAAGAAGCTTTCTAATTTTTATAAAACTACTTGTCTATAACGACTGGAAATGACCTTTCTAAACATACGTTTAAATCAACTTTTTTCTTTACTTTGGCTATAGAACACAACCTTGCAAGACACCGCCTTTCTTTTCGAATGCTTTGCATAGGTTCGTATTTAACAAGCTATAATCATTGCACGATCTGGTCTATTTTTAACATTAGTATTAGGTTTCCCAAATGTAATTCTACCTGCTAGTGTGTAAAGAAGTTTTGCCTCTTCTTTTTTAAAGACTGTCGAGGGAAATTCTATTTTCCTGGCAATTTGTAGTATTTTCATAAAAGCTGAATTTTCAATTCGTGATTGTTAGTCGAATAATTATTAGACGATTACTTCTTACAATCAGTGTGCTGTATTATCAAATGTTACCAATCTGCCTATACTTTAAGTCACAAGCTTGATAAATAATATCTCGCAATAAATAATTCCCTGACAGTAACATTATTTACTCCGATAGCCCACAAATTTCTGTGTTGAAAGTGATACAAATTAAATTTCATTTTACACCTTTCTATTTGAAATATTCAGTCGGTATATAATTAAGGAGAAGTGCAGCCCACACTTTCCAATTGTTATGCATATTTTATTGCGTTTAAACACACGTGTAGTAATGGTTCTTAATAGATTCCTACTACACACAGCTCGTTACTGTGAGCTTCTGCCATATTTACTTCCACCCCTGAATAACGGCAGCCCTCGGTTCAACTATGGCGGCAGCTAGCTGAGTTTCGTTGCTTTATAAGTTTCTCTGCACTATATCACAGGAAATATATGTGAACAAACGTTTGAAGCATTCGAAACAATGCCAAAATGACGCCTATGAAACAATTACGACTGACAAGCACGAAATCTGTAGGAAATCCTGTGACCAACGTTAAGGGGTTGGTTCCATTTACCCTGCCCACGAAAAATAAAACTGTAAAAGCAGAGAGCACTTTGATAAAAGTGGTACTGCTTCATACACGTCAAATATAAGAATATCTCACAACCAGTAAACCTGCAGAAAAATCGTAACAACGAAAGAGGGTGGAAGCCCAAAATCGAAAGCCAATTTTCCAGACCAGAACTTGAGTAAAAACGATATTTGAAAATCAACTTATATTCGCTTCTTTTTATCCTTATAATTTATCTAACATATCCACCCTGTCTTACATTTTTGCAACCCAAAATAAAAATTAAAATTCAAAGCATACATAAAGAAATCACGTTTGAAGTATTTTCTTGCTCTCACTTTGTTCTGGCAAGTCAAACTATGCGAGTTCTCTGTTGCCCCAAAAAACTTATTCAATGTTTGCTATTTTGTGACTGAGTTTTCCAAAATTAAGGGGCAAAGGGATAAAGGCTCGAAGGTGAATATCGGGAATAACATTTTCCTGTTTACTGGCGAAGGAATTGCGAGAGGGAAGAGGGCCGTAGGTTGAAACGGCATGTACATATGGTCCACCTGCAAAAGGGAGCCAACACCTGTCACGCGCACCAACCACGGCCCATGGTTTACAGCAAGCAACTAGATTCAAAGTGGGGGATTATCAGGGCTTTCGCTACCTCGTACTACTAGTTTCATTCGAACGATCATGCGGTTTAGACATTTTACCCTATACGTCGATGGAAATGTATGTATTCGACAAAATAAATATTAATAGCACTCACGTTCTCAAGCTTCTTCCTTTTCACGTGCAAACCTTTATATTTTTGTCAAAACTGGGCGATGTAAAGTTTCCTCGAACGCATCGGGGTTTGTAAAATCTCTCCAAGGTATTATTACACTTTTTAATAATAATAATTCCTTCACGGGTACCAGAGAAAATTCTTTTGTTTCGAATCATTTCGCTCGCTTCCATTATCACGTTTTTATATCATCGGAAAATGTCACACGTTCTATTATTCTATATTTCTATATTATTTACTAATAATTCACCTTCCGAGGGGTTTCTTTAAATTGACTGTAATAGGATACGTCGGTGAGTTTGAATACGTGGAATGACGAAAGTGGTTGCAACAATTTCCTTCGTAGATCAATGGGATCAATTCTAGAAAAAACTCCTCTCCCACCCTTCCATGCATAGCAAACGTATATTTAAATATTGCGCACAATTCTGCCATTGAAATCTCCTCGAATCGCACTCTGCTGTGGGCAATTTGTAGACTGTTCTATTTTCCTAGATGCTTTTTTAAGAGAGCCTCTTAATCGTATAAACGAATTGCGTCGTGTACGTTTATATGACGATTACGAAAATTTCATAACTTACAGGGGCACTTTCTTCCAATATTTGTTTTCTTTATATTTCTTTGGATTTCTTTATATTTCTTTAGATTTCTTTAGATTTCTTTAGATTTCTTTAGATTTCTTTATATTTCTTTATATTTCTTTATATTTCTTTATATTTCTTTATATTTCTTCATGTTTCTTTAGATTTCTCTAGATTTCTTTAGATTTCTTTAGATTTCGTCATGTTTCTTTATATTTCTTTATATTTCTTCATGTTTCTTTAGATTTCTCTAGATTTCTTTAGATTTCTTTAGATTTCGTCATATTTCTTTAGATTTCTCTAAATTTCTTTATATTTCTTTATATTTCTTCATATTTCTTCACATTTCTTCATATTTCTTCATATTTCTCCATATTTCTTTATATTTCTTTATATCCTTTCAAATCTTGTGGCTATAAATCGTGATACAATTCTAAGTAAACTCCATGAATTCAAAAATTATAACGCGTTACTAATGTATCATGCATATATAAATAAATTAATACTCCCGTTACATAATAAACGGTTGAACCAATAAACTAATCCACACCACCACAAATATGGATGGTACAATTACGTTGCACCAGTATTTACGATTGTGCTAGAAAATGTTAAATACACACGTTTTCTTAGATTCCTTACAATTGTTTATTATTGATCCTAAAATTCGCGGGGCCTTGATACCCTAATATAAATGATAAAGTTATTTCTCTACAAGAAGCCTTTGTTTTCGAAAGGTCCATAAGTAGACCAGAGATCGACGTGGAGGACTAATAATGCATTTAGTAGCTTGGTTCCACGGAATAATGGAGTAAGTGTCATTTTCATTTTTTTTAATACTTCTGTGCAGGTTCTTGCCACGCGTTTCGCACTTATGTGATGAAAAGCAGTTAAAATGAAGACAGAAGTAGCGGATATTGAGACGCCAGCAGGCCGTGCTTCATCAACTATCAGAGAGACGATGCACAGCGACGAGTACGGTGTCGAAGCGGAGTTGACGAGTCTTTCATGGTTGCAATCGCTCGATATTACGAGTGCCTCTAATTTGCCAACACCACCCTGTTCTCCATCTCCACCGCCAGTGATGAGGCAGCCGAGGAAAAAGCTCTCACCTCTAATTAAAGCGGAATTAGGTAAACAAAAGAAAGCGACTTATCGAAGTGACCAATTCACAAAAGTCTCACAATTTTCTCCACTAAATTCAGCATAGTTAATCGTACCTTTCCACCGTGAAAGCCTCTCGCAATTAACGTGAACGGACAATAATATGTGCCACTATCGTTGACACCCATTATGGCTTATTGCAAAAATATTTATTGCATCACGCTCTAATTTACGTAGTGAGCAGAATTTTCATAGCAATGTGATCGATAAAATGAGTCGTATCCTACTTATACACATTTTTGCAATTAATCAATTTTGCAATAATATTATCCCAGTACTAATGATAAGAGAGGGGTAAGTGGTAACGCCTTCATTCGAGCGATGCAATGAACATTTCCAGTAATGTACAAGGTGCCCCACCAATCATAGGGGAGATCTGAAGGTCAAGTTTATTTTTTTAAACAGACGATTGGCGGGGCACCCTGTATAAAGGGCCATATACATTCGAAAAATGTGCTCATGTGGTCATGCCAAAAGTCTTTGCGTATTTCGTAGGACGTAGTTGCAACGTTTTCCTGCGCTTGTCTTCTTCTTCGATTATCAACATTTATCCAGCGAACCGAATTTAGCATTAGTGGTCTCTAATTTTGGTCCCAATCAGTAACAAACTCAGGATTTAATTTTGGGGAGAACCGAGTGGAACGAATGAAAATATTATAATGCAAATTCAATAAAATTCATTGGGCGATTATAAAAATTTAATAAAGAATAAAATCCAGTTTGCTTTTTTTTACAAAGCTCTTGAATTACTTCAGACATGGTTACATTAATCTCGATTTTCTTTGGGGGTGCCAGAGCCCCCTCCCCCCGTGTGCACCACTGGTCTCAATACTGAAATTATGAATTCAACAAATCCGTAAATGTCACACAGGCTACTAAGAATATTAATAAACTGCATTTATTTGTTTCATTTGCTGCTTTATTTGTCAGTTTCATTAACTCATTGACTTATTAATAGAAACTATTAATGTTCACAGAAGTAATAGAAACTGCCGTCAATACATTTCTTAACTCTTTTAACGATGCCAAGAAGCTTTGAAAAAGAGGGAAATCACATTAATGATTAAACTTATTTTGTTGTGTTTTTCTACGCACAAAAATTTAAATAAAAATACACAAAGGCTTTTGATATGGCCCACCGTATCAACACTTAAAAAAAAACTACTAGGAATAGTAGATACCAATTCCAGTTACACGAGCATCATCACACAAATGATTGTTTAAATCTCCGTTTTGTTTACGTAGATCTGGCGGAAAATGCCGAGAAGTATCGAACCGATCCTGACGCAAAACCGCCGTTTTCGTACGCTACTATCATATGCCTGGCGATGCGCGCGAACAATAACAAAGTGTCCCTGTCAAATATATACGCATGGATCCGTGAAAACTTTTTATTTTACAAATACGCCGATCCAGCTTGGCAGGTGAGATTTCACCTTTTACGCACGTATTATCATGAAACAATAGAAGTTGCGCAATAAATCACGAAAAAGCGATGGTTCAAAGGACAATGGTAAAAATTGGCCAATTTTGAATTTGGTTGGCAACGAAAGTTTTTACAGGATATTTTTCTACAAGTCTTAAGGAATCCGAAATACATAATTATTTATCCAGGAGACGACGGGAAAGTTATAAAAAATAAGCGTAAAGTTTGGAATGTTGTCGTTAGTAAAACTCCGTTAGTAAAAATATTTCATAGACAATTATTGAGTGAAATATTTGCCAGAAAAATGTTAAGAAACATCGTTTGAGTTAACGTTTTATTGTGTACTGTCATAAGGGGCCGTCCTTAAATTACGTAAGTGTAATTTTAGCGATTTCTTACCCCCTCCCTTTCTTAGTATAAGAATTCGTAAGATTTGATATTGCAACCCCCTCGTTACATAATATTTTTTACAATTACAATTTTTACATATTTTATATCATTCATTTAACTTGGTTTCGGGAAATTTAAACTAAAACTTAATGCTTAAAAAATATTACGTAAGACGCTATCTGACTCCCCCCCTTGTAAGAAAACGTAAGAAATTCGCGACCCCCTCCCCCCTCCCTCCAAACGCCTTACGTAATTTAAGGACGACCCCTAATGACTGAATACACCAGCGTGGAGATTCGAGTTGCATTTCGCCTTTCTCACTTACCTACTTTAAGGAAGTAACTACCCCATTTATCCGAGTCACCCCTTTTAGTTATGCGCTTGTAACTCGTAAATTACAAAAGATATCGCAAAAACATTTAAATAAATGTTACACCATTTCTGAAAGTCTATAGATCTGTCGGAAAGAATTTTCGAAAAAATAATTGTTATTCATTTTCGCTCATTATTTATAACTTTCCCATCGCCTCGAGGGTAAATAATTATGCATTTCGGATTCCTTAAAACTTGTACACATACCCAAAGTTGGCAAATTTTTACCACTGTCTGTTCTCCATTTTTCTTTTTAATCGAGCACGAAGTAATCAACAACTATTTAATGAACTGATATTTACGTTTTGAATAGAACTCAATACGACACAATCTGTCGCTGAATAAATGTTTCGTGAAGCTGCCACGATCGAAGGACGAGCCCGGGAAGGGTGGTTTCTGGAAGTTAGATTTAGAGCGAATGGAAGAGGGTAGGAAATCGAAGCGGCGCGCAACGATATCGCAACGAATTCGTGGATCAAAGAAGCAAACGTCCGCGGCGAAGGTGGTAATAAACAGCGCGCAGAATACTTCCGCGCCGTCGAACAGCTGTCTGTCGACACTGTACGAGACCCCCCCTAGTAGCGTGTCCCCCCCAATTCCAGACTGTCTCTCAGAAATGCCCGACTCCACGCAAGTTAGTTTAAGCGAGGACGATCTTACCGGTCTGTTAATTGCCACCGCGAGCTGGGATGAGAATCAGTTGGACCTCTTAGACTCCCTCCTGGACACCCTTTAAAATCGATCGATTAATGCCCTTTTACACGAGCTGAAAAACGGTTTTCTTTTGCCGACTGAAGCAGCGTGTTACCATCATTCAACTTCCTGAACTGGTTACATCGAAGTTTGCCCATTTCCGATGTGCCGCGAATTTAAAACTCGAAATGGCGTCGGCGTGTTTTCGCGAGGAATTGTTTTTTTAAAGTATCGAAGGTATTGTCCAGGTGTCCTAGAATGTTCACTTTGGAAGCTATTTACATCAGCTAGGAGATTGGCTTCGCTCCTCGCCACCTCGGCAGCCATTCTCTGCTAGTGGAAATTTTTATTTTTTATATTTACCATTAAATTTTCGCGAGAGCATCGCTAATAGATTAGGGAGATCCTCCCGGTTGGAACGAGTACAAACACGACCACATTCGGACCACAATTGGTCTACCGATTTCGGAAATCATTCGAATTACGTGTCATTAAATGTGATCCGAATGGTGTCATGTTTGTACTCATTCTCCTCGGGGAAACCTCGCCTATCTATTGGAAGTATTCGCGGGAAGATTCAATGGACCATATAGAAGTTGGAATTTTCGTTATTGCCGGCATATGTGCAAAACGCGAGGCGGGCTGGACAAAACTTTCTCAGAGGGATGATCGCTCGAAACAGCCAAGCCCAATGAAATATTTTGGCTCGATCGTTACATTGTTCTTTTACGCGAAAGAAAAAAATAGGGGGGGGGGGTATCGTTTACTTCGCGTGGTGTTTACCAAAGACAACGAAGAGAGAGGGAATTGTTCATTTACTATGGTTTATGTTGTTCTTCGCTTGAAACCGTTAATTTATTATAAATTACTCATATATGTATAGTATATTCTGGTAGAATAGGGAGAGTTTAAATTTCAAGTTTTCAATGGGAAGGAATATCGCGAGGCATGTATATTTGTGTGCACGAATGGTGAAGCAATTACGATAAAGTATACAGAAAGCAAATGTGCGTAAGGTATTGCAGAAATTTGAAATCCGTTTGAAGAATAATTCCACGACAATTATCGCTGTTGGAATATTCCTTGAGACAAAGAAACGACTTACACGTATTACTTGACTGAGCGAATAAAGAGGAGCCTTGCTATAAATCGATAATTAATAACACTGTGTAAGAAAAGTGAATGTAATTCTTGCAACACAGTAATATATTATATATAGTGCCTTTGGATAAATAATAGATATTTACATTCTGCAGTTTCATATAGCAGACATTTACCGAGTCGATTAGTTCATGTAAAGTATGTTTCATATTTCTGCTTTGAAATAATGTAGACCCGAAGTGCCTTATAAGTATTATTGGCAAATGGATTATACTTATCAAGTACCGAGTATAATATTCCACACCATTCAACCATAGAAGTGTCTTAGAATATTGTGAAAAGACAATGCATTTCATCTACTTTGTAGTTACGATTTGTTGATTGATATCTTGGCAAAAAGGAGCGGACAGCAAAATGGACACACGAAAAAGAAATATATAAAAAAAAATTAAGTTAAACGATTTTATTTAACTCGATCAAAGATGCACTAAAATCTAAAAATTAATTATTTTCTTGTGCTACAATTACGATGGTGTTTTTTCACTTGAAATAAAATCAGAATATTTCACAACAAATTCGTTTCGACGCTTGATTCTGTATTAAATTTATTCATATCCTGTACGAACAGAGGGGTGAAGCTAGATAAAGTCGTTTAAAAAGTAATCTCGACAGCAATAGAACAAGAGAAAGTACTGTTAGAGAAGAAACTGCGAAGTAAGAGAGCATTTGCTGTAATTTCTGCAATATTATAATTACGCAAAATTGTATTTATATTTATTGCGTTATTGTAAAAGCCTAATACTGAATAGGGGTGTATTAAAGATTTTTTAAATCAAAATTCTGGTGCGAACGTGGTAGCGATTAATTCTTCGATCTGACTGAAAGCTCAGTATTTTCCATACACGATTTTCATCGTTCGAATATTAATCAATGAACAATTGGTAATAATTTGGTTATAAATGACGAGATGCTGACGCGCGCGCGCGGTCCAAACGGTTTTGTAATCTGTTATCGTTTGAACCTTGGTACTTTTTCTGTAATAACAATGCAGAATTGATTTTTGACAAAGTGTTTGCAATATTTCACAAAATAAACTACTTTTTATGCACACTGTACATTCTCCTACCCTCCATGTTTTTTGTAAACTTTCTTTTGTGCTTCGTTAATTAGAGCGCGTGCGTGTTAAGGGTGCGTAATGTATTAATTAAAATATTTATAATTTGTGTCAGTATACACGTAATTTAATAAGTGTACATTGAAACGGTAATGACTATTAGGTTCACTTTGTTGTACGAATTGTAAGTAAAATGTACAAATACTTTACGTAGAGGATGTTTCATAAAACCGAAAAGTGTTATTAATAAACAAATGCACTAAAATCTAAAAAATAATTATTTTCTTGTACTACCATTTTTTTTCACTTTAAATAATTCTCTTTAAATAAAATCGTGGGGCACCATGTGAAACCAAATGTTGAAGTATCGCTCCGCGATTTTATTTAAAGAGAATTATTTAAAGTGAAAAAAAATTGTAGTATAAGAAAAGAATTATTTTTCAGTTTTTAGTGAATTTTTAATAAAATCGTTTAACATAACAATTTTTTTTTATATATTATTTTTCTATTCTAACGTAACGAATTATTTCTTGATATAAGGGTCAATTCAAACGAGCGATGCGGCGTCGTTGCGACTTCGCACTTGTACATATATGTATATAGAGAGATTCACACGTGTCGCAATTTTTTGGAGCAGTATTGAAAATTGAAAATTGTGTATTTTCGGTAATCATCCAAACTATCTACGCCTGCAAAGTTTCAAGTCTATTGGACAGTTAGAAGTGGGTTAAAATTGAGTTTCTATATAGATTTGAACCATACACGATACAACAAAACAAACTAGAGGATCGAAGCTGAATAAAATCGTTTAAAAAGAAATCTTTTCGATTTAGTTTACTTTGAACTACATTCTAGTAGTATAACTCAGAGGAAACACTAACCATTTCTATACAAAATGTTCATCGTAACAATCTCCTCGATTTTTCAGGTAATTGCGAGAAATTTATACAAAAATAGATATTGGTTTCGGACGGCCAATAAATTATAGAAAAAAACTATCGAAAATCCTGTGTTTTCATTAAAATATAAGCAATGATATTTTGTACCACATAGCCTTGTAAGTATGTACTCACATCTTAATCTCGGCGTCAACAAAACTCTTCCGTGGTGGCGAACGAGCCGCGGAGTGGGGTTAGGCCTATCCCCCCTCCCGAAATCTCTGTTTCTAAAACAATGTTGACATCACTGTGCATGGTACCTTGAATAAAATTTTCGCGTAGCAACAAAGACTGTAAAATTAAGCAAGGGTTTAGTTACTTTGGCTCTTTCGCCGTTTAATGACTACAAAATGTCCTATATTTTTCTGGAGAGTTCTGTTTTTTATTCTTAGCACTGCTACGGACGTAGCACGATGTATGTGGTTCGTAGCAAATTCACTGATGCAAATACTTTCGCTACGTGGAAACACGTATAATACCCGAATACATTAACTTTTGTTTTCAGCTGCGAAAGTTTATTGGACTAATAAGTGTCTTGCCTCTGTAGTTTGAAGTTTATGAAGGAGATGCCTAGTAGGGGCGCTGCAGAGGGCGCCACCATAAAGCGACGAAATAATAAACGATTTCTATGAATTTCAGATTATTCAAAGCAGATATAAATAGCTTATGATTCCTAAATAAAAGTTTATTAACTGCAATTCCTCTGATTTTAATAACTATGATTATTTTTCTTCAAATTAGACGAATGAATGCACGCTCGTATTTAAAAATTTGTATTATAGATGGCACCGGTACTGCCTGGCGGCGCAAGCGCACGTGATACGAGTTTCAATCCGAACACAAATTCAAAATTTGAATCCCTGGAAAGCTATTCGACTTCAACAGAAGAGTTTAAATATGCATTTACAGTTATTACGAATAAATTTATCATTTATGGACAGAACGCCACAAATCGAAATCTCGCAACTCGCAAATTCTTTAATATTGCAAATACAATGTTACAATGTTAATATTACAAACAGCAGGCTTGAAGTTGAATTCCAGGACATAACCTCAAAAAGGGCATTGACCTGGAAAACATGAAGCTAAAGATAAAAATGATCGTTTCGATAAAAGTGTTCATGACATTATACCATAAACAAAATTTCTAATTTTCTCGGCCGGTATTCATAGTCGCTACTTATTCTTAAGCAAATGCTTAAGCATTCGGCATCCTTTACTAGCTACTAGGTTAGTAGAGGATGCCGCATGCTTAAGCATTTGCTTAAGAATAAGTAGCGACTATGAATACCGGACCTGAACTCGAATGACTGCATCCCTTGCCATTACGGCTAATATTACGTAAAAATGCACAAATTGTTATGAGATAAATAACCACCACCTCTCTCGACCCTTGCCATCGAATAATTGACGGCGCACTAATTCTGTGCGCACCCATCATGCGCATTGCCACTCACCTGAAACAAACACGCGTAGCGTAGTACATACATTCCAGGCTCTGAATTTGCATTAGTAGTAGAATTATTGCAATATTTTTTAGCAGAGTAATAGTATTAATTAATTATCGTAAACTACCATAACCTTAAATATATTACATTTAAGTTGTGACACAAGTGTAGTACAATACAACACTATGATAGACACGAAGAAAAAAATCATACAGAAGTTTAATGCTGAATTAGGTTCAGATTTAAAAGGACTTGAAAAAATATATGACTTTCACCAATGTCTGACCGTACAAAAGAATGAAATCGAGAAATCGGTAAACATTGATACAGTTTTGTATTATTTAAATTAAAATTTCATAAGTCCAATAATATATATTTGTTCCCATTTTTAAAAAAATTATATACACACTGTTTATTAATACAACATTCTTCAAACCTTTAGTTGTCGATGGCATCGAGCGAAGCTCCTTCGAAAGTGAAGGTGGTAATAGAAAATGTTGAAAGAATAAGCGCCGAGTTCCAGCAGTTAGAAGAATCTTCGATAGAATTCAGGGATGACATACAAAAAGCAATTCTCGGAAATGATAAAAGCCTGGAGATGCAAAAAGTTATTAACGTTATAAGTTACTTGGACAAATCTCTGGCGTACCTGAATTTAATAAAATACGTCGAGAAGATTAGGTAAACTTTGATTCGGCGACACGTGTCTCGAAATTCTTTTAAAACTTAGAAGGATATGTTTTAGCGCCGAAGTGCAAGCGTCTTTAGCAGCTGGCGACGACGAAGCGACTATTTCATTATACACAAATCTTACAGATATCAGTTATCAATTACAATCGTCCACTTGTCACCATCTCGTGAATTACGTAAAAGAAACGCTACACTTTTGGCACAGCCTCATAAAGGATAAATTGTCCAAGTACGTTCTTGCCTCGCGCATACTTTCCGATCTACATAATCTGATATGTGGCGTAAAATAAGAGCTAAGAATTTGTATCGTTTTCAGGGAATATAACGACATACTGAAAGCGCTGAAGTGGCCTTTTTGTGGTAATAACGCAAACTCTGTGAATACCGTTACGTCGGAGACACTGACTAAATTTAAAATAATTACAGAATATTTATTGCATTTACAATTACCGTATCCTTTTATCTACTTAAGTAGTTATTCTGTATTACGTCAGAGTTATTTTCATTATTAAGAGTTTTCCACGAAGATATGTTTTACCTTTAATAAAATATACGCAGAGAAGAATCGACGAAACCAGTGGTAACGTCGGCGCTACTAACAGATTTCACGCCTGTGTGTTTACCAATTTCATTGATGGTGCGTCCACTCAGACAAAGATTTATATATCACTTCATAGGCGCGAAGTTAACGAATCGACAGGATAAGCCAGAATGGTTTTTTACTCAGATATTAACATGGATCAAAGACCATGTTCAATGGGTACAAAAGAATGTTCAACCAGTCGCTAATTCGATAGGTTTCAATCATGTGAATATGAAGGTATTATAAAATTAATTAGAATTCGGTATTACGCTCGAAAATATTGATGAAGGTGTACATAATGTATTTCGTTTTAACAGGTAGAATTTATGCGAGCTCTGGTACAATTAGCGGTTGAAAAACTGCATTCTGAATTATCCATAGTGCAGTACGACGATGCTTTATTTGCCCATTTGGTGGACGAAGCTCTAGGTTTCGAAAGAGAATTGAGGGAAACGCTGTTTTATCCTGCCACACAACCAGCCACTGTTTTTATTCTCACGCAGGCACATATTTTTGTAAAGTGGATTAATATGGAAAAGAAGTGTAAGGAAATATGATTGAATATTCCTTATTAAGTTATTATGTGCATAATTGTCGCTGATATTAATTTATACGAATATTAGATGCTACTGAAAAGATGGATGCTATTTTGAGTTCAAATACCGCTTGGGAAAAATTATCGAGTTCTGATTCTGACGATATAAAAGTAACCGAGTGTGCAGACGCGTTTCTCACCCTTCTTACAACGATCTCTGATAGGTACAAGCATCTACCTCAACCGGGTCACAGGTAAAGATTTATAATAAACCCTTCTAGCCAATTATTGTCGCATAGGAAATATTTTAGACTAGTTACTCCTTCGTACGTAAATTTTTCAATAACTTCAAGAGACTATAATTGTAAGAACGTATAATTTATGAAGGTTACAATTCCTGGAGTTGCAATTAGAGCTAATTGATGATTGGAGGATAAGACTGCTTCAATTGTTACATGAAAATTATGAAAATCCTTTAACGTCTCTAATGCCATGTATTCTTAACACGTTGCATTACGTCGCAACTGTTCTGGAAGAATGGGGCGTAACTGTAGTAAGTGTTTTAAAAGCAAGTAGATACTTATACGTGGATTACAGGGATCGAAAAAGTTCTGGAACTTTTATTTTTAGAAAAATTCTGATAGAACTTATATGTTTCGTTTAAGAAAATATCTGTTCCTGTGGAATTTTTATTGAAAGAAATCTTACCCTTAGGAACTTTTTTAAAAAGTGTTCTCATGGAACAGATATTTTAGAACCTATATAATAAAAGTTCCATGGAAACAGTTATATTTGAACATTTATTAAAAAAGGTTTCATAAGATAAAAAAAAGTACCAAACTATTAGGTACTAGATTTATTTAACAATATAATATCATATTCTTCGTGTTTATTTAATAAAAGGTATGAAAATCATAACATAGTTTCCTAAGAAGTATTGAACAGAAAAGAGAACTTGTCAAGAAGAATACCCAAATAAGATTTTTTCATAACTTACATGAACAAAATACACAAAAATGCTCTAGGGGGAGTTGGGCACATAATATAGGGGGCACAATGAAACATTAATATTATCTTGATATCTACAGGGTATCACCTTTATAATCTTATATCGTCTTTTAAGATCATAGAGTATACTGTTTTGTGATCATTTTTTGAACTTCTGACTGTTTCTAAATATCAAGAGAATATTAATGTTTCATTGTGCCCCTATCACCAAAGTGCCCCAACTCCGCTCTAATATCTGAGTAGAAATCTACGTAGATAAATATTACAAATAAATAACACGTTCAAAATATCAATTTAACTGTAATAATTATTTATTATTGTTGTAGTATTATTCATTGAATAGTATTCAGTATTTGTTACACCGATTGAGCATTTTTTTAATATTGGTTAACAAAATATCTGTTCCTGTTATAGAGAAATTTTTATTTTTATATTTTATAAGTTCCATTCCAACTAGGAGCTTTATTTTCAAGAACTTTTACTTTATCAGTCCTCGTGGGAACTTATAATGTGAGGACATTTTTAAAAAAAGTTCCACGGCCCATGTTTCAAATAGAACCTATTGAAAAGTTCCAGAACTCTTTCGAACCCTGGTGGATTATATATCGATCGTTGTTTAATGCTTTATTCCCAGCATTTCCTGCAACTATATTTTTTCAAAAAACAATTCGAAGCAGTTGAAACTGCCACGCTAAAAGGAAGCGACATGACGAACAACGTAGGCGAAGTAGAAGGTTCTGTGTTCGACGAGGCTGTTGCTCTTTTAAGGAGATTAGAAAAGGAATTAATAAATGAAATAAGCGATTCTGTAGCTTTGGATGTGAAGGCAAGGAGCAGGCCTTACAGGACAGACAAGTAAGAACATTCAAAACGAAATGTAGGAAAAAATCGCCTAAAAATAATCTTTTACGCGAAATGTCTAACAAATTATTATTATTAATCAGATCATCGAATTTACTAATTTTGCGATAGCTGCCCTACCGTATCTCATCAATTTATAAAACAGCGAAAGAGCTGGAGAAACTACAAAAGTGTAATTGAGGGCTTGGATGCAATAAGGGGACTAGCTCTCGAAAATGGGAAATATAACTGTCCAAACGCTAAGAAATATTGGAAAATTAAATGTTGTTAAACTGTATTTTAAAAAATATGGTAGCGCGCGAGATTTATATATATTATCATATCTTCTACAATTATTTATTAATCAGTATGAAAATTGGTGAAAATCTTCCTTGTATATTAAGGAAAAACTTTGTCACTGCAAGTTATATGTACCTCAAAATTGCCTCGATACTTTTTAACGGCGAACGTTGAAAATCATGGGTTATATCCAGTATTTCTTTTTAATTAAATAATATTACATTTTTTAACATAAGGGTTTTGTGCATACATTTTACGGCTTCGCTAGAATTTTCTGAAGTTATGTTTTAAGTCTCCTAACGATTCCTTAATATTTACTCAAGTTATCGCAATTTATGTTTAAAGAAATAATGATTTTGCACAATGAAAAATTTTTTGTTTATAATTTCTAGCTCGAATAGTAATGATTCGATAAACAAACTGTAAATAGAAAAAAAGTGTTTCGTGGCGAGCTTTACAACACTATATTTTTTCAAATACAGTTTAACATTTAATTTTCCAATATTTCATAGCGTTTGGACAATAATTTTTCCCATTTTCGAGCGCTAGTCCCCTTATTGCATCCGAGCCCTCAATTATGTACACAGCAAATATAGAGTTAAATGAAAATTTGTCTTTTACAGATGGTTTGCGATGCAGTCTGCTAAAGAAGTAGTATCTTTGTCAGTCACTCCGAGTGGTTATTCTATGTTCCAGGAATTAGCGACACAACTCAACCTCCTATATAATACACTCGCTTCACCGCTATTTCATCAGGCCTGGAAAAATTTAGCGGCAAATTTTGATCAAGTCAGATATCAAATTGAAAATAATCACGTACAACATATTCATTGCACGAGATGCATAATGTACGAAATATTTCTGTTTTACAGTTCCTTTTGGAAGAAGTTGTGCTAGTAAACCACTTTAACACAGGTGGAGCCGAACAATTACAATATGACGTTTTTAGAAATTTATTCCCATTATTTGGCTTATATATCAGTAAACCAGAATCATTTTTCCCGCTGTGAGTGAGAAATGACGATTATATAAATATTTGAAGTAATCGTTTGGGTATTTTATTTTTTTAAATTATATTTCAGGATTAAAGAAGCGTGTATTTTATTAAATATCTTGCTGGGTTCAGTAATGCTACTGCTCGAGGCTCTGAATAGCGACGACGACATTACAGGAAAAGAGATATTAGCAGATATTGGTGTTCATAAAATGCCTCCCGACCTTGTCCTAAAAGTAATTAGAACGAGAACGGATATTACCTATGTGTAGGAAGGATTTATCTCCTTATAGTTCGAAAACGTTCGATGTATTATACAGTTCGAGACGGATTTATTATCGTGTGCATATAAATGGTACCTTGTCTTAAAATAATCAACATACGGGAATTTATATTTGTAAATAAAATTGTAGAACTCCTCACCTATATTTATTTACATATTTGTGTATGGTATTCAACAAATTAGTGTTATACCGCCATTATCTGCACCTAGTAATAATAATCGATTTAGAGGGAGAATCGTCATTGTAGTAAGAAGTCCTTTAAATGTGTCGGATTTCAGTTTCGACGACGAGAACGAAGCTGTTGTTTCTATGGGCGTGTAAACTCCTACGCGGTTTGCTGTTGTGCCTATGACAAGTTCTTGTTCGTAAAGGGACATGCAGTGAACTGGTTCGGTAGATCCCCTAAAAATTCAAAGTAATTAATGTAAATTTTATGAATAAACCTGCTTTTACATGTATTTTATAAGTTATAATTAAGGCCGTCGCGCATTTCGGCGAAGCGCGGCGATACGAAGGGAAAAGTTTACAAACAATTGATGACCGAAGCGCAGCGACAATTAATTAATTATTATTCATTTCTTCGATTCGCCGCGCTTCGCCAAAATGCGCGACTGTCTTTATCCATATGACCTTTTAGCCACGAATGTTTTATTCACAAAACTGTGTTGATCAGTCGCGATCTTACCCATCCAAAATACTGATTCTTAATTTTTTCTGTTCACTTAATTTTATTTCAAAGAGTTCTTTAGTGTTCATAAACACTAATAAAAGTTAATCTTAATGCAGAATGTAGTAATACGAGAGAATCGTATTTTATTTATCAGAATCTTATGAAAAGGAATTTTAAGCTGAAAAAAGAGTTTATAATTCCAAAGCGATTTTAATTATAATCCTGTTTATCGCGTTATTGCGAATGGCTAAAAATTCTTACGAGATGTTACGAAGTATAAATTAGTGACATTAAAATTGTTTCTCACTTCATATGAAATTTAAGTTTCCCATCCAATACACTCCACACAGCGATAGTCTCATCTAGCGAAGAACTAACTATAGTCGTTTCATTTATTGCCTCCAATTGCAATATCTATAAAAGAGAAATGAGAGTCAGTGAATCACTTCGGTGACATGGTATCCTTTTTTTAAATACAACATACTTCGCATTCGTGTCCCTTCCAGGATGCAATTATAAAACCAGTTCGAATATCCAAGATCGTTAAAAAGCCTGATGCTTGGCCTAGAGCAACCCAGTAACCGCTGGGTGCTACTGCAATGCATCTAATCAAGCCTGTTGGATTCACCGACACCTGAAGGAACAGTACTCGTTCTTAATTCAAAGAATATTTATTAAAATCATAACGGTATTTAATGATACACGTGTATTAATATACCTTCATTTCATTCACGTACTGAAAAGTTCTACAATCGATAACTCTAAGAGTAATGTCCGTTGTTCCCGCAAGTAAAGTTGTGCATGGAGATGGACTTGCTATTAATGTATTCACAGGAACTGGACGAGAGCTTTCTGGGCATCCAAGGAGGGACCCCATGAAAGGATCCCAACAATGAACTGTACCATCGCAAGTAACTACGTATCTTAATGATTCTAGGAATGTAAGGGCAAGAATAGATTTCTTGTGCCCAGTATAAGTATATTGACAAGATGAAACAGTGTTTCCATCCCCCTATTAAAAGAATTATTTAAATATCATTTACAGGATAATTTATAGTAGGGGTATCGAACTAGCGACTCGCGAGCCGCAGTGGCTCCTTCTCCTCTTCGCCTGCTCCGTAGAGCCGTAAAGGTGCAATTTCATGCTGACGCTCGACGCTTCTTTTTGAGCTTCAAACCCAGTCACGTGATCGGTTCACGTGACTTTCAGCATCAAGCGGAAAAGCTAAACTCGGTTTAGCTTTTCCGTGCTTTTCCGCTTGACGTTCGTTCCCTCTAACTCGCTTGTTCGTTGGTCGAGCATCGGTCACGTGATTGGTTTTGACGCTCAAAACGAGCGTCGGTCACGTGATTGGTTTTGACGCTCTAAACGAGCGTCGACGCTGAAAGTCCCGTGGACCGATCACGTGACTGGTTTTCACGCTCAAAACGAGCGGCGAGCGTCAGCATGAAATCGCACCTTCAGAGAACGGCCCCCTCCACACCTACTTCACTCTAATGAATTTCTCCTCCGGGTGCCTCACTCTCTCCCTGCCGGGTCTCGTGCAACGCCTGGAGAAAAATGAGTGGTGGAATCGGCTGACCGGGGGTCTGACTCATGCGGCTCTCGGAGTAGGGAAGTTTGACACCCCTGATTTATGGTACACGTAGCTTTCAACATTAACATATTTTTAATATATAAGGTGTCAAGTGGCGAGGCATTGATCTCTTATAACTTCGTAATAAAACATTTTCAAATACAGCATCTGCTCAAATTTCGCACCAAGCATATTCGACACCATGTACATCAGTGCCGCCTTATCGTTTTCGCGGGCTCCGGAGCGAGTTTCATATGGGGCCCTCTAAATTATTCTAAATTAAACAAAATAAAAACACTGCGCTAACACGCGAAGTGAATAAGTATTAAAACAATCAAATAAATAAGATTAAACGTGCGGTGCATTTCACGCGAAAAGGGCTCCATTTAAAAAATCTATATTCTGGTGTACCTATTCGTTATTTTCTTTCCGTCACAGTTGGAGGGCCCATTTTCAATTCTTTTCTAGCTTTTACAACCCTATATTTTTTCATTTTTCAGGGGCTGCCTCTTTCGCTTCTGTGTTAAGACGGCACTGATGTATATCTATCCATGTATATAGTATAGAATAACGAAAGTACACATTGAGTAATTACCTGACTTCTCAAACTCCATAATTTCACAGTTTTGTCTCTTCCTCCACTCACGAAACTGTTCTCATTATCTAATACATATAGGCATCTAATACTATTAGTGTGACCACTAAACGTTTGAAGCTTTATTTGCTTTATATTAAACGCTGTATCTTTGTCTGATCTCCCAATTTCGTGTTCCCAGTATGCTAACCAATTCCCTCGCAATTGCCTGCCGGTGCACGAGGAACAGCTGGCTTCGCGATTAGACATAATACTTTCCGATGGTATATATTCTCTAATATCATTCTTTTGTATCGCGAATCTATTTCCCACCACTGATATATTTCCAAAGCTATAGGCGTCTTTGTGAGTTACTTCTGTTGTCTCTGTTGCATTATAGTTACACGTCGCGCAGTACTTGTTAGCTTCTGTAAGAGAGAAGAAGAAAGTGGTAAACAGAGTGACTCTATTTTATATAATTATCTCCGCACATAAACGTAACGTACCAATATCTGACGGAGTTACTTTTGTCTCTTGCTCATATTTGTGACATAAATCACGCACGTGCTCGAAATGTTTAAGTATCTGTTCCAACGTCTCGCTGTCGATACATTTGTTGAGAAGCACGTATGTTTTGTGAGCGAATTCTATCGTAAACACGGCTTTCAGCTCTTCGAATGCCTGGAAATAAATTGGAAGATCGCTTACAAACTTCTCGTACAGTGCGTAGAGTAATAACTTCACGTTTATCAATGTTAATCTTTGTTTACTTTATTCTTTTGTGGGTCTGATGCATCCATATTTTCTGTGACTGGTGGAGAATAGGACTCGGCAACATCCTTATCAAAGTTCGACTGAGGCCCTCTTGTATCTCTGTTATCTTCATTCAACACCT
Organism: Andrena hattorfiana; assembly: GCA_944738655.2. Classification (NCBI taxonomy): domain Eukaryota; kingdom Metazoa; phylum Arthropoda; class Insecta; order Hymenoptera; family Andrenidae; genus Andrena; species Andrena hattorfiana. Next base: position 10,440,222 of record OX122893.2, on the reverse strand, counting down.
TTATCCTGTGCATACAATATATATTTACATACATTGCGCATAATATACATTCATAGAAATATTGATGTTATAAATTCACCTTAGAAAATGGTCGCTCATTACTTTCTGATTAATTTCACTTTTAAAGTTGCCTGCAACGGTTTGGTTGAATGATTTATCAAATGCCAAGAAAAGCCGTTGAATGAGCACAGCCAGGTGGTTTTTTACAACAACGCTTCCCAGTCGTAAGCTAAACATGAATATGGTCTCCAAGTATTTCTCAGCCATGACGGCACGTGCAACCAGCCCATTAGGAAAAGTGAATCTTGTGGACGATAGTATACGAACAGTAGGATATAGTATTGTTTTCACAAGTGGTTCCTGCAATTCAAATTTGTCAGCACAATATATATTTCTGAATATCAGAGGAATCTATGTAAAATAACTGTACATGAAGTACATCCATTAACGTCGCATCATTAAGGTACGGCGTAATATGATTTAATAAAGTTAAGCACGAGATAAGTCCTCCTTCCAAATTCTGTGTCAATTTCCTTTTACAAAGCGCCAGAAGTTCGACCATGTGCGCAAAGTACTGCAGCACTATAATCTGTTCGCCGTACAGCCCTGCGAAAATATTCGATTTGTATTAATCGTTCATTAATTCGTCGACAGAAATGCTTCTTCGTATAAATAAATTCACCTGCAATGGCTGCGAGACAATCCAAAACTTTTACAGCATTACGATCACCGATCAAGACTTTCTTGTTCCAAGTAACTCCTTGCATAGATAACGCAGTGTCGTCGATTACTGTTAAATTTTCCTTTCCAGTGTAGCACAGCGTGAGCATTCTTAATAAATTTCGAGATAAATATCGAGCGGTGAGCACAGGACCGAGTCGATGAGATAGCCAAATGATAGATCCCGCACTCATTTCCGAAGTCGTGCACTCATTGGATATAGACTTCTGATAAATATGATCCACGTGTACATCCTCGTGTATCACGGTGTCAGATCTAGTGTCGTCTGCCTGCGATGTCATGAAATTTTGTTCCTCCATTCCCACGGTACAGATCTCGTCAAACATATTGGCAGAATGGCTGATTCCACCGTAAGTATTGCTATATGAGAATTCATCGTTCGATGTCTTACTTCCTACGTTACAACCAATGTTACTAAATTCTATTAGCAATTTATTTAGAGAGTTTGTCTTCGGTATGGGAATGGTCGGCGATTTAACAGATCTAAGGGGCGAAACTTTGTTTCCTTCTTCGTTCAGATCATCGTTAAGATTCAAATTTAGATTTATATGCAAATCAATATCACGCTGCATACTGGAATTTAATGAGATCCAAGAACTGTCCTCCGTTTCTATTGTGAATACTTCTGAAAGGAAAGGCTTTTGAAATTTTTTCGGAATACTGTATTCAGGATGAACTTTAAAAATAAGTATAATTAAAATAAGTATAAATAAAAATAAGTAACATAAAAAATAAGAGGAAATCTTTGAAATTTGGAGGAATAAATTTTTCCGCAATAGTAAAACTCCACGCAAAATTTTAGAAAAATTGATTCGGTAGTTTTTAAATTATAGGGAAACGCAATATTGAGAAATATAACTACAAAATTAAGAGTGAAATAATAGGCCGAAGTTTTTGAAATCTTGTGTACAGAAATATCAAGCACCGAACTAAATTGTCATAAGAATTCCGGACAATTGATTAGTATCTTGGAAATTGATTAACTTTTGTCTATGAATATCACTGAAATTCATCCTTAAAGAATTGATGTAGATAATTGATATTCGTCACCTTCGATATCATTGTTGGTAGGATTCACGTTGTACGTATAATCATTAATTGCAGGCCCGGGCGACAGGCAAATATTATGTTCCGAATCTGCGGAGGAGTCCTCATCTAAAGGAGACAAAATTCCTTCTCCTTCGTTACAAATGTCGTTCAGATCGCAGCTCCTTTAAAGTGAAATAGAGAAAGAAATCATCGTAAACATTAATTGATGAACATTATGTTATTCTCGCGCTTGTCATTGAATTTGTTTGACTTTTCAAAATATTTCTTATAACGTTTCCTTACTTAAGATTGCCAGCCTTATGGGTGTAAGTTGACGAACCTTGAATATAATCTCTACATCCACCAACTGCTTCTACGAGAGGTGTTATAAAATTCTCCAAAAATCGCCGCAGACCCAATCTTACCATGAGCTTCAGCAAAAAGTTTCTGTGATATAAGCGAGTGGTTCTAAATTTCGCAACTAATCCGGAAGGTAGCATATCCGCATGCAACGAGCTATCCATAAACGAGCCATTCTCATATAACTTCATAATGGACGAGAGGAATGTCTCTGCGGTACCTTTGGGACCCAGTGCTCTGAAAACATTACGAACGTGTGATAGTTAAGAAAGTGGGTTTGAAATTAATTCGAAGGATTTGATGTATGCGAGAAGGTTCGTACCAGCGATGAGCAACCTTTAGGCAGTAGTTGGTCAAAAGTGGAAACTTAATACTCTACGCGGGCCACAGTAGTAAATATTTAAGTATACTAATCAAAGACTTTTAATCTATGGAGTGAATTTGTTACTTTTGATATAGATTTACAATTGAAAGAGTTGCGGGCCGCAGGTCGGTGGCTGGTGCAGTGGCAGTGCTCATCTCTGGTTTAAATTAGGCTCTCACTACGCCTTGCCTAGTCTCGCCTTGCCCCGGCTCATTTTATTCTTCCTATGCCTTTCTTATGTATTTTGACAATTTGACTCACACTGCGTCTCGCCTCGCCTCGGCGCGACTCCGAGCCGCGGATTCTTCCTCGAGAATATTTTGAGGAAGAGAGATGAGGTGAGCTGGGCGAGGCGTAGTGAGAGCCTACCTTTATACGATTTATAAATTTCAACTTACTTAGCAATAGGGTCGAATAAATACCAAGCAGCTAAAACAGCACTGTAGGACTCTTCCATTATCTGCTGTATATGTGGCACTATCAATTCTAAACTGACTTCTCTCGCAACCCCAGTGTGGAACAACAGATGCTCCAACTCTCTAGCAATTGCTTTAACTTTACATTCACTAATTTTACAAAGGAATATCGTTTTTGTTTTAAGCATAAAATCTTTGTCATCCTCAGATTTCATTATAAAATTTAACTCACGTACTAAGCTATTATAATTTTGTAACATTTCCACGATATTGAATAAATACTTATAATATTTCGAGAATGGGAATAAGTTTCCGGAAAGTATTGGCTGAAGGAACTGATGAGCAGATGGAGGCGGCAGACCCATATGTGTAATAGTTGGATAACGAAAAGGTGTGTCGGTTACCTAAAAATTGACAATTGATTAAGTATACTTTTATAACAATATAAGAAATTGTATACGACAAAATATTGAAAATTATTCTGTTCGTGCATCTGGTATTTTTAGGAGATTTCAGTCAATTTTACAACATATAAGTACTGTAAAAAATAAGGATGGTTAAAGACACAAGAAAAAAAGAAGGAAGAAAATTAAAGAGTATTTGAGAGACTAATGACTAGGGAAAAGAAATTAGTTTAAATTTTTAGAAAAGAGAGGAGGGAAAGGAGAGAAGAAAATTGTCAGAGAATCTAAACTTAAAAAACTGACTTAAGCCAGCATGCTGCTTATTAGGACTGGTTAAACTTTTTAGATATTAGATATTTAGATAACTTCAATAAATTAATGCCAAAATGCCATTTATCGAAGCGATGTTGTTCCTTAAAAACTGTCTAATTCTTATATTGCTAGGTGATCACGTTAAATACCTTGTAAAGTCTTTGCTCGAAGCATCACTTACTTCTATATTATCGATGTTGTAACTTTTTGGAATGATATTGACTTGCAGTAATAAAGCTACCGCATTCCTTACGCATTTAGGTAAACTATCAGCTGACATTTTCAACGTGTTCAGGCACGTGGCAAGTCTCTTTGCAAACGAAACCTTCTCAACATTTGACGTTGCCCGAAATTTGCTGGACAAGAATATTTCCACGATTAAACAGCCAAGTATTTGCTGTTCTTTGATACGCCCGCCGGCCACGATTTGCTTGTAATTTGTAGACGACTCGTGCAGTTCAATCTCCGGCTTATAAATCTGCGAGCTCACTTTATTCATAAACATATGTATCGTCTCCACTTGCATGATACCTGCAACGGGACTGTAATCTTTCGGAAGAGTTACGGTTTGACTCGTGGCTTTGTCTTGCTTGGCAGTGTCTTCGGTAGAGAGCAGAGAACCTCTAGACCGACTTAATAATCGGCTTAAAACCAAAGGCGACGATCTAGATGTATTTAAAACCGACACTGGTAGTTCCTCCTCTTCGAACCCGGAACTGTGACCTTCGTCATCGCTAGCTCTATTTCCGGATTGATCATTTCCTGTAATAAATATTGCGTAGCTAGCAAGAGATCGAAAATAATTTTTTTAAAATAACTAAGAACGTTACATAGCCAACATACTGTATTTACTATTTAAGAAAGATGAACGCAACCGGGGCGGAATTTTACACCAATAAGGCGAAGGAATAATCTTTTGCGGATGTGGCTGCGTGAATAGTTGAACGACGCCGGAATGGGTTAAACTAGTATGATTATCAACCAGTTGTAAGCAAACGTTCTTTGACTTCACTGCTGCTGAACCAGATAATCTAGAAATGGGAAAACCAGGTATTAGTACATTTATTATTCGGGTCATTTCACGCGAAGTGGGTCACTTTTCGGAGTAACATTTCGGATTTTGCTGCAACTTGGATATGTTGTAGTCTTTAGGGATATATAAACATACCTCGAAGGATTTTTCAAAATGTAAAAAATTGTGGATTTTACAGCTCTTTGAAATATAGTGTTTACTTTTTTTTTCCAAAAATTGTAACTGTTGAACTAACAAACTGATAAAAATGACCTTTTGGGTGCTTACAGTGGAGATATAAGAGTACCTAATAAAAATTATTTCACTTAATAAAAACGAATATTTTACCATTTATTTAGTAATTGTTCTTAACAAATGCAATTTTATATTCGAAAGCCCCTTTTTCAAAATTTGGAAAAATAGGAGGATATAGCCCTCTTTGTCCTCTTTACGGACACGTTTTAGAAAACACGAACACTTTAAAATTGGCCAAATGAAAATTAATTTAATGTGACGCTGCATCGCCCAGCACTGGCTCGACTGGCTGAGCCGTGCGTACTACAATATTGAACTATCTATTTCTTTCATTCGTAACCTTGCGTGGCCTTGAAAGTCATAGTATACCACATGGTTGAATTTGTCTTGACAGCCACTTTCATATCGGATAATCAAATACGTAGCATTCAATTTACAAAACTGAAGGTCATATTCGGTTCACGAAAAATATCACGAACACCAAAAGTTGACGTACTGTATTATATTGGGTGTAAAAAACAGTAAAAGTTTTCCTGCTTCAGTTTTTTTCAAATACCATTTGCGAGAACTCTGTATAAAAAAGCAGGTCTAGCCGCTTGGCCTCTGCTAGTACCGCACGGCTCAGCCAGTCGAGCCAGTGCTGGGTGATGCAGCGTCACATTAAATTAATTTTCATTTGGCCAATTTTAAAGTGTCCGTGTTTTTGAAAATGTGTCCGTAAAGAGGACAAACAGGGCTATATCCTCCTATTTTTCCAAATTTTGAAAAAGGGGCCTTCAATTATAAAATTACATTTGTTAAGAACAATTGCTAAATAAATGGTCAAATATTTGTTTTTATTAAGTGAAATAATTTTTATTAAGTACTCTTATATCTCCACTGTAAGCACCCAAAAGGTCATTTTTATCAGTTTGTTAGTTCAACCGTTACAATTTTTGGGGAAAAAGTAAACACTATATTTCAAAGAGCTGTAACATCCACAATTTTTGACATTTGGAAAAATCCTTCGAGATATGTTTATATATCCCTAAAGACTACAACATATCCGAGTTACACCAAAATCCGAAATGTTACTCCGAAAAGTGACCCACTTCGCGTGGAATGACCCATTCATGAATATAACAGTCAGCTCAGATAATATATACATACTTGTAACCAAAAGTTAAATCAATCCAATGATGTAATCTTTCAGATACGTAAAAGCTTTCTAAAGCTTCCCTATGCTTTTCAATAAAATCTTCCGGAGATGTTGCCCACGCAGGAACCTCCAAATCGGGCAAATCTTCGTGAATAGACTGTAAATAAATTAATCATATATTTCGTATAAAATGAATTTAATACCCTACTTTCATATCACCTTGAAAACATTAGGGTCTGAAAAGAATTGCGGTATACACTCGTCTGGACTCCAGTCGTGCATCCTTTGTATAGAAGCAGGATATTCTCCTGGAACCCATTTAGGTCGTACATGTTTGCAGAGAACAGATTTATTGTAACGACGCGAGAGGTACACGTAATACGTAATTTCTGATAGTACATCCGACACATGGTGCCCTACCTGAAAGTATCGCATGGTTTTGGTACATGATTTTTTTCTCAAAATTGAATCCGCGAATAGATTTGAATACATACTTCTATGGATTGTGAGTCGAACGTTAAATCCAGTTGCCTGTCACCCTTATTTAACCGAAATTTGGATTTCGTTAAATCCCTCCAATTGCCGCCACATCTCGATGTGAAGTCTGTGACCCAAGGCATGACATGATGGCAACTTGGATCCCCGTATCTTCTACCAGCCATATTATTCAGCGCAGTTAAGTAATCATAATTGCTGATACAGTTGTAAACCCACATCTCGCACAATCTCTCGATACTCTCATTCATCCCGAATTCGGAATTCTCTTGCAATATAGTAATCGACGGCGTTGTATCGAAAGCTTTCTTGTAACCAGCGAAATTCTTACTCGCCTTCGCTTCTTGAATGGTAGAAACCTTGTGCAGCTCATTCTCAGGCTTGATATATATATTATCGCTCAGTTTCGGCAATACCTATTAACAAAGTCTGGGAAAGTTGTTAAATTTTCAATGGAAAACTGAATTAATAAGACATCGCACGAGATGATAGTTAAATATCAACCTGAATAGTAAAGTTATCCATGAGTAGTATATCGCTGAGGGTAACTTCGCCTATTACTAAGCCTCGATCGTGCAGGTCTCGACATAATTGTAATAGTTGATATATTAAAAATAACGGCTTTCCATGAGTCATACTTAAAGCAGCGGGGCTATACATTACGCACCTTCAATGACAATAAATTGTTACGACAGGAATGACAGTCAGTAACACGTGGCAACTTAACTTAAATATAGCGAAGGATATACTTACTCGCGAAGAGAGTATTCTGCGGTTTTCTCGTACAACATTATAAAAGCGGATGTGGTTTCAACAGCGAAAAGTATTGGAAGAAGATTGCAATGTACTTCCATCGGCACGCCAGGCGACACGCACGTAACTATTCCGTTTTGAATTTGTACCAAAGTACAACCATACATTTTCTGTAATACTTCTTGCGTAATTGACGTATCGCTTACATTAGCAGTTATATTGCATTGGTCTTTGTGTTCCACGCAATTCCATGGATCTGTTGTTTAAATATGTATGTATTAGAGGTGTGCGAGAACCCGAAAATGTCGGGTCCGGTCGAGACGAGAATTTTTCGCGGGATCGGGACGGGTTGCTGAGGGTGTCGGGATTCCCGAGAATATTGGGATTTACGAAAGTGCCGGTATTCCCCCAAAGTGTCGGGATTCACGAAAGTGTCGGGATTCCCGAAAGTGTCGGGATTCGTATTATTAGGACTGACTAATGTTTGTACTTCGAGAAATCAATAATGTCTCTACACTTTTTTTACGATGCATTGAATGTGTGATGTCGTATTCATTAAACGGGTCCTTGGAATTTTCGGGAATACCGACACTTTCGAGAATCCCAACACTTTCAGGAGTCCCGATTCTCTCGGGAATCCCGACTCTATCGAGAATCCCGGACATTCTTGGGTCCCATCCTCGGGTTCTCGTCATTTTCGAATTCTCTCGCACCTCTAATATTTACAAAAAGGACAATCTGCTTTACATGTCAGCGGATTAATGAATAATATTATTTTATTCGTTTACTTAAAAACATACGTACTATAATATTTTTTATAACACTCCTTCCATAAATTTCGGTAGTTAGTTTCCACAACATAATGCACTAATTGTGAGAATGTCAAATCGGCTTGACTACTTCCATTTGTTGTGTGTCTTCCTCTTGGAAGCGGAACTGCAAATTTATTCTGTTTCTCATAGATCTGAAAGCAGTTAAAAGTATAGAAAAATAATTATGAAATTTGTGTCGCGATAACTGAATTTAATATGTTTAAAATTTGTTGCAAGAATTATCATTATGTGCCAGTTAATAATCATAGTTTACCAAATTGTAGCAACCACATTTTATTAAATTTATCGCTGTACATACAGTATGCATAAAATTACATAGTAATTATGAACAGGATATTTCATCTAATTTTGCGACTTAGAGTATTTATATTATTAGAATTGCAACAAGATGTTTTTCACCGAGAGTTGTACACAAAGTGCTTTATTATAAACGGATTTTATATATCTTAAAATGTTTCCAAAACAGTAGCAAAGTACCAAGAGGCCCTGGCACCCTCCAAAGAAGAAGGAAAAAAGAGATTACTGCACCCACGACTGAAGTAATTCAAGAGCTTTGTAAAAAGAAAAGAAAATTCGATTTTAATCTATAAATAAACTTTTATAATCACCAAATGAATTTGATCGAATTTGCATTATAAATATTTTTATCCGTTCCACTCCCCCAAGATTAAATCCTGAGTGTGCCACTGTTCCAAATGCATAGCACAAAATTTATAAGGTATGCTAATAATTTATTTATGTATCCGGAACATTCAGACGAGACTTTTCTTAATCGTTAATACTACCTCATTTACAATATCATCTAATTTTCATAGAAAAACACCTTTGTGTAATACTAAACAAAACGCGAATGCTAGAATCAATAAACTTAGAATACTCTGTACAATATTACGAACAAGATATATCTTATTCTTTCTAAGTAAATGAAAAGAAACGTACTTTAACGTATACTCTTATCCAATCTGAACCTAACTCTTCGAGCATAGGCCGCGCAGCGATTTCATCTTCGCTTAATCGCTCGTGATTGACGAACGAAGTTGGACCTGTAGTAAGCAAACTAGTTAACCAGTTTTTGTGAGCAGTTAAGCAGATCCTACCATCCGTTACTTTCATATATTTTGAGGGCACAAGCAGCTCTTTTTTCATTACATCCATGTTTCCAGTTTCTGTATTAACGCCTAAACAGTTACAACGTCGACCGTTCGCTTAGAAAGTATTCTTACATTTGTCCTCAGGTTCATAATATGCAGCGTGCAAAACTGGATAAATAATATCGCATGACGTTTTCTTACATTCATTCACTGTTATTCAGTTGCTTCGCTTCAAACATTGTTGACGTTTACCAACTGAACAGCTGACAACAGACGCCATGTTTGTGTAAGATTTGACAACTCTGTAGCCATATGTATGTATATATTTTACAATGAAACTGTTCAGCAGTGGAGATACATATTCATATGATTTCTCTGTTTCTATGCATTGCACGGTTTTGATAGCTTCTTACTTAATGCTGCACCCATTTCGTAAAATATAGCGCAGTAACTTGTGGATAAAGGTATCTGTGCTGACACATTGCAACCGTCAATCCAACAATGCAATTGCACTTTCAGATCACCGTTTCAGCTTAAGTCTTGTGTATAGTGCATTGCGTATAGAATAATGTGGTACACATGTGACACACGTTACTCAAAATTCTAGAATAAATACAAAATTACGAATACTGTCTACATTGTTCTAAGATCAATTCACTCGATTCCAGCACTGTTGTAAATGGTTGTAAACATTCTGTTCTATGGTATATAAGACCATCAACACATCTGTTGCGCACTCTATGTTTAAGAGTAGTAACTCTGAGAATAGTATTTAACTTATCATTGGAGCAAGTAAAGTCATTGACGGTCTATTTCACCATATTTTACCGTGAATGAGACCCGTCGCGCATTTTGCTGAAGCGCGGCGAAGTGAAGCGCGGCGAAGAAGTGAAGCACGGCGAAGAAGTGAAGCGCGGCGAAGTGAAGCACGGCGAAGAAGTGAAGCGCGGCGGCGAAGTGAAGCGTCGCGATACGAAAAGAAACGTTTATAAACAATTGATGACCGAAGCGCAGCGACAATTAATTAATTATTATTAATTTCTCCGATTCGCTTCGCTTCGCCAAAATGCGCGACGGCCTTTAAGATAGGCTTTCACTACGCCTCGCCTCGCCACGAACGCATCGATGCACCTTCTTTTCTCACTTTTTCTCGAGGAAAAATGCATAAGAAAAACATAGGAAGAATAAAATGAACCGAAGCGAGGCGAGGCGTAGGTAGTGAGAGCCTACCTTCACACCCATCATCTAATGTAATTTTGAATTACACGCTGGGAGCCTCGCGAGTCCCCTTATCATTTTCGTGTCGCATATAAAGTTATTTATTCAGAGTGAAATTCAATCGGGATTCAAGTAAACGCGGGAACCAGGCCAATTTACACTATGAACGCATCGTTATTGTTTCTTTCAATTCCAATTCTTGTCCTTCAAAAATAACATTTCTGGCCTTCCTGCTGAACTCTTGAAGGATGAGCGCTAAGGTGCGATTTCATGTCGACGCTCGACGCTCGTTTTGAGCGTCAAAACCAGTCACGTGATCGGTCTATCACGGGACTTTCAGCGTCGACGCTCGTTTTGAGCGTCAAAACCAGTCACGTGATCGGTCTATCACGGGACTTTCAGCGTCGACGCTCGTTTTGAGCATCAAAACTAGTCACGTGATCGGTCCACGTGAGTTTCAGCATCAAGCGGAAAAGCTAAACTCGGTTTAGCTTTGCTTCTAGACGCTCGTTCACTTCTGACTTGCTCTGACTCGCTCGTTCGTTGGTTGAGCGTCGGTCACGTGATTGATTGACGCTCAAAACGAGCGTCGACGCTGAAAGTCACGTGGACCGATCACGTGACTGGTTTTGACGCTCAAAACTCACAACGAGCGTCGAGCGTCAGTGCGCGTCAAAACCTCGATTTCTCAAAATTCGAAGCCGATATTTCAGTTCGTGTGACACGAATTGACACGAATTGACACAAATGGACTGGAATGGGTGGGAATGGACCCGAACTTCCATAAGATGTGAAGTCTATCCTATACCTCATCCGTGGTCTGACAAACAATAACATTGGATACATTGGCTAAATAAATTTTATAGATAAGTTCTGTCATTACTTCAGCGTGATGTTCACTAACAACTTATTAAGTAGTACCTATGTTTGCTTAGTATTAATCAGTTTCTAACATGCTAAACATAAAAAGCATATATACATATAAGAGAGTAGAGTGAGTACATTACTGAATAGTAAATCTAAATGTTTTCCAAATTTTAAGTTAGAGTATTTTTTAAACTAATAGTTTACAGGCATAAATGCTTTGATACTTTTAACACGTTGACTCCCAAAGGTATTTCAATGGTTTTGCCATAATATACAGGGTGACTGGTTAGGGCTCTACTGATAGTCAATAATCTAGGGCAGGGCTCTCCAAGGTCGCTTACGAGTAAGCTCGGGGTTCTCCTACTCTTATCCGCGTTGTCAGGGATACCGCGCGACGCTAACCGCGAAGACGCTAGCAGCGTCAACCCATCATGGCAGCCTTCGTAGCGTCGCGCGGTCTCCTTGACAACGGAAGGCACACTGCGCGGAAAGGAAGATTGGAAGGGGAAGCAGGCGCGTCAGGGGCCCCTACGATGGAGAGCCCTGCTCTAGGGGATGATTATACAGGCGAAAATCAAGAGTAACAAAATTCCGATAAAAGTTTTGTTTTCAAGAAAATTGATTTTCAATTTCAGCTAAATACACGAGCTCCTGAGGCATCTACAGTGCACGTGTATTTAACTAAAATTCAAAGTCAATTTTCTCGAAAACGAAAGCCTTTATCACAATTTCGTCAATCTTGATTTTCATCTTATTTTCGCCTGTATATCAACACCTAGAGTATTGACTATTAGTACAGGAACACACTGTATATATTTGGTCCCCAAAGCTACATACTCCAGAATTGGCACATAAAGAAACGTATGCAACAAACACAAATAAGCACCACTACTTCACCAAAGACAAGTTGGCAAGGCTACTTTGTACCACAAACATTTCTCATACCAGTCAAGTACTTTAGTACTTCGACTCGATTATTCCACTGAAACGTACGAGGTTGTATTTAAAAAAAATGCCATTGTACTTTGCGACTGTACGAGCGCAGGTTTTTTTTTAATTTTCTAGTAAATTACATTTCAACGTTTTAAAAAAAATATATTACTTAACTGTTAAAATGCATTTAGCGTTGCTACGAGATTCTTATATCCAAATGAAAGACCAGTAAAAAATGTTGAATATGACGAAAGCAATAGGAAATACAATTCTGCTACGTTTGTCTATCCACTGAGCAATCTCCTGCGGCGTCATCGTTGTAAAATTATGTAACTGTGCGAGGGTCGCTCTTCGCGAAAAGGGTTTCGGTGGTGGAGTACTATTAATGGTTGTGATGCTTGCCACCGAGCATTCTTGGTCTCTGTCTTCATCAATTTTCACAGAAGGAATATTGAGAGTACTCGGAAAACTCTACGATAGAAAAAACATTCAATTACTGTAAATTACTTCCACCAGACTATCTCTAACAATTTTTCCACCGACAAACGCTATATTTAAGCTTCAACTCACGTGTACAGTGAGATAATTCTGGTTCGTATAATCTTGCTCGCTACTATTTGCGTTATCAAGCGACGACCAAGAACGCGATCGTTCCAGACCTGTAGCGTTCTTTTGGAATTGTTTCCGCGCCAATTTCGGCGTCAGTGTGGATTTCAGTATGTATTTACTGTTCACCTTCTTCAAAGGCACGTTCTTCCTATATACATGTACATGCAGGATGAACAATCACAGCTTTTAGGGTGATAGAAACGATATAATACATTCCCAAATTAATAATACATCATACTTCCGTCGGTAGATCGTGTTAACGAAAGCAAATTCAACCATTGCCGCGAATAAAAATATCGTGCAACCTAAGAACCAAATCTCACTGGCTTTTATATAAGAAACCTTCGGCAAGGAATTCTCCACTTTCGACGCAAGGGTCATAAATGTTAGAATGGTGTTTGTTCCTAGAAACATAAACTTTGCTTAATCTTTCTATAAAAATAACGTTTCTCACAAGGGAAGATCGCGAGAACCTGGAAATTCAAAAAATTCTGAAACTTTGTGAATATGTAAGGAATTTCCTCCTGATTATAACGCAATTTTTGTTTGCTGCCCAAATTCACTCTAAGGAGGTGTAATTGACCCCTGAAAATCCGGTTATTTTCCGATTTTGTGTTATAACTCGTGAACTGTAAAATAATTTTTTCACCAAATGAGAGATCTAATTAAACGAAGTAATTTTTGTCGTGAAACATTTTTTCTATCTTTTCCAGTTTGCGAGTTATAACACAAAATCGGAAAATAGCCGAAAATTCAGGAGTTAATTTCGCCCCCTTTGAATGAATTTGGGCAGCAAACAAAAATTGCGTTGTAGTCTGAAGGAAATTCCCTACATATTCACAAAGTTTCAGAATTTTTTGAATTTTCGGCTTCGGGATCTTCCCTTGTCAGATACATTCTGTGATACCTAAAACTATACGTGGGGGGCTTGCGTCCGCGTGCAACCAGAAAGATACCCAAGAAATAACTACTATTAATATAGACGGAATATAATAGTCCATCATAAAGAATCCCATTTCACGTGCTAGCTTGAACGTTATACTAATCGCGCTGAAGTTCCCAGCTGTAAATGAAAAAGTAATCGGTCAAATCAGTTTTGCCGTATTGTTTCTTACATACAATAAAGTACGTGCCAAAATGACCGAAATGTTGTTCCGATGTTGTGTAGAATATTTCTGATGTATTGACCCACTTGTCAATAAGCTTGTATTCGGTTAAATGCAGTTCATCTGCAAGTATGATTGGCTCCTGGTCCCACTGCAGCACCATGTCGTGCACATTGTGAGTCCCTGTAGGTAAAAATTCCATTCATTCCAAGGAGCACAGTAGAATGAAATAGCTGACATTGTAGTAGTACAACAACAATGACATCCTACAGCTTTCAAAAATAAGTGGACATTCCTGCACGTCAAATGGAAACTTTTCCAAACGAAGCCCACAGTTAAGGGTAGCTTGCATCCTATAACACAAGTACGAATGGGATTCTTATTATATCGCAACACACAGCGAAACGTGAGATTTAATCAGGCCCAGCTTGAGCCATTTATAATACATTTATTTCGTTATCTGTATACCTTACTCTGAATTTTTATTTAAAGCTTAAAACATTTATAGTATGACTTGTAGAATTTCATTTAAAACTTTGAATTAAAAGGCAGCTGCCTAATTTTGCACGTAGGGACGAGCCAAGCCTGAACTTATTCACCTTGATTATTTCCAACGTTAACGGACCGACTTAAATTCTTTTTGTCTGGGACAGTTTTATTCTTAGCGAGTACTTCGGCAAGCACCATAAACTATTTCTTTTAAAGAAACTACTTAGAACTAAAGATACGGCTAAGAAAAGCACCGCATACATTATCATTTGAATGTGACTAAAGTACCTCGCTACATCATTTCTGCATAGTATACGAGGCGTTAACATTTTAAAGTTATTCCCACTTGGTATTAAAGGGGAGGTTCCGGTCTGGAGCCCAAAGATATAGGTGATCTTTAGGAATTAATTAAAGGAAAAATACTATATATAATTTAATGGGACTTTTTGCATTGTATGAAGGATGTCTTAAATTATAGAAACATATTTTTTGTTTTATAATTAATCATTGCAGACAGCACTGGGGAGTCGTTAAAGTCGAGGCGTCAAAAAATTCATCCAAATCGGTGGGACCTGTATCTCCGAAAGTTATTATCCGATTCGACTGAAACTTTTTTATTTTGAAGAATATACTTCTGGCTAGGGGAGAAACCAGAAAAAATTAAAAAATTACATTTTTTTTTAGAAAATAACGACATTTGAAGTTTGAAATCACTTTTTCTCTATATTTTTCATCCTTTCAATGCCTTTGAAAATTATAATTTTTAAATTTTTTGTCATTTCGTCTGGTTTCCCCCCCCCCCCCAGCCAGAAATATATTCTTCAAAATAAAAAAGTTTCAGTCGAATCGGATAATAACTTTTGGAGATACAGGTCCCACCGTTTCGAGAAAAACGCGTTTAAAGTTTTACGTGAGCGCCGAGTGGCCGGTTGTTGCCCATACATTTGCCGCTACTCAAATGCCTATAACTTCGGGAATTTTACGAATTTCAACAAATCCTTTAAAACACGCATTCCTAAAAGGTTGAACATTCGAAAAATGAAATAAAAAAAATCGACTTTTAGACCGGAATCTCCCCTTAAGCTAAAAAGTCCTTTAATGTCGACAGAACCTCGGAAATATTTTATCACATAATTGCTGCAATTACGAACCTGGTGTTAAGTACGATCATGCCTGATGGATCTATAGAAATGAGTAGATCTTTAACACTATTTCCCATTATAGCTGAGCTACGTTCGTTGGTAACGTATACAGTGGGTGTCCAGATTAAGTCGTGTGCAGATTTTCCACCGTATATCTGGTTTAAATGAGGAGCGATCTCTAAGAATTCCAATCTGGTGTCCAAGTATCTAAATTGCAACATCATGTGCACGTCAAATTGCTGCAAAGATATTTTCCGACATATTTATAAAGAGTAGAATTTTTATGTATCGTGTGAAAAGTAATTCACTATCGTAAGAAAGTAATTTAATTATAGCGCAAGTTACCAGTGTCTTGACCATATTCGATTTAATTGTGTAAATGTAAGCTCTGGTGTACACTTTAACTGGATCCGTGCTATTAACTTCTCCCAAGGGTCTAGCCATTTTATCATAACGACAATCATTCGTTAACTCTTGCAAGAGCTCAGTTTGTGTCAAAGAACTGCTGCTACTTAACACCGGGCAACTTCCCAATCTACGAAAATATAAATATGAACAGTTTTAGATGTTCGGGAAAAGAGTACTCTTAAGATGTTAGAAATAATTTGTTTTAAAACTTTCAATGCTCGAGAAGTATTACAAATTTTGCAGATGTATGTGTAAAATGTTTCGAAAGGTATATAATAAAAGGAAATCAATGTAAAGAAGTCGAAAATACGGTATGCAAACACGAAGATAAGGTCACTTTGAAACAAGGCTTCTGAATTACAATTCCAGACGTGACCATGTAATAAGAATAGTCCATTGTTGCTTTGTATTGATGCAGATGACATAATGGAATGCATGTGACTCTTTACATTACGGAAGCAACTTTTTTACTATTGAGAATTAAGATACTTGCGAAAGAATTCATTTAAAAGTTTCATAGTTCTTCGATAATAAATACATACTCGTATAAAGATGTATTAAATATAGACCCGTTCTATTGCAAAAGTAAATTCAATATTCTATTTAAACGTAAGAATTATGATCTGCATCGTGGGTTTGAATGTAAACTATAAAATGTATGAAGGATAATACTTACGGGGAATTAATATTTTTAACGTAATTTTTAAAAATATCTGTGTTTACAATCGACTGTGAAGAAGTTGTGAAAATATGATGTCTGTACCAAAATGCGTATTTTGTTCAGGCAGAGTATAGATAAATTTGAACCCAAGACTCTTATTCTAGAGGATACAAAGTGTTAATTTTTTAACCGAAACAATACACTCTCATAACTTTAAGAAGGGAACACAAATTCCAAGATCATAATCTTATCTACCTCCATGGACGCATTAATTTACAGCGTCAAACATTCAGCTGTTTATATAAGTTATCAATATTTATGTACATCGCGTTTTATAGCGCCGCATCTCGTGCTAAAGGACTCAATTCTTTCTTCCTTTTTCATAGTATGTATATCTCATATTTCAAAGGAGATAACATTTTCAAGTTTACTGATGCTTAAAATATTCATTATTTAACGAATCTAATATTCAGCACAAAAATTACAATCGGACTTATTGAATGGAATAGCAATTAATCCCATTACAATGTAATTCCGTAATAATAACGCAATCTCATTGTGATATTGCACAAAGCAGTTTCTCAACTTATGTTCGATCCAAAATTACCTTTCTTCGTATCTATAATTCTCTAATAATGAAAGATAGTAAAAATTTCGTTGTAATAATTACAGATTTAGATTTTCAAATAATGTAGAACTTAAAATTCAATGGTAACGTTTACTCAAGTGGTGTAACATTTGCTTATCAGTTGAGCATGAAACCCTTTATGTTCGGAAGAAGTGGGAATTTTGGACTACATTGAAATCGCATTGCTTATTGAAAGCTTCAATATTAAAAGAACAGTTTAACATGCACTATAAAATAAAAATCATTTTATTACTACTATTGCAACTGTTGCTAGTATTATTAAATATTTCAAATTTTCACAACTAAAGGCAAAGTGTATGCCACAGTGGTTTATCTATTTTTGTGGCTGCGCGCGTTTTATAAAGCACATATTGTATTAGAATAACGAATAATTGCCTTCAAAGAAGCAGTTACACGTATGCAATGTATTAGAATTTATATCTCATGAACATAGCGGAGAAATAATAGCGAAAAATAAGTTTGTAGTGCCTTTAATATTTGTATTGATAATTAATAATTGGTTTTGTACTCATTTTTAAATATTTAGCACACGTCTTAAAAAGTCTGAGGTACCACGAAATCTCACTTAAGCATGTTGCAGTGAATTTAAAAAATTTATGCGCACGATAGATTTATAATAGAAATGTGACTTACATGGTGCATGTATTGGGATGTAACATTTGTAGCAGATAAACAAGAGTGATGAAAGTGTTAACTCTTTTTTTTAAAGCCATCTTAAGTTCCATCATCACTTAACTGCTTCACTAATAAACTCTGACTGATTCTTTCTTAGCATGCACGCACGGTCCAGAGTAAATTTACTGGAAACCACACATTACTCAACCAGACCTCCCACTCGTGATATTCCTTTATAATGTGAATACTCAGGTGCTTGCACATGGCACTAAGTCGGTTCTATACACAATAAATATACAGGATGACTCTTTCTACACGAACGCCTTAAATAACTTTTGCTTTGATCTCGCAGAAATAGGTCAGGAAAAATAGGTTTCGTTCAATGGAGACTTCCAGTTTACCTTTTTTACTCCAGAGACGTTTTCGAGACTTCCAGTATACCTTCACACTTTTTAATCGAACTTAACATTATTTACAATCCTCGAAGTAATTTAAGAAAGAATTTAATGATCTATGACGATACACCATTAATTCTGAAATGGCTAAGACCTACACGAATATTTCTCTCTAATGCGCTTTAGAATAACAATCTAAGATACCAATTTTTTGTGTTTTTCTATTCTCTTGTATTGGAAGAAAAGATTGTTGTTAGCTACAGTAGAGTGTCGATAAATATATATTGTCTTAATAATTTAAAAATACTTTGAACTGTAATCTTGAGAAGACCCGAACCTTTCTTCTTACACTTTACTTTCTATTTCATAAAATAGTCTACATTTGTACAAAAGTGAATTGAGAAAGTTATAATGCTTCAAGGAATTTCCCACAGATTCCTGAAGCGTATAGTCAGCAAATACAAAGACGTACTAGAAGAAAAAGATAATGCAAAGTAAAAGAAAAATATCAAATTCATGTAATTCATAGCTACTTCAATTACACAATCACTTGGTTGCTATAGACGTAATATGTGGTTTCATACGGTTAAGTGTATAAGTAAATAAGTGAAGATTTTGCAACAGTCTTGTAATTCTCGTGTAATGTCGTTCGGTATAGGGTATCATAGACTCCAACGTAGAGCTTGACTTCGTCTGAAGTACCTCGCGTCCCATTTCCATTATAATCGCATTTATGACAACCTATCAGGCATAAAATTTATATAAAGGAATGTTATAACTGCACAAAATGAAATAATTATATTTAAATGTATACCTGCGCAACGTGACAATTTCTACTGTTAGTATTCCATGTAATAGCACATTTAAGTAGCTCTTCCTTATAGATAGGTTTTAAGTTCTCAATTGCTTGCGTGAGTTCGGAATCACTTGTGTTTAAAATACCTGATGAAAGAAGAATAAAAATAGTGGAACTTGTTAATCTTAATTAAAATCGAAGCAACTGCCACTTATGTTCGCGTCGAAGGTAATCATAAAATCATTTTTCAGAATATAGAATGGGTAACACAGTTTTCAAACTTACTTTTTATAATCTTAAGGACCTGCATAGGGCGTTGTAATTTTAAAGACAAGCTTAATGCGGATGATAATTGATTTGCTTGAAGTAAATTCGCTAATTGTTGTTCTTCGAGTGCAAGTTGTTTCGTTTCCATTGCCGCTTTTAGTTTCCTCTCTTCAGTTACATCTTTCCAAATAACCAGCAGCGAATCGCTCCCACCGCTGATAATAGTTCTCTCATTTTTACTGACTACAATTGAAGCGGATTATAAAAATACTATGACCAAAAGAACGCAATGAATAACCGAGTAACACCTACCAGCGAGTGTCCATACTCGACTATTATGCTGTTCCAAAGTGCACAAACACTCGGACGTTTTGATACTCCAGAGTTTCAAAAGCCCATCTCCGCTTGCCGTAATTAACTGCATGCCGCGTGTTACAAATTCTGCTTTCAAAACTGACGATTCGTGGCCCTCTAATGTCTATAATATAATTGAAATAAAACTGTTTCGACGATCTACATATACCTCAAGGGATATAGTTAAAATGTAGAGTAATCGAAGTTACTTTTAAACAGTTAAGCTCCGTCAATGACCAAAGTTTCACTGTGCAGTCTGCGGACGTTGTTAAAAGGACTTGATCTATGGGAGAAAATCGAACGCACCATACCCCTCTTCTGTGGCCACGAAACACCCCAAGTAGCTTCAAATCATTGCCCGACCACAACTGCAACAAAGATATATTTCTGGATCGCGTATAAGTGAAAAGTAACACGAGTTGGATTTTTTCAAATGTCTACTTATCGCACTTTAGCTGTTTTATCTTGGGAACCAGTAGCGATTAATTTATCATTTGGCGAAACAGTTACGCTGTTAATATCTTTTTGATGGGCCAGTACCGTGTGAGCAACATTTAAGGAGTCTGCGTCTGTAATTATTAAATATTTACAGTAATATTAATAATCGAGGACAATAGTATCTGATAATCTGTAGAAGTATCATATTTACCCTTGAATTCCATATTATTCGGCAAGTTCCATAACTTAAGGCACGAATCTTGACTAACGGAGACAAGAAATTTAAGGGATGCTCGAGAAATTGCAACGGAGCCAACAGAAGCGGTATGTCTGACTGCGGATGCGATGCAAGATACTTTTGCTGTTTCTTTATCCATAAGCCATACGCGAATACTATTATCCTATAAATTATGAAATACCATTAAATATTTGACAAGTACAATTATTTTGTATTAAAATGTTTGTCACGTTTCCTTAACTAGTCGACGTAACAAATGAATAATACTTGCATTATAACGAGTAGAGTAACAGATAGTTTTAAATTGTTCATACCTTCGCCGAAGATAGGAACAGATAAACATTGGCCGGTGTTGTAGCAAGAGATAAAACGATATCTGTATGTCCACACAGTATTTGGCAATTCATAGTCGATGCATCGTATAGTTTTATATCGCAACTATTAGTAGCAACCACTATATGACTCTCGTTGCTCCCAAGATACACGATATCTAGAATTTCATCGCTGTAACCTACTAACTATAAAAAAAATTCGATATATCAGTGTTTGCAAACAGATATTCCACTATACCAACAAGATTTACCTGCTTCGTACATTCGAATGTTGTTAACGAATGAATAATTATATTATGATCACCAGTAACTACAGCAAAGCTATTGTCACTGCTGTTGAAAATTAAACGTGTGATTAAAACATTCCCTTCTTTCGCTGCTGATGTGATAGAATTTTCTTGAGCATATACTTCCGCGCCAGTTCTCATTTCCCAGACTTTTACGATACCTAAATAGATAGCGTGTAATAAATTTGTCGCTCACACTTGCGAATCAATAATAATTCAAAACTTCATAACAGTCCAACGTTAACTGATCTCTACGTCTGTTTAATTTGTCAGCCAAAAATAAATCTTAACAGGGTTTATTTTCTTTACCAGCAAAGCCACAAAGTAAATTGTGAAATAATTATATAAGAGAACGGAAGAATTATTATACTTTAACTTAATACTGATTTTAATGTTGGTCTGTTATCACAAATGATAAAAGCTTTGTGATAAAACCTTTCTCTCCTGCGGCAGCTATGTGTATAGCGTCCTTGTTTTTATTATGAAAAGGTACAGGCACTGCTACGTTCTTGGGTATAATGAATATATCTTCTATTTCTTCGTAAACTGGTAAAACACGTACTGATGATTGTGAAGAAATATTCCATAAAATCAATACTCTATCTCTTCCTGAACTGCATCGGAACAATGCATATTACGTGTATATGAAACTGGTATTAGAAAATAAGAAAATATAAAGCAGTTTGACTATATTACCTGACTAAATGTTTCCCATCCCCGTGAAACGATAGGGCTGTAATTTTACTCAAATGTCCGGACAGAGTAACTTCTTGTTTACCAGATATAAGATTCCACCCGTGAATTTTATAATCATCGCCTGCAGCAAAGACAAGCTTCTGTTCAATATTCGGATGAAAAGCTAAAACACTGAAATTATATGAAAATTATTACAGAGTATTTCGAAGTAATGTAGTAACGGAAAATGGTATTTAATTCTGTGATTGGAAGCTTTGTTTTTGTTCTGTTTCCTCAGTTTAAAAACAGCTTATTACTCATCTTCTTGTTGTAGCCATAAGCAAATCGGAATAGTAAGAATTATTTGCGGAGAAAAGTGTTTTGTAAGCTTGAAGTAAGAAGCGTTAAAGATGTCTTAAGGGGATATACCCGTTTGAATGCTCGGAAAATGTGTGGATCTTTTACAAGTCAACGGCTTGATGAAGATTTTCCATTTTTGTATTATGTTTACATAGTATTATGAACTACTTAAAAAAAAAGTTTCAGTTAAAAAACTATTGTTTTTCGGAAGTTATGGATAAATATCCGAAACTCTCTCGATTTTAGACGACTACACAGTGGTCCTGAAAAAAGCTGTATATCGTGTCCGAAATCGAAAACAGTAAACTTTTTTTACAAAATATATTAATAGCTATCGATCTACAGCGCCGCTTTTGAAAATTTTGAAACATAAGGAAATAGTGCGATCAAAGGATAAAGTTAGATTTTTCTAAGAGAAAAGTCCGCGCTTTTTCTTTATAAATAATAAACGGGGAATCGGAATAAAAAAGGCGCCATAGATCAATGTGGAATCTTATTACGACTCTGCATGCAAAATTGAAAGTAAATTGGTTGAACGTAGAGCGAGTTTTTAGGGCCACTGTAATGAAAAATGTAGTTCCGCTGCGATCGATTGTTTCACTCAAATGCTTATAACTTCGTCAATTTTCCGAATTTTTACATCGGACTTGATTTATAATAATTCTAAAACATCAATCTATGAAAATATGTAAAAAATCCAATTTTTTACACTTTCAAACGGTTATACCCCCTTTAATAAAATATGCCTCTCTTATTGCGCACATACTTAACAACTCCCAGAACTCCTCTCAAATTATGAATACAGGCATGATGTTGTAAGTCCCACAATCTGACAGTACTATCGCTACCTCCGGAAACCATTAAATTCCTTTCGCTAGAATGATCGATACAAACTACGGGACCCTTGTGAAGAGATTTCCACAACTTGATCAGTTTATTATCTAAAATGATAACGTAATTTTATCAAGCGCCAGTTTAATCCTACCTGTAATAATATGCAAATGTTTTTGGTATTAAATAAAGCAATAAAATTAATGTCACCTTTCCAGTTCCACAATTTGAAGAGACCACTTCTATGATGCGTGATTATGTTTATATCATCGCTACTCGCCGTAAATGAATTAATCGTATCTTCTTCCTCGTTATCGCTACTCTCTCCTAAATGAGATATTACCAGGCCCTTCTGCAGTGATAATATGGAGATTGTACCATGTTTTTGACAGAACAGATATTGACCATCCACGCTCCACTACAATAATAAAAGATTATTTCGCTGGACGACCAAACACAGGGGGGAGAATAATAGTAATTAACGTACTTGAACATTTCCGCCTGTATAGAATGCTCCGTGCTTCGCTTCAACTTCAAATCTGCAAGCAAATATAGGTAAGTACTTAGCTAACGATAGAACTTAACTTTATAATTCAATAACCTCTAAAAAAAATTAATTTCTCTAATAGTCTGATATTATTCGACGAAAAATAAAAATTTACTTACGCTTCCTTTAAACCAACGTTACTCATTTTTCTAGGAATGTCATAAAAATTTTACGTGAATTTTCACAAATATTTCGAATCTGCTTTTCTCAATTTTCGTACATTTGTCAATAGGTTATGTTCGCGATATACACGTGCGTATTTCTTGATTTGATTTGACCGATTTGACTACTGTTGACAACTTCGTTGTAGGTGCTACACATGTTCTGGTATTTATTAACAGATGGCAGCACATACAAGATATTGTGGCGGCATTGTTGCCATTAGGGTAGATGTCAAAGAGGAGATATAATAAGAGGCGTCACTCGACAAGGACAGAAATAAACTGGGGAAATCACTAGACAACTAATTTAAATGCCCATTCGGCAATGATCGGTAAACTTCGGCAATAATCAGCCAACTGCGGTAAGGTATATTTAGTCGATTTGAATATCCCGCTCGAATAGACAACCAATTTAAATGTCAAGGTCAAGTAAGGACTTCAAACGTTATGCCCGGAGTGACGCCTCTTATTATATCTCCTCTTTGTAGATGTCCCAATTACCGTATTTTGACGCCGACTTGCTCACGGAGGAATTAATTACTGACCTCTCTCACTTTAATTTTGCTTGGTGAAAATTTATATTGGTATTTTGAACTTTTCTCGTTATTAAGGCATTTTTTTAGGGTTGAAAATGTTAATTTTTCATATTTTGTTAATTGAAATAAAAATACATGTTTTTGTATCAGTTACCGTGCCCTAAAAAATGCGTTGTCCCTATTCCGGTGCGCCTAATTACCGTGCCCTTTTTTGAATAGCGTTCCCGCGGTTAGACTTTCAACTTTGAACTGTTCAAAACATTTTTTTGCTCCACGAGAGGTGTTTTTTTTATAATTTTAATATAACCTTTTCATTACAAAAGCAAAATATGCTAATATAAATTTCTGTTCACCCGTTCTGAGAAACGAAAGTAAGGTTAGGTATAGCAGTTACAGAGATTTAACAAGCGTTAAATTCCTGTCCCAATTACCGTATTCACTTTAAAAATACGAAAACGTTTCAAAAGTGCTGATTTTGCTATTTTTTTCATAAAATTTGAACCTTTTATGATGTAATAAACACTTTAGATAAGTGTAAATCTTGATAATTATCAATTTATTCACTTCTGTAAAGTACGTGTTCCTTACCGGAAATTTAGGTAAATCCATCGAAATCTTCATATGCATTTTTGAAATTTTTTTTACTATGCTTTAGTTGTTTAAAAGTGCAACCTTCTCATTTGTAACACATACGTTAATAGTTTAACTTAATTAAAAAAATTTCTTTCCGTATTTATTTATACGTGTTTTTTTTGTAGGGCTTGTTTAAGTTCAAAGGCACGGTAATTGGGACAGGGCACGGTAATTGGGACATCTACCCTAGATAATTTCAAGGGAATTATTTCGATCGACAATATTTAAAACAGATATACCGTTCAATTAATTCGTTTTTTATTTGATATTCATTTTGTAAATATTTTATGATTTTGTCATTACAATTTTGTAACAACAAGGGAAATCATCTCGTTAAAAATATAAATTAAAATATTAAGAAATTATGACGATTCGCGCCAATTTCAAATTTTATATCAAAATGTAATGACCGCCAATTTCAAATTCTATATAAAAATATAATGAGCGCCAATTTCAATTTAATCTCATTATATTTCTGTTTAAAATCAATATTTTATGTATACAATTACTTAATATGTAATTTAAAACATTTAATAATATTAATTCACTGCATCCACAGCAGAGTTGGGCATTATTCGAATAATCTGCGCATAAAAATTTCGAATAAACCGAAGTTATCCTAGAACAACGAATAACTTCATTTTATTCGCAATTTTTATTCGAAATCGAACAAAAATTTATTCGAATAATGCCCAACTCTGATCCACAAATCTTATCGAGTTCGGAAGTTGAAGTAAACTATATATTCAAGTTAGGATAATACTTAAGCCACAACAATATTATAGTGGCTTCTTAATTAAATACAAATTTATAGAATTTATAATTACTCGCTAAAAAAAAAATTAAGGTCGAGGCTAATACTTTGTACACATTTTTCGTAGTCATTATTACAGCGCTAATATATTTTTCACAATTTAGTACACCTTTTACAAACACTTTACAACGCAATTTCTTTACATTACTCCTGTAGCGCAGGATTTGTATAATTGAATATTTTGGCACAACACACTTACGAGTACAAAAATAACGCAAATCTGGGGTAGACTCCAATGAGATCAGTCTGTTTTACTTGCCACCTATACTCGAGTATATACTTGTCACATTGCACAGATCGTATATTCCATAATTTACAATAATGCATATAATACAGATTTTTACAAAAAGCTACACACTACAAAGGAAAGCTATTTAGTATTTCTCAAAAATAATTATTATACAATACTATATACTGATAATACATGCTGCAACAGCTAAGTATTGTTTAAGAGTACTCATGTTTCTTTGTCATGGTTTAATACACCTAATGTATACCGATACCCAACCATATGTTTTTTCTACAGTACAGGTACATAAATCATATAAAAATTCATTGATACTAATCTCTTTAGTAATATTCCGATAAGCATCCATAATTCACGGACGCAATTTTCTATATACGCCACGTAATTAATATAATTACTCTCCAATTATATCTTGTATTTACACATTGCAATATTTCTATCCACCGAAATCTTTAACTAAGGATAACAATTCTGTGTTAATTAATATACACTTGTCACTTAATATTAGAACATCATATTTGTTCATTGTAGCTAATTCCCAAGAAACTAGTAATTCATTTCCCAGTTCGCTTGGAATAAGTGAATTATATAAATACAGATTTCGATTGGACTACTTGTATATAAAGTCTGTATTAAAATTTCTAGTTCCTAAAAACTTGTAGTTTATAGGGTAAACAATACGAAGACATACGTTTTTCATAATTCCTCAATATGAGAATTTAGGAATTTATGTAAAGATGGCACTTCTGGCGTCGCAAAATTATCTGAGGAGTCGATTGAAGGAAAGACATGACTTAATATGGCATAGTAATGGCAGGCTGCTGCTGCAGCAACGAAAAGATGCCAGATTGCATGTGCGCAAGGAATTCGACCGTCAGATTTAAAAAACATCAAGCCAGAAACGTAAATAAGTCCTCCCACTTTTAGCTCGGTAATATTGTAATAACTATTCTGTAAGGATTAACATACCATTTCACAGTAGTCGCATGAAACATTGCTTTAGAAGGTTTATTTATATACTTACAACATTAATAATCGCGACACTGGGGCCAATTCCGATAACTAAATAGAAAATTGTTTCCAGCATTTTGTACCGCTCGTGGAAAATTTGTTGATAAAGTATGCCCAATACTGCCATAATCCAGACACCGTAGCGCATTCTAAACAGTAATTCATCCTCCGGGAAATGGTCTACGTTCAGCCAAGGAAAGTAGCTGGCCGCGATAAAAATATAAATCATAGCACGGTCGCAGCGATGCAGCGCATCTTTAAGTGGCCTGTAATTTAATCTTATGTACTTCGCTTGTTGAACGCGCAAAACCATAAACAATATAAAATTCAGCGGTTCTTGTAAAATACCTGTTGTAATTGTAGAAATGTACACTGTGGAAGAAGGTCGACACTGCGAAAACAAGAATCAAACATGTGCCGTACACGTAGGCCGAAATTAATTGCGTCCATGTTGTGGAACGACGGATGAGTTCTAAACTGCCAATGACAGACGGCACCACCCAAATTCCATGGGTAGCTACATTTGCTACATGTTCTATGAAAGTAGGTGTATATGCTTCGTTCGCACATGCTCGGGGATTCATCCATTTTATGCTGAAAAAAATTTAACGTATCTTTATTCGAACTTGCTCTATCTTAATATTTACTTCTGTTTGCCATTAGTTATATCATGATCATTATATATCAACAAACATTTTAAACTGTTTTATACAAAATATTTTGTTCTCTGTATATTAATTATATTCGGTCAAATAACTACTCGACTACCTGACTAACATTAATTTTAAAGCCTATGGAACGGTCACATTTACTAGCAGTTTTGTACTCCTTTTCTATCCTACAGAATTTTTAATGAATCGTTAGAAGGATTTCAGTTTTTAGTTAGAATGTTTGGGATAGAATAAGCACTTATGCAACATCAGCCACTCGTTCGCATAACATTCTACTACTCGGCGAATATGCAAGTTCTTCTGTATTACAAGTAACTGCGGTATACAAACCTTAGTCTATAATTTTTTAATTCCTAATTCTGTATTGCGGTGGTATTTTAATAGTACGTTGTCGTACCGTTAAAAGATACTATTTTCTAGTAAAAAGAATATAAAAAGAATATTCGAAATTAGTATCTTTGTTCTATATACATGCTTTGTCTACAAATTTATCTCCAACATACGAATTACTGCTTCTTCTGTAAAAATTGAAAAATGTATTCTTGCATACGTGCGATAGTTACGAAACATCGTACAATCGTGCAGAGACAATTGAACGGTCACACGACTTTCAGATCGGCTCGAGGTGAATGGATTTGAGAATATGAATATACATACTGCTATGTGTACTCATACGAAACCGTTGTTATTCTCCATGTAAACTGTTCTTGTAACTGTTCGAAAATACAGCGTTAGGAGTGTTATCGATACAAATGTCTATCGCTCTACATTTTATTTACAAAACATGCTCGAAATATGCACATTCAGCTCTGACACAAAGTTAAAATGTATTGCGAAAATGTCAAACTGATTACGTAAGTAATCGTTTGCTTTAATGCATTAATAATTTATGTCTTCATATTTCCCAAGTTCTGGTATAATTTCATAATCAATACGTTTCGAATATTCTCACAGGAAGTAAATTATTTATATTACGTTCAAACGACTTTGCCAATCATTTTACTTTGTGTTTACTTTAACTTGTGTATATAGTAAGACAAAGAGAGAGTTTTTTCAGCTTTAAATACAACTCCTGATTGTTCATTCACAGTAAATGCCAGTTTTTAATACTTTAGCATTTTAATGTTTTAAATAATTGCAACAGTTTTAGAATATGATTGTGGTCTTTCAAATGAAGAAAGTAGAAAATTTCCTTCTCAGCTGATCGTCAATTATTCAAATTTTCATAGAAATAATAAAATATTCTTAGCTTGTTACAAAACTGATATTGTGAAAAAGGTATCTGTTCTATTCTAAAGATTTACTGTTTTAAACAAAAATACGAAGTGTTGTATACTAAACCAAGCTGTATATACAAAATACTCTCATCCTAGAAAATATCTGTACTTATATTTTTGATAGCTTTCTAGTTGCCATGCCAATATCTTGATGAAGTAATGCTTTCGTAAATAAATAATACATAGTAGCATTTCTAACTATCCTATCCAATTAACACCAAGCATACTTAATGCAATTATATTACCATATGTTTAGAGAAACATTTTAGCAGTGGTGGATTTAACAAGGCAGCTAATGAACAGTTGCCGCCTGGGCCCCTGCCCAGAAGGTCTTCCCAGGGCCCTATCTCCCAAAAAACTTATGATAAGGTATAGGTATCCAAACACTATATTTTTTTTCCGTACTACTACACTTAGCCTGTTTTTATTAAACTCCCTCTTTATTTTCCCGAAAAAAAATGAGTCTCCCAGAACTTTTGCCACCTGGGCCTTTCCTCTTAAAACCGCTACTGCATATTAGTATTAAATGTTCGCGTAATAAGCTCGATAATTAAATGGTATGGAGTAATAACTGGATAATTAAATGGAGTAATAATAGTCTAATATTAAATTGTACGGCCTACGATATAGTAGAGATGATTAAAATTTAGTGTAAACTTTGTACGAATTTTGATACACAAACATATACAATACCTACTTGTAAATTTACAATCGATGATAATATTCCACACGTTCCGAAATATAGTAAAGATTCAAGTGCTCAACGTCCACATAACTTGGATGTTCCGCAGGTAATATTATTCGATGAAATTACCCATTCGTCCACTTATAAGCAGAAGAGCGATGCATTCCATTTAAACGCGCCCAAATAAAATACCCAAGTGCATGCAAAGTTCTAATTCTACCAGCAAACAGAATGAAATTGAAAAATATATATGTGAGAAATTTACATAGATGTAAGTGATAAATCGGTCGTTTAGATGTCTATTTACAAATGAATTATTCTATTAGTTTCCTAATGCGGCGCAGTTATATACATGTTCTTGGATTTATTGCGTAAGAAGCGTTTAAACTTATTAAATTATGCGAAGGAATTAACTTCTAGGATTTCAAACGGATATGTGAGGGTAATATAGTAGAGAGCGACATGCTGCATAAAATATTAAAGATATCATCTTTATAGAACGCTTTACAAACACAGTAAAAAATGAAATACAATGTACGGTTTATAGCTATAAATGTATATGTACATCATGCACAGATTACATGTCGTCAACTAATACTTCCGTATTATATTACACGTTGGCTCGGAGAGCCATTGGTTCGATCATTGAAAAAATGAAGGAAGTTGACAAACAACTGCAAATGGACAGATTAATTTCTTAACTGCTATTAGTTGCTATATCTTACTCTTTGATGCGTTGGACTTGCGAAAGATTTTTTATCGGTGCCACAATAAATTGATGAAAGTTAGATATATCCATGATGTTTGCCAGGAGTTCAAGAAAAAGCAAGTTCTTGGTATAGCTAATCAGTAGGAATGTTAGATTAATTAATGTGGCAGTTGCTTTATAATAGTCTTTAGCTCAAGCTTTATAGCTCGAAATAGTATACATACAGTAATAGATAAAGGTTAACAAAACGATTTTTCATCCGAAACAATTTACTAAATTTACTTATTCATCTTAGCGCTAAACTACCACTCTCACCAGTTGTCACGGAGCCACTGACAGTGACAGCTATCAGATTCACACAGAGTTCGGAGGGCCGAAGCTGCACCGATGGAGGGGGAAACACCTACAGGAGCGGTGGTAATGTGTGCGTGAACTGACGCCAGCGCCGAGGCCGCCAAGTCAAGTCAAATGTGAAATAACGCCACTATGCTTTTGTCTTTTGGTTTTGTAGTTTCTAGAATTCAGAATTCTAGACACCACGCGAGACGCAGTGAATCGGAAACATTTTTAAAGTTTGTCATAGTTTTTCAGTCTGCGATTTGTGAGTGAAGTTATAAAATGAATAATGAATCAGGTAAGACAAATACTTAATACTTTTGCATCAACAGAATTGTAGAAATAATATTTTTTATATATACTATGCATTATATTGATTTAGTATGTATCGTTATATTAGAAATGTACTAATAATAGATATTTTATACATAGACAGTGAGGCCAGCATTGCTGGACCTAGCAATGCTTATTTTAGTGCATAAATACATAATATTTCGATTATTATTTTGTGTTTTCTTTCGCATGCCACCAATATTACATATATTTCAATTCATTTTGTTAGAAACAGGGACGTAAAGGACCTTATATTTTTTAATATTACCGCCACAATACATCGCAGTGACGTACAAGCATGTGACGTCACATTGACTTCGCGTTGGGGCCACTTGGCTGGCTTGGCGCTGGTGTCAGTTCACGCACCATTTCCACCGCTCCTGTAGGTGTTTCCCCTCCGAACTCTGCAGCTATCAAATTCACACACAGGGTGGTGAGGAAACTGGCTACGCCTGGTAAGCACTCGAGAGTGGGGCCGACTACCCACGTCCACGCATGCGCGCGATGACGCCGCGACCGTCGAACCAATCAACGCCAAGATAAAAATCGCTGGAAAATTCGCCGACGCCAGCGCCAAGCCAAGTGGCGTGAACACGAAGCGGATCAAGTGACGCCATTGGACGCCATCACACCACGCAGGCCACGCTTTGAAATCGCGATAAGTACGTGTGTGAATTGTGCCATTTTTTAGAGTTGTTTGGTGTTTTATTAAATTTTCAGAATGAACAAAAAATCAGGTAAGACAAATATAAGTTTATACCGACGCACGTTACGGAGAGTAGCACATTTCATTTTTTTCTTACGAACAACTGTATGTAGAAAAAATGAAACGTGCTACTTTTCGTAACGCGCGTCGATACAATGTTAGGACTAATCAACCTACCAGTCAACAGAGTATCCCTGCATAAACTGCATTATGCATATTTATATTTTATACATAGATGCTAATGTCAGCATTGCTGGACTTAGCAAAGCCAGTACTAGCTCATGTACGGAAGATACATCAAGTAAGATATATCTTTAATTTAACAGTTTTTTAAATTATACAAATACAAAGTGAACATAGTTTCTTTTTTCAATGATTATTTTCTGAAATTGTTTTTTAATAGTTTATGAATAATAATTCGTATTTTTTGAATAAGCAGTGATAGCAGTTTTGTCGTCCCTGCTGCAAAGAAGTGAAGAGGTAAGCATTTCGAGAAGCTTTGCTGGAGAAGCCATATTTCAAACCTTGGCTGCAACAAGCTGATGACCCGCTCAAAGCGAAGTGCTCAAAATTGTTAAGAGCAAAGAAAAATGACATTCATATCATGAACATGGTATATCAAAAAGAGGCACAAACAAGTGCAGTCAAAAGGACTTTCGTTGACAAAGTAAAGAAAGCAGAAATAACAATATGCATGGATGCAATAGAGCACGATAGATCGTTTCGTTCATAATGCCATTTTGTTAAACTGCTACAGAAAGTACAGAGCGGACTAAAATGACAGCAATTACGAAAAACGTGATAAATAAGTCCGTTATTATAGAAACTACGAAAATACTACGTGGCAAATTCTTTTCTGTTCTGATCGACGAAACGACAGACCTATCCGATACAAAATTTTTTTGTTTTTTAGTTCGTTATCTGGAAAAAGAGTAGATATGTACATATTTATTAGATTTAGTTGAGTTTTCGGATGATAAAGCAGAAAACTTATATACGTGTTTTCTTCATTCTTTAAAGAAATACAATTTGCCACTAACCAACATGGTTGGGGTGTGCGTCGACAATGCAAACATCATGGTGGAAGCACATGATTCATTGACTTCGAGGCTGTTAAAAGACAACCCGGAAATCTGTGTATTCCCATGCATTTGCCACTCCCTGCATTTGGTGGCATCGCATGCCTGCAAATGTTTGCCCCCTTTCGTAGAGGAATTATTACATTCCATTTATAAGTATTTCTCGAGAAGTCCGAAACGACTGTCTAATTTACAAGATTTCATGAACATCGAACAACAGAAGGTTCTACAGCCATCAGGAACCAGATGGCTGGCAGTGTCGGAATGTCTGAAAAGAATTTTAAATCAATGGCTATCTTTATATAGTGCCTTCGCGGCGGCAGCGTCCGAACACGAGTCCGACGTCGCTGTGAAAATATATAATCGCATGAATTGCCCTTTTACAAAGGCGTATTTCCAGTTTCTGGATTACGCATTAGACATCATTGTTAAGTACAATAAAGTATTTCAGACCTCAGGTGTTATACTTCATCGTCTGCTCTCTCAATGTTTCAATCTGATTCAATCATTAGCACGCAATTTCATTAAGCCAGAATTTATTCGGTGCAGCGATATACACAAATTAAATGTGGACAATGAAGAAAATTTACTGGAAACAATTCACTTAGGAGAACAGGGCTATCAAACGATAAATGAAATCGGAAATAGGAACTGCGAGGGTGATTCTGAAAAAATTAAACAATTGTATGCGAAACAATTTTATCAATGTGCTTTCAAACAAATTGTAAAACGAATGCCGTTTAACGAAACACTTTTACATTCGTTAGATTTTTTACAGCCGGATGTAGCTTTATACCTAGACATCGGCAGAATCAATTATACGATATTTTAGATAAATTTAAATTTACATTTGATCGTGTGGCTGTAATGAATGAGTGATATGCATTTTCATCTCATTCGTCAGAAGAAGGTAAAACAAAATTACTAGCACTCGGTGTTACTGAATTCTGGCACCACATTAGTAACGTTCGAGATAATTTAGATGAATATGAATTCGCAAACATATCAACACTAGCACGGTTGTGCTTGTCGCTGCCCCATTCAAACGCTGATGTGGAACGATATTTTCCCTTGCGACAAGAATGAAAACTACAGACAGAAATAGATTGAACACAGACACAGAAGCTGCATTGACAAGGGAAAAATTAAATTTAAAGAATAAAAAGGCAAACTGCTCCAAATTCAAAGTTACAGATAAAATGCTAAAATTATTTAATGATAAAATGTGTACTAATAAAGACGAAACAGCAAAAGAGGTCGTTGGAACTTTACATACAGTGGAGCTGGATGAGTGATAATGAGATTGGATATCCAAGCTATGGAGATGAAATGGCGGGACTAAAGAGGGGGGTTTTTAGTGGGTATTCCCAAAACACGGGAAGCCCCACATAACCCAGGCAACATCGCCTGGGTATGCGTAAAGATGTGAGAGCGAAATTCAAAATCCTTTGTAGAGAAAGATTTATAGTAGCAGATGTTTGAACTCAGAAGGCGCACGAGAGCCTTGGATTGCAGTCAGTAATTTTAAAAAAAACTACAGTTAGGCCAGGCGAGGATAATAAATAGCTTAACTTTTCCTTCCACATCTGCGTGCCAAATTTCGTCGAGCGGGCAGCTGCTCGTCTCGTAAAATCACTTAAAACTCTGTCCTCCCTTTCAATAATTGCCGATGTCCTGTTAGGGTAAAAACTCAGCTCTGGAGAGGCTGAAAGTCATAAAGCCATAAACTTTGCGCCGGCGACGTCGTCTTGACCCCGAGGGTTGCGCTTACCTACCTGTCAGAAATGTACGTACTGTACGCAGCCTATGTAAAAATATGTAAAGTATATAATCGGAAAGCGTACCTCGACCACCAGCCGAGAGTGGAGGGAAGCGCGAAGGAAGGGCCAAGGACGGAGAGATGGCTGAAGGACAACCCACTGACGAAGCTTGAGGAACAACACCACCTTGATTGGACGAAAGGATCCAGGGAAGGGTCGGAAGAACGCGCCGAAATTGGAGGAGTAGGGCGCTCGGAGGTGACAAGCGAGGAGTTAATTTGTAAGAAGACACATCAATCTTGTCAGCAGATTAGAAAACAGTCTTGTGTTTTTTTTTTGTAACAATATACGCATAATTCAAATTTTACCTTGTCGAATCTTTTAAAATTCCCGCACTATTTTCGCGAGCAGAGTGCGTTAGCGCTCCACGGGCACGAACCTGCGTTTCATTTGGAACTCTTCAGTAAATCGCGCAACAACCTCACTTGGCTTGGCTTGGCGCTGGCATCGGCGAATTTTCCAGCGATTTTCATCTTGGCGCGATTACTTTTCCACAATATCATGTTATTACGTACAAAATACATATGTAGGCATATACATTTGCATAATTAATGTATAATTATTAAATACAAAGGATCTTTAAATGTTTATACAAATAAAAATCGAGACGAGCGTTTTTTACTTCGTAAAATTGAGCTCAAAGAGTGGTGAATGTTTAAATTTCGAAATAGTTGCACTGTCTTTATAATTTTTTTAAATTCCAGAACTTAAGGAAAAGAATAATAATATCTTGTGTGTAATTATGATAATGTAAAATAGTTAATATTACATTTTTTAATATTACCAGACTGAAATTTGTTTACATCGCCATGATAATTAGATGAAATTTGAGAATTTTAATATTAGTTTCATTTTTATACGCAAGAGAAATATTTTTACAAAGCTACATTTTCTATAAAATTATTTTTGTTAAAAAATAATAAATAATTTTTATAGATATTATTCAGGTATACAGCAGCTGAATGGGCTGAAACGATAATAAATTAATTATTCATTGGTGGAAAGCAATAGAAAGAGCTGGACAGCATGTGCAATTTTTCATATAGATTGCCATGACAACAAAATGCATCACGATTCTGATGTTTCAACGTTCCGTCAATTCTGCTGTGAACGGTTAGCTGTTCAATATATGAAACGACGGTAACGGAGCAGTCATGGACATAGGAATAGAGGGACGTGAAGCCTAATTGGGGGGCGAGCCCCCACCCAAATGGTGCATGCACGTGATTGGTTACATTTCGGCGCGTGCTCTGGACCGCAAATTATGAAAAGCTTTTAACCACAGATTAATACAAATGTCCAACGAAGTTAATACTAAAAAGTGATTTTTTTCAGTTTAAATTTTGAATAATAATGAAAATTAAAGAGAAATATGCATTTTCAATTATTAAAATATATGAGATGAATTAAAACAGATACTGATTCAAAATAATTTATTATTTGTATAAAATTAAACATTTCCTAAAATATATTCACGTATTTAGTTATATTTACTTGATAAACTTGTTCCATTGACTGATTTTATTTTAGGAATACCGTTGATTATTCGATTTGTCTTATATTTTAGTTATGGTTTTGGAATACGGTACATAAACAGTTACCAAAATCGTTCACAAACATATTCATAAGCACGTGGAGAATAATAGTTAATACAAAGCAACTCAATTTGAAAATCCGGTTATTTTCCGATTTTCTGTTATAACTCGTGAACTGTAAAATAATTTTCTCACCAAATGATAGATCTAATTAAAAGAAATAACTTTTGTCTTGAAACTTTTTTTCTATCTCTTACAGTTCGCGAGTTATAACACAAAATCGAAAAATAGCTGAATTTTCAGGGATTAATTTGACCCCCTTCGAGTGAATTTGGGCAGCAAACAAAAATTGCGTTGTAATCAGGAGGAAATCCCCTACATATTCACAAAGTTTCAGAATTTTTTAAATTTCCAGGTTCCGGATCTTTCCTTGTTAGATAATCATACATTACAGTTTTCTGCTTTATCAAACGCTGAAAATGTTCAGCAGTCGACCCACCAAGCATATTCATCATCTCCGCCTGATTTGTATTTACCAGATGTTTGCTTTTTAAATCACCCAACATGCTCTTTAGTGTAATACATTCATCATTCTTTCGACGTAACTGTTAACTGATGCATAAGTTGCATCATTTTCTACGAGACTGCTTCCGAGAAACTGATTCTTTGTCTCAAATTACACTAATATAAAATCACACTTGCCAATTAACTATTTACTTAGGTATCAACGCTCAAAAATGCTATAGACGCTATCAGGATTCAGGACGCAAGTGCTATGTCACGCTATGTCACGCTATGGTCGCTATGGCAACTGTTCATATGGTAGTGCCGCGCTTGCGCCGATCAGTGGCCAATGAAAATTAGGCAGCATTTACATCGTCGCCCCTGCCGCGATAGCTTCCCCCCCGCAGTGGTTGCCAGCCCCATCGCGAGCAGTATGTATACAGCAGGCGTATACATATAGCCACTTGTAGAAATCATTCGACATAAGGTTCGGCATCTGTTCCCAAATATTGCTAAAGTGTGCGCGTGCGTGTATTTGTATTTGCGTACGTGCAAGAAAGAAGAGAGAGGCAAGAAAGACAATAAAAACAAAGAGAGAGAGGGATATAAAAAGAAATTAAGGAGGAGGTGGACAAAGTGTTCTTACGCGCACCAACCTTTCGATTTATGCAAAATATCGCGCGTAAAGTGGATGCATTAACACAAGGATTAAAATACAGTATATCAGGAGTAATGAACCTCACAAATCAGGCTGCTGCTCGTCAAAGTGGTGTCTACTTTGTTAACTTCAATCAGGATTGCACGTAAGTGACGCGCCCTCAGCGACAGATACAAATGGGGACGTCGTCCTTTGTTCCCTAACCTCGTTTTCATTTCGCCTAACAAACAGAATAACTTCTCGCGAAGAGAAAGGTCATATGCATAGTTACGCGTGCATAAGGACGGCTCCCCTTTTTTTAACTGGCCACAGTGTCATCACAGCTCCCTGGCGCGCACACTTTCATGTTTTTCTTACAATGTTTTCATTGTCTGTGTCATTCAGCTCTCCTTCTTTTACCCATTAATTGCGCATTAATAACGTACAGGGTATCAAGTTGACTGTGATATGTTTGAGAGAGGATTTCGCGTGCGATAGACTATAATTCAACGCCTTTCCATCCTTTCTTCTTCCTTTTTTGTTCGATTGCCACTTCAAGCTAGCTTAAAACACGAAAACTGCTAGTTTCTTGTTATTCCACAAACATTATTCGCAGCGTAGATTAACTAGAGAGGGATAATTTGAACAGATTTGACGTTGCTAGTAAATTTATGGACATTATCAACGGTTTAATATCTTAATGCGATTGTGAATTTTGTTATTTTCATACTGTACGATATTATCCATGATATTTAATCCCAATAAAATTCATTGCAGATCTTTGACAGTGGGATCAAAGGCAGGCTACAAATTTTTCTCTTTAAACTCTGTTGATCACCTCGAAGCAATATACGAAAATGGTAATGCATTTTATGAGCTTCGGGAATGGATATAAAAGTTTCTACGTCGAGGATTATAATAGAATTCTGTTTATGAGATCGAAATTTTAATTACACGAACTCTATTGCGCAGTTCATTCTACGAATGATCGTTTCATTGGCGTATAATTGTGTAGGTACCGAGGATGCGTGCATTGTCGAACAACTGTTCAACTGTAGCCTTATGGCAATGGTCAATTTCTCGTCGCCCCGCAAACTCAAAGTTTGCCACTTCAGGAAAGGAACGGAAATCTGCAATTACAGTTACTCGAATACCATCTTGTCCGTGAAGCTCAATAGAGCAGTAAGTTATCTTTATGTCGCAGTATCGAACATAAATCGCCTAAGCGTAGTGTAAACTACACTGTTCAAATGCTATAGATCTTTATTTTCCTTAGATTTTTAACAGTATTTATGAGAGTAAGTAGCGATGATGTATTGCGAAGAAGCTTCCTGGTTTCATCTCTGCAATACATTTTCGTAACAGCGACTATGTTGTTTACTATGAAATAAGTTGTTGTAACTTAACGTAATCGCTAGTCGTACAATACAAAGCACAACATATCATCTTGACCAATAGTGGATCGACCTACAGATAGTAGTAATCACCTTGACAAAAGCTTTTCATGAGTAAGACTTTTTCGGAAGCATTTCTTATACTCCGTACAGTAAAAATATCGTTACAACCAATTCCATTTATGGTTGTAACTTCGCTCGCATATGTTATCGAAAATATTTCATACGTTCGAGGTTCGAACGAGAACGTACTATTAAACAGTTTTCACGAATCTTTAGAAATTATACGATGCGGAACGTAATTAAGATAATTTTACGTTTTAAAACTTATGTAAATTACACGCATACTCTTCTCTATCCTATTAATTATTTTATAACGTGATTTCATCAAATTGTATAATGTGTTAAATTTTACAGAGATTAGTAGTATGTCTGGAAGAGTCATTATATATTCATAATTTAAAGGACATGACAGTCCTCCATACTATCCGAGATACTCCACCTAATTTAGCAGGCCTGTGCACGCTATCGATAAATAGCGACAATTGCTATTTAGCCTATCCAGGCTCGAATACAATCGGAGAGGTTCAAATATTCGACGCGATTAATCTTGTAAGTATTTAATAGGAATTTAACCGTCGATAAGTTCCAGGCATTTAAATGTACACGTTTATGGTGTTCTCTTAGCAAGCTAAAACTATGATCCCGGCACATGACAGCCCATTGGCAGCGCTTAAATTTAATCCTAACGCTACCAAAATAGCTACTGCTTCCGAGAAGGGTACTGTAATTAGAGTTTTCCATGTAAGTTTAATTATTCGTATGGCACTAATTGTTTGTTCAGTTCCTATATTTAGATGCATTGCTGAAGGTTCTTTGTATCTCTGAAGGTTCACGATGGTACAAAACTGTTTGAGTTTCGTCGTGGAGTTAAAAGATGCGTATCTATAAGCAGTCTGGCTTTCAGTATGGATTCTATGTTTCTCTGTTGCTCGAGTAATACAGAAACAGTGCATATATTCAAGTTGGAGGAACCAAAGGAAGCGTATGTAATTTGTTTCCATTTATGCCGATTATTATATTTGTATTTCGTATTACTGTTATAGGGTACGACAAGCTACAGAAGAATCACAGACATGGATGGGATACTTGACAAAGGCTGTATCTGCGTCAGCTAATTATTTACCCTCGCAAGTAACTAACGTATTTAACCAAGGACGTGCCTTTGCTAGTGTCCACTTGCCGTTTCAGGGGCTGAAGAACGCGTGCGCCATTACAGAGTAAGTTCCGCTCAGACTTTTCAATTCTGTATGTGCCCTATGTGTGTATATATACACTACGTTTTCTAAAATATGTACTATCATACAGAGTACACAATGTACTTAGGCTGTTGGTGGCTAGTGCTGATGGTTATTTGTATGTTTATAACTTGGACACAACGGAAGGTGGAGATTGTACACTTTTAAAACAGCATAGGTTTGTACCTCTAAAGACTACATAAATAAAATAAGTACCCTGAGATACTCCGTTTTAACGAAGATAACGGCAGACATGTTTCGCGACTCTGTATCTCGTTCGGATCGGTTCTAACTTCTTCTCTGGCATTATTGCTAGGGGTCATTCCGGTTAGCGCGCCGAAAAATTCAGCGATTTTCAGGAATTTATTGCGACGAAAATAATTATAGCAATGGAATAAAACTTTTTTCTATTTATTAAACTATATTTCTACAGTAAATAAAAAATATGAAAGTAATAAAACTATTGCTTTTCAAATGCTTTTGAAAGCGGTCTTAATGACATGTTTAAAAATTCATGCCTCACTCGTGAAGGCGATTTCAGCTGTTAGACTTATCTGAACCCAAAAATCCAAAGAGAATCTTGATCTGTATGCCTGTCGTTACCGCTCGGACTATAATTAGTGATTCATCTTCAAAATGAGCAAAATTAGGGGCAAAGTGCAAGAACAATGATTCTTCGGAAATTTCTTTTGCTATTTTCGATTATAAAAGTCGATTACACTCGATGAAAATACTTGGTTGTAGTCCCTGCGAGTGTCACAGGTGTGCAGAAGAAGCAGTAAAATTTATAAAGCAATCGGATCGATAGTTTTTCGAGATTTTATCTTCACGACGTGGACAAATAACGTTTCGAGAAAAACGCATTTAAAGTTTTCATCTACAGAGGCCGAGCCTCTGCGCTCCCTACAAAATGCCTTTGTAGAAGCTAAAATAACCGGAATTTTTTCATGAAAATTTAACAGTACATTCTTGAGGATATGTACTTTCGAAAACTATTTTAAAAAAAACGATTTCTTCAACCTGTCTAACCGGAATGACCCCTAAGATAATCTTTCGATGCATTTTGGCAAATTATTTTAAAGTGCACTGTTCCTGGCCATTGTATTCGAAACAGCGTATTTCGTGTATCGGAGCGGTGCATAAAACGATAGAGTTAAATTAACGAACTGTTTTTATAGATTAGTTGGCAAACCAGATGAAGTAGATTGTGCTAGTGTATCTACAGTGGGATCAGGATCTGGAGAAGCTAATGCAGCAACTGCTGCGCAAATAGTACAAAATACAGGTACGACAATATCATAAACATTTTAATGTGTAATGTGTATTATAGATTTTATAACCGAGCGAGTTGACGACAAAGATATATTATTCTCAAAAGAAAGTGGCACATTAAGATGTTAATATTAATATAAAATTTTTTATTTGAATATAAATCGTGTCTTTTTTAAACGATTTTATTTAGCTTCACTCCTCTGCCCGTTTGTATGTATGTATGTATGTTTGTTTCTTTGTTTGTTTATTTGCTTCAAATCTTGTATCTCAATTTTAACCCACTTCCACCAATCCAATAAACGTTATTTGTTAGTTTTTAGTACCTTTTATTAAATTAAATAAAATCGTTTAACTTAAAAATTTTATTTCTATATTTTTTCCATCATTTATTTTTTAATGCTTGAGTTTTGCATCTAAAAAAAACTTGAAAAATAAGTACGTGACGGATCATCTCTCGATAAATTGTGTATTTACGGAAATCGCGATGCTACTAGGAGACGCAGTGACTTCTTGTCATTTTCGAGGGAAACGCGATTGGCTGATTTCAAGTCGATTGGATTTGTTGTTAGGGGTTAAAATTGTAGGGGATGCAATGCCTCAGCCCTGCGGGGGCGAGTTCTTCTAAAGTTTTTGCATTGTCATAACTACTTACGCCTGCAAAGTTTCAAGTCTATGGGATTTATGAAAATGGGTTAAAATTGAGTTACAAGATTTGAACCAAACGAACATAGGAGTGAAGCTAAATAAAATCGTTTAAAAAACATTCAAGATACTGTAAAATAGTTTTCACATATTGTGACTGTTATTTTTATTATAGTATAAAATAAAATAAGACTATTTATCTTATATAATGGGAGAGGATAAGTTTTATGAAGAATTTTGTTATCGATTCAGTTACACTGTATTCTTCTTTATGTATAACTTGTCAGAGAAGGAGCGTATGTTTATGAGTTTCTATTGCTGATTTCGCTCAAATTTGTGCTAGATTGTGCTAGTGCATCTACAGTGGGATCAGGATCTGGAAAAACTAATGCAGCAACTACTGCAGCAACTACTGCACAAATAGTACAAAATACAGGTACGACAATATCATAAACATTTTAATGTGTAATGTATATTATAGATTTTATAACCGAGCGAGTTGACGATAAAGATATATTATTCTCAAAAGAAAGTGGCACATTAAGATGTTAATATTAATATAAAATTTTTTATTATTTAAACGATTTTATTTAGCTTCACTCCTCTGTCCGTTTGTTTGTATTGTTTGTTTGTTTGTCTGTTCGTTTGTTTGGTTCAAATCTTGTAACTTAATTTTAACCACCTTCCACCAATCCAATAGACTTGAAACCTTGCAGGCGTACGTAGTTATGACAATACAAAATTTTTATAAAAAAAAAACGAGGGTGAAAAATTGCATCCCCTACAATTTTAACCCATAACCACAAATCCAATCGACTTGAAATCACAGCCTCTCGCGTTTTTCTCGAAACGGCAAAAAGTCGCTGCATTGCTTAAGTAGCAACACGATTTCCGTAAATAAACATTTTATCGAGAAATCCGTCACGAACAAATAATTCAATTTTCCATTTTTTTAGTTGCAAAACTGAAACACTAAAAAGTAAATTATAAAATAAAATATATAAAGAACAATTTTTTATGTTAAACGATTTTATTTAACTTGATCAAAAATGCGCTTAGAACAAAAAAATAATTCTTTTATTGTGCTACAATTACGATGGTGATATGTCACTTTAAATAAAATCGTGGGGCAGGATATTTCATAAGAATTTGTTGTGGGAAAGTTTTCAAAAATGCATTCGCTTTAATGATACAAAATATTTTATTTGCGGGATACAGATCGTAATGTGACAGAAAATTGATAAACTCGTTGATGATGTTGTCAACCGATACTTTAACTTCCGGTTGAAAGGACACCCGGGGCGGCCAAATATAATTTATGGGCGCCCCTGTTATGAAATATCCTGCCCCACGATTGTATTTAAAATGACGTAATTGTAGTACAAGAAAATAATTATTTTTTAGTGTTTGGCGCATTTTTGATCGATTTAAATAAAATTGTTTAACTTAAAAAATTTAATATTGAAATGAATAAACAGCGACCATAACTAATAGAAAATAAAAAGAAAAGTGATTTATAAGCGCAATTGAATTATTCGCATAGATTCCAATAGTTCGATGATATTTTGCAAAAAAATATATAAAACGATCTTATTAAAATTAACAATATCCTAATAAATCTACATGGAGTGTAAAAAGTTTATGGAATGAATTCATTATTCTCAATACTTTGTAAATATTTTATTAGATACATTTGTTACACTAATTTACTAAATAAGAATTTATACCTTGAACATTAACAAAAAATAGATAATTGTATAAAAGTGAATTAATAACAAAATTTTGCCAGAAAATCATCATCCTCTGTGTCTAATATAGACGGTAACAGAAAATAAACGTAAATAATATTCGGCACAATATATGGAAACAGTTTCTTAATATTTCGCTTGTTTTTCTATTTGCCTATAATGGTAAGAACTTAAAGACTCATTTTTGCATTATGTATCAAATATTAAGCTTCTCGATCTTTGACAGAAACATTTCGTTGTAAAATTGACGCCCACTTATCTCCGGATCAAGCATTAAGATGCCTTCATACCACGAAAGCATTACGATGCATCCTTCTCATTAGAAACGCATACTTTCTTGCACAAGAAATCGACGTTCCATTATGCTATTACAATTATGGTGGCAATCAAAATTATGCTGTCATTTGTATTTATTTGGACTTCAACGTGAATTCGCTATTTTTCAAAATTATATGTTATGCCAATTTAGAAGACTATTATTCATAAACTTCGTTTGCACACATAAATAAGATATCTACATTCACTGTACTACAGTAGCAATTCATTATTAGATATCTGACACACAGTAGCGGCACCCCGTAGACCGAGAAAGTTCTTGATCATACTTGTCCCGGACAATGT
Source organism: Andrena hattorfiana (assembly GCA_944738655.2). Classification (NCBI taxonomy): domain Eukaryota; kingdom Metazoa; phylum Arthropoda; class Insecta; order Hymenoptera; family Andrenidae; genus Andrena; species Andrena hattorfiana. The sequence goes on along the minus strand of OX122893.2, from coordinate 10,396,133 downwards.
CACACGAACATGCTTCATCTTTACGTTCCTTAATATGTTAAGATTCATCTAGGCTTGCTTCTGTAAAAAATTTCACAGTATTTAGCATGTTACGTGCCAATATGTAGAGCACAGCGAGATATGTGATATATGCGGGTATTATTTAGGTGATTCTTAATTTCGAAATGACCTGTAAATCTTGTTTGCTTCATTTTTGGGAAAAGTGAGCTTAAAGCCCTGTCGATTAGGCACGTATGTACATACTTACACCAATCGCAGAATTCGGTAATCCGCGCATCGGATCATAGTGCTTTTACATGTGTTCATATACAATGTATACAAGGTCGTGAAATGATGTGCTCTCTGCATTTTATTAATAAATTAATAAATAGGCTTCGCAAAATGGTTGGCCTCTTCGTTGATTACTCAGTCATATTTTTCTACGCAAGGATATTAAAAACTTGTTAATGACCCGCGCAATGTGTACACGCACAACGCGTTTGCTGAACTGTCGTACAAGTATACAAACAAATATGTATATAGCTACGCACTCTATGGAGCTTTAAAACTGAGGTAGAAACTGAGTCTTCCAATTTCTACATTATATGTAAATAAAAAACATGTTAAGATACTGTAAGATAGTTTTCATATATTGTGACTGTTAAGAACATGTTTATTTTTATTATAGTATAAAATAAAATAAGAATACATTTATATAATCAGAAGGAATAAGTTTGATGAAGAATTTTATTATCGATTCGGTTATACTGTATTCTATAACTTGTCAGATACGGGGAGTACGTATACGAGTTTCTATTGCTGATTTCGCTTAAATTTGGCACACAATTGCTGTACACCACATATAACAGTGCAATATTAAACACAGAGGGGTCGCCACTCAAAATTTATCGAGAAAATCAGGTTCAAAGATTGCGGTATAAATTACTTATTCCACTTTCGTTTATCGATGTATATCAAACATCTGAGAAAGCTAACACTAAATCCAGTAGCTCCAACTCAGATTTTATGTAGTATGCCCTACTCGGTTGATACATACGTTTTATATATATATGTATTAAGACCGCATGATGAATTTAAGACACTCGGCAACCCGAAACTCGTACACTACCCCTTGCAATTCGGAACATTGTTAGGAACTTCTCGAGTTACTAATTTCTCACGATTACTGAAGAGCGACAATACCTTTAATCGAGGGAACGAAAGCTAAATGGAAAATAATACAATATCTATGAGTATTGAAATATTGGAATCCTACTTCATGAACTGTGTTAAGATTACTTTATTAAAGACAATGTTCCTAATAGTTTATTAAACTTTAATATTATTCATTTATTCTATTCCTACTAATTATTATACTTTTACGATTTAGTACTGCCTGTAGATAGAATCAAATGAATATAATTTATTTGGTACCTTGTACAGATACAGATTAAGCGAGCGTGTGATGGTTAGAGGCCTTGTTTCTTTGATTATTCGCTTTATACCTTCTTCTTCTTTCTGCTTCTTGCCCCCCGGAAGTTGGATAGGCAATTCTTTTTAGGGGCTAAAGGGGGAGGCCCCCGATAATTGACTTTACTTGATGTAATTTTTTTCTTTTTATCATCCATTCAAGCCTGCATAAATAGCTACGCGGATGTGTTGCGCGGCCGCTCGCCAGACTCCATGTCAGGTACTGGTACATCCTCTATTCTGTCCTTTGTTTTATTTTGCTCTCATTCTCTGTATATGCTCCATTCATAAAACTTCTTGCGCCGTAGTATCCTTTATTTTTCGTTGTTTTTGTTGGCTCCTTTCTTTTTTTTTTATCTCATCATAAACGTCCGCTTTTATACACGCAGTAAGGAAAGAATGAGAGTAACATCGAGCAATAATAATTCCTAGATGGTTTGGGTGCTAAAATCTTAATGCGTACAATTATGTAGGTTTTAACGGTCGATCATGTTTTAGATAATACGTAACGGTAGACTTGTCACGCTTTCCTAAATACGAGATTAGGCAATTCTCGCAGAATAACTTTTATAGAAAAAGTCTTAATATGCACATACGCATGTGAACGCTAAATATAATCTCCGCGGTCACTGAACAGAAAGGATAATCCACGTACCCAGATTCTACGTTCATTATATTTCATGAGAGTAATCCGTTGAAGAATTTTCATTGAACATCTGAATATTATCACGCGGCAGGAAATACGTATACAAGATATTCCAACAGTTACAATTTACAGAGAACGGAGAAACAAATCTATCGAGGGTTACTGTATATTGTAGATCGTTGCATAGATTCAACTTGAAGTATAAGACGGTGGGAGGAGTATTTTTAATTATAAGCATATAGTATTATCATCTTGGCATGTGTATATGAGTGCATGTGCATGTTTACACCGAGTCTCTTAAATATTTTCTAATTTTTTTTGGACCATCACAATTTATTTCACGACTGTACAAGAAATATGTCATTCTTATATGTTATCGTGAATATGCTCATAACTAAATTACAAGTTGAAACATCTTGTATATTAAATTTCTGTATCCTACATTGAGAATCTTGTTTTTCTTTTTTTTCCTCTTTTTTTTCAATAATAGTATGTAGCAAAAGTATCAACTATTGACCATGAAATATTTGTAATAAACAGAAATGAATTTTACATTTCGTGTTGAGCATAATGCTAAAAGGTGGTGGAAATAGGCAGATGGTTTTGTCGAGTTACTAGTGCAGTGGTTCCCAACCTGTGGATCGCGACCACCAAGGGGGTGGTGAAGTGTTTTCTCGGGGGTCGCCGCGGTTATTTTTAGTTGACGATTCGCAGCACTTATTTCTTTTAATATGGTTACATTGCCATATTCTATTGATGACGTAACACTGATCGTTTATAAATGAAAAAAAAAGGGAAAAGCTGGTTACCCAGATGCAAGCGCAACCATCACACTAAATAAGATAATTAAATATATTAAATATCTTTAAGTATATTTAATTTATGTATTAAGATATTTAAATATTATTAAGTTAGAATTATATTCAGAAACACCTATTTTTAATGCGTTTTCTTTATTAAATTTACCTTACCTTATACGGGGGGAGGGTCGCGGGTTATTTGAATTTTATAAAAGGGGTGGCGATTTAAAAAAGGTTGGGAAACACTGTACTAGTGTCATTTAATTATAAATAATTATATTAAAGTATCGATTACTTTGTCTTTGTGATAAGGAAAGTCACGTACTTTATTTCGAAATTTTTAAAAGAAACAGCATTTTCTCTCAAGTTTATGACGCCTTATTATTAACAACAAACAAGAAATTGAAGGATCGTAAGATTTCGAATTATGTAAAATCTTGATTCTGCTTATTTGCGGCACTAAGTCTCACAAGAATTAATCATTTCTGCATTTATCATGAAAATCGAGCGAGTGCGTTCATTTAAATTATTAACAATCGTTAATGGATTCCTTGCTACACTGTAAAGAAAAACAATGATACTCGAGATATTGTTTCTTTCACGTTTAGCTTGAAATGCCTTGGGAGTAATAATTTCAATGAAAATTCAAGGATCATTAACTCCGCCCTCAAAGACGAGAAATATATCATATATCATTGGATCCCGGTTCCATACATCTTTATCGTTATATTCGCTTAAAGCAACCCTTAACTTGAATCATTGCAATTGAAATACATAAATGGATTTTTAGAATCAGAGAAGTGTCACGAGATGGTCGCAGCGGCCGAAAGTCCGCCAATAATTTCAAGTCCAGTACGTTTGAAAAACAATGCTGAATATCCACCTATCACGTCATGGATAGATTATTGAGGTGTAATAATTTAAGCATATCAGAAATTCAAGACGAAGACGAGTTACATGCAACAATGATCGAAATTAGAAGATCGCTATGTACAGTTCAACCTACCGTCATAATAATTCAGGTTGCAACTCCAGTAAAGCAAAAAGAAAATTGTTTCCTAATGATATCATAATTGTAAGAAAGCAAATTGATAGGCATATATTAGTTATGTAATTAACTTCGAAAGCTATCGTGTACTTGGATGAAATTTCTGTTCGGCATCGGAGGCTAATATCTGAAAAGGATTATTACACAACACTCTCGGCCATACTCTATTTTTCCAAACGGCATTTCGCATTATACCTCTGTCAGTATCCCCTATCATAACTGTATTAAACAACAGGCAGAATGATTTAAGAAATTATAGTAATTTAACACTAATCTGTGGCAAAGTATTCTAAAGAAAACAAAAAAAAAATATTAACAAGTTTGAATTAGGATGTACTTGGAAAATATTTAGCGAGCAAGAAGAAATGCTTGACGTAAATTTATGTAAAACATATTTTACTGTGCATTACTAATGATTATTGTAAAATAATAGATACATTAAATAAGTCGTTGAACATAAATTGTTTAACATTTTTTTATTGGATTGCTATATTTTGTAACAATATTTTCATCTTCTGTATTTAATTACTAATAAAACTCTTAAGGTAATATGCAAGTTTAAAGGAACATTTTAATTGGCGTTTGCTGGAAATTCAATTTTCTAAAGTACTTGTGATATTTCATGTTTTCTCTATATACGAGGCGATGCGATCGGTTGAAATATATATATCTAGCTTAAGGACACGCAGGAAAACTGTTCGAATAAAGGATATTAGGTTCGAAAGGGAATGTTTCGCAGTAGGAATAATTACTTTGAAGCTAGGACTCTGAGGAAAGACCTCAAGGTCAACTTTTATCTTTTATGTTTTAAATAAAACTTACACTGTTTTACTGTAAACGGAGAAGATAGCCATACGTAGTAAATTCTATTGAATTAGTTAGATGTAAAATTGTGTTTATCGTTACATTTAAAAGCACATGCTCCCTGCCTCTTGAATAGGTTGGCAAAGTGGCTGGATGCTGCAATAAGAAAGAACTGAATTTAAACAATTTTATTTAAAAAATTTCCACCCCGGGTATGTGCAATCCAAGATCGAACTTCCTGTCGGCATGTAAAGAAAGGGATAGGGTCTGTTTTAAAGGAACACACGCATGACTAAATCACAGTGTCCGCGGCTGTAAGCGCAAGGATTCCAGAGTCAAAATTCTCCGAACGATTCGAATCTACTTGTACGTCTCCCACACTCGCATCAATAATCAATTGATCGAGGCAATGACCTGCAATAATTCAGATCTATTAATAACGGGGCACTTGAGAGTGAAAATGATTCATTTGTTTCTGTGTATCGCCTAAACATATTCATATAAACAGTACGGACCTTCGAGCGTTAGAAACACTCGCATCAGCCACTTTATAAAAATCACCCTATGCCAGAGCGTGATAGAATAAAAATGGAACACAGACTTATGAATATATATATATATAAAAGTAAAATAAATCTCCTATTGCGTTCTTACTTCTAAGTTCGAAATCATTTTAGTCATTAGTATATAAAGTTGTATAATCTATAGAAATTTTAGAAAATGGAATACTTAAATTATTATTTATTAACGATGCTGCAAAAGTTGCACCGTTCTTCGTATTATATTTCATTGATATAATGAAATATAATGCTTTTAAATCAAACACATTTGTTCGTAAAAGATTTACTATTAATTTGACCAATTTGTTGATGGGATCTCTACTTTGACGAACGGCAGAGATTCTTTTACAGATAACACTGTATCACTCATAATTCTTTCATACGTAGAGGTGTGAGTCCACTTTAAAATTTTTACGAACATGGTACGTAGCGTGTGACATTTCTAAAAGAATGTTACGAGTGGAAGAGAGTCATTCTGCATTCTACGCTCTTTTACTTTCCTTTGTTTCGTGTATTCTCTATCTATCAGTTTATCTCCGGTTCTGTTTATATGCACCTTGCTCTCTACAATCTTCGTACTACGTTTTTTGCTCCTCGGTACGAAGAAAGGAACGTTCGACTCTTTTACGTTTAAGCTATATTAATCTCAGCTTCCACGCAAAGTTCTCCAATATATTTGATGCTTCAAGTGTATCATCGAGTATTATTATCAGTCTTTCTCTGTTCTCACGAGATCCTCATAAACTTGAACTTTTAGTTCAGTTTTGCATCACAAACACTGCAGGTACAATCATGTACCAGCGTGTACGTATTATTTGTAATCGCGGGATTCGTACGACGTAATTGTAAAACGTGCAAGTACCGTAGATCCGTATTGCGTCCTAACGCGTTTTATTTATTATATAATTTTACCTTCGTAACAATAAAGAATTGCAGTAAAAATCAATGTACAATAGCAGTAAACGGTAATTATACATATGTATGATGCAATACGTGTTGGAAACTCTCGAGCACTCGTATTATCGTGTATGACGTCTTTTCACCAATATATACATACATAATTATAATGTATAAAATAAAAAGGATCTCCCTTTACTTTATGTAAGCAATACTGAATTTCTCAAAATTTTATATACAGTGAATTCCGGTTAATTGGTCCATCGGTTATCAGGAACGGCCTTTTTGTTTAGGAGAGACTTTGAGGTACAACTAATTGTAAATGTAATTAATAAATCTTTGCATAATTCGAATAGCTGTTTAATAGGACCAATGTGTTCCGAGTTGAGTGTGCTCCAAATAGACGGAATCCATTATATCATAGAACTTAACAATATCAATTAACGTAATAACTTTTTATACGGTAAAGAATTATGTTGTGGTAATATCCTTTATTTATTGTATAACTTGTATTCAATGTAATTTTTACTTTTATATTTTGTAGGCTCATCATTGTAATTTCACTGTAAGAACTAAATAAGATTAGGCGACTTTGTAATAATAAAGTACTTGTTATAGTTTAATAATATAACATTTTTATTAACTGGAGAGAGGAAGTAAAGAATATAAAATCATGTAACGGAAATGTCAGGCGAATTACTAATCGTAAACACGTAACGAACGAACGAACGAACTCTTTAGCTTCATTTTTCTCTCTTTGTGTTCTGAACGCCTTTTGTAAATAATTTGTTAAATGAATATAAATAAAACTGTATAACTAAAAAAAATTCACGTTTCCTTGTAGCTGATTAGATCAACCCTCGTTAATACCGGCGAAATTAACAAACGCTGCATAAATAAATCCGTAATACTTTTGCCGTTACCACATTGACAATCATCGCTATACACATTTATCACTGACCACGACTCGCTAACGAATAGTACGATTTTAAGTAAAAAAAAGATTAGTAAATTGTGCCGGCCACACATTAATCCTGTAATCTTATTATACGCCAGTATAAACTCTACTTACTGCAGTATTCTCTGTGAAATCCAGGAATCTTTGTAAAACCGCGGGCGTTACCATAAGAATGTAATTTTAATGCTTTATTCTAAAATGAAAGGATTCAAGAGATTCTTTGGTAATTTGTAAGTAAATTTACTACTACAAGCCGACTGCAAATTCACCGATACACATCACCAGTCCAACAATTTCATTTGATATAGCGTAACTCTCGCATTACTGTAATCTCAGAGTGTGAATAATAAAATGTGATTATAGAATACAGTGACAACGTAGCAAAAGGGTCTATCTCTAATTGAATTTAAAGCGATTTGTGACACCGTTAAACAGCTGAGAAGTACACTTCGCGTAAATAACTCGATTATCAGAGCTGATAGGAGAAGTTACGAACGCTGGAACATTTGTATGCCTCCGTGTGATTTACGTACAAGATAAAACATTTTATTAGGGCAGTTTACATCTCATGTGCATGATGAACAATAATCAATGAACTGTGTATTGAAATGGTTATTATCCTATTTTGAAATTCTGTATATATATATATATATTTGTTTATTACACCCGGCACACGTATACGATATAAAATAAGCTTGGAATGTACTTAAACATTATATTTAAATAAATTTCGATTACTTTAATGATGCGAATTGCACAATTTCGTATGTTTTATTTGAATTTTTATATCAGATATTATTAAACGTACAAGTAGGTTCATAAGAAAGTGGCTCTTAATTAAATCTTTGCATCTCAGCCCACTTAAAAATCTGCCCTAATTATGTATGCAAGATCGCACATTCTTACACAGAATATTCATTCCTGAATTAGATTTATATGCTTTTGGATTATTAAATTTCTTAAAATTACTTTTTTTCATTTTTTTTCTCTGTAAAATTTGTGTTTGCAACACACAAAATGGTTTCTGTAAAGCAGACACAGGCCCTTTTGTCGTATGCTCACTGTAATGAGGTACAAAGACACGAAGACTTAGCTGTAAAGATCATCATCGCCATCATCTTGGAAGGTTTGATCACCTTGCGTTGTATCTTGGGTGCCACTTGCTCCGCTTTGTGGAAATCTATAAATAACGCAAAGTTTGCCTCGTATAATAACGCAGCGAACATAATGCATGCTTAAAAAAAACAAAAAAAAGAAGCGTGTGTTCCTCTCACCTGAAGTTGGTGCCGAATCCACGAGACTGCTGAAGAGTCTGTGCAAACATTTCGTATTTTCGAATATCATTATCCGATACCGAACGCCGTGCAAACCTCATTGCTTCTTCGAAGTGAGCTCTGGTTATTTCTGGCACGGGATCGTCTTCGTCCATCTAGTATCGTAAAATTAGCGATTGGCAAATTAATTCAATACACTTCAATCTATCCACAATCAAAGGCTTTCATTTTCTGTTACGTGAAATTACAATCTTTTTGTTTTTTAAGATAACTATTGGAAAATAGAAACGAAGCACGTAATACCGAATAAGAGTTACTCACATCCATAGACGCAGATGGATTGCTGGTGCGCTCCTTTTCCCGTCGAAGTTCAGTTTCGATGCACTGTCTTATAGCAAGCTTGCATGCACGTTGACAAATCTCTGTTATGTCAGCACCCGAAAAACCATGTGTCACTTTGGCTATATAGCTTAGATCTACGTCCTATAATACGAATGCCATTTAAACGATGGAGAAAGGAATAATTGCGATTGACTCGTGCAGACATACACGGGGCGACTCATTTTAATTTATGCCCGCCCTCTGCCTAATCATTCCTTTAGACATAGATCCGTTCGTCGATTAAGATGAGACGCCCTGTAGAAGAAAATGGTAATTGTATTTAATTTTCTTTACCTTAGCTACCGGTGATCTCCGAAGATTAGATTTGAAAATCGCTTCTCGTGACTTTTCATCTGGCAGTGGTATATAAATCAACTGATCTAATCTACCAGGCCGCAAAATAGCGGGATCGATAATATCAGGACGATTGGTAGCTCCTATGATGAAAACGTTTTTCTTCGCGCCCATTCCATCCATCTCTGTTAAGATTTGATTTATCACGCGATCCGCTGCCCCGCCGGCGTCTCCTACCGTACCTCCTCGGGACTTTGCGATAGAATCAAGTTCGTCAAAGAATAGTACGCACGGAGCTGCCGATCTTGCCTAGAAGTTTCATACGGTACGTTAGACATTCGCTCTTTATTCCCTCGCGCGTCTCAAGTTACCTACTTTATCAAACACATCTCGGACGTTAGCTTCAGATTCACCGAACCACATTGTTAACAACTCTGGGCCCTTTACAGAAATGAAGTTTGCTTGGCACTCATTAGCTATTGCTTTAGCCAATAATGTCTTACCACAACCAGGGGGTCCATAGAATAACACGCCTCTTGATGGTTGCATACCGAATTTCAAGAATTTATCAGGATGCTCGACTGGATACTGTACGATAAGGAAGCAAGTAATTACTTAAGTCTCAGATATCTAATTAAACAGCAATTACATTTATCTGATATTAATATATAACAAATTCCTTTTACCTGTACTAACTCTTGCAATTCCATCTTAACATTGTGTAAACCTCCAATATCGTCCCATGTAACTGTTGGTACCTCCACGATAGTTTCTCGCAGAGCACTAGGACTACTTTTGCTCATTGCGTACTGAATTACAAATAGCGTATTATATACAAACGGTAACGCGCGTTGCTTGGTAAACTGAAATTAATGCCTACCTTAAAGTTATCCATGGTAACAGCAAGAGAAGATAAAACCTCCGCATCTATGTGATCGTCTTCTAAATCGATGAGATCCATCTTCTCGCGGATTTGTTGCAACGCTGCCTCGGAACACAACGAAGCCAAATCGGCACCAACATGACCGTGCGTTTCCGACGCGATCTGAAAGGCAATACCAATTCATCGAAGAGTATTACAGCTAACAGTTGAACCATTTTAAAAGTAATATTTATACGCACCTCTTCCAAATCAACGTCGTCCGCGAGCTTCATATTTTTCGTATGGATTCTCAAAATTTCTAGACGACCAGTCGCGTCGGGTATCCCGATATCGATTTCTTTGTCAAAACGGCCAAAGCGACGCAGTGCTCCGTCGATACTATTGGGTCGGTTAGTAGCAGCCATTACAATAACGTGGGAACTTTGCTTCATACCGTCCATTAAAGTAAGCAGTTGAGACACTATACGTCTCTCTACTTCCCCGTGCGTCTAAATCGAAGGTGCGACAGTAATTGCAACTGTAATTTCCAAAGTAATAACATAAAATATGCGCAATCGAACCTTTTCTCTTTTTGGAGCAATAGCGTCGAGTTCGTCTATGAAAATGATGGCTGGTGAATTTTTCTCGGCTTCTTCAAATGCTTTTCTTAAATTACTTTCCGACTCGCCCGCCAGTTTGCTCATTATCTCGGGACCTATCGTTATGATATACCGAGTAGTATGTTGTATTAAAATGTTAATTTTACAAGTAACGTACCGTTAATAAGGAAGAAAAATGCTCCTGTCTCATTTGCCACGGCACGAGCAATAAGGGTCTTCCCTGTGCCAGGCGGACCATATAAGAGAATACCACGCGGTGGTTTAACTCCAATAGCTTTAAAAAGAGACGGATGCCGTAAAGGTAATTCTACCATCTCCTTGATCTGCGCTAACTGTTTACGAACGCCACCAATGTCATCATAGCCCACCGCATTTAATGCTTCTTCTTCCTCCTACAATTTATTTTTCATACACACACACTGTACCATACAGAAAATTCAGTAATTATTACAGTTATTTAACCAACCTCTCTTTTAATAGGGTCGCCTTCGTAGTGAATAACTGTATCAGGGGCTACGATACAAAATGGTCCAGGGTCTGTCTCCACTACTTTAAATTCAACAGCACGCATACCACCGCGTACAATGAAATTATCATCTCTATGAATAGGGCGATATGCTTCCAAGAAGTATGGTTTTAAATATACTTCAAATAAGTTTCTATAACAAAGGTGCATAAATTTGCGAATGTTGTGTGTTTGAATAAATTTGTAATCGTACGTCCATTGTTACAATTTAAATGCGTAATTCAAATTCTATCTAACAAACGCGAACAAGCAATTTAAATTGCAGGCGAAGAGAAATCTGAACTTTCATCTTCACGGATGAAAATCTTTTTCTTTTTAACTTACCCTGTAAGACCATTTATTGTGTCGTCCATCGGCAGCACATGAATGCGTTTTCCATATTTAACTTCCGGGCATGCTTGTACAGAAACAACATCGCTCAAACGCACGCGCAGATTATTTCTTATAACACGATTCATGCGGATTTTCTCGTCGGGACAAGTATCGTCGGAAAGAACTATGCACACAGTCTCTTTGCGCCTTTTTCCTTTTAGCAATACCGTATCTCCTCTAAACAGTTGCAATTCATCCATCTTCGTTTGAGAAAGAGCCACGACAGAATTATCATCGGCCACAGCCTCGTCGACCAATAATCTATTTGGCTTGTCCTTCTTCCGAAGGATCGCTGTTGCCAAATCTTCGGTGCTGAAACGAAGAGGCATCGAATTATTTCAAACGAAGTAATCATACTATGGATAATTAAATTCATAATCACGAGGCGTTGTGCTTCCGTTGCAACAACGTATCGAACTAGCGTAACCCCTGAACAGTTGTTTCTGTTTAATACGAACTACGCCTAACGTCTTCGCTTTAATAATTTACTTTAATTATTTACTTCATAGAACCCAATTTTCCAAAGATATTCTGTGCTACGAACGACTTTTAAGTGGCAATAATATGAAACAGCTATTCCTAGTAACATTGTCTAAAGAATAATTGCAACTTCCAATAAGAAATAAGCTATAATAGCTCGTCTTTATCATTATTTTCTTCCGACTAGAGCTTCAGATTCTTCTAAATTCATAGGAACATTTGTTATTAACTAACATCGATCGCAAGCGGAACTACAATCAGTTCTGAGCTATCGATACTGCAACGATATTAGGAAGTTGTTACTCAGTAGCCCATTTAAACATCAACTTTATTTAACGCAGCTTTACTCTGATAATTAAACGAGAATAAATGCTATTAATTCTTTTCTACACATGGAAAGTAACAAGCTTTATTTACATCTCTCACTTGATTATTCTCGACTCGTTATATCAAACATATTTCATAACTAAAAGGCTGATAATGATATTGTTCAATTCCAGTTGTGCACAAAAAATATTTGTAATATTTTTTTACTGAAAAATCGTTTCTTATAAAATAATGTTTGATTATTAGTTCGTGCAATTAATTCCTTAGAAACTGTTTTCATACCATCGTTATTAAACTAAAGCATTTTTATGTTAATAAAAATAAATATCGATAAATCTGCTATTTGTGCAAAAAATTCGATTTTCATTGTACTATTTCTGCAATGTTCGTTATTATTTTTATCATCTTTCTCGTGCTGGAATTATTTGTTTATTCCTGAAATAGAACTACGTTCATAGTGGTGAAAAAAGTACGCGTAACATGTGTACTATGTAATTACTACTGAATAATTCAAAGTGGTATAATCAATCTTTCAAAAGCAAAGACAATTTTAACATATGACCTTATTTTGTTAGCATAGTAATATATAAACATTTAACTCTGCCGGGAATTAATATTCGTGTACGTTCCGATTGTATAATATCCGTTTTTATTGAGAATTGCTCGTAAGTTTCGGAATTATTGTAAGGCGAGCGCACAGCATTAATCTGCTATTAAAATTCCTTTGTCATGTTCAGCGTAGTATTCGGCCATGATCAGTCGGCATGTAAAAATGATAAGCACAATTTGTGTCATTAGGAGCTTTCGCCGTGATAAACATCAGCGAACGAGGGAGAGCTACTTTCCCCGGCGTAAAAATCTCACGGGCGTGATGTATTTTATCTAAGAAACCGCGAAGAGACACGTTGCATCGATACGATGACATCGTAAAATTGGAAGCCAGCATGGATGCATTTTTTGCACAGTTCGCGTTCCGCACTTTTCGGGGATAGGAACGGGAATTATTCGGGATACCGCGGGCTCGGGCGTTTTCCTCGCTGAATTTCCTTACCTCTTCGGGTCACTCATTCTTCAGCTGATTTTTAACGCAAAAGAAAATGTACACGCAACGATCACAACTCAGTATCGCACCACGTACGACTCAGCAGCAACACTCACAGTTGATCCAATGAACATCCCTCATTTAAACTTTCATGGCTTGCATTGGACTCCTCATTGCTGAATCAAAGGCCGAAAGGGGGATTCGCAATCGTCTTGCCGATTTCACACTGCGCGTAGCAGTTTTAAGAGATCTTATTGGTCGGCTCACTATTCGGATCATCCTCAACAATTTTATATCCGGATAATTCTAATTATGCGGGCAAATCCACTTTACAGAAACATTGAATACGTATATCGTTGCAATAAGTATCTCAGGATGCGCAAATAAGTTTTTCAATATTATTCATAGTAATTAATATAATTCCTGGATTTTTGTATCTTACAATAAATATAATCGTCTGTATTTCTGTCCTTTTACTTTTTCCCTTTAGCATTTGAATGCGGTATGCTCGATCTTATTAAATATACTTACCATTATATATTTGTTAACATCATACAGACCAATAAATATTAAATGTTTAACGATAAACGTAAATATTTATGAAAAGTGCCTGTTCCCTCTGTTTTTAAATTAATGTCATACCCATTAGACGACTACACGGCAATCTTAAAATTTTGAAAGTGTATTAGGCTTTAGATAGTTTACGTCACGCATTCTCAAAGTGAGAATTCGATAAATATATATACTTGTCAAATCGGTCTATGATGGCTGGAATTAAAGGTTATTTGGCATACATTTCATTACTAAACCGCAAGACTTCTCGTTTCGCGCAATTTAAAAAGAGTGACATTGACGCGAAACATTTGTCGAGAAAATCGAAGTAGAAATGATACGTCAAAACATAACCTTACAGATCTTGTAATTGTCATTGGCACCGAGCTTCTGTATATAAGGAATTCGAGGCTTTCCGCATATAAACGACACATTTTTATTAACAAAATTCCAATGTACGATCGTTTTGTTTTTATCTATTAAATTCGCTATCATCCGAATCGGATAGTTACACATTGTTTTCTACTTCTCTCGCTTTACTAACTTAGCGGTTGCCGTTTTCGTATTAATTGCTCGTTAGTAAAGCGTTGAAAAATAATTTCGATCCTCCTACAAGTTTCTTAACCTTACAAGGAAATATTGTACCATATATAAGGCATATGCGGTTAAACCTTCTTTATATATATATATATATTTTTTTAAAGTAATGTACACTACAGTCGATGCATACTCATTAAAAATTACATTAATCGTTCTGCAATATAAATTACGCTTTACATTTCATCAGACGTTACGATATATATTTCTCCCGACATACTTTAGGTAAAAGATATTTGCGACATTCGTGCGATCGAAATACGGATCTATTAAAGTTCCGTAAAATATGATTACTTATAATTTGATATTTATATATTTATAATTTATATAAACCAGTCCCGTTTTTGTTTCATACGTTTAATGGTCTTCGTTAATGAACAGCGTAAGTATTTTGACGAATCAATCATATATTTCTTAACGTACATAAATTACAGAAAGAAATACACTTTTATAGATTAGTACTATTGGCATTTGCTGGTTCCATTGGTATGACGTTTGTCATACTCGGCTGCGCGTTACCAGCATATAAGTAAGTATCGTCATCGGATAGGGTTTTATTCTTTATTACATGTGCGCAGAAGTATATGTAATATGGCGATATACGTTAGATTATACTACATATAGACGTAAACTAACTTTGGAAATGTGTTACCTTTAGAGTGTGGTGGCCATTCTTTGTTGTATTATTCTATATATTGGCACCAATTCCAACTACAATAGTACGTCGCTACTCGTATGATTCTGGGAACGCGAATCCATGTTTGGAATTGGCTATATTTATTACTATGGGATTCGTTGTATCGTCTTTCGCTCTTCCTATTATATTAGCACGATCTCCAGCTGATAACCCAGTGGTACATCTAAACCATACGTATCTTTCTACTCGCTTATTATAGTGTATCCTTCTATAAGAAATTTGACGCGATGCGATTGTAAGTATAGAATTATGTAGAGATATTTATTAGTAGAAATGAATGTTTTCAGATACAATGGGGTGCTTGCTACTTAACTTTAGCAGGTAATATTGTTGTGTATCTGACCCTAATCGGATTCTTTGTTACCTTCGATCAGGACGACGAATACAATAGGTGGTGAAACGCTGAAGTTCATTGTACTTATTGATTAATTTTACATGGTAATATCTCTGATCGCGCTTGGTCGCTTAAAATTGCATCTTACATTCTTGTATATACTGTTCGAACGCTTTCAGGTTTTTTTACAAGATAAAAGAAAGGATACAAATCACACGCTGATTACCGACAATTACCGACACACTAATTCTAAGCCCTCTGAAAATTTATAATATACTATTTACATGATATAAATATCGCCGTAAGCCATCTGTACCGTAGCTGATACTAATACTATAAGAAATAGTATTACGATAAATAATATTAGACTTAACGATGGTTTATTTTGCTATTAGTATGCGGTAACTTAAGTTTAAATTTGTAATGGCATACATTTTCTTACAAACATCTTTGAATAAAATTAGGAACACGAGTACGAGTTGGATCGTAGGAGATTTTAAGTTCTTTATAATATAATTTATTACGTTACGTTATACCTTTCATTGTTTTTCTTTTAAACATAATATTTATATAGAAAAGATTGTAAGCATTGTGCAATTTATAAATGTTTTGTATACTGCCACTATAGTAGCTTTTGTATTTGAAGTAAATGGAGATTCTGAGTAATAATTAAACGTAAATACGAAACAGAATTAAAAGATTGTAAAAAGAGCGTGCTATAGGTTTTGAAAATACAGTAAAATTTCTGAAAGAAACATTGATTAGATAAAACAAACATATATTATGAGTAGCATATTTTAACGTACACTTTGAAACGTTACATTCGTGTGTACGTAATATTTTAATGCAAGGAGTAATTTAGGACTAAATGTAAGCTATGATTACTATAGACCGTTGGAAATAACTGGAAATAATAAATTTAATTTGAGAATCAGATAGGAAGACTCAAGAATGACCAAAACTTGTAATTTCAAGGATGTGAACAGAAAGAGGCCAACAGCAATTTTGCATTAGTTTGGAAGGACCATGAGTTGGCATCCGAGGAAAAATCGAATGGTGTAAGCGATACTCTTACGAGTCAAGACGCTACATGTATCTTTTACTCCTCGTCAGAGGGCTGTTTCGAGACCTTAGTAAAAAATGTATTTCCTCAACCGCAATAAAAGAGTCTTGGTCTTGAACATCACCATGAGTTTTAAATTTATTTTTATGCCTCCCATTGATACTCTCTTACTCTATAAAGACTGCGTAACATATTTACTATCTCAAACGACAAAATCAATTGCTTGTACTTAAAAGCGTAACCATGAAATGCGCGAACGACTTGAGATGAATATCTGAAAAATAAGAACAGTTGAGAACTGCAGTGACTTTGTTCTTTTAATATCAAAAAGTTATAAGAATCTCACTATAAAATATCGTCATGGTTACGTTTTTGTTTGTAACACCTTTCAGTCTGAGATAGGTATTACTTGTTTTTTTTCTCAATATTCTTCATTAAATGAAGGTAGAGTATTTTTATAGAAAATAATTAAAGAGTTTCATATTTACTTCTCTAATCTCGCTTCAACCATGATCAATTTAATGGAAGTACAATGACAAATTTCTTTTCAATTGTAAGGAATTACGTTCATTACAATTATAATGTAACCCCTTTGTATCAGGAGTTTCTTAATTTACTCTATACCAGTGTTTCCCAATGTGTGGTACGCGTACCCCTTGAGGATACAAGCTAAAACTTTTGACGGTACGCCATGGGAGCTCAGACGCCAAATTAAAGAGAAGTTAAATTGTTTATATCACTCTTTGTGTTTATCAATATATGTAATTTAGGAATACAAAATTTAATGTAGGTACTGTTTTATTTTATTCCTCTTGTTCTGCTCCAACTATAGTTTTATTTATCTATACGAGGGATGCGTTAATTATATATACATTTCCAGGGGGTACGTGAAGCATATAAGATTGGGAAATACCGGTCTATACAATAAAATAATCTTATCAATGCAACGATTCATAAACAAATTAATGTTTTTTGTATAAGAAATAAAGAATTCTTGTGTTACAAGAGAAAGTAAAAAAATAAAAGGGAGAAGATATTAGAATACTTGAATGGAGATTTATATTAAATTACACAATTCTTATATAGTACATAATAAGATATACAGTACATAATATCACTCATACAAGATTGTTTGAATTACGTAATTAATTATAGAATAATGAAGAGAAAGAGATACGAGCAAACTTCTCCTCCGGTGCCATGGATACCATTAGTCGCATCAATAGAGGAGTCACCCAAATCTATGC
This sequence comes from Andrena hattorfiana, assembly GCA_944738655.2. Classification (NCBI taxonomy): domain Eukaryota; kingdom Metazoa; phylum Arthropoda; class Insecta; order Hymenoptera; family Andrenidae; genus Andrena; species Andrena hattorfiana. The sequence continues at coordinate 10,378,303 of OX122893.2, read as the reverse complement.
TGTCTCAACAATTGTTAGACAGACAAGATTTATTAAGAGAATGTTCGCGAACGAAGATTATATCACATAAATATCTGCGTAAACATATAAAATCATCGGTAAATATTGGAAGCATATTCACGTCAGAGATATATCAAATTCATAACAGAAATTTAAGAGAACGTAGAAAAGATTCGAAATCCGATTCCATTATTTCTGAAGAACAATTGATTCATTCATCGTGGAAGGATAAAGCACACAAAGATGCTATGCAAGACGAAACTATGACAGAGTTTGCGGGTTTCTTACCAAATAGTATTGTTAGTTTGAACGATTTAACCGATGGTACATGGTTATGGAGAAAAGCTCAAGAACGATTTACCAAAATACATAAGAAAGATGGAAAACTTAAGAAACTCGGAAAGATTGAGCTAGGAGGGGATATCTCGTCTGAAAAGATGGTAATACATTTTAATTGCATGCACAAACAACTTTTGAAAAGGATATTCTCGTGGAGATGCCTTTATAAATAATAAAAGGAACAAACAAGTAATGCAGATATATAAAAACTTTGTTGTTTAAATGAAGGAGTATTGAAAATTTTCCTTACGTATTGACGATAATCAGGATTAGAAATATAATGGGAAAAATTTTAACGTGTTAGAAACATAATAATTTACTTTATCAGTCGAGTGCAAAGAATTAATCGAGGAAAGAGTTTTTATTTCGGGGATACAAATTTGGACTTTTCCTTTCTGATTTTAAATGCCATTCCTTCGACCTTCTACTCCCATATTTATTTAGTTAGATCTGATACAAAGGCCACGTTACAGGCTCTTCAAGCAAAGGAGGCAGAACTTCCAAAATCAATAGACGAACAAATAGAGATTCTATTGGATGAAATTAACAGAAAACAAAAACAACTTGAGCAAGATGATAATAAAGTAGTCTATGTAAAAGATTATGACCTATCCGAGGATATTCCATTTATTTACGATAATATGCATTTCGTAGAGGCAAGAAAACGAATTATTGGTACATTACGAAAACGAGAAGAGTAAGTTCATGTAGTATCAAAATATTTTGTTCCTTTATTTTTACTCTTATTACCCTCCACGTATCGATAATGTGCACAGCAAAGCTTGTATTTCCAGTTTCGATGAACAACTAACAACCTTGGAATTGGAAATTATTGAGACTTATAAACAAAGTTTTTATGATGCTTTGCTCGAGTATACTTCTTTGGATACCGATGAACAGAAGATGCTACTCATACAAACATTATCCATAGAAGACACGGTTTTGCATATACGAGCGCCGGTTCCTTGGCATCAATCGAGCCTTATGGCAACTCACGCACTGCAATATAATCTGTTTATCGGGAACGAGATACTGAGAGATATCCAAGATTTATATTTTTTCAAGTAAGTTTGTTAACCAACGATAAATTATACAAAATTAGAAATAAATAGTAAAGGAGAACTAGAAATTCATGAATATTTAAATGTTAAAGTGCTTTATACATGAATTTAGATATCGAATGTCCCAAGATTATACAGCCGAAGCGTGTAAATTCCTCGTGCTAAAATCAATTCAACAATCCTCTGCTATTTTTCAATCAAAGAGTTTATATTCTTGAAATATAAAAGATATAAATTTAAAACAGTGTTTAGTAAGCACTGCTATTAAAATAATTCCTTTTTAGATACCAAGATATGATGATAGTTAGAATCGAAGACATGGGAGACTTGCCTATTTCAGTGTTTAACATAGAACCTACGATAAGCTCGTTATGCTCTAAGGCAATGGATATACTTATTAACAAATGGTTGGCTGACATTGCCGAGATCTTTCTGGAGAAAAAATATGCTTGGTCTGGTTTAGTTCATAAACACCATAACGCATCTACAACATTGATAGAGAGATACTTTCTAAGTGTAAATACTCTTTTGTCTAAACAATTACGAATGATGGTAATGAAGACACTGTATCATATCAAAGATTTTTTTATGCAATATAGTGCGGGAAACTACTTTGAGGGTGATTATAAGGATCTCATGTTCATCAAGTGAGTGATTTCTTATTCCAAGTATCTTCTATTATCCCGAACGAGCACTATTTAATACTCGTACATTTCAGACCTCCGTTCTTAACAGTAACGGTGAAACCGGAGCTTGGAACCGTTCATTTAAATTGCGAACCAAGTATCCCGGAAGTGCGTACAATAATATCGCAATGTTTTGATAAAGTTATTAAGGCTGCGACGTTAATTCCAAGAATCGAGACCATTTTGTTTCCTGAACTGGAGACACAGGAATACCTGTTTTCTGTATTGAGATACGAAGACGAGGTAAATAAAAATATTCGTACAAATTCTGATATTTTCATGTGGTCACTCTTACTCAAATATTTAAACATGCCAGGCCCCATAATTCGAGTAGATGCTACGAAGTTGCAGGGTAGTGGTAGGCCCATGCCTCTAAGTGCAACTCTACACAATCGAATCGTCGTGAAATCTTTAACAATTTTTCCTGATCAAACAGTTTCGTTGCAACTAACGGCTTCTTTCAAACTTTTTTCCTTCTCAGCAGGCAGAATTTTTTATGTGGATGTAAAAAAATTTAACATTAATTTTCAATGTTATAAACAATTTCCTTTCATATAAATTTCCTCTACATTTCCAGTTTACAGATAATTTTTCAACAAATCAGGCAGGAGAATAATCCTTAAACCGAGCTTTTTTGTTATTTGCATATATTTCTTTACACAATTATTCTATTATAGACCATACACTACCTTTCATAAAAATAAAGTCAATTCGATGAAGTTAGAACAAGTAGTATGTACAATGTATGTATCACTTGCGGTCAGTGAGGGCCCATTGAGCACCACTTTCTAAGCGGGCCCTTTGCATCTCGCGAATTAGGACACTACTTCCATGAATTTGAATCTAATTATCGGGTAATCAACGTTGAGTGGAAAGCTCATTCATTTGGCCCAGGTTTCAGAGACGGGAGGAGAAATCTCGACACTTACCTACCTCTTCAAAGTCGCGTGGCCTTTTTCCAATAGCCTCCGTTTCTGTTTAAACCATGGTGGGCCTTTACACTCACAGAATGCTTTTAATTAAGCTTGTTATACGGTCTAAACACTAGTAAAGCAATTTTGAACCGCAGTTCAGTGTCAGCTTTCATTTTAAATTAAAATAACATTTATACGAATAAAACTACCCTTTCAAAACAATCCCCAAACCCCAAGGGAATGGCGCGTGCGGTCGACGGTCCCGCAATTTGTGTTATTCCCAGCCCCACCACTCACTGGGTGGGGGCTCGCTACTCACAGTAGTGGGGGAACTCGCTTATAACCGGTTGCCGATTTATTTGCTCACGCGCGCAGCGGAAGCCAGCGCATGCAGTATATTCGAATAAATTATCTTATCCTTACTCGATGCATGCAATTATTACTATAATATGATATTGCAATATTGTTGCTATTAATACACTTATTATCACAGTATTGTTAAAAATGAACAGGGAAAAGGAAAGAATGATGTCGAGTGTTACAACAGCGATAAATTGAAATATAATGGTGTTGTCATTCACGAATAATGAGAAGGCAGATGTTTTTAGTGTTAATACAGCGTACTTCACAATTATAACCCAAGACTTAATTGGCTAATAGAACTTGGAAAAGGAATCGAGAATTCTGAAATTTTTACAAACTAATTTTCGAGATGCTCAGCTTTATATTTTATGAGCTAAGTTCTTTGCACAATTACACATACTGTGAAATAATTGATGCCTGAAAGAGTTCAGTGTCAGTAACTTGCAGGGGACTTAGATAGGTATTAATTTATGATCCGAATTTTGTTTATTTTTCTGAGTTCTATCAGCTGGTTGAATTACCTATAATTGAATTACCTATAATTCTGAAACACTTCATATGATGCAATATCTGCATAAATCTTAGCTTGATCAATTCCACAGGTTTTTAATCTAACCACCGAAGTATTGGACGTTATCAGTGCTCATATTTCGGGACCAGAAATATATTTGAAGTGTTACGGAGACTTACTATACATTCTAGATGGGCAAGCTAAGAAAAATTTAGCAGCATTTTTCGAGATCGAACCAGCGCCACTTTTACGTGAATTTGAGCTGAGGATAAAGGGCTACGATAGCCTCAGCAAGGAAATTTCTGTGTTTCGTAACAAGGTAAGCTTATAAGCGAAAAGTGTTTATAAACGCTCTAGTACAGATGCACTGTTGGAAAAAATTAAAGGATCACTATAATTTTCCAAAAATTTTGGTCATTTTCAAATGTCTGTATCTCCGTGAAAAATGGTCGCAAGAAATATTTAAAAAAAAGTATTTTAATGTTTGAAGTTTCTAGTTTTTGAATCAAAGACTCAAATCTTTCTTCATCCATTACGATACTGTGTCATCAAGATGAAGCATAAAAAACGAAGTTTAAATAATTTCTGTTTAATTTGAAGGTATGTACGGGCCGAAAAACATTTTCTCAGGTAAATCCAATGGAGAACTCTTGTGGAGCAAACATTTCTCTTTAATTCCGGTTTTGTTGTTTTGTTGTACGATTTTTATTGACCGAGTTTTTCGCGATCAAAGCAAAAAAGTACTTTTCACTTTGAACGCCTATAACTTGTGAATACATAACCGTAGAAGAAATTTCTCGAGTGTTTTGGAAAGCTAAGAAATTTTCCTACCAGAGCCTTTAGTTGCTTATTTAATAAAATCTTTTTTCATTGTATAAAATCCATTTTAAAATGACTTCGAAAATCATTTTTATCCAGCCTCTTTGCAATGACAAATGTTTTTGTCAATTGAGAAGAGATTGGATAAACATGTTTTTCCTAACTTTTTCTAAAAATGACTATGAACTAACATAAGAAACATGCAACAATCGTTAAACAGATACGAGAACAAAAAATGCGCTTTGAAGAGAATACGTAACGTAAGGCAGGTGATCCTGAAATTTTTTTGAGTTCTTGATTAAAAAATTAGAAACGTCAAGCGTTAAAATGCTTTCCTTAAATATTTTTTGCGACCATTTTTCGCGGAGGTACAGACATGTGGAAATGACCAAAGTTTTCGGAAAATTAGAGTGATCCTTTCATTTTGTCCAGTAGTATATCTCTGATACTCTATTTCAGATACCTCTGAACATATTAGAAATCGATTGCACAATTCTAAATGACACGCTAAGGCAAATCCTTCACGAATGTCGCACCGAGATTTGCAATTTCTTCCAAGACGAGCTGCGATCCAATAATCGTGACCTGTGTTCCAACTTTGACATAATAGGGGAGAAGATCTCAAAGATGCCAGAAAAAACGCTCGAGGTCGTTGAATTATACAACTACTTGGTCGAAAGCCGCGACGTGACTTTGTTCAACATGAGGAGGCAACTAGGGCGCTCCATAGAATTACTTTTATTCCTCTTCGATTACGAACCGCCGTCGAACGAGGATATCCAATTGAATACCCGCACCATTACGTGGCCAAAGGAGATGGAGACCGTGATGGAATTGGCGGCCACCAGACTGAACATGAGGAAGGAGTACCTCGAAGAGGTCCTGCGCATCAGGAGGGTCAATTTGGAGCAGAAGATAGAGAAGATGCAGCTCACAATTGAGCAGTTCAAGAGGAGGGACCCTGCGGTGCTGACCATGGAGGAAATGGAGGAAGCGACCACGGAGGTCACGCGGCTGTCCAAAGGTATGGAGGAGATCCGAGCTGAGGCTGAGGAGATCAACGAGGAGGAAGGGCTCTTAGACCTAGAGGTTAGCCCATACATAACATTGCCTGGGATGACTAATATGGTGAACACCCTCCACACACTTTGGAATACTGTGCTGACCTTCCACAAGAACTACGAAATTTGGTATTCCGGCCCGTTCGTGGGCCTCGATGCAGAGGAGGTGAAGGAATTAACCGACGACATTTGGCGAACATTGTACAGAACAGCGCGCGCGCTGGCGGACGTCCCCGGCGCGAGAAGGATCGCGGACACAGTCCGTGGAAAGGTGGAGAAATTCAAGCAGTTCATCCCGCTATTGCAAATCATATGCACGCCCGGCTTGGAGGGTCGCCACTGGGAGCAAATTAGCAAAGTCGCGAACGTCGAGATCGTACTGACGGACACGAGCTGCCTGTCCGACATGATAGAGCTCGGATTGCCCGTTCATATAGCCAAGCTCGAAGAGATATCGTCCGCGGCGGTGAAGGAGCACTCCCTGCAGCAGAATCTGTTCAAGATGAAAGACGAGTGGATCGAGATCTTCTTCGAGTTGACTGAGTACAGGGATACGGGCGTGTTTATTTTAACAGCCGTGGACGACATCCAGGTGCTGCTAGATGACCACATTCTGAAGGCGCAGACAATGCGCGGTTCCCCCTTCGTGAAAGCCTTCGAGCAGGACATGCAATCCTGGGAGGACAAGCTGCTGTTGATGCAGGACATCATTGACCAGTGGTTGATATGCCAGGCAACGTGGATGTATTTGGAGCCTATATTCAGCAGCGAGGACATCATGCGTCAAATGCCAACAGAGGCGAAGAACTTCAGGCGGATGGACAAGATCTGGCGCACCATTATGACGTACGTTGCGAACAACAGGCGCGTGGTCGACGCCACCGACATGACGAACATGCTGCAGGAGTTCCAGCTGTGCAACTCGCTGTTGGATGAGATACAGAAGGGCTTGAACGACTACCTCGAGAAGAAACGACTGTTCTTCCCGAGGTTCTTCTTCCTGTCGAACGACGAGCTGCTGGAGATCCTTTCCGAGACGAAAGACCCCCAGAGAGTGCAGCCTCACTTGAAGAAATGCTTCGAGGGTATCAACAGGCTGCGATTCACTAGCGAAGAGGAGATCATCGGGATGCTGTCGGATCAGGAGGAGTACGTGCCGCTGAGCGGGAAGATTTACCCAGCCGACGCTAAAGGGATGGTGGAGAGGTGGCTGAGCGAGGTCGAGAAGCTTATGGTGATATCCCTCCGCGACATCGCCGAGGAGAGTATCATCTCGTACTTTGAGACTGAGAGAGTGGATTGGATACTCGCTTGGCCCAGCCAAATCGTTATCTGCTGCAGCCAAGTGCACTGGACCAGCGCCGTTTGCGAGTCGTTCGAGAACGACACCACTGAGGAGTACTTGGAGACGTGCAACGCTCAGATAAACAGCACTGTCACCCTTGTCAGGGGTAGGCTAGACCCAGGCGCGCGGATCACGATAAACGCTCTGATCGTCATGGACGTGCACGCGAGGGACGTGTTGCGGCTGGTGATCGAGAAGAAGGTGACCGATGTCATGGATTTCAATTGGATAGCGCAGCTGAGATATTACTGGATAGACAACGGCATCATCGTCTCGGTGATCACGACGAACGTGGCGTACGCGTTCGAGTACCTGGGCAATACAGGCAGGCTGGTGATAACGCCGCTAACCGATCGCTGCTACAGGACTCTAATGAGCGCGCTCAAGTTGAACTACGGCGGTTCACCGGAGGGTCCGGCTGGTACCGGTAAGACAGAGACCGCGAAGGACCTCGCGAAAGCAGTGGCCAAGCAGTGCGTGGTGTTTAATTGCTCGGACGGCCTCGATTACAAGGCGATGGGAAAGTTCTTCAAGGGCCTCGCGCAGACCGGGGCATGGGCCTGCTTCGACGAGTTCAATAGAATCGAGCTGGAGGTCCTGTCGGTGATCGCGCAGCAAATCTTGTCCATACAAATGGCTATAAGCATGGATTTGGAGAAATTCATGTTCGAGGGTGAGGAAATCAGTCTGAACCCCACCTGCTACATCATAATCACGATGAACCCCGGCTACGCTGGACGCCAAGAGCTTCCTGATAATCTCAAGGTGCTGTTCCGAACGGTGGCCATGATGGTGCCAGACTATGCCATGATAGGAGAAATCACCCTGTACTCCCTCGGCTTCATAGACGCGAAGAACCTGGCGGAGAAGATCGTTCACACGTACAAGCTGTGTTCCGAGCAGTTAAGCTCGCAGAATCACTATGATTACGGTATGAGAGCCGTGAAGACCGTGCTCACGGCCGCGGGCAACTTGAAATTGAACTACCCGAACGAGAACGAGTCCGTGCTAGTCTTACGAGCTATCATCGACGTGAATCTTCCGAAATTTCTGGCTCACGACGTCCCTCTGTTCAATGGCATCTATACGGACCTGTTCCCAGGCATCGACCTGCCGAAGCCGGATCGCGACGAGCTGATCAATTTGGTGGCGGTTGCCTTGAATAAACGGAACCTGCAATCTACCGAGTGGTATATGGAGAAGATCGTGCAGATCTACGAGATGATACTGGTGCGCCACGGTTTAATGATCGTGGGGCACACGCTGAGCGGGAAGACGAGCGCTTATCAAAGTCTGGCCGACGCACTGGGCCAATTGGCTGGCAAACGGCGAGCGACGATGAGGGAGTTTCCGACCGTTTACAAAATCATTAATCCAAAGGCTATCACTATGGAGCAGCTTTATGGCAGCTTCGACCCAGTGTCCCACGAATGGAGCGACGGCGTGCTGGCGAACATTTTCAGAGAGTTCGCGCAGTCTATGTCGGTGGACCGTAAGTGGTTGGTGTTCGACGGGCCTGTTGACGCGGTATGGATCGAGAGTATGAACACGGTGCTCGATGATAACAAGAAGCTTTGCCTGATGTCTGGAGAAATTATATCGATGTCGTCCAAGATGAGCATGTTATTCGAACCGGCTGACTTGGAGCACGCTTCGCCAGCCACTGTCAGCAGATGCGGCATGATTTATATGGAACCGTCTCAGCTTGGATGGAAGCCAGTGTTCCAGTCGTATAAAACATATCTTGCGAAAAAGTTACTGATCGAGCAGTGCGACCTTGTCATAGAACTGATCGACTGGCTGACCGATGCTATCTTGACGTATATGAGCCGCTACTGTATAACGTTTATAGAGGTACCGGAGATTCACATGTTCCTGGTAAGTACCGCTGCAGACAGACATGTTATTATTATTAATATTAGGTATAGGATCCTTCCACTATGAATTTGCTTCCAATGTTTTTAGGCCCTCGTAGCTAATAAAATCGCTAGCGTGTATAATCGATAGCTAATAATTCTATATTTAATGAAATATTAATGTAAAAAGAGGACCACGGGCAATGGGACTCGAACCCACGATCTTCGGTCGCTTATCTCTGGCGCTACTGGTCACTAGCCCTGCAGCGGGCGGGTTTGATCCGCCCGTGACACGACTGTGTCTCGATGCGCCCGAACCCGAACTTTCGCTAATCCGCGATACCCGCGGCTAAACCGCCCATACCCGCTCGACGCCGCCGAGCATTTAGCCAAACCGCCCGTACCGCGACGGATGAGTCGGGTCATCGTTCATTTTTATCCGCCCCAGGCGGATAAAAGCGAGTAGCAGTGTGGGCAAGAACGAGTCGGATACGCGTGGTGACGTCATGACTGGTGACTGTTTCGGACGTTCGGGTGTCGCAAGCGTTCGGGAGTCTCAGGTGTTCGGGTGTCTCGAGTGTCTCAGGTGTCTCGGGTCTCTCGGGTGCCTCGGGCGGTTAGAAATCAACGCCAACCCGACTTATCCTCCAACGGTCACAGGCGGATCAGGTGAATCGAAAGACGGCCGGGTAACGACCGGGTTGACCCGCGATATACCCGCCTGTTGCAGAGCTGGCCAGTCACCTTACCAGTGTCGCCAAAGCCGGCCCTCCGAAGTTTCTTATTCCGAGCTCCCTCTTATATGGATAGATCCCACATTAAAAGTAACAAGAGTCGCGTATTTCAACGTGGTTTCTTTTTTATTAGCGAATTACAATATCCATCGCGTGTTTTACTCCGAATGGATGTTGTGAAATTTTGCGGAAACGGAACCTTACGCAACAAAAATTTTATTATACATTTTAGACTTATTTTTTCGTGACGAATTATTCTCTAAATATTTAGTACCATGTCTCGGAGGATATTATAACCTTAGTCCTTTAAGTCAGTACCCAAAGAAAACACGGCAAAAGCGTGCACATGCAAATCCCTTGGCGCGGAAACACGCCGACGCTATTGCATTCAGTTAATATCATTTCAAATAGAATTTTTCTATTTGATTTTTTTCTTCGGAAGATATAAAATAGTCTTGCTGTGCTCGTAACAAAAGGATGGGAAAGCAAACCAGTTGAATTAGAATTAATCGTTAAGTTAATAAATTACAGTAAAGGTAAACACTTGAGAGAAAAGCAAAAATTAAAACGAATTATTTTAACTCGTTATTTTAGTCTTTCACAAGGCTCCTGACCACAATGTTAGACGAAGAAACACAAGTCAGTACTGTTTGGCTACAATGCACTTTGATATTCTGTATCGTTTGGGGGATGTGTTCAACATTAACGAGCAATAGCAGGAAGCTTTTCGATGTTTATTTAAGAAGATTAGTAGTGGGCACTGTCGAAGAGCATCCCAAACCAAAATCTTTTAAGTTGACAAAGCAGCAGCTTTTCCCTGATAAGGGCACTGTTTATGACTGGATATATGATAAAAGGAATAATGGTTCCTGGATTTCTTGGATGGACCCAACACTACAGGTATTTATAGTTTCAAAACTAAGTATTCTTTTTTTTTGCATTATGTGCAGCGTTTGTGTTGAGGTACGAGACACAAACAAATGATAGGTTCTTTTGTGAGATATCATTCCAGCTATCATAGATTGAAACTAGGGATAGTCGAAACTTCGAAACCCAAGAAAGGTTTGAGTTTCGAGAATAAGAAAAAGTACAAAACAGGGCACGGATCAAAACAGTTGAGGCATGCTAAGAGTTTAACTTGTTTGTGGCCACTATTTTCAAAGAAAAGCGTTCCTTTTATTATATTTGTATAATTAATAATCTTTACCTGTATCATTTGAAGAAGCACATTGCTTTAATACCGGATCGAAATGTGTCATTTCACCAACTGCTTCGATCTGTGCTATCGAACAGCCGACGGTGGCCAACGACGTACTGAAGGTTACGGGTTATGGCGCACGTGACTTGCGCATCACTCATTGTACATACTTCGGAACTAGTGAGAGCGTAGAAGGGGATAATCGTCACAATCATAGTTAATGCAAGTCTGTAGCGATTTCTAAACACATATAGTACACCATTGGAAAGATCTCGCGTAATCGATTTTAAATTTCGAAATAAGATGTGATCACCTCAACAAGTGGCCTCAAAGTTCGAGATTTCGCGGTTATGAAACTCTCTTGATATAAATTTCTCCCATTCCTGCTCTCAGCTACACGAACTTCATTCGTGCCCTGAAAAGCGTTCTTGCGACATTTAAACCGGCAAGCTTCGGATGGACCCCAGAAAAATAATTTTCACAGTAGATACAGCTTTTCCAAATAATACCTGTAGCAGTCTGAACTGTCACTGATCTTAGAATCCATATAATTCCTTCGAAGTTGTTATCACTATTGATTATGAATATGATTAAATCGTACATAAGACACTGATGCTCCGATTTCCATTTCCATGTCCTAGGCATCTGTAACAACAGGTACGAAATCTAGCGACCTGATCGTGCCAACGACCGAAGTAATAGTCCAGCGTTTCTTCCTGACGAATCTCCTCCATAGAGACATCCCAGTGTTATTCGTCGGGCCAACTGGCACCGGGAAGTCCGTTATTATTCTGAATTACTTGATATCCTTATCCAGGGAGAGGTACATCGATAATGTGATAAACTTCAGTGCTCGCACCACTGCTGCCCTAACTCAAGAGATAGTGCTGTCTAAGTTAGACCGTAGGAGGAAGGGCGTTTACGGCCCCTCGATGGGGAAGAAATGTATAGTGTTCGTAGATGACTTGAGCGTGCCGCAGAAGGAGATGTACGGGGCCCAGCCTCCGATAGAGCTTATTCGCCAGTGGATCGATCATGGGCACTGGTACGACTCAAAGGACACGTCGGTGTTGAATTTAGTGGACATGTTCTTGGTTTGCGCCATGTTGCCACCGGGGGGAAGCTCGAACGTGGTCACGCCCAGACTGACCCGGCACATGCACGTAATTGGCATCGACCTGTTCGAGGAAGCAACGATGACAAAGATCTTCTCCACGATCCTCGAGACGCATTTCGCGAAAGGCTTCATCCCCGAAGTGTCCAGATTGGGAAAGATGGTGGTGCAAGCAACCATGGACATATACTTCGCCGCCATTGCGAATTTCTTGCCCACCCCGGCGAAGAGCCATTACACGTTCAACTTGCGCGACTTTAATCGGGTCATCAAGGGCATACTTCTGGTGCCAGCTGCGAGGATGCAGCACCCCGAGAAATTGATCAGGTTGTGGATCCACGAGGTGTACAGAGTGTTTCACGACAGGCTGGTGAACGAGCAAGATCAGGAAACGCTGTTCGGTATGGTGCAATACACCTGCTACGATCAATTGCGGGTGCCGTTGAATCAGGTGCTGGCCGGTCTTCTTCAATCGGGAGAGTCAGAAATTAAAAGCTTCCACATTCGCGACCTCTTCTTCGGCAATTACATAAACCCCGACGCCGATCCTAAAATTTACGACGAGGTGACGGACCTGGAGGACTTGCAGCAGAAAATGGATTACTACTTGATGGATTATAACATGCTCTCGAAGACACCTATGCCGCTAGTCTTGTTTCGATACGCCATCGAGCACATTTCCCGCATTTCGCGAATACTGTTACAAGAGAACGGCCACGCCCTTCTGATAGGAATAGGCGGATCGGGCAGAAGTTCGTGCGCTAAGCTAGCAACGAGTATGTGCGAGTATTTGATGCATCAGATTGAGATCACTAGAATGTATGGGTTCACCGAATGGCGGGAGGACCTGAAGAAATTATTGCTGCGCGTAGGGTGCGACGGGAAGGCCACCGTGTTTCTCTTCGGGGACCATCAAATCAAAGACGACTCGTTCATCGAAGACTTAAACATGATTTTGAACAACGCCGATATACCGAATTTGTACACCAGCGAGGAGACGGCTGAGATATTGGACAAGATGGCGAGCGTGGCGGTGAGCATCAGCGGAAAGAAAGCCGAAACCACGCCGGTGATCCTTTACAATTTGTTCCTCGCGAGGTGGGTAAAGAGCCTCCACTTGATCCTGACGATGTCGCCAATAGGGGACGCGTTTCGAAATCGTTTAAGGATGTTCCCGTCCCTCATAAACTGTTGCACCATCGATTGGTTCACCGCTTGGCCAGAGGACGCCCTGGAGAGGGTAGCGCTAGCGTCTCTGCAGGGCCTCGACATCAGCGAGGACCTACGAGAGAAGTGCGTCCTCATATCCAAGCACTTCCACACGAGTATATTCGTGGCTAGTGAGGACTATTACGACACGCAGGGTAGAAGGTACTACATAACGCCCACGAGCTTCCTGCAGCTGATCAAGTCATTCTCCAATCTATACTACCAGAAGATCGACGAAATTGTCTCGCAGCAAAGACGGTACTTGGCGGGATTGGGGCAGTTGGACTCCGCGGCGGACCAGATCGCGGTGATGAAGGAGGAGCTGCAAGATTTGCAGCCGCTGCTGCTGGCCAAGTCCGAGCTGGCCAACAAGCTGATGATCAGGATCGAGCAGGACACCATTAGCATAGAAGCCAGGAAGGAGGTCGTGGGTGCCGAAGAAGCTTTAGCGAATGAGGCCGCCGCTGCCGCGCAAGCCATAAAGGACGATTGCGAGAGCGACCTGGCCGAAGCCACGCCCGCGCTGGAAGCTGCCCTAGCCGCTCTGGACACTTTGAAGCCAGCCGATATTACTATCGTGCGATCCATGCAGAGACCACCGGCCGGCGTGAGGCTGGTAATGGAGGCTGTCTGCGTTCTGAAGGGCGTGAAGCCGGAGAAGGTGCAGGATCCAGCGACCGGCCGGGTAATCGAGGATTACTGGCCAGCTTCTATAAGAGTGCTCGGCGACATGAAGTTTCTCGACAGCTTGAAGAACTTCGACAAGGACAACATACCGCCCGCGTACATGAAGATAATTCGCGAGAAATTCATAAACGACAGGAGCTTCCAACCTGAAGCTATCAAAAGGGTATCCACCGCTTGCGAGGGCCTCTGCAGATGGGTAAGGGCTATGGAGGTATACGATCGGGTAATCAAGGTCGTTAAACCGAAGCAAGCGATGCTGGCGGAAGCGGAAGCCGCCCTTGGCGCCCAAATGGAGGCTCTGAACTCTAAGCGGGCGCTTCTTCAAGAAGTCACTCAGCAACTGCAGACTTTGAACGACGAATTCGCCGAGTGCATAAGGGAGAAGACGAAGCTCGAAGAGCAGATAGCCTTTTGCAAGCAGAAGCTAGAAAGGGCCGAGAAGCTGTTAGGCGGCCTGAGCGGAGAGAAGAACAGGTGGATCGAAACGGCTAATACATTGGGTGCAAGCCTGTATAACGTTATAGGTGAATACAAATTACAAAGTTCCCTTAACGCCGGGCAGCACTTAGGTGCTATTAGTACCGGACACCATATTCCTCATCTCTAATGCAGAGCCCTGCAACGGATGGGTTTGATCCACCCGTCATCTGACTGTATCTCGATGTGCCCGAACCGCCCGGACCCGAACTTTCACTAACTCGCTATACCCGCGGCTAACCCGACCATACCCAGCGCTTATCCGACCCGCCCGTACCCGCGGCGGATGAGTCGGGTCATCGTTGATTTCTATCCGCCTGAGGCGCCCGAACAGTCACCAGTCGCGTGGTGACGTCATGATTGGCGACTGCTTCGGGCGATTCGGCCGTCTCCGGCGTTCGGGAGTCTCGGGCATTCGGGTGCCTTGGGTGTCTCGGGCACCCCGAGGCTCGGGCAGATAGAAATTAACGCTAACCCGACTTATCCGCCGCGGACACGGGCGGATTGGGGGAACGGAAAGACGGCAGGGTAACGGGCGGGTGGAGCCGCGATATGTCCGCCCGTTGTAGAGCTCTGCTGTAATGCCTCTCCTATTCTATTTCCAAGACTCTGTATTCCTTTATTCCTTCCACTTTTCTTCCACTATTTTTATCCTTTCTCTTATTAAATCATTCCCCTTGCTCTTTCTTATTCTCTCCTCAAAATTTATTCCTCTGACCATGCTGCTATTTTTCTTTTCCCCTTTCCCTTCCACCCCTATGATGCAACTCATACTTTTGCATCCAATCCTAATGCTCACATGATAAATTGACCCTGTTTTCTTTCCACTTTCGGTTTCTCTTCCCACCCCAATATCTCCATAACTCACAACACTGTTTACCAGTGCATCAAATAGCTTCATCTTTCTTCCCCAGTCGCCCGAAATTTCCTCTCCTCTATTTTCCATATTTCTCTTATCACTACATTTGCCCTCTTCACTCTTCCTCTCACGCGTGTTTCCCGCCACCTGTACCCCCGTGATTTATATCACAAATATTTAAACTCACAGGTGACGTGCTGCTGTCTTCAGGCGCGGTTGCCTACTTGGGGGCGTTCAGCGTAGACTATAGGGACCGCCTGATCGAGGAGTGGCATTTATTTTGCGTGAAAACCGCGATTCCCTGCAGCGCGAAATTCAATTTGGTCGAAGTCCTGGGCAGTGAGGTGGAAATCAGAGCGTGGACGATCTTCGGTCTACCGGCGGACAAGTTTTCGGTGGAGAATGGTATAATCGTAATGAACGCTGATCGATGGCCGCTCATGATCGACCCACAGAACCAGGCGAACAAGTGGGTGAAGAATATGGAGAAGGAGAACAAGCTGATGGTCATTAAGCTGTCCGATCCGAATTACGTGAAGGCAGTGGAGACTTGTATACAGCTTGGAATACCAGTCTTGTTGGAGAACATCATGGAGGAAATCGACGCTGTACTAGAGCCCGTGCTTCTTAAGAATACTTACGGGGAGCGCGGTGTTCTTTACATGAAGTTCGGCGAAGACGTTATCGAGTACAACACCAATTTTCGATTCTACATCACAACGCGTCTGAGGAATCCGCATTATTTGCCAGAAGTGGCGGTGAAAGTAACATTGCTGAATTTCATGATCACACCCCAAGGGCTGCAGGACCAGCTGTTGGGCATCGTCGTTGCCAAGGAGCTGCCTGTTCTGGAGGAACGGAAGAATCAACTGATCGTGGAGGGGGCGAACAATAGGAGAATACTAAAGGAGATCGAGGACAAGATTTTGGAGGTGTTGTCTACGTCGGAAGGTAATATCCTCGAAGACGAGACGGCGGTCACGATATTATCCACTTCCAAGATACTGTCCGAGGACATCCAGGCCAAGCAAGAAATAGCTGCTAGGACGACAGTGGAGATTGATGCCGCTCGGAACCGGTACAAGCCGGCTTCGAACCACGGCGCTGTCCTTTTCTTTTGCATTTCCGAACTGACGAACATCGATCCCATGTACCAATATTCGTTGCCCTGGTTCATCCACCTTTACGTAATGGCGATAGACAACAGCGACCAGACCAAAAACTTAGCGGTTCGGATAGACAGCTTGAATACGTACTTCACCGCCAGCATTTATAGGAACGTCTGTCGATCTTTATTCGAGAAGGATAAATTGATATTTTCCTTCGTACTGTGCATCAGTTTGCAGCGCGCCGATAAGAAGGTCGACGAGGACCATTGGGCGTTTTTATTGACCGGGGGTGTAACTCTGGAGAATCCTTACCCCAATCCTGACACTTCATGGTTGACCGAGAAAGCTTGGTCCGATATAGTTAGAGCTGCGAATATACGCGGGATTGAGCAATTAAAGAACTCTTTCGAAAGGCAAACGAGCACGTGGCAGATTTACTATGACTTGCCCAATCCGCAAGAGCATCCTTTCCCACCCCCGTTTCAAAACGAAGGCGAGACGCTTAAAAAGCTGGTGATACTCAGATGTATAAGGCCAGATAAGATCGTGGCTGCTGTGAGGATGTTTATCATATATCATATGGGGAAATCTTTCGTAGAGCCTCCGCCATTCGATCTTCAAGCATCTTACGACGATTCCAGCCAGGTGACCCCACTAATTTTCATACTCTCCCCTGGATCCGACCCAATGGCGGGGCTAATAAAATTCGCGGAAGATCATGGGCTAATGAAGAAGAACCTAATGACCATATCGCTGGGGCAAGGGCAGGGCCCGATAGCAGCGACTATGATAGACAGAGGGATACAGACCGGAGAATGGGTGGTGCTTCAGAATTGTCACTTGGCTGTTTCTTGGATGCCGGAGTTGGATAGGATCTGCGACGAGGTCATCGTCCCTGAGCAGACCCATAATAAATTCCGACTGTGGCTGACCAGTTATCCATCGGAGGACTTCCCGATCTCCATTTTGCAAAACGGAGTCAAGATGACCAATGAGCCGCCGAAGGGGTTGAAGAATAATTTGTTAAGGAGTTATGTGAACGATCCCATATCGGATATAAGGTTCTATAACAGCTGCAGCAAAATAATCGAATGGAGGAACTTCCTCTTTGCGCTATGCTTCTTCCATGCTGTCGTTCAAGAAAGACGCAACTTTGGACCATTGGGTTGGAACATTCCCTATGAATTCAATGAATCTGACTTACGTATTAGTATCTTACATCTGCAGGTAAATACCAATAATTAGTAGTATCTACATATGTACAGAACTTGGGCGCTCGTGACTCGAACTTATAAGGGAACACCGCGAACCCGGGTGTGAAAACTAACCTCAAAGTCAAATAAGCATTCCCAATTTTTCGCGTATAACTCCTGAAGTACAAGAGACAGAAAAAAAGTTTTCAAACAAAAGTTTAATGGTAACATAAGCGCTGCAAATTTGCCTGAACAAAATTTTGAAAAGAAATTTAAAAAAAAAATACCTGAGCGAAAAAAACTTTTTCAAAATTTTGTTAACGCAAATTTGCAGCGCTTAGTGCACCATTAAACTTTTGTTTGAAACATTTTTTTCTGTCTCTTGTACTTTAGGAGTTATACGCGAAAAAGTGGGATTGCCTATTTGACTTTGAGGTTAATTTTCATAACCTTAAAGGGCCATTGTGCACGAATGAAACATCTCGTTCTTCTTGTCTTGAATTACTCGGTAAACCCACAAAGTTTAATCAGGAAAGGGTTTACGGTGTTCTTTTAATTGTTAATGCACGCGTTGCACGCCCCTTGTAGGATGCAACCGCCACACAATATACATTCATACAGGATGTCACCGATAAAATTCAAACGAGTTTTTGAAAACGACTTTCTACAAAACTAATAGCAGATTCGGCAACCTGCACTAGTGCGCACTGAGTGCGAGTTTTCTCGCTTCCAATTGGCTAAAAGTCGCACTCAGTGCGCACCAGTGCGACCGTCCGAATTCGCTATAAGTCTCATAATAAAAAACATTAATTTTTTACTTTCTACTTATTTTTCATCCCTCTTTCGTATAGCACCACCAGTTCGGCAACACCCTGTTTGTAAACTTAATTATATTAAATTATATTATGTTTCCTGTTCTGTATTTAAAATCGATTTATTTTTATACACGTGTGTAAAAGAGAACGGCGAACACGTCAGATTTTAAATATGCTTCTCGCAAACACTTTCCAAGTAAATCGTTCGTTAAAATTAATCTTTGTTAGTGGGGAATTATTTTTATAATTTTTTGTTTCAGCTTTTCTTAAACGACTATGATGAAGTGCCTTTCGATGCACTAACCTATTTAACAGGTGAATGTAATTATGGTGGCCGTGTGACCGATGGTAACGACAGGCGATTGCTAAATTCGTTACTTGCAATATATTATATTCCCGATGTTCTCACCAACCAAGAGTAAGCTTTCATTGTAACATTCATTGCTTTTTTGATCCTTGTTGTCGACTGCCGTGAGCGAGGAATGTCCGTTCAACGAGTCGAGTCACATCTATAAACAAAGACGACACGTAATGGCACTCAGACAAAACAGAGACGGCAATAGCAAATAGCCAATAGCTGTGGCCGCTGCCTCTACCGCGTGCATATTTTGTATACAGCTGGTGACTTGGCTCGTTGAATAGAGATTAATGGGTGAATTCCACTTACGCCCAAATCGCCCGCAACGCGCGGGAGTTTTATTAAGGTAGGTTTTCCTATACGCGTCAGGGCGCAACGTCAAGAATTTCAAGGTCGATTTTCTCAAAAATGAAGCGCGATATCAAAAAAAGTTACTATTTTTTTCAACCTATAACAAGAAAATATGTCGAGAAAAAAGAATAAAATTTTTGATATTGCGCTTCATTTTCGAGAAAATCGACTTTGAAATTCTTGACGTTGCGTCCAGTCGCGTAGAGGAAAACTTACCTCAATGAGAATCACGGGCATTGCGGGCGATTTGGGTATAAGTGGAATTCGCTCAATGTCAAAGCGAGGATCGACAATTTTCGACGAATTCAGAATCACGGGTTCCATAAAAAACAGAATGATGTGTGTGAATTGTTGCGTTTTAATATGCAAAATAAAGTAGCGGAAGGTGCCTAATCTATGGTGCTTGCAATAGATTGGATAACACCGTCCTAGATGGTCAACTATCTAATAAAACTAATGACCATACCCGGTACAGCTTCACTTCCGGTTATCTAACGAGAACTCACATTTTCTGCACAGCACAATACAACTGTTTACTAAAATGGAGACATAAGAAATCAATAACTCGTTAAATATTATGTAAATAACGATATATATTTCATTTTTTTTCTAATTATATAGTTTGTGCTTAAAGACGGGAACACTAACGGAACGTTACAGAAGGGAAGTTATATATTAAATATATCTTATTTAAAAATTCACAAATATATATTACATAAATATATTATAAACAATAATACAGTATGTACATGTTACTTATAAAATGTAATTAACTTTAATGGAAGAGTTTTGAGCGTTTCACAGTATAAGTTATAATTCATCTAACAGAGGGGCCTTTAAAAAATAAAAATGACCCCTTGGAGATTTTAATGAAATTTGGAGTAGTGGGTATCTAGAGATCGAGTAATGAATTTTTGCAATATATTTCACGTTAATGCTAGGTTCCCTCTTTATGAACAAACGACATTTCATATTCAAAAGATTTTTAGAATCACTGTCTTAAGGGGGATTCTACCTTGTCTTTATAATTTTTTTGTGTACAAAAACTGTTCGACAAATTAATTTGAAGTTTGGCAGGCTGTTTTATAGTATCTCAAACTATTGTTTCGAATTTTTGTGTGACGGTAAAAAAACATGGCAGATATATAATGTCGACTAATTGTAAGAGCGTTGAAAAAAAATCGAGTGGTCCTAGCGTTGATGGAAAGTACCCTAAGGATTACCTGAAACAAAAAGGAAACGAGATTCTTAATCTATATGAATGTAGCTATCTGTGGTGGTAGATTTCTTGCCGTATCTGTACCGTTCCTCTTTCCCTTTTTTATGTTTCAGATAATACTTAGGGTTCTTTCCATCAACGCCAGGACCACCCGATTTTTTGTCAACGTTGTTACTTACAATTAGTCAGCATTCTGTATCTGCCATGTTTTTTTGCCTGCCTGCCAAACTTTAAATTAATTTGTCGAACAGTTTTTGTACAAAAAATTCATAATGACTCACCCATTTTTCGGCCCCACAAAATAGAATCCCCCCTAAACATCGTGGGTAATCCCGACATTTCTCGTGTCACATAACATCACATTTGACTGTTAAATGAGCTAAATCCTCTGCAGCTCAGAAGCAGTAGACGTGCCTGACCTTGTCATAATCCTCTGTTAGCGCTAACAGCTGTCTTAAAAATCTCCTTTGCAAACATTACTTCCCGTCACGACTGTCTTTATCATTGCAGCGTAAAAAAAGCGCACGTTCTATTTATACATTTACACAGAGCCCACTTCGCTGTAGGTACTGCTTTTCGCCAAGCTGCGTATACCAATTACCACCGAGCACAGATTATGAAGGGTGCCTGGAGTACATTCGTAGCTTGCCGATGGATCAACATCCAGAAGTATACGGCTTCCACGAAAACGCAGATATAACGAAGGACAATCAGGACTCGATGCAGTTGCTCCAAGGCGCGCTCTTGACCCAGCCGCAAATCACCGGGGTAGGCGTCGAGGGAGACATGGACGAGATGGTGTTCAATTTATGCAGCGACATTCTGTCGAAAATGAGATCGAAATTCGATATCCTAGAAGTTTCCAATAAGTTTCCGGTGCTCTATATGAACAGCATGAACACGGTTCTACGCCAAGAGCTTATAAGATTCAACGCGCTGATCGACGTGATCACAGATACTTTAGCAGAACTGCAGAAAGCTATTAAAGGCTTAGTCCTAATGACGGCTGAATTGGAGGAAGTTCTAAGGAGCATGAGCATTGGCAGAGTGCCCGAGGCGTGGAATAAGAGATCGTATCCTTCCTTAAAGCCACTAGGAAGCTACATCAACGATCTAATAGCCAGGTTGGAGTTCTTCCAGAATTGGATAGATATTGACGCGCCAAATGTGTTCTGGATATCCGGCTTCTTTTTTACTCAATCGTTCCTCACGGGCGTGCTGCAAAACTACGCGCGCAAGGATAGCATTCCAATCGACAAAGTAGATTTTGAATTTGAAGTGACTGATTTCGAAACGACTGTGACCGCTTTGGCACCCTATGGAGTATATATACAGGTAATTTCTATTATACCCCATTATAACTTAGTCCAGTGGCGGATTTAAAAAAAAAGACCCAGGTAGCAAACGTTTTGAGAGGCCCATTTTTTAGGGAAAATGAAGAAGTAGTTTACTAAAAACGAGTTAAGTGTAGTAGTACGAAACAAAATGTAGTGTTTGGATATCTATACCTAATCATAATTTTTTTTGGTCATTGGGCCCTGCGGAGGTCTTCTGTGGAGGGGCCTAGGCGGCAACTGCTCCTCAGCCGCCCTGTTAAATCCGCCACTGGCTTAGTCCAATAAAATTAGGATTTGTCTGGGGAATAATTCCCAGCAAGCTACATTTTTGTATGGGCCTTTATGTCGTCGTTTTAAACAATATATCAAATGCTGTGTCGCGCGACAGAATCCCATTAGCAACAAAAGCTATGTGAAATAAAAGTTTTGCATAAATTATTCGACGGAGCCTTTCGCATTTCAGGGTCTGTTTTTAGAAGGCGCGCGATGGAACAGGCAGACAAAAGAGCTGGATGAATCAAGGCCTAAAATAATGTTCGACGTTATCCCCGTGATGTGGCTAAAGCCGGGGATTAAAGCAAATTTTATTATCGGGTCCGTGTACCAGTGCCCCGTGTACAAGACAAGCGAGAGACGTGGCGTTTTGGCTACTACCGGCCATTCCTCAAATTTCGTGATAACCATACTGCTTACATCGCGCGTCGAGGAAGACCATTGGATCAGGAGGGGAACAGCGGCCCTGTGCCAACTAGACGACTGAATTGTCACATACGAAGAAACATCATTCAATCTCGGTATATATTCTTTAATAAAAACACTTTATACATATATAAAATTCGCTAGGAATAGTTTATACATCTGTGGTAAAAGAAGTAACGACAAAACTCTTGCGCAGCGCTGAATTCGATTTGAAAATCGAATTCAAAGAAAGGGGAATGAGACGAAGCTTAATGGATGTGTACAGGATGTTGAAAAACGTTGAGCAAATTTTCAAGGGCATTCCACCGTAAAAAGATATAGGTACAGAAAATGCACCACTGCACTGTGATATCACACTATTTTCATATTTACAGATAAAACTAACAATTCCTTGCTGTCCCTTTCCCTGTACGCTCGATATGATAAACAATCTTCAGCAGGCATTGCTGGTGGTGGCATATAAAACCTCTTCGCTTTACAATTCTTCATTCGTCGAATACCCGAATGTTCTAATAAAACCGCGATCAGTCTCTTTCGTAAGTATCAACGAGACGTTGGCATAGGCGATTAAATTGACAGAATTGATTCGGCAACATTTTTCTTTAAATACCTGTGTTATTCGATATATTTACACATATACAATAACAGTTCATCCAAGTGATTCTCTTCATCGGCCGTCCCTTTGTAAACGAGCCTCTGCTTTCGAACATATTTATATCCGGCGAATTAATCTCCGATCGCGTTGCACGTGCTTATTGCGTAACAAGCGTGGAGTCGTTCTCCGATGATGTGTTATTATTCTCGTTCCTCGTGGCGCGCTCGACGAAGCAGAACGAGGCGGTGCCAATGACAATCGCTATCGTCAATACGAGGAGCTGGATGTAAAGGCTCACGACGCTGCTGTAAGCGAAGCTGACGGCGGCCGCGACTGATTGGCAGAACTTGAATAGCGCGAAGGCAGGCGCGCTCTTCTTCACGAACAGCAGTCCGAGCAGCGAGTACACCTGGGTATTGAAGCAGGCGTCGCCGAAACCGAGAGCGAGGCTGCCAGCCATCGCCAGGGGCGGCGACGGATTGATGTATCCTATGCTGTCGGTGTCCTTGAACGGCGAATCGTTGGGCAGGTTGAGGAATATGGTGATAAAGGCGAACAGGTGTACGCAGAATCCCGTGATGACGACGGACCAGACGCCGCAGATGCGGGACACCCTGGACGCGAATATACCGAAGAGGGCGCCACCAACGACCTCGCCGATACCGATGAAGATACCGGACAGGCCGATCAGCCTTTTGCGCGGCTCACCCATCGCTTTGGTGAAGCCGATGCTCGACGAGTACACGCCCGAGTAGAATGTCAACACGAGGCCGGTGTACACGAAGGTCAGGGACAGCAGGAGCATGCGCGGTGTGAGGAAGAGGCTGAACGCGTCCAGGAAGGCGCGCCAGGCGGCCAACAACGGCTTCTCCCTGGCTGGTTCCGGTATCCGGAGCTCTTTGTCGGCGCTGGAGACGCCCTCGGCCTCGCCCAATGTCAGCCTCGGGGATATCCTCCGCAGGGCGGCCAGCACGCACGTGCCGGCTACCGCCAGCCCGGTCAGCACGCTGAAGACGATCCGCCTGGTCGAGGGCTTTATTTCAGACTCGGTGAACATGTAGTAGACGAACACATTGCCGATAAACATCGAGGTCTGAAAAATCGCCCAGAATATACCCGCATTCCTGGACATCGTCTCCGAGTCGCTGTTCTCGGTCAAATACTGCCCGTGTCCTGTCCATATCAGAGCGGCCCCGAGACCTAGGACACACGAGGCACTGTAAAGTAGGGCGTCCTGCGGCCAGAGGAACGTTGCTATGAAAAACACGTAGCAGCAAGCCCCGGTAAATATAGAGACCCTCGGCCCTGTTATGGAGATGTACGACGGGGCTAGCCAGTTGCAAGTGGCAAAGACGGCATAAACTATCGCTAAGCTAGTGTACGCCTCGCCGGTGAAATTTGGGTTTTCCGTCTTAACGCTTTGTAGCACGGTTTTCTGCACAGAAAATAACACCTCATGTAATATGGTGTACATCGTCATCTTTCTTTCTTCTATTTTTTTTTTTGTTTTGGTCTTATATACAGGGTGATTCGTAAATGCATGTCAATACTTCAGGGGCTAAATCTACGCACTAATGTAAGTAAGAACGTCATACGGGCAGCTGCCGCCTGAGCCCCTGTCTAGGACACCCAGGGTTCCATCTTCCAAAAAAATTATGATTTTATCCAAACACTATATTTTCTTTTACTTCCCATAATTTTCATACCACGCGCGAGTAAATTTATTTGTAATTCTGTTATGTATACAGGGTGTCCCAGAACGTTTGCCACCTGGACCTTTTTCCTTAAATCCGTCACTGCCTATACATCTTAAGTTTCGAGTTATGGATGATTAGAGGAAATGTTCCAAGTGCCCGCCTCGTTCGTCAACACACGCTATTGCAAGCCGCAGCATTGGGTTCTGCACTCGCTCGAAAATGATAATCTGCCGGAATAAGGCACTCGCTGTCTGATGTTGTTTGTAAACATTAGATAAGGTCAAGATGTACTAAAGTACGCAGTAGCGTGTGTTGAGGCGCGCACTTGGAATATTTTCTGTAATCATCCATAACGTATGTTCATGTGACATTTTTACTTATTTAGTGTGTAGATTTACCCCCTCAAGTATTAGTATGTATTTATGAATCAGCCTGTACAGATTGATGAAATGGGTGATTGAATGTTACGCGTGTACCTTATCCAACAAGCCCCCTAGTATGTTTAGCGGGTTATCCTGAATGAAGAACTTCGCTACTATGCAGTTAATCGGCGATGGAGGCGTATACAGCGCGAACTAAAAAAGGGGTTGAAGCAGGGGCGTGGCCAGGATTTCATCCAGGGAGGGGACAATAAATAGTGAAACTGAATTTTGAATTTATGAACGTGGTTAGAAATCAATATAACCGGGGTCGTGTATTGCGGAATTACAGTGGGGGACAAAAGTATATGGACACTCTTTAAAATCGTATAACTTGTTTAAAATTGCTTCAAACGACTTGAGTTTTTTTGAAAAGCTAGAAGGATTAGTTTGCTAAGTCACGTGTTTCGTCGTTTTGAAAAAAAATTGCATTTGGTCGGAATAGTAAAAAAAATGGTAATGGTCGTTTTTCAATTTTTTTTTCTGAGCCTGTAATGAAAATTCAAAAATCCCGCTTGTAGATTGAAGTAAGTTGTATAAATGTTCAAAATTGCATCAAAATGGGTTAACGTTGCTCCGAGCTATAAGCGCTTAAAGATCGCAGAATAAGGTTGAAAATCGGTGATTTAGGGAATTTCTACATTTCGCGTATTTTTACAGGTCCTATATGCTCCTAAAATTTTGAACCACTTTGTTAAATCACTCATAAGTCTACACCTCCTCGCCTCATTTCTACATTTATGTTAGTGCATTTCTATTCATTACACCATGCCTATGTATTTAAATGTGCAGGTAACTATGATAAAAATAATCGATTTAGTGTACGTGCATAACAAATAACGCACACAGATTTAGAAGTACATTTTGTGACCGATAAAGACAATTTATACATGTGGTCCCCTGTCCAGAACTAAGCAAAAATTGTGCAATTATTCTTTTTCGTACAGGGTTTCATTTCCGAGAAAATCGATTTCGATAACGATTCGTATTTCTTTAACTGCTGATATTCATATTCCATCGCGAATCTGTAAATATTAGCACGATTTGTTTTCAACCAGTTCTATTATCTTGCTTACTCCCATCAATCTCTATAAAAGATAACGCAGTACCCAGATAGCAACTGAAAATATACGCATAAAATTCTTCAGATGCCTGTGGTAAAAATGCAACTGCTGTAGCTCACTGGTACTAGATAGTGCTATCTTAATCGCCGCAAAATGGATCAAAACATACGAAAAAGCGATGGCAATTCCTTTCGAAAATATTGCAACTGCTAGAGAAATGGCACCACTAGTAGAAATGAATAATACTTTGTCGTATTTTCTAATAATCAACGTAAAGTTTGATTCTGGGAACGAAAACGAGCATCTACTCTCTCTTTCAATTTTTTAGTAATAATAGTAATAATTTTAGTAATAATTTTTTCAACCAATCGTATAACTTTCTATGAAAGTCATTCACGATTAAACGTTAAATTTACAATTTCTTTTTTTGAATTAGAAGTAATTTCTGTCTTCTAATACGCCCCTCTTTTTTTAAATGTCTGCGAAATATATTCCAAGCTACTGAGCGTCTGTACAAACAGTCGAACACGAACAATTTTATGTTCATTAACTATCTAATTACAAAGTTTCGTTAAAATCGGAACGTAACAAGTTACGAAAATTTTTTAATTTTAATTTATAACTTAGAGAATCCCTACTTGCCATGAATTGCATTAATATTCCTAACTAGCAAAATACCCCCACGCTTCGCTTCAGGCATAAGAGATATTAAAGACTCGATGAAAATAAATTTCAGTCCTTTCCACCACCCCCTTAGGGGTTGATCAGGGCAAAATCCAGAAATTTGTTTTTAGGCATTTATGTGATAACCTTTCGAAGTAAAATCCAAGTTGATATCTAATCGGGCCTAAGAGATTTTGAAAAATCCGTGAAAATACATTTCACCCCTTTTCATCCCCTTGAGGACGGAATTTCCAAAAATCGTTCCTAAATGGGTGTCTGCGTCATAAAAACAATGTACCTTCCAAATTTCACGTTCCTAGGTTAAACGGTTCGAGCTGGGCGTTGATGAGTCAGTCAATCAGTCGATCAGTCTTTTATATATATACAGTTAGTAAAAAAAGTATTTGGACACTTTTTAAAATCGCATAACTTTTTTAGAATTGGTCTTAACGACTTGATTTTTTTTGAGGACCTAGAAGGATTAGTTTTCTAAGTGACGTGTTTCGTCGTTTTCGAAAAAATAGCAATTGGTCGGAATAGCGAAGAAAATAGTAAAGGTCGTTTTTTAAACTTTTTTTTGTGAACTTGTAATGAAAATTCAAAAAACCCATTTGTAGATTGAAGTAAGTTATATACATGCCTAAAATTTCATCAAAATCGGTTAACGTTGCTCTGAGCTATAAACGCTTAAAGATCGCGGAATAAGGTCGAAAATCGCTGATTTCGGGAATTTCGCGATTTCGAAGATATATTTTTCACTAACTGTAGATAGATAAGCTACCTCGTATGTCATTGCTCTGTATGTTTACTTATTAATCACGCATTTTAATGAGTTAAAACACTCCAAATGGTAGAAACGTAATATTTATTTATTCAATTCATATAGTTCTACATAATAATACACAAAACAGTGTTCAATTCTACGGTCGCAGCAATATACACTTGACGAAACTTAATATTCCTGTACAGAATATACTTATTGGGTAATAAAATTGAAGAGATTATATCGCTACTGGGTATGAAGGATATCAGAGACAGAAGAAGTAGATCAAATATCCGAGGTGCACCTTATGTGGAAATAACGAACCAATTTAACGCATTAAGCACTATGATACGCAATAGGATATCGGTGAGAGAATATTCTAAGGAGAATGTGGATGTTTAACCATCTAAAAGATAGACGAAGAAAGTAATTAAGGGGGAGAAAAGAAAACTGGACAAACAATAATGAACATGGAGCATAAAAAGTTAGACAGGATTACTACAGATGGTTAAAAAATATCAATCACACGTTGTTCGTGATTTCTTCTTTCCCTCAACTGCGTCAGAATTAGCCATTATACATATAAACTGTCTGCTATATTATCTTATCCAAAGAAGCTTACTTATTTATCGTAACCGATGGTATACACACACGCACACACACATTAATCACAAGGAAATTACATCGTCAAGTATGATTGATGTAATTAAACTAATGGAACCTTAATAGAAGTACTAAATATCTTTCAGGAAATTTATATTAATAATCCATTCTGCGAGCAGGAAAGTTTTGGCCAGATGACAGTTTGGGGGTTGATGGAGGAGTCTAACAGGGGTTTCTCCAATTAACTCCAAAGATGTTAAGGCTTTGTGTATTAAGGCTTTCACAGCTTGAGTTGCACCGCTTAAGACTTCTAAGTGTAAATTGTGTGCAAACAAAATATTGCTCCAACCTTCTGCTAGCTAGCTTTATTTGGAGTCTATTGACGCGCTGATACTGAGGATAGGAGATCGATATACCTGGTGCGCCATCACATACCAAGCCTAAACATATTACTGAGCGAAGCTCGGGTGGTAGAACCACTCTTTCTGATCAGCCATCAGGCAATTAGGTCTAGCTGCTTGGCAGAGATCATATTCTAAAGATAGGCAAAGCACAGATCTTAGCACCTGTTAGAAAACTTATTGGCACCCCTTTGAGTAGAGTGCACAATAGAAGGTGCAGGCGAAAGCCTGGATACTCTGAGAGTTTCGATTTAACAGGACATTCGGTGTATCTCATTGTTACTTCTGCCCTTGTAGTAACTGAAATACTGACAAGCGATGGTATCACTTAGTGCCTGCACCCCAGACACCACTCACCAGCTATCAAGTGTCTAGTCTGAATACTCTTAACCAATCTGTACCGGAAGATAAATTTCGAAATTCGAAGATCTTCCGATTACCTATGAGAAATTTGCACATTTCGACTAGTTGTACAATTTTGGAACACTATCAGTGCAACAGTCGCTAGTGAATCCACTACATCGAACATATTGATTATCCTCGTTATCTATATAATAGAATTTGTCACTAGACAGAGATTATCTATTGAGAGATTATGAGTTTCGTGATAAAATTGACTAAGGCAACATTAAAGAAGCGCCGTTAGCAATAAATACATAGTATCGTGAAAAAAGTTATTATCGTCAAACGAAACAAATACGTCTAAATTGAGGACTTAACTTCTCATGTATAATACTACTAAGGTAAGATTTGATAACAAATCGTATGAATATCCATCCATATGCCGTCCATATGTTTATACATACAACCTAATCTTCACATGTTCTTATCTATTCATTAAGATTTAACGCAGGATTCACTTTAATAGCGAAATCGTTAATTCGAACAATCTGTTCACGAATCTACAACAAAATTGAATGATATATATTTGAGCGTATGTGTCAATCCATGATCTTCCTCAAGATAAACATAATAGAAAGTTTAGTAAGAGAAAGCAGAACTTGATTACTGAAAGACTCGCTATCGCTTATTAGTAAATAGCAGAATGTGTATTATCTTTCCCGTGGCAACGTCGGTGGGTTTAAGTCTTTCTTTTCTATTTGTTTAATACAGCAGTTTCAGCCTCTGTGGTCATTGACTGTTACGCCGTCCGTGTTGCAGACTATTTTATCTTATTTCAAAATGTGTTTAAAAAATGAACTTTCACTGAGTTCAGATTTGAAAAGAGGCTAAACAGATGAAAGTAACTGTTTCTCAACTACAGAAACTATTATTCCTCGTTGCATATATTAGCCAACCAACTTGTAAGTTTAAGCGAATTGTAATATCGATACTATTTACAGCATCAATTAAATATATCGCAAAGTGATTGAGTGTTTACATAAACAACTAAGCATGGGTCTACTAAGAGTTTTAGAGTTGATCGGTATGGGAACAATTTGTCTAGAATAATTAACAGAATAATATAATCTCATTTGAATAATTTATTTGATAAATAATTATTCATTATAAGAAATTATCCTATACATAATATTCTAATTTTCTAATTTACTCAGTATACTTGTAAAAATTTTGTTTACGCTATTAAAACATAGAATGAGATTATATTCGTTAACGATTGTCTCCAAATGATATACAATTATATTAGTGCAACTATTGTGTTTATTATTCAGTTAGATAGTGTAAGACCGTGACATTATAAGCATCTGTCGGAAGTGGTAAAAGGTTAAAGATTGGAGTGAATGGCAGAGTTATCATAATCACCACACTTTATACCTATTAAACGTCTAGCAGCGCTGTCCAAGGAGTGAGGTTCCCCCACTCCTGGCCGCGTTGTCAGGGATACCGCGCAACGCTAAAGAGGCGACCAATACAGGCTGGCGTTCTAGCTTGTAGGCTACGAATGACGGATGTGTTAGTGACGCACGTTTGTTTCTCGCGAATATTGTTTGGAGAAGGACCGGTTGGAAAGGGAAGCAGGCGCGTGAGGGGCCCCTGCGCTGGACAGCGCTGATCTATGTGGGATAAACTATGCAACAAGAGCGAAGATACGGCAAAAAGTTATGGAGATATTTGTAAGAAACCATGTTACTACAGAAACGTCGAAAAAAAAAAATACCAAACAATCGTAGCACAGTTGTGCATGTCCGTGAAGGACATTATTGAAAACAAACGGACATAACTTTCCCCTTGAAATACTCGAATACAACTGGTAATTAGTAAAACTACAGTGGCCAATATTTAATACTCTTTCGTTTCGGCTCGTGCTACTTATATTAACCATAGAAACATCTTGAGAAATTTATAAGAAAATGTAAACTAGGGGAAAATAAAAACCTAACCATCTTGAGAATTGTTAATGTATCCGAACCTTCCGTCAGTACTGTGCATTCCTTGTGACTTTGAATAATTTATAATACAAATGCTTAGATACCAAGCATACTGTCACTTGAACAAATGACTGTCTGCAGAAATAATCTAAATAATTACTCGAATAATGAATATCTATTCGCATATGTACGTTAGCCGCGTAAATCTGATGCGAGTATTATTGATGAGTAAAAAGGTATAATTATTTTAATTCGATACGTATTAGTGACGAATAGTGCTACTTTTCAGTTTTCCATCAATTTCCGAAGTAATTAAAATCAGTGTGCAATACCCCATACTGCTCCCTTGCCTGAGACACATGTCACTGTTGTCCACGCACTCACCTCAATATTACCCGTCGTCTGAAATGCTGTAAATACCAGCATGAAGCCACAACTCAATATTATCACATTTACAAAACTTCTATCTATCGCCATGGTGAACGAGCGCCGAGTAAATTATCTTTAACGAGAAGACGGAATAATCGGGAACGCAACAGATTTCTCTTTCGCGCGCACGTTCAAGTTTTACTAATCAGAATCGTATGTTTGCGGCGATAGTCGCGATATGAGTAAAAGGAATAACCAGACAGGGCGATCGCCAATCCGTGCATAACTCCTTCCTTGCCTCTCGGCTGCTCACGGCAGCAGGGTTGCCAGAAGAAGGGAAAACTTGGCCGCGGTGGGAGCTCAGTAACGTAGTAAGGAGTAACAGAGGGGGCACATTAATTGGGCGCAGAAGTGTTGGAATTTATGTCAGTGATGCTTAGGGAGTGGTAGAGGGGGAATTCTCGCATGGTGTGCTCAAATCGATTAGTGTATATTATAATCTGATTTTCGAGAGTTGAGACCTGAGGCGGGTTCCTCAGACGGAGCGTGGCTTAAGGAGGAACCAATGGTACGCTACGGATTGCGTGCGGCGTTGAAATCTATAGCGTATCATTGGTTCCTCCTTAAGCCACGCTCCGTCCGAGGAACCCGCCTCAGGTCTCAACTCTCAAAAATCAGACTATAGTGTGAATAGGTCTACGTGACGTCACCTTGTCACACCGAGAGGAAATTCTTTTTAGAGCATACATACATGTAGGTCTCATTGAGAGCTCGAAACTGTCGCCAACATCATGGGAAAGAGAAAAAGATACTTTCTCGATGGTGCGAGTGAGAGAGGTAGAACGAGGGACTCTCAATCGCTCGCAATGCGCATGCGCCGGTGTACACCTCTCACTCGCACCAGCTCGCACATGTCTTTCTCTTACGCGTGCTGTTGGTGACAGTTTCGTGGACAGGAGACATAAGGCAATGAGACCTCCAGTATATACTACTGTATATGCTCTAAGGAATTCTTCCGGCAACCCTGCCTCTCGCGCATCCAAATGGTATGAAGCGTTCGCCGGAACTGGAGAATACATCGACTCTACGACACAAAGTATCGACTTATCGATACGACGATGGCGCTAATTTTAAACGGTGATCGTACTCGGTACTTAAATTGTGGATGAAATGAATGTACAAATAAGTTGAAATCGTAGAGTAACTTCCTTTCTGCAGGGCTTTGCCTTCGAAAAATCGATTTTGAGGTGGTAACCGGTTTTTAGTCAAGTGTACTCGTAATCGATGGATTTTCAAAATCGATTTTCTCGGAAAAGGTTCATTCTACATTGTGATTTACTTTTGTACAGGAATCTGTGGTGAACTTGAAACTAGAAAAGAATGTATAGAATTGAAATGGTTCCAAAGAACAAATGTGACAGGAGCTTAAGTTTCCTCTTAAAGCTACATTATCCTGAGTTACCAAGATGATTAATATTTCCTCCTTTTTAAACGATTTTATTCAGCTTCGATCCTCTGTATGTTTTATGTTTGTTTGTATGTTTGTATAGTTCAAATCTGGCAACTCAAATTTAACCCACTTCCAACTATCCAATTGTCTTGAAACTTTGCAGGCGTGCGTAGTTTGGATGATAATACAATATTTAAAAAAAAAATAGCCCCGAGCGGGTGAAAAACTTACCCAGTGATCGATAAATATAACCGATAATCACAAATCCAAACGACTTGAAATCAGCCACTCGCGTTCTTTACGAAAACGACAAAAAGTCGCTGCGTTAGAGGCGCTAGTCGCATCGCGATTGCCGAAAATACACAATTTATCGAAAAATGATTCGTCACGTATGTACGAATATTAAAAATAAAACTTTGCAGGCGTTCTTCTTAGTATATCACCATCGAAATTGTAGTACAAGGAAAGAATTATTCTTTAGTGACATTAGCACTATAGCGTTTAAGCAAACTGTTAAACTCTATAGAGCAATAAAAGTTATTTGTAAAGAAGTCTGAGCTGTGAAATGTAAATCCACAAACACTAAAAACTAGAAAATAAAAAATATATAAAAAATTTTTATGTTAAACGATTTTATTAAAAATGCACTAAAAAGTCAAAAATAACTCTTTTCTTATACTATTTCTTATACTCTTTCAATTTCGATGGTATTTTTTCACTTTAAATAAAATCGTGGAGCAGGATATGTCATAACAGAATATGAATCAATTTAATACAGAATCAAGCGTCGAAATGAATTTGTTGTGACATATCCTGCTCCACGATTTTATTTAAAGTGAAAAAATACAATCGAAATTGTAGTATAAAACAAGAATTATTTTTTTACTTTTCAGTGCATTTTTTTAACGAAACCACATCGTGACCTCGAAATGGCCACGTACACTTAAAAATTTCGGAATCGGACAATGGAAGCCCAAAGTCGTAATTTCAAATCTCCCGCCCTGGCGACGATTCCTCGTTCCGAAACGTATCTCGCAGAGAAACAATAATGGCCGACCGTGGCCAGTAAAAACTCGTTGATTGTCCCGTTATCGAGTGCCTCGATAAAAGTCTAAAGGCTATTTAAAAGAAACGGTGAACCGATAAAGAATTGGAGTTGCAAGAAAGAATGCGATGTACGAAAATCTGGACCCCGCCTCGTGTGCGCGCTGAACGGGAAACAGTGAACGACGATGTAAAATGCCGTGGCCAAAATTTGTGAGGTTTTGACACGTTTACAAACGAAGAAACCGAGTCCTGGCTCGTCGGAGGCTCGTCGAGAGTGAAAACTCATTGATATTACGCAAGGGTATACCGGTTCAAGAGGCACTA
The DNA here is from genome assembly GCA_944738655.2 of Andrena hattorfiana. Lineage (NCBI taxonomy): Eukaryota > Metazoa > Arthropoda > Insecta > Hymenoptera > Andrenidae > Andrena > Andrena hattorfiana. The sequence goes on along the minus strand of OX122893.2, from coordinate 10,344,264 downwards.
CCCGCTCGCGCAGGGTGTGAGATCATTCTATAAACATTATGTCGAATCATCGCTGGAGCGATACGAGGGATTCTTTTTTTTCTGTCAAATGTGCATATTTTTAGCCTCGCATGATTGCATTGACAATGAATACCTATAAACACCATTGAAGTAAACAAGCGACAAGTATTTGTACGAGTGATACGCTAGATTAAAGTGTAATTTTATTTATACAGCGAGCGTTAGGTGCTTATCAATCATGAAGAAACAGTTCTTCAGAGTTAAACAGCTCGCGGATCAAACGTTCTCTAGGTAATCACCTTGAAGTTTCATCTAAATATCCACAAACACCGCGATCTCTGTTTTATTTACTTTGCGCTGGGTCGTTGTTCTTTGTATTCTTCCGAAGGAAGAATGTATTGCTTATAAATGACGCGTAAAGTAAATAAGAGGAACGATTAGTCTAATGCCTGGATGCTTAACAGCGAAATGATAAGGGTCAAGGTTGGTCGGTTTCCTTTAGAATTTTAAGGTTAAGAGTTTTAACGACTCATATCTAAAAAGAGCAAACATGGTGTACCAGAATAGATTATGAATCACACAATCTCGCGACGAATCGACTTCGGATTAACGATCGCGCGCCTGATTTAATGTCCATTCGCCAGTATTCGCGACTATCGAGTGTGATTTCTTTTGTAGAGCTGGCAAAACAGAAGTTCTCACGGACGATTTACAAGCTGCTGACAAACATGTCGAGCAAATCAGGTTGGCTCTCATTGGATTAAGCAAAAGACTTGGTAGCCCGCCGAATCAAGCTACGGCACAAGATGTTGCATTTAAAGAAAAACGACTGGTAATTTTAAGTTCTTTTATTAAGCGTGTTTGTAATAACTTTGTCTTACAAGTTCCGCGAGCTGTGAGTATAAATTGACGGCGTTCGATGTTATTTTAGTTATTTTAATGTTAGATAAAAGTATACGATATTTTGTAAAAATATTTGAGTCTGATTTTGTTTAATGCGCACTGTCTTTTTAGAAAAAATGTCCAGAGTATATACTAGGGCAAACTATGTTAGAAAATGCTCCCGAAGACGGTCTAATGAGTTTTACTCTATTGGAATGTGGACGCGCACAAACGTATTTAGCGAACGAGACGATTGAACATGAAACGAAGGTTGAGCAATATGTGGCGAGTCCCCTTCAACATATTTTGGAGACGAATGTACCAAATATATTAAAGCATAAAAGAAACTTAGCTCGCTTGATCTTGGACATGGATAGCGTGAGGACAAGATATCAGCAAGCGAGCAAGCATAGTGCCAGTAATAAGACTGTTTAATATTACGTTTAGAAATTACGTGTTCGGAGAATTATGTTCGAACGATTTAATATCGTTCGTGTTACAGGTGCAGGTGCGTCGAAAATAGATAGTTTAAGGGAAGAATTAGAAGAGGCCGAAGCTAAAGTCGAGCAGTGTAGAGACCATTTAGCCGCAGAGATGTTTCAGCTTATATCACGAGAAACGGAATTGGCACACACTATTATTCAATACGTAAAACTTCAAAGAGCTTATCATGAAAGCGCGCTGCATTGTCTCGAGGAACTTATTCCTGGATTAGAAAGCTATATCAGTAAGTGCTATATATATTCTTATCTGTAATAATTTCTTAACGATTTTAAACATGGGACGGCGAATTAGGGTTTTGAACATTGACGTTGTGTTGAAAATATTTACACGACTTTCTAATTACAGACGACAATGAAATGAAACCAGTTTACGGATATCCACTCGAGGAGCACCTAAGAGTGACTAATAGAAAAATTGCATTGCCTATCCAATTATGCGTGTCTGCATTATTGCGATTAGGCATGGAGGAAGAGGGTCTTTTTAGAATAGCTGGGGCTGCATCGAAATCCCGACGAATTAAGCTAAGCCTGGATGCTTGCTGCCTCACGTTACCAACTGCTTTAGAGTATAAGGATCCACATGTGATCGCTGGTGCGCTTAAGTCTTATTTACGGGAGCTTCCCGAGCCTCTCTTAACATACAAGTAAGCATAACATCTTTCACCGTTAACAATGAAACATAACGTTGCCTGTACTCACAATGTTACTTTGAAGATTGTATCCCGAATGGATGGCAGCTGCGAAGCTAACACACAATGAAACGAGACTGCGATCTCTGTGGGAAGTGTTGCATAAATTGCCTCCTGCAAACTTAGAAAATTTACGGTTCCTAATTAAATTCTTGGCGATACTTACCAAGAATCAAGATATAAACAAGATGTCGCCGCAAAACATCGCAATTGTTATTGCGCCTAATTTAATATGGAGTCCGCAAGAGGATGTAAATACAATGGTGTAAGGACACGTTTATCTGAATTATTATAAAGCAACGCGAGCCATTTACGTAGGCTAAGTTTGTCGATTGTTTGTGACGAAGAAAGATTGATACGATGAATCTCTGTCTATTTCAGAATGAACATGAGCACAGCTAATAATTCTAGTCTTATAGTGGATCAATTGATTACATACGCAAATTGGTTTTTTCCTGGTGAAATAGATTTTGACCGTGATTTGGAGGTTGGTATTATAAATGGTTCAGATGTTCAGACCACGAGCATACGTCGTTGCATTTCCAACAGCAGCCTTAGCGACCATGGAGAAAGCCCTCCGCAAGGTAGCCCCAAACCAGCAGCCCGTAGAAAAAACAAACCAGCACCGACACCACCAAACAGTACCACACCAGATAAACACGATAGAAAACCTGACGATAAACCACCACCCACTCCCGACAAACCACCCAGACCTCTGACATCCGCGACTCTGAATCGCGCGACATACAAAACCCCAAAACATGAAGTAGTAAATACCGAATTGCCAATTAAGCATGAAAATAATATAGAAAAGCAGGATGGGAATACAGAAGCGGAGAAGAAACAGCAGAGCAACGAAATAAACACAGTTACCGACCCTTCGCCTCTTAATTGCTCGGAAAATATTAACGAGATACAAGACGAGTTACGCAGCGTGGACACAGAATTGGACAGAAGTAATCAAGAGATGCAGAAGTTGGAGAGAAGTAACCAAGAGATGCAGAAGTTGGAGAGAAGTAACCAAGAGATGCAGAAGTTGGAGAGAAGTAACCAAGAGATGCAGAAGTTGGAGAGAAGTAATCAAGAGCTGCAGAAGTTGGAGAAAAGATCGAATGCGTCTGCAGCATTGGAGAAAAGCACTGCGGAACATACGCCGTGCAACAAGTCAGTTACAGAAGCTGAGAATGTTGAAGTTCCTGTGCATAAATTGAAGCCAGTACCCACAGAGAAACCACATCCCTCGACGTTGGAGAGACGAAGACCAGTGGCTGCGCCAAGAAGCATAACCAACGTAATACACAATACAGGTAAGCATTTTTAAGGGGTCATTCTGGTAATCACGCCGCAAAATTCAGTTTTTTTTTCTCAGTGAATGCAGTGAATAACAATGTCAAACTTTTTTTCATTTATTAGGCTACTTATAATGTATACGGAACAATTTTTTAAATACACTTTTAATTGTGTTTTTCAATGTTATCTGGAGTTAAAAATTGCGGCTTTGAAAAGACGGCGGGAGTGATTTCAGCTCACAGACTCATCTGAAACAAAAAAACCAAACTGATTCTTAAACATTATGAGTACCGCTATCGCAGGTGCAAGAATTGGCCGCGTAAGTCAAAATTTAACAAAATTGCGCGCATTTAAACTTCAAGTAAAATGGAAAATTTTGATACTTGAAGTTTAAATGCGCGCAATTTTGTTAAATTTTGACTTACGTGACTAATTCTGGCATCTGCGATAGCGGTACTCGTAATGTTTAAGAATCAGTTTGGTTTTTTTTGTTTCAGATGAGTCTGTGAGTTGAAATCACTCCCGCCGTCTTTTCAAAGGCGCGATTTTTAACTCCAGATAACATCGAAAAAACACAATTAAAAGTGTATTTAAAAAATTGTTCCGTATACAATAATGTATAATAGTAGCCTAATAAATGAAAAAAAAAAGTTTGACATTGTTATTCATTGCATTCACTGAGAAAAAAAACCCTGAAATTTGCCGCGTGATTTCCAGAATGACCTCTTAAAGCATTTTTCTTTTAACACGTTGACTGCCACGCGAGTTTGTAAGAAAATCTCCGTCAGGCCACGCGCGATGCTATACCGCGCGCACTTAAGACTGAAGTTCGAACGCTACAATATCGGCAAGCTTCTTAAGATTATTGTTATTATTATTATTATTATCGTAAGCGCTCAAACAAGCGTCACCCGTATTCGGGTGACGCGGCCTAATCACGATTTTTGCCGTCACCCGAATACGGGTGACACGGCAGTCAACGTGTTAATCAAGAAAGTTTCATCAAGATAATATAAGTATCTTTAACATCGCCGTAATTTATTAGAAGAAGCAGTTGAGTTGCGCAAGAGGCCAGACAGCAATAGTACCGTCTGTACGAGCACAGTTGATAGAAGCAGTAAACCAGCTATACCAGAGCGACCTGTTGGATTAATTCGACCGTCGAGCCTGATCAGACAGCATCCACGTCACAGTAACGAAAACTTAGACACCGAAGCAGGAGTGAGTATTAAGACCTTTCACCTACTATTTAATATTAGTTTCATATATGGGATAATGTTTTAAAATAAATGTAGTTATTGCCAGTGGACTCAGCAAATATCACTGCCCGGATATTGCATTTTGAAATACAATAACGTAAGCCAGAAATAAAGCGCAAAGAGAGAACGTGTTAATCATTTATCTTTCTTCGAAATGTCAAAATCCCTCGTAACTTTTAGAGCTGTTAATGTATGTTTCTTTTTTAACAACCTGTAGCTTTTAACTTTGGAAAGAGCTCATGTATATTCAGTGGACAAACAACAGGTCAGTATAATACAAGTGCGTGGAAATGGGAATGCGTTCTGCGCCACGGGCGACAACAATGGCAACACGGCTTCGAACTTGCAGAGAAGCCCCAGTGTAGGTAGCCGGCCTTCATCTATGTCCTTGTACGGCGACCGACCGGAAAAGCCAGCGAAATTGAGCGCGCCGGAGCAAACGAAAGCCCACGTTCGAACAAGATCGGAAGGGAATATTATCGACGTCCAAACACAGACTGAAACAGTTGTAGTTCTTAAATCGCCGCAACAGCCTGTCCCGGTTTCTCCACGATTCCATCAAAGACCTCCGAGGCCGCAGCCGCCGCCGCCACCTCCGCCCACCACGCGGCTCAAGTCGGAGCAAGAAAGTACCAATCTCTAAGAGCAACTTGTATAAAACGAGATTATTATATTCATAAGTGAACTTTTAAAGGATAACTGATATTTTTCAAAACGAAGGCTCTATTTCTTACAAGACAATATGGCATTACGGGGAAACGACTGCAGGCAACTTCTAACAAAACAATGCAAGTTTTGTAAAATTTCTTTCATTTCAAAGGGTACGCTGAAAGATTCGTTTCGAGGGTTGCGTTCAACTTGGCACCATAGTTAAACGATGCTTTTTTTTATTCGTTTACAAAGATTTTTAAAACGAGTAAATCGCGTGTTTTTTTATGTTTTTGGAATAGTAGTAAGATAATAGGAGAACAGGGGAGAAGGGGGCGAAGTTTCGATGTTAACGATGTTGTAACTCTGTAATTGTACGTTAAAAATGTCTCAAGGAGTTATCTAATATTTTTGCAAATTATTAACTTTTATATCTGTTATAACGCCGAGGAGGTATTACGTAAGCGAAAGAATAATTTGGCAATTTAGCCTCTAGTTTGACATACCTTGTATGTACACAAACTTTCATTAAGCTCATAATGCAATATAAAATAGAGAATATTTTATCCGGCACTAATTATAATGCATTTATAGTATTTATTTGTGATACGAATTTATTCGTGCACGAAAGAATTTTGCCAAATCGTGCTACAACCAATGAGGAGGTGATTCTTCGTGGAAAAACTATGCAGCAGACTGTATCGCGCGTTTTTTAGATCGGTCGAAACGTGACTTTGTGTCTGAAACATTCATGTGTGTATTATTTTATGAAATCACGCTGTCGCGTAACTTTGACAACAGTAGAAACATCTTTTACTCTACAGAATTATGGAAAAGTTCCTCTCACTAGTACATCGGTGAATTGTGTCGTGCAATAAATAATTACGTGAATAACAATTTATTCCAATTTAGCGCTTACGAGGCGCAAAAGTTGTGAAAACATTTTGGTTTGCCAAATTATTTTGACAATTCTTCAAGTGAAAATAATCTTTTATCGTAACTTTTATCGTTGTTTCGGATGTAAACAATCATTTTAATGTGCCTTTATACGTAAGAATTAGTATTGCTCTTTAAGAGATATATGTAATTAATAACGATAAGTTGCTCTGTAGAAGGTATAAGTAATATGCATTGTAAACTACAATACACTTTGTCTCCATTTTCAAAATTATTGTTGTACGGTGTGTACGACGGTCAACAAAATTCTGTTCACGTGCGTTGTTCCATATGCAATCACCTGTTCAACGTTTGTACTACGATTTAGTGAACACGTTGTATGTGTAAAAAATTGTCAGTATAGCACATAATTCGAGAGAAATTATTTTTTAATTAATCATTTCGATGAAGACGGCTTGACTAATTCCTGTTGAGTAACGTAACATTCTTTAAAAAAAAAAAAAACAAAACAAAACTGTGTAAGTCTGTGTCTGATTTGTTCTTATATCGAGTAGTTTGTTAGTATTAAAATTCAATTTGTAAAAAAAAGAAAACGTAAATCAGACACAGTTTGTATTTGTATAACACATTGCTCACCATCATCTCAATTTTACTTCATTTTAATCTATTAAAAAATAACAGTGTTTCGCGCATTTCTTAATTTTACGATACGTTCGTGTAATGGATCAAACATTTTGGTAAAACCAACTTGTGGAATATTAAATTTCCCCGATTAATTTCGGTTTCGATGGTAAATGATGTGTTGGACTGGGAATGTTCGATTTACGTAATGGAAATTTCACAGGAGCAAGAAAGATTTGTATCCTTATTTGTTATAATTTCTTTCTGTTCTTCTACGTTCAGATGCAGAAAGAGTATTTGTATATATGGACAGTTGAAGTAAATTGTGCCACTAAGGGAAGTCATGTAACTTACTGAATTACATTTGCAATGTTAAATAAGGATAAGATATAATTGAATTAAAGCCGCGTTTAATAAAAGCAAAATTTGTTGAGACACTACATGGTGAGATTTTAAATTAAAAAATTGTCTTTTTCGTATTACTTTATTTATATAAAAGTTATTTAAAATGTATATACCTTTCTTGAAGTTCTGATTCATACGAGAGTCTATCAAATTATTGGAAACTTTTGTAATGTATACTGTTCCATACGTAACATTGCAATGAAGTATTGCGAAGTTATTAGAAAAGTATTATTTCGACAATATGGATATGCCCAGGCGAGAATACGTTTATTAAAAAGTTGTATCCATCGCGGTGGATAAGTGGAGCAGCTCTTACCTTCTGCAACTACGTTAAACAGTATTCACATTAAACGTTTAAGCTGCAAAAAATAAATCTCTTATGATTTCCCTTTATACAGCACAATTGATCCGAGTCATCTGTACACCTATAGTGATTCGTGTGCAATTGAACATATATCAGTTATAAAGCCGGGAATCCACCGAGAAGCCTAAGCTTTACTATGCGATGCTATGCCATGCTACGTTTTAAAAAAATTAGCTTCAATACATTCTTATGGAATCGTTTCCACCGAAAGCTAAGTTAAAACATAGCACCGCATAGCATAGCTTAACTTAGCTTCCCGGTGGATTCCCGGCTTAATAAACGAGTAGCTAAGGCAAAGAATAATTTTCTTTACGTTTTATTTTCTAGAAAACGGTCTAAATACTTCCCTAAATATGCCTTGGTACTACGAGGAAGGTTACAAATCTTTTACATTGTGCATTTGTTAATTTAAAAATATTTATAAAGAAAATACAGCATTCTCCATGGATTTAATTATGTTGAAGAAAATATTTTTCATGTGTTACAATAAGTATCGTACGGATATGTAAAAAAAACATTTTAAAGTTAACTCTGTAACAAGTTGTGTATGTACCTAAGGAGTGCTTAGGCTGTGAATGTAATGAAAACTATTAGAGGATCTATTTGTACATAAATAAAGAATTTACGAAATCAATGAAGCCTCGTTCGAAAATATCGTGCTTTCCATAAAAGGGATCGTTAAATCAATTTATTCATTGTTCATAAATAAATTTAGCTATTACTATTACATGGTGCTTAGATACGCTAATGTATTATCGTCAGCAATGTCTTTGGGTTTCACACCGTTATTATCTTCTATAGACTGAGCTCCAATAGACAGCAAGTATTTTACAACATCGGGATGGCCACACGATGCCGCGTAATGTAACGGTGTTTGCCCATCTCCGTCCTGTGAATCCACGTCCGCCCCTTTTTTAATTAGATGTTCTATGATTTTTACATGACCCCGATCCGCAGCCCAATGTATCGGTAACAAGCCGTCCGTGTCCATTAAGTTTACAAGCCTCGGCTCATTGTCCAGCAGCTCTTGCACTTTCTCTTCGTGACCGTCCTTTATCCAATCCAGAAAGGTTTTGTCCGTGTCGTTTACTTCTTCCTCCGTATTTATTAAGCGGCTGATAGCTACCCATCTATAAGAATCAGATTTTATATCCTCTTCCCACGAAGGACTTATTCTGGTTAATTCTTCTATATAATTATTCATAGCAGCATCGTGACTCATATCATCCAGATTCTTCCACGCCTCCCATTTTTGCCTAGCCTGCATGTGATACCAATTGGGCTTCGGACTATTACAGGGTCCCACCGTGGCCTGTTTGTACAAAGCATAGAATCTCAGGAGCTCGTTGGGACTCAGCTCCGACGCCAAAGTTTGCAAATAATTTGCAGCTTTGCCGAACGTTTCCTCGAGACACATCGCGAAGGATTCGTCTCTTAATCTACGTACTGTTCGGGAATTCTTTTGAAGACGTGTAGCTTGCTTTCCTCTAGAACATGAGTTTGATTAAGTGCAGTATTCATCGCCGACGCATCGTAAAATTCTACAAATCCATTGCCCGAGCTGAGACCGTTCTCGTTAAACGCTATCGTCGCTCTTTTGATATCGCCGAACGCCGAGAAGTATGTTTCTAGCTCGTAGCGGGAGACGGTCCAAGGGATATTACGTATATGGACTAACAATCTAAAAGCCATGACAGAACGCTTCTCAGGTCGCGCGTTCTATGCTTAACAAATGAATAGTATGGTCTTGCATCAGGTCGTGTATATTTATGTCGGAATCTGTACTAAGTCCGTTCAACGATACGTGAGTGCAGGTGAGACTCCATTTATTTAACAGATGCTCTATCGACCAATCTGCGCTTCGTTCTTGATAGGTACATAGAAACTTTGCGTTCGGATTCTTTTCGAGCAAGAACGCTACCGTAACAACTATGTCCTCGAACACGGCTGGTTCGTAGAAACAATCGGATCCGAGAATTAAGTCTAACGGTCCGACGGAAAATAAGCTAGACAGAAATAATCCCCACGTTATACCGACAATCTGAACTTGCGACAAAATACCGTTTAGCTCGCAACTCCTTCTTATATGTTGCAGGCTTCTAGGAAGATTAGCAGAATCACTTAAGGTAACAATAGCGCCGCATTTACTAGCTAAAATCCCAGGGAGGGCTGTACCTGATCCAAGTTCTAAAACTCTCTTGCCGATAAGCTCTTCCTTATGCTCCCAGAGAAACCAAGCTAATACAGGTGCGGAGGGCCAAGTATAGAAACTATAACTAGCCTGAAGTAACTGTAACAAAGCAATGCGTCGTCAGAGACAATGAAAGCAACTGAAATATTTATGATATAACGCATTAACTTCTCGTCTCCCCTACGGGTCGAAAGATCGAAGCTTTCGTTGCAAACGGGGGCTCGATTAAGGTACATTAAATATGCATGCTTCTATTCGAGGGATATAAATTATGGATGTTAAAAGTGTTTCAAGGAAACAGCGCATAACCAAAAACTCGTAATACCGGTAGCATACGCGCAAATGGGATTAACTAATACTTTATCTATCGACGCTCGATTAGAAAGCCTTGTTACCTCCGGGATGTAAATCTCTAAGCTCTCGTTGCACTGCACGTTGTCCTGCGTTTTACGAGAGGTGAACAGAAATTTTTTCACTTGCTCGGGGACGATTCCATCGGACATTAGGCTGTGCGTAGGTGGACTGATATCGCGTGAAATACTTTCATCTAAACCTGGCATGACTAACTATCAATTCATTTGCACCGATACTTTTTTCATTCTGCTCTGAATTATTAAGTCCGAATTAGGCATTGTAAGCTTGAAATTCTCCTCCGAGACGTACGATATCTGAACGGGAAATATAATCACTATTTTGCTCAGAGTTGTCGGTGATTCGCACCAGACAATAGGAAACACAAACGCACGGAGGACATTTAAATCTCGTAATGGCGGGAACGAGGTGGAGACAAATGTTTATTAATTCTGTACTCGAAATGACAGCATCGTTACCAGCATATTTGCTGATCGACTTTATTTCATTTTAAGCGTTTCGTCTTTAATATAACATTATACGATAATACATATATCGTTAATTAATAACGTAGTTTCTGTACTAGAAACAAGCTACCGTCAGCGATAAATATGAATTCGATGATTTAATAAATAGATTGGAGAAAAGTTAGGAATTAACAATGTATAATATTTTCCATTATTATGTTATTATTTAGTTACGTAAGTATGTATACTTATAGTTTGAAATAGCAATGTTTACAAGCCTCGCACAATTTTATATTTCCTCCGAGGAACCTGCATTAATTAATTCGAATTATTTGTGCACGCTTCGGTTTATAGCTTAAATGAAAACGTAGCGTAACGCAACGACGTGGGAATGATACGATTTATCTGAAGAAACAAGACATTTTTATGGTTTTAGTGACACTCGATACGATACTGGGTTAGTCGTCTTGATTAAAGATGGAGGAGGCTGGTAACGAGAAGTTCCTATCGAGGAGGCGTTCCGTCGCGCTTAAAGCTCTAAAAGTTAAAGACGAGCGAGTAGCAACATTGAAAAAAGTACGTGCGTGATTTTTGGTACAAGCTGGCTAATTGCACTGACTCGATTGCGATCTATAACCAATATTCTCGCGTATTTCCCGGCATTCTTGAAGTTAGCGCATTGTAAACAACTCCTGCGGGAGTGCTACATCGCTGGTTTCGTTCTAGGTAGCCGCAATTTTACAAAAATCTGAAACAGACCGGACTGCGGAGGAAACGGGGATACTTATTTCCTGTAGTGACGTAGTGAAAGAGGTTAATTTAAGGTATAGCCATTTTGAAAATCATCGATTGCATATTTATGTGTACATTAATTTACTTCGCCGCTATCGTCGCGCGAAACGCCCGAAAGATAAATTAACAGTTACGCTAATTTTAGCGATCGGTTCCGAACTTCGGATGTAGACTTTAGTGGCGATTACCTCGTCGATTAATATGCTTAAAAGAGACTTGTTAATTAATTTCATAGACAAGAGAAAAGGCACAGGGTGAAAGCGAGGCTAGAAGAAGTGGAAGATGCGCCACAGATTTTGGAGGAGAAGTGCATGCGATTGGCCGCGGCGATTAGCAGAGCGACGTCGCTGGCCGTTTATACTGGTGCCGGCATCAGTACAGCTGCCTCGATCCCCGATTATAGAGGAACGAATGGTGTTTGGACCCGCATGCAGCAGGGAAAGGACATCGGGTAACGTCGAACTCGTTTATAGCCGACTAGTTCGCTACCGGTGTCGCTGGCGGGGCATTAAAATATTCCCTATACTTGCAGAAATCATGATCTGAGCCAGGCCGAGCCGACGCTGACCCATATGGCTCTTTACGCTTTGTACAAGGCGCGGGTCTTGAAACATATAGTTTCCCAGAATTGCGATGGACTTCATTTACGTAGTGGGATACCTCGTACACTGTTGTCCGAAGTCCATGGGAATATGTATGTGGAAGTTTGTAGAACATGTAAACCGTTTAGAGAATATTGGAGATTATTTGATGTTACAGAAAAGACAGCTCGTTATTCTCACGGTACCGGTAGATTCTGTCACAGATGCAACTCTGTCTTGCAAGACTCGATTGTTCATTTCGGCGAAAGGGGCAACCTCCCATGGCCGATTAATTGGAACGGGGCGACGAGAGCGGCGAAACAAGCGGACGTTATATTATGTTTGGGTTCCAGTTTGAAAGTTCTGAAGAAGTATCCGTGGCTGTGGCAGATGGACAGGCCGGTCCAGAAGCGTCCGTCGTTGTACATCGTGAACCTGCAATGGACCCCGAAGGACGAGAACGCGGTGTTAAAGATAAATGGGAAATGCGACGAAGTTATGAAGAGAGTCATGGCCCACCTTGGGTTGGAGATACCGCGATACAATCGTGCCAAGGATCCTGTTTTCTCTCACGCCGTACGACTGAGGAGTAGCGAACGGTGTACTACGAGTCAGCCGTGCTTAGAAGAACCGTCTAGTATCGCTCGCATGGAGTTAAGTGAAATCGGTGATAGCTTTTGTGAAGACATTGCACCCCAAACCAAAGAGAGAGAAGGTTGCATTTCAGCTAAAAAGATAACCGAATCGATGTCCGCATATCCGGCGCCATTTTTTACCGCACTACCATTCTTGTCTATGGGCCTGCCGTTTCCACCGATGTATATGTGCCCTCAATTAACACCACTTTTTTATTATCCGTTTATACAAATACCAGATATGACTGTGAACATGCCGAAACCCAAGCCGGCTTGCACCTTTTGCATGGAGAACGAAGGTTCGGTTACTTGCCTTTACTACCAACGAGACACGGACGGTTCCAGTTTAATAGGCTCCGAGAGTAAACAAGTAAAAGAGACAAAGACATTAGTAATCCATGCGGACTCTCCGATGGCGCCTCCGAAAAATCCCGGCTGGTTTGGCAAAGGTTATCGCAAAGGCATGAAAAGGAAGCGGTAGCATTTACTCTCCTTAATACCGTATATGACTCTCCCTTGCTCTGTTATTATGTGAATGTATAACACATGGTATATAGTAATGTACGTAAATGTTTGATGCCTCCATATCACAATGATACCTATGTACGCAATCTACAGGTGTGTAGCGACTTAACTCCAGTATCCAGAATTGTAATAATCAAATTAAAGTAATGAGAATAGTTCTTAAGGATTAAACCATAAGCAATCTATTGATTTCTCGTCAGTGAATCTTCGCAAATTCGAATTCCGTAGAGAAATGATCGAGCTCACCTTTCGCAGCGCGGTGATTAATTTAGCTATTCGAATCCGATAAGTCTGATTTAAAAAATTCGTGGTTTGTAAGTTAACTAACAAGGAAAGATCCCGAATACGGAAATTCAAAAAATTCTGATACTTTGTGATTGTGTAGGGAATTTCCTTCTGATTACAACGCAGTATTTGTTTGCTGCCCAAATTCACTCGAAGAGGGTGAAATTAATTCCTGAATATTCGACTATTTTCCGATTTTGTGTTATAACTCGCGAACTGTAAGAGATAGAAAAAAAGTTTTAAGACAAAAGTTACTTCTATTAATATTAGATCTATCATTTGGTGAAAAAAATATTTTACAGTTCACGAGTTATAACACAAAATCGGAAAATAACCGGATTTTTAGGGGTCAGTTACACCCCTCTAGAGTGAATTTCAGCAGCAAACAAAAATTGCCTTGTAATCAGGAGGAAATTCCCTACATATTCACAAAGTTTCAGATTTTTTTTAATTTCCGGGTTCGGGATATTCCCTTGTAAGTTTCACTGTTGTCGGTCCCCTGTGACATATGATTGATTTACGGTGATTATTATGTAAGTAAATTATGTTGTGATTTTTAATGATAAGGTCTTATTTAAACAGTCGAGTGTTATGTGAATGACGATAAATTCATAATGACCAAAGTGATAATTTTTAATTATGTTTTATTTTTATTATTCGCTTAATATGTGTATAATTCAGTGTATCATAATTTTCTTTTTTAAACGGAAACCGATTCGTAAGATCTTCATGCGTGGAACCTTTTGCATTCTTCACCATATCGCTTTATCATTCCAGTTTTGTAAATATCGGATAAGTAAATGTGTGCAGCAAAATTTATTCCATGGACGTTAGCGGACCGTCTATAACAGACTTTGGTATTAAATTACATTAGCATCTTCCGTCGATCAACAGACAGAATAAGGCAGTAAGAGTTTAACATAGAAGTAATCTCCGTTTTCCCTTTTTGTTTTTTATCGATTATTTCAGTAAATCAGTTCAAAGATGTCCAGAAAGAATCCTATGGCTCTTCCATATTACGTAGAGAGGCATTTAACTAAACCCTTTTTTCAGTCCTCCTGATTTGCAATTCGTTAGAGGCGTCGATTGGTCTAATTGCATTACAGACTGGCTTTTCAAAATCGAAGGTAACATGATTTAAGTGAAATGAACCACTTAATGTAGAACTATTTTTTAAAGATGTTGCAAGGAAAAACAATTTTTCTCGTAGTTACATATTTTAATTATACGAAGAAGTACATTGACACGAACATATGAATTCGATTACACTCAATGTTAAGATCACTTAAATTCTGTACATGAAATGCTGAATTTCGAAAGTATTACGTAGGGTATATCCAATATTTTCATATCGATAAATGGTTATTTTTATTTATTTATACGAATAAATAAACTTGTACTTCAATGAGGCGTAATGAAATGTGTGACGATTATCGTTTTCTATTCTGTAATCGTTTTTACAAACACTTCTGAATAATTTTAGAAACGCCACATTTTTCGTTTGAAACTACTGTTGACGACTTTACATTTAGTTCGTTGTTTCGCATAAGCTGTTTAGTTTAGACTCATCCATAATTTAGTAGTCAGTGCAACAGGTGCTATTTTTTATTTTGTACTTAATCGTATACATTCGTTATATAACTGGACTAGATACCTATTCCATTTCGTACTTGAGCTAATGCAAGCTAATAATAAATAAACATACCATAATGTATCCTATAATATTAGAAAAAATTTACTACCTTTAATCGATATAAATATATGTAGTCGTTCAATTGCAAATCATGACACAATAAAAATTGCCGATAGTGCTATTCGTAAGGTTTATTAATAGAACGATTAACATTTCGAAGACATGTAAAATAAAAAAAAAGCAATAAGAGAAAGAGAAACGTACTGTGAACGATGCAAATAGGAGGGCTAAGAAGCAGAAGGAAATAGGAACTAATATTATAAGTAATGAAAAGTGTCTGAAAAGGGGAGGAAAATAATGCAATAAAAAGAAAGAAGAGTTGTACGAAAAGTTTTCCTATTCTTCTTTTATCTTTTTTATTAACGAGGCAAACTTGTCGTGTTTAAATGTTGATCGAGCGTAGTAACAGTTCTACGGGCTCGTTGCAGTGAATTGTATACTCAGCTAATAAATTCATTTTTCCCGCGAGAAAGGTATTCGGTTGAGCGCGGTATATGAAGAATTATTTTCAAGAAAAATCAGCGACGTTACACAGCGGTGAGTGGGCATTGTCGAGGCTACGAGAGACACGCTGAATGAGTTGCAACGCAGGGAGGAAGAAAGGAGGAAGAGGAAGAAACGAAAACGACTGGGGCACAAAGAGGGAGAGGACTACAAGGGCTAATGCCGCGAGAAGGGGAGAGATTGGAAAAGCCTACAGTCTGCTGCTATGGTAACCCTCTACACTACAGCATCACCCTATTACATAGCCTGAACAGTGGTATTGTAAAGCATAGCGTAGTACTTGGCCGATACTACAATAGTGCATGCGTCCGCCGCTTATTAACTTCTTGGCTCTGTACAGCGTGCTACAGCGGAACTTTATTACGAGGCACAGTACACGTTTGCTCTCTGATTGTCCCAATTTCATTAATATTGATATATTAAACGAGAAGCGAAGAGAAATTTTCGAATAATTTAGTCAGGCGTTACAGGAGTTTCAGAAACCATCGCGATATTCTCGATATTTTTCAAGTGTTGAGGTTAAAAGATTTTCATTACATATATTTAATGTTTGCCATCGAAGAAGACAGTTACGATTTTAAAAAAAGCAATAATAGCAAACAATCTTGCTAGAGGGCCAATAATTTATACACACGTCTCCATTTCTATTTTTCACTTCAACGTTAAAAAATATATATGGCGGGAACAAGATTGAGGGTAATTACTAATGATTGAGACAGTATGTGAATGTGCTCGTGTAAGTATCAAGGGTTACATCATTGCGTGATACAAATGTATGTGCACGTAAACTCACTTCGATCATCTAAGATAATTGACGATAATTCGTTCTATTGTTACGTTCTTCCTATCAACTCCTACGCGGAGCAACATAATAATTGTTAACTTTGAAACACTTAACTTGTTAACAGCGTAAGCAGTTCAAGCATTTTACAATCCATTCCTTTCAATTAAACAGAATTTAAAAAAAAAATGCAAGTTGTCGAAACTTTTAAGTTCAAATTTTAAATTCTATATAAATGTGCAAAATCTTTAACTATTATTTATCTTCCTGCATTTGTCTAGTCTTTTATTGCGATACAACTATTATTTCTTAAAAATGGAACAAGTAATAATTAAAAGGCAAATATATTTTCACTACGAAGTAACAGACAATTTAAATTCAATTTAATTCCTAGTAATTACTAGAAATTTATGAAAAAACGAATATTATAATGTTCTTTCGTTTTTTTTTGGAGAGGGGGAGTAGTATCTAATCTCTCTGTGCATTTACTTTTCTTATCTTTCTTAAATACACCATTCGATTTTGAGCGTTCGTCGGTGCAATGCGTTGCGTGCGTGGTGCGGCGCGTGCGTCGAACGTTCGTGTACACGCGCACAGATATATCGTTTGTGTGCGGCATAACACGATGAAAAATATTTAATAGACCCCTCAGCTACTGTTTGTCATTCGAGTTTGATTAAACAAATGAAAATAACAGGGATGAAATATTAAAATGTTGTGTCATTGCTGTTAACAGCTTCGGCGTGTGTCGAACAGATTAGAATCGACCTCAAAAGCATTTTGAAAACAACTGCAAGTACATTTCGAATCCGACGTTCTTAACTGCAGCACTATTTATTATTTAACAAAACCAGAAACGATGATTAAAAACGTTTAATTGAATTTATGAACATTTAATAAGAAACTAAGGTACAAATGTACTTAGAAACTATCGTGTAAGAAGCTCTTACCTAAATAGTTCATTTAAAGAACAGAGATGGGTAAGATTTTTAAATAAAAATAAATAAAATTTCGAGGAACGAATAAAAGTTAAAAAAAAATTTCATCATTTGTTCGTTAACCTGAGTTAACTTTATTCGACACGTGACGAATAATTTTTTTAACTCTCATTCGTTATTTGAAATTTTATTTAAATAAAAATTTTGCCCATCTCTGTCAAAGAATATTTCTTCCAAATTTCGTCAATTAACCAAAAACAACATATATACTCCCCTGTTGCAACAGGGGTAATGATAACCACCACTTAAGTATCGAACGTAATTTAATTAGAAAAGGAAAATGAGAGCTCAGAATTAGCTCTAAAACTACTACATTTAATGCAAAAACCGAGCATCGTATCATTCATCATACGTGATACACTGCCGTGATTAGCCATTAGACAAATATCAGGATGACGTTCATTAAGAAACCTAGGATAATGCGTACAAACAGTACAGGAAGAAATTTATCGAATGAGAAATTCAAAAAGCCGACACCCAATTGGCTTGCAAGACCTAAATCCATACAAGGTGGAGATTTATCGTGACCGATCGGTCGCGCGCTCTAGCGGTGGCATTGGGCACTACGCGCACGGACAGTGCTACGTGAGAAGTCACGACGAAGTAGTTTGTACTGGTTTGTACTCCGTTCGGTGGCCGTTCCTCGTCCGTGTTTGAGTACGCCTAAAAATTACCGCGTTACCAGTGCGCCCATTGTTCGCATAAAGCTGGGGATCCTCGTTGCCGAAGGGAGCAGCATGTCGCTACCGTTCGAAAGGGCCTCGTACTTCTCCGCGTTAACGTAATAGGGAAAGACGGTGTGTGCCGGAGGGGCAGGTTATCTTCCTTGTCCGAGAGAAGTCTCGTCGGTGGGCAATGGCGCGGGAATCTTGCGTTCCAAAATCGATGTGTGCATGGCGTAGGTGATGATCGGTGTCCGTACATGTGGCATGGTGTTAATAGCGACCAGGAAGAGTTACGTACCTCGCCGGATCGACCAACCTGACGGTTTTTGGTTACCAGCATCGTCGTGAGTCGCCATGAGGCGCATTAGCGGTAAGCTGAATACATTCTTAGCCGTCTCTGGCGATATTTAGTCGGCGTTTACGAGCGGTGCCAAGCGTGCCCCTTTCAGCAAGTTCCTTCGTATTCGTTTGATCAGTAACACCGTGAAGGGTGCTTCGGAACATGGGAGTATCGAGCCACTGTTCCGAACATCCTTTCTAGGTTGCGTGCACCGCGAGCTGTTTACGAGTTACTCGACATTCCCATTCGAACTTATGGATAAACCTTTCGATGTAACACGAATCGCGCCGCTGTACCTTGGAATATACCAAGCTCGCACGTTCGGCCATGTATTTAAGTCCGAACGTGTTCTATCGAGTCAGTGATAAAAATACATACGCTACCTCGTTCTCGAACGCACGGAATCGTTAGGCTTTACGTCATTGTTTATATCATTTGCTCGGTATCTAGCTCTTCCGAGAGCACGGGCCATTGTCACTCGATTCGCGTGATAACGGTTAAAATATTCAGCGGACAATGACGAGGAGGGTCACCGTCGACAGACTCAATTTCACTTGATAGGTTCATCGAGCAATATTCTAAATCAATTACTTGCGTAATTACCTTTGAACCGCGTCGCTGTACTACCACGTTTGGAAATATCGCATGTTTCAACGATGAGTAGTAAGCATCCGTTATTTTTACATAATGTCTATGTGGAAGATAGCGAAGTTAGAATATGTAGCTAGTTGCATCTGGTAAACACGCAGAGGCTTTCCCCTTCTCGTGGAAGGACGCCCGTTGAACATTTTCTTGTTGTCAGCTCCGGGCAAGGTACATATAAGATTCCTTTCTCGAAGCAAATCCCCTGAAAGGATGCATAAGATACCTCAAACGTGGAGCAGCGTAGGTAGTATAGATTCCCCTGCGTTCGTGCAGCTGGCGAACTGTGCCAAGAACCATTCCTTGATCGCTCGACATTTAATCGAACATCAAATAAACGCACACGCTTCACTTTTCTTAATAGAAGCTCGGTGTACGAGAACCACGCTCGTAATTGCTGAAACTCTTCCCTTAACCTACAAGTTATATCCAATCTGCCGATCGCGTGATTCCGTTACTTATCAGGCGTGAGTACAACGTTGCTGAAATGCGAATCTGATAATTTTCTGCTACGATAAACGGAGACAATGATATACAGGAAATCGTAATATTTGCGAGTAATTTAAGTTGTTTATTTAGCTTCGTGTTAGTTATTCTATTAATCAGATGGCAACATTGACTAATCAAACTCTAAATCACGCGCTTCATTAAGCCGTGCTTAAGACAGTCGTAAAAGTATTAGCCGCTGCTAAGGAATTCGCGATAAGTGAAATACTCTCGAGAACTTACTTTAACGCGAGTTGCTGTTTTGGGGGAGGGGCGCATTACGGAGATTGTCGTAGCTTTTTAAGTTTTAAGAAGCTGGGAGATTAAAATTTCCACGCTGCGGCGTGCAGCTGTACGTGCCGCAGGTATCTACTTATTGTGTGAAGAAGTATACTGGGTGTTCGGTAAATATTGGTACAGCCAGCTAGGAGACGATTCTTCATAAAAAAAAAAGAGGTGACGAATATAGAATAAATCGTTTTGATTGGTGGCGTTGTTTTTTAAATAAATGATATTGAACATAAGACTACTTGTGTCTATTTTTACTTACGACGGAGTCACATTAAAGAAATCGTTTATATCAAAGAAATAATGAGATTAAATAATGGAAAAGATGCTAGAATTTGTTTATAATTTCTCGCAACATGGACCACGCTATCCATAGTTTTTATAAGAAACCATTTATAGATGTTATAATACTATTACGAGCTGTGTGACATTGTTTCACAGTCATGTGATTTTGTGAAGTAAACTTTTCTTGTAAATTTATTTATGTAAATTTCTGTGTCGACTGTGTCGCGTTCAAAGTTCACGTTTCTCAAAAACCAAGTCACCAATCGAAAAATCTATTCTATACTTTTTCCTTGTTTTCTTTTTATGAGAAATCGTCTGGTGTCTTGTGCCACGGTTTACTGGACACCCTGTATAAAAGGTGCACTATGGAACGGTTTGAAATGTGATAAAAGGGTTTACGGCAAAATTGAGTGGTTTTAAATTCCCTAAGTTTCCAGTGTCAGTATTGTGCATTTATGTCCACGTAGGCAGCTGCAAAGTGCAGTTGCGCATTTTTAATTTTCAATAGAAAAGTGTTGAAGTTTATGTGGAGAAAAATGATTAGTTTGAGAGATATTTTAAACTCGCAAACGCTCACATGTTTCTAAACACGAACCAGTAAAGTTTCACCAAAGAATACGTGTAAGAATAATGGCACTATATCCAAAAATAATTTATAATAACGAATATGAAGGAATTACTTTGCCAAATTCAGGTTAGAATATCCTTTAAGTTAATAACCTTTCTCGAGATACACTCCAATACTTTATTATTCACATTTAAAAGTTGCATTGGGCAACACATTAAAACAAAGTATTTCTGTTTCGACTGTAAGGGGCATTCAACATATCTAATCGTATGATAGAAGGTTCGATTGACAGAAGATCCAGATAATAGAACGTTCAAATATATAACAGCTGTTCGAATACTGGAGGTTCCACTGTAAATGCATACGCTGGTGTAGTTAAAACAGATATAGCGAACTACTCGAGCCCACTCGAGTGGCCTGTAAACTGATACCTTTGAAGGACAAAAGCGGTTAGGTGTTTTTCGCTACTCTATGCAGGCCCCTGCAGACCCAAAACCCCTATCCACTTGGGCCTTGCCCAGCACCTTCAGTGGCCCTGCTGCTACGAAAAACTGATACCCCAAACATATTTTTAGTTCCACAGTGTTTGACCTCTGTTGTCTGTACTAAAACAGTTCATTATATTTCTTTCACCATCCAGCAGCTTACAATAAATTTTGAGGAGATATAACATTAAGTCACAGTTATCGTTCACTAACAAGGGAAGATCCTCAAGCTGGAAATTAAAAAAATTATAAAGTTTTGGGGATATGTAGAGGATACATATGTATCTATTACGCAATTATTTTTTTGCTACCCAAATTGACTCCTGAAAATCGGGCTATTTTCCGATTTTGTTTTATAACTCGCGATCGGTAAAAGATACGAAGAAAGTTTTCAAACAAAAGTTACTTCCTTTAACTAGGAATAGCATTTGATAACTTACAGTTCATACATTTTGCGAGTTATAACACAAAATCGGAAAATAGATGGATTTTCTGGGGCCACTTTTTCCCTCTTAGAGTGAATTTGGGGAGGAAAAAAATTGCGCAATGGGTTGGGGATCTTCTCTTGCAAGTTAAATCGTATGGGTCGAGACTAAATTTCTTGCCATCCTTCACAGAAAGGTGAAAGCGTGTTTTGGAAGTTTTTATGGGATATTCGGAGGACTTCTTAGTAGCGACCGATTACGCGGTGCCCTAAATGGCTCGTTAAAGGACCACGGTTTATTACAGGGTCACTTCTCAAGCTACTCAGCCCCGTATGCGTTATAAACTAATTTAAGCAATGATCGCTAGCTTTAACTTGCAAAATAGCCGAGAATGTGTTTAGGTTTAATTGTCAGTTATTGGAAGTAAAATCCCCTCCATGCTACCATAGACTAAGCACCGTGTTTTATAGTTGCATGTAAACGTTAAGAATTTAACTCCTGCCTGGCTCCCATTTCACCATTTAGTTCTCTAGATATTAAGTTTGCCCTCGTCAGCAAAGAGGTGTTATCTCGCTGCTTGATTCCGGTCGAAGCGTTGTCCTCTGCGAATTCCAGCCTGTTCGTTGTTCGTACATCGTAGGCTTCTAGCCGCTACACCCTTTGCACGTTTCCTGGGCGCACTGTGATTCCACGTTCCTCATTTAGCTCTGCTGTTAATTTCGGAGCACTTAACCGAGGGCCTTCCTTCATTTTTCTTACGATAACACGTCTATCACGAGCATTAAGGCTCCTCGGACGACTGGCTGGAGGAATGTACTTAGCCTTCATGTTTGCAACGTTCAGCAATGCCCCATGCTGTGATTTTATTCATTTTAAAGGAAATTGATATTTTTTCGTGTTATTTTTCGTGACGGAAAATCTCTAATTGACCAGCGTCAAAGGATGCGCTCTTAGTTTTATTACATATAGGATAAAATAAGATCAACAACTGTTGGATCTTTAGTATATCTTGGAATTAGAAACTTGTTGGGAAGCAAAGTATTTTACTTATTCGAATATTCTTTCCTTAGTTAAGCAACTATGTACAGTAAACCAACAGTTTCTTATTTTTGCATTCTCAAAACTATTATTAAAAATTATCCTCAGAGAAAAATAAAGTTATGAAAATATTTATAAGTGATACTATCTATTTGCAGTAATCTCTCGTTGGTATACGACTAACTTAAATAACTAAAACCTTCATTCATTGATTCAAAGTACATATATCCCTGTTTCTCAAATGATTGATTTCCTATCGATTCATTCAAGTTTGTTCTCTCAGCAGAGGTGTTCGTCACGCTACTTTGCTGCGAAGCCCAAACGGTGCTAAGCGTTGTACATATTTATGTTAATACTAGTACTGAATAATTCATCCCTGACATAATTATTATCTCTGGTATTATTAATTCCTACGACAATTTCCGGTGTCGTAAGGCGAACGGTTTCTCTCGAGGATGATTTTCATTGAAGGTTTCATTCCCCAATTCTATTGTAATTCTGTTAGTTAACAATAATCAGATATAAATATATACTATAATTCCCTGGAAAGAAACGTAGCATAAAGTAGAATCTCCGGGTGTCAGCCACTGATTTTCGACAGAGAGACGCACATGTCGACCGCATCGGTCTGCACCATCGAACGGTCAACGGTATAATAAGCTTATGCGCAACTGTCTTTCACATCACCAATCCTATAAAACCGGAGCGCGCCTAGGAAGGGAAGCCTCCTCCGTCAGTGTCTCTCGTGCGACACGATTTTTTTCAGCGTGGTGCCCAGGGGTGTGAAAATGTAACAGTCACGACTTTCACAGGGTGAATCTACACATCTGGATCGGTGGAGATTTATTTAAACAACCTGTTGCTAGAGTATCTTTTTCTTTTTGGGTGACAGCTACCACGCAGGTTCTTCTTCGATTTTTTTTCAATGAAAATTTCGCATTTCATAGACAAAAGCGTGACCTTTCTAATGTATACAACGTTTCTTTGATAAAAACATTTCTCCAACGAAAAAATCTTCGAATCCGCCCTACTTTTTCGCTCTCTAGGTGTATGTTGCCTCTTAAGTCTAGGGAAATTGAAATTAATTAAGATGCGTTCACGGATGAAGATGCTTACGTAGTTGTCTCTCTCTCTGTAAGTCGTGCTGCAGTTGTGTAGGGTGCTTGCCACGTAACGTCGTGTGTATAGTAGCAGAAGACAGTTGGTGGCATTTTGCACCCACGAGTGATTCTATGCAGTGTAATTAATGCAAAAAAGTTTCATAATTTCTTGCGAAAGCACTTTTGTACCTTGCTTTTTATTCCACTGTGGCGTCCTGATATAATACCGCTGTTGGGAATTTTTTCTTGTCACAAAAAGAATGTGTTTACTAAATTGAAGTTTTTTCTATTTATTAATACGTGTTTTGAGAATACAAAATTATTTCTTTCATAATTTTTTAATGCTTGCTCGCGTCGAAATAGGTGGGTGTAATATGCGCTGTAAAGTAAAAGACGCCTCGACTACGTGGTTAATTTTAGAGGTACCGTGTATCTGAAACAAAAAAATCAAAAGGATTTGTAATCAGTATGACTGTCGCTATAGCAGAGACTAAGATCAATTAGATTGATGAAGAATTAACAAAATGGCAGACGTCCAAAGTTGAACTATCGAAATTAGCTAAATTTTTTAATCATTCTGCGACGTAAAAGATGAGCAAAAAACAACGAAAATGTGTGATTCTAGTTCGGATCGGTTTGATACCACCGCCGTAGCTACATGGTTCCTCCAAAATCGACCACGCAGTCGAGGCGTCTTTTTTTCACAGCGCATATTACACCCGCTTGTGTCGCGCAAGAAAGCATTAAGAAAATATGAAAAAAAAAAATAATTTTGTATTCTCAAAACACATATTAATAAATAGAAAAAACTTCAATTTAGTAAACACATTTTTTTCGTGACAAAAATGTTCTAGAAAATCTAAGCCGCGGTAATTTATCAGGGTGTCACATTGGAAAGACCGTTTAAATAAAATACGTACAATAAAAAGATTACTTAATTCTGCGACAGGTTCTTTTAACCCTAAGTTGTCACATCTATTCTTTCGACAGTAGTTGTTACACTGAGTCAGCCAATTTTCAATCAGCTGGTGTTTCAAAAATTATCTATTAAATTAAGTCGCAGAAATTCTGAGATAAAGTTTGAACATTGTAGAATATATATTCATCGTTGAAAATTAACATTTAAAGTACCATCACGTTTATAAACAGTAGTACCATTTTCAATGATACCTCAAAGACATTTTTCCTTGGAGTCCAATTGTGAATCATTTTTACCCAGTGTGACAGAGTTGAACAAACGTCCGCTCATCTAGGCGCGTAGAATCGCTCTGGAATGTCATGACCGCCTTTTTACGCTCTTTACACGAGAATCTTCCAAACAAAGAAACATATCTATCGTAATTGCTGACCAGCTGAACCTGTTCATGTCCGTCCTTGGAAGATGTATCAGGATGACCGTCCATTTTGATACCTTATGCAAATTACTGAGTCCAGCAATGGGGTCGGTTTCTATTTCCTTTTTGCGTATCCCCAAGTCATTTAGTCTCTTTAAGGCTGTCCCGACGCGAATTTCGTTCTCAAGGTTCAAACGCCCTTATCATCGAAGAATGCCGAGCAACTAAGTACCAATTAATCTCGAAAAAATTCAGTTATTCGTAGGACCACCCATTCCCCACTTCAATTTTCTTTTACCAAAGCAAGGAAGAACATGAAAAAGCACAATAACAACTACTACTTAAGTAGGCACTTTCCCCAAACTATCGGTGACTTTTCATTTATTTTCCTTGCAATACAATCGCCGAGTTCTAATTCCTCTTTCATTCCTAGCACTCTTTATTCGTCTTAACGCAATACTCGCATCCCTCGCCTCTCCACCCCCGCAGTCTCCGCTCCTGCACGCCCTACATGCATAATTCCTCGTCCCTTTTCCGCGGTGTTCTCCTCGACTAATGGCCGCGGCGTTAGTTTCCCTGAACCTCTTTTGGTACTCCGCCGGCACAGTGATTTTAACGTTTTCACGTGGAAAGTTGTTTCACGTGCCTTGCTTTTGGAAACCTACGCGTGTAGGTATTAGCGGGGGGCGGCCTACGCTGTTCTCCGGAAACTCGTCCACCCACCTTCGACCTCGCCTCTTTGCGTTCGCCACACCAACCACTCGCCGGTGTCGCCAACTCGTACCTGTGCCCGATACGGGGCATTTCTGACAGTCTTATCCGGCTATCTTTGCCGTTTCCCTCGCAGCGCCTCGCGAGCCTGCACTCGGGGGATCCGTGGAAGTCGGTGGTGCTTATTAAAAACGCGAATCTGTCGCGTTGCAGAGTGGCCGTTCTGAGTTACCATTAGGGAAACGAGTTCGCCGTGAATTATACGTGAACCAAAACGGCGGTAGAGTGACAGGGAAGCTTAATACCACATTGAGTTAGAGGGACATTTCTCTTCGTCATGTTTTCGGTGCCGCGTACATTGAAATTACTATTCCTGCTTTATTGGAAGTCACCATTTCTGAATACGATATATTAAAGTGTATTAGCATTTAAAAATTCACGATGCACCGTGAATAAATGATTTTTCAAAAGTCCGGTCTTTATTTAATTAGACACTGTCGCGGGGAGGGTGCCTTTACTGTGACCGGGGGAGACGTCGATGCAGCGGAATATAGTAATAATAGAATCGCCGCGTATAGTAGCTACCAAGCGTTAGAGCCGATAAACGCTCCATTCGGAAAGACAGTTCCACCATAAATGGCGATCACTGCTGTCACCAACTGCCTGGGTCCCCCGCCCTTGCCGCCCGGTAAACGTTTCTTGCAGAAGTCGTCGAAGAAATTATCCTCAACTTATAAGAGCTTTCGCGACCCGGCCGTCGAGGCCTGGATACCGTGTGGCATTTTCGACATGTCGAAGGCGAGACTTTATCC
Organism: Andrena hattorfiana; assembly: GCA_944738655.2. Lineage (NCBI taxonomy): Eukaryota > Metazoa > Arthropoda > Insecta > Hymenoptera > Andrenidae > Andrena > Andrena hattorfiana. Next base: position 10,317,724 of record OX122893.2, on the reverse strand, counting down.
GCGGGAGCGTAATCCAGTGATCTATACGATCAGTAACAGCAATTTGTTCAGGAGCTGCTCGGAAGGCAACCTAAGTGCCCGTAAAACGAGCACGGCACTATCCGCTACACCTCTTGATAAATGCATCCAGGCGATTTATGGCAGCTGGAAGAATCTCATGCACCGTAAGTGTAATGCCCCGCGAACGTTGCCCGACTAATCGCCATTGAAAATAGTTTAAATGAAGCTGGATAACCAACAGCCTCGTTGGTAACGCGATAGTATAACGAAGTGCCGGGGGTGCAACAAAACTTCATAAAACGTTAAACGATATTACACGAGTGGCGATAAAAAGTTGAATCAACTAAATTCTATTAATGAAGTGAAGTAGCGGGGGGCACGAGTATCGCGCCGTTATGAAAGTAGCTTTACTAGCGATAAAAGGGTTTCTGTTTGATTCTCATTACGTCGCAGGGTGTGCTCGAGATATTATTACTATCTTAATTTCTAGTAGATTGCCTGGAGAAATGGTGCCTATCAGTTGGCATTTCTTTTATTCTTTTAATTCTTGTATTTCCACACAACGGCCATACAACTTTCACTATAGACTAGGTCCAAGGTTTTCTTATAATCAGTTCGTCTCATTAATCAAGGAATTAGTGAGCCACGTCCAGAGATTAGATCTTTATAATAATCTATTTTACGTAATTCCAAGCAAAATAAAGATATTGCGACGAAAGTATGGATCGTAATGTGCTCGATGGATACAGCGTTGCATCGCGAACACGATTGGGGCCAGCGATGATGTTCGCTTGGGGTTTGGAACCGTTTATGTCCCAGAAATCGATCTTTTCGTTTTATCCCGGGCTAAGCTAATCCTTCTTTCTCGCAGCTTCTCGGAGGTTCGCTTAACCTGCGAATCAGATGAAATGAGAAGTATGTTCATATTATCAGCTGAAAAAATTCGTGTCGCATTACCATAAGCGCATGAAAGCCTCTCTCTCTCGTGGAGAAGGTTCCTCTTCCTAGTCGCGTTCCCACTTCGCACGACTGGCGATGCGCAAGCTGGCTGCGCGTGAACCTATTACGCTGTCGGCGGCTTGATGGTGCGGATCGAACTGGCTGACACGTGCGTTGCTATGACTCTAAACAAATTTCTATTCCTTTCTTAAAAAGTTACAGTTCCTTCAATCTCTATTTCACGCTTCTGTGCTGTACTTCTTAATTCTTTTGATACTTTGCATATAACCCCTAATACTTTATTGAAACGGTAATTTTTAGATATTATTTCTACGTTTATCAGATCCCATGTGTTTTGTAACTTTACTCATTACGGGGAGCGCTGCAATCGGGACTCAGTCATTCCAATGCTCGTGGACATCATCTGAAATGTATGTTCACATTTGCATTGAGAAGATAATCATCCTCGTTATACCTTAATTACACATTATAAAGCAGTATGCCGTATATACAGGGTGAGGGTCTTGAAATTGTCACCTTGATTTTCAATAGTATTATCTGCAAAGAAAATTACTGTCTGCTGTCCATTCCATGATCAAACGAAATCTTTTTAAGAGGGAGTTTCGGAGATTCGATACTATCTCTTTTCTGATGAGAACAGATTGTAGTACATTATTATAGTGAGACTCTGATGGTTGTTTGTAGTGTAGGGATGTGTGGAAGAGTGTGAGAGGCCTACCCTGTATACAAATAAGTCTTCGCTATAGGAACGAAAATAACTGCCGCACGATTGGTTAGGGGGCGGTGACGCGCTGTCATGGAATTGCTGCCTCAGCATAGATTGCTGGAGATCTGTTACTCGAGTGCCTGGGATATTTACAAAATTGCCTCCAGAGCTCTGTGTTATCGATTGCTCTTGAGTGGAATTTTGGTGCGGCCGGCGACGATCGTCTGCGCTCGTCTGCGTTGACGCGGTGGCCCTGTTGCTCTGTCCGGGGTTATTAATACTTGCATCTCGATATGCGACGCAATATTAAAAATTTTTTACTTCCCCAGGTGTTGGTAAATTGGCGGGAAAGTTTTTTCGTCCCTGCAATCCGGTGCAGGAACTGGATCTTTTCGGTTTTTTTTTGATAATGTGTGTTATTAAACTTGTTGATGATGTCTCGAGTGCTTCCTTGATCTGGGACTTACTCGACCACGCCATTATTTAAGGATTTGTAGTCAGAGACGCATTCGTCCCGCGAAGAAAAGGAATTGGCTGACATTTCTAAGGATGCATCAGTCGGACGCATCACTATACTGTCTCTTGTCTCCTTCAAACGTCCTCCATCAACAATCTCGAATTCTTCTGTAATGTTGGACGGAGTATCTCGTTTCTGCAAGTGCGGCAGGAGGGAGATCTGCTCGTACTTCCATTTCTTATATTTGTTCGTCGAATGACCGGATATAGTTCCCTTCTTTCTCAAAGTTCCTCGGCATTGGTCTCTTAGGCTGAACCGCCTTTGCTTGCATTCGGTTCCTGCAATAAATTGCGACCCAACGATTCTTTAGATTTCTTTTTACGGGGTTCTATAAAACATAAAATGATGGCTATTGTTCTTGCAGCAGAGGAAGATATGAATATAAGAATACGTACTGCCTGTGCATCGGTTACTCCATTAATATTATCAAATTTTGGAAACAGTATTCGTGTTTAGAATTCCAAGGACACTTTTTTCAACATTTAATAAAATGATTCCCCATCCAGAATACGTTTGTTTTGATATCTTTCGACGCCTCCGCGAAGTTTCTCTTGACAAAAATACTCTTCATCGTAACTCTTTAACCATACAAATTAAAAAAAAAATGTTTTAAGCAAATGTTAAGCTGGATAAGAGCTATCCGAATAAAAAAATTAAAACGCCATTTCATTAAAAAAAACAAGGAAGGCTCCTTTATCCCCTTAGGAGTCCCCTCCAGAAAAATGTATTGCACACTAATTGATTAGCCCCACCTGTGCCACTTAATGTAAAAAAATGGAAGTCCGCATCTGCAATAGTTTCGAAAGCAGCTTGTAACACTTTATTTGCCCCACCTTATATATTAGATTTCCTCTTTCAGTTTCAATTAAGATGCTAAGTATCTATTTTACGTGATTCCATACAGAAGAAAGATGTTCAAATCGAGGTGTCACTGAATTCTAATGTTCTCAATATACAGGGCGGTTCACCTAAGTGTGCCACCTAAATTACTTGTAAACTCTTTGTTATATGAAAAATGGTTTGTGTGCCACCTGAATTTATTAATCGACTACGCACTTGTATTGATTGTAACGGATAGCACTTTGAGCATTACTTACATTAAAACTCATTTAAAGAACATCTCGGTAATTATTAGTTCTAGGACCCACACAGTCTAACAGATTTTTATTCAGCACTCAACATTTTTCCCAATTACTGAGTGAAACTTCACCCATTACGATGAAAAAAGCCAAGTTGGTCTTCACATCTCGATAAAAAATCAAAATAGCAAAAAACTAATTATCACACTGTGTGCCCCCCTTGATACCATACAACTTTTATTCGAACCATTTTTTCATATACCCCAGAGTTTACATAGAAATAATTTAAGTGGCAGACTTAGGTGGATCGCCCTGTATAAAAGCCCAGCAGCCAATCTTCAGTATATAGTACATACCTGGCAGTCCCAGGTTCTCACCAATCTCCTTCCGCATCCTCATCCTCAACATTGTTAGAATTCTTGTGGCTAGTATTGAATAAACATTCATTGTATAAGAGTAGGTAACCAATCGTTGGTCATCCATACTTTCTTGTCTGATATAGTTAATCGGGCAGAAATTTCAAAATAGCCAAGAATACGACGGTCCTATAGTAACTGCCGCGCTACCTCTATTGTAGGGACCAGCTTTGTACGCTCATCCAAGGCTGATAGGCTCCCCACTACCATTTGTCAGCAACCGGCTCTCCGCCTTGCTTGACAGTGTCTCTCAACCAAATGTGCTTCGCCTTTTTTATATCCCCGAGATTTACAATTAAAAAAAGTAATATAGTTGACAAATGGTGTTTTATAAAAAAAAAAAAAAATTTCTACCTAGAAATGTCTACTATTCTAAGGTATTTTTATACTAATAAACTAGAATCTATTTAGAAATTATTCGTACTGGTTGTATCTACTGCTCTCTTACTCCCTTTTGGAATTATGAATCGCGGGCAGAAATTGTAGCAGGAAGGACTCCCGACAGTAAGCGCATTGTAACCCATACGCAGCATAAGAGACTCCTTGATAGAAGTTATCTCGACGCTGAGATGTTCACTTTATATTCTTCATCCCCATAAGTACCTTGAAATTTCATACTTTTTCACTTTATCAAAAATGCACTAAAAAATAGTTATTTTCTTGCACTACAATTACGATGATGTTTCTTTTACTTCGAATAAAATCGTGGGGGCAGGATAATTTCATAACAGGATATGAATCAATTTAATACAGAATCAAGCGTCGAAATGAATTTGTTGTGAAGTATCCTGCCCCCACGATTTTATTTAAAGTGAAAAAACACCATCGTAATTGTAGTACAAGAATAGAATTATTTTTTTTAGTTTTTAGTGCATTTTTATCAAGTTAAATAAAATCGTTTAATTTAAAATTTGTTTATATCTTTTTTTTACAATGTATATATTTCGTTTGGGATTCGCCAAAAAACGTTTGTGCGAAATTGGCAGCCGGGTCTCGTGTTTCATCCTTGTCAATACACTTCATTTATTGTGGTGCCCAATTACGTTAGAATTTGTAACAGTAGAACTTGTGGGCGTGTGTTAACCAGTGAACTATTGTAATTTACGGGTTTCGGTCCGTATTTATCGCGTCTGTGCGACGCGCTCTATTGTGCGAACTGCTTTTGGATGAATATGTATTAGCAGCGCATGGAATGATTAAATTGCTTCAAAAGGGGCCACGTGTTACTGAATACTGCTTACTCGAGAAGTTACTATGATTTATAGCAAATGTTGGATCGACGTTATAGTACACGTAATTTGATTGAAATGCACTAGGTACTGGATCTTAGAGTAAAATGTAATTGGGTACGCGGTTTTAGAGTAAAAATGCAACTCGGTACGCCTTGTCAAAATAAAAGTACATTTAGGTACGTGTTTTTAGAGTGAAAAGGCAACTAATCTGGTTGGGTTTAACGTAATAATTTTGACTGTGGTTAAAACTTTTCATAAATTATATAAATTTTTAAATCCCCAATTAAATTTTAATATAATCTACCAAATTATTTAAATATCCAATTACAGAGAAGTAATTAGTAACAGTTACGTGAAATTTCTCATAATTTCACATTCTCTTTTTGTTTATTTTATTTTAACATCCAATTCAAAAATATACTTGTTGGTACGATATGTTGACAGGAATCTCATTTTCCACATATCATGCCAAGTGGAAGTGTACTTCATTTTGTTAAAACTATCATCGCAACTAGCAATAAATAGTAAGATGTCTACAGATGCTTATACTAGGATTTGTTGGTTTTTAAAAAACATTTTTTTTTTATAAATTTGTGACATTTGAAAACTGGTTTTTAAATTTAAAAAATCCAGTTTTATATACTAGTACACAAGCATATTGTAGTAGGTAACACTTCACTGTAAAACTAATCTTCATGAGTTCATATTTTCAGAAGAAAAATATTACATAAAATAAAGATTTATAATTTATATTTTGTATGGATTTTAGTAATTTTAGTTTTTTTTTCATCTGGTTTTGTATGCAGTGTATTTTATTGTTATTAAGTATTTGAAGGGTTCAGTTTTTGCTTCTTAAGGATCCATATTTTTTTTCAAGAAGAAATATACATATTTTGAGAACTTTTTATTTTACAGAAATCTGTGAACATTAAACTGTAAACTGTGATATTTTGAACAATATATATACAACCCATGGCATTCGTTTATCCACGCTTATCCATCAAAAATGTTTATTTCCCACTTAAAACGAAATGAAAAGTATTCATAGTTTAATTTTTTAATTTGGTTATAACTTTTTTTTAAGAGTGGACAAATCGTTGTTTTCATTTGGGGGTGCCAACTTCAGAGACCTATTGGCTTTAGCTAGAGTAACTAGCCACCTAGAGACAAATCATCGTGGTTTTGAATCACCCTGCAGCAAAGTGAGAGAATAGGGCACCGGTTTCGACGCGATGCTGTTTCGGCGCAGAGCTGTAAACGAAAATTCTAATGTAACACACGAATAGCTGCACCCGCCACCTCTATACTCCATGAAGTTGCGACACAACGTGAAACCACGGACCTACGCAAACACTGTTCATAAATTTCGTCAGCACTTTTTCTTAGAAAAGAGAATGAAGGCTCTCCAGAAAGTGGATCCTTTTTTGCTTTCGTGTACGGTCCACACTTCGGGTTTTTGTATTTGCTTAAAGAATTTACACAGCCAGCCGAGCTCTTCCTTCTTACGCGACCGTATGCCCTCCATCTTCTTGCGCCCTGTATTCCGTGCAAGCTGTCTTCCGCACCTACGCTTATCTCTCCATCTACCTACGTCCAGAGAAAAACAACGGCGTTAATTCATTTACCAAGCGCATTTCCCCTCCTATGATGAGCCCTCGCGTTTTACATTTGTTTCAAGAAGCACCGTAGGTGGGGAATTTGCTTTGCAATCCAGAACACGTGACTATTCGTTTGTTGTTGGATGAAGCTCTTTGGCGATTACGTTATAAGTTATAAGTAATCCTATTTCTCTCTTCCTTTCATTTATCGTTATACAGATCTTCTTATCAATCGTGGGGTTTCGTTTCAACTGCTTCGAAGCACGGTAAAATGATAGAATTCAAAGTTTCTCAAGGTGTTACCTTAGGCACAGAGGGTTAACTCTTTAATGCCAGACGCATGATATGTGATACATTCTCTTCCTTTGCTGATTCGCAGTTTGTATTCGCAATTCGCTGTTTGCACCAGATTAAGTATTTAGTACATGTTTGGAGTAATTTTATTCATTGAAGAAAGATGGACCCACCTGAACCCTGATGTGTTCATTTGTTTTATGCATTTTATGCTCTGAAAAAAAATTATCTTAAAATATAAAAATTCAGATCAATTTTAAGAATAAAAAGAAAACGGGATATTTTTTCTTCAACGGAATTTAGGTGCTGGCGCTAAAGGGGTAATCATAGATATATCTCAGTCGTTAGATTTTATTTGTTACGCGTTTTGGGGTAAAGTTAATGGCAAGGGAAGTTCGGTTACCGGAACATTCCGATTTTTTTTAAACTATGTAGGTTTGTAGAGGACCTCGATAGAAGTATCAGTCAATTTTTCGTTTGTGCTTATTTTCGGTTCTTCGGGGTGAAAATACCCCCTAAAGGTTAATGAGTGGTATCCTATTTTCCAGCATATCTTGAAAATTATAGTAGACATTAAAAAGTTATTAGAATGAAAACTTCTGTGTTTACACATTTTCCAATTTGTTTCGCTCAAAAGTTGCCGCTCCCCAGAACTTGATACTCCCCAAAATTTGTCGCTCCCCAAAATTTGCCGCTGCCCAAAATTTGTCGCTCCCCAAAATTTATCGCTCCCGAAAATTTGTCACTCCTCAAAATTTTTCGCTCCCCAAAATTTGCTGCCCTAGGCTGCAGCCTACTTAGCCTACACCCCAGTGTTTCCCAACCTTTTTTGAGTCGCGATCCCCTTTTATAATATTCAAATAACCGAATCCTCCCTCCCATATAAGGTAAGGTAAATTTAATAAGTTAAAGAAAACACATAAAAATAGATATTTCAGAATATAATTCTAACTTAATAATATCTATTTAAAAAGAAAAATCGTGGCCACCACCCAGAAAATACTTCGCAATCCATCGGTTGGGAATCACTGCTATACCCAAATCCGCCCATGTCCATTCTAATAAATTTTGGTATGTCTATTACCTATAATTCTCAAAATATACAGGGAAGTATAAAATCACACATTAACCTTACAGGGTGTTTCCACCCCGATGAACCGAAAATGTCCTCTACAAATCTGCACAATTTCAAAAAAATTAGAATATTCGGGTAACCAAATTTCTGGATCTTCCTTAAATCGCCAACCTATTAATTTATTCTTGACAACCATCGCCAGTCCATCTTCCAAATGCAGATCTGTCAATGGCACAGCTGTATTCGTTTAAACTCAAAACATAAGATTGGAATTTTATACAGATAGGAAATCATGGTAGATCGAAATCGCGAACTCACGTATGTAAACGTGACAGATAAGGTGTTCTGAATAATTAAATAACTGATTATGTAGCTTGTGACTTTTTGGAACGATCCTCTTGACCTGATTTCGTACATTGTGTGTACGACGATCGAGGGGATTCTATATTAAAGCGATATTGTGCGTGTGTGTGCAGTTGGCGGCATGAACCGGCCGTCCAAAGCTGTGACCCAGGCGAAGAAAGTGGCACCGCCGGCTGTGCCCGATGTATTTCGACATTCTGGATCATCTTTTGGTTCCGCTGGATATGCGAGCAGCGAGGATAGCTGTTTCCTGCCCGGAAGTGGACCAGGAGGAACGGCGGACGATGGCTCTTACGGGATGCCATCTGGGAAGAGTCCGGGACCTATTTTTACTCACCCTGGCTTCGCTTTTCCACCAGTCGTTGGCAAATACGCCCACGCTGAGGATCAAGGTGTGATTCTTACCGACCTTAACATTTTGAATGGCGCAAGGTTTTGAAAATGTCGAGAAAGTTTTGCTTAAGTATTTGGGCCCCCCTGACCGGATCAACAAGTACCGCTTCTTTAGGAATTTATTTTCAAGTAACGGAGACAGTTTCTTAGAAGAAGCTTCTGGTTGATGATAAAGGCATGCTTGAACGAGACAACAGAATTCTATAAGTTCTATGTAATTTCTTTTTAAAGGTTCTTTAACAAAGATAAACTTACCGCACCAACTTAATAGAATAAGATCATTTTTTGCAAAGGCAGTATCTAGATTGATTAAATGATTGACGTGCTGCAAGTAATATCTTAACGACTCGAAAATCACCAGTAGACATAAATGAATAAGACCAATATACCAATTCGTTGCCTCTAATGAAATCCTTGTTTCGCGCACAATGAATTATTAATCTAAAATAGTGCAGCGAAGGTAATCATGAAGTTTCTGTTTAGAGGTGCACAGAAATATTAATGCTTAAAGAAGTAATTAAATGGTTAGCATCTTGTAACCGATTATGTAGACGATGAAAGAATTATTTGGTATAGAAACATATACAGAAAATAAATTAGATATAAAGAGGATACGCTGAAGGATTACATCGTTAATATCGAAGTCAAATGATAATGCACACCATTAAACGGTATCTATTCTCTTGGGTTTTGCTCGTGAGAAAGGTATGTTTAATGGGACGAGATATTAATAACAGATGAATGTTTCGCACGAGACAAATAAATAATGCAGCGTACATAATGGGAATTAATAATTCATGTAAAGTGCAGGTAAAACCGTTCTTAGCGTGCCATTTCACACGTCTGTTAGATAAAAGGGCAGAGGAATTAAAATTCTTTTTCCCTGAAAAATGCGAGAGACTTTTAAGGCGCATATTTCTGGAAAGATCCATTTATTTCTGTAACGTATAACAATTGTTATGTAGGATCTTAAATGTAAGTTTCAATTTAAGAAACATCTCGAGCTGAACTCCCCGAATCTGTACTTACAATAGACATTTCCTTTTAGGAATCGACATGACCCAGAGTCCTGGAAGAGACAGCCCAGGTAGTTCAGGATCGGGTTCTGGTTCCAGGCATTCCACTGCCTCGTTAGATTCTGGAAGAGCCTCTGGATATCATCTAGGTCCCAGAGGACCAGGTGCTCTCGCTTCGTCACCCAGGTGTTCGATAAGCTCACTGGGCAGCCATCCGGACAGACCAGCAGATCTCGATGTCGTGCATGCTTGGTTGACCGAACTCCAGTTCGAGGAATACTTTCCACTGTTCGCTTCCGCTGGTTACGATCTCGCTACTATTACGCGCATGACGCCAGAGGATTTAACAGGAATAGGTAGAGGACTGTTTGGCTAAATGAGTTACAGTAGAGATCGCATTCTTATAGATATCGTATAGAATTAGCAGAAAATCAGATAGCTTTGGATTGTAAAGAATATCACCGTTAGGAATGATAATGGGATTGGTATCGGTTCGCAGGAATTAAGAAGCCTAATCACAGAAAGCAGCTGAAAGCGGAAATAGACAATTTAAATATAGGAGACGGCTTGCCGGAGCATATTCCTGGCTCACTGGAGGAGTGGCTCAGGCTTCTACGGCTCGAGGAATATCTTGGTGCTCTTCATCAACAGGGTATGCGTTCGGTCGAAGACGTGACAACTCTCACTTGGGAGGATCTCGAGGACATCGGCATCGTGCGGTTAGGCCACCAGAAGAAATTGTTGCTGGCGATCAAGAGAGTGAAGGACATCCGTGCCGGCAAACGTATACAGCCGCTGGATCTCGCGCGGTTACCGCCGCATCCTGGACACACGCAGGTGAGGGGATAGTTCTGCGACGTTCGTCCGAGTTGTCCGCGCACACTTTTGCCTTTCTTGTGCCTGGACGCCTGCAATTATATTTGCAGGACGTAGTAATTCAACGAGGAGGCTCTGACTTACCGTCTCCCGACGAAGATTGTTCCTCGCCGGTTATGAGATCCTTCCAAAGAGGAGGGAACGATGCCACGTCCGCGTGGAGAAGCATGTACGCCGCTTTACCAGCCGATTACAATATCGTTGGCCGAGCTGGCTCGCGAGGAAAGTCCTTGGAAAGCTTAGAGGATGCGCCCCTCGGGTATCCCCCGTCGCCGGCGCCCTCCAACCATCCGCAGCCGATCGAGTGGCGTCCACGCAGCTTCGAGGACGGCGATCTTACTCCTACAAATGATACATCCGTTGTGGATGCTGGCGGTGGAACTCTTCCACGCCCGAGACATTGCCTTGTTCGCCCACGGCCCGTAGCCAAGGTAATACTAATAAATGTGTGTGCAATTTTTTGAAACTTATCGTATATTTGGGAAGACTTATGTGAAACAAGAAATTATACGCGGTCATTGTTCTCGTGGAACGATGGTTTCAATGTGTTATATAGAAGTGAATTGTAGAAATTACTTTTCAAGAGTTGCGTACTTCTCGAGCTGCGTAGATTCGGTGCTCCTCAAGCTGGACTTGTGGACGAGACATTTCTTGTTTCATATAATTATATTTTATAAATGGAAATCTATCGTAGAGGGATCTAGAGAACCAGACAGATATTCGTGCTGTGATTACAGGTCGCTGCAACTCCGGGGCAGTTCAAGTCATTGCCAAGGGACTTCGATAACAAATATCAACTAACTTATGGACTGGAGAGTAGTCCGCATCTTCCGAAACGTTGCCCCCCGTCTCCCCCAAGGCGACAAAGCTCTAGAGAAAGCGGCTCGTCCGGCGTCGGCGGCGGGGGATCGGGAGTGGGCGATGTTGTGATAGATTGCAGTGGGCCAGTACCAACTGCCTCCTGCGAGGATCATCACATCCATCATCATCAACATCATCATTTGATTCATCATCCTTCGCCTCCGCCACCAGCACCTTCACCAGCGCCATCCACTCCGCCGCAAATGAATCGACCGCCTTCTTCCATGTCCCGTTCTTGGGGCAGTGTCAGTGTCAGTGTGAACGAGGAACATGAGTTAATAGCTTCTCTTGCTTTGCAACACCGCAACGGATCTGACGCTAGCTTTAAGGTACCTCCATTTTACGAAATAGCGAAAGCTTTGTAAACAAGGTGCTACACTGGTTTCTGCCAGGGGCGGAGTTGGGTGTAGGCTAGGTAGGCTGCAGCTTAGGGCGGCAAATTTTGGTGAGTGGCAAATTTTGGGGGGCGATCAATTTTGGAGAGCGGCAGATTTTGGGGAGCGGCAGATTTTGGGGAGCGACAAATTTGGGAGAGCTGCAAATTTTGGGGAGCGATCAATTTTGGAGAGCGGCAGATTTTAGGGAGTGGCAAATTTTAGGGAGCGGAAAATTTTCGGGAGCGACAAATTTTGGGGGGCGATCAATTTTGAAGAGCGGCAGATTTTAGGAAGCGACAAAATTTGGGGAACTGCAAATTTTGGGAACCTGCAAATTTCGGGGAGCGACAAATTTTGGGAAGCATCAAATTTCGGGGAGCTGCAAATTTTGGGGAGAGATCAATTTTGGAGAGCGGCAGATTTTAGGGAGTGGCAAATTTTAGGGAGCGGAAAATTTTCGGGAGCGACAAATTTTAGGGGGCGATCAATTTTGTAGAGCGGCAGATTGTAGGAAGCGACAAATTTTGGGGAGCGATAAATTTCGGAGAGCGACAAATTTTGGGGACCTGCAAATTTTGGGGAGCGACAAATTTTGGAGAGCGGCAGATTTTAGGAAGCGACAAATTTTGGGAAACTGCAAAGTTTAGGGAGCGGAAAATTTTCGGGAACGACAAATTTTATGAAACGGCAAATTTTGGAGGGCGGCAAATTTTAGGAAGCGGCAAATTTTGAGCCATAGAAATTGAAAAAGGTTCACACGCAGAGGCTTGAGACAACTTTAAAGAAAGTTCAATTTTTTCACCTAGTGAATTACCCATGGTGTGGGTAGCCATTTTGATTTAATTTTGAAATTGTTTCACTCTTTTAAATTAACATATTTGATCATATTTCACGAAAAGGGCAGCAGATTTTTCTTAGCCTAGGGGCGCCAAATCTTCAAATCCGCCCCTGGTTTCTACACTTAGAGAAAAAGAGTCATAAGTAAGAATGTGTATTCTGAATGTTAGTAGAAAGGTTTTCTTGAAAAATTAATGCTCCATCTGCATTGGCGCAACAATACTCGAATAGTTGTAACTTCTGATCATTGATCATTGAAGAAATCTATATTATTCAATAATGATTTCCCATCTATTTATTACAGGGAAGTGTCTCTAAACAGTTTCCTGAAATGTTATTTGAAATGTTATATTCTTTACACGCTATATATTTGTATTAACGTTTGTCTATATTCTTTTCATTGCAGTCAAGCTCCAGTACAGAATCAGACTCGCTACCTTTCGCAAACGAGAATGCTGGAACGATAAAGCAGAGAGCCGTGCGAGCACAAGAATACGCAAGTGCTAACTCTAGCAATAATATTCAGAATCATGTAATGAGCCACCATCCCGGCGGTAGTGAACCGACGGACGTGTTGAACGACATTGGAAACATGCTAGCGAACCTCACCGACGAACTCGACGCCATGCTCGAAGAAGAAAAGCGTCAGGGCCTGAACTCATAATCATCATTGTCCTCGTTGTCTCCATCATCGTCCTCTTTCAATTGACAGCGTTACCACAATGAATGCAACTTTAGCAACAAAGGTTTTTTATAAAAACATACATTTCTCACGCTATGGCGTATATGGTAGGTCGTAAGTGAATACAGTGTGGAAAATTTAAACAAAAAAAAAGGGTATCCTGTATTAACTCAAACTTTCAACCATTCAGACTCGGCAAAACTCATTTTGAAGTGAAAAATGAAATGTTCGGTCGTTGGTCAAATTTCATTATACTACGTTCTGTTGCGTTGACTTACAACACAAGCTATATCACAGAAGGAACAATATTTCGTTGCAACTGTACGAGTTAATATACCGGACTATATGTTTCCACGCGATTATAATTCCGCTGTATCTTTCTTCTCTTTCTTTATTCTTATAAAATGGCACTCGTTATTTTTCTACCAAAATATTACGAACTTTCTATGAAGTTTCCAGAGACAGCTAAATATTGCACAATTTTTGCGCTTTTGGCATCTTTTTCCAAGTGTATATGTTACAATTCGTATTTATTTGATTCGATATATCGAGCTGAACGATATGCCGAATAATCGGTGAATGTTCGGCTGTTCTGTACAGATTGTAAAAAAAAAGATGGTAATGGTCATGGTCGCAGCCTTCAGGGATGGATCTACGCATCTGAATCAATGACTCGCTAATAAAAGGCCAGCCAGAAAATTGATTTAGTTGAATTCAGTAAAGGAAGCATAGCTTTTATACTTACACTGCACAAAGACTGATACGTTTTCTCTGGAGATTTCATCACTATCAAGCATATATACATTCCAGCTAGTATATTTCCTTTTCTACTTCCGTCCTTTACTAAAACGATAGCATGTTAGATCGGGACCTTCATAACTGTCGGGCTGTTAGACATTTCGAAGTCGATACAGAGGAGCAAACGTCTGTATCCCCTTTTCCAGAGTCAAGCAATTCTTCCAATAACGTCAAAGAAAATTATTACTGGATCAGGTTGTTTTGATAATGGAGCGTAATTATATCTTTGACTATACTGTGGTACAATTTCTATAAGAGTTTACGATAGTTTATACGAGAAAAATTTACATCTTCCATTATTTGAACTTCGAGGAAAGTTCTCTTAAGACTGAGAACAAAACCAACATAGACATTTGACTGCCAATTGAATTTTAAGGATAATACAGTTTAATACAGAATCATATGCGCTGTATGCCAATTAACATTTTATATTTATTATCCGTACTAATATAGTGATATATGTAACTCACTATTGTTATATGGTGCACAAAAGCATGTGGGACACAGACAGATTATCCACGTGTATGAAATCAAAGTAATCATAGTAGTGGAATGTTGTCGATACAAAGTGTTCAGGTGCCCCCCTCATCCCCTTCCCCAAGTCGAGATACGATACCGATACTGACATGTACTGAGATTTGTGCGTAAATGTTTACGCACAGATTGTTAGAACAATTTTTGTATGTACACGCCGCATGCATACGTATACATTTATATATGACGATTCTACGCGAGTAAAAAGGTTCCGAAAGGGTACTGACATCTTCCTTCATTCCCAATAAAAGTTCTCTTGCCCACTCCGCGAAGACATCCTGCGTTTTCTCAACGGAATCAGGAGTCTCCCACTTTCCTAATTTCTACGTGCTTCACCGGATTCTTATATATAAATGTATATGAAGTTTCAGCAGAACATTAATAATAATTAGATATTTTGCATTCTTTAAGAAGTATAAACTTGTTGTTGCCTCCGTACGAATCAGCTTAATTTTTACAACACGAACGGATGAGTTGTAGTAAACTCAGTTATACTATCATTCCTCTGACGCATTTTATTTTTAATCTTGATACATAGATGGTTATTCGTATTCGGATCCAATTATGCTATATCATAATGGAGACGAAGAACACGTGGTAGAATATATATATATATATAAGATTTTGAAGTACATTTAAAGCGTAGGTTAATTAATTAAATACCAGCGCTGCATTATTGCGGCCTGCAGACTTGTTAACTATTGTAGGAATATAGATATATAGATATATATCAGTTTAAGCAGTGTACTTAGGGAAAATGTTCTGCGGTGCTGCAAATTTATAAATTTATAATTATCTATTTTTACTTTTGATTATTATTGTATATTGTTACATCGAGCGAGCAGATTCGTTTCAATCATGAATGAATAATGAAAGGTAACGCAACACTTTAACACGTATACATACAAATATACACGTAATTTTTATAACGTCTGACGCGTTCTTAATGAACGAAAGCGCTTGAAGCAGCTACTGAGTTGATGGAAAAGCTCTTGCGTAAAGTTACTTTTAAAAGTATAATAATAAATCTATGCCCTATTTAAGCAGCATATTCGAGTAAATGAAATTGAGTGCCCCAGAAAATCAATCGGAACAAGTATGGCTTTATATTTACAATAAAGGATTACTTGAATTTCAGGCATTCGAAGGATGAGTTGATTCTTTTTAATGTTGACGGTTATGAATCGGATACGAGGCTACGCGAAGGTGGGCAGATCGTTCATTCATGTTTAGAACAGTGTGTATTTTATACAAAAATAATTAACAGTAAAAACTAAAAGATTATGGTGATATTGTGACGCAAATACTTAAATAGTATGAACGCTAATGTGGCGAATAATGGGAAAGTAGATATTTAATAAATAATAGCAGGAAATAAAGCATTTTGTACTGACACTGTGTGACTGAATAGCAATATTTGTTTCCATAATATACAAACCGATGAATAGAGCAGGAGGTAACGCACACTGCCAACTTTTATACCGTAGTTTCGTGTTGCCGCGATATGGACAAACACATCCGAACGTCAGGGATTCTAACTACTTTACAAAATCACCGTTCTGCGAATAACATTCAGAGCAGTAAATGTGCGTATTTCCAACTGATCTATTTCACATTCATTTGGATACAAGTTCTCTTCTGTTACGAGGCGTACGCTAAAAATGTGATGGATAATTTTATTGATATTTCGGAAGTATTATTTTAAGTAAATCGCGTTAACGAATATGGATCTGCTTCACTCATTAAGGAATCGTGACGCGATAAACAGAATTTCATACGATGCATTTTATCAGGAAAAATAAGCATTATTTACGAATAGTAATGTTTGTATTGTAATATCGTTATTAAAGATACGTAAAGAGATAGAATTATTACTTTTAAATAAAGGAGAATGTACATACGAGATACTTTTAAAGAATGTATTTCCATGTTTAGTTTAACATTAATAAAATGTCACTATGAATAAAATATCTAACACGCATACTCATATATTTACTTAAAATAATACATTCGATTAATTAATAAAAGTATGTAGGACTTCAGAGCTGTCCATAGCATAATTCTCTGATTCGATTAAACGTACCTACTACTCTATTTTCCGTTTACTATCTTTTCCTCTATGTAAGTAGTCAATAATGAATGTTAAACTGAAGAGGATTCAGTTATTGGCTAGGTTTTAGGCAGCTAACTCAAAATTCCTGAAGGCATTGCTTTTGCATAGTGTATACATACTATATGTATACAGAGTGTAAAATTCAGTGTTACGGATTGCCATCTCTAAAACGAAGCGACATACGAAATCTTTGTGCCTCAGCGACCGTTTAGTTTCAACGGGGACACGGTCTGAACAAATTAATATTTTTCTAAGTGGGTGCATGTAGATCGAAAACGAGGTCGCGTTGTTTCTCTTTTCAACAACAACATGTGTTTTTAGCTGGCTAAGTTTATCGCTATCTAATGGAAATACTTGATAATATATTTTGCTATTTAAAAATTTTTAAAGTGATCTAGAAACAAATTAATTTGGTCATTTGAGGCTGGACAGTCTCTGTGGAACAGAAATTTTATATCTCCGTTATAGAGATCGTAAGTTGTAATACTTTTAATTGTACACACTGTATTGTATAGAATATAAATATAAGTAATAAATATGAATAATACATATAAATATAAGTATAAATATTACTATTTATATTTATATTTGTATTGAATTAGGTATAGATTTTTTTGTACAAACATATGCGTCACCGCAGTTTTGTCCGGCGAATACAATACCCTGCCTATAATTGCATTTCACAACCTCCCGAGGCCCCTCCTACTTTCTGTATTTGGTTAAGTACACGTTAGATATATATCATTTGGTTTATCAATTATGATGCCCTCATCATAGATCTTTAAATAAAATTAATTTACAAACTCAGTGCTTAATGTTTTACAGTACATACCCTATACTACAAATTTTTATTAAATAGATTTTTCACTAAAAAGAAATTACCCCATTATCTTACAGATTTTAGGTACATGTAATAATTCGATAACAGGGAAAAATCAACAAAAATGACATTTTTAATCAATTGTTTTATTGTATCATTTTAACATCAGAATTCGAATTAATTTTGCCATGAAAAAATCAATCTGCATAAATAATGTAAACGACTACAATAAAATAGTGCGATATATTATTATTCATGAAGATAACGAATCATTTACGTAAATTATACGTGTACATAGTAATACCCGATGACAACAGTGTTACAAATATTTCTAAGTATGCTACCTATACTTAAAAACAATTGCAACGACAGATTATGAAAGGACTCTGTTAGATATGGACAAACGGCAGTGTAGATAAATCTCTAGGGAACTTGTTCAAGCTGAAAAATGCGTTAATTAAATAGAAGATTAAAGAGAGCAACGGAGGCTGCGTCCATTTTCCCTGAATCGTTTCGCGTCTTTCTAGTTGCATGCATAGTTTGCATTCGTCTCTTCATCCTCTTCTGTCCCGTGCGTCGGCGTCTCCGTCCGACGCGCGGTATCTCTTTGCTTTCGAACGGAGCCGCGCCGCGATTGGTGGCGTTTCCTCGAAATCATTCTGCCTCGCCGCAGCTGCGCGAGTGCGCTTGCGCGAGCTCCGTGCTTCGTACCAGTGATACCAGATCGGGGACGGGTTTCCTCGAGAATTTCCCCCACCTCGCATGCACACTATGCAGGAGTCGCGTATGTGATCTACACGCACGTGATTGGTGCATAGTGTGCATGCGAGGTGGGGGAAACTCTCGAGGGAACCCGTCCCCGATCTGGCATCACTGTTTCGTACGCCGCGCGTCTATACTCCGTGCAGCAGTAAAGCCGCTATCTCCGTCGGGGTCGTGTCGTTTTCCGAGCTCGCCTGGGAATCGTGGCGTCGCGTCGCGTCCCGACCCATTTACACGGACGTTAGTGAAAGTTCGCGCAAAGATGTGAAAAATGGGAAACAGTGAGCCGAGTAAATACGATTCGCTGGTTCGAATGGCAGATTAACTGGCGCGGGGATGTGTGCCACCAGTGATTTCGAGGCGAAGGATGGCTTCTTTCTGCTCGGCCGCCTTCCATACTAGCTTTTACGGGATTGCTACGCGCGGACCTTTTTCTCCCTTTAAACGGACCGTCGCCAAGGCTCCGCCAGTGACTCGTAACAGTCGCCTAACGATCAGGTTAGAACGCCCACCCGCTCTTTACAATTTATTCCGCAACGCAAAGCTGTCTATACACGTATCCAATCAGCGACGTCGCATTCCTTGGAAACGCACGAACGCGTGCACACTTGTCAACTATGCCCCTGGCGATCGTTTTCGAGTATTGCTCACCGAAAGCTTGATCGTCCATTATTCTGTCTAATAATCAACGACCCGACACGATTGCCTTTGTAGGAGGATCCGAAACGTTTCACGAATGATCGACGTGGGGAACGGGTTCTTTGTTTCGCGCTACTCGTGCGTTAAATTGCTCGCAGTAATTCTTCTCGTATTCAGGATTAATTCTCTGTTTTCTTGCTATGGGCGACTAGGAAGCATTGATTAGGGAAGATCGATGCGCGTATGCCGGAGAGTAATGGGGTTTGGGTGTTCTACCGATAGCGAGGTGTTTGGACACCAAGTTCTGTCGCGCGATTGGAAGGCTTGGGTCGAGCGGCGTGTAGAGAGACGTAGAAACACAGAAGCGCGAGAAGTACCGTTTGTCAAAGCGGTCGGTCGCCAGTGCGACGATAATTTGCAACGTAAACGTTGCCTTACAGTTAGTTTTAGGTCAGTTACGAGTTTGATCCCCGATCCAGCGCCTGGCCGCTGGGGAAGAGACCACTAAATCGTATCACGGAAAATTGATGCTCGTGCTGCGTTCGTGGTATCGAGGTCGATCCGATTTGTTGTTGCGCAGTGGACGGGTAGAAAATGAGAGCATAGCGAATTCGTTAGTCTGGTATACAAATCAGCCTATACTATACAGCGTTGCCTTTCCATCATTCCTCGTGTCTGAAATATCGTCTGCCATCGGGCTTCTGGTAGTATTTCAGAACCTGTTAACTACTGGGTCATTCGTTTCGCGACCAGAAACGATCCCTGTGCTTCCGAATATGTGCATTTAGACGGAACGATGGGTTTAAATCGTAGCAATAATAACGAAAGCTGTGTATGACGTAATACTATTGTTTATCTCCTTCTATGGTGTGATTATTTAATTTTCGCGAAACGTAGGCTAGTTTTATTTGAAATGTGAAGACTCTTCGAGTGACGAGTGAACTCGCCTTCCCTAGTTACAGGTTAAATAATGATCCTCGGATTCTTGTTTCTCTTTGTCTCAATTGTGAAGATGTTTTTTCTCTTCTTTACTCGAGTGGCAACCATTTGATTGGCTATTCTCGGGCATGGTGCGTAGTAAATGTGCTCGGTGTGGTTGCAAATCATGGAAACGGGAATTTTAAAAGGACATTGGATCTGTCGAAAGGATAGTGGTTTATTGAATCATTTCCAGCTGCTTCGTTCCAGTCTCAAATAAAAAATAGTTTCGTAACAGTTCTGCAACTGTTCTGTGCATGGGGAAGTCAGGTTGATATGCGTGCGCATGCGCGCGTTGGGGGTTACATATGTATTCCAAACGCTTAAAAAAGGGACAGATTATTGAACTTTTTTTTAAGCCAAATTATCTTTAACCGTGAAATTTTCTTTTGAAAACATGTGAATTTAAATAATTCCAGGTCCGTTTCTCTTCGGAACTGTCTATTTCCAGTATGTGTCTACCGAGTAGGTCAGAAAGTTTCGTTTTTCTGTAATATGGTATTTTGATTGCGGCGCGTGGGTGTCATCCCAAAATTTAAAAAGCAATTTGGGAGATCAGAGATATTTAATATATCAAAGTCCAGTTATATACATCAAGATTTTTGATTTTACATATAAAACCATCCCTTAAATTTCGCTGAAAAATATTAGAAAACTTTGCGGCCAAAGCAACATTTCGAATAAATTACACGAGGCGAACATCGCCGTGATAGTGCATCCATTTTTTTTACAGATTTCGAATACGCGGTTCAAGAAAGAACAAGGCACCAGGATCGAGATCATAGCAGACGGTCGGAGCCGTGCATCAAGATCGTACGATTTCCTGCGCGGTTCAATGAAAAGGAACGATCTTTCGTTCGCTTTCTCTGCGCATCTCCCTCTCAACAAAAAACCCACGAAATTAGACGCAACTCTGCTCGGACGATCATTCGTTCTCCAGAAACATCAGTTCGTTGGTGAAGAGTAACCACAATAAAACTCGAATGGGAACAAACTAGATACGCGTCCCATCGAGAATCTCCTGATTTACAGGCGAGCCGATCTGCGCATTATTGAAGAAGGAGGAAGATAAAAAATCGGGGACGCTCTCTTCGAGATCGTCGAAAAGCTCGCGGCAAAGGCGGTTCGGAACGGGCGGCCGCAACGTGTTTGGGGAGGGACGAGTGTGGGAAGCGGCGCCTGGGGGGAAATGGGAGATTGAAAAGCGCGTCGTGTGTCACAGGCGGGGGACAAAAGCGTACGATTCGCGCTTTATGGGAACAAAGGGGACGGCGAGAGTCGGAACGGCGGAAAAAAATACAGTACAAATGGGAAGCGATATGCAGAGGAGGCTGAAAGCTGAAAACGGCAGAAAGGAAAAAAAGGGATGCCTCTGAAGCGGAGATAGAAACAAAGGGAGAGGATATACATTTAGCGGTGAGGGGTTTGGAAGGGTGGTAGCGGGAGGAAAGGTGGTTTAAAGGATTACGGTATAAAGGGAAAGAGAAAAGAAAAATGATAGATCAGGGGGAGGTGCTAGAGAAGATGAGAAGCGTCTCGAGAGGAATTAATGAAAAGGGAGATACGTAATAGAGGAGGACTCGATAGAAGTGGAGAAAGAGAAAGGCGTATCGTGAAGAGGATAGAAGTGCCTAGTTGGAAGGTGGTGGAAAGGAGAGCAGCGGGGACGTAGGAGGGGAGCGTGGAAAACTGGAGTTTAGGATAAGCGCGGCAGCGAGGGACGTCGTGGAAGGAAAAGGGAAGGCGGCCCTGCCCTGGAGTCCGATGTTCAAAGTCGTACGATGGCCGGGGCTCTGTCCGAGAATGCTCTGGGGCCGGTCAGTGTCGTCGCGGTAGGCGGTGCAACCGTTGGCAACGCCAGGAACAATCAACTCAGCAGACCCCAGGTATCGTCTTCCTATATTTCATATATATCACGCGCCATTATTCCGTTATCCCTTTATATTGATTCCTCGCGACACTTGGAGCACCGAAACTAAAAAGCATAAGCACCGTGCGGATATCCCATGGTCTTATTTGTTACTCATACTTGCTGAACGCCCAACGGCGTTCTCCGCACAGATTACGTATTTTGATAGGAGAAGCGCAAGATACACTGCCGTTCATAAGTATTAGGACATAAAATGTGATGTTTGCTACCAGAGGCGAATTAAGACTTTTAGAGGCCCTAAGTATATAAAAGATTTGGAGGCACACGGTGATTGCTTCAACGCAATGTACGATTTCTTAGGCATTTCCGATAATTTGACTAAACAGTGTTTCTGAGAAAAGTTAGATTTTAGAATTCAGAAAATTTCTATGGTGCACGTCCTTATTTTGCTTGTTGGTGAATGTAGCACTGTTTGGTATAGATGGAGTAAGTTTTCACTGCTTTTGTTTTCTGGTTTTAATTTAACAATGTTCTTCAGTAAATTTGCAACGTTTTTTACGATTATTCCACACAGAGTTAGTGTTCTAATATTTCTGAACGCCGGTGAAGGTGTTTATCACAGTCAAAGGGTTAGTAAGATTCAAGTTTTGTCATTTCCTTTGTTTGTTTGTCATAGAATTGCAATGGAAGAGTTAATGATAGGATTGATCTACAGGGTGTCCTGGTTAAATGTTAGGTATACGAATATTGTACTATTGTCATTTGTATTCGTTAATACTTTGGCTGTCGCACGTTTTAGTGCAAATTTACTCTCTCTAAATGGTCATTTACTTCAAATTTCCATCTGCTTGCTTTTGGATAATCATCAGAAGAGCATCTCCATTGAGTAAGAGTCCTTAAATTGTACTATTTGTGGAAAAATATTTTAATTGAAAAGAATCGAGATAATTTCAAAACTATTTGAATATGACTGCTCACATGTGAGTTTCTTGCTAATTTAATACATGAAAAAAGGGAATTGTATTTAAAATTGTCTGAAGCCCCAATGTTTAAACCTTTTCCAATTTTTTTCGTTCAAAATTTGTCGGTCCCCCAAAGTTTGCGGCTTCCAAAAATTTGTCGCTCCCCTAAATTGGCTGCTCCCCCAAATTTGATACTCCCCCAAATTCGCCGCTCCCCAAAATATGCCATTTTCTTAAATTTATCGTTCTCCAAAGTTTGCTGCTCTTCAAAATTTTGATGCTCTTCAAACTTTGCCGCTCCCGAAAATTTGATGCGCCCCAAAATTTGCAGCTCTTCAAGAATTTTCCGCTCCCCACAATTTATGGCTCCCCAAAATTGCCGCTCCTCAAAATTTGATGCTCCCCAAAATTTGATGCTTCCCAAAATGGGATGCTCCTCAAAATTTGCCGCTCCTTAAAATTTATCCATCCGGAAAATTCGATGCTCCTCAAAATTGCCGCTCCTCAAAATTTGATGCACCACAAAATTTGATGGTTCCCAGAATTTGTCGCTCCCCAAAATTGGATACTCCTCAAAATTTGCCGCTCCTAAAAATTTATCGCTCCGGAAAATTTGATGCACCACAAAATTTCATGCTACCCAGAATTTGTCGCTCCCCAAAATATGATACTCCCCAAACTTGGATACTCCTCAAAATTTATCGCTCCAGAAAATTTGATGCTCCCCAAAATTTGTCGCTCCCCGAAATTTGATGCTCTTCAAGAATTTGATGTTTCCCAAAATTTGCCTTCCTAGGCTGCAGAGCTGCTAGAATCGATAAGTGTGAAATTGACATGACGAGAAATAAATTTAATTGATAAGTGTGAAATAAATTTATTCCTCGTCATGTCAATTCCCAATATATATATCAATATTCGTACAGTATCATCACACGGACACACGATGACTGAGCATTAAATAGCTTTCTCTACAATTTGAAATAAAATTGAATTCTTAATCTCGCGTGAGGATTACCCCTCTATTACATGTATTAGATCCTAATCGTAAAATCACGCATACGTGACAGCGGCCTACAAAGTGTTAAGTAGGTGAAAAATGAAATTAGAGTAAGTGCTCTACAGAAAAAGCAGTGTCTTTACGAAATTATAGCGTCTGTACCATTTTGCAGGAGTCACGCGACAATGTGCAGTCCTTCACTTCGACGGAGGCACAGACGGAACTGGCCCTTCAGAGTGTTCCCGAGGTGCACGAGGACCTGGACGGTGTCCGCGGGGCCCGAAGGAGGGAGAGACGGCTGCGCAGGCAACACCGTCGAGCCTTGAGGTCCTGTTCGCTGCCACCATCTTATCCCGGCACTTTAGCAGGATGCCAGGCCTCAACTGCGCCCGGTGTGCCATTGGTAACACCTCCAAGGGGGTTCCTGCATCCCCCACCACCGCATTTGGGCCTTAGGGGTCTTAGCCTTGGTCTTCCCTTCCCTGTCTCAACCAGCGTCTCTGCTTTCGGCAGGTGATTATGCCCTGGTTTTAATTACCTTTGCACCCAGCAAATGGAATCCCACTAATTGCTCTACCATATGAACTTTAAGGCCCTTTCTTAACTTAATTCTATCCGATTTTAAAGCTAAAATTACTATAATTTAATTCATCTCTATGGGAGACGATAATTCTGTTCCGCAGTTTTCACACAACAGTTACGTAACTATTACACACCGATATCTGATACTGTTACTGAACTGACTTACTAATACACCAACAGAACGAGTTTCCGTTTTCACGTATTCTATTTCACTCGCTCCCTTTCTTAATTATGCAGAATAAAAAAAAAACAGTTTCTCCTGTCCCCCATACATTAGCCGTTGAACACGCCTCGCGGTGAAAATCGCAGCGGCAAAAGTTGACATGTTTCGCGACGATGCGTCTGGGTGAACATTCTTTGTCACCTGCATTGTAAGTCGACCGTAATACAGAGTAACCGTGATCGAGCGACTTGCCAAATTACTGGGAGTACGTGTCAGTGGGTCATTCCAACGGTTGGTCGTTGCGTTGCAGGGACGCAGTGCCGAAGCAGTGTTGCGGCCTCAGCTCCCCTCCCGTGCGCTGGTCCATATTGGGTGTCGGCGTGGTGGGCCTTGTCTGCGCAGGTGCTGGCGCTCTGTTGGGGGCCCTCAGGGCGTCGGGTCGCGATCACATTGCCGTGGCACTTCTCATGATCGGTAAGAATGGCTATTCTCTTTTGTGACTCGTCTAGCGCATTATGCTGTTTCATATTTTATATCATTTTTAATCCGTGCGACGATAGTAATGGCGTTTCATTTTTCAAAGTGACGATTGACGCAAAATTGATTGACCCCTAAGGGTCAGTTCCTCGACTGTAAGCAACGACAGAGGTTCCTCTTTCTGTTGCGGGCTTGTTTGACTTGCTTCTTTCGAGATATACGGGGTGATTCTTAAATGTGTGTTGATACTTCGAGGGGTGAATGTAGGGATAAAAGCGGCAAGTCCCATGAGCGTGTGTAATCGATATAGAATATTTTAGATTTATATATGGCGAGGTTGGATTTGTGGTTGGATCTTTTTATACGAAAATTTGTTTTTGAACATTCCGTAATGGAATATTATCCAAGTGACCGACTCCAATTCTTCTTTCCAAGTGATATAAATCATTAAACTTTACGATGAATGACCACTCGAAAATCACACATGCTGCACACAAGTGGAGAAAGCTACTAGCCTTTATGCATACGTGCAATAGGGCTATTTTAAGTTATTGCTTAAATCATTCCGTTTACATTTCTTTTTTTCGATATTACTACCGTTTATCATTTTACTAATTATTTTATTAGCATAGCGGTCAGTGACTATAGTCACCCTTAGTAGCGAAACGGTTAACCCTCCATTGACGATACCTGGGTCTTTTTGCAAAGAGTCACACCACTGAGCATAATATTAAATAGCGGTAGCGCTATTTAATATTATGCTCAGTGGTGTGACTCTACAGAAACCATCAGGAAAAAATGAATCACTCTGACAAATAGGAAGCGATCTGCAATGCGTATGAGAGGAAAGTTACCAGAGGCTAGGCAGTCGCTCTTGCGTGGTCGTACGTTAAAAACTAAAATCTAGGAGACACGTGTTTCATTCTTTGTATCCAATGTCAGTTTTAAGGGATGAGGTAGACGAAATCAAAAGAGTGTGAATAACTAGGTGTAGAAAGAAGGGGGCTGGAACCTGATACGCGTGTAAAAAGCGCGGGTGAAGTCGTGTGTACGTCCTTGCGCAGAAGAAACGGAGGCAGTTGTGCTCTACGGGATGAATAGGTATGGGGCCAGCTCGCGGCGTCCGTTTTCATCGGTGCTCGATGCAGCTAGGGCAAACAGAGGCGGATTTGCGTAGGTATAGGCTAAGTAGGCTGCAGTCTAGGGCGGCAAATTTGGGGGAGCGACAAATTTTGAGTGAAAGAAATTAGGAAGTGGCAAATTTTGGGGAGCGACAAATTTTGAGCGAAAAAAAATGTGAAGCGATGAATTTTGGAGAGAGATAAATTTGGGGGAGCGGAAAATTTTGAGTGAAAGAAATTGGGAAGTGACAAATTTGGGGGAGCTGCAAATTTTTGGGAGCCACAAATTTTGAGTGAAAGAAATTGGAAAGCGGCAAATTTGTGGGAGCCGCAAATTTTGGGGACCGACAAATTATGAGTGAAAGAAATTGGGAAGCGGCAAATTTTGGCGAGCGACAAATTTTAAGCGAAAGAAAGTGGGAAACGGCCAATTTTGGAGAGAGGCAAATTTTGGGGACCGACAAATTAAGAGTGAAAGAAATTGGGAAGCGGCAAATTTTGGCGAGGGACAAATTTTAAGCGAAAGAAAGTGGGAAACGGCCAATTTTGGAGAGAGGCAAATTTTGGGGACCGACAAATTAAGAGTGAAAGAAATTGGGAAGCGGCAAATTTTGGCGAGGGACAAATTTTAAGCGAAGGAAAGTGGGAAACGGTGAATTTTGGAAAGAGGCAAATTTGTGGAAGCCGCAAATTTTGGGGACCGACAAATTTTGAGCGAAAGAAATTGGGAAGCGGTAAATGTTGGAGAGAGGCAAGATTTTGGGAGACGCAAATTTTGGGGAGCAACAATTTTTGAGTGAAAGAAATTGGGAAGCGACAAATTTTGAGTGAAAGAAATTAGGAAGCGGCAAATTTTGGAGAGAGGCAAGTTTGGAATAACGATAAATTTTGCGGAGCGGCAAATTTTGGAAAGCGACAAATTTTGAGCGAAACAAAAACAAACAGAGGCTTGAGACATCTCTAAAAATAATCCACTTCTTTCTCATATATCAAATTAGCGATAACTCATATGTGAATTGCTATATTGTATTAATTTTGAAATGGTCCCCCGACCCTTTTAAATTAACATATTTAATGATATTTCTTGGAAAGGGCAGCAGACACTTGTTAGTCCAGGGGCGTCAAGTCCCCAAATACGCCCATGAGGGCAAAACAGTGCAAACTAGTGCTAGAAAGAGGTGAAGGCCGCCTGAGACTGTTGCAAGGAAGACGAACGGAATCGTTCGTGCGTGCAAGAGGAACGAACGAAGTGGTCCACGCGGGTTTGGAGAACAGCTGTCACTGGTGGCGACCAGAATAAATAAAATTCTTCTCGATGACCAATGGGGTGACAGCAGAGGAGTGCGAACTAATACCAGAGAAAAAATCGATGCAAAATAAAAGCGTGCGAGAAGGATGAACGCGTGAATGTTCGTGAAAAGAACGGGCGATGTCGTAGGCACGTGCAAGGAAGATTACAGCGAAGTCGTACATCCTCGTAGAAGGAACGAAGGCAATTGTGTTGCACACTTGCGCAGTGAGGAAGGGGGTGAGCCGATTTCTTATCGCTGCTCGATCGTGGAACAGTTCATTAAATACATTGAAATTGAAGAACTAACTGAATACATCGTGTTCCACTTTCTTGAGGATTTTAATGCGCGCTTTACAAAAGAGCCATCGCCAGGAAACCAATTTCTTAACATCACTATCAGCTTGTTTTATTTCGCTTTCACTTCTAAGCATCAACAGAGTCTTTGCGCTATTATATGCCTCACTTTGCACATTTCAATTGACATTTGTGATCGGTGATGTCTGGCCACTTCAAACGTCCCGTACTTTGCCGCAGAGGCGTTCGTTCCCGACTCTTTGTCTGCGTGGGCTCTTCTTTTCAAAGAGTACGCCAGCTTTCGGTATAGAACTGAATAATGATCAAAGGGAGCGTACGTATAACGCTGCTGAAAAGTCCGGGATCGTCCGCCTGTCTCGCATTCTGCGACATAAGGTTGTAGAAGAACTGGAGAATTTAGCCAGCTCTTGGATTTGAATATTTATAGTAGAGTATTTTATTGGTCGAATAACCACAAAAGTTTAATAATCCATAAAAGTTAAATAATCCACAAAAGTTATGGTTTTAATTTAGTTTCTCTGAACGAAAGTTCCGAATTCAAACAGATAAATATGAATTTAAATCGTAAGAAAATTAAAGTTTAATATGTGTCGCGTTACGGGTCAAATTGGGCCCCGCATCCGTCATCCAAGGGATAATCAATTCCCCTAAGTTAGTACTAACTCAGACGCCTATCCCTTCATTTCTCATTTAAACCTCTGGAAAAATATGCTGATCGAGATCGACGACGATCGCTTGAATGAAAAGCGAGGGGGTGGTCGATAAGGCATTTTTGAACGGTGGTATTTGAATCCAGGAAGAAGTTATGAAATACAGAGCAGTGATAGTAAGAAACCACAGGACTGTTGTAGGTTCGTTGGTCGGTCGGATTGGCCGATCGTGGCATAACGAAAGAAGGGGAATCGTTCGCAACGGTTACTTTCTAAACGTGGGCATGTAACCTGCGACCCGTATAGAATGCCTCTC
This sequence comes from Andrena hattorfiana, assembly GCA_944738655.2. Taxonomy (NCBI): domain Eukaryota; kingdom Metazoa; phylum Arthropoda; class Insecta; order Hymenoptera; family Andrenidae; genus Andrena; species Andrena hattorfiana. The sequence continues at coordinate 10,289,054 of OX122893.2, read as the reverse complement.
ACAATGGGAAAACGCTCTAACCTACAGGGATTGACGTCGTATGCCTACACGTGGAAGAACCGTGAGATTGACGGGACCGAAAATTCAAGGGGGGAAAACGGAGACACGAAAAACGAATGGAAGCTTCGCAATTTTATCCGACATCCGAAACATCGATGATCGGCTCGAGCGAGATGCTCCAGACACTCAAATTTCACGACAGCATATTTCTTGGTTTTCCCATTGTGAAAGTGTTGAACCGATTTCACACGGTTCTGCCTTAACTACAACCTCGAGGCACTTGCTGTCTTCGATTCGCTGCAGTCAACGTCGCGTTAAATTCAACAGGTTTGACAACACGTGTCGAGTTTCACTGAAAAATGATTTTTTTGTTCTACAGGAGAAGATAGAGACGTCCTTCGTCTCTGTTTTTAACAGAGGTCGAAATGAATTATAATATTTGCAATAAATGTGTGCATGTCGTGACGAAGGTATAAGTAAATGTAGAATAAATGATTTTAAGCTTCTACAAGCGGAAACTGTTCATTCAAATCTCCACCGTTTCAAATTCTGTGAAAATTTTCTTACGGGGTTCTAGAGGCGTAAAAATGCCAACTTGTAGTGATTAGTCTATCGGAATTAGCGGGGAAACCGATTGCGCGTTCGTTCATAATATTCACAGAGCACGCCATGGATATTAATCTTCTTTTAGTTTTCTATTTTAATAGAGCATTGCGTTTAGATTTCTATTTTAATAGATAATGCGCTATTACGATTATTATTAAACGTTTGATAAGCCAATCGAGTATTTTGGTAATAAAGTAGTAAAGCAAATGTTTCGTCAATATTTCTATAACGAATTTGATAAGATTCATTAAAAAAAATGTATTTCAAACACAGAGATAAAAAATGCGGCAGAACTCAAAAATTCTCCTAATACATTTCGAATTACAATTAAGTTTATGTACTTCAAATTACATAGCGAAAACTTTCAATGCGAGGAATTTTGAAGCATGAGGTGCAATTGTAGTTGAATCTAGGTGCAACAAAATTGTCAGCGTTCAGACAAATTGGAGAGCGGGAGATTGAAGCAAAAGTAGAAGAGGGGAGTTGCAGATGGGCGTATAACTGCGAAAGCTGAGATAGTTACGTTTCCTTGGAGGATGTTTCCTCAGCTCTCACTATTCTCGTGTACTGGCTTTCGTGAGAACACGCGGTAATGCTCAACGATACCGTCATCTTTAGCTGCTTGCTGCGTTCAGCTTGTCATTTCACACGATTCCCTCGCACTGTTCCTTCAAAACGCTTCCGTATCACTCTTCTTATTTTTTTTTTTAATTCCATTAGTGTTCAATTTTGTATGTTTTTTAAAACTACTTCAAGCGCATTTTTAATAATAGGTATAAAGGGAAATAAGCACAACTACGACAGTTTCCAATTTTTATAATCATCCTTAAAACCTGAATATTGACTTTAACCGATTTGTTTAACTGTTTACTTGATCCCTTGCCTTGCAATTTTTCTAGCGATAGCAAGCGTTGAAGTTAACTTAATGAGAGGAAAAGTGTTGTTAAATTCAACATGTAGGAGGATTTGGGGCACTTTGATGCAAGGGGCATAATGAAACATTAATATTATCTTGATATCTATATCATCTATCAAGATGATAGCTTATAGCGTGTCTTGTGATCATGTTTTGAACTTCTAACTTTTTCTAGATATCAAGAGAATATTAATTCATATCGGCCCTTCCACCAAAGTGCACCAACTCCTCCTACCGACGCACAGTGGCGAATTTGCTCGAAATCGTGGCCAAAACTAAGTTTTCAAATCTAAGTGAGATTGTTGAAATAAATTACAATAACATAACTCTAGAAAAATAATTATGTACTTATAATACAATGTTGAACATATGCAATAACATACCAACTCCTTTTTAACTATAGAATTAAAAATTGTAGACAAAATTAATATTTACAAATGACGATAAATGGTAAACTCGCAGATTGTCGCAGCTAATTTCAATCAGATCTTCTTCTGTGACCTTTAAATTTTACTTTAAAAAAGAAATCGAAGTTTGATCTCGTTTGATACACGGCTATTCGTTCAAAGAAAGAAAAACATGTGTAGTTTTTGTATTTTTATCTTCTACAGCCGTAGAAATATTTAAAAAATAATACAATTAATGTGAATATGAATTTCGAGCATATTAGATAATACCAGCATTGAAAGATTATCTTGTTACATCGACAATAAATCGTAACATAATTTCTAGTTTTACCTAAAAAAAAATCATTTTCTAACGCTATTAAGTTTGTAGTTGCATATCTCTTGGAGAATTGCAGATTAAAAATTGATTTTAATAGAAAAACATGCTCTGATATTTCAAAAAGAAAATACAATTCATAGATTTTTAACCCTTCGTTGACACACCTCCTTTTTCGATTAACTTTGACATATCTGGGTAGATCACACCCAGAACAATATTTGAACGACTGCCATTCCCATCTAAAGAATCCAATCGCTTTGAAAGAAATCATAGGTCAATTTCAAGGTCCCTAGAATATATTCCAATAGTTTTTTTTATTAAAATTCTATCACAGTTTTCGTAAAAAATATCTAGATTGTCAGATGTCGAGAAAGCATGAAGAAATTCTTCAAAAAGTTGTAACTTTTACAAATTTTAATATTAGAAGCTAAAAATCTACAGAGTTGTTGTTCAGATATAATATCTTGAGAAAAAGAATAGTTTGTAAATCCGCTTTGGGAAAAGGATATTTATTTTGGATATAGAAGGCATAGAGCGTCAAAATCAGTTTATGGGTGGCTCACACCCAGAGTATCAACGAAGGGTTAAAATAATTTTTTTTGGCAATGATTTCGGGCAAATTCGCCACTGTGTGACGCCTGCTCCAATATAAGAAACATAATATGCGCCACGAGTGTGACCAGTTGTTATAAGTCAAGGAGTTAACCGAATTGTTTCGGTCGAACTGCGCCAGAACAAAATCTAAAGCGGGGGATTTTGGGATTATTGCGAATTTATGAAAACATCAAGATGTGTTAATATACATGTGTACATGTAGACCAACGAGTAGAAAGTAAAACTTGTATTATTCAAGGAGTGTGACCACGCTCGTCCGCAGTCAAACGGCTAATTACACTTTCTAAGCACATGGATCGTATAATTAAAAACAGTTACTTCGATATCATTTCGCCGACCAACTTTTTTCGTTTACAACACGCAAGAAAAAAAGAAGGGAGAGACAAAGAGAGTGGCTGACGAGATAATTTGTTGAATAAATTCGTTCCTTTTTGTTTAAACAAATCTATACACTGTTGTGTATTTGTGTTGCAGGTATAGGAGTGGTTCTGGTAACAGTGAGCGCCGTGGCATGGCGAGTAATCAGCCGAGAAAATTGCGGCAGTTTCTTCGGCTTCGCGGGTATTTCGGGCAGAATCCCGCCGGCGAGGCCAATTCACCCCTACGCTGCCATGATCTATCCAGAATTTCAATTTAGAACGCCACCGCCGAGTTATCAGGTGAGGTCTATAGTCTTTAGATTATTTTCTCCGGCAAAAACAAATTTCTCAATCCTAGTACCCAGCCATGTGCTTAATTTGCCAGACTTTTGTACTTTTCATTTCACGGGGTTGATCAGTTTATTAAAAGCAGACGCGAAACCATCCGATTTCAGGCGAGCATGCAAGAGTACAGGCTTCGGCTGTTGCTTCTGGACCGCTTGCAGCCGACATCCTCGCCCCCGCCGACCTACAGATCGAACGCTGGAAGCATCGTGACTCCCGGCACAACTAGAGAAAGCAGACCGCCTACTTACTGCGTCAGATCCAACGTTGCGGGGAGCACGAACATCGCGCCCTCGAAGAAGGACGCGAACTTGGTCAGGATCGTTCAGACTGAATCAGAGCCGGTGATCCTAAGCGGAGATCAGACGCCTCCCGTCGCCGCTGTCGAAGTGCTCGCGCATCTCTGATTATTATCTTGTTGTAATCGCGGATCTTTTCGTCGCCGCCGCGGGAACAGCTCAACTGGTCAAGTGGGTTCCTACGACGGCGATCACGAAAGGAGTCGGCTATCGTGCAATATAATGTTATCGTTTGTGTTCGTTCTGTCGTTCTCGCGGTATACCGTTACCGAATAGTAGCTGCAGCTGTTAGAGACTCACAAGACGATCAATTTTTTGTGGAAAATCGTCGCGTGCTTTATGGTAAACAAGTAGCTTTCTCTAACGAAGGGAGGGCCGGAATTGGAAACGCGTTTTGAGACGTACGTCAAATTCGCGAGTCGACGAGGTGTTTGAAGAAGAACGCCTCTTTTCAGCGTGTTTGTGCACTCCGTTGAGTGCAAGCAAGTATTTGAACCCCATGTATCTAAAAAACGAGTGGCCATTTGTGTCCACGCAATAGAGCTCTGCCATCGAATGTACAGGCATTCGATTTGTTTAGTATTGAACTGTCGTGTTAGGTTTTCCGTGAACGATGGTCGTCGATTACAGTCGACACTCCTACCGAAAGGGTAGGAAACGTGTTTCCAATATCTGGTTCTCCGATGGAAGCATGAAACGAACGAGTGGGCCGTTCCGATCGTCGTGCACTGTGCGGCTAACAACAAAGTCGTGCCATTTGCAGCCGCTGGTAAATTAGCGCCATTTTGCGGTCGAATGAATTAAGCATCCCACGCGATCGTGAGGATTCGCGGTGATGGGGCGATGTTCATAGTTTTGTGGTCATAGAACCGGGAGCATGTACCGATGTAAGGTTGTACATAAAACGAATCTGCTTCTTTTCTGTGTCACTGGAAACGCATCTTCCAATCTTTTATAATAATTGCTTTTATTTTGTGATAATAGAGAAAAAATGGATAGAAGTCAGTGCTCGAGAAAAGAAGCACGAGTGCGAGCACGCATAAGTGCGCAAACGTTTAGTTATAGAGATAATAATAATAAGGATAGAATCAGATGTTTAACCCTATCACGGCCGCCGGAACTTTTTTCTCACCCCGCCTTGCTCTCATTTCTTTAAATGCAGTTCTAACTGGAAGTTATTACTAATACGTGTGTTCCCCTTTTTTGATATTCTGTGAAAGGTATAATTGAAGGCCGCGGCAGGGTTAAGATCGAAGGATTTCCAAACTTATTCCATGACAGCAGTAATCCATTTTACTCGAACGACAGTTTGGTCGCACTGAAAGTTCAAACTTCGGAGCTGTATCGATCTGGTTTTGGGATCCCCGCGACGGATTAGCTTGCCTCATTCGTCTGAAATTGTTGGAAATAGTACCGTTGCGCGGATCCATTTACCGCCCGCAAGAAAAGCTACTATTCCTTGGATCGTCGTTCTGTAATTATTGAAATTCGCCGCAGTATTGTACTTCCAATTTCGAATTTGTAAAATACTCGTGTATCGCTGGTTATGCATGTGTGTTGCGAAAGGGTGCGAGACCTGTCGATGAAGCCTGTGCTTCGCGTCGATAGCAACTTTCTAAGGTCTTCCTCCTGTTACAGTTACACAGGCTCCGTAAAAGAATCAAGCCGAGAACAACGTCTCGCGGAATATTTATAAGGGAGAAGTTATACCTTCCGTACTATTTACGAACGTCTTCGTGTACTAGAGATTTGTTTCGAGATAATTGCGAATTTTATTAAGGCTAAAATCGATTGGCGATATTGACCCTTTAACTGGTAAGGCCGGGTCTCGTGGGACCCCGCGGTGATACTTGCGCACGCTTGTTTATTTCGACGTTCTTACAAAATACAAAATACAAAACAAGTTACTGTAGTTTATACTTTTTCAAAACAAGATTTTATTCGCATCGTTTGTATTAATATAGCTACTGAAAATACTTGAACGTTCTGTTCCAAAGAGAAGATCGAAATTCTACCGCGTAAATAGAAATAAGAACGTCAGGCCCCGCCTCACCAGTTGGGCAAGAAAGTTTCCACCTCGCCAGTTAAGGGTTAACAAAGCAGGGAACGCAGGAAACTTGTTTCGATCACTTCATGTGTCTTTTATGCTGTATGATGAAATTGTGTCAACATAATTTCCAGATCGGTGCGTGTACTTGATCGCTGAGTAGAGTGAAGGGAACTCTTAAAGCTGCACGAGCTTGTTCGGTTACCATGAGCGTCGATGTGTATCGGAGATGAACGGTGCAGCTGCAAAGAGCCGGGTTGCTGCCGAAAGCTTTAACGCCATACAATAATGTTTACTACTCGCTTCGTTATTTTGACTGGTGTCGACGATCGATCGTCGGGAGTCGAAGAGCACACGAGAGTCTCGTGAATTACGTGTAATATATACCTATTTTTGTAACTGAAACATGGATCATCAAACGCGCCAAGCGTTTAAAAATACTGTCGGTTTTGATATACAGTATTAAAATCCTCTAGAACTTCGAATCTCGGAGCTGTCGAATTTTCTTTTACTTCTAAAGGGTTAGTGTTAGACCTCAACTTTGTTCTCGAGTAGCTAGTGGAAATCTTTAAAGAGAAGTTTCTGTAGAAGACACGAGAAATTTACAAATCCCTCGACGCGTTACACGGTGTAACGTAAAAGAATAGGAATTTCGTAGAACGTCGAGGGAAATTAAGGTCCTACTAAGAAAGGCATTAAGACGATAAGTAACGATAACTTGTTGCTCGTTACACGTATAATAACATCGATATTATATTTTTCGCTTATTCGTTTACTAGAGTTACAGGTTCTAATCTTATCGCCGAAATTATCTAGCGAAACGTAATTAAAAATTAAAATAGAAAGTCAAATAGTATTAAACATGTAGGAAATCATTTGCTCGTTTTTATATTTCAGGGGACAGAAACTTTTTACGTAAATCTTTTTTCGCAATGAAATTTTCTTTACTTTCTTAGGGAACCTGTAACATTCACAAATCTTTAGTCCCATTAACTAAGATACTAGCGATATTGAGTACCCTATATATTTTTTAAATGATTCACATCGCATTACTAACATCCACTGCTCACAAGAAGCACGAGGTTCTTCAAACTTTGCATGTACAGTAATGATTCGATGGAAGTAACAAAATCTCTGTTCGATCGTTGTGACTTTCTATCCCCTCCAAACCGGGGAGACCCCTTTGGACTAGGGCTGGGACTTTTCGAATAATTTAATATTCGAATATTTTACAAGTATTCGAATGCTACGAATAAACTTCGAATATTTGAGTATTCGAATGTTATTATTCGAATACTATTCGAATACTGATGTATTATGGTGTGAAGTGGTCAGAATTAGCTTACAAGATTTCATCCTGACAAATGAACCTAAAGACTTGATTTATAATTCACACCATACTATTCGAATAGATCAGTATTTGAATACACCAGTATTCGAATACTTAAATATTCGAAAAGTATTCGAAAACTTAAATATTCGAATAGTATTCGAATACTTGGATATTCGAATTATATTCTCCAAATAATTGAGCAACTGAAGTATTCGAATATTCGAATTATATTCTCCAAATAATTGAGCAACTGAAGTATTCGAATATTCGAATAACGAAAAATTCGACAAATAGTCCCAGCGCTACTTTGGACCCAGGCAACATTATCCACCAATGAAAGATTCTTACGTTTTCGGTTTTATTCTTATAAAAATATCTTTCACATATCAATGTGATTCTGCTGATGAAAATAGGACCAAACGCAGCACAATTTGGATAATTCTCCATTGTCAATTTGAACTAAGATTCGAATCATTACTGTGGACAGTGCGGACTGTATAATAATATATGGAATTCATAGGGCGCATTACTAGGGAATTTTCGAGAAAATGGTGTTTAAAGTTGTTTCTTTCCTAGACCCTCGATATATTCGCGCACGCGTGAACACTGAACTGTGTTTATGTAAGTTGCAGCGTTAGTTGGGCTGTAATCCACACTTTTAATTAATTTTAATTAACCCAACGATTAGGTATATAAAGTGGTCTCGAATTTGATTTCCTCGCAGTTTTGAGTAGTGCGCCTCGTGCATTTAATATACATTCATACACATGACATGGATTAATTATATGCAAAATATTAACGAACCTCGTGTAACCTATAAAGTCGATAAAGGGCGAATTCCACTTACGCCCAAATCGTCCGCGCGGTCGCGATACGTAATGAAAATAGCGGACGATTTGGGCGCAAGTGGAACGCACCCAAAACAATGCAGGATTAGAAACACTAGGGCAACTGATTTTGTGAGATCTTCGATTGAAATTATTATTCCTATTCAATGTAAAATTGATATTGGAATTTTTTTTTAATGTGTAATATTTAGGTTATCATACGTACGAATGATTTTAGATTACCGTGTACAAATCCGACAGACCTTGACAGTAGAATAGGGTTGTAAGAGTGGTAAATAAGAGAGCGAGAATTTCGAATGGCGGCCTTAACCAAACTCGCAATGATTCGTGATACGAGAGTAGATCAACTAAAAGTCATTGATCGAATGTGTATATTGTTCCTTGATATTACTGTAGGACAATTTGTATATTAACGAGATTAAATATATTTATCTGACTTATTCTTACAATTTTCCATCCTCTCCGCCCGCAGTGCAGAGATGGGGAAAATTTTTATTCAAATAAAATTTCGGATAACGAATAAAAGTTTAAAAAATTTATTCGTCATGTATCGAATAAAGTTAACTCGGGTTAACGAACGAATGGCGAATAATTCTTTTAACTTTTATTCGTTATTCGGAATTTTTTTTAAATAAAAAATTTGCCCATCTCTGCCGGAGTGTGACTATTTTCAGCGACGAATAAGTGATATGTAAAGAGGGAGGAAGGATACGAAAATTATTCTTTAAATTTCTTGTGCGGTTTTATTAAGAATTTCGAAGGAAAGTGAGTACGTTTCTTTTGTTTGAAAAGTCTACATACTTATTATGGAGGTTTTAAGTCGAAAAGATTCTTAGTTCTTGAGCACAACAGCGTGAAGGGTTAAAAAAAGTGTTAGTTCGCCGCTAACTTCAGTCCAATGAACATTAGGTCCCGACAGAGTCAACTGCATCCTCTTGGAGTGAATTTGGGCAGCAAACAAAATGGCGTTGTACTCCGGAGGGCATCCCCTACGTATTTACAGTTTCATCATTTTTTTAATTTCGGGGTTCGAGATCTTCTCTTGTGAAAAGTATGGGGGTTGAAATTTGGTAACCCGACATACATGAAAATGGTTATTTCTACGCAAAAAACTCATGGGACTTTTTTGTAGAGAATTTCCTAAGCTATATATTCTATAATAACTATTTTTGTCGTGAAACTGGTAGATAACGAGATATTCGCAATAAAACGTTTTTTCTAACCATCTGTGAAATTTTTAGTGGCTGTCGGATCGATGAGGACTTTTGATATATTGTTTACAACGATCAAATAAAGGCCCATACCAAAATTTAGCTTGCTAAGGTTTAGGTATTCCAAAGACAGATCCTAATTTGACTCGACTATCAGCAAAAAAAAAGAAAAGTCTATCCTATACCTGGTCCGTGGTACGATAGTACATCGCGTCGGTAAGGTAGGGAATGACATCCAAATGGTAAAAAAAATTCGAGTCGCCAAAAATCCTTCTCGCAAACATTATTTCTATGCAAACTGAAACTGTTTCTAAAATTTCAGCCAATTTGGCGCATAAAATTTTTCGGAAGTTTAGCCCAAAAGCCAATCAGTGTAGGTCCAACTTTCCCTGAAAATGATACACTGATTGGCTTCTGAAGTCTGCATATAGTACATTTTCGATGATTACAAGTGGAACGTTCGAAAAACATTTAACCCCGTCATCGATTTATAGGTAACGAACAATTAACAGAACTTTTTACAAGGGCATTTCCTAAGATGCCTGCAACAGTTTCTAAGGCTATTGAAACATCCAGATGTAGTAAAAATAGTACTTTATTTATCAAACAATGTATAATTTAGAAAATACTGTGTAAAATAATTATCATCAATGATACTTTAAAGCTTCTGCACCTGCTGATTGATATTATTCTGTGTACACATCCACTATTTACGAAATCAGTAGAACCATGCTATTCTTAACATCTTTTTATAAAATGAATTTCATCATAAGTAACATTCACCTCCCCCCCCCCCCCCCCCCCCATGGCCCTTTACATAATTATACAATCCCGCGTGTTCGCTATCTCGTGAAATATCAAAGTCCCAAAGTGATGAAAGAAACTCTATTAATCATTCTTCATTACTGAATTCATACGTAGTAGAATAAAAGAAAACGATTCTCTGCAACGTATCAGGTATACAATACGCAGATAGCCGTTGCAGTGACGATCATTAACGATCGATATAGAAAAGATAAATAGATATTTTCATAATATATTAAGCATGTACAAAGATAAAATTGCAATTTATTTCCGTGACCCTTCTCGTGGACGGAGCCTACGACCTGCAAAGTCTATGACGTTTCCTCTTCCTTCAGCCGAGCTTCCTTCGCGTTAGCACCGAGACGAGAACTTTTTAAAACTATCACTGGATCGGCGGTATTCCAATATTAATCGATAGCCAGCTGCCGGAACGTTCCATCCAGGCCAAACAGGTCGTCGTGAGTCTTTGGCTTTCCAGGTCGAAGCGCCTCGTTCGTTTTCACGGATTCCTGTTCGGCGAACCACGGACCGTATTCCTCCAGCTTCTTTAGCCAGGTGTCTGAAAGGGAACAGGCAATCAGGCCTTGCACCAAACTTGCGTCTGCTTACTTATGTGCCAGCCAATTCCAGCAACGGATTCCTCCCCGAGAATGTTAGAGCTTCGAGTGGCGCAAGGCTTTGAAAAGTGCCGTTTCGAGAAAGAAAGGTATGGCTTAATAAGTCCCGGGCAAACGTTCGGGAACACTCGGGCGATACTTGTAATGCTTTACAGAAAAAAAAATTAAAACCGACTTTAAAAAAAATAAAATTGCACTAAAAATTAAAAAATAATTTTTTCCCTTATTTAATCTACGACTCTCATATATTTTTTAAGTCGGCGCCAGATTTACACAGTGCAAATGATGAGGCACCGACTTAAAAAATACGGGAGTCGTAGATTAAAGAAGGGAAAAAATTATTTTTTTACTTTTTAGTGCAATTTTATTTTTTTTGAAGTTGGTTTTAATATTTCTTAAAATTTTTTATTTTTAACTTTTTAGATTTATATATATTGACACAACATGCTGAGGAGATATGCGCGTACGTACATAAAATAATAATAATTAGGTGACAATAGTCTTTATTATTAACCAGAACTGGCAAAATATTGGGCCAATGTTGATGCAATGTAGGATGGGGCAACCAGGGCCTCGCCCCTTTCGAATAAAAAAAAGATCATCAAAATCGGTCCCTATGCTGCGGAGTTATGCGGGGACAAACATATAAATAAATTATTATCAACCAGAACTAGCAAAATATTGTGTCAATATTGATTCAGTGTAGGATGGGACCATCGCCCTGTTTCGAATAAAAAATGGATCACCAAAATCGGTCCATATGTTGAGGAGTTATGCTGGGACAAACATAAATTATTATTAACCATAACTGGCAAAATAGGGGTCAATTACACCCCCTTAGAGTGAATTTGGACAGCAAACAAAAATTGCGCTTTAATCAGAAGGAAATTCCCTACATATTCACAAAGTTTTAGAATTTTTTGAATTTTCGGCTTCGGGATATTTCCTTGTGAAAAGCACGGCAATTCAAGTGGAAAGGTACGATTTTATTCGAAACGTACCGTGGATCGCCTGAATGGGCCCAGCGTCTCCGCCATATTCCGTGGGCAGTATTTCCTTGGGGATGTATTCGTACAGCGTCTTCATGTCGCTGTGCATGAATATTCTATTACGTATCTTCTCCTTTAGGAACGGCTTCACGAAGTTCACGATAGTGTCGACCAACGGGCTGACGTTCACCACGTGCACCTCCTTCAGCTTCACCGGATAAGCCTCTTGCACACAGATGAGGAACTTCTTCACGATCGCGGGCGTGAATTTGGCAAAGTGGGACGGCGTCGCGACGCTGGCGTCTAGGATGTAAACGTCGCCGGCGACGCCCACCAGCTCCTCTTTCAGGCGAACGTCGCCGATCATTAGGACCAGCTTCATCGCCTCGGTCACGTTAGGGGTTGGCAGATCTTTGTTTATGCCTCGCATCACGATCACTCGCCGACCGTTCTTCGTCAGACCAGGTAGCGGAGGCACTTGACTGGAACAGTAAAAATTTTGTCTACCATCTCGGCGAACAAAGAAGAAGATTGATCAAAATTTTTTTCCATCGTTCAGAGACTGGTACTGCATGGAGTTTAGATTCGTGCAATAAAGATCACCGATCACTCACGCTATCGAACTTCAAAGGACAGTTTGCAATGAACGAACCCTGATACTTGTCAATTTCGTAAAGAATATGCGAGGCTGTCAGAATATATTACCAAAATGTTTATACGTAGTCAATATTCTGGAAGGATTTCGAATTTGGTAATTTTTTTCTGGATTTGTTTTTATCTTTCCTCACTGTACATATTCTTCCTTGGGACTCTTTTTTATTAGGAATTAATGGCAAAATAGAATGTGTGTTATTACAGATAATATTCTACCTAGTTTATAGTCACGAGTTTCTCGAAATTACAGCTGTCAAATTGTATTTCACTGATTTAAGGTGCAAATCCATGATGAGACAAACATATCGTGTCTCACGTGAGACTTTAATCTCATGAGACAATTATTTCATTATTTTATGTATTACTTTATAATTATTTCTCGCGACTATTTCCATTATTTATATTTAGTGGTTGCTGAGATTTTTGCAAAGATTTGCACGTTTACAATTAGTCGAAATTATCAGGGAATATTTTGCGAGATTTTTCGAGAGGGAACTACGTTCGAATATTTTCTGCTAAACTAGAAAAACGTACGGAAACACCGATATTTTCGATTTCAACCCCTTTCCATTGTATTTTAACGAAACAATTTTAGCTTTTGAAAAGCTAAAGCTAACGAACGCTTCGTTACGTTTTTGTATTCTGTATGAATTGTGTACCGTAAAATATCACCGATATTTAAAAAATAATAGACTATTGAATGAGAACAAATTATGTCAATAGAAGGTAATAGCTTAATTTGAATTCTAAAGTTTAGGCATGCGTACCCGCTTAACGATAATTCTCGAGTATTCCATTGCTAAATATAATGTTTATGAAACATATGATTGAGAAAGTTTCAAATGAAATTAGAGGTGGTTAACGCTGTATGCCAAACAAATTGTCTGATTTATATGAAATTTAAATATTATTAGAACAATTTCAAATATATGCTAGTGTATTAATTTTTTATGAGAAACATAATAAATGAAGACCCACAACCTACAATATTATCTATCTACGAGAGTAACCTTTAAATGTTGCTAGTGCATTTGCTGTTGCGAAAAGTTATGCAAGGTAATTTTGCGGCCAAAACGAAAATTAGTACCGCGTACATATAAATACCCCGCAAAGCGTACAGATCCTCAAATTAATAAACTCAAAATTTTGGAGTCACTCGAATTTCGTAATAAGAGAATAAATATATAATAGAATTCATATAAACAAACTGAAATGTTGTATCTGCAAAGTTATTGATTTGCGCCTTTTGGAAACGCATTCGGGCGCCACAGTCGACTATACAGCATACCATAACTTGCTTCTTATGAAAATGGAACTGGGTGCTGAATGGCCAAGGTTTATTGAAACCAACTGGAACTTTTCTCGTTACGCTATGTAAATCCGTTTCCCCAAAGTTTCACTTCGTGTCAACGGCGTCGCTGAGATTGCTTGCAAGCAATGAATTAGAGAATTTTCCATTTAAAAAGCACGATAACCTTCCATACTACAAATACCAGATGCATTCCCCTCACACATTACTACCTTGCCAAAATCTTCCAACAGTACATTGTACAATTTCACTCTACCTCTATTATTTTAACGAAAAAGAAAAAAAACAGAAAATATAGGAGAGTAAATTAAATATTCACGCGCGTTGCCAGAATTAATTTATAGTCATTACTTGTTCTCAAAGGCATAGGGAAACTTTCTTACACGACTCTGGTAACTTCTCTCATTTCTGGTGAGGTGATGTCCCTGTTGCTGAAGAACTCGGGGATCGCCGTCCTCATCGTGAAATACATGTCCAGCTTCCGTTTGCACTTTTCCAAGGAGAACTTGCATCCACGGAGGAACGTAATTAGCCTGTGATCGTCTGGAACGAGCGAAAACGACGTGAGAAAGATCGCGCGTATAGGAGGCAATCGTTGGCTCCGGGAAAAGCGGAAAGTCACCGAACGTTCCCTCGCTATTACTCTGCCCGAACCGGGAAAGGTTTTGCAACGTCTGCGTCGTCGGGAAAAACATTGCGTCTCGTTAAACTCGTTTTTATCCGAATCATCCTGCTCGGACATCGATGCACGCTGCAATTATTTCCGCCAACATTATTTACGCGCGTAACATTCGCGTATTGTTTGCACTGCAATTTTCGTTAATACGCGCGCCGGCTGCGCGAGCACGTAGTCCCTGACGACAGAACGTGCAACTGTCTAATCAGAGGCTACTTTGGGGCAATTTATGTCGCAACTTTGGTGATCATCAATCTTCTAGGCAACGGACACGTTCATTGCATTATTAAGGAACAACATGAAGTAAGATTTTTTTATAAGCCTAGCGCCGCAGTTATGATGAAAAGTGGACAATTTTTCTGATTCGAGTTACACTCGTTTTTTCCTTCATTTTGTAAGAATGGTACTTCTTTTTTTACATAGGAATTAGGTTTGATAATTCCTGTATGTTCGGGAGTCGCGGAAAAAAGGACCTCGGGACGACGGGACTCGAACTCACGATCTTCGGGTCCATGCGCTACTGGTCAGGCGCTTTACCAATGTCGCCAAAGCCGATCCCCAAGATTAAGAATCTTCAAAGTTGATTTTCTTGAAAATGAAGCGCAATATCAGAAAATATTATTCCTTTTTCTCGTCTTATTTACTTGTTATACGTCGAAAAGAAACAGTAACTTTTTCTTATATCGCGCTTCATTTTCGAGAAAATCGATTTTGAATATCGACTTCCTAATCCCACACTATTTCATCGAAACGCTTCCTTGATATTCTAGAATTTAGAGGACCAAGAAGTGGACACAGTTCTGTATTTGAAATTACTGCTTTTGTGCTGTTTATGGTTCGAGGAAATGCAGACGGAAATACTGTGACAAGTAAAGTAGGGTCATTAGTCAAAGTTTTTATGCTCTTGACGCAATAGAAAGAAGTTACTTCTTGTCACCTATTTATATGCTTCTTCGCGGACTTGTAAAAATGAATATGTCACAGCCAATTATCCTAATTACGGAACATACACCTCTATAAAACATGTAACACAGAGTTAAGAAGATGTAGAATAAATTATTCACTAACGAGGAATTAATTTCA
Source organism: Andrena hattorfiana (assembly GCA_944738655.2). Lineage (NCBI taxonomy): Eukaryota > Metazoa > Arthropoda > Insecta > Hymenoptera > Andrenidae > Andrena > Andrena hattorfiana. The sequence continues at coordinate 10,273,617 of OX122893.2, read as the reverse complement.
ATTTAGTAAATATTAGGCGGTAGGAAGAATTAACTGGGTTTCTAATCTCACGTTTGTTTTTGTGAGAACATGCCCAAACCGTGCAAAGTGTTAAAGAAGGTTTAAGACGATACATATCGATCGAAATTACCATCGAACGTTGGCAAGTGCGGTTGTTTGGTTAGCCATTCCTTGATGATCTCGAGATCCTTGTCACGCGTTGCCGCATTTTCGTTCAGCTCAGCGCGAATCTGCTTCAACATATCGTCCGCTGGTTGAATCAGCAACATCTGAAAATAATTCATGAATATTATATAGACATTTATAATTGAAGACTTTGCAGCTAGAGAGGTGCAGCTCCATTTTTGACAATTTTTTAGTTATCACGTGAAATATATGTAAAAAAGAATTCTACATCGTTTGGTGCACGTTTAATGCAAATCCGACAACAAATGGGCGATTTAAATAAACATAGAAATATTAATATTAAAATACAAATAGAAATCTTATTTTATTTTAACATTAATATTTCTATTTCCCTTTTAATATTAATATTAATATTTATATTTTTATTATTAATATTTTTATTATAGAATATTTTTTCGCCAATAATAAATATAAAAACTTAACTCAATAACTACTTCTTATTGTGTGAAAAATATATATGTTTCAATTAGTGTCCTATTTTTAATGTCAAGTCAAAGCAGTAATTTTATAAACAATTTTTTCTAAGTTACTCGAAGTTGGTAAATATGGAGGTGCACCCAAGGTCCTCAATTCTACTGTGCTCTGCTTTTTGTACTAACAAAGTAAACACGCAGATTTTAATACAGTCTTATTATAAAAATATTCACTAATGCCACGTAGAAACAGTTACCCACTACTAACATAACAGTCCATATTCTTCCTCAAAGTTTTCTGCAAACTTTTGCCTGCTGTTTGTCATCCTATTGCTCGATATTAATAAATTATATAGTATCCTAAGCGCAGTTTGTAATGGACACCTTTACAAAGTGTTTAAACAGTATACATAGAATAAATAAGGAGACACCCGTACAGTTTAGGCTCGCCCGTTTATTCCGAGCAAGTCAAACTGCATAAATAAAATCGACAGAACTTTCCAAAGTCATAAAACAGGCCTAAACATGTGAATTCCTCGTGACGAGAGAAATCCAAAAGACCTTTCTATTTCGCAATCTGAGTGATTCCTGTATTATTGTGCAAAATTTCAGCCAGTCAGATAATGCAATGCCCACACGTGCAGAAACTTCTCATTTACATCTGCAAAGTTCTCTGTTGGCTTTGGTTAATCCCCAGAAGTAAAATTATAATTCTCATTTATGCAATTACTGATCAATTTTTGCTACAAAAATGGACTTGAATCTTGAAAAAATCGTAATTCCCCCCTGCACAGGGGTTGCTGCAATTTTTATTTCAGGCAAAATGCTGTCGAAATCTTTTGTAAAACGTTCTAACTTTTGTTAAAAATTCTGCACATTAGAATTTCGCGTGGTGCATCTACCACGAGCTAATTGAATTTACTAAATTCTGAAATCCACAAGTAACCATTGTAACAATTTTAATGGATACGTAGCCATTTTCGCGTTAAGGGTAAATAGTACCATAATTGTCAGCGGTTGAAACGAGGAGGAAATTACTGTTCATCTTCGATCGCATGCGGAATACGCGTAGTGTGCACCTCGTCGCGGTGTTGCGCGTGCAACGCGTAATGCGCACTGTAACAGATTGCGCAAATAGTCGAGATATCCATCGTTCTTATGTGAGAAATTAATGCTGACCAGAAGCAGCTTGCCCAACGCTAAACTTTCTCTAACTCGTCACGGCTGACCGAGAGGAACCCGTATTTCACTTTTTCTTTCAGGAAAAGTAGCCGCTGATGTCGCGCCTCTTCTTGCTCCCCTCGCTAGATAATGCTCCCATTTAAGGATGGCTTGCGCAAACGAACCTGACCCACCAAATTTTTATCTCAATTGCAGCCGCACAGCGAGGGAAAGAACGAAAGGGCGAAAAGAAATATGTAGCTTCTTTCGTAGCGGCTGCGATCGATATTTTCAATGGTGAACACTGTTTAAACCTTTTAGTCGAACGTTAACGTTCGGTAAAAGTAGTGGTAAAAGTAGAAAAAAAAGTAGAAAGGAATTTTAGGAAATGATTTCATTTTGTACAGTATTACAAGGCACGTAGTTAAAATTTTGAAGACCGGAGTTTAGTTTTTAGTGTAGACAAAATTAGTAAAAAGTAATAATAGAACATAATAATGAATAATAAAAAGGGGAAGTAATTCTTTTTCTGTGTAGTAATTTTGAAGGTTTTCTTTAATTTCGGGGGCAATTATTTAGAGTATTATTAGAGTTAAATATATTTTTATGGAAATAACCATGGAACCGAGTCCTCGGCTTTTATTAATAATTCCACTTCTCCGTTATTATTCCTCACTAAGCAGAAAATAAATTTACAAAGATAAACTTTCGCTCATCTTACAGTCTGTGTATAATTCAACGTTGTTTCAATCGTGAAATCATATTTCAGACGAATTTCTCTAAAATTGTGGAATAATAATATTATATTAATATAAAACTGACTTTTCTTAAAAACCACAAATCAGTTTCTAATAACAGTGTTCCTAATTACAAAGCGGAGGGTTTTGATTTAAGATCTGCTGTTAAAAATTACGTATTCATTTTCGTCACACAGAAGTGTTATTCTAATCGATGTCTCGCGAAACATTTCCACGCCGAATTCCAGTACCAATCGACATGCGAAGTTGCGCGTGTTTCGAAAAACGTTCAGGGCACTTTAATCCATGTTCATAATGTCCACTTAACGAGCAAGCGCTTTTTAATTAACAAGTGGGTATTTAAAACGTACCATTGTGAAACTCATTCACGCGACACGCTGTTCCACAAAATTTCTCCTTTGGAAATGTAGGTACCTACACGAAATGTGACTTCAAATTTTAAAACCTTTACCACGTATGAATAAAAATAAATTTGGTTTTAGGGGAGTTTTATTTTTAGAAATCTACTTGCACGAGATTGCATCTGTGAAATCTGCACTGTGAAATTTGCATTCGCGAATTCTATTTCTGAAAAATTCACCGCGATTTGCATCTTCATGAATCATGTTGTTGAATTTGCATTCGCGAAATTCACTACCGCAAAATGCATCTTTATGATATGTACCTCCATGAAATTTAATTCTGCGATATGTATCCACGCTACATATACTTGCACGAAATTTATTTAGGTACAGAAAGTTACCATTTAATATAAAGAGTCTTTGTAGATTCTCTATCTACCTTAATATTCGTTTCCTAAATGACAGTATTTATTATTACGCTTCATATATGTATGCTTATAAAGCAAGGTTAATCTACGTTGAAAGTGGACATTATATTTTTTTTACAAACATGTATTTCCCAAAAGTATATTCCCAAAAAGTGTATAATGATTTTTTTAGCATAGAATGTGTAAACGTATCCTAGTACAAATTATTATTATTCATCAAAACAACCGTAGTTCAAGAGATCAAAATTAATGCTCCTCAAAGTTCCACGTGATTATGTGATAAACTCAGGAAACACTATCTCTGAATCATACCTACACCCTCGATTAACACGTTTCGATGACACACCAGTGGCCCACGATATTTATCAGAAGTGGAACTTTCATTCAAAGAAACCAAATATCTCTCGATTCTAATGAAACAAAATATCTGAAATTGTGAAGAATATAATACAACTACTATTCCTCTATATATAATTAAATCTCTCAATCTACTTTTCTTATCCGTGTTTATAGTCCTACCAAAAATCTGAATTAAATATTCAAATACCTAGTCCATTGTTTTGAAATACAGATACGTAGTAAAATTGTTAGAAAATTATTAGAATTTTCGTTCATCGCGTGCTTTTACACAAAAAAACAAGTCCGGAATAATCACAAAGGTGGATCCAGAGGGGGGTAATAAGCGCGATCACCCCCTCCCCAAGAGTAATAAAATAGAAAAATATTATGACATTGTGTACTATTCTGTATAAATAATTACACTGGTCCCTCAATTTACGCGAATAAAAATCGTGTAAATTGAATCTGTCAGTATAAAAGGAAAAACATTGGAAATAAAAGCTAGTAAAAGTTTTAGAAATACGTGTGTACATATTTATTCCATAGAACTTAACAAAAAAATAAGTAAGACATTACAGAAAACAGAAGTACTATGTAATTTCTATTCGATGTCGCTATCGCTACTGTAATTCAAAACAATAAGCCTTTTCTTTTTAATTGGCATAAACACATCATCTTCACCGCTTGAAATATTTGGAAGTTCGTCTTCATGTTCATTGTGAATGTAAATTTGGTCGGATGCGTAAAAAAAGATCGCGTAAAACCAATTCCGCGTATAAAAAGTTCGCGTACATTGAGGTAAATTTGCCGCGTGAAACAAATACTCGTGTAAAAAAAGCGCCGTGTAATTTGAGGGACGGGTGTAATGTGAATTTAATTAGTTAGCCTACAGTATCAGATAGAGATATTAAAATATAAATTACAAGCAAATTTTAAATCTTGTAAAAAAAGGTTCAACAATGCACTTATGTACTTTTACATATTTCACCCCCTCCAAAAAAAGCTTCTGAATCCGCCACTGAAGAACCATCGCGATGGTCACAGGGAATCGTTGCTTAGAAGGGTGAAATCGCGGAGGAAAGGCCGAGATCGGTCTCGTTTTTCCCACGAAGAAAGGCACGACACCCGTGCACCACAAAATTGCGCGTATTGCCAATAGAGTCCTTGGTGAAACCTGGAATTAGGCAACCCGATGGAAAGGCATCTTACGGACGTGACGGTGTATTCAGACATACATTCGAATGGAATTTAGTAGTGTCCAAAGATCGATCCCCATCTCGCGTAAATTCGATCGGCAAATGCACATGCGTCAAAAGCGCGTCCACGTGTACAAGAGAAGAGTCATTGAGAAGCGGAATTAAAAGGCTGTAAACAACAATGTAGATCACCTCGCCGAGCGCTGAAAGACGAATGCCGCGGCATAATTGCACGGAAGTAGCGTTTCGTAATCTTTGTCCACCAACATTCTTTCCTTTCGTTACAATTGCCCTCTTCCATACGAATTGAAAAATAAAAATCAACGAAGCTTGTGCGACCATTTGTTGAAAGTCGAAATGTAGTGAAATTGTCGATTGTTATTATAAACGTTTGATTGTCTAATAAATTGTTCAAGGCGAGGCACGTGCAGAGAACAGGGAGTGGATGGTTTGTGGGGCTGGGATGAACGAGTGTCAGCAGTGTTGTAATGCGATACGTCCACGTGAATGAATTTCTCGTCATCAACGGTTACGTTACGCTAACTTGTTGCCATTTTTACGTAATTCTGTGGCACATTTCTTGCAGTGTTTGTACACCGGGAATGGTAACGGAGCGTTGCTTGAGCTTCGCAGCGCGACAGGTCGATTTGATTGTCACGAACTTGGACAGGATTGCGCAATTAATTTGGTAGAGGTTTCCCGCGTAAGATAAGTGACACCGAGTAGCCCGAGAGTATATTAGAAAGATAATAACGCGATGGAACGTTGAAGAGCAGACCATGTGTGAAAACAGGCACCCCGGATCACCAAGAAGTTTCTCAAAACGCATAGACCACTTTCACAGTGAAAGTTCCATTTACTTTCCAGCACAGACAATTTATAAAGAAAACTGAAGGTTCGCTTTCAATTCGAGAGTCAGAATCCTCCGCGCTAACGTGATAACGATAGCGTTATCTAGAATTACCCAAATGATTCGAAGCTACTCGAAACGAATACAACTCATCAAAAATATTCAAGCTACTATGAAAGTAGAAGAGCCATCCCAAAACGTCACTTTCACTTTCAACATTTACACTGAAGCTACTCGAAACCTATTCTACGTCCTCAGACCCCAAGAGAGTATCTAACATCCACGTAACTTTCTCCAGAGTGCTCTCGCGATACACCACGAGACCTTAAAAATCGTTAATCGATCGATACCAAAGTCTATCTTACCGTTAGATCGAAATCGATCAGAAGGAAGATCTCTTCTAATCGCTGAAGCGTTCACGCGCCTCTGCCTTTTGCCCAACCGAAGTTCGCTGTCTGTTTACGGGGCGAGGGAGATGTTCGCCTTACCTTGGTCAGCTGCGGCGGAGCGTCGATCGTGAAGGCAGACCAGGAAGAGCAGCGAGGGATCGGGAAGAGCGATCGGCAGCGACGAGGTTCGGCCGGTCACGGGAAGAGAAATGCAAGACGCTCGTGTGGCGAACCGAAGAGATGGAGAACGGTCGACGGAGTGGGAACGATTACCTCTTGGACCGGTTCTCCTTTATATCGCCGGGCCCCCCACTAGTGCTTTTCTCTCCGCGAGTCACACGGAACTCGGGAAACTATCGATACTCGGATGACCGACGCGGTGGACACGATTTCGGCGACGGGGTGCACCTTCCCCCTTCGCCGTTTGGTGACGCGATCTTGATTGACGTCGAAGGGGACGTTATTTCCATTCGAGATGTCGGCTCGCTTTCTGTGCTAGCGTTCGAAGCACCAGCCTATTGGTACGGGATTGTATTATGTGTCTGATGAGCCACACCTGTGGGCCTCGCTTCGTTATGTAAATGGTGAATGGAACTGTTTTAGCGTCTTCTGCAGGAAATATGTTAATATGAATTAGGGTCGAAAATTGGGGGACTTGTTTGTTGGTGATGAGATCCTCTGTGAGGATGAGGCTTTATTGAAATGGTGTTATGGTAGCAGTGGTATGAGTAAAGTAGTATCATTGAAGTATCGAGGCAGAGATGGAGAAAATTTTTGTTTAAATACAATTTTGAATAAACAATACAAGTTAAAGAATTATTCGTCATGTGCCGAATAAAACTAACTCGGGTTAACGAACAATTCTTTTAACTTTAATTCGTTACTCGAAATTTTATTTAAATAAAAATTTTGTCCATCTCTGTATCAGGGCACTATTAGAGGTGGTTTCACCCTCTAAGCATGCAAACGGGCCAAAACCAAAACATTAAAAAACCAGAACTTTTATATAATACTATAGCACGGCTTCATCTCGAATATGGCTCTATAATTTGGTCTTCTTATTTCAAAATACTCTGCAGTAAAATCGAGAGCGTTCAGCACAAATATCTAAGGTTAATAGCTTATAAATCCGGTGCTATTATTTCTCTATACATTGCCACAATTACAAGCCATGGCTGTCCATACTGAACTTGTTAACTCTTGAAAACAGGAGGATTATATCAGACCTGACATTTTTACTTAATGTCATAAATAGCCCAATAAATTGTCAACCTATACTAAAACAAATTAATTTCAATGCAATTAAAAGCCTAAGGTAATTCTTTTAGTGGAAAAACTCATCGAACCCTCTATGACAAATATAATTGCATCAATCGTATATGTAGCACTGCTAATTCTTATCACGACCAACTTGACTTTTCCTCCGATTCAATAGATAAGATCCGGAGAAAGCTTTTACATCTGTTGCGTCGAATGTCTCATATTGTATATTGATGCTTTTCTTTTTTCCTTTTCTTTTTCTCTCTGTCTTTCTTCCTTAATGTGCGTCCGTTTTTCTACCACATTTTGTAATTAATTGTACCAAAGGGTTGTCTAACCCGTCTATTGTAATTAAAATTAAAAAAATTAAAAAAATAAATTGGGCACTTAAAAATCTCTCTTTGTTATTGGGGAGATATTGCGGCACTTCAGTAGTAAATAAATATTAATATAGTATTACGAAGTTACTATAGTACTATTCGAGTAATGCTAATAAATTTATAGTAGGATATAATAAAAGCACTATGATAAAATAAATTGTAATACAAAATTATAAATGATTTTAATGAATGAAATGCTTAAATGTTGCATAAACATCGTACATCTGTGCGTAACGTCGATTAATTGTATTATCGACGAACTAGAATGCAAAAGAAATAAGGAAAAACTGTAATTTCTATTCCGATATTATTATTCACAGTATAGCAGCGTGATTAGCCTTGAAAAAAAAGTGAGCAAAAAGATTGTTGCGCTAGGAGAGATACTGCGACACTGTGTGCGAATATCAGCGAAAGAAACCGTGAAAATACACAGAATAAATTATAATGGTGTTCACAGTTTAGTTACGAGAAAAGTAAACACTTTGTTCAAATTCAAATAAGGACACGTGCTCCTAAACATCTATTTAATAATTTCTGCGATCATCTACAGCGACGTTTTAATCATACTCTGCTTAATTCTGCCACAGATATCTTCAACGGTATTTTTCAATTTCTTTTTCCAATAATTTATAAATTTAATTGAACTTCTAACTTTCAAAAACCATTCTCCTTTCTCGTATTAATTACGTAACTCTCAGCACATCAATTCTTCTTGGCTCTCCACTTCCTGATTTTCAATTTTTAAATGTATAAGTCCATTTATTTTTAAACGCAATAATGTCCCTTTTTGAACGAATTAATCGGAAGTAATGAAGAGCGTCAGTTGTATGTAAATAAAAGTTTATGCCACTGCGAAGATAAATTGAAAAAGGTATCCCATGTATCGCAGAGAAAATAGTGGAAACGAAGATACGAATTCGTTAAATGAAAAATGAGGAAAGCAATGGCAGCTGACGAATTTTAGAAACTCCTGAAATTGAAGTATTATATAATTTCAGAACAGGAAGCATCGTGGCTGGGTGAGGTGCACTGTTTTTCTACCCTGATAGACATCAAAATGCTTTCCTTTCGCAATCAACGACACCGTTATGTTACGTGCACGTAAAAAATATGTGCGTTACTAGGTTAATTAGAAACAGTTATTCTAATCTAGAAAAATTAATGTTTACGTACATTGAAACGAAACTGCTTATTATAGTAAATTATAGTGCAATTAAATTATTCTAAACTGCATCAGAGTAATTTAAATGTTCCATCAAGCTCGAAAGTATTAATTCTTTCCAACCTCGACCGAATTTATTTAAATTTTATGTAGCAAATAGTTTCAACGGATTGTTATGTCCTTTATGGTATTAAAAAATTATGAAACCTATATTCTCAAAATACTTTATAAAACAATGTGGTGGGAACACTGTACTGCACGGAAAGAGAGAAATGAATATAATTGAACGGAAGATATTTGTCGACTTTTGTGTATTTAGAACTTCTAATGGAAACTCAATTCATCTATCAAATAAAAGAAGAAAATTGTGAAATTTAATGTAGCTATCTATAAGAGAAGCGAAGGTGTAAAAAATTTTGGACGATGAACGAGGAAATGCATTATGGCAGAAAAAAATTCTTAAAAACGATTGCACATTAAAACTTCCCAAAAGAAAAAGGTCATAATTACATCTTTTTAGAAAGATGTCCTTCGACATGTCAAAATATTTTCAAAACAATCTCATTAAAAAACCTTGAATTAAAATACAGGATTGTAAACTTAATACAACTGCGTAACACAACTATTTCAAAAATCGATTTTGCCTTGATGCCTACTACCTGGAATAAGAAAAAAAAAAGAGGACACTTAGCATTTGTTTCGCGTTAGATTGGTGCGAGGCAGAATTGGAAGGAGAAGTTTGCCGGCTAATTGCTATCATTGTAGTGCCATGATTAGTTTCCTTTGCGAGTAGAAGCGCGGTTAAGATTGACTACAGCGAACAACGATTGCGACAGCGCGTGTCGATACGATGAAAGGAATTCGCGCGTGCACGAAATTACACGTTGCAGTGATGGGATTTTGTAATTGTCTGAAATTGTTGTTAGTCTTCACAAAAATTGGCTGCTCTGTTTACACATTCGATGTAGGGCACTCGAGGCGTGAAAAAACGATCAACGAGAGATCACTAACCACCAGTAATCTGCATTTCTTTTTACTGGGTATCGTAACAGCGCGTACGCGACTCCAACTACCGATATTGTCAACGATACCCTCCCACCGAGAAATTAGAAAATTGCACGAAAGTAGTAATGTGTAAAATTAGAAATTAGAGACGTTACATAATTAAACGAGATCTCTTACCCTATATTTCCTTACCTTGATTAATAATATACAGAAGAAAGAAAAAGTCGATTCATTATTTTGAAAAGGAAAAACTTTTTTTTTTGGTTAATACAATCTTTTTTTTTTAATATTCAAATGCGAATGGATTGTTCTTAGCAGTCCCGATGGTATCGTAAAATTTACAGGGAAAAACTAAATGCATCGAAAAAGTTATTCACAGTTTATAAGGTCCAGTACTTTCTTTTAATCATTTCGTCTACAGTAAAGGCCATTCAACCGTGAAACTTTCAGTTAACAGAATCGACGACAAGAAGTTCATACTGACTCGAAAAGGCATTCTTTTCAGTAGAATTAATCGTGCTTGAAACAACGAAATTTATCTTTGATACAAAACTATAAATTTGATTGGTCACGTGACAGGGACAGAGACCGATTAATGCGGACAATCATAATCGTTCCATTTCGATTCTTAAGCATCCTTTGGAAGACGGAGGATGCAGCATTACGTTCCGCGCGCCAAAAATTCCCTCAATTGTATAATCAATAGGCAAAGGAATTTTTAACAGGTGAGGCTGAACGCGACGATTGCCGTGATTATGCCAATAATCATACTGAATGTCTCTGCCATTTTAACGTCCGCTGTTGAGTTTCTTGCATCGATTTCTGGCGTTGCCCTTTTCTCTGCTTCTTTCTCAGTTCCCTCCTGCGTTTATAAATAATTGTTTTGTTACTTACAACAAACATTTCAAATGGTGAATGAAAAAGGTACTTTTTGTTTAAGGCGTTCAGCTCTTCAGCTTAATAATAAAAATGTTAAGAAAACAATGCTGATTGAGATATGATGCTGTCGACAGAAGAACTAAATCAAACCATTTCAAAGGTCTCTTTTTTTGAAGTTTATGTGATAATTTGAAGACGCTTTTTACTTAAAAGAAAATAATGAAAGTTTTCACTCTGACAGTGGCAAACATACATTCCTCTGCCTAGAGACTGTTGTGGGGGTAAAAAATGGCAAATTGTGGTATATTATATGTTGGTCATTAAAATTACCTTGCCAGCGTTCAACTTCAAATCTTGCGGTTTTTTTACTTCTTCGACCTGCAAAAAAGAAATTGTGATATGTTAGATAAAGTAGATAGCAATCCGGTGCTGCTTCTAGTTATTCATCTGTTCAGAATATCTCATTCAATATTACTTCACTGATATTTACTCCATTAGTATCTTTTTGCACATAATTTCGAGTCTAATGAGAGAAGTTGTTGAGTACATTTTTTGAATTTTAAGGAAATTATGTAATTTCAAATACGAGCAATATTGGGCCATACCATTGGATATCGGAAGCGATATTAAAAAAAAGAATTGTTGTAACAGTCGACGTATATGAGTGGAGCTCGGTGCAGTAGTGAAAGTGTTTATCTTCCTTTCGCAACTTGTTTAATTCATAAAGTAACACTCGATGATTAATCGTTTAATCGTAAAGTAACGTCTTACCTTAGAACTTGCAGCAGTCAGTGTCTTGTTTTCATTGTCCTACACCAAAATATTAATATTAATATCGTCAAATAAATTACATTCAGATGTTTATGAATAGTACTATTAACAATTAATCCAACTTGTTTCCTTCGAAGTATGTCGTACCACGAAGAATATCTTTCTCCTAACAAGAAGCCTATTCAAATTTCATTTTGTTCAATTACATTTATTGACAACTGCCAACAACCACCATTTCTATTTTGACTACTAGAAAAAATCTGTTATAGAAACATGTTAAAATAATTTTATTAAAGAAAAACCTTTTCTATTCAATCCTATGCAATTTTCCACAAATTCTTTGAACCTATTTGAAAAAGTACGAATGTGAAAAATTGTGTTTCCCTTAAAGAAAAGAAGAATCAAATGCTGATTTCTCAGCAAAGTTATTTTCGGGCAAAGATTTAGTCAAGGAAATGCTTCAATGCATCAATCAAGGAAACACCGTAACCGGTTTCTCGATAAATAAGAATTTTTCCATTAAGTTACGATCTATGTATATTCAGCAGTTGCATACATATGTATATCGCAGGCACCTGAGTTATAAAGTACTGGCCAATTCAATTGGACGAAGAAAACATATAACGCATAATTCTATTCTGTTCCCATGCAGTTATAAAAAGCTTGTTTAATAATGTTCGAACAAATAAGGATGAATAAGAATCTCGACACAGCGACACAATATGTTGTGCATGAATCATGCATGTTTTCAATAATACCTCTAATTACGCTGACTTTCAAGTCGCTCCTTTTTGTAAAGTGTACTGTAAACGTCACTTTCGTCCTCGAGATATGTAAATGTAAAAGTTACAGTTTCAAATGTCAAGCCTCTCCTTCGTATCCTTCTCTCCATTCATACAGCTTTCCGACTCGGATTCTATCTGACATTCAGCTGGGTGTAGGGTGAAAGAAAAACGCTTGAAACTTGAAACTTCTGGATTTCATGTCGGAATTATTTAATACCGGAACCCTTCGTTGACACCTGGGTGTGAGCCACCTATAAACTGATTTTCACTGATTTTAAAGCTCTGTATCCTTTCACAATACGTAGAATATCGCGGATATTCGTGGAATATCTCTATCTTTTTTAATTACCGAAATACCCTACTATGCAAAATAAATACTTTTTTTTCCAAAGCCGACTTACAAACTATTTTTTCTGAAATATTATATCAGAACAACAACTCTGTACATTTTTAGCTTCTAATACTGAAATTAGAAAAAGTTACATTTTTTTTCTCGAGATATGATAATCTAGATTTTTTTTACTAAAACTGTGATAAAATGTCAATAAAAAAAAACATTGGCACATTCTAGAGACCTTGAAATTGAGCCATGATTTTTTCCATAACGATTGGATTTTTTAGATGAGAATGGCAGTCGTTTAAAAATTGATCTGGGTGAGGAGCCACCCAGTATGTCAATGTTGATCCAAAAAAAGAGGTGTGTCAACGAAGAGTTAACTGGATAAAAGGAAATATAAAGGAAGTAGTTGCCAGTAACATGAAAATAATTTCTTCAATATACCTTTCTAATAGGATTCCACGTACCTATAAATTATAAACTCTGGAACAGCATTTTCAGTCGACCTTTTGCCAACGAACCTTTCGTAGTGCAAAATAATGATCGAGATGTCGAAATAAAATGAAATAAATGTAAATTGGAGGGTGAGAAATCAGAAAGGTACGGTGGCTATCGAAGTGTCGCAGCTTTCGACCCCGTAGCTTATTAATATAAAATAAAAAGTGGAGAAAGTTAATAAGTTTGGCAGTAATTACGTGCTTAAATATTCAAATTGAAAATTTTTCAGAAAGTGGTGTTGATCTCAGTTTGAATTTTAAGAGACACAACTCCTTCCCCGTGACTTTTTTTCGACCAGTTTCTGCTCGACCATATCGAATTGCAAGCAATACCATTCTGCATCCATAACTTTCTAGTTCAATAGAATCTTACGATTTCATTTGAGGTAGGGCTCCACATATATACAACCTAATAAATTAGATTCCGACAGAAACCTCTAATAGCGAACAGATTCTGAAAGAGAAAGCTTTCCTGAAAAATCGAGCAATGCTTATAGTTTAGCACCAAACTATCAGAAAACGTAGTCGCGTTATCATTTCGACGATGATCGAGCCACCGTAACAAGCGTCACTCGCGGATTAGAGAAAACTTTACATACAGTTATATATCGATTCGTGCATACCAGCCACATACGTTGGAATTTCACCTGATTTATCTTATACCCCCAAAGGTCATGGTTAATTTCAGGCTGTCATGTTCACGTCATGTCGGAACCGTCAATTTATGTTACATGGAAGGTGTCGATACGAAATCGATCTTCCCGCAGAAGAACCCTGCCGGCGAACCTTTTCTATTGTGACGTCAAAAAATGATAAAACTAGTCAGATATTTAAAAGCTATTAAAAAAAACTCTCTGGTGGCCTGGCAAACAAGTATAAATGAGAATTATTAGTTTCGCAGAAAGGCACTTGGAATATTTAAAGTGCTATGTAAAATCAGGTGTTTTACAACATATATGTTAAAGGAAACTTTTATTTTCAACATTGCTCCACAAAAAAGAAACAAAAAGGAAACGAATTCCATTGAATCAACTAAGATAAGCAGTGGAGTTGGAGACATCCCTACCAAGTATATTATAAATAAAAAAATGATTATTTAGGATAGGATAACTTAATATTTCCCTTCAATTCCGATATAGTACATATGGTCACAGCGCCAAGAGGACCGAACACCGACAAGAAGAAATATTAACCCAAGTTATCTGGTAACTGAAAAAATTCATTTATAAGATTCTAGAATCACGAAGCGTTGAGCTTGACTCGTTTAAATCGCCGATCGATCGGGCTGAATGCCATTTTCGAAGCTCGTGATTAAGGAGCACCGTTCCTCAGGTTCAATGTCTAGGCCACTATCGAAGGATGCTATTTATACGTGCCAGCGGCTTATGTCGAGCACACTTGGACAGTTTTAAACTGCCGCCATACAGGTCAATTTGCTTCTAGCTGTTACCGAACGCTACCCTGCCAACCTTCTCCCCCATTTATTATTACGATCTTCGTCGTCCATTCACGATTATATTTTTACTACACACCCCCAAGCGTAAAAAAAAAACGCAACTCTAGGCGCGCACAGTAGGGTGGCCCTTATTTATACGTTTCGAATTTTTTTGTATTTCCTTGCTCCCACCCCCTAAGGACGGCGCCATTTGATAAAAAAATAGTCCCTGGAAAAGTTTATTGCAATCGGACAACAGGAAAGGGCGCCGACCAAGTCTTAAAGTTTAGAATTTATCAATAGTTTGGATTTGAAGAATTTCTCAAAAATGGTAAGCACTATCGAAATTTTCTTCAAATAATATTAAAAGAGCATTCAATTTTCTACAATTACTGTATGTATAATTTCTTCGTGCTTCCAACCATTTTTCAGATAATAGCGTTTAAATATAGGGAAGTCTGCACTTCGCGCGTTCCACCTGTACGGCGTGACGTATTGGATATCCAAGAAATGGAACTGGAAAGAAGGCGAGGAAGAGAGTTCGTTGAGGAACTAGCGCAAAGGGACAGGGCAGAGCAGGTTCAATGGCAATACGACAGAATACAAGGAGGCAGATTCGACGCACATTACACAGAAATCAGGGATGACCAGAGAGCAAATTACCTAAATGGAAACTACAGAGGCAGAGAGCAAAGATTGCAAGGCTCAGATGTGGAAACGAAGAGCGGGGAAGCAAGTACTGGAAGGAGGAAAAGACACAGTATGCAGACTGCAATGGGGCTAGAGAGACGCTGGGTCACATGCTACAAGACTGTAAGGAGCTGAAAAGAGAGAATTCAACGATCAGAGGAATTCTAAAGGGAGAAGAAGAAGGATCAGAGTGGATGCGAATGGTTCTGGAAAAAAGGAGAAGAAAAGAAGAACAAGATGAAGGAAGAAATCAAAACGAAAGAGCATTCTTGAGTTAACAGTCCCAGAAACACTTACACACAACACATGTAACCCCATTTTGAGGCCGAAAGGCAAAAAATAAACCTACTTACTACTATAGGGAAGTCCGCATTACGCGCGTATAGACAATATGTCACGCAGTACAGGTGGGACGCGCGAAGTGCGGACTTCTCTATATTCAAACGCTATTATCTAAAAAATGGTTAGAACCACGAAAAAATGATATATACAGTAATTGTAGAAAATTGAATGCTCTTTTAATATTAGTTGAACAAAATTTCGATAGGGCTTACCATTTTCGAGAAATTCTTCAAATTCAAACCATTGTAGAATTCGAAACTTTAAGGCCTGGTCGGCACCCTTTCCTGTTGTCCGATTGCAATAATCTTTTTCAGGGACTATTTTTTTATGAAATGGAACCATATTACGGGGTGAGAGCAAAAAATCGCAGGTTGAAAATAAGGGCCACCCTATTGTACAGTTACTGTTCGCATGCTTCAGAATTTAATCGAGGGGACAGTGCCTTACCAATATCTGCGTAGTGTTTCGCGATATTCTTCTCGCAGGGAGTGTGTTTTGAGGGATGATCTTCAGCTGGGCAACGGGAAGTGGCACAGTCTCGCGTCGGTGAATTTTGCAGCCCAAGCCCTGACAGCGCCTCGCGATGGCGCCTCTGATGATCGTAGGAAGGTCCCAGATCGTCGATGCCTCGTGAAGCGTCTTCGCGGCTGGCCCTTGGGCGAGGAATCGTATTGGCTTGGTGTCGTGCGAGCACAGGCCAGCCACCACCAGAAGCGTATCTTGGGATACCTTAATGCCAGGGCAATTTCTTGGTAATTAATGGGTGAGGATTGCTTCTAATCATCGAACACGGGGAGGACGAATTTTGTTTTTAAGGCTTTTAGCGTTTATTTTAGCCGCTAATAGCTAATCGTTTTCGAGAAAATGAAGGTTAAAGTTGCTTACCGCTGTGCCAACATCATTCTGATGCACACAGGTAGGGTGGATGTACCAGTAAATGAAAACGTACCAGTGAATGGACATTTTTTATTAAAATGAGCAAAATAAATTATTAAAATAAGCAACTAATTAATTAAAGACTTCTTTTAATTTCTTGCTTCATATCCAAACAATTTTTGCAGCGCGTGGAATTAATCGCGCTGCAAATATAATTTTATAATAGTGTTCATTCATCAGCCTTAAGTATTCATTTATTGGTGCGCTTACCCTACCTAAATGCGTGAACGGCAATTTCTCAATTTTTACTTTCATCTTTTCTAAAATAAATGCCAAATGCGCTCATTGGTCTATCACCTCCGAAGATTTGCTTGAAATTTGGGTGAGACAGACCTGGGTCCACCCGTTTTAAGAAGTCCTTAATTTAGAGCTGGATGGATTGTATCGCGCCGATGTAAATTGAATGACAGATATATTATGATAATGTGCTAAATATTATTTTATGAATTTGTGTTATCGTACAGAGTGAAGTCTCCATGAATGATTGTTTTGTTGTATTAAAATTATTAGACAGAAATGTACCAGTTGGTAAGACAATATAATAATAAAAAAGAAACAGGGATGTAGTGTTTTTAGTTTTTGGGAATTCTCCCCGCCCTTTCCTCTTCAGTAACGTGATCGAAATGTAATTTTTGTGAATCGATGAACTGTTAATTATTGCGACGAAGGTGTGTGTAAGAATACCGTGTCTAGATTCAATCCACTGATAATCTTCTTACTCTATTATTACTCTCTGAATTTTTAAGCTAAACAGCTTCATCATAAAATGTGAGAGCTTACGGACATATGTTACTGAAATCAATCGAGGACCTTCCAGCAAGAGGGGTGCGACTCCATTCTTGACAGTTTTGAGTTATGACGTGTAATATATATTAAAAAAAATTCTACACCTTTTGGTACACGTTTGATACAAATCTGATAACAAGTGAGCGATTTATTACAAATTTTGAACCCGCAGCCATACTGTTTTATGGAATATTTTTGTTTTGGGCAGCACCAGATTTAAAAAATACGCCAAAAATATAAATTAAAAATTATTAACTCAATAACTACTACTTATTACGTGGAAGTATATGTATTTTTCGATTAGCGTTCCCTTTTTAATGTTAAATCAAAGCAATAATTTTGTAAACAATTTTTTCCAATTGACTCGAAGTTGGTAAAGATGAAGCTGCACCTTGCTGCAAGCTCCTCAATTATGCGATTAAATAGTGAAGAACTATAAATGAATATCGCTTACCTCGCGTTGCAGAAGCTCCATAGCGGAAGCGACTTCGCTCACAGGTGTCATGGCCACCAATACGAAGCCTTTTTCGCTTTGAATTGACTTGAGTTCGCTAACTATATTAGCCAAATTGGATGACACAAAATGAGATCTGTGGGAGGGAGTCGGCTCGTCTGCAATGGCACCGCCTAAAGATTCCACCAGCGAACGGAACAAAGCCACCCTAATTCTGGAGAACGCATCAAAAACGTTCCACGCGGCTTCATCGGGTCCTGCAAGCAAAATGATCCCCCCTTTCATTCAACGCGAATACGTTAAATTAAAATCGAAATGGTGCATCGTCCCCAAAAATCTCTTTTTAGACAAAACGAAAAATCTTATTTATACATTGCAGCTGTCATCTCTGTCGAAGGAAAAGGCCCCACACCAAGAGGAAAATAACTCACCATCCTCTCGACTGTTCGGTGTAAACACCGACGAGGAAGCGCGATTAGCTGGCTTTCCTGAATCGATTACATGCCAGTCACGGTGAATTTCCGATCTCACGTTGTTCTCGTCGGCCTCATCGAGTTCTCTCGTAATGGCCACTGGTTCCTCGTACCCAGGCGACGATGGGATCGTGAAGTTCGTGTTAGATAGCGTGCCTAAAGAGAAATTTATATCGTAGCCCCGAAAAGTCAATAACAATGGGAAAAAAAGTGGAAACTGGTGTGATCGACAAGAAAGGCGAAAGTTTCAAGACTGCCATTCTGAGGAAAAAACTTTAATCAGTTATTTCGAAATCTCTGGACAATGAAAAGAGAGGAGAAATTCGTGTAATTTCATTTCATCAATGATTCTGCTGCTTCAGAAAGGAAACAAAGCTGACACGATTTTTCTATTTTACCTGTTGCCATTCCTTTAACGTCTCGAGCCCAAAACAGCAGCGCAGCCACGTTCGAGCGCAGGAAATGGTCGCAATCGCATTCCTTGCCCTTGCTTCCGGAAACTAATGCATCGTCCAAGGAGAACCGCGCTGCTTCTATTTCAGTGTTGGAGCAACTCTGCGACAAATGTTACTGAATTTAATCGCTGTATATTGTTGCACAAAAAATCGGCACTAATTACTTTCCAATTATTTATCCAACAAGTTTGTAAGCAATTAAATTCTGTACAATACTATCTCACATTTCTAACACTTTGAATGTTTGAATTATTCTTCATAAAGAGTAATGATAGAAAATACAAAAAAATATTTCTGTCTTTTCAATGTTTATTTACTTCCTGCGTTAAGTTTTAAATTAATATCCACATACTTTTAAAACCATCATACACACTGATATTGAAACTGAAGTAGCCAAATATTTCTAGCGATGAGGATAGTAACTTCGAAGGAATTAAAAAGAAAAGGTTGTCTGCTTTGGAGTACAGTACTTCAAACTTCAAATTTATTTTCCTGAATCATCATTTCAGCTTCTGTGCAAATATGTGAAACAAATATTTTCACAACGTACACGGACTTTTCTCTTGTGTATTTTCTTTTCAACTGACACACTATTTACACTACCCTCAACCGCGTAGACAAAGAACCACGTGGAACGAATACGTACTCCGTTTAAATCGAAAGAGAAGTGCAGCTCTAATTCGTTATTTTAAAAGTTACAAACCATACCTGAAGGTATCCATCGACCGAGAACGCGTGGGAAGCCTGGAAATCCTTCCAAAAGTTTTCTGGATCCTGGTCGGATTTGGCAATCAAAAGCAGAACGACGTTTCGTGGACTGGAGACCGCATTGTCATTAATTACATTCCCCTCCACGGGGTTAATCGCGGTGCCCTTTACGATCTTCGGGAGGCACGTTCCGTTCTCGACGTTCTCCAGGATAAAGTCGGGCGTCTTTTCGCGCGTCGTGTCGCCAGGATTCGTCTGCTCGGCGGTGGCCTTCGTCGGCTCCTTCGTGTCAGAGATTTGCAAGGCTTTATCGACACCTGTCACCTGCGTCCTCTCGCTCGAACTGCGATCGACGATGACCTCTTGCTCGGCTTCCAGAGACGGCACTATGTTCCATGCTACTGGAATGTTCACTACGACAAAATTTCACCATTTGACACTTCCAATTCCATGATGGAATTAACTGATACCGAGTAACTTCGATATGGGACAACTTGGCACTTCGGCAAACAATTTCTAATGATCATTTTGCGATTTAATGCCAAAATGGTGGCGCTTGAATGAGTCCAGATCAGAGACGGGCATAATTTTTTTTAAATAAAAATTCGAGTAAGGAATAAAAGTTAAAAAAATTAGTTGTCATGTGTCGCATAAAGTTAACCCTGGTTTGGTTAATAAAGTTAATTTTTTTGTTCGTCGATCGTTTCAATTTGAGCGTCGAATAAATTTTTCAGCTTTAACACTAACTTTCACTTTTTTAACATTAACTTTCATTTTATTCGATGTCAGATAATTTTCTGGCCTGCGTTCGAGTCGAATAAACCCTCGTCGAATATAAAAATTAACTTGATTCGCCAAATAAAGTTAACTCGGAGTATTCGAGCTTTGAATAACGAATAAAGTTAAAGTAACTTTTATTCGATCCGTTATTTAAATAAGTTTTTATTTAGCTAATGTTCAAATCCGTTGTACGTTTATTTTACAAGAACATTAAGCTGACTACACACGTAATTATATTGCACAAGTATACATGAGCTTGTGTATGATGATATAGCAGAAGTATTTTGATTGTACGAGCCACAAAAAATGTTTGAACTTCTAAACTGTATATCTGATGCAGAGGTCGTGTGCGCGCAAGTCTACTTGAGCGTGTGCAGCAGGAAGCACAGATTCGTGCAAGTCGGAAGCAGCCTTTCACGTGCGGTTATAGCCTTTCTCGTGACTGTACCCTTCTCTTTAATTTTTAATCAAAGTGGCGACGAGTGATAAAAGTTTCAAGTACGTTTCTTCGTGCATTCTCAAGTAGTTACGGCAGTTCCGAGGGTAAATGATCAATTCATTTAATTTAATGGATTAGCATATTAAAACTATTAACTTAATAGTTTTGTCTTTTCTTTAGCCAGTCTTTACACCGCAAGCTACGTATTTTACGTTGCTTTTTTTTCTTCAGAAGTAAAACGAAAGAAGTTAAAGCGAGCACGTCGTCGTCGTCCGTCGACGGCATGGTTCAAGCGTGCACTGACACTGTTCAAGTATACTTGCGCCGCGTGTAGGCTATATGGCCGTCAGGTATACTTGTTCGATAAATTTGTACAAGTAGCCTAGCTCGTCGATTTGTACAAGCGGTATCTCTAGTATACAGTTACATGTGTAGCCGGCTTTAAATTCTTTAAAGTATTGAAACGTTTTAACTAAAAGGAATTTGTAAAACAAGGTTATACTTTGATACAAGGTTCTACATGTGGAAAAGTGAATAATTTCAAAATTTACTGCAGAATACAAGTTTAAAAAATAATTTGAAATACAGGTACATGGACGTAGCTAAGGTAGGCAGGGGTGAAAAAAAAAATTAGTCGTTCCACCAACATTAAATTAGATTACAACAAAATAAAAATAAATTAAATTGTAAAGTAATTCCGCATTCTGTACAGATGTCATTATTTAGATAATTATACGTAAGATGTAATAATAAAATTTTTTCTCTATTTATTGCCCCTCCCTGAATGAATTCGAGTATACACAGAGTAGAGAAACTGTAAACAAACAAGAATGCAGCACAAATCATTTACGCAACACCGAAAATAACAGCTATCCTTTTTTCATCATCCATTTAGGATACGTGTGCTCAAAATACTGCTGAATTAGCATCCACAACTATTTTATTGTTCAGCTAATCGACTCAAAATTATTAATCGATACTGACACAGCTGACTCGTATTTATTAGTTATAAACACTAGGAGAAGTTACAGCATGAAAGCTTGAATCAGAAAGACATCTGTTTAAGAATTGTTACTGATCAGATTATCTATAAAGCGATACCTGAGCGTTCCACGGTAAGACCGGAGCAAGGCAACGACATCTCCATCATGGAGCACAGCAAAAGCACCAGGGAGCATCCGTGCAACATTTCTGCTCTTAAAACAGATACCAGCTCGATTGTGGAAAAGTCTCTTCTGCGCTGCCGAGAAATCGGATCTTCTCGTTTTATGGAATATCAACGAACGTTGTTCGGAATTCGTACCAATTAAAGGCACCAAATTGATCCACGCTTCTGGTGTTTCGAGAGCGCGAGTACGTTATTTCAGGTGAAAAATCCGCTGCAACCGACGAATGCGTGCGTTCGGGTTTTTAACAGAACGCTACTAACTGACGGCTTCGCGGTCAACAAAATACGGTTGCCGTGTGAAAGAAATAAAGGAAGTGGTTGGTTTTCGGCGAGGCACCTTTTTTCCAAGCCACTCGTAACTGCTCTTCCACGATCTTACTGCGGGTACAGAAATTGGCTACAGAACGGAGTCGACGAATTTTGAATAATTTCGAGGGAACATTAAATTGCTTTCAATTTTTCTATTCTGGTAATTTGTTCTCATATTTATTCGGGTAACTTTTGGAATTGAGGATCTTGTGGCAAGAGGGGTGCAGCTACATATTTACCAACTTTAAGTAAATTAGAAAAAACTCTTTATAAAATTATTGTTTTGATCTAAAAATATATAAAAATATATTCTTTTATGCAATAAGTAATAGGTAGTTATTTAATTGATAAGTATTTATTTCTATCTTGGGAGAAAAAAATATTCTGCAATAAAAATATTAATTTTAACTAATATTAATAAAAATTGGTTTAAAATATTAATATTAATATTTTTATTTTATTTTAATATTAATATTTCTATTTCCTTTTTAATATTAATATTTCTATTTCCTTTTTAATATTAATATTTTGTTATCGAATTTGCATCAAACATATACAAAATGTTGTAGAATTCTTTTTGTATATTACACGTCATAACTCAAAAACTGTCAAAAATGTAGCTGCACCCTTCTTGCTGCAAGGTCTTTAATTCTGTTCTACTGCATATTGTAGATACATATAGTGTTCTACCTATATGAAATATATTACATTAATAAAATTTTCTCGTAGAAAATAGGTAGATAACGTATTGAATCACGTGTTGTATTTCCTAGGGATAAACTAAGTTCAGTCACCTGTACTCGTTTTTATCCATACAATTTTAAATACCCCGGAAGTGCTTCTGGTCGAAAAGTGACCCAGTTTAAAAATTGTTAAAAAGGTTAGTAACATAAAATCAGACGCAAATGAGTCTACAGCAGATAATCCATTTTCTTCAGGATTTAAAGCGAGTTGGGTGGGAATTGTCGCAGTTCAACGATTCTAAGAAAGGAATGCATCGAATGAAAGGAGCTGTTTTCCTTTCCTTCATTCTCCCTCGATAAGAGAACTTTCTGAAAACGTTTTTCAATTAATCATAGCTTCAGTGCCTCGATTCCTCTATGATCATTTCAATAGTGCCAAGGCTGTTCGAGGTAAACTCGATAATAAGCATGTGCGAGCTGTATCCATAACGTAGCCTAGATAGTATTTGTTCTTCTTCGTGCACCCGTGGGATCGTAGTGAGGGTTGACAAATATACTATAATATATAGTATTGTACTATATGTTTGTCTAGTGCACTATATACTGTTAGAAAACGATATAGTACGTAAAACTGCTATATTTCCGATACATCGATAAAATTCAACAGGTTTTACATATATTTCTATTTTACGACTACTTCAAGATTTTAGTTTGCGAATTTAAACTTTAACAGAGAGGATTTTTCTATAATCAATATGATGTCGCGGGAAGAGAGAAACACAGCCAGTCTATCTCTCATAAAAAAATGAGTTCCTTATATATGTTAATTTTGACTTTCAGTGCAATCAAACCTTTGGCATATTTGTTAACGACAATAAATTAATTAATAATGCAAAATGCAGAAAAAGTATACATTTAAAAAATACAACGTCGTTGTTTTAATGTATTTTGTATTACATTCCTCTGAAAAAGTACTATATTTTTTATCACATTTGGGCTATATTTTCCCGAAAAAAGTTGGTAACCAAAGATGGCAGGAACATGACGTCACAGATTTTTCTTGATTTTAACCCTCTATAACCGAAATTTGTAGGGCATTGGTAGACATGAAATTAGGTACACTTTAATTACACTTTATAAACATTTTACATTTTACTGTGAAATAAGCGTTTGCGATTTCTATGCTACAATAGTTGAATACCTACATATGAAAATTTCGCGAATCAGTGCTTGTAATATAAAACACAGATGGTATATGTTATCTCAAAGTCACGTGGTGTTATAGAGGGTGAAGTAATTTCACTTGAAAGCAAAGAAAATATCCGTTACCTTCTAAGGTGCTTTTATATTTTGAAATTCATTTATAAATAGAGCATCTCTTTCGTAGTTTCAAAATTTGCCTTGTTGACATCAAGCTGGTTGAATTACAGACTTACAAAATTGAAAAGTAAACTTATAAGCCCCCTGATATTAAAACGAAACATAAGTGTTAAAATTGTTATTAGGTACAACTGTCAAAGTGTGAAGATTAAGAATCCACCACCATTAATCATTTAGAATTTCCCCATTGTGTTCGAAAAATTAACGAATGGTGAGATACGTCTATGAAATAGTGAAGATGAAAGTATTTCAGTTACTAAAGCCGGCTCCACACGTAACTGCATACTCGAGCGGTATACTTGTACAAATTTATCGAACAAGTATACCTAACGGCCATATAGCCTCCACGCGGCGCAAGTATACTTGAACAGTGTCACTGTACGCTTGAACCATGCCGTCGACGGACGACGACGACGTGCTCGCTTTAACTTCTTTCGTTTTACTTCTGAAGAAAAAAAAGCAACGTAAAATACGTAGCTTGCGGTGTAAAGACTGGCTAAAGAAAAGACAAAACTATTAAGTTAATAGTTTTAATATGCTCATCCATTAAATTAAATGAATTGATCATTTACCCTCGGAACTGCCGTAACTACTTGCGAATGCATGAAGAAACGTACTTGAAACTTGTATCACTCGTCGCCACTTTGATTAAAAAATAAAAGGAAGGGCACAGACACGAGAAAGGCTATAACCCCACGTGAAAGGCTGCTTCCGACTTGCACGAATCTGTGCTTCCTGCTGCACACGCTCAAGTATACTTGCGCGCACACGACACCTGCAAGTATTCAGTTTAAAAGTTCAAACATTTTCATGCTGTTTGTACAATACAAAATACTTCTGCAATATTATCATACACACGCTCGTGTATACTTGTGTAGCCGACTGAAGGTTCTTGAAAAATGTAACTAGGTAAGCTATCGTACTTCAGAGTTGGGCATTAACTAAATAAAAAATTATTTTAATAAAAGTTATTGTAATTTTAGATTATTTGACGAATAAAGTAAATTTTTCATTCGACGTCGAATGAAATTAAAATTAAAGTCACAGTTAAAGTTAAAATTGAAAATTATTCGATGCTGAAGTTGAAACGTTCGACGAATTAGAAAATAACTTTATTCGCCACATGACAAATAATTTTTTTAACTTTTATTCGTTATTCGAAATGTATTGAAATAAAAATGTTGTCCATCTCCGCTATTAAGTATGCGGTCAGTGGCAGATTTTGAGAAAAAATGGCGCCCTTAGGCTAACAAGCGCCTGCCACCCTTTCCATGAAATATCATAAAATATTTTGATTTAATAGTCAAGAAAATTTCAAAAATTATTTCAATATACCTACTCACATATGAGTTATTGCTAATTCGCTATATGAGATGGAAGTGAATTGTTTTCAAAGTTGTCTCAAGCTTCTATGTTTAAACATTCCCCAATTCCTTTCGTTCAAAATCTGTCCCTCCCCAAAATTTGGCGCCATAAAATTTGCAGACACGTGTGTAGCCGGCTTTAAAGCCTAAATGTTATACACATTGTAGTACAGAACGTTTCAAATTTTCGGAGACTCGGTGACCAATATTCCCATAGACCATAGAATATTGCAGGCAAGATAATTTAAATAGGGCGGCCGTGGTTTATTGCGTGACCTATGTTTCTCAAGCCCGGGTATTGACTTAAAACGTAGGTTATATAGCAAATTGCCAATAGACATAAGTGTGCAGTCACTTGTCCGCCATTATTTAAACCAGTGGGTTTTGTTTGTCATCGAGCGCAAACAACGAAGTTACTAATAACATTTTCCAGCCAAATATTCCTCGTTGCAGATGAAAAATGACGCGCAGGATCGGCGGAGCAAATTTCTCCCAAGCGTGGAGAGAGTGTGGAGGGGGGAGTACAAATATGAAAGATCAAATTTCAACAGCATATAAAACAATAGCACGCAAACAAAAAATAAAAAAAATGGTAAAATGCCTTCCAAACTTCCGAATGTGGATTTCCACACACAGGAAAATCTCAAGTGTGGAATACTCCACACTTGGTCTTAAGTAGTTTCGATTATTCGAGTCGTTGTTATTAGAACAATAAACACGAATAAAGGCAGTCGCGCATTTTAGCGAAACGCGGAGAAACGAAGAGAAAAGTTTATAAACAATTGATGACCGAAGCACAGTCACAATTAATTAATTATTATTAGTTTCTTCGATTCGATTTGTTTCTCCGCGCCACGCTTTGCTAAAATGCGCGACAGCCTTCAGCCAGAAATTTTAGTTTTATTTTAGTTTTAGGGAAAAAGTTCCTAATCACCTCCAGATGCCTAAATCATACTTTTCAAAAATACTTGTTACGTTAAAAGACTGTAAATTTAATGTGAAGGTTGCACCTGCTGTTACTTTCATCAGAGTATGTATCGTTAGTGTGAGTAGCTTGCTAAATAACGAGGAATTCGATATGTATACTGGTTTCATTTTGGTATTCGAAACATAAAATGACGTAAATTGAAGAGACTTTGTCAGTGGGAATTGGCAATTGCGCGAATATATAGTAGCTATCGTAGCTATCGAAGTTCTCGCGTCAATAAAATAAACAGGGACATCTCGAATGCTATAGCTACATGATGTTGTTTCCCTGTTTTCCATCGAACCGAGCTTCGATACAGCGGAATATTACGAGAAGTTCGAACACTGAAGAGTTCCACGCTCATTTGATAACACAATATCTTACTTCCCAGTGAATACTTTGAGTAATTAAATACTACCTCATTGTCAGTATATTTTGATAGCTTCAAGTGCAATTCCATAACTTTTAAATACGAGCTGAAATAATTATAAATTATAAATTTATACACGCTTCTTCTAAACTTTTAAACCGTCCGATACTAGTATCCAAAAATGATGATCCACCTTTTCCAAATCCTAAATTAAACGATGTCAATATTCTCGAGTGCAGTCATGCAGCTACTAAATTCAAAGTCAAATAAACTGCAACATCTCTAAATAATTCTAAACTCAAAATCAATGAACTACAAAATCTTTCAATTATTCCAATCTTGAAATTAAGGAACTGCAACATCTTTAAATTATTCCAAACTCGAAATCAAGCAACTGCAACATCCTGGATTAATTCTTCACCCACGAAATTCCCTTAAAGCTGGCGTCCAATGCTTCAAAATGTTTCCCCGTAAATTCAAAACCAAGTCAAAGAAACTGCAACATCTTTAAATAATTCCAAACACAAAATCAAGGAACTACAACATCTTTAAATAATTCCAAACTCAAAATCAAGAAACTGCAACATCTTTAAATAATTCCAAACTCAAAATCAAGCAACTACAACATCCTCGATTAATTCTTCACCCACGAAATTCCCTCAAACCTGGCGCCCAACGCTTCAAAATGGTCCCCTGTAAATTCAAAAGCCTCCGCACCCCGCTGCAAGCATTCCTCGTCGTTGCAAACAAAAGTACAGAGCATCGGGCCGAAGAAGATACATTGTGCTCCATCGGCCCGTGCGAATTACGCGGGCATAGTTTGCCAATCGCTGGCTCTTTCCTCGCGTTCGCCAGCAACCCTCCCGCCCCTGCTGCGGCTCGCGGCGGGTGCAGTCGACGAAATCTGAATAATTGATGCGATTACAAAGCTCCGTGTCGACGATACAAGAAACAACATGGCCACGACAAGACGGCAGCAACGGTCGCGGCAGACGTCTGCGCCTCGCTACCCATCGCCCATTGGTCCACGTTTGGTGCCCCGTCCGGCTGGAGGGGTTTCACCAGGGCGACAGGTGGTGGCACCCCATGGGCAGGAGGGCGGAAAGAAGAGGAGAAAGCACGAAGAGCGCAACCCTCGCCACGGTGACCGTGGGTCAGCCGGCTCGCACTGTCAGTCATCGTCGGCATCGAGTGCCCCTGCTGCCGCTGCTGCTCGCACGAGTACCCCTCTCAGCGAACTCGCTAGGAGTTCGCACTCTCATCGTGGATCTGATCGGATTGACCACGCACCAGCCTCAAGGTGAGCGACGCGACGCTACCGGAACCAAGGGTTGCCTGCAGATTCGGCACGATTAAGACGAGGTCCTGATAACTTCGGTATTCCTTGCGGACCGTGGCTCGATCCTCGGGTCTCTGTGTGGTCTTAGAGAGCTGGACCCCTTTGTCCGAAAGGTGGTGTAGTTGCTCGTACTCGAATGGTGCACTGACAGTTGATCTTCTGAGGGGATGTTGGATCTTGTTGAGGTTCTGAGGATCTGCCTTCGAGAGTGATGTTTGCTTGACTCAGGCTCCACTGTGTTGTTTTATTGTGTACTATGTGGGAGTTAGGGTTTTTCGGTTTTTAAAAACCGGGTTTAAAAACCTTTTTCTCTCTTATAAAATTGTAAAATTCGAAAAGCGGTTTTTAAATTTAAAAAAACAGTTTATATACTAGAATTAATATGTAAAAATGAATTAATTATTTAATTAAAAACGTTAACATTTTGACTTGAAATCCCTCGGATACAAGCATATTGTAGTAGGTAACAGTTTCCTGTAAAAATAATCTTCATGAGTTCTAGTTTCTAGTTGTTTTAGTTTCCTTTCGTTTGATTTTATATGCAGTGTATTTTATTGTGTTATATTTTCGGAGATTCATAAGTATTAAATGAACTCAAAAATTGTACGGATTTGTGCAGATTCTAGTTATTTTAATTTCTTTTTATATATTTGGTTTTGTATAGTTGAAGTATATTTTATTTTGTTACATTTTTGTAATTCCATAAATATTAACAAAACTGAAAATTTTAAAAATGTGTACAAATATTTATTTCCTACTTTAATTATATTCTTTGTGAAAATTCGAAAACCGGTTTTTTGGGAATAGTGGAATTTGAAAACTGGTTTTTCAAAAGTCAGTTTTTGTATAAACCCTAGTGGGAGCTTCTTCCCTTAAAAGTACGTCGTTTTGAAGAATTTTTTTCAGAAATAATTTATAGTTTTCATAGAAAATTTTTATTACCTACCTTTAGTACAATGTCTTAAGAGACTATAAAAAAGTAAATAGAGAAACATACATAAATTTGAATATATTAAGTAATCTTCTAGACTCCCCACGCGCGCTGGTTGAATGTGTAACTATGGAAAACCAGGTCCGAAATCAAATTTCATTTTTTTTCATAAACTATATGATTGTAGTTGCCGTTGCACGTACGGATTCTTCGATATTCTATTTTTTTTTATATTCTCTTAAGGGGATAGGTTACCCTTAATAGCCCTAAAACAAACCTATTCTCTAAGATGTGTCGGGAGCAGATTTTCGAAAAAAATAATACAATTTTTATATTGAAAAATACGATTTTATCGATTTCTTGCATGATAAATATTTTTTATCTTTTTTTTTAAGAAAAAAATCCAGATTCCCATTAAATTTTTATCCAAATCGTTCGAGCGGTTTTCAAGATTTTACGTTCACCATCAAACGGTGACCCGCGTATAGGCCTTTACGCTTTTACTCAAAACATTTATGTACATAGAGATATTTAGTTTTTTCTTCTTTTGTGTTAAAGCACATAGAATAACGATTAGAACTAGAAAAAAACGTTCTCTCTACTATTATTTATCACTTTACAATTCGCGTTTGAAAAAAGGCCTGTTTTAGGGCTATCAAAGGTAACCTACCCCCTTAAGACATGGTACTAAAGGTAGGTAATAAAAATTTGATATGAAAACTGTAAATTATTCCTGAAAAAAATTCATAAAAATGGCTTAGTTTTCCGGCCGTCAGAGTGATGGCCCCCCTGGGGTGTATTTGAGGGGTGTATTTACTATTCATTGGTCTGGGGTGGGTTTCCATTGAGTTGGGTTAGATGTGAATATGACAAGACAGGTTTAGACTTTTTTCTTGAAAATATGGAATAACACTTCGTTAGCTACACGATTCAGAATGAAGTCGCGAAGGTCGTCAGAATTCTTTGTATCATTCATGGATTCCTGAAGACACTCGCAGCTACACCTTTCAATTAGGAGTTCTTTGCCACTGGCAGTCGTGAAATCTGCTTGCACAGGATAAAAGACACTAGAGATAATCCTCAGAGAAGATACATGATAGTCTAATTCGTAGACTATGATAATGGAAAACAATGGTCTAAACTCTAAATAGTACTTCAGTTTGTGGGGTACGATAAGGGCACATGAGACTTTTTTATTATCTTCAAGCCATAAGAAGATACATTAATATATTCTTCTCGGTAATAAATATAAATATAATTATAACTTTTAATATATTATTCATTTATATGAGTTATATTATAAATTTTAAGTACTCATACTAAGTAAAAATTCTTATGGATATGAGCATTCATAAGAATTCATAACTATTCATAAGTAGGTACATATTAATATTATATGCAGTTCAAATGGATGATTGACCCTCCTTGCATCCCTCAGTGTCTTTCCAGCGGTACCAGTAGTGTTTGATATAAAAAATTACTGAAGGGCTATCCATGAGAAACAAGCTCCTTTTTGTTCAACATAAAAGTAACTTCCCTTATTTACTAACCACGTTGAATTCGCATGGCTATTATTTCTGTCTCTTTATTTCCCACCAACCGGAAATCCCACTTGTGGCAATTCTAAACGAAATCACAGAAAATGCAAAAACAACTGTGATTATGTGATCGTAAGCGTAAAATATCTAATATCTACTGTTCGATCAGGTAACAGTAGCATTTACGATCTGCGCGCAACCATTGGAAAATTAATAGTGGTCACAGTGAAACGAGCAACGCCACGATTTCTTCATTTGTGGTCGCAGGAATATTAGTACCGTTTATGATCAGAGCGCAGTGCCATTTGCTGTACTTTGCGTGTGGTCTGGGTTAACTCTTATAGTTAGTGGTTACAACAGCGTCGTTTGTGGTTGTTCCACTTATGGTCCCCCGAAAAATTTAGTATAATCAAGAAATTTACTTTACTCTACTTTTAGAAATTTGCTATCGAAGGAAAAGGGGACATTTTCTAGAACAGTGATATTTATAGTTTTTCACTAATAGTGGATATTAACCGGTTAACTGGCACGGCTTTTTTACTATTCGTGCCCAAACTGGCAACATCGAAAAATTAAGTAAATCACACAAAATTTGGTATACAAGGGTATGGGCAAACCCCAAAAACCCCTATATACAATTTTTCTAAATCCCGATAATATTTTAATATTTGGCAGCCATTTTGGATCGGCCATTTTGAGTCTGCCATATTAAATTTTAACAATTCCAATGCCAATTTCAGATTCAGCGACCCCAAAAAACATTACATACCAAGTTTCATTCAAATCGTTTGAAAATCAAAAAAGTTATTCCATTTGATCATATATGATACATAAGCAGAAGTGGCCAGATTTTTTTTTGATCATATATGATACATTGCCAGTTAACCGGTTAACCCTTCGTGGTCACACTTCTGTAAAGTTCCGCGATGGTCACCCTGGCTCCAATGGACCCGGTCGATTTTTAAACAGTTACCATACGAACTGTATCAGTCTAATCGAGTCCAAAAAATTATAATACACACTTTGAACATTGTAGAATATGGAATAGTCGCATTTTAGTGAAAAATGGAACGACAACATGTACCAAAAAAATCAGGAAGGAAAACTAGGAACTTATCGGTATCAAGCTCCAAAGTTAAAAAGCGGGTCTATTGGACCCAGTGTGACCATGAAGGGTTAACATAGTACATCTTCTAAGAAAGAGGACATACAGTGTCCCAAAGTTAGTGTGACTAAATCACATTAGTTAGTCAAAGGATTTTTCCGCGTACCACTGAACGTACATGTGTACGAGGGATATTAATGTTTCTTCTAATTATATTTAAAATTCTTGTAAAACGCTATCATTTTTGTGGACTATACTATCAAAAGATCAAGGCTTTTCTTTAAATTCTATTCAGCAGCAGGATTCTGGACTTTCGTGTCCTACACGGTTTTTAACAAAATTAGAAACTCTTTACCATCACTGCTATGAGCTTGCAAGAAACGTTAGTGAATTTTCAGAAAAACCACAAGTTAGAGCAAACATTGCAGTTTTGTTGGCACACCATGAAATTTGATGCCGGATGTATTTGCATGCCCTACACCGCCGCGAACGTGCAGGCACTGCAATTTGACCAACCTCACTTGCAATCGTATCGCTGGCGTTGCTTTTTTTTATAAAGATCACAGCACTATTAAAAACAGTATATACAGTACTCGAATGATAGGTCGAGCCTTTATCTTCCCCAAAATTAATCTAGATACACTTTAATACACTCATTTGCAGAAGTAGAAAAAACTTGAAAAAAAATGATGCGAAATCACGTCACACTTCGAATAGATGTTTTTACAGAAGTGTCTTACCGAGCGGAAATAAATTTTGAAAACAAATATTCATTTTTCTGTTTATGTACTTTGTGCTATACACACCGCTCGTTTAGGCAACACATACACATCTATAAGCTCTGCCTGTCGATACTTCACTACACGAAAGTTCGCCTGTAGGAAAAAAGTTAACGGAGAACGCGGAAACGTTATTACGAACGAAATTAAACATGAGCGCCCATTAATTATACCTCAAGGACGTAAACTCTAGCTCGCATTCATTCTCAAACTATATTTTCAACACTATAATGTATTTACTCGGGGTGGAAGTAATCGATTTTTATGAAGATACGTGTGCACGAATTAAATGCTAAACATTGAAATTCCGGCATTAGTCTACGTAACGTGCGCACACAAAATTGATTCGAGTAGTGTAATCAAGAAAGTCTGAATGATTACACATTAATTATGTAGACATAACGACCTTTGGATGACAACGAGGATTTACAGGAGTTGTACAATTACTTAGAGCCCTCTTAATCACTACTTTGACATCGGCCTAATGCAACGACAAGTATTTTCACGGCCTCCCTTCGTGCAATTTAATACGTGTTCGATAGCAGCAGGATGTGTGTATGTGAAAAACGGAAGTATCGATACGTAACGATTGCATAGACGTATGTCTAAGTAGTATCGGCACTGCCATAATAATAGGCATTAGCAGAGGTGAGCTTGTTTCGAAAATATATTTATCTTTATTGAATATTTTATCGCGATAATAATTATTCGTTATCCATAATTATTGAATAATTATTCAATCTATTTATTCGATTAATTGAGCATTATTTATTCAAATAAGTATTCCAAAAAGTATTTGAATATTGATGCAAATAACTATCGCGAAACTTAGTCGACTAAATAATATGAATAACTGTTAATAGTTGCTGCTGC
Source organism: Andrena hattorfiana (assembly GCA_944738655.2). Lineage (NCBI taxonomy): Eukaryota > Metazoa > Arthropoda > Insecta > Hymenoptera > Andrenidae > Andrena > Andrena hattorfiana. The sequence goes on along the minus strand of OX122893.2, from coordinate 10,240,176 downwards.
TTGCCGCCTGATAGCTGTTTTCACAAATAATAAATTCTAAGTATAACTAGAGGACTCGGATAATAAATAACAGAACGTTGGAGCGAAGCTCGGAACTGGAGTGCGGAAAATTTTTACTGCACCAGTGCTTCAAACTTTTTTTATTATTCGAATTTTCTTTCATTTTATAAGAGCAGATGAATATTTTTAATAAATACCAATTCTCAACTTTTCATCATTGAAAGAATATTATATCATAGGGGCGCGTGGCCCAGTGTTAAGGAGGGATAGTACTTTCTTTGCCCGAAAATGAAGCATTCTTTATGAATTATTTTCTATATAAAAATGAAAAGCTTGTAAAGATATACTTTAATAAAAAAAATGTGTAAAAGAATGTAGCTACTTCCATGCCAGTCAAAAAAACATTTGGAAGAAGTGAAAAAAAACAGAAACTCATTTAAAAATGTCATTGTAAATAGAGAAGCAGTTATAGGAAGTTGTTGAGCACTAGAATATTAATTTCTAAATTCACTTAACTAAAAATTAAAAAGTTCCAACTGCAGTAGATTTCACCTCTCAGGCGATTCAGAGCTATCACAGAAGGTTGCAAATTAAAGCTGGCAGTAACTACTCGTAGTATTTGTAAATGGTGTTATGTAAAATTTTTCCTTCTCTGTGCAAAGATTGGATGGATTATCGTTAATGGGGGGAATAAACACATCGTCCCAATCTTTTTTCTCAGATGATGAAGTTCAAGCAACAGGGGCTAGTCGCGGACTTGATGCCCAACATACAGCTGATGAAAGCGAGTGGGCACTTCTTGTTCAATTACTACCCCGACAACTCCGTAAAATTCATCCATAAGATCTACTGTGCAGTAAGTAACAACGACGGAATATAAACGTACTTAAACTGTGAGATGAGATTACACGTGTCTGTACAAGATTTCTAGAGGATCATCCATTCAAACGACTTCGTCGCTTAGCAAAGTATTCAGTTCCATAAAGGCTCTAGCATGCCATATAAATAAGGCATCCAGTAGCATGTAATGATACACTAATTGATTCCATGAAGTATTAGATGTAACATATAAATATTGTAAAATAAACGAAGCAGCATGAGATGAAAAAGTAACTAGGTATCGTAACATCAAAGGTGGCATGAAAAATTAAATCTGGTTTCAATTCAGATTTCATTTTACACATATTTGAAAAGTGCTTGTAGAAAACACTGTAAGTGCCAAAATTAAAAGAAAAAAATTTTTATTGGAAAATATTCTACGTGAGAATGGTAATACTATAGTATAAAATTTGAATTGTTGTACTTACAGTGTTTTCTACAAGGACTCCTCATTTACACTCCATAACGATTCTCATTTCACTGTGACGCAGACTGATGAACAGAACTTTGCAGTAGCTCGCCATAGCTTCCATATAATTTCTAGTCTCAAGTAATCAATTAATTGTAAAAGGACGAGTCACGTGTAATCTTTTCTTTCTCTTTTACTGTACAGCCCTAAACTCGAGCCGATTTTTAAATCTGTTTGAAAATTTTGAGAAACGATATACTGAAGTGGATAAATTACTTGATCCTCAGGTGCACCTGGTTTTCATCCTGCTGCAGTTCGGGCTCTGTGGCATAAATCTGATGCTCGAGAGCGACGATGTGGACGATCTTACGGCGAACACGATCACGCTACTCTTCTTCACGCACTCAGTGGTCAAGCTCATTTACTTCGCGATCAGGAGCAAGCTGTTTTACAGAACCTTCGCTATTTGGAACAATCCCAACAGCCACCCACTGTTCGCCGAAAGCAACGCTCGTTACCATCAGATCGCCATAAAGAAGATGAGACTATTATTGATGATAGTCATGGGGGCCTCGGTGATGACCGTCATTTCTTGGACCACCCTCACGTTTATCGGTGACTCCGTGAAGAAAGTCGTCGACCCTGTCACCAACGAAACCACCATGGTCGAGGTACCGTGTAACAAGTGCCATTGCATTCATGCTTTCCTTCTGCTTTCTTCCTGCTACGCGTCTAAGCTGGTTACAGAAAATATTTTCTTAATTATATCGTGTTTCGATTTTTTTTTAAATATCGCTGTATTTGGTATTATTTATACGAGGCATTGCCACGTTATGGGACAAGTAGAAAAATGAAAATTCTTCGTGCTAAGAAAGATTGAAAATTCCTTTTCATTTTTATTCCGGTTCCAGACTTTCTTTCATATTTATTTAGACCTTTATATTTGTATACTAATTATGATTACTTTTCGTGCACCACGCTTAAGCACTCACCTTACTTTCGCCATTTTTAATACATTTATCTATTCTCACTTTTAACCATGACACAAGAGAACATTTTCATTCCACGTACTTAATTTCAAAGATGTAAGGGGATTATATGTGCACTGAAATGGGGGGTGATAATAATTTCTTCCGTGTACACAATATTCTTTACCATTGTCAGTTGACAGTTGGCCGAACTAAATAAAATTGTTAATTCATAACGAATCAAAAATTTTCGAAACGAAAACAATTTGTACATTCTATCAGATACCGAGGCTGCTGGTTCGTTCTTGGTACCCATACGACGCCAGCCACGGAATGGCCCACATTTTGACGCTCATATTCCAAATATACTGGCTGATATTCACCATAATGGACGCGAATCTTTTTGACATACTGTTCTGCTCGTGGCTCCTCTTCGCTTGCGAGCAAATCCAGCATCTGAAGAACATCATGAAGCCCTTGATGGAATTCAGCGCGACCCTGGATACCGTTGTGCCAAACAGCGGCGAACTATTCAAGGTACCATTCACCTTCTTACGCGAAACTTTTAAACGCCCCCGGGAAATTGGATTCAGTAATTATTCTACCAGACAGAAAAAGAACAGACTGTTGGGGCGCAACAGAATGGAATAATTATAACGCGAGTCTCGTAGCATCACCAAAATCCATTATAAAATAAAGTAATCCGTTCTTTCAATTTCAACAACTGAATCTGCGATTCTAGCTTTTAAGAGGCCATAAGGAACTTCTATTTATAAAAAGTAGGAATGGATTTCTCGAAGCGCCGAAAGCACGAAAACCCAGGAAAGTTTAGAGTTTCGAGAATTCGAAACTGCACTTGTTTTCGTGATTCGAAACTCTCGAAAGCCAGATAAGAAAAAGTATAAAATCAATGAATAAAGAATCTGTATTTCGTTATATTTTCTTTAACTATAATCAACAGAGATTTACGGAAAAATTTTCTTGACTTCAGTTCTTAAAGCAGAATATTCCACTTGCAGACCAGAATCAGCACAGCAAGTTTCGAGAGTTTGGAGTCTCAAAAGATTTGAAAGTTTCAAAGCCTCGCAAAGTTATGAATTCGAGTTTCGAGAATTTAAAAATTAGGTTCGAAGACACCCCCCAATAAAAAGCCACTTCAACTGAATACTCTGCTCCCTGGCTCTAAACTCGAATGTCGTAGTTAAATCCTTAAAACTGTCAGAGGTCTAGGTGTGAATTATGCTCTTTTGAAAAGTGACTCCCAACGCCGACACTCAGCTAAGATCCTTAGCCGCCCGAAGGCATACTGACATATTAGTGCGCTGGTAACGATCGTTTCTTCAAATTTCTCGAATGCTTCTGTTCCTCAGGCTGGTAGCGCAGAGCACGTTCGGACTCAAGACCTACCACCACCACCAACAACGCCACCGCAAGGTGAAAACATGTTAGACATGGACCTCCGGGGGATTTACAGCAATAGGACGGATTTCACGGCGACATTCCGACCGACAGCTGGCGTGACGTTTAATGGAGGTGTAGGGCCAAATGGATTAACGAAGAAACAAGAAATGCTAGTCAGAAGCGCCATCAAATATTGGGTGGAGAGGCACAAACACATTGTCAGGTAAGTGATTTCATTTCTTCCTTTGATCTTCGGAATACGTTGTTTCCAATCCCTACCACATCCATTTCTTCTTCTTATATTCATGTGCCAGAGATAATACTCGTTTAACAAATATGGGATAAGGTGGCGAATATGCTTGAAGTACCTAAAAGGAGCCACAAAAATATCTGGTTAGGTTGGAAAGCATCCCTTAAACATCTGGAATTAGATTACTTGAAAGAAAGTCAATGAGGCGTATGTAAGTTTTTTGGGCTTACATTTTCTATACCTGCTTCAGAGAAAGAAAAACATAGTTTCTTTTATATAAACAGTTATTAGATATTATAGAAAAAAATCATAACTTTATATTTATTATTAAGTGATGAATCTACACATTAAAATTAGTGACAAATGTTTTAAACATTCTAATTAGGTATATACCTTCGTATTTTTTTTACTTCTTCGAACTTGAAAATTTATCGTCGTGTTTTTGTATAACTGCCTGCATTCAAGTTCTAATAAATTCCTAATCGATCTCCTTCGCTTATAAATCAAAATTTTAGTGTAATTCTACCTCGTAAGAATGCCATGTATTTGAGAATTGAATATTACCCGAGGATTTGTTTTAAAGGAACTAGGCAGTGAAATTGCTCGAAAATCAAATATTTTTGCAAATTAATTACAAGGAGATGAAAGCAAGCACGGACTTTTCCTTTTACACAATGTTTACTACTATCACGTAGAGTGTAGAGTAAAAAATATTTTTTTTTGGTTACATATTTATTTTACAAAGGGCGCCACACGAGGTTGATTATACAGTGCTTTAGAAAAAGTGTATCTGGTTTTGCACTGATATTGAGCTTAAAAATAAAGATACAACGGTTCCCTTGGGATATATTTCTCCTTAAACCTGTAATTTTTTAGGGGGACTCTGAAAAAGGAATTGAACCCAAATTATTAAAATAGCGACCTGAATTTGTACGATAAACGTCGATATTGCACAGATGGCAATTTTTATCTCGGAAACCAGAGCTTTTACACTTTATGCTGAGGTACACTCCAAAGAGGATTATATTTTGAACATGCTGTAAAAATTTCAAATCCATCAAACCCTCGGGTTTTTCGCAATCGGAGCAAAACCCCAGAAAAACGGTATATTTGGTATATATTACCAAAAAAATTTCACAATTTACAGTATTAATAAACATTGTTCAAAAGTACTTGTCACAATTTGTAGTCACAATTCCATCTCCTCGTAATTAATTCACAAAAAAATACTGGACCTTCGAGCGATTTGACTGCCTGCTTAGCCCCCTTAATTTAAATTCCCAAACGATTCACACTTCTCGCGTTGTAATCGAAGGTAGCATTTCTGAAATTCGGCGGGGTTGAATTACGACCCATCGCAGTTGCAAAGTTCGCCAGAATGGCGAGCATCTTGAGCACGGTGTAACCTAGTTTCCCATTTCGATTCCCATCTCCCGAATCCGCTCTTACACGGAAACGTAATCTACGACGACAATAAGAGGAGCTTTCGGCATCGCGGATGTAACAATGAGAGACCTCCATTAAAATAATAATTTCCATCACATACGTAAATTCGTCCGAGTTTGTTCCGAATTTTTTATCGCGAGCTTTGGTCGAGGAAGATTAATTACAATTCGAACAAATTTTTCTACCGTCGTTTGCACTATCAACCAATAATTCAGGCACGGGATCGTTTTCCGTGGTTGCGTGCCGCAGGTGCACGTGAAATCGATATTCTTTTTACCCGACGTTTCCTACCATTTATTCAACGCAATCTTAAACTCAAATGAATCGATTTAAGAATCTCTCGTAACTGAACGTGCTAACAGAATATTTCCTGCTTTGAAGTGAATTAAAAGCTACTTTCAAATCCACGTGGTACTTAAGTCGATGTAGATCTATATTAAATTAATTCCAGCTCTACAATAGATTTGAATATTCAGGCGAGTATGGCTTCAAGCTTGAACATTTTGAGAACCAATTTACTCCGCGCCAGCCAGCCAATTCCTTCTAGGTAGTCAGTTTATTTCATGTAACGATAAACTTTCGTAACAGGTTAAAGCAGCTGGTGGCTCGACAATTTTGAAAATCAATTTACTCTGCGTCAGCCGTCATTATCATTGTATTGGTGTACAGCTGTTATAAAAGCTTCGTTCAATAATGCTGAAATATTACTTGCGAGAAATTCAATGCCCACTAACTGTAAACTTAAAGTACCTACATATGTGCATGAAGTCAATTTTTATATACTTTTGCTTAAAATTTGGATGCAACTAGATAACCATTGAAAGAGATAAAGAAATGTTAGCTCCTTTAATTTTTTATATGACAAAGAAAATATACAGAGCTAGTATATTAAAATTCTTATCAAAAAGTAAAAAATATTTATGTTTCCCACCGATGTTTATTTATTATGTCTCTTAGTTTTAACATCCGCGCGACCAATTCTTTCAAAGCTTCTACTGTTATATTTCTCCATTATTATTTCAGACTGATTCGCACTTGCGTTACTGACTTAGGGCAACTATTTCGAACCTATCTATCTAATTCGTTCTACAATTATTCGATGGGCTTCAGATCCGATGATCGTAGAGGCTACTGCACGACCTTTATTCCATTACTGGCTTGAATACACATACTATTTATTGAAAATATATTTCACATCTCTCGCTAACGAGGAGCCAAATAAAAACATGTTTCAGTATATTCCCGACTTGCATATATTTTCATGTAAAACACACCCTTATCTACTACCCCAAATACTGGTGTTTCGTTAAAAGACAGCGGTTCCCACTGATGCTTTGAAAAAGGGGATGACTATCAAGTACTTCGCAACTACCCGAAGCGAAGCATGCGTTCTTATAAAAGTTGCATTCGTTATTCTGACGAAATGAGCTTACAAATTAAGTCGATCGATGTTGCCAATAGCATATGGAATTGGACGAACCAGCGAGGAAAGCGGAGCTCACGAGGAGTCCAAGTGGTCAGTGAAAAGTTGGCTAGGGAAATCGACCCGTGGCCAGGTTTTCCCTTGGTACACGAGACGGGAATCTTTTAAAGCGAAGAAGAAGCAGCGCGAGTCGCTGGTGTCGCGTGGATCACGAAGTAAGTTTCAAAGAAGGGAGGGGGGCCGAGCGGTGTTTCCTATAGGCTCTTCTTGGGCGACGGAGACACAGGGGATGCGTGCGTTCCCACGGTGGTGAAGTATTTATTCTAAGAGAACGCGATATTGACCGCAACTGGGGATGTAGCAGCCGCGGACCGGGCAATTTATTGGACAATTCAAGAGTTGCACGCTCACGTTCACGTTCACGTGTACGCCGGCATACGTGTCTGACACGTGTGTGTACACGTTTCTTTCGCGGCACGGACGACCCACGTTCGTCGTTTGCCCTTCGACCGCCAAGTGAACTCCTTCTCGGGGGATTCGCACGGAAAAATCCGCCGAAACCTGTTGCCGAACCAACGTGCCGCAGTCTCTTCTTTAATTCCATGTTTGATAGGATCTACGATCGAGATAGCCGGCAAATGGGGACGCTGAGGAAGCGTTTCTTCTTCTTTCGTAGATAAGAGTCGCAGGGAATCGTTTCTGCCATTCGAAGTCTCTCAAGATTTTTCATTCAGGCAGTTCTAATAATTTCTTCCTTCAGCGTTGAGTGTCGTGCTTACTTCGTCGATTTAAAATATTAGGGATTGTGGGTTGATGCGTGTTTGTTGGTATCGAAGGGCTAGGGAGTCTTGAAATGGCTGCAGGGGGTTGGGTTTCTAATTTTTAAATGGCAAATGTGATTGACTTCGGTATTATTAAAGAGAATTTGCAATAGAGTGGTGCTTATTTGAACCCAAATTTTTTTTGTATTTTTTCACGGGGCACCCTCTCAATGTAGTATATACAGGGTCAACGTTTTATCTTGCAACCCGCGCTCGCGCGAACAGGTAAAATGGCAACAGCGCCTCGCGGACGCATTCCACCACAACCATGCACCGGCCCAGCGGAGAGCTGCCAGCGACCGCTGCACAGTGGTACATAATCACACTTTTTGTTCAAATCACCGTACGGGTCATAATTTTTTAGTAAACTTGACGATTTTCTTTAAATTCTTCCCAATTAAATTCTCTATCGACTCCTTCCGGCCGGAATTTTGAATTTCGTCTGTGGGGTTTTTTGGCCGCCGATCCCGAATTTAAACACAAATTTTCTAAATTGTAGAGCTTTTTAACGATGGCAAATTCAATATATCGAAAAAAATAATACACGTAAATCGACACCTATACATACAAACGGGGACATAATACATTGCCTTTTAATATCTTCCGATCCATATATTTTCAGCTTAAGACACGTACATAAATATAAAATCAAAGACTTGCTTCCAGAAGCACAAAACCTAATCCTCAAATAAGATAGTACCCCGAAAATCTATACGCACTAAGTTTCTTCCCAATAAGTTCACTTTCTGAAATTTCGCTTCAATATATTGAATTTGCCATCGTTAAAAAGCTCTACAATTTAGAAAATTTGAGTTTAAATTCGAAATCGGCGGCCAAAAAACCCCACAGACATCGATTTTCTAAAAGTGCTGTATATTTCGCTAAATATGAAAAAAAACAACAACGAAATTCAAAATTCCAGCCGAAGGGATCGATAGAGAATTTAATTGGGAAAATTTTTAAAAAAAATCGTCAAGTTTACTACAAAATTACGACTTGTACGGTGATTTGAACAAAAAGTGTGATTATGTACCACTGTGCGCTGGACGGCAGTAATACCCCAGCTTCGAAAATTTTAGGATGGTCTCTTTCAAATTAACGTCGCAAAGAGCTAGGTATTGGGAATTTCCCGGCCCAGGTAATTGAGCCGCGCGCTCCGTTTTTATGATCGGTTTACCACTCGCACCCCAGATTACTGTAATGAGGTTTGAAAATAATGTCGACTGATCTCGTACCCGTCTCAATTTCAACAATTTTAGCTACGACATTAACGGAAGCCGGTATAGGCGTGGCGTTGAGTAGCTAAAACATGCAGAGACAAAAATTCTAGAAAAAAAATTCGGACACCGCTAGAATCAAAGACATGTCCCATTACTTACGTCTGTACCCCTTATGTCTGATCTAGGTATGCACTGCATTAAGGATAAAATCATAAAAAAGAAAACCAGAACAATAGATTCTGAGGTCTGCAGAACTAACACATAATTGAATAAAAATTTAATTTCTCAATTTATGAAAGCAATGATACAGAAACAACCAGCCTATTGTTTATCAACACCACGAATTTTAAAAACAGCATTAAATACGGTATCAAATAAACAGTTTGCAAAAGCTTTTTACAACAATTATGGTTAAAAAATTGATAGAAAAAATTAAGTAAACGTAAAATATGTTAAATTATCCATCATTAAGAGGGAATAATTTTTCCTCATTTTTCGGAGCAAATTGCATTCCGATATCTTTTATAGTTCAAAAGTTATACGAAGAAGGCCCCAAATTTTTCACCCCGGGTCAGAAAATTCTGAATAGTTCTTTGCGACGTTAATTTGGAAGAGACCATCCCAAAATTCTCGAAGCTCGGTCGCTGGCAGCTCTTCGAACGCCGGGACGGTGCATGGTTGTAGTGGAATGCGTCCGCGAAGCGCTGTTGCCATTTTACCTGTTCGCGCGAGCGCGGGTTGCAGGATAAAACGTTGATCCTGTATTCACCTTTATGAGTAAGTAATGTGGTATTAATTTTATTTTTTTTCAGTTACATTGAACTTTGTGCTTTTTAAGAATGAAAATGCAATTTTCTTTTCGACGTATTATATTTTTCAAACACATTTGCTTAACGTTGAAATATTATTACCAAGTAAATTTGTGAACCAACAACTTTTAAAAATAGTAAATTTATATTCATAAAAATCTAGTAGCAATGTTTATTAGCCAGAGTGGGGGAGGGCGTGCAAAGCGGGTTGCCATTTACTATTCTGGAGTGGGAATTCTTGATATAATATAAATTCTCAGGTTTACAGAGTGTCTGGTGTATGAATTCGTCTCAAGCAAAAAATACAATTTTATTTCAAATATTAATAAGAGGGTAGCAATCTCTAAAACATTATGAAGTGTAATAAAATTTTAACTAGGCCCGTTTTCAGCATAGAGAACAAAATGTTAGGGTGCCCCAGCAATAGTTTCAAAGTTGAATTTTAAGCACCACCCTAATTTGCAGGGATTTATAAAATCGTTTGTTTATTAAAGTAATTATGGTTTAGAGTTATTTGTGTTTATATTATTTTAATAGGTATTCTAATAGATAGTACTTGTATAGTAGGATTTTTTAACTTCACTTTTAAGGGAATCATGCTTTCCTTTCATCTGTTATACTAGCTGTACAATTTGCATCATTAATGGTAGAAAACTCTTGAAAATATACAATTAAAGATATACCAATAACGATGACCTTAATTTCAAAGGTAGAGTAAGTTTCTCTATTCGAGCTTCTATTTTGTTTAAACCGCAGGAGCGTGGAGTGCTACTAAAATAATAATGTAACGATGAGTGTATAGAGGTCGAAATGGAAACGTTTCGTTTGAGTTCACTGTCAGCTATTCGAACAGTAGTTAATGAATAAGGGTATTAATGCGAAGGGAATTTAAAGGGAATTTAAAGGGATCGAAGTATCAAGGAACAGGTACCTACGTTAAAAAAGTACAACGACGTGAAAAGCAAATAAAAACGTGGAAGAGTTGAGGGTGCTTTAAAAGGACGTAGTGACGTCATAGAAATAAGGTGGGTTTTAAAGGAAATAAAAGCAACAACGTGATAATGAAAATACTCAGAAAGGATAAAGATATTAAACAGAATAGAAGTATCATATGTGAAAGGGTTTTGAAGACTCGCGACATAAAACAGAGATGAAGCTAGCCATGAAATGAAAGTGTTAAAGCAGAATGTCGTGGTTGCAGTGATGAGGGTACTAAAGAAGTATTAAAGATATTAAAAAGATAAAGCTGTCGAGAGACTGGTGGTATTTGAAAGTGGGAATGTTAGGGGAATAGGTATATTTCAAACATGCAGAAGTATTAAAAGTAGATGAAAAATATTTTCCATCAACTTTCCACATTTTACAATCATGAAATAATGTTTTTAAATGTAAGTAAAATGAAGAAGGGAATTTCTTCTTAGTAACTCGGACCATGTGTCTCGGTTTCCCTCTTTAAGATACTTCGAGGTATCGATCATTCATACAAACTGGATAGAGCTAATTCAGCGACTCAGGGCTGGAATGCATTATTCAGGAAGTAAAAGAAAGCGCAGGAACAAACACAGCGAGCCATTTTTCAATAATTAATTCTTACTGGTCACTCTTACTAATCATTAAGGAATAAAACATTCATTAGGTGTAAGGATTTGCTATGGTTTAAACGAGTCTCTTCACGTAACACGAATTGCACAGAAGAATATCTAAATAATAATTCAACGTTAAAATATCTGCATCGTAATAAAAGTATGTAGTAATTTTTTTAAATAGCTTTGAATTCCTGATTAGAGATATAATTCTGAATTAGTGGAAATTTATATCTCTTCGTTCATAGTGTTCAATTATCTTTACATATGTTACATAATTTACATTTGCAATTCAAAAGAAACTTGAAGGAAACTCTGTGACGAGCTGTTCACTCTTATAAAGAGTTCATTTTATTACAAATATTTTGAAAATTCTTAAATTGACTTGTAGCAAATAGAAATATAACTGAACGATTGATTTGGGGTATTATTACGATAAACATTACTATTATAAGGTGTTTCTTATTATTCCTTTGTAGATTGGTCACTTCAATCGGAGATGCTTATGGCGTTGCTTTACTGTTTCATATGTTAACCACTACTATCACCTTAACGTTGCTTGCTTACCAAGGAACAAAGGTAAGGCAACATATGCATTACCACATTTGCAACTAACGGTTCGTACTAACAACAAAATGAAACTTCGCGAGAAAATAAAGTAAAAAGAAACGGCAATCGATTCCTGTCCTTCTTTAATTAATCACAATGCATTAACACAAATGGTACATCGACACCTTCGACTAAAAAGGAAGAGAAATAAGAAAAGGAAAACCTGTTTGTTCTCGTTTTCTATAACAAGAGGAGTTAATTTTTTATTTCACTCGCAGATTCATGGGATTGACACCTACTCGGCCTCAGTAATAGGCTACCTCATGTACTCCCTCGGACAAGTTTTCATGCTCTGCATATTTGGGAACCGTTTGATTGAAGAGGTACGTACGATAATTAATATAATTTATCATATACCTGTGATTACCTACGAATGATTAGCAAACGAACAGTGAACCTTCTATTTATCTGAAAATTCCTTTATCCAAACATGACTTTATGCCTTCCTATTATACAGGGTGTTTATAAAAATGTGTGACATTTCTTCAGTATCGGTTCTACCTACCGATAGAATAAAAAAAAGTTGAAAGAAAAAGTCTTTTGGTGAGTGGAAACGATCGTGAAAAAATATCCCACATTTGTATAAAAACCCTGTATAAGGCGTATTTACTATCATTCGAGTGTACGAGTCCATTTTCTTATTTGAATTACTGGAATAGACGTGGTAGATTAAAATTACTCGAATTGACAAAAATGTGCTCCAATCTCACATTAAAAGACACTGAGCTTTTCTAAATGTGTTGCATACAGAGTTCATCTGTGATGGAAGCCGCTTACTCTTGCCACTGGTACGACGGGTCTGAAGAAGCAAAGACGTTCGTCCAAATTGTCTGTCAACAGTGCCAGAAAGCGATGTCGATTTCGGGAGCGAAATTCTTCACCATGTCTTTGGATCTCTTTGCTTCGGTAAAGCGATACGTTCCATCTACTTAATCATTACCAGCGCTCATTTTTAAAATCCATATATGCTCATTCGACACAAAAAGACGATTTTGAAAAGGAACTTCGTTTAGACTATTATGCTACTTTTGCTAAATTTATTTTAAGGGAATTTTAATGCACAAGCTATTTGGGTAGCCAAGGAACGGGATAACGCACAGTAACACTTTCGAAATATTCAAGAATTAGAGTAACGAAAATAAAGGGAAGGGTTTCAATTATCTGAAATTTTGAAGTATTTCTGTTCCACTGGGTAATAAATTTATTTACTCACGAGCGGCTTCTAACATAGTCAATCGTCGAAGAAGAAGAAGAGTTTTTGTAAACAGAAAGGAGTGGCGGGGAAATTTCAGACCCCGTGATAATGTTGGTTTAATGCTCGATGCATTAGTACCATTATTAGCGGCGATACTCACGAAGTGACGTTCTCCATTATTAGTTAATAACTTAGACGTCCAACTTTGCAGGTGTTGGGTGCGATGGTTACCTACTTCATGGTGCTGGTGCAACTGAAGTGAACATTCAAGAACACTCACTTTAGGAATGAACGAGAGAGCTGGATTGTTCGAGTACGCGCCGTCGTAATTATCAAACACGACTTTTGTACTTGGTGCTTTATAACGATTTTATGGGAGCACGGTCGCGCAGAGGCTCGAGTGGAAGCTGTGACTGTAGAACAATTTTTGATTATAGATCGCTTGAGAAATCCCCCCTTGCCTTGAAGTGCTCGAATCGTTGCTTCGAATGGATCGGGAACTCGAAAATCAGTAGGTACCTGTATCTAACCGAATACAGAGTAAAATGAAATTATAGGCTCGCCAACTATGTCGTCTACTATTCAAAAATCAGAGTACTCTAAGTAGGGGAGACCGGGGCTAGTTGTTACATTTTTCAGTTTTTTATTTTGTATTTGTTTTGCATTCCATTTTCAATACTATCAATGACTCTCACTTAAAGTACGTTCTTTCCTCTACCGATGACCGCAATCGCATGTAATTAAACGAAAACCATGACTTTGAAACAAGCCATTTTGAAGGTCGAGACATGTTGTATCAACGTGCCCCGAGTAGGGGCTAGTTGTTACACGATACGGGGCAAGTTGTTACAGGATTAAATTTTACGAAAAGAGGCTTATTATGAGTAATATAATTATATTTTCTTGGACAAAAGTAAATTTATTAATGGTAAGAATCTATTACAATAAATATACGATAAAAAATCTATTTTAAAAATAATAAAAAACTACTGAAATCAGTTACACTAATTATCGTCGTTCGTTTCATACGGGGACTCGCAATTAATGCACACATAAAAGTGATTTTTAGGTTTTACACACTTCACATCTGCCCACTTTTTGCACTCTGTGCACTGAATCCACTTTGTGGAGCCTTTCTTTGAATTCGAAAAAGGAGAGAGTAACAACATGCCCCTTGTCTTGTGTAACAACTTGCCCCGGTTGACACCATTGTGTATAAAAGACTATAAGTTCATACCAGTTTGGTGTATTCTTATGTTCTTGGTACGAATCTGTAGCTAAAAGGACACTGATTCAAACGTGGTAATATTAATTTACATACATTTATCTGTCTGTTCGGTAGAAAAGATTGAAGTAGAAAGAGAAAACTTACTATTAGTAGCGAAAACACAAAAAACTGTAATAAAGTGACAACGCGTGAACCGACTAGAAACAAACAACATACACGACTGTGTATGGTTGAAACACATCAGCCACTTCATCGTCGAAGTGATAGTCCAAGCGAAAAAAATTAAAATTGCTTTGTAACAACCTGCCCCTGTAACATCTAGCCCCGGTCTCCCCTACGCGTCACAACTAGAACTTGATTTCTAAATCTGGGTCCAATTACTCAGGTGCCTGAATTCATATACGCTATCCCCATTACTCAAATACAGATCTCTCACTATTCGAATATTCGAGTATCTGAAATTTAAATACTGTTTATAAAATTATTGCTTTGACGTTTGAAACATATATATTTTCACAAAATAAGTAGTAATTATTGAGTTGATAAGTTTCTATTTCTATTTTTTGCGGAAAAAATTCTATAATAAAAATATTAATATTAATATTTTTAAAACTATTCTATACTAAAAATATTAATATTAATATTTCTAATGATATTCTATAATACAAATGTTAATATTAATATTTCTAATAATATTCGATAATAAAAATATTAATATTGATATTTCAATTTTTATTTATTTGCAATAAATTGCTCATTTGTTATCGGATTTGCTTGAAACGCGCACCAAACGATGTAGAATGTTTTTTTTTACGTATATTACACGTCATAACTCAAAAACTGTCAGAAATGTAGCTGCACCCTCCTTGCTGCAAGATCCTCAATTTTAAGTTTCTGGAGCAAATGAAATGTATATCCACACACATTATTATTCAAAGCTCTGGGATAGGAAAGTTTGCAGTAGCAATATTCATCATACTTCTGGTTGGTGACAGTTATTTGAACGCAAGGGATGAAACTAACAATAATTGAAGCTGAGCAATCGCTAAAATATAACTATAATTGAATTTCATTACTAATAAAACTGTAATTATAATTATCATAAGTTAAACAGTGTGGAGGGTGATTGATAAATGCGCATCGGTACCTGAGGGGGTGAATCTACATGCTAATATAAATAAGAAATGCTACATGAACATATGTCGTGCATATTGAAGTCTTAATATTGTCTGCAATCCTATACAGAGAACATCACACGGCTCGATTTCGAAAACCAACTCAAGGCACATAATTTTGATTTTTTTAAGGGAAAGACAATATGTTCAAGTGTTTTATTAAATCATCGCTTGTGTAGAACATTACGATCTACAAGCAGTTTCGTTTGTTTACTTACAAGATATAGATAAGTGAAATTAAAAATTTCTATAGAAAATTTGAAGAAAAAAATGTATTATCTATCTCAACTAGCGCCTCCAGTGTTATTTCTTACCAATTCTAAAAGAAGATGTAAAAATATAATAATAATTTTTCTACTAATATTAACGAGCAACCATCAATTGGAAATTAAGATACAATAGCTATAAGTAACTGCAGCAGGTTAATTTGAAGTAAGGTGCACGCAATGTCTGATGGGAACAACAAACGGGGAACATTACGCTACAAATATAATTTCACCTGCGTTTCTTTACGGATATGCTCTTGTACAGTGTAGTGTGGCATAATTGTGAGAATGCGAAAGATAAAGATGCAAGAAATATTTCTATAAATTTCTACAAATCGCGTAAGTTAATATAGCGAGAGAAAAATTATTTAAATGTATTCTGTAGTAAAGTTGTGAGAGATTACTTACACTTGCATCTTGAATTTTTTCAAATACTTTGATTAAAACGAAATAGTGAAGATACTTTTATCAACGTGTAAATAGATACTATTTAATTAATTAGTTCATAACGACGTTTCTATATTTAACAGTCCAAATGATAACACTATAGGATACTATCGGATATTTTATTAAAATCGTTTTAATAAAAGTTGCGCCCTAGGAAGGAATTTTTAATAAAAGTAAAGTATTTTATTTATAGCAACGCGTTGCTTTATTTTGCAATTAGGACTTTGTAAAAATTTTGTGAAAGATTAAGTTTGAAAGTAATCTTTTTACTGATTTGCAATTTGCTTGGAATTGTTATTTTATTCGATGTCAAATTCTTCTAATTTCAATGTCTTTAATTCTTCGAGTTTCAATATTAATTTCAACCTCTTTATTTGAAGCAAAATGTCTGACAAAGTGAATTTTAGATACGTTAAGATTAGTAAGTGAACTTTATTTCTACAGAATTCATACCTCAGTTTTTAGAAAGTAGAACTTTAATGTCTACGATAATTTTGTATCGTTTTGAAAGAGTTGCAACTGTTCGTATCTAATATCATTGTATTTTTCCGAATTAAATTGTTGCGTCTGGGAAACAGGAAAAATTATTTGAACGAAATATTGCATTTTTTGCAAGCATTTTGGAACGTGAAATTTCCTAAATGAGTGTTGTTTTACTAAAATTCCCTCTTTCTTCTTTCTTTTTTTTAACTTCATATCTTCACAGTCTTTGCTAAGTTAATATATTTGTTTTACAGAAATTCAGGTCTATTACACTTTCCCTTGAAGTTCTAATTGATTATGAACACGGAGAAAAAAAAATACAATGACTGGTGATAAGAACAATCGCAACGTTATTCTTCTTAAGGATTAAGAAGATTCATCCACTATGCACGGCAGTTCCTCTCCGCCGTTAATTTATAAGTATACGGATTTTCGGCACAAATTTTTCATATTTTACACCGACCAGATGATAACGTAATTTTTCTATCTGTCTATAGGGTAGTTTACGAAAATGGCAACGATTTAATACTATTGTAATAACGATACCATAGGTTTAAGGATAATTTACGTTCGTAATTATTGTACAATTGAATTCTAATGTGAATTATATTTTAATTTCTAGGTAGATGATAATTATTGTTACGAATAAGTTTAAGTAAAGAAATATTAATGTATGTATCTGATTGATATGATCATTATTTCTGTAATCATATGTATGTGCCGGTGATTATGGAAGTGGTGTAAGTCATGTATTTTTTGTTTAGACTGTTGCGTTTGGGCGATTAAAGAAATATTTTTCCATTATTGAACAAAATGCTTCTCAACATATATATACTCTTCAAATGTCAATTGACGATCATCTATCATTGTAAAATTTTATGAGTAACTTATACGAAAATGTGTTTTTTAAACCTTTGAATGTCTCCCAAATTCCAAAAGTGCTCAAACGTAGTTTTTCGATCTTCACAACTTAATAAATTCCTACATTTTTTCGAACAAAAGCAATTTTTATTTTTAAATACAACTTTACCATTTTTGGTACTGTGTTCTTTGCCACTATTTCTCCTAATTTTTCTCATATTTTCAGCATAATTAAATATATTTCGCGTTTCTTTTTCATTTTTTCTTTTCTTGTCCCACATTTTTTGTATTAACATAATACAAAATATGTAATTGTTTCCTTTCTCACAATTTACTTGCAGGGAACAAATGACTTACACCACTATCGAAATGAACGTGAAATCTTGTCATTACTTACGCGGTGGCTACAATAGTTCTTTCATAATATTGAAATATATATCAATATAACATAAAATAAGAGAAATCTCAATTTTGGGTTTTTTTATTTACACGATCATAATCACCGGCACAATTATGAATTGAATCGTCAGTATTATAAATGGTTTTCTGTATTTAAATTTAAACCTATAATATATCGATCTTATAGAATGTTATAAACGTTCATTTTTTCTATATCAAGTATTTCCTTTTAAATAGATCCCCTTAAGTAGATCCTTAAAGTGATCTACGATATTCATATCTACATACAGGGTGCTCGGTAAATCGTGGTGCAACACAGCAGGAAATAAATCCCCACGAAAAAGCAAATATAAAATGTGGAAAAACTTTTATTTCATTGGTCGATTTGTGTTTGAGTAAAAATTACTTTAAGCAGGAATTCATGACTAGACTGCGGAAGTTTATGCAAGTATAATATTTATTACGATAATTACGACCTCCGTAGCGTAAGAAAATCGAATACAATATGGAAATAAATTTAAACATAACATTTTTTAAAATAAAAAATGTATTCTGAAAACCCTCTAATGACGAAACATAGTTTCACGTGTTTAGCTCTTTTCTATAAAAATGTATATTTGCATAAACATCCGCAATCTAGTCATGACACTATAGGTAAATTTATTACGGTCTAGTTTACCACAATCCATAGTATAGGTATATGACAAAGATGTACATACACACTCTTGCCAATACGACAATATGATATTCCAATAATCGTTTTATAGAATAACTGTGGTTAATGTCGTCCATATTGCCACAAGCAAGGCTGCACAATAGTTTTAGATTATTCACAATGTTTTTAAAAAAATTATAATATCTGTTTAGTTGTTTATAAGGAAAAACAGGTAATCAAGTGTGTACCAAACTCGCAAGTAAACCATATCTAATACATCTAAGTCAAATAGACGAAAAATAATCCTATACTCAAAATCATTTTTCCTGAAATTCGGAGTGCACAAAATATGTGAGGTAGGTAGTTGTGAAAGGCGAGAGAGCCTGTCAATGGCAAGAGAATGGGCACGATGACGCGGTCACACGTGGGCGTGATTTATCACGGGGTAAGGTCAAAATACTGCCAAGTTTCGCTCTGTTATAAGAATATAGAGTAAACTTGTCTGTTTTTCGCTTTTACCACTCTTTCCCTCTTCTTTTTAATCTGAGAACGACACTGTGGGGTCGCCTGTAGACTGACGGACTCAGAAGATATTAATATTCTCTACACTCGTGTCAATAGACGCTGTAATATCAAGCTTCCATTCCCAAATTTGGATTTTCTTACTGCAAGCTTAAAAGACACCTAAAGAGAAATACAAAAGAATTTTTCGGATACAGCAATTGAATTTTTAAACAGTCCAATTTCAATTTGGGCTCACTCGCGACGCCAGAGTATCAGGCAAGTTCAAAAAGTGTTACAGTGGTGGTCAAGGAAATAAATATGTACCTACGGCGAGATTCTTATCCTACATTTTCGATGTATTTTGGAATGGGGAACGATGAACTGTATTTCGCTTGGGTACTTAATATTTAAACAGCATCTGTCTTGAATATGAAATCCTGGATTAAAAGTTAAAATAAAGCCTCAGATTTAAGGATTTACATGCCCTTGACAGGTCGGAAAATAGTGTTGCTTTTATGATTTTTTTTTCATATAAAAAATCATATTTCAAAATTAAGGTGTACACCTTGTCGTGTATAAATTCTGTATTTGTTCAAAAAAGATATCTTAAGAAATGGTGCCATAGACAATAAGTTTACGAATTCTAGCGAAGTCAGTGTATCTTTAGATCCGATCCGTTCCATAATTATTTCCGAGCAACATTTTGTTTCTTCAATATTTTTTATTAGATATAAAATAAACGAAAATATTAATTATTCTTTGTGTTTTTACTTTAAAATAGTCCGATATAGCATTACCCTGCGTTTCACAAGTGTAATATTGCATTTTATATATAAAAAATATTGGTATTTTTCAAATATTGCCAGGTGTTGTACTTCTATAATTTGCAAGCCTGCAGTTTATTTTTCCAACTGCTCTCTGGAGAATTTCAAGAGCTCGGTTATATAAACGTTCCATAAATCCATACGCTGTACTTACACATGACTTAATATATAATTGATATATTTTCTTTTTACTTCTGTGCCACTGACCGTCTTTCCTTTCTTCTCTTCGTAACAACGGAACATTTTCCCCCGTAAATAAATAAATACTTACGTCCAACGCTGCACATCCGAAGAGACGCCAGCCTGTCAAAGCGAAATCCACTTCATGAAAATCCGCTGAAAATTCTTCGAATGGAAGAACTGCCTTGGGGTGCGCGCAGTGTCAATGGGAGCGCAGTGTGACGGAAAGAAATTGGCGCGAAGCCCTGTTTCCGTGCGCACGTGCAGAGTGACTCCGTCGGTGGTTTCGATCGTCTAGGGGTCGACGTCGTCGTCCACCGACTAGCTTTCCCCCGAGCGCGCTCCCGTGATGCTGGCTGTGCTCTCCTGTTTCCCGGCCCGTCCCTCCGTTTCGTGACAGAAACGGGGCGCGTTTTACGCGCGGTCGCGCCTCACCGAGCCCACCGGCGGAAACGACGAGGCGTCACAACGGCACTTGTTCCCCGGTCACCCTCCAGCAACGGGCCAGAATCCACGTTGCGCGAGATACGTCCGCGCGGGATGCTCGCGCGTGCAGTGGACTCGCTCGGCTCCCGCTCAATCGAGGCGACCTGACAGGACATCTCGAGCGGGATATACGTCGTGGGGTTCCGCGGCCGGGAGCACCGCGGCACCGTGAACGGTTGACTTTCGCGTGCACGTTTCGGAGGGCCCGTCGACGAGATCGTCCTGTTCGCGGCTTCGGCTCGTCGATCACCTCGCCGGAGGAGCTTCCCATCGATCATGGGAGCACGGTGCGCGCGGCCAGTGATCGTGTAATCATCGATTAAGTCTGTCGGGGGAAATAGGTTAACAGTGTACAGAGGGAACGGACGGTGTCGTCGATAATCCGCGACGGGGGTGAGCTGTATCGAATGGAGAGGGCTTCCTGAGCCCGAGGGATCATCGTGGAGGCGCGTGCGAGCGGAGGATTGACGAGGATGGGGAGTCGAGTCCGCGAGGCTCGCGCTGGATGCACGACGCGTTGCATAACCGGTGCACGGCGATGCAAAATCATTCACGGCAGGCTATCGCCGAGGGTGTTATAGGGATAAGGGCGAAAATCGCGGGTTAGCGGGCGTTGCTGCGCGACTTTATGCATGTTCGACAATAAATCAACGAGCCAGTCGGCTGGGGCTGTAATTAGGATAATTGTTTCGCGGGTACTTCGTACCTGAAGCGGCTCGAAGTATCAATTCGCACGCTTACTCAACGTCGTGGCAAGTGAATCGAATTAGCAAATGAAATATAACGGGTCACGCCGGATCGACGTGCTCGGCCTGTCAGCCAGGGTACAGTGACTGGAGGAACTGGACCAGCCACGGTTCCGAATACCGCGGCGATATTGAAAGTGAAGTTTTGCTCAAGTTCCCTGGTCGAGGCGATTGCTGAGCGCTTTTTGGGAAACAAGGATAATCATAGGGACAAAAACTGCGAGCGGCAAGAGGAGGCGAAGCCTCCCGCCGCAAAAACTACGTCGTAAGTACTGTTACGTTAGAAATATAATAATTCTACTTGACCATAAGCGGTTACCTATTTAAAAGCCGCTGATCACATCGTAACTCACTGTAAGATGATACTTGGCAAGCTCTAGATGATTTTGTTTTTTAAGTTGCACGGTGCTCACTAATGGTTAGGTCTATTTGCATTCGGTGGTGGACTTTCGGTGTACATAATGCAAAGACGTGATTAACAGAAGTTCTCAAATGTCTACGTTTCAGCACTCAATTTGTTCCTTCGTCGAAATCTGTTGATGTTTCGACGGCGAGTTTACTCGATAGGTTTGAAATTCCAACGCGTCAACAATACACGAAGCAAACACACGTTATTCCAATGGGGAATGTGTAATTGACCGCACCATCCACAGCCTCTGTTTTGCGATCATGATTACAAATTCGCAGTTTTTAAAAAATAAAAATAGTAGTGACAGGATAGATGTGTGAGGAAATTGAGCTAGAAGTATATGCGTAATAGGAATAATTTAGAAGGGATCGCTACTGTGATCACTAACTTCAATCAAATTTTTAATACTGAATCAGGAAGGAAAAGGAGCTGACAGGTTTGAAATTTGTTACAATTAATTGCACGGATTCTTTTCATTTCAGTAAAGGGCAAACTTGAGTATTCTTATTCAATATCCATTAAGTTAATTAATTTCCTTTGCGTGTGTTTTTACTAGCAAAGAAATCTTAATATATAAAGCAGAAAGGGTTTGTGTGTTTGTCTGTCGCCCAAAAACTTTCAAACGATAAACTCTGACATCACGGAATTTGCCTCAGCTCATTATGCCTGACTAATCCAGATGAATGTGACCATTTTCACAAAAATCTAAAAAAATTTTGTTTAATAAAGTCAGAATCTAAATTTCTAACTGGAGCAGTTAATATGCACCGGAGACTTGGGACACAGTATAGTTGATACGGTGTAACATTAACCAATTATTATATGCACGCATGATGCACCTGTTTGGGAATTACAAGAGGAATTAATTATAGTAATATACCGTTTATGCGGCAAGTAATTAATCGAACAGTCTTATGATGTAATGCGCGCAAATTACAATTGCACTTAACGTGTTCATACATTAAAGGAACTTAAGGGATGATTACGTGACTGGCAACTGCCGGGAAAATTATTGCAAATAGGATGATAATATCGAAATTACAGCAAAAATACTTGAATCTATAATCCCAACTTTCGCTTACCAAAAATGTAATGCTTATGAAAAAGAGTAATACTAAATTACACGACATTTAGCATCTAAAATCGTATCATATATCACGCCAACAGCTACCAATTCTAGCTTATGGAAGAACGTAGTATGTACCACATTACTGACTCCAGAATCCATCGCTCAAAAAGACGTATTAGGTCAAACAACTCCAAGCTTTCCCGTCTAGAGAATATTACGAAAAAGGGTTCATGACTTTCAGGGTAGAAAATGTTTAATCAACGCACTGAAAAATTAACGTAATGAAAATTAGAAGCGATTCTCAATGACACGAGTAATTGTTTATTAAATGTGCTATGTAAGCAAATGGATGCTTCGCGTTGCGCATACCTTCGTGTCTAAAAAAGGTATTCTAAATATACTTCCTCCATTTCTATACGCGCTTTACACCTTTGTACCACAGAATTCCCAATCCTTTCAAAGGTTACTGGTCTGTGCATGACAGTCATTTTCTACTTGCTGCAGCAGGAGAATATATTACTTTCGTAATACTATCAGGATTATATCACGATCAGAATGATTAATTGTAATATTAATTAAATACATTCTGTTAGCTGGATTTATTTATTTTGCAATATTATACTACAACTTTTTACGGCGCTTGGCGTTCCCAAACAGAAAAATGTCTCCCAACTCGAATATTCCCTGATAATACAAATTTTCCTACCCACAGTCACCAAATATTTTTCTTTCAGTTCGATGAGTACTATCTACCCTGAAAGTCCTCAACACTTTCCCTGTAACACGTAAAACGTAGCCCCATATTAACCCTCGGTTGTCATACCTGTTTTTATCAAGTGTAGTTGTCACAGTGTGTCGATCCGACCCCAGCCAATTTTCAATCAGCTGCTGTTCAAAAACTATCTGTTAAATTAACTCGTAAAAATTCTGAGATAAAGTTTGAACATTGTGGAATATACAGAGGGTGGCCAAATTATTATAGTCAAAAGTCGTCGCTGTAATTAAAGTAACAAGGCATAAATGTCATTGTTTTTTTTATTTATTGATTAGCTACAACGTCTGGCAACATTGTGAGTAATTTTTCAGCATATAAATCTCATTTATTTTTAAAAGGGAGGGGATAAAATTATTACAAATAGGACAGAAATAATAGAGAATATCATCAGAGTATGGCAGAATATTCCAAAACTGCAGGAAGTAGCCACAGAATGCATTGAAAGCATGCCAAGCCGAATCCAAGCCGTCATAAAAGCTAAAGGCGGAGTCACCAAATATTGAGTAATTGTATTTCTCGTACAATATAGTCTTAAATCAATATACCTAAATGTGTTTAATTTGCATTCTTAAATACATATACTAGTATTAGAAAAATAGTATTATAATATTAAAAACGAGACATCGATTTTATTCCATCGCTTAAGCGTACTACTTAGGCAGTCGTTGCTGTCTAAAATGAAGCATTTCTGTTTCAATTAATTACAAAGAAACAAATTGAAACTGAGAGTTATTCTTTGGCATGAAGTTTATTAACATCGTAAGCTTTAAAAAACTTGTATGTTTAGTCAAAAATATGGATTATAAATAACGCTACAGATGGATCATTAAACAGGCCTTTTAAAATAAGTTTCTTTTGTTTTGCAGTGATAACTCAAAAACGGAGGTTCCAATCGATTTAAAACAAATTTGAGCATTTTTACGAAATGTGTAATGTCGGACCAGATCTAAATTAAAATTAATGAAAACTCTTATTCTTTATGAAACGCAACTAAGACCTCATCTTTTGGGGTTTGGGGGGTGGTAAAATCTTATCAGTGGGGTCTCAATGGGGTTTTAGTTTCTTTTCATAAACAATAAGAGTTTTCATTAACTTTAATTTAGGTCGAGTCCGAAACTACACATTTCATGAAGATGCTCGAATTTGTTTTGAATCGATTGGAACCTCCGTTTTTGAGTTATCACTGTAAAACGAAAGAAACTTTTTTACTAAACAAACATGTTTTTTTTAAAGCTTATGACGTTAATAAACTTCATGCCAAAGAACAAGTCTTAGTTTCAATTTGTTTCTTTGTAATTAATTGAAACAGAAATGCTTCATTTTAGACAGGAACGACTGCTTACTACCTTTAAACTTACAAAATCTCCAAACTTTTTGTCTGAGTATAATAATTTGGCCACCCACTGTATGTTCATCGTTGAAAATTAACATTTAAAATATGTTCATCGTTGAAAATTAACATTTAAAATATGTTCATCGTTGAAACTTAGCATTTAAAGTATCATCATGTTTAAACAGTAGTACCATTTTCACATGATGCTTCAAATACATTTTACCTCAAAATCAAATTGTGGGTCATTTCGACCCAGTGTGACAGTCGAGAGTTAGCAACATAAGCTGTCAATGGTATCCACCGGCAACTCATGAAATAGTCCTCCATTTTCGAGTTGTCGGACCTCCTCCGTTTTTACATGAACAAGAGCGACAGCGCGATTCAGTTCCTGAAATCACCTTGCATTTTTCTTATCATCTGGCAAGGGAGGTCCCAGCTCTGCCATGTTACACAAGTAGCGAAGAAAGTGTTAGCGAATTTGGATACGATCTACACGGGCCAGAGAGCGTCGGAGGCCCTCGGGGGCGTCAATCAGTGTCGTTGATCGCTCCTTGGAGTTACTGGCCGTGCTCCACTGGAGCAGCGAAGGCAGTCGAACTACGGGCTTCGACCGCGAAGGTTGCTGGTCCACCTCGCAGGTGCCACAGCTCGCGTACGCCCGTTCAGAAACGTGGAAATCGCGCGGGTTCGCCTCGATGGACCGTTCGTGGAAAGAGAACGAGACGCTTTCGAAATCAATGCTGCTCGGGAACAAACGACTGCTGGGTAATGAATTTCGAAACACGCGCAGCGCGTATCGCCAAACCATTCTCGCTCTGAGGCGATATTTTCGTTCCTTCGTGTCCTGCGTTCTTCTGGAAGAAACGTCATCTTATTCGGTGTTTCAACTCGTTAGCGAGGTGGAGTGTCTTGATACCATTTCGAAAATGTTTACGCTCTGTTTAAGCGCTAAACGAGGCTCTCCTTTCCTGCGTTTAATATAGTTTTACCTGTAAATGACGGCGGATTCAAATTGCACTCGTGAAATCCGAATTCACTGACGCGTAAAACGCTTATAACGAATCGGTAGAACGAATACGCCGAGCATCGTTTGAATTTATTTAAAATTCAATCTTCGTGGAAATATCGTGCCCACGGAGTGTCGTGGAAACGTGTGCAAATAGTTCGAGGTTTGGGAAATTTTCTGATTTGCCGCCTGAGATCGGCCTGCATAATGTATTTCTTCGTTTCTTCGAAGTGACCATAATGGCATTTAAAGTAACTTTCTGAGAATATGTCTTAGCTCCTTTTTTTAAATAAAACGAGAATCACGTGAATTTTCACCGAGGGTGGTCGGGAAACTCCGGAGCTCGTGAGTGAACGAAGCAGCGGATAATTATGTCGGTGATTAATACGGAATATATATTAAGGTGTTTAATTAAAACACCGAGATACATTTTTTTACGTAAAAATATTTAAATTAAATTTATCTATTCGTGAATCAAATGAGTTTCGAATTACATTTCTGCAAACAAATTCTGCGCCTGTGCTATTACAATTTATTATTGCAAAAATATAAATAGGAAACGCTGAAAGACAAGTGCATTGCTGCATAATTTTCCAGATTGATAAAACGGAATTGAAATCCGTTTTGCAGGGAACGTGATTTGCTTTAAAACAGAATTTTGCTCGCAGACAGAAAAGGGTCCTTCGAAATCCACCGGCTTTCTATAAGAAAACTCGACGAATTTCCTCTCGCTTGTTCTTTTTTCATTAAACGCTGCCAGCGTGTGCGTTAGTCAAAAGAGTTGTATGAATCGAATTGAAAATTCCGCTCGTGACCGTTCAAACGCTGGCTTTGGTAGAAAAAAATATCCAATGTACCAAAGCCCTTTGTGCAAAAGTGTAGTACAAAGTGGTGGTGTACAGCATCGTTCGAACGGTAAACCCCTTCGCAAGAACCGCTTGCACGTGAAATGCTGCGAATCCGACTTGGCAAAAATAGAGCCGCATTTCGGTAGACTGAGGTCCATAATTAATGCAAACTATAGGATCAATTCATTGAGTGTCGCGAATGTTTGAGCACAAGTGCAGTTACCGAAAGTGAATGATCGAACGTACGCCGCGGAAATGAAGCAAGTTTTATAAACTTCGATAATACTTTTCTATGCAAAGAAAAATGGCACACAAGTGTTCGATTATTTTAAAAGCTTCTTAAACTCAACAGAATTTCATTTCCAAAACGTTTTATCGAGTGTGTAGTTTAATTTTAAATACCATAAATTAAAAGAAATATTTTTAGGAGATTCTGAAACTTTCGAAAATGCGAGGATTTTAAAGTTAAAGTAAGTAAGGAAACTAGCAAAGTGTATCTAAAATTAGAAGATTAGATTGGGCAGAAACACGTCACTGTAGAATAAATAGCATGACGACTGTCAAACGAGTAAATCGACAGACAAAAGTATCATTTCTATCGACGATCAAACGTGGCTCCCTTTTCGAATCGAAGAAAGGGGGATGCATTCTAGGTCACGTGTAAAAATATTCGCCTGGCCTATGAATAAGAAATACTTGGAGGGATGTTCCAAGGTAAATGAAAAATATTTTGAGTCCAAGGCACACTGTCTATAATAATAGTAGCCAGCTTGTAATTACTTCATTTGAATAGCCACTTCGTTAGTCTTTAAAAATGAAGAAGAAGGAGCAGATGAAGTGTAATGAACTGTTGGAAATTAGGAAAATAAGACATGCGAGTCCTGAAAATTGAGTAGATATTTCTAGCGCAATTAAATCTTACGAAGGAAATGGGCTTTGAGAACTTCTCTACGGGTTTAATCAATCAATTATTTTTCTAACTAACGAGAAAATGAAATATCATGTTCTACTTGTCTAAGAAGTAAATTATGTCAATTATCCGCAGAACTCGATCTGGACTATTTGGAAAGGAGGGGAGGAGACACGATAACCTGTGAAAACGCCGAAAGCGGATCTAAGGAAGAAGAAAGCCCCGCAGACACTCTGGATCGTGTCAAAGTTGTGTTTCTCGGTGCACCTGGGGTGGGAAAGTCCAGCATAATTAGGGTGAGCAACGTTTTCACTGAAATAGATCGATATTAATTAAGGGGTTGGGCCACCTTAGAGGTTCGAAAATCATATGTAAGTTCCAGAATTTTTTGAGGTGAAATTAAAAAAATAAATGAAAAACCTTTTTAAGAGCTTTATTCTATATGTCTTATGGTATGTAAAAAAAATTGTAACTATTATTTTTTAAACAAAATAGCTTTGCTGCTGCTCTTCCATTCTTCAAGTGTTTGAAAAGACACTCTCTACGGCTAGCAATAGAAGTCCCATATACTTTGACGTAGAATAAAAAACCGAAAATGTTCATTATTTAAATTACATTTTTTACAAAAGTACATAGCGATTTGTCAAAATATTGATTTTTGTGAAAATGATGAAGGAGAATATCGGTTTTAGCCGAAAAAATTGCCTAAAATTTTAAGCCTGTGTCCAAAATTGCCTATAGCAACGAACGTTTTTAATGAATCGTAAAATCCGTACGTACTTCTGTAGACAATCTATTATAGAAGATACTATTAAAATTTCAAGTGAATCGAATAAAAGTTGTTCAAGTTATTCTGCTAGTCAATTTGAAAAAGAAGTGATAACTCGGCCACATTTTAATATTTCTGTACAATATTTATACATTATATTTATTAATACAAGCCCTAAACATAAAAAGTAAACAAATAATTTTCAACCTCATAGTATCACAAAAAAAAATTCTCAGGGTGGCGTAACCCCTTAATACGCGCTAACGTTTCCCTCATGAGGTAGTAGAATTCACTAAACCTTTATAATCTGAGTCTCGATAAACCGAATTTCGCTTAATCCAGCTTACGACCACTTAATTCGAGGTCGTTTTTCGGAGAAATTATCGACATCGAGTGAATGTTTTACTTAATCGCCATTTGCCGCAAGAGAACATTTCAACCGATCCCGCTCCAGCAACTTCTCACTCAACTACAAATTCCTGCATACAAATACCTGCTTCATCCTACCCCCTGACACTCCCGCGTCTAAAGCAGGATCTACTAAGTAAAAGTCTTATTGATGACTCCACTAGCAGACCCAGGACGAAACACACACCAGCCTCATTTTTCTTCGTTGCCGCCGTACCTTCAACCCTTCAACTTCCAAGTCCACCGCCTCATCACTTAGGTAGCTTAGATTATCGCGACTCCGCTACGCGTTACGTCCTCGACAGACTACAATCGCGTCGAGTAGTGTTTAAAGAAGAGAGACGGAAACAATAAATGTAAATAAATCCACGAATATTAGCTGATAACGTCAAGCCAATTTCGTAAAAAAGAATGGCTCTAATCTCCTCGCTTATCCTACATTTTATGTGCTTTTGGAATATTAACGTAACTAGAGCGCTTCAAACTACCACAAAGAAAAATTGGGACTTTAAGCCTCCAGGGCTAACTTTTTGCACATTTTTTCCCCGGCTTTATAGCGCGTCAATTTGTGCGGCTTCTGTAATATTCAGTCAGAGGCACTCTTACTGAAATTATGGAACAGTTTGAGACGCAAGAGTGTAAGTAATGTGTATTCCATATGGACTTCGAAACATTCACTGAGGAAACGCAGTAAAATTTCAGCTAGCAAATTGGATTTCATAATTAGTGATACTAAAATAGAGTACAGCTTTATCTTTAATTGTTTGTTGCCTTTCTTTTCATCGTAAACACGATTATCTGATTTGTTCACGCTCCCATAATTTCATAAGTCGCCGGCCATCCGCGTAATTCTTAGTAGCGGTGAACTCGCGTCGACCTTTCTTTCGTCTCCGTGTCTCTGTGATATTCATCCTTCGTTTACGATCCGTAGACGAGTACTCGTTCGACCTTTTCCACCTTTAACTACACGGGAGGAGGTATTCTTTTCACGTTGTCGAAGCAATTTTCCCTCCCGCTTCTAATTCGACTTACAAGTCGAAAGCAGTAAAAATACTGAATTCCATACGACTCGAACGAAGCTTGCGAGGAGCGTAAGAAAAATCGTTTCCATTCGAGGCACGAAAAGGTAGAGGAGAAGGAAATGAAAGGTTAATTGTGCCGAAGGCTCTTAATCGGTAAAATTGCGAAACACCTTGTTTCGCGATCAGAAATGTAGGAAAAAGGAACACGAAGTGTAGACCTTTCATCTAGCTATAATGAACGTCGTTTCACAAGATGATGACTTCCGTTCATTTCCGGAGACAGTTTCCGGTCCCCGATGGAAACTGTCACCTCCTGAGGAAATCGAAAGTCACTGGAAAAGGGCTGGGGAATATGTCATTGGAAAAACAACGAGCGCATAAGATCTAACGATTTTAACGATTTTTCAATGACAGCGTTTTACAAAAATATCTGTAACCGGATTACTGAATAAATATAAAATCTTAAATAAAAAATTGTTCGTTAAAAAGAACTATTAACAGAGCGACAGATATGTTTGAAAGTGGGACCTGTTTTGGTCATTTGCTTTTGATTATACTTATTGAAGATTCTTTATGTGATACCTTTGAATATTTTCTAAGCATATTTGATTTTATTCAATTCTAGTTATTTATTTGAAATATAGCACAACAGTGAACTGTTGTGAACCCTAAAATATCGAAAGACAATTTCATCGCTGTTCTTAAGATCACGTTCTCACGCGTGCATCAGAGGGCGGTCTAAACACACTTGAACTACTTAGAAAGGGTTATCTCAGACAGAAAAGACTCCCTGAAAAGACTCTTCAAGTACCTTGCGCGGTGCATTGCGCATGTGAAAACGTGTTTTAATAGTTCCCAAGAAAGCAGCGAGTTCTATTTTACACAGAACGTCACCTCATAATAGGTGACAGTGAGTTTAAATATTTTTGTACTCGCAACTACCACGGCTATCATCGCACAAACGTAATATTAAAATTCGTTTATACAGATTAACGCGTAAACACATTCTTTTCCATGCAATATGCTCGTGGTAAATCGAGAGATGTATTTACATTTACATTACACGCGCAACAGGTATACAAACTAGGTACACTTCTCTCGAGAAAAACTATAGCAATCTGTACTCGACCTTTCTTCCTTCAACCCTCTCCTCTAACATAAAGAATAAAACTCTCGAGGCGCCACGTTACTGATTCCCCCTGCATATCAAAACTCCCAAAGAACGAAACGCATTGTACTTAGTCATCAGCAAAGTAACAAGTAAACGTCCCGAACCCGGAAATTCAAAAATTCTAAAACTTTGTGAATATGTAGGGAATTTCCTCCTGATTATAACGCAATTTTTGCTGCCCAAATTAAGGGGGTGTAATTAACCCCCGAACATCCGGTTATTTTCCGATTTTGTGTTATAACACGTGAACTGTAAAATATTTTTTTTACCAAATGATATATCTAATAGTTCGCGAGTTATAACACAAAATCGGAAAATAGCCAAATTTTCAGGGGTTAATTTCACCCCCTTCGACTGAATTTGGAAAACAAACAAAAATTGCGTTGTAATTAGTAGGAAATGCCCTACATATCCAGTTTCAGAATTTTTTTAATTTTCTGGTTCGGGATCTTCCCTTGTAAGATCTCACCATGATGTAATAGGTGTTCCGACTTCTCTGGAGAATGTGATTATTTCGTCCTAGTTCTTCTGACGACCGCTAGATTGGCGCTCAAGGAGAAAAACCATACATATAAGGCTGACTTTTTGGCCAGATGGCCCCTCCATCCTTAACAAAATTCTGATTTTATCCAAACTATATTATTTTCTGTACTACTACACTGAGTCCGTTTTTAGTAAACTAACTACGTTTTTATATAAACTATGTTCCCGAAAAATGGGCCTCTCAGAACGTTTGCCACCTGGGCCTTCTTTCTTAACTGGTATCCTGGGGTCGGTCATGACCCGGAGCACGCAAAGTTCGCTGCAAAATTTTTGGTTCTGTAAGTTTCTAAACCGAATTTCTAATTAATTTTATAATAATAGTTTAACTTTCTACGTTTCTATTATTTTATACATTACCTAAGAACAAAATATTCATAAAGGTTGATCTAGTGACGACTTTACAAATTTCTGTGTCCTTTTTTATTTGGGATCTGCCATGACCCCAGTATACCAGTTACCTTTGGAAAAATCAGTACAGCAGTTAAGGGTTAAATCCACCACTGATAATGCCACTAAAATTTCTACCACTACAATCTCCTTGACGACCAGAAGAACCACACAGAAATCGTCACAAAAAAACCGCTGAGGCAAGGGTGCTAAGTCGGACCACCTGTCTATTACACCGTGGATCTCTCTGAAATTCCACTCGTATTGCCGAGCAGCGGGTAGCTTCAAAGGGACCCGCAATTTCCAAAAACCATGCACAGCCCTCCCCGAATACTGTTGCATGCCCGTTAATGAGAAAGGTCCGCTGGAATTTTACAAAGAGGCGCTGGTCCTCGCGTCGTTTGCGCATTACAGCAATTCGTTTGGAGCGAGTTCACCGAGGAATACAGGCCGACAGAGCGCAGGGAGACTTTCTATCCGAGCGTGGTACTCGCCGATCGACTGTACGAGCTGAAAATCACGGATCTACCGACGATTCCGTACTTCCCGGTCAGCTCGCACCTCGAATGGACCGACTTCCGTTACTACGGCCTGAGGAGCGCGAACGCCTACGTACTCGTGTTCGATCTAAGCAATCAAGACACGTTCCAGGTATGTACACACCCGCCCACCGTTACGAGCCAAAGGCACGAAAAAGCAACAGGGTGATTCGGAGAACGCGCGCGGGAACGTGGAGAGTGTGCAGTTAGAGCAAAGTTGTTATTACATTACTGATCTATAGATTTACCTGAACAGCGTTTAAACGAACACTTGATTATTTAAATATCGTGTAAATGAAAAGTTGAATATTTAATGTTATTTAGTAAAGTGGAAATAAATTATGAAATGGTAATTCGATTGGAAACATGTGAAGCTATTGTTGTCTGAAAGAATTGACAAGCGATGTAACGGGGGTGAATAGAATCTTGAAGAAAGAGGATATTATGTTTCTAAAAATATTTCTGTAAAGTCTGATGCGGTCTGGAAATAGTTTTAAGGTGGTACGAATCGCAATAAATAGCACAAAACTGTCGCTTTATAAAGAATACCTATGGGGCTTGGTGGATCGGGAGACTTGAATAAGTAAAACGGAAAATGAATAGAATGATACAATTTCAATGTGAGTTCTGGTTTATAAATGTAATACTGCAGCTTATTTAATGATCGTTCTCGTTCAGTTATATGAAGCTCGTTCCCTCGAATCAGTTTAAATAATCCCCGCTGCACTTTAAATTGTTACATTTATTCGAATAGCCTCTGTCGCGTAATAAGCGAAATTATGTCACTCGAGGTGGAAAAGTCAAATGTATTCAAAAAGCTTCTTGAGCATGTCATTGGTAGCAATAACTGGCGGATCATTCTGTGTCCATTATCAAAAGCAATAATTGCTGATTTGGCACATAATTTTGAAATAAGTTATAAATATTCATGAATAATTATAAATGTTTATTTACATTTTATGGAAGAATTAGATAAAAATTTTATCAAATAACTAGGATAATATTTCCATTGCCCCGACCTTTTTTCACCGTCGTCTTCAAATTTTGCTGTAAAAATCTAAATAACCATGTCCGTCCTCTCGGCTACCTTTCTTAAAAAGATTTTCCACCCCAATCGCAACCAGACTCTCGCATTTTGTAACAGACCCTTCTTTATGGTTAACAGAGGGGTTGGAACCCTTACTCTACCCTTGTCATTCTTTTCTATACTTTTTCCTGCGGGATAAAAAACGTATAGAAGTTTAAGAAACGTGACTGAATATTTACACTATCCTTTTGTAATCTCCTGGTTCGCTGTAACTTTAAATAAATATATTTGATCGACTACGCGTATACAGTCCATATTTCAAGCTCTGTACACAATTTTCAAACAGACCTGAAATTTCAATAATTAATCATTGAATTTACGAATCAAAAAATTGTTTAAAACGAAAATGCTTGTGATGCTTGAAGTGACCATATTTATGGCAAAAATATTCACTTTGATAAAACTAAAAATTTAATTCGTTACAAATTTGTATCCTCTCCATATGGAATATTTATAAAATAATCTTCTCTCTGTAGAAGTTTGCAAATTGCAACACGAATTCACTGTGTACCATCGGAATTGATTTTATACGGCTATGAAACCTCGAATATATTGACGGTCCCAGGAATGTACTTCGGTTTCATACATTTTTTAACTGAAATGTCTCTCGATAAGCCGAATAAGCTGATGTTCAATAAATAATGAAACTAAGCCCGAGAGTTACTTTTCCGTCTTTCCGTCTTCGAGTATCCTTCCAGATTCAAAACTACATCAAACATGAAAAGTTCGTTGGAAACTCTCCGCCGTTCCGCGTTTTCGAAGAAGTTAAATACGAAGTTTGATTATTTCGTCCCATGGGCTCGAGAGTTAAACCGCAAAGGGTAGAAAGTAAATTTCGCTCTTTGAAAATCTGCCTCAATACTGAAGCGTATCGATTTATTATTCATATGCAAACCTTCACAATTCAATTCCATCTTCAATAGTACTTGAACGTTAATTTAACTTCAAAGAATATTCAATCAAATATTGTGCATGATTTGATTTAAAATTTAACTAATTTTAATAAATGCTTATCAAGGACAAATTGAGTTTACTGAATTGACAAATTCAACGCTATAACGTGTTGGTGAATCAAAATAAATAAACATCGATAAAAATCCGCTAATATTTATAAAGTGCTAGATTCTAAAAGTTCAGAGTACCGAACGGTTTAGAAATTTTTATTTCAAAGCATGCAACCGTCAAAGCGGTAACATGTATTTCGAACATTAAACGATTTCGATCATACGTTTAAGTAGGTACGTGAGCGTTCCCAAAATTTGTTCGTCAAAAGCGGAAATATTTTCCTGCTTTAATTTAAATAACGTTCTAGCGAAACCCAATGCAAACAGTCAAAGGTAATATTTACGAAATTGTACGAACACTAAGCGAATATTTAAATTTAAATTATTGAAGACTGTATCACGCATTTGTCGCGTAATTGGTGATATAAAACGTAATAAGGTATGCCCACATGTTTATCTTAAAACAATATCGTCCTTTATTTCACAGTATATTAGAACGTTACGGGAGCAAATCTACGAAGCACGAGACATGAGGGGTGTACCGTTATTAGTAGTCGGGAACAAGCAAGACGAATTGTCGCCAGCGGCTGCTTCCGGAACTCGGTACAGGGACATCGTCAATCTCGTGAGGAAGCACTGGCGCTGCGGTTATGTCGAGTGTAGCGCCAGATTCAACTGTCGTGTCGTACAGGTACGTCAAATCGAAATATTCACTGCGAACGACCCTCCAAATAATCTGGCACATATTAATCACCGTCCAAATTTGCCGCGATTAAGATGTTGCACGCTGATAAAAGACTTTCGCATTTCCTACTTTGCATAAATTGACTACACGCCCTTGGAACCATTTTTAACTAGAAAGTCAAGTCAGTTACAAAATGAAATTATTGATCCGATTTGCACTGGTTTCTCAAGGAACTGAAAATCAATAACGATTTAGGTGGCTGTGATATCATCACTGATTCTGCGCACGTTTTTGTGTATCTCCCAATTTATTATCAGCCGAAATTTTCACAATAATCTTCTAATTACTAAAATAGTGATACTCTGTTGTGACTCCAAATTGGAAAGGTATGAGAAAACAGATTCTTCTTAAACGCGATTAGCGACGAACACATGAACTTGCCACACCAAACTTTGAACTAATTGAGGGCTCGGATGCAATCAGGGAACTAGCGCTCGAAACTGGGAAAAATTATTGTCCAAACGCTAAGAAATATTGGAAAATTAAATGTTGTTAAACTGTATTTTAAAAAATATAGTGATGTAAAGCTCGTCACGACACACATTTTTTCTATCTACAGTTTGTTTATCGAATCATTACTATTCGAGCTAAAAATTGTAAACAAAAAATTTTTCATCGTCCAAAATCATTATTTCTTTAAACATAAATTGTGATAACTTGAGTAAATATTAAGGGATCGTTATGAGACATAAAACATAACTTCAGAAAACTCTAGCGAAGCCGTAAAATATATGCACAAAACCCGTATGTTAAAAAATGTAATAATATTTAATTAAAAAGAAATACTGGACATAACCCATGTTTTTCAACGTTCACCATTAAAAAGTATCGAGGCAATTTTGAGGTACATATAACTTGCAACGACACAGTTTTTCATTAAGGTACAAGGAAGATTTTCACCAATTTTCACACTGATTAATAAATAATTGTAAAAGATATGATGATATAAATAAATTTCGCGCGCCACCAACAATCAGCAGCAGCGTATAGTGCGCTATTTAGCAGTTTTAGCACTCGCGTTGACTATTGGTGACGCGCGAGATTGGTATATATCATCATATCTTCTACAATTATTTATTAATCAGTGTGAAAATTGGTGAAAATCTTCCTTATGTATTAAGGAAAAACGTTGTCGCTGCAAGTGATATGCACCTCAAAATTGCCTCGATACTTTTTAACGGCGAACGTTGAAAAACATGGGTTATGTCCAGTATTTCTTTTTAATTAAATATTATTACATTTTTTAACATAAGTATTTTGCACATACATTTTACGGCTTCGCTAGAGTTTTCGGAAGTTATGTTTTAAGTCTCATAACGATCCCTTAATATTTACTCAAGGTATCGCAATTTATGTTTAAAGAAATAATGATTTTGGACGATGAAAAATTTTTTGTTTATAATTTTTAGCTCGAATAGTAATGATTCGATAAACAAACTGTAAATAGAAAAAATGTGTGTCCTGACGAGCTTTACAACACTATATTTTTTAAAATACAGTTTAACAACATTTAATTTGCCAATATTTCTTAGCGTTTGGACAATAATTTTTCCCAGTTTCGAGCGCTTGTTCCCTTATTGCATCCGAGCCCTCATTATTGTAAGACTGTAATTTCCAAAACTATTACTACATGTATCTCACTTGCTCTCACTTTCCTTCACTTACTCTTATTTTCACTCTCGGTACACGGTGCACGAGCGAGCGAAAAGTTTAATGTTGTACACGACCCAAAGCTTCCCAGAGTATCCAGACAATAAGCCTATATCTCGAATTCGTATGGTTTTGGTAGCACAGGTGCGAGTCCCAGTTACCACTTTTCTAATAGATCCAAAGATCTGTGTCCTCGTATTCTTGGAACATAACCAGATCCACGAGATTCCAAACTCAATTGTCAGGCAACCGAGTCGCAACTGATGGCTACCACCCGTTTTCATCGAAGGGGAGCCCAAACGCAAGCCTTTTCGCACCCCATGGGGCATCTAGAGAATTGCCTCTGGGCTAACTCCGATTCCTGATACCTCTGCTTCTCGTTAAGCCTGGGTGGAGCTGTCGAGATTACGAAATGGTCCCAGTCGAGCTTCTTCCACAGTCTCAGCTCTGGTGAGCTAGCTCGGGCACCCCGGGATCGCCAGTTCCCGTCTTGGGGGCATGTTCCCAGGGAATAATCACCTATGAAACAAGCCCCAAGCCCTGGGGGTAACAATCGAGAAGTTGTTAGCTTGAGTACAGACCTCGCTTCGAGCTAAAGAAAGGTCGATTCTTGGAACGTAGCGTTAAACCTCGAACGATGACCATCGCTGACTACGATTCATAATCGCGTTTCGGGGCATTACTGTGTTAATAAACTATAAACATTTTTCAATACAAAATACTTATAAATTTCATCTTTATTCCAACAGTATATCCATTAAACAAGTAACACGTAATTTTATGCTATCATTCCAAACATAATTTTTAAAATCAAAGTATTACACATATGTATATAGTATGCAAAAAGACAATCATATTCTCGTCATATGAAATATTATTAATACTAGATCTCCTCACTCTTGACTTACCGGCTTATTTTGAACTTTTCTATCACTACTTGGCAATTCATACGTAACTTTTCATCGACGCGAGTGTTGTATTGATTCTGCTCGGTCGGCGTACTCTCGGGAACAGAATCTGCTCGTTTTGAAATCGCAACGCGGTGTGACCGATAGTTTGTGCTCATGTTATTTATATCAGGAACGACAAATTCCGATTGCTGCTTGGATCTGATATTTTCACTATTCGGGGAAGTCAAAACTGCCTTCCCCTTTGCTAGAATATGATCTGCTCTCCTGTGCTTCAAACTTCGTATTTTATTATTCGATATAATTATGGTGTCTTCTGAATCGGAAGAATATAAATTTGTCAACGGAATTTCATCGCTCACTTCTCCATCCACTGAACTAACATCTGAAATCGGACTTTTCGACACATCTCTATTCGACACATCTCTATTCGTCACATCTCTATTCGGCACATCTCTATTCGATACCTCTCTACTCGATACATCCTTATTCGCACCTGCGTGTATCAAACCACCTTGGTAATTACGTATTTCTACATTTCCGTTTCTTCGAGGAAACACAGCTATTGTACTACACGTACTATTTACATCACTATCATAAGTTGCTAGTAGGCCTTTTTCCTTTACGCGTTCATTGCTTAAAGAATCCTGTTTAGTTGTGCCTTGGCGTCCTATGCTCTTTTCATATGCCCGGTTTAGCACTTCTAAATCCGGTGCATTATGTACTGTGTTAATTGAACCAGTCACTGAAAGTTTTGAAGATGTTTTAATGAGATTGATCTCTTTTAATCTGTGCAAAAGGGATGTCAAACTTTGATCACTTTTCGACGTAGTGTTATTGTCTTTTTCAACTATAACAGCAGACGTACAGTTTGCTTCCAGTGGCTGTGTATTTACATTGTTCTTGACATTTGGTTTCGATATTTTAGTTACTTTCGGCCCTTTGTAGTTTGCAGAGAATATTTCACTACTAGACTGCGAATCAGTTTTAGTTACACCTGAAAATTTTCAGTATTAACATGCTATTTATATTACAAATCTGAAACACAATGCGCAAAGTTATAATTCATACCGCATCGATGGTAAGGGCTCATTGAAATTTGTTGCTGTGCAGTCAGTTCTTTCTTCAATTCGTTAATTATACTATTGTAAGTGTCCAATATGTCTTCAACATCCTGCTCCGTTACTATTTCGTCTTGAAGGTAGCTCAGCTGAAATTTATGTACTTTCAATTTAAATTTAGACAGCGTGTATTTCAATTCCTCCGCCGTTTTCATAATGCGACACCTAATGTTTGTGACGGCCTCTTGCTTCTTCTTATTTTCATGCTTATTTTGTGGCAACGGAGTACTCGTTACTACTGAATACGAAGCATCGTATTTGTTCGCACTAGTTCCGTTGCCTATTTTCCGACTACTTCGCATGACCTCAACTTTATTCTTTCTGTCACTATATTGTTTACTCTTGGATTGCTTCAAAGACATTTGTTTGTCATCATCTAAAGATGTAGACGAATCGAAAGAATCCTCGCACAAGTTGTACTTCTGCATCAAGTTTATTACACGCTTGTTATACTTTTCTTTATTCTCAGTAGCAGGTTTTACGGTGGCATGACAAGTGTTCTTTTTATTTCTACTTCTGAACTCTGCGTTTTCATATTTTGTGGCTGCACGAACAACACTGTTATCTTTCCTGTTAATCGATTTTGGACCACTATTGTCATCCTTGTCTGTAGAACTATCGCATAATTCTTTTAAACTTGACCGTCTTACTGTGATCCGTTTTAATTGCTTCTTCCGATACACTGGAATAGAGCATTCTGAATCGCTAGACTCGGATAACTGAAAATAAGTTTTCCTTCTTCTGAAACAAAACATCAATTGACAAGTGGCGTAAGTCCAAAATTACGAGAAATGAATTTATCACAAAAGTATATGAAATTAGGCAAAAGTATATGAAATTTGAAATACTTAGTAAATACTTAGTAACTACATAGTAAATCTAGATGTAAGGAACTCGAACGACAGTTGGAGTCTTATTCTTACTCCTAGAAAGGTATTTTTCACTTTACAAATGCTTTTACAAGCATTATTTGCTAAACTTTTGGCAGTGAAATTTCCCTGAATTCACAATTATCTCAAGTTATAATTTATTTATTTAAAATGGTGCAGCGAAAACAATTGAAACTCGGCAGACATCTATCCATATACTACATATTCAAAAAAATTGAAACCATTTCATCAACATTTTTTCAGCTGTTTTATCCGTCAAGATCGTCGCTTTCCATAAGAGTGCGTTTAAAATCAATGAAAATTAAAATCGTTATAACTCAGCAACCAGTAAGTAAGATCATTTAAAATTTTTGAAGCACATCAGGAAGATTAAAAAGAACAATCTCACAAATTTTCATCAACTTGGTACCACTTCGAAGATAGGTCCGATACATCCATAAGAATACTTTTATTTACCAATCTAACTTGCGTATACAGTGACTCGCGAAAATATTCGGACACTTTTTAAAATCGCATTACTTTTTTAAAATTAATCCAAACGACTTGAGTTTTTTTTAAAAAAGCTAGAAGGATTAGTTTACTAAGCGACATGCTTCCTCGTTTTGGAAAAAATTGCAATTGATCCGAATAGCAAAGAAAATAATGAAAGTCGTTTTTTAAACTTTTTTTTGTGAGCCTACAATGAAAATTCAAAAACCTGTTTGTAGATTTAAGTAAGTTATATACATACTGAAAATTTCATCAAAATCGGTTAACGTTGCTCGGAGCTACAAACGTTTAAAGATCGCAGAATAAGGTCAAAGATCGCAGAATAAGGTCGAAAATCGCGGAAATTCCCGAAATCAGCGTAAAATAAGAGTCAGTTTAACAGCCTAAGCAAAGTGACTATCAAAAGCAGCTAAAAAGAAGGACACGCTAGATTGGCTAAAGTTTATTCCTTCGATTCATCGTACATTTTTCCACGCATTAAAAACCAGTGCGACTATAGAAAGTGATGACGAATTCAGCAAGGAATGAGTTCCTTAATATAGCTATTATAATAAATGAGATATTCGATGTAAAAATATACCGTGTTCAGTGGAAAGAGTTGACTTTTTTCTCGTAGTGCCTTGAAAATAACATTCGTATGAGTTATGATTATTAATACATCAATTACCGCATGGCGTAAGTCACCTTTTTACAAAGAAGTGATATTACAATTCGGTGCAATAATGGCACTCGATTATTCGTTACATTACCATTAGTTTACTATTGAAAGAAATGTAGTTTTTCTTTGAAGTTATGTTATCACAATTACTATTCTTCCACTTTATTTTCTTACAACAAAGCTACATTCTGTTCTTAATATTTTAGAAAGCATTACACGAAAGTCCAATTTTCATAATACTAAAAAAAAAGGGACTTAATTCGCTTATCAACTGAGGGTGTCATTCGTAACGCGTCACGCATTAATCACTATATTACCGTCATCTACATATATATCCCCATATTCACACTGTCAACAATTTTTTAGAATTTTCTGAGAAACACATTTGAAATCCAACAGGTAGTTGAATAAACAAAGTCTAATTTCATTGAAGAAAATTGTTGTTAACATAAATTACACCGCGTTAATTTAAAGAAACACGTGTGTACTTATAGGCGTCGAAAAATTAGAAAATAAATTCGACTACATAAGAATATGTACTTGGTTACTGAGACGCAAAAAGGGTATAAACAAAAACTTACTTCATCTTGGATGCCATTATAAGAATACAATCGAACTTCAATTATCGAAATATTTACAAATTTTGTTTGTAAAACACATATGACTTTTCACTTAAATAATCACGTATCTACTTGCTATTTACATATGTTCGCTTCACACATTCCGCAGGGCTGTCATAAAACACAAACCGACATTATCCGCTCTGACCCTCAGAAATGGCTGTGCCCTCACACATACACAGTTTGGGAAACCAAAACCGGTTACTGGCGCAGGCAGCCGCGCTGCCATTATGCACAGTTCTGCCCCCTATAAAGAAGCATATAAACACATTTAAAGCAACCCCTAAAGCACCTAAAGAACGTTGGATGTTGGATTCTTTAATCACGTCAAATAATTTGTAGTAGAAATGTATAAATTATTTGAAGTAACAATGAATATATAAACCGCAAATTAAACACTGACATTTACGGCAAAATTTAATGGCAAAGAATTAACTTTAAAATTTAGAACACAAACATTCTATGAATTTCCTTATCGCATTATGATATTTTAAATTCAAGGAAAATTTGTTTTGACTCCTTGAATATTCCCATTATTTTTTATGTAACTTTTAGTAGTAAGATTATTTTGTAACAGGTGTTTCGAGAATTAATGAAGAGCATCCAGGCAGTTGAAGGCAGACCACCTTCACCCACCTCTGCACCCTCGCAGCCATTACGATCACACCCCCACGATACCAGTGAAAAATGCATTCTTCTCTGACACTGAAGCCAAAGAATCAGCGTACTCGACATCTGTGACCATATTATCAGAAGAAGCTGCTTCTTTCCTTCTCACGATACAGGATCATAGTTTTCTTAAGACAAAGGCGAAGGACAAACATCGTTGGAAAGGTTTACTTGCGAAGCGAACATTCCCGATACTCAGTTTACCGAGTTTCGATCCAAAGTAGAAATTGCTGAATCTAAAAATTGGTTCATTTGTTAATTCTGTAAAGTGCAGTATTGCGATTGTTTGAAATATTAAAGTCTTTCATGAAAGCCATACTTGTATTTCATTAATGGAAATAATTCAAAGTTAGTACCTATGGTTTTATCGATGCTTCTAACTACTAAACAACTAAAGCGAAAAATGAGAACCATTATTACAGTGATGATATCTTTGTTTCAACGTTACAACTTATTTGTTTATTAAGTGGGTGTGCGAAAGTGCACCAATTTTCTTTTCATGAAAGATCTTCCAAAGCTCGCGCGTTAACAGTATTACGAGAATAAAATGCAAGCACTGAGGAGCTCACTGGATGTCCTGTATGGATGTCTGGATCTCTTTTATGAACATTTCCACCGAAACTGCTCATTATGTAACTTTAATATGAAAAGAATAATGCAATCACGTACAACTGCTATTACTCTTTTGTGTCAAAAGTAATGGAAAAGTTGCAAATACGTATTTATAACATTAACTGCCGAATCTTCCAGTACCCATGTACAATTTAGTTTGCTGTTTTACTATTCATTTTAATCTGTAAATATGCTGTGCAATTTTTGCTTTATATACAGATCGATATAAATGAGTAGATTTTGACTCTTACCTATCAATTTTTCTCTATAAATTTCCCACGTATGTGCTTGATTTCTACAATTCGATATACTTCCCTAGAGAAATTCATTTACAAATTGAAATGTATATGGATGGATAAGACAGCAACGAGACTGACAAACTCACTTGTCTTCAGAAAACATTGAAAATCTATTTGTCTTAATATTCTTTAGTCCTTATGTCACATTGTTTCAAGGATAGATTTGATGTTACAGCCTTGCGTCAGTGCAGGGTTTCTAACAGCTCGCGAAGTTCTTGTTTCTACCCTTACGAAACAAATAGGTGATAACGGTAGAGTGAGCTTTACACCCTTCCTGATTTCTCGTTCAACCACATTCGTATCGAATATTTTCACTCCACCTGACTCTCGGTACTTTCTTAATAGACTGCGTGTACAGTTTAAATCATCTATCAAAGGAAACTCGAACGACTGTACAAATGCAAGAGAACCCCTCTGTATTGTTCACATTGCTTTGTCTGTGATACACTTTATTCCATCACGTGTTGTTTACTATTTTATAATCGTACCTCAGGTATACGAAGCAATCACGACATTTACGTTCATCTTCTAGCAATGCGTTCGGCCTAATAATAATAATGACGATAGCAAAGAAATAAATGTAACAATAGCGTGTTATTGAGAGTTACCTCGGATCAAGCAATAGCGTATACAATATACATACATATATTTTACTATACTGTTAAGGAATTAATCACTAGTCCGTAAGCGTAGTTGTTGATATTATGCAGAATTGTACACGTGCATTTATGCAAACTCTGTAAACTGTGTTTTCCCGTTCTTATTGTTTACACGTGTTTCAAAGGCGCAATAACACTGGCCCAACATCCTCATTGGCGACTATGTTGGAACAAGATCGAGTGGTCGTTGAAGGTCACTGACGGAACATCCCTACCGTACATTTTTAAGTCCGGGTAATTAATACTTAAACGTGTAAACGTATGTACTCTTCGTATCTCTAAAAAAACAAGGGTAAAATGACATAATATTAGAGATGTGTCTGACGTGATCTATAGCGAGGGAAGTGACGTTGAGCGGTCAATTGATTTTGTCCCGACTGCGATGGAAAAGAGATTTTTATGTTCGATCGATTAACACAGCAAATCGTTCGTTAACATCTCGGTTAACTTATCGTTGTTCATTGTACGCGTAGATAATACAAAATATACGTAAATGTGTAATGTATCGTAATCGTGATAGAGCGATTGTATGTTGCGTGACATACAAACCATGTGTTCGTTGGAAATCTTTGTACCGAAATAGGATCTAGACAAGGTAAATTTCGGCGCGATTTGTACAGTTATCGTATGTCGTGATAGCGTCGTTTTACATACAAAATATCATTCATTATTTTGTATGCAGGAATAACGCAATAAAAAGACTATGCGAAGAACAGGTTGGTCAACAAATTTCATTCCCTTCCACCGCTTAATTCTAAGGCAGGGCTGCTGCACAAGGAGCCGGTTTCAGCGCCTAGCTGCGAGCAACCAGCCGAGCATCGGGCTGTCCCGTTGATAAGGGTAAAATCATTGAGGAGAACTGCAGTAGTTTATAGGTG
Source organism: Andrena hattorfiana (assembly GCA_944738655.2). NCBI lineage: Eukaryota > Metazoa > Arthropoda > Insecta > Hymenoptera > Andrenidae > Andrena > Andrena hattorfiana. The sequence goes on along the minus strand of OX122893.2, from coordinate 10,195,431 downwards.
CGTGCTCGTAGACGCGTAGCGTAAGTAGAGTAAACGCACCAATAAATGAATACTTAAGGCTAATGAATGAACACTATTATAAAATTATGTTTGCAGCGCGATTGATTCCACGTGCTGCAAAAATTGTTTGGATATGAAGCAAGAAATTAAATGAAGTCTTTATTTAATTAGTTGCTTATTTTAATAACTTATTTTGCTCATTTTAATAAAAAATGTCCATTCACTAGTACGTCTTCATTTACTGGTATATCCACCCTATATATGGCTGGATTCTTTGTGGGGCCCCAGTGCAGAGCAGGGGGACAGCTCGACGCGCTCGGCTGGTTGCTCGCAGCTAGGCGCTGAAAACGGTTCCTTGTGCAGCCCTGGATTGGGGTACGTCGGTTTTTAAAAACTTGGTTTAAAAACCGGTGTATTTGATAAATTTGTAAAATTCGAAAATCAGTTTTTAAATTTATAAAACCGGTTTTATAACAGTTTATTGTAAAACTAATATTCATGAATTCATATTTCCCGAAGAAAAATACTAAATTAAATAAAGATTTATAATTTATATTTTGTACGGATTTTAGTTTTTTCTTTATTTGGTTTTGTATGCAGTATATTTTGTTTTGTTATATTTTTGTAGTTCCACAAATATTAAATGAACTCAAAAATTGTACGGATTTTAGTTATTTTAATTTTGTATTTATTTATTTGGATTTGTATAGATCCAATCGAACAATATTTCCTGAAGAAAAATACTAAATGAAATAAAGATTTATAATTTATATTATGTACGGATTTTAGTTTTTTCTTTATTTGTTTTTGTATGCAGTATATTTTATTTTGTTATATTTTGTAATTCCATAAAGATTAAAAAATCGGAAAATTTTTAAAATAGTTATAAATATTTCTTTACTGTTTTAATTATAAATATTTTTTTGTAAAAATAGTGGGGAATAGTGGAATTTGAAAACCGATTAATACAATCTCTAGAAAGGAAAGTATTATACGAAATGTTACTATATACTATTTAAAGAGAAAGCCAGAGGAAACAAAAGCACATCTCCGCATGGATCTGACAAAAAGGCTCATTCCCGTTTAATTTTTCTCACCCTCCTGCCATGGAGCAAAGCAATGTCTAAATTTTATGCTTCGTTTTGCACAACACAAAAGTAAAATCACAGAGTAATAAGAATACAGCGAGGAAATTCTGCAGCATTGTGTAATGATCCCTCACCGCATCATATTAGAAGATTGGCCTTCTTAGAAGAGGAACTTGATAAAAATGCTACAAATTCGGAGGAGCTTCCGGCGCACGATTGCGCGGGCGATGATTTTAAAGAACCACAGAAGGCACAACTTTGGCAATAGTAATTTCGGAGGACGGCAATACGAATTGACGGTTGGAATCGATTTATCCATGTACGAGGTTACTCGCAGCCAATTTGCTTTTCGAAATTATATTCGTAAACGACGCACGGGGTTAATGAAATTGTGGGATTATAAATTCGAAGGCAATGCAATAACAATTCTTTTTTCAGTCATTAATTATTGAAAACTTCTTTTTAGTTAAAACAATAAGAAATTGCATAGAAAAACGTAACTGTCCCGCGGATTGAATACATTCTTTTTCGATTCGATTCATTTTAAATATACTAGTAATTGAAAGGAACGTCCGATTGATTTACTTTAAATGTCACGCATAAAAGTAACGCTTTGAAAATGGCAATTTGATGAAAATATGAATCTATCAATTAAATGTTAAGGTGAGTACAACGAGGGGAGTTCCTAGTACGAGTACAAATTTGAAGGAAGCTCTCTGCGAGAAAATTCCTGTGCACTACGACTTGCTAAGGAATTTTCGTCAGCAACATGGCACTTCCGTGGTCAGTCACATCACGGTGGAAAATATGTATCAAGGGCTGAACGGTGTAAATACTATGGTTAGAGAAACATCTGAGACTGACCCAAAATGTGGAGTAAGTTTTACTACCTTAAGTGCAATCTTTGTTCTTGTGACATCTTTGAAACACTACAAGTACAATATTTCTATCCAAGGAACAATTCGACACTTAGTTCACTATAATAAAAAATATTAAACTACTACTAATGAATAATTCGAATTTTGAATTCATTCATTATATTTATATGGAATCACGATAGCCTTCTATTTTTTTTTCGCGTTTATAGCAGTTAATTAAATTCCGCCCTTCTTCAATTTTTTAAAATTACTCTAGATATCCCATATTATACATTTTAAACAAGTCTATGACAATATGTTTCAAGTATCAAGGAATTTGTCTACGGGAGATTACGTTTTTGCACAGATAAAATACAGGGGATTATCTATACCTGAAGTCATCACCCTCTTACCTCGCGAAGGAAAATCGCCAAGCGCAGAAGCAGTGTTTTGGTTGTTATTAACTGGCGACGTTCCTACCCAAGAACAAACTGCTTCCTTAATCGCCGACTGGAAATTACGACGTCAAAAAAGGAAGGACTGGTGGTCAGGACCAGGCGGTGGAATCGTCGGCTCTGTTCTCCAAACTCTTCCGAAGACAACGACACCCCTGGGAAAGCTGTCGATGGCCCTCGCGATTTTCGATTCCGACAAATACATGAAAGAGGCTTTGCAAAATCGAGCTTCGAGCTACACTCATTGGGAAGTAAGTTGAGAAAAAAATATTCGTTGCAAGACTGGATATTATTGACAAATCTTAATTCGTGTTTGTCGAGTCGAGATTAAATATTTGTTAGTGACTACAAAGGGCAGAAAGGTAAGAAGGTTTGAATGAAGTTTCAGAATGTAAAAGTAAACAGTAAACAAAATCCAAGTAGAGTGATCAATAAAATTTGAGACGTAATTTCATTTATAATATGTATGTACTGTTTCTGATTCCAGTATACATACGAGGACAGTATGGAGTTGCTCGCAACCCTGCCCGCGATAGTTGGCCTAGTTGCTAGAGGAGAAAAAATGCAGAACGTGAAAGAAGAAGGTGACTGGGTACAATTTCTGCTGGAATGTTTGAGTAACGCGTCGGACATTTCGGAAAGTCATAAGAAATCTGTGATGGACTTCCTTCGATTATATGTTACTCTGAACGCGTAAGCAAGTCACACAATGTATTTATCCATCGTAACCATGGGCGTCCGGAGGATGAATCACTACGGCTTTTGAGAAAAAATCGCTTATTTTTAAAAACTGATCTTTACTAAGTTCGTACTAAAAGAGCGAATATATTTAAATTTTGGTTATAAATTTTTAATTAAATCCGATTCGTCGATGTCATCGCCAGGGTTGTTTTTTCATTACTATATTTTTCTTCACCGTCACCCCAAAGTTGCCCCCCCCCCCCTCTGGAAAAAACACTACGGACGCTCTTGATCGTGATTGAATATATTTGTTACTAAACTATCTTTAAAGAATTAAATTACGAGTATTCTCTAAAAAGGGACGAAGATGGAGGTGTGCCCGCTGTTCATGTCACAGAAATACTCGGGGCCTCCCAATTGGATATTAATCAAGCCCTAGCGGCCGGAGTTTTGGCATACGCCAATGAACCTAAGAGCGGCACAATGTCGCAAGTAAATTTAAAAAATTCATCATCGAGCTTAAACAACTTTAGAGAACTTTCCTCGAGTATAAGCAATACCTCAAAATTATGGGACAAGCCAAAACATGTGAATTCTTTAAGTCAGGATTGACCAACTGATGGCTCGCGAGCCATCGCGGGCTCCTCCGCCTTGCTGCCACGCTGAACGCCTCCCCTCCATACCGACCAGGCTGACGATCGCAGTCGATTCTTGCTTATTTCCTTCTCTTTTCGACTGCGATCGTCAGAGTCTGGTCGGTATGGAGGGGGGCCGTTCAGCGTGACAGCAAGGCGGAGGGCCCCCGGTAGCTCGCGAGCCCCCAGTTGGGCAACCCTGGCTTATACCTTGAAAATGACACCTCAGAATGCAAAATAGTAAAGAATTGTGTATGTCCCTATTTGACCCACAACTTTGAGACATTCTGCGTTAAAAGTTTTCGATAGTAGAAACTTTTTGTTAACAATAATTTCTTATCAATTTGGGGTAATTAATTAATAATTATTCGGATGCAAAATTGTCTCAAAATTAATATAAATTACCTCATCGTAAGTATTTAAGAATTGCATTGCTCTAGTATATGTAATACACAGTTAATTAGGTGTAATTGTAAATAGTAAATTGTTGGCAGTACCCTTTCATTTTATTTTCCTTCGAATAAAAGTACATGGAATTCCAAACGGAGATACAAAGTCTTCTTGGCCAGGAATTAAAAGAAGAAAAATTAAAGAGTTGTGTGGCTAATTTGATTGAAAAGGACAAATTGATCGGCTACAAGGAAACAAAGTTTTGCGATCCGCGTTACACCGCGTTATTAAATTACGCCAGGGACTATTTGCCAGCCGATTCTGGTGTGAAGGTACATAAAGAAAATTTCATTATAAATGTACACAATTTCAAATAAATCTAGTTGCATGGCACTGCTTTACAGAAAGAATAGTTCATTTCAGAAATATTAATGTTTATTAGAAAAGAATAATTTAATTATATTTTGGCACTAAGTATCGGATAAATTAATACAACTGATACGAATATATCTTCTTTCCTAGTTGTCCCAAGCTATCACGCGAATACTAACTGCGATGATGAAGACGGCAAGAGGAAGAAACATTTATCCCGAACAAAGTACAATCGCGGCACCAATCTTTCAGGTACGCTAATTATTTTGTCATTTCTATCTTCGTCTTATAAAATTTTTAAAAAGGAACCGTTGTCCTGGGACTTCAAATTATCGCAATTCTATACGCATGAATTACTATTACTTCTAAACTTACAGCCGCTATATTTATCTTCTATTTGCGCTAACCAACAATATGTTCCCATCTCTTCAAGTCTTACGGGTTGAAAGACATGAAATTCAATCAAGTATTGTTATGCATGTCACGAGCACTGGGTGCAGTTGCGTCGATCATTTGGACAAGAGCTGTTAACACACCGGTCGAGTGTCCAGCAGCAAAATGCACTTACACTTACTGGAATGCCGTACGAGGAATACGAAGGAAACATAAGCGCGGGAAGCTTGTGAAGCATTTCCGGAAATGAGTACCACTGAGTCATGAGGTATATTCAATCTTCAAATACCTAATCATCAAATATCAACGAATTTCTAAATAATAGTAATAGCAGAAATCACGGACACTCGACACTCATTGAATATAATAATTTGGTATTTAATTCGCAATGTTATTAAGCATAAGCTGGCTAGGCAAGTCTACAAGAAATCAGATAAGATGTACGTACTTTCGAAACTGCCGCTTACCGTTAGTGCTCAGTTGGTACTACACATCCAATTGTGCTCCAAGTGAGAATAATTTCAAAGAAAATGGCGTAACTGGATACCTACGCACGTCAAAAATTATGAATTACACTTTTAACGAAATCCTTATCAAGGATTCACATTTGTAAAAAGTGCGAAAGTTAGTGCTTTGTATTGCATCCCTAGTAGCTTAACATACATCGAAATATCAAATGACTTTCTTACAAAAGACTCTTAGTACGTCAAATACTTTTTATGGTTAGGAGACCTATTTGTTATTCGGAAGCGAATGCACGATTCCCTTCCTCTTATAATTTACCATATGTTTTGTCAATATTACGGTCGCACGGATGTATCGATAAAGACTTACGATAATATCTCTCGACGATAACTTACGCTACGCAGCGAGAGTGTGACGGAAAAAATCTCTGCCGTACGTAAACGTCTTTTCAAGTCGTGTGTATATCGATAATAAATTACATTCGCGTCAATAGATCGTTTTATAATAAACGTTACTTTTCATCATTGTCAATTAGACGAGCTGCAACGCGCATTCACTCGATCGTTTCTACGGTATATCGGCGACAGACATTCGTGTTTACGTTTTTGTGGCATAAACTCGTTTTTAAATAACAAGTTCTAAGTGCACGATAATGTGAATGTAAAGAATCGTTATTATTATAGATACAGAATGGGAGATTATGTACGACTGGAGGAAATTATTGATGTGCCTCGCAATTCGACAATGCCACACGTATCAAATACAAACGACATTAGGCAATCTTCGGGATTGCTAATGACACATTCATCAACAGCAACCCCGTCTGCACCATCTATTAGCATAAGAGGTTTTAATTTCAGTGCTAGAACCATGGAACACTCCAGAATATTCGCAAACAACATATCTTCTACCATAGAAGAGATCAGGCCTCTTATAGAGCATGTACGTGTTGTAAGTGAAGTCGTATCACTTACTTCCTTAATTATTGTACCGATGTAATTAGTAACGGCTATTATTTCTCTTTACAGCAACCTGGCATTTCGTTGAGTTCCTTATTGAGCATTCAGAGATTACAAAATCCGCCGAGCACGACACCTCCTTCCTCCGACAATTACGTAATTAACGTCGAAGATCCACCAGCAAACGGCGCGAATTCGCACGACACTTCGGGTCACGACAGTCGTCATTACGACCGAACGACTGCGAGAGATAATTTTTTAAATTACATTCGCGAAGGCGCGAATGAAATAGTGAGTGAAACGCAGAACATTATTAATCAGAACAACAACAGAAATAACAACAACAACAATAATAATAATACAGAGGAGAATTCTACGGAGGCGTTACAAATTAGTCCAGAGACACGTGCGTTACTTACAGTATTTCAGAAATACATCCCTTTCGTTTCCATTCTTCTTGCCAAAGGCCTGTACGACCATAGAGCCGGTATACTAAACTTTATAGTATTGCTGGTCACATTTAATCACGCCAACAACGTTGTGAAACGGGAGATCGCGAAACAACACAATAAAAGCTGGACATCACTTTTTGTTATTACATGTTATATCGTTGCGTGTATAGTTTTTATTAATTTTGAATACGATACACACGTGTTTTCTCCGTATACGCAACCCCTCACAATCTGGGAGTTGCTGTGGTCAGTTTTGATAACGGACTTTATTCTGAAATTGATTACCATTGTTTGCAAAGTTCTTTTGACGTGTTTACCATCGAAATTGTTGGCGCTTCGGAAAAGGGTAAGTCTCGATACGCGGACCGGTTAGCGATGTTAACGAAGTGGGCCTGATAAAGGAGAGTTTATTTCAGGGAAAATATTATCTGATGGTGGAGGCAACGTCGCAACTTTATCGATGCGTCGCACCTGTTCAGCCGTGGTTGTATTATTTTTTTGAAGCGTACCAAGGTCCCGAAAAAATCTTGGGAGTGTCTTTCTCTGTATTATATACAGTAAGCAAAGGGAACGATCTGTTGTCCCGTGTAAAATTATTTCATACCGCTATTTGGAAATTACTTCAGAATGTGGTATGTACTTTGTACTTCTCGTTTTGCAAACGAAATCGTACAGGCTTACAAGTAGTTAAATGATTAATTATGTTACAGAACTTGGGTATATCACCATCAAAGGAACAGTTAACAGCGTCCGGCGGCATTTGTGCGATTTGTCACGAGGAATATTCAATGCCAGTAAAACTACACTGTAAACATATTTTCTGCGAGACGTGCGTTTCAACCTGGTTAGACAGGGAACGTTCGTGCCCGTTATGTCGTGCAGCAATTACGGACGATCCTATTTATCGAGACGGCCATACAACTTATTTCATACAATTATATTGATTTTCATGGGATTATCTGCGCTTTCTCCATTTTTTTACGCCGTCTTTGAAAGTTTACGTTGAACGCTTAACATCTGTACCACTTCTATCTTTACGTGGCTTACCTAACTACCCTTGGTACGTAAATATACGTAACGAGGTAAATTGAATATTTGTGAGATCGTGTCAATAAGAAAACAAGATTTTACTTCGCACATATCGGTTACCTAAATTAAAAGAAACGAAAGATTTATATAAATTTTTATGAATTTGTAAAATACGCTGTATATAACTAAGTAATAAAACAATTCGTATGAAAAGGATAGAATTTATATTTTGAAAATGATTCGCCGAACGTAAGCGGTTTACATGAAAATAAAAAGTAATTAGCAATTTTCATCAGAGGTACCGTTACATTACGTTCAGTGGTCTGCGTGTACTTGAAACCTTTTCTTCTATTTCATACGTGACAGAGAACATTGATACTCACGGTATGAAAAAGATGTGACTGTATAAAATTGATTTAAAATCTATGCTGCTTTTCGTTGTGAATTATATTTAAACATTTGGTCATTAACGTTCCGAGCGAAACGTTCCGTGCATGTATAATATGATTGAAATCATACTGTAAACAGGTTTCATTAATGTACAACATAAGTATTTTCTCTGAGACATTATAAAACATATTGTCATACAGGGTGTTAACACTGACAATAAAGTAATTATTATATAAGGGTATTACTTTAGTATACATAGAAAAATAGTTCACAAGACATTGGCTTTTAACCGTGCCTGGAAGTATTCTCCATCTCCTTTAGTCGCTTGTTTGTTTATCTCTTTATGACGCTCCCTGCTCACTATTTCTTCCAAGACTTCACCGTCGCCTTTTATTAGCCTGCAGAAACATTAAATCCATGTGTTACGTTCATCGATATTTATGACTAAAAATAAGCTTCTATTACGAAGGATACCTGTATCTTCCAGTTTCTTCATCATAAACTCTGCGCATTATGCTCTGCTTCTTTTCCCACTCCTCTTTCGTCATCGGTGCCATTGCCTTCGCCCTCTCCGATATTTCCTGCGAAATATCCTTAGAGACGCTCTCTTTGGATTTCTCAGTGCCGCGCGTTTTCTTCTTGGAAGATGTTTTCTTTAGCTTTTTCTTCAACTTCTTCTTCATCCTTTTCTTCTTCCTACGCTTCTTCATGGCTTTCTTTAACTTCTTGGCTTTCCTTTTCGCTTTCTTGCGTTTTCTTTCGTCCTCGGAGGTGTCGGTGCTACTACTGCTGCAACTACTGCTGCTACTGCTACTGCTAGAACTACTGCTACTACTTTCGCTACTAGTACTGCTAACGCTCGAGGAACTTGACGACGACAGAGATCTTTTCCTCTTTGACTTTTTACCAATAGGATGATCAGTCTTTTCTTGCGTATCTTCCGCCTTCTTCTTCTCCTTTCCCCTCGAACGAGCCTCGTCCACGTCCGGCTTCTTCGACTCCATTTTGTCGACGCTCGAACGCTTCACGTGCCTCTCTTTCGAACTGCTCTCTCGCGACTGTTCGCTAGATTCCTTTACGGTTCTCTGGTGATCGTGATCTTGATTGCTTCTACTCCTAGATCTGTCGTAAGGTGGTCTCCGGCTGTTATGATTCGAAAATCTATTCCCCCTTCTCTCGCTGTATCTGTTATACTGTGAATTATTGTGGATTCTATTTCTATCATAAAATCCAGTGTGTTTGTAAGGTCGATAGCCGAAGTTGCGTTTACGATTATCCATGAATCCGCTGCGCCCCTTGTAATATCCTCTGCTTTCCCTCGTATTCATCCTGTACGATCTCAGCCCGTTCTCGTACCTTTTGTCCCATTTGTCGCCTCTCTTGTCCTTCTCGTTTTGGTGTTTAGCTTCGCGACTCGAGGCGCTGGACGAGCTCGAGCTGCTGGAACTGCTCCTGTGCTTCGATTTCTTTCTCTTATCTTTACTGCACGTGTTGCGTCTCTTTTTCTTGGCGTCGGAATCGTCACTCTGCGAAGACACCGACTGCCTTCGATCACGTTCTTCCTTTGATTTAGCACACAGCTCCGAACGCGAATCACTCTTCTCTCTGTTACTCATTGTACTTGTTTACTAATTCTCTAGATTATTAAAATCTACCTTAGACTTAACTATTACGTTTTTTATTGTGTATTTATCATTCAGTCGCATCGGTGATTAACCTTCCGCATCGTAGCCGAAGGTTTCTCACTGCGAAGTATTCCCGTGCGGAGTGCTAGACAAGAGTCCCATATAAACGGCTGCGTGAACGATGAAATGATGCAAAATAATTCTTAATAATTTGCACACTATCAATGTTCTTTCACATCCTGCTGGCACGTAACCGCAACTAACCTTGATCTAACAAATTACAACTGTCTTCATCGATTTCCATTTCAAAAATTTGTCGAAACTTAAGGCAACCTTTCATGGCACAGCGACGCGCGCGAGGGAAACGTAGGGTTTTTCGTTGCTGTGCCTGCATTTGTTGGTAGCGTACAATTGGGAAGCACGCCTCGCGATTAAAATACTAATTGAATAGTTCGCATTTTAATTTTATGATAAATTAGAATTTTTCCCTTCGATGTTCCTTTTATTCTTTAAACGGTTTACTTAATACATTTCACGATCTAATATTAGAATGATTTCTTGGGAGGAAAAGTTTCTGCGATGTAATACTATTTTATTCTGAATTTTATAAGAATTCTTATATGATTAATCATATCACTTTGTTGGGGAGTTAAAATACGTTCAGTTGTTTTATTATTTCTGATTAAATCTGGAAATTCCGGCAGAAATTTCGACAGAAATGGATGAAATATCGGGATAAAACATCTTCAAAATTTTGTGTTCTTTTTTTAAAATTGATTATCATTTGTAAGTACTGTATGAGATAACGGAAATCATGCGGCTAGGTACTGGGTGTTATTGCGCAGAAAAAGTAAGCTATTAACCTGACGTTACTATCATTTTCATCATTGAAGAACGTTTACCAATTAGAATAAAATAAAGAAATCATATTTTTTTTAAATATCGGTAATTTTGCGAGTGATGCCATTTATACAGTGTGTAGCGCTAAAAACTGAGCACTTAATTGTCTGCTGTAGTTGTCGGAATATGAAAACATAGTTCAGCTGGAATTTAAATGTAATGGCTATATAAAATAACTTTTATTATTCAAAATTACATTTGGTGTATTTTAAATGCTGTGCTTAAATGTCATATTCTCTCCTTGAAATTGCCCAGATTAGAATTTTCACGGGACACCTTGCATTATAAATTCATTAAAAATTCGTCTATTTTATGACTTAAAAACGTTACCAATTTTAATTTAATATTTGCAATTGATAACAAGAATGTTGTATCTATAAATTATAAAATTACAATGTAACAGAAATTGATGCTTTACATAAAAACGATGAACATGTGGGTGTCTAATTACTTGCTTACTGCTGGCACATACAAGATTGTTTACCGCTAGATAGTAGGTTATCTAAACAAAAAGAGAAACCAATGACCAAAAAACATAAATTCGATTACAGTAAAATATTTTGTATCAGCTTTGGACTTTGTTAGCCTGATATCAATATTCGATAACAAGGCTCGCAATCGTTAGCTTTGGATTTACAAAATCTGGGTATTGAATATTCACTGCGGAAAACTAAATATATAACTTGCCCGAATGCCAGCGCGGTTATTGGCCTCCTCAGCTTTCCTCGCATAGTTTTGGGTCCATTACACATTCGACATTTTGTCAATGTTGCTTTAATCATTTCATTATGAAACTGGACTTGATTACATACTTCTCTAATTGAGAAGACCTGAAGAATTCTTTTTTTACGTTATTTTTCCACTTACACGCGCTCTGCTTCTTAAATTTTTATAAAAAGTATGCTACATGTAAATTCAAAATAAGTAGTCGATTTTAAAGTATCCTCTGCCTTCATTTTCTTTCAAGTAAAACGTAATTTAAAAATTCACATTTCTTCTTCAAAAAAAAAAAAAAAAAAAAAATTCCCGATTAAAAAAGAAAATGATTTACTTTTCCGCAGTTAGGAAGTTTCTGGACGAGTCGATTTGTATATTACTGTAGCTCTGATTTCGATTGCACCCCAGATGAAACAGTGGAATTAATTTTATTCTTATTTCTAAAGTTATTTTGCAACAAAATTTATTTCCGCAATCATAAAGATATACATCAAGAATGACGCGTGAAGATAATCGACGCTCTTATCATCCAATATCATCACAAAAGTAGTTTCATTTCCTTTGTAATAACGTTTAGCTACTATCAACGGCAAAATATGAGACGCTGGAGCCCGCTCTCTGCCAGGAGCTGCACAAAATCGTAGACACCATCATCGCACCTGGAAAAGGGTTGTTAGCCTGCGACGAGTCCCCGCCATCTATGCAGAAGCATTTCGAAACGATAGGAGTCGAGAATAACGAAACTACGCGCCGTGATTATCGAGAAATGTTGTTCACCTCTGACAAGGTCATTACGCTGTACTTTGCAGTTTTAAATAAAGGAAGAGTGACACGAACAATCTCATAGGTATCGAACCATTGAAATGATGGGCGAAAGAGAGATGCGTGGAGACATCATCATCATCACACTAATGAATCTGATCCGCGCGTGTTTGCACTTTTTCCATTGCAGTGTCGATTCGCGCAATACATAAGCGGTGTTATTCTGCACCACGAGACGCTTTACCAAAAAACGGAGAAGGGCGTAGACATGGTTAAGCTGTTGCAAAACAGGAATGTCTTACCCGGGATTAAGGTCGACACAGGTTTGGTCCAGCTGTTCGGCGCGAGGGGAGAGAACACCACGCAGGGCCTGGACAGTTTGCAAGAAAGATGCATACAGTATAAGAAGGATGGTTGCCACTTCACTAAATGGAGATGTACGTTCGAAATAACGGAGCAAACGCCGAGTCAACTGGCCATGGATACGAATGCAAACGTCCTTGCAAGGTTCAATTCGGAGAACATTTTTCAGATTCTTGAATTACAGTCGTCGGAGTAATTGTGTATTACTTCGGGCAATTCGGGAAAACAAAAGTAATATCTAGGTTGAACAACTCTAGATCCAATGTATTGGACAGTAGGGTGGCTCTTATTTACTCTTTGTGCATTTTTTTTCAAGATTTTCTTCGCGGCAGCCTCTAGAATAGTCCCAATTAATAAAAAAAAATCTGTGTAAAGTTTAAGTCTGATTGGATAAATGTTATAGTAATTTAAGCATTTAAATGACATCTTTTATATTCTATTACTTTTTCTCGAGCGACAAATGGTTTTCGAAAAAAGTCCGAAACACTGAAAAGTGAACTAATTTTTTTTCTAATTTTAAAAGTTTAAACGTTTCTCGAACGCTTTTTATTTATAAAGGCTGAAAAATGTATTTGTTATTTTTAAGGACTATTTTTTAAAAATTTAAGAGGATATGCGCGTAGATATGAAAGAGTTCGATTTTTTAATACAGTGTTTGATATGTCAAGAATATTTTCCCGAAATTTGGGACCGAAATTCGGAGAAATATCGAAGATATAGATTAGTTAGAGGGTATAGATATTAGAAGTTTCTGGAAGTTACAACTTCGGTTATAAAATAATATTGACTTCTTGAGAATTGAAACATTTACTTACGAAGCTTCGTAAAACGAAGATTTCCACGAACGGAGTGTATTTTGTTATTTATCCATTTCACTTGCCATATTGTATTGACGATGACAAAATAGTAATCGTTAACAGCAACAGTTTTTCATATTTTATAGCCTCTTTTTCATTACTATTATTTAAGTCCAACTATTGCAATTTTTGGAAATGTTTTGTTCATAGGTAATCGTGTAGAGAAAAAGTAACTGCGATTTGATTATTTCTTTAAACATCTTTGTTTATCCGAATATTATGAAATGAGAAGTGATGTGCCTCAAATATTATGATATTTTCCCAGCGCAAAATTAATTAACAAAAAGGAGAAGCATGATTCCAATCAATGAAACTGGCATACGTGACAGAGGTCACATAAAGATTTGGATAACTGTTTCTCTACTTGCGCTTTAAACTGTCATCGTTCGCGGTAAGCCGTTTCATTAAAAGGAAAGTAAGGGATTGCGTCATTCCGGTGACGAACACTTAAACTGAACAATTTTATAACGATTGGACATTATCACTATGAAACGCCTTACCAATGAATTTATCTTGCACTTCGCGTACTTTCCAATTTACTTCATTATTGACTCCATTAATGATTTCACATGCAGTCAAATCTGTGCCAATACGAGGGTATTTGGAGTATTGGGCAATATAAAAGAGTGATATTTTTTGTTAAGATTTGCGAGTATATGTCAGAGTGCACGATTGGTACCCATCGTAGAGACAGAAATACTGAATACTGGCGATCATGGTATAAATAGAGCAATGGAAGTTTGCGAAGAGGTCTTATCCATTCTATTTCGCGCTCTAAACCAACACCGCGTCTATCTTGAAGGTATAATTCTCAAACCTGCGATGGTTTTGTCTGGGATCAAGAGTGAGGCTAAATGCACACCGCAGGTACACTATTGGCCGATTACATCAATACCCTCCTCTCGCACCATAGATCGTTAAATGTTTCGCGAGCATTTTATAACGATCTACCATACAGTCTAATATTTACGATTAGTTTCATTTGAAATTCTAATCTGCTCTCGTGACAGTAAACATTCGGTCAAATGGAACAAAAGATTTAAAGAGACATGAGTTTGTTATGGAATTTATCATACCCTTGATCGACGATCATTTACACACTCATTTGTAGATCGTTGCCGAACACACGGTAAAGGCTATGCAGAGGACAGTGCCACCAGCAGTTCCAGGTATCCTATTTCTAAGCGGCGACCAATCAGACGAAGACTCCGTGTTAAATTTGAACGCTATCAATACTTACGAAGGCAAGAAACCTTGGAGGCTCAGTTTCTGCTATGAGCGTGCCTTACAAGTACGATTAATCATCTTATATCGATCAAAAAGTGAAAGAAAGATTCGCTCCAATATTTTCTGCACTTACGCAAAGCTCGCGGCAATGAATACTTGGAAGGGCAAGGCAGAAAACGTGGCAGATGCTCAGGAAGTGTTTCTGGAGAGAGCAGAAGAATGCTCCGAAGCGTCGATGGGAAAATTCCAAGGTCACGGCGGAACATGCAGCGGAAATTGATACGTCAGGTAGTTTCCACAGAAAACTTTTCAGATAATCTCGACGATGATTAAAGAACGACTGACAAGCCTTGACATCTTATAGATCTGTCCTGTAAGCTATTCGAATATTTTGAGAATGAAATTGAGGTATTTAGCAAGAGAGCATGAGATAATGTCGCATAAGACGAGACCACCTTATCATTAGGCGTGACACACGACGATAAAGGGATTACAGCGGAAAAAAATGACATGCATACTTTGACGCATGCACAAGAGAGCATCTCAACCTTAACAGTGAAAAGTTCCGTCAGTAATTTCGGCGAATGTCGAGCAAGGTGCCCTTGATTGACCTCTAAAACAGAGGTTCTCAATACGAGGCTGTCGCGACGCACGGCCACACAACCTGGCCGAGTGAAGACGTATTCCACATACATTCAGAAATTTGCTTCGCTAGTGGTCGATATGTCGTCATCTCTGTGGATCCCCACCAACCGGATTCTCTTATCCCTCCCAGTTTTACAGCAGCGATGATCAGCACGTGCGCTCGCCAGTGCTGTAACTAGGAGGCAGTTAAATGGGATCTATAAGTTTATAGGAATTTATTTTTGGTCTGGCATTCTAATACGAGCATGTAGTGAAACCATAAAAGAAAGAAATAAAAGTATAATTAATATAACGAAGTAAACTATTTGAATAACGGGTGCACACTTTCTTGGATACATCTATAATAAAGTATTGTTCGTAAATTGAGTTGTTTATAAACTCAAAGCGTATCACTTATTATTAAGGAACTTTAGTTGCTCTTATATTAATATTCAACTATTTTGTATATTACATATATATGACTTAGCAGTTACGAAACTCAAAATATCGTTCTGCGCGTGGAAGGTTGTCAGAAAGAAAAGAAATATCTTTTTCAAAGTATAGTTAAAGTCTAGCGTTTTTCTTCCGTTTTACACAGAAATGAGAGTACTCTATTTCCAAGTTTTTGGAAAGCATTCTCTCACGCTTCATATATTCGTGGCGTTCAGTTTTATAGTTACGCACCTACATCTCCCGATTGGAGCAATGGACCACGAGGGCAAAGTTGAGAACCCCCACACGCGCAGCGAGTGCGCCTGCGCCAGTACCATTCTGGTTCAGACTTTGAAACCGACAAACACCCTAGACTTACCTCAGTCGCTTTCTAACCAGCGAACAGTACAACGTGCTTTGACACGAGTTTCAAGCCAGGAATCAACCCATCAATATTGGGTAAGTTATGTTTGTGTGTGTTCTTGAATGAATAATTCAGCCAAAATTGAAACGAAGAGTGCCTTATATCTACACGAACCCTATCGATCCCTACTTGTTGGGAAATCACTGGCAAATGCTGTCAAGGGAGTTCGACCCACAATGAGATTCGACCTTGACTGACATTTGGTCGCCACCCATTTCGTTTCCCGTATCTCGAAATAGTGTAGCTTCCCAATGACTACGCTCAACGATATCTTCTGCATTACCATACTGTAAATGCAAATTTACGAACATGTACGTTTCTCCGCCTCGCATATGTGTAACGCTCATGTTCACTTGGGTGTACACAGGAGTTGAATTTTATGGGCTCGAAACACTGGTCGTTAATGTTACATTTAAACAGAAACGATCTTGAATATTTTGAGGCGTATTCAAATCGGAGCCAGAGTGAGAATGTATTACACAGATGCATGCATATGCAATGTCATGGATACAACACACACTGCCTACTAGTTGCTACGCTCAAGTTACTTTTATTGTAATTCAATCTTGCTTCCCTCACTAAAATAAGTACTCTTCACTTTGTGGTTACTAAATTTTTTTATGGTTTGAAATAAGGAATGAATAAGCAATTTATAAACTTTTGTTAAGGATTATTACGTTTATACGAGTACCGGAAGAATCCACTTTGTCTAATA
Source organism: Andrena hattorfiana (assembly GCA_944738655.2). Lineage (NCBI taxonomy): Eukaryota > Metazoa > Arthropoda > Insecta > Hymenoptera > Andrenidae > Andrena > Andrena hattorfiana. Next base: position 10,178,619 of record OX122893.2, on the reverse strand, counting down.
ATACCATTCATCACGTGACTCATTGACACATGACTCGAAAATAATGCTTAAGGATGCGAAGTGTTTATCTTCCGAGGTTTAAAAATAAATTTTAGTGCTTTCAATATTAAAATTTTTTAAAATATTCGATTCACGTGTTCTTTTGTCCAGAATTGCATTCATAAGTGATTGGCTGTTTATCGAAGTTCCCGTTACTCCACACGAAACTAACAATATGTATAACCTCTAACCGATAACGTATACCTGTCGCAATAAAAACATTCATATATTAAGCGGAACCGTGTGTCTTACTGCTCATCGTCGTTAATAATTCTACATGTTTCAAAAAGCACACATATAATCTTATAAAAATAAAAAGAATCCACATGTCGTGTGTGATTGGCTCCTGGTTTCTCTATAGGCTTCTTTCGACCGCTCCTCAATGACAACGGTCTAATTTCGGCGTTGCGATGAACATAATCGTTATTGCAATCGATGGTAATTGTAGGTTAGATCGAATTAGATCAGCGGTTTGTGGACATGGTTCAATCGCGGCGAGAACTTATGCAATCTCGCGAGAGACTATATTCTATGTGACTCTACATGCCTGGGATCATTTTGTGACAAACGAAACTGTTGTTTGCAACGAGACACGTGTCCAGTGCATCGAGATGCATCTGTTGGTTCATATGCACACAGATGCAGCCGGGTTCACGACATGTCTATTTGTCACGAACGTTTCATCATGCATTCCTCCGCTTCATAAATGCGAATGAAGCTTTGGCGAATCACCAGTTTCGACGTCTAGTTTTACACACACCTTTGGCGCCTTCCCCTTTCTTCGAGTTCCGTTCGTAATTAATACTAAACTATACGTTGAAGTTTCGTTCGGGAATCTGCGCGACCTTAGTCTTGTGTCAACCGCAGAACTGAATTATTAAACAGGTAACTTTGTTTTTGTTTATCTGATCTCCATATTTTTTCTAAAAACTTGTTCCGTTTCGCACTTAAAAGGCATAGGTGAGTACGTTATGTGTGGTTTCAATATTTGTGATACATAAAAATTAAAGAAGTGTGTTCGTTCGTTCGCTCATTTTTTGTTGACGTTCGTAATAGTCACTAAATAATGTAATGATGTGGTTCCCGACAAACGTGAAATATATCAAACGGAAACAATAATTTCCACTGTTGTACTTTCTTTTTACAACGGAGAAAGTTAGCTTCAACGCGTACCACGTAAGTCAAATGTCTGTTCATAATGATAAGAATCTATAAATTATTAGCCATACACAAGTAAACGATATCAAGCAGAAGAAAAACTATCTATATTCCTTGTCGCTGCAATAAAATTTATTGTGCAGTTAGGATTACACGTTTACGACCACGACCGTTTTATGACTTTCAAAGGAGAAAAATTGTACTATAATTCGCTAAACAACTCCAACCTGAGACTTGTTTCCTTTCTGTTCTGATCGATAAGAACGGCGACTTACAAGAAAACATTACTTCCGAGAATCAAAAAATATTCTGAAATACCACGGGCACATTCAACAGGTAACCTCTCAATTTTATTTCCATACAAGTATGGCGTTAAAATTACGCGAACCAAGGTGACCAAAGTCCACTTTCAATTCGGCAACACGTGTTTTACGTCTTCGAATACTTCGACGTTGCTGCACACTTTGACGTCATTTCTTGATAACATTCCGTCTGACGGATTAGATTCTTATTGTCGATTCGCGATTATCTTCCTGTCCACCGGTCACTAATTCCGATTGCTCAGAATTTTTCGAGAACTCGCGCAGCCTATCAGACACCCACCCACGTTGTCTGCGGTACGTACTGCCGAAGAGGTCGCAGGTTATGCGAAGCACCACCGCCAGGTGCGCTCTGCATAACGTTCACCTCTTCTGAATGCCACGGGTCAGATAGAGTGGACGCGGTGGCGCAGGCGCAGGCGCGTTTGCATATCCGTTACCGATTAACCGCAGCAGAATTATGCTGGCGTTATTGACCGCCGGCCGACAAGTTAGAATTGTTGCGCAGATGACTTTTTTAGTGGCCGGGATTCAACTACTTCCTACGCGCATATATTTGTCGCGAGACGCACGTAGACTGAAGACGCTACGAAACTTTGTCATCCTACAGTTTAACATTTAAGGTTCTCGGGAATCGTTTATGAAACCTTCCACCTTGAGTTCTAATCGTTCACGAACGTATGGTTAGTTTGATAAAATCTTGTTTGCTGAATTTAATTCGCAATATGCATAATCTTGTTTGAAAATTTCGGGGGATTCTAACTCTAAAGCTAGAAGGCTAAAACTCGCGTCTGCGCGAACAAGTGCGACAAAGGTTTTCACGTATTGACCGACACAAGAGAGTGCGTAGATCTATTCTCATGGATGTATACCTACGACCGCTAAACCACAAGGCGCGTAGTTTATTATCGTCCCGGCAGCTGCCGTTTTCTTGTAAGAAATGTATTTTATGCTTGAGTGGATATCCACTGCAGCGCTATTTATTCATGGACCCGGTAAACTCTCTCTCTCCCTTATTGTACAGTCAGCTTACTTGATTCCGACCGCTTCAACACATATGCACGGCCCACTTTACGCTGTTGACGTTTGCCTCGTAAAAATTTCCATTTTGTGGGCAAATATTATGACAATTCAGGCTAATTAAAGCAGACCGCGAAAATTTGTATAATTACGACACCAGCATACGGTAGATGGCGGGGTTTGTCATAGTAATATTTCTCCACAAAAGAGGAGTGTCGCGAAATTAAGCCTACTCTTCCCTGTGTATTTGTGTCGGAGCGGCCAAAATCGAGTGAGCTGATTGTACATGTTAATATATATAAATACATATTGATATAGTAATCTTTTTGTAACTCGATAATCATTGTACTTCGTGCTCAAAACTTGAACAAGACGTTTAGCAAGACGATGCGACTAATCAGGATGTGGGAAACAAAATCGCGCAGCTAAATATCAAATAATTTGAAGAAATTTCAAGCCCCAACCATAGAATGGAATAAGATATAAAAAAGTTATTGTATAGATTTCATTTCTGAATATCGTGTAAGAGACCATAATATGTAACTTTTCATTAGTAATACTAGCGGAGCCAAATTTCCATTTGTACCAAAATAAATTTTCTAAATTCATCCAAAATGAAATATTTCATTCTAACACATACAAGATTTTTGATTGTAGTATGTTCTGGCACACCAAATAATAATAATTTACAGCACTCGAGAAATTCATTTTAAATTCATGAATGCGCTTCTAGCAAATAGGCACTACATACATCGTGGCTCATGAATCTTTGAAACTTGAAGGAGCGTATTTTGCCTAACGAAATTGAGATTTCACTATGGGTGATTGGCTATAAATACATCAGTGCGCGTTTACACGCGAAGGTACAGGTCAATGAATCGCAATTGATAACATAATAGCGATACGTAAGGAGTACTTTCCACCGTGAAACGAGATTGCATGTTTCTGCTGGATTCACCACGCGTCTCCTTAGTAAACAGGCTTATCGCATTTTGCCGCGATAACTCGAAATATACATGCGGTTGCGCAATTTACGTTATCGTGGAATTGCGATTACGTGGAAAAAAATCGAAAACACCGATACCAGGTTCACAATAAAATCTGCTAGGCGACGTGGAAGAATTTGAATATTGGGTTTCGGTGAGATGCAATGGAATTGCAAATTGTGCGAGCACTGTTACGTCAGTTGGTTTGTTTCAGCGTGAGACTTGACACACGGAATTTATATTAGGTACTAGTGGCTACTATGTTTTAAGAAAGAATCCCATATAAAGTAGCTAGAACCTATACTTAATCCTTTTCTGTTATTATTGTAACACATTGAACATTAATTTAAACTTCAATTCCAAATTTAATGTTCCAATAAAAAACAAATTTTAGTCAAAATCTTTTCCTCAATATCAAGATAAAATTTTTAAAATATAAAAAATTCAGAATTTCAAAAATTCAAAATTTTAAAAATTCAAAATTTTAAAAATTCAAAAATTTTAAAAATTCACAATTTAAAACTTAAAATTCTGAAATAGTTTTTTGTTTTTATTATACAATTCATGCTTTTTATATTCATGTTGAATTTAATAATAGACTTCGTAGTCTCCATTTTATTATAGCTATTTTAAAGTTTTGAATATTATCCCGAGGCACACATAAAGATGTTGCTTCTGGTAGCTGAAATAATAATTCTAGCCACTCAAAAGATCGTGGATTGTTTTCCACCGTCGATCCAATTTCGCGTTTATTTTCAGTGCTCTCCACGGTCGCCGCACAAAAATCTTCGACATGTACACAGCGTCATTTACTAAAAACAGACCACCTACAAAAAATATATGAGAAAAGCTGGTTTTAATAAACAAGCATGCAGTAACAGAAAGTTTTTTCCCCAAGTCGTATTCTTCGAAATGATAAAGATCATCTTTTTTTTTTAAATTAACCGTTTGTTTTTATTACCATATTTATGTAGCTGACAACAAGACATGTTGATTTTCAAATGACTTGGAACAAAATAATCTCACAATCATTTTACAAACTTGCTAAGTTATTCGGTAAAAGTAATTTTTGTAAAATCAACTCAACAGACTATGTTAAGATGGTGTGTTTCTAACGGACCACCCTGTGTATGTCACACGGAGGCCCAGTTATAATTCAACCGCGTCGCGCTGAGATGAACATGTTAATTGCTGCTTTCATTCGCCTACGCGAAATCAAGCGACGTGGAAAGTTTGATCAGGAAATGTACGCTCTATCGGGGTTACGTAACGTGAAACTATTTCGTTTAAAAAATACAATGCGAAAAATCCGACCGATATCTTGACAACGGAAACGTATCGCGTAACATTTCATTCTAATTAATCACGCTTTTTATATCTCAGTGAAATGTTCGTCGCGTACGATATAGCAGCTGAAAATACGTTCTATTTGCGATCCATAGAAATTTCGCGAGCAATCAGTTTGACCGCTTACGCCAAGTATGAGGTAATGAAATGCATTTTAAGCATAGATTGCGTCGCTGTCGGGTGCTGGCAAAATATTGCATCTGTCAAAACCGGTTGGTGAACTATAGTCGTGACCGTAGTAATATACAGTAGAGGGCAAAAGTATGTGAACACCCTTTAAAACAGAATAACTTGTTTAAAATTGGTCCAAACGACTTGAGCGTTTATTAAACGATTTTACTTAGATTCGATTTTTTGTATGTATGGTGTTTGATTCAAATCTGACAACTCAATTTTCGCCCACTTCCACCAACCCAATTGTTTTGAAACTTTGCATGCGTGCGTAGGTTGGATGACAATACAATTTTTTTTAAAAAATGTCAAGAAATAAAAAAATATAGAAAGAAATGTATACAAAAATCCACAAACAGTAAAAAATATAAAAAAAATAAAAAATCCCCAAACACGTAAAACTAGAAAATAAATCAATATATAAAAAATTGTATGTTAAACGATTTTATCAAACAATGCACTAAAAAATAATTTTTTTCTCGTACTACAATTTTGATTCATATTCTGTTATCATATATCTCGCGCCACGATTTTATTTAAAGTGAGAAAATACCATCGAAATTGTAGTACAAGAAAAGAATATTTTTTTAGTTTTTAGTGTATTTTTATTAAAATCTTTTAACGTACAAATTTTTTTTATATATTTTTTTTGAGAAGCTGGAAGGATTAGTTTGCTAGGTGCGGTGTTTCGTCGTTTTGAAAAAAAATGCAAATGGTCGAAATAGCGAAGAAAATAGCGAAGGTCGTTTTTTTTCAATTTTTTTTATCTAAGCCAGTGTAATGAAAATTTAAAAATCCTGTTTGTAGATTCAAGAAAGTTGAATACACGCTGAAAATTTCATGGAAATAAATTTATGCATAAGTGCCCGCGGCCGTGGAAATTATATAAGCTCATCAAGCAGAGTATAGCATTTTAAAATCTCGTTAATGATTTCATTGCTGTTTAAATCGAGAAATATATTAAACGAAGACTGCGCGACTCAGTTTCAAATTTAATTATCGAACCACGCGCGTCTTTTTGTTTAAAGGCAGATAAATCGTAGTCATTTTCTGCTGAGGAAAGTTAAGCTGGTGCAGCGAGCGGCTTAAATAACGATCTGAAGATTCGATAAATTACGATGATACACGATCTACTTACGCGGGCTTTTTCAGCTTCAGGCATAGAAACTTCCGGCTCCGTAAAAATTTCAGGCCCCTCCGCCTCCGGCTGGGAGCTTCTTTATCATTTACGCGGGCAAAAGGCTTTCACCTACACGCTTTTCCGCCATATTTCTTCCGAACCGTGACTTTCATTTCCATGCATTCCTCAAGAGCGCCTTCCGTCGTCTGGGGGTCCGTAAATGCTTTCTGAAATAAAAGATGAACATCTCAGGCGCGTTCGGGAAAAACTTCTAGAATTTTCAAAGCGTTTCGCCGTGACGTTCCTTCTTATGCCTGTCCTTCAGCCTTGGATCAAGAATCGGAACGATCGAAACAACTGCGCAAAATTACGTCCCCCGTTTACAATCAATTTGTGGAAAAAGTGTTATCGTTCGTTGCGACATTAGTGTTTTTACGGCGGTTCGTGTGGGGCGTGACAAACAATTGCAATAACATCCACGTAACTTCAAATTACCAACTGGCCACAACTTCCGTCAGCGTTTCCCGCGCCGGGGCTGTGTGCACCTCAATTTACCTAACGAGCTGGGTAAACGTCCCCTTGATTCTGCACGTCCCACGAAAGCCCTACGAACTATTTCCCTATTTATAGAATTTGTTCTATTAAGTAGTTTCTAATAGTTCTGATTTGGACCGAGAGTTCTGAGCGTTTGCGCGCATTCTTCATGCGCGGAATGTGATGCAGAAAACGATGATCGATCACGAGTCACGGCGAGAAGAGGCTCGCCAGAAATCAGTGGACTATCGTTCGCGCGGAGATCCCGCATCATTTGGCGCAATCACGCCCGATGATCCGAGAGATTGCTTCGTTAAATGGCAAGGGTCACGACGATTGCGTCAGAGCCCGCCGCGCGTCCATCATTTATCGACGAGGCGACCGGAAAGGGTTAGCCCGTCCCGGCAAGGCTGGCCACCGCTGACTAAGACTACTCGCGGCCCGATGAAAAGGCCCCGCGCCTGTCCCTTCCTCGAACGCCGATCGCCAGTTATATCGAAGAGCCCGCGATATTCCGCGATCCTCCGACGCGGCATCCTCGCAGGGATAATGAAGCGCCCACCCCTTCGCGAGGAGAGTGTGCGAGGGTCTACCCCGCATCCTCGCGTGGCGTTGCCGATGTCTCAGGTCACGGATTCAGGGTGCGCAGGGGGATAATACAGGCGTAGCCCCGAGAACGTCTGCGCGTGCTGCATTGCGGCTAGCCCACTCCCTTGTTCCGTGCTGTATGGGCGGCAAGCCCCCGCGACAGACGAGGACAGGGCGGCTCCGGTCGGAGGGTGGAACGGAGCGAGACAGGTGCGGTCGGCAGGGGGTGGACGAGGACGGGCGGCGTCGAGGGAGAGAGAGAGAGAGACGGGTGGAAAATAGGAAGAGGGTCGTCGGAGGGAAAGAAGAGGGACGGGATGCACAAGGTGTGGGCGAGACAATGAGAGCGCGCGGAGGAAGGCTCGGCGCTCGACGGATGGGGAAGTGAGAAGGAGAGCCGAGGGTGGGAGGATGGATGCGCGGGGGCGAGAAGGACGCCGCGATGCGCGATGAAAGGAGAGAACCGTCGTAGAGGAAGATAGAGGCAGGGGTGGAAAGAGATAGAGTGTAGCGACTACCCCCCTGTTTTGCAGTTACGACACTGCACTGCAGCCAGGTACCCCTGCCGCCTCTTGGACGGGGCGAAACTGGCCGGATAAAGCCAGTCGTCGTCTCGTGCCCGTACGAGACACGCGTCCCGGCGGCGTTTACTCTCCGACAGGCCGCAAAGATGTAGTCGAGAAGGCGAACCCGGGGTCCTCTCGGCTGGACCCGAGGCACACCGCCGTAGCCGAGGACGGTGTACCGCAACGATCGGTTTACATTTGTCTTCGGTCTTTTACCTCTCTATCTCTCGTATCGGTATTTGTCGGTGGTATAGTGTACAACTATCACCATTAAACGCGTAAACTAAGTCGGCCCCAGGGCCGATATCTAGAGGACTGATCAACACCAGAGGAGCGTATTATTGTCGTTATAATTATTATTATTACCGTCATTATATTTATTATCGTTGTACGTGCGTGTGTCGTAACGCGAGTCGCGGAATCGCAACCCATTGTTTACGATCGCCGCTGCGCTGGACCGTTCGTGGGAAAGGTAAGAAGACAACAGGGTTCGTCTACCCGCAATCGCCCTTTCCTCCCCAAGCTTTTCAGACCAGTTCGATGTTTAGAAATTTAAGCCCCATCCACGCGCAAACGGCTCCGCTTAGGGGGATGCGGCGTGCTTCACACGATTACGTCGATAAACCCAGTGCCATGGGAATCGAAAGTTAGCTTCATTTATCTTCACCTAGCCTCACCAGCGAATCAAACATTCCAAAGCATCCCACAAGGGCACCGACACGCGTTCTTGCGAAATCGTTGCAATGTTTCGTGATCATTCGACGTGCATTAAAACGAGGGTACCATTAGCTTCGGTGTATCAATTTAGCAAGTCGTTATCGTTATCGCGATTACCATCGGCGTGGCACGAGAGAGAGCCATTATTGCCGTTATTGTGTACGGGGGACGGTGCAGCGGTGGTTTATGGTCGACGACGCGTCAGGTTGGGATTTTCATTCGAGGCGAAGACGCTCGAAAGAGGTAAGGGTGGCCGTGTTGGTCGTTGTGAACCGTTTTATCGATTTTAATTCCTCTGCCAATCGTGGGATCCCTGTCCCTCTCGCTTTCCCTCGACACCGATGGGAGGGGGTTTTGAAACTAATTGACTGAAAGGGGCTAGATCCCTTTTTAAGAAGGTACGGCGTATTTCTTATTTAATGGCGCAAAGGGTGGGGAAATGTCCTCCAAGGGTCCCAGCCGGTTTATGGTAACGGCTGGGAGGACGTTTTTATTAATTTCTAACTTATTCGTTCGGCTTAGCTGGTAGATGGTTATAGCTCATCTGACCAGGCATCTATCACTGCTGTCCACTTCGTTGCTGGCTCAAGTGAAGAGCAGAAAATCGATTCGCGATAAGGTCAATTTATTGGTTGTTAATTGAGAGCGTAACGTTGTTAGGATAAATTACCAGGCTGCGTGCACGCGCGTAGCAGAGATTGTTTACAGTCGTTGCTGAATGGAGACTTTCATTGTACCCTCGTTTTATCGATCTTGTAACTCTTGCCTGCATCATCCACTTTACAACACTTCCTGCGCACACGTTCGTGTGCGCGCGTGTTCAACGCTGCTTGAATGAAGGGATATTGCAAAAAAATTGATTCAGAAATGGGAGTGAATGTTCGGTTTCGAGGGCAAGGAAATACGCTGTGACGTGTAAAACTGATTTCAAGGGCCTGTCTGTAGAGTGCACACTCAACATTTCGAGATTGGTTGATCTTACAATGCATCTTCAGAAAGTAGTCCTGTGCCTTGTTCTTGGTGTCTGGCAGATCTATGTGTTAATTGGGAAGATTGTACGCGAAACAATAACTAAAGCTTTTATTAAGTTCTTTAGTGTTTTTACAATAATTTGTTTTTACTCCTTAGAGGAATATAACGAAATTTAAAAAAAAATTAAAACCGACTTCACAAAAAAGAATAAGAATGCATTAAAAAGTAAAAAATAATTTTTTCTCTTATTTAATCTACGACTATCATATTTTTTAAGTGGGCGACAGATTTACACAGTGCAAATGATGAGACGCGGACTTAAAAAATATGAGATTCGTAGATTAAATAAAGGACAAAATTATTTTTTACTTTTTACTGCATTTTTATTTTTTCGGAGTCGGTTTTACTTTTTTTAAATTTTTTTATTTTTGATTTTTTAGTTTTATATATATTGACACAACATGCTGAGACAATAAAGACAATAATCTTTACTATTAACCAGAACTGGCAAAATATTCAGCCAATGTTGATGTAGTGTTGGATGGGACCGCCGGGACATCGCCCTCTTTCGAATAAAAAAAAAGATTATCAAAATCGGCCCATATGCTGAGGAGTTATGCGGGTACAAACATAAAAAAAATAAAAAAATACATACGTGTCGAAGCTCTAACCTCCTCCTTTTTGAAGTCGGTTAAAAAGTAGAGAACATTGTATTGATGATAATTTGATGAATTTTCAAGGGACGATTTTGGGACTTAAAACTTCTGGTAGTCCCACTATATCTTAAAGTTACCATTTACAAAATCATTTGTGACTTATATTTGGACGGTATAATTTCTAAAATTGTTATCAGATTTTGTGCCTAGTGACAAGAAATTCGAAGGGCCATCGCAAACAGGGTAATTCTAGAATACTTCTAATAGACAAAATATTGAAATTGCCAAAGGTATTCAGGGTCGAGAACAATTACCAATATCTACAGCTTATCACAGTACATCATTTTTAATATCGGATCGCATGGTTTATCTGCAGTCATGTTAGTGACAGTTTTATTTCCATCTACATATGGAGTGATGATCGTTATCATCAGAAATTGACCTAGCCCCTTATCAGGGACGGACTTTGAGATTTGCCACCCTTAGACTAACAAGCATCTGTTTCCCTTTCCGTGAAATATCATCAAATATTTTAATATAAAAGAGTTGAGACAATTTTAAAATTAATTTAAGCGAGGACACCACTGTAATGATCCGAAAAGTAAAGGTATCTTTGGAAATTTATTAAAAGCAAAGTACGTAATGAATCTTTTTTAAACTTTCAGGACTTTTTATTGGATATTTAAGTTAGACGAATATCTTTTTTTAAATTTATTTAAAGCAGATTTATATGCTGTACAGGACCAGTAACTTGGGTTACGAAAACGGTTCTTCGGAAATCAAAAAACCAAAAACTCTTAGAAACTATATGCGCATGGCTATGGCACGGCGGGTTCGATTTTGAAAATTTTGAAAAATCTCAAAATGTTGGACCCCTGAAATAAATTGTCAAATTTGGTTCTAGTAAATTAACTTCTTTCGTCGAAAAAGAAATTGAAGCAAACGACCAATCAAAAAAAAAAGAACTCCCGGCGTGTCATAGCCATCTGCATATAGTCTCTAAAACATATCAGTTTGTTGATTTTAGAAGCACCGTTTCGTCAGAAAACTGTCAACCAGATTTTTTGCAGCGCAAAGTTACTGGTCCTGCAAATCTTGTAAATTTGCTTTAAATAAATTTAAAAAAAGATATTCGTATAACTTAAATATCCAATAAAAAGTCCTAAAAGTTTAAAAAAGATTCATTACGTACTTTGCTTTTAATAAATTTCCAAAGATACATTTACTTTTCGGGCCATTACAGTGGTGTCCTCCCTTAATATGACAACTCACCTGCTACATAAAAAGAAAGTGAATTGTGTTCAAAGTAGTCTCAAGCCTTAAACCTTTTTCAATTTTTGCCCCTTATTGACATCAGTTCGAGAAATATTTAATTTCTCAGCATTATTGTATAAGATGAATCCTATAAAAGATCTGCATAATATTTCTCCACCTTAGCCTTGGGGAAGACAAAGATATATTCAGCTTTTACAATTTACCTCTCGAATTCGTCATGCCAGAAGAATTTGACGCAACAACTCAGGAATGCATCCCTTATCTCCGTTTTTACAGTCTATAGTAGTCCATACCTTCACGACAATTAACAGAAATTTATCATTGTCTCACGATAACGTACTAGCGAACTTAAGCTGTGTATCTTGTCTCACTAGTTGATAGTTATCTCCAGAGCTATCTGGAGTACGATTATAATTCGAAGTCCAAGGCAATAATTCCATATAAAAGAAGCGCAGCATGTATCGTGTTAAGCCTTTCACGCCTGCGCTTAGGCGACCTACGAAGTCCCCATAAAGTCGAAAAGTTATCAGGGAGCTCGCCCCCAGTAAGCTTCCTTTATCAACGAAGAGCTATGCGTCTGTTTACGACGTTCTCTACAACCTCCCTTTTCACTTGCCGCCCCAAACCCATTCTTTAGACGCCATTCTGTGGATTAAGATTAATGCTCAACATATTGCACGTTACGCTGTAGTGAAACAAACGGCCCCCATTTTCCACCGGAGTATTTCACAATGTCCGACTTGCTCTTCCTGCGCGACAACATTGGGTACCTGCGCTAAGATTTCCCACTGGTCGGGGCATTATTTTAGCAACTCATATCTGCAGTGGCTTAAATTAATTGAAGTAATTATGGAGCAAAGGATAATGAGCAGCCTACGCATGCTCTCGTTAATTGAAGCAGTCGTTTGCCGCGGTTTGATGCCTTGTATGATTCAGAAAATCTGGTTAAAATGCTGAGATCGTGAGACATCCTTATAATTCGTCATTCTGGCTTTACACGAAAGTCGCGTGGGGTACATGGAATTTCAGAAGCCACTAATTAAGAACGGAACAATGTAAAGGGTTTAATGAACACGCGCTTGCTTTGCAAAGTTTTGCGGGGAGTCGCGTTCCGAAGAATTGGTCTTTTTAAAAATGTTTATTTGCGTGTCAAAGGCAAGCACCGGCTCGTGCAACTGCGGAGCACTGTGTTCGCGATAATGAACTGGGAATTCGTGTAATCAAAGTGGAAGCAATTATAATACAATCGTTGTATTTTGACATTATTCTGCGAATAAATCAAAGGGCAATAACTGTACATATGTAGTCTGTTAAACCATTATTACAATGTTCAAAAACAAAATACGTGGGGTTCGGTCTGAAAATTGTAATTCAACGGAGCAATGTGAATTACATTCGATAGGTACTCTGATCCGCAGGATGTGTGGGATGGATACTATTTATCGACTCATTATAAAGTTTCCGCTGCAAACGAGGGGAATTATTTATCTACAATTATAAACTTGGACGAACAGCCTGAAACATCGGCTAAGTTGTTCCTCCCGTGGGTTTCATGCCTTAATATAACTATAAATGATGTATGCTACACCGACGACCCTCGCGTCGTATTAGTTACGAATATAGCAGCCTATTAGCTCGATGTCAAAGTGGTGGAACGAATGAAGGCACAGAAATGGGTCAAACTAACATTTTCTTTTTATGAAATATTGACGTTGATGGGGGACTGACTGTGAAATTCAATTACGCTACGGAAGCCTTAGTGGACATTTGATATTTCATGTGCACTCGGGCGCTTCGAAGGGCTCGTTTTAAAAGGATATGAAAGCCCCGGGAGATCTTCGCACCCGCATTTCTACTGTCGCATTACATGGATTTAATAAATAATAAAAGACGACGTTACAGAATGTTCTCCAATATCTTCGTTTAATATTATTCTTGTAAACATTTGATATGTTTGAAGCATAACGATGGGCGACACGCTTGAGTGTAACTTTCCATGAATACATTATGTAACAAATTTATATTAATAATTAATCTCTTCGTTAGTTAATTTGTGTTAAATTAATGAATTCTCTGGCGAGGATTGTGATTCGTGGTATGGCACCTTTCGAATATAATTTACGCCGGATTTCTTTATATTTGTGTTGTCACGATAAATGGCCCCTCGTAACTCCGACGTCTTCCACAGAAAATGGTTGCGGAAAAGTACGATAAACTCGAGCCCGAGCTGAAGGAAGAGTTGAGGACAATTGCCCAGCAGATCGTGGCACCTGGAAAGGGAATCCTTGCCGCTGATGAATCGACGACGACTATCGGCAAACGTCTTAAGGACATTAACGTTGAAAACAACGAGGAAAACCGTAAAGCATACAGGCAGCTTCTCTTCACCACCGCGAAGGTATAGCGCTATTTTTTTCAACACCGTTTCAACCCAACTGGTCATTCAGCAATGGACTCAATCATTTTCTACAGTATCACGCTATTTCGTCATTTGTTCCAAGTTTTAAATTTTCTTGAATCTTTTTTATGTATCTTCATATCCAGGGTACAGTAACTTCTCAAAGATTAGACTTGGAAAGGTAGAGTTAGAAGCGCAAAGATATCTGTTGAGTCATTCCACCTCTTGGACTTGATGTCGAGGAGATTTGATAAAATTGAAATACGATGTAGTCCACGCCAAATCGGATGCAGGGTTAAATCAACATTTTCCTGGCTTCAATTTTTTAAAAGAGCGCAGAGTATCGAAATTTATTTTCTCGCAAACAAGCTCTATGAAAGAATTGTTACCTCGGAAAGTGTCAACTGTACAGAGTTTATTCTTCTTTTATATCAATCGAGAAGGGTTAGCCTTCCTAAACAAATTTTTCTTACACTAAAAGAAACTTAGCTCCGAGTCCCAGTCCAGAAATTTGATCAGATGATTCTGTAATCCCTTTCGATGCGCGTTTCTTCCAATCTTTCACGCTAACAATCTGCTGTTCTGTTCCCCGAAGGATGTTATCAGCCAGCACATCTCTGGCGTGATTCTGTACCACGAGACGCTGTACCAGAAGGCCGAGGATGGAACGCCATTCGTTGAACTGCTGAAGCAACGCGGCATCCTGCCGGGCATTAAAGTCGACAAGGGTGTCGTGCCGCTCTTCGGTACCAACGACGAGTGCACGACCCAGGGCCTCGACGATCTTCAGGCACGTTGCATCCAGTACAAGAAGGACGGTTGCCAGTTCGCCAAGTGGAGATGCGTCTTGAAGATCACCAAAGACACCCCGAGCAAACTGGCGATCCTAGAGAACGCTAACGTCCTGGCTCGCTACGCCTCCATCTGCCAGAGCGCCAGGATCGTGCCCATCGTCGAGCCTGAAATCTTGCCCGACGGTGACCACGACATTACTCGTTGCGAACAGGTCACGGAGGAAGTTCTGTCTGCCGTCTACAAGGTGAGCGCTGTTTCCCACATTCCTCTAATTAATTTCTTACATAAAGATCGACGCGATATACACTTCACCAGTCTCATATACACACGGTGTTACCAAATTTGGTAGTACGATATGAAAGAGGGTGGTTCAATATGAAGAATTAAATAGAGAATATAGAATCACATTTCTTCTTTCGAGGCTCTGTTTTCGAGAAATATGATTGTGAAAACTCCTCTGGTACGCGTCCATCTGACTAGAATTTGGCAGACTGCAACAGTACATGTGATGCAAATGCGAAGCTGAAAATAATCTTTGCGTAAAAATAAGTGGAAATAGTGACCGTCACTTTTTTCGAACAAGCCTTGTTTCCAGAAAGTCGAGTTTGAAAATCCGTCGGGAATGCAAGAGAATTAATCTTGAAAAAATGGCCCCAAACCACAAAGGTTTCCCTATATTTTCCACTTATAATTTTATATAGAATCACACTATTTCGGGTTGTACCGTCATTTCGGTGATCCCCCTGTGGTGATTATTTTTTTCAATAAAGATTTGGATTCTGTAAGATGTTTTTTATTCTCTTCCTAACAACGACGTGAAATGATGCTTCCATATTCTATCACGATATCATGTTTGCAGGCACTTGCTGACCATCACGTGTATCTCGAGGGAACCCTTCTGAAACCGAACATGGTGACAGCAGGTCAGAGCTGCGCGAAAAAGGCGTCTGCTCAGGAGATCGCTGCTGCCACGGTTACAGCTCTGTTGCGCACTGTACCACCCGCGGTGCCCGGTATCACCTTCCTCAGTGGTGGACAGTCGGAGGAGGAGGCATCCGTGAACTTGGACGCCATCAACAAGTACCCGGTGCCCAAGCCCTGGGCACTGACCTTCAGCTACGGTCGTGCTCTCCAAGCTTCTGTCCTCCGTGCATGGGCAGGCAAGAAGGAACAGGTTGCTGCTGGCCAGGAAGAACTCATCAAGAGGGCTAAGGTAACTTTCAGGACAACATTTCCTGTTCTAAGTTTTTATTTTGTGTGTCATACCCTTTTCTCTTAAAATCTTCGGCGTTTGGAGATTTAATAGACGTTTCTTACTCTACTTCTAGTCTTTCCAATTTCTTGCTCTCTATTGTGTTTAGTTAGAATAAGTCTTTTTTATTTATTTTGGTGCAACTTTCTGCCAAAATATTTCTTTCGTTTCTGTGTACCTGTAACTATTCACTTTTATTCAGATTATTGTAAATAACCTAAGAACACTGCTATGCTAGCCTAGTTTACTGCACTTCTTTCTGTTGTGTTTCTTTGTATTTAATCACTTTCTCAATCTTCTATCATTTTACTTCTGTTTCTAGTATATCCATTCTTTTATTTAGTCACCGTTCAGATGCTGAATCTCTTGGATCCATTTAAATCTTTTTTCTTAAACTATATCTCTCTTTTAACGCTTGTGTTTTTTTTTTGCACGTGTATATACTGTGTGCTTGTTTAGGCAAACACTGCAGCTAGCCAAGGCAAGTACGTTGCTGGCAGTATTACTAGCAAAGCTGCTAATACTTCTCTCTACACGAAATCTCATGCCTACTAAACTCTTACATTCCTTTCTGTGAGGCATGTTTCCGTAGTAAGTATCCTAGGTTACTGCACTCGTTTCTCTGCTCCTCTTTCACTGTTGTAAATAATAATAGTGCATGCGTATATGTGTATTGATCGTCATCGTTACGAATATTATTTTCAATCGATTTCTCTTATCGTAATATAATTCGCGGCTCATTGTTGGCGCGCTGTTGCTTTAACGCGGTATGTGTTTGTAATAGGCCAACAGCGAATCGGCGCTGGGCAAGTACGCAGGTGGCGTGCTAGGAGCTGCTGGCAACGCCGCGCTCTTCGTCGCGAACCACGCGTACTAAGTTAGTCCCCAGAAGATCGATAAGGATTCACGTTAGACAGTAGATCGTTCGCCGAATATCACCAACGTCGATCATCGTTGCCGGCATGGAAACATTTACCACCAAGAGGGAAGACGAGAGAAGAAACGGAGGAGACTTGTAACGCGGCCAAGTGTTCCAAACACGAGCGTTCAGCCTCTGTATAATTTTACCTTTCACACCGATACACGATTACGAAACGAAACAAATCGAATTTTAACCTCGTCGCGGCAATTGGCACGTACCAGTGATTTTTAAACACGAGTCTTCACGCTTTTAACGATGTGTACAGAAGCTGAGGAGTACGCTGTGTTTCGACGCGAGACAACGTCGCGTTCACTCTGGATGACGTAACAGCAGCAGGCGACGGTGTCGATCGCGATATCCGCGATCTATTCTCCTCGGTGTACGCCGTTCGAGATCGAACCGGGCGCAGACGATCCCTCCCGCTTTTACACTTTCCATTCTGTCCTCCTGCGCTGTCCCTTAACTTTCTTTCCACGTTTTCGTCCTCGCCCTGGCATCCCTTTTTCTCAAGAATCACGGGACGCGACGGAGAGTGTTTAACGCGTGTTTCGTCGCAACGACGCTCGCTTTGGGCTCGTTCCGAAACGAGAGAGATCTCTCGCGTGGTATTCCGAAAGATCTGTGGTCCGGGAGAACGCGGTCGACACCGAAGCCAATCGGGCGGGCTAGATCGAGAAATGAAACGCTTTCCTTTGATCGTGAGCAGATTTCGCGACATTCGAATTACACACGCGTTATTATATTCTGTAACACTACGATAAAAAAGCAGATATATATTATATATACATATACATGTATATATATATTGTCAATGTCGTTATGATATTCTACGTGTATAAAAGAAAAGCAAAAAAAAAAGTATGAAAAAAACAAAGTAAAACCATATTAAATGTTGTTTGTTAGTGAATCAGTCGAATATTATATGAAGTCGTAATATTACGTCATCTACTTATACAATATGTGTATCTTATATAGATATTTAAGTAACGTATTGAAAAGTATCTCGTACATCGATGTTATATCTAATATTTTCATTGCAATCTAGGTCACCAAATACACTGTGGAGGGTATTGAATGTGTTTTTCATTTCAACTCCGAAGGTCCCATAAGTAGTGATAAGACGAGGTATAGCAGAAGTAGTATTAGAACCTGACAGTAGGTGGCTGTGTGAATCCTGTGCAAATATGTACTTCGAAAATCAAAGGGGTACTTGTAAGCATAACTGAACCCTAAGGGAATATATTTGAATCCTATACAATTATTTAAAAAATCAGTGGAGTACTGTTTGATTTGTTTCAAACACATAAATACTTGTATCCGAATACATTCGATACAGTTTAAACGTTACTGATAAGAGATTCAATGTTTATTAAATTTGAAATACTTAGAACGCTTTCATGTAAGATGCTTCTGTGGTTTACGACTAAGGTCGAGGCCAGATATATTGGCCGGTGAGTTTCGTGAGGGGTATTCTCCCACCACACAGTTTGCCTGCCTCGGTGCTCCTTTTCTCAACGTTTCCGACTCGCTCTCGCCTTCGCAGAACAAGAGTGAGCCAGAAGTGGTGGGCATGGTGCCAAGCTTCTGGCGTCTAGGCCAAACTGGGTTGTCAGCGTAGAAATACACACACCAGAATAGGTGTGCGTTAGCTCCGAAAAAATTCAGGAGTTTTATTGGTCAGAACATTGATTCTATCTCGATAGCTTCATCTCGTATTGGTGTACGCATAGCTTCGTAACGCACACAACTATTACGCTAAGAATAAATAACAGTCACACGGCTATGTTCAGGCGGAGCCGAGCAGCGTTCCCGTTACCCCACCATTTCCTTCGTAGGCCACGCAACTCCAACTGACAAATCCACGATCAGATGGTGGTGGCTGATTTCTCCTCGATCGCTGTTCGCGAAAACGAATTCACCGGCCAATATATCTGATTCTGACATTAGTACTTTGTATATATTCATTTGAAGGAGATAGTGCAGAAAATGGATGAATATATCCGAAGTACCAGTACATTTAAATCAGGCATGGGCAGGCAACGCCTCCTCTCTCCTGCCGCGCGTCTTGGCCCCCGCGGCGGCCCAGGTGCTTGGAGCGCCTCAGCCACGTACCACGTGAACTGCGCGTGGCGCGTTGACAAAACAAAAACGCATCGACAGTCGTGCTCTCTGGGACGATGTGGAAACCTATTGATACAATGTCGCTCCAAAGCGCCACGCGCGGTTCATATGGTACAGGCCTGAGGCGCTCCACGAACCTAGGCCGCCGCGGGGGCCAAGACTTGCGGCGGGAGAAAGGAGGCGTTGCCTTCGAAAATCGGCCGCTGCGTTCACTTAATTCCCATGATTTAAATAATTATTTAACAGCACGCAAAGTCGATTTTATATAATATCCTCCAAGTTATTGATTACACCAAAGAATATGTCAAATAAAAGTTGTAGATCCAGACAAGGAGCATTCTATTACTTTTTCTCGTGCGACAAACGGTCTTCGAAAAATGTCCGAGAAACTGAAAAAAAATCATTTTTGTTTTTTCAAATTTTGAAAGTTTAAATCCTTCTCGAACACTTTTTATTTTCGAGGACTGTTTTTTAAACATTTAAGGGGGGGGGGCATATAGAGCCACCCTAATATATGTAGATTCCTCAGTCAGTCAAATGATACATATTTGTTTTTCTGAATATAAAACAATTCTAATAGAATTAAGCTCAGGTAGTGAATCGTTTGATATTCATGGTACATGACACATAGTGAACTTGCTTATAGCACCAACCATACTATAAAATTGAAACTTCTGTATGCATATCATATTTGCGTAAAAACTAATTTTGATATTTCTTCATTAGTGAATTGCTTTATATTACTTTACTGTTACTTTACCTATAGTCAATAATTTAGGGGTGACTATACAGGCGAAAATACGATGAAATTCAAAGTCAATTATCGCGAAAACCAAGCATTTACCGCAATTTCGTCAGTCGTAATTTTCGGCATATTTTTGTCTATATAATCACATCCTAGAGTATTAACTATAGGTACTGTCGTTTGCAAAAATGTTGCCGACAGAAACTTGGTGGTCTGATCGAGTGTATCCTCATGGGCCCACGTTCTCTAACACAGTGGCAGATGTAAGGCACACGTATTGTCGCTATTGGCCGACGCGTCACGTCAACGAATCGGTCAGCAGCACCACGCGACGAAGAGAGCGAGCGGGGGAATTGGGGAGTTCGTGGTAGAGAGTGGGGCGGCGCGAGCAAGGTAGCCCCCTTGCCCCGCTCAACATCCGGACGCCAACATTTTAGCAAACCACAGTAGAGTAACACCCTGTACACATATAAAACTGCATTGATACTGGATACTGCTACGTTATTGATATTATCCTTTGAACGTACAGAATTCTAAGTTTGAAGTCTCGAGTTTAGAATAATTTTTCTTAATTAGGTACTACAATTTTTATATCGATGCTACGTAACTTTGCAGTAACTGTTTAATTCAAATAAGAATTAGTTATTTGATATGTTGCAAGAATTTGCCTTAAGTGATTTGCGACATCTAAATATTACTCGTACGCTTTACGCGTTGCAACTATTAACTCGTTCAAATAATTTAATAAATGAAAAATCTCAAATTGATTTTTAATAGAAGTTGGAATATTCGATTATAAGAAAATTTTCAAAAATCTTGTTTGGCTATCAGATGTTTGAACTATTAATTGGCAGTAAAAAAAGTTAGTTTTCTTTTCTTCAAACCAGTTTTATAACAAAATAGTGGCAGCAGGAATATATGTAGTGGTAAAAATGAAAGTTATAATTTCCATAATCAAGTTGAAACGTACAATATAAAATACATAATGTGCATTACTATAAGTAATATCTTTTATCTATTTATTAATGACCTATGTTCCACGAAAATCATTTCCTCACGCACAGCTGAGAAGCATATGTAGACACCTCGTTTAAAGCTAGATGACAATCGGTATTCTTCAATCACTTTTCACTTTTTAGAACGACTTACAATAATACAGTTTAACAAGCACAATGCCCCAGCCGCATTTCATAAATCTGCGCGCCAAACTGAACTCTCAACGATTTAAACTAATACTTCAAGCTGCCGCAAGATCGCGCCACCTGTGAGAACCAGCAGAACGTGGGAAACCAATGGTCGCTGAGTTTCGAACCACTTCTTTTGTGTTGTCACCGAGTGAAAAGTAAAATTTTTGCGGCGTTTGGTAATTAGTGTGCCTTCAAAATGTTTTCATCGAAAATTTGTATAGCCAACTTGCTGCATCGATTATGAATCGCCATTGAACGATTGCAGATAGATGAGGTTATTAATCATTACAATATATATTAATGGTCGACGTAATTGTAAATCATCAAATTTATTTAAGGCACTTTTGTTATTAAAAATAGCCCTGCCAACTGTCCAAGTTATAATATACAGAGATTATGGAGTTGATAATAGAGTATAATGTGTATAAATTTCAGAATTAGGTACATGTAGGTTTAAGTAAAAAGTTTGAAAGAAATGCTTACGTACATTTAATGACGAATACCAAACATTTCGTACGTGTAATATCCTCAAGCTCAAATTACGTTGCAATTTGGATATTTATTTTGTTACGATCTACCGATAATTATTGGAAATAGAAAATATAATTCGAAAGCTCAGGATGAAAACTGGAGAGGTGGCAGCACTAATTGCACCCGTGATGGGGCGCGTAGTTTGAAATAATCTAACACTGATAGTTTCATTATCGTTTTGTTTTTTATACATAAAGTTTCATTTATTCGCAATCACACTACGTATTGTAAGATGTTTAATATAAAATGTCCTGCAGCGTTGCAGTTTATTCCATTTTTGCATATATAGTGACAGATAAAAGTATCTATACATACATAATATTTATATATATATATAATAATCATAGAAGTTTATTTGCATTAATGACATTTTAGATAAATGCAGTGACGCGACTG
Organism: Andrena hattorfiana; assembly: GCA_944738655.2. Classification (NCBI taxonomy): domain Eukaryota; kingdom Metazoa; phylum Arthropoda; class Insecta; order Hymenoptera; family Andrenidae; genus Andrena; species Andrena hattorfiana. The sequence continues at coordinate 10,156,803 of OX122893.2, read as the reverse complement.
ATGACTTTTTAAGAAAGATGTAACTTTTTTTTATATTAAAGCATGTGTTTATACTATGCTTTGATACATAGAAAATTATTCTACATTTTCAACATATATTAAAAAAATTAGGTACTTATAAATTTGGGTATTACTTGAATTAAATATTTTGAAGATGATTATTGAAGTAATGAATTAAACCTAATTACATGGATGAAGAAGAATTTCATTAAGTGTTATTTCCGAAATATTTATACATTATTTCATTTGAACAAATAACCAACTTTTCTCTAAAAGTTTCTTTCTTTGATTTCTAATCAAATGATTTTTTGTCTTGTTTTATGTTCTACTAAATAGCTTTTAAAATAATCGTATAATAACTGTGAGCGGTATTATTCAGAAATAACAATCGCGAGAGTACATTTTTTTAAATTCTCAAATCAAAATTCTACTTCACAAATCTCAATGTCATCTCTCAAAACCTAAATTTATAATTTTGAATGAAGCGAACAATTGTTTTGAATCATTAATTTAATAAAAAAAAAATAAGCTAACATTTTTGGTTAAATTATTCTTACGATGAAAATTATGAAGTAATTATTTATTAAATGAAATATCAATGTTTATTTTGTGACTTAAAACATTTTTGTCTTCGTTTGTTTGCCAGAAAGATTCGCCCAATGTTAGTTTGATAATCTATTTCCTGTCATCGTAGTAGGTGACAGTCTCGCGTCTCCAACGAGCGAAATAAATATGATATTAAGACAGAGGTCCATGCACTTCCTTCTTTTTGTTGGTATCGGTGATAAATTGTGTGAAGGAGGTCGTCCAGAGTGATTGATGACACTAAGGATCAAGAGATCGTAAGGGGGGATATTAAGAATAGGGAAGGTTCCGTGAGTGTCCATTTGTTACAATATAGTTCAATGACCACAGCAAGAGGACCATAACCTGGTGATTCAAGTATGGGTCAATAATTTTCAGTCGTTTTAGAAATCTAAAGGATGGTAAAATGTTCTTTTCGAAGTAAAAAATTTATTTTCATTTGAGGTGCGATTATCAATGTTAGATGTTGACTGAAACGGCATTTTTTAATTTTTTCATTCTATTGTATTGATTGTAATTAAATCTTTCCTTAAATTTTGTGATATGTATATTGCATGAATTTTCAATTTTCAAAAACTTTAAAATGTACTTTGCTGTATTTAAATATTTAAACTCATTTCGAGAATATTTGAGAAATCGAGAATTTTCCAAATGACTTAAGTTCTAATTAAATAGGCTAGTGAAGGCAACGAAACACGATGTGATTTAACATTTTTATTAGAATATTGTTAGGATTTAAATAAGTACTTGAATGAACACACAAATTTTATTCATAGCGTTTTATTTTTTGAAAATTATTATTTAACGTCAAATTTGTGAAATTTATTTCTAATTAGGATTCTAATCCTACGAAATTTTGAAGCATACAGTGGAAGTATTCCCATGAACTTCAAATATTAAGATTATTTTAATTAAATAAGTTGATATTGAAATTTTAATACAGAACTGTTCATTAAATATTAAAAACCAAATCGTTATTTAACCCTTTGTGGTCACGCGGGGTACATCGCACCCCAGGATATGTCTCCGCCAATATTTTGTAAATTTGTAGACCTTGATAATAAAATTTAAAAAGTTGGTAAATTTTAACCAAAAAAAATCGCTATTATCTACAACTATTTATTCAAATACAAATTTCAACATATCGAAATATACATTTCTAGAAAAAGGCCTATGAGTATTAGGAATGTACAATTATTATCACTCAAAAGTTAAAAGATTTAAAAATACAAAAATGGTAACTCAAAAATGACACTAGTACGCAATGAACCACATGTAACCATTTTATGATTATAAAAAGGTGTGACCCCGGAGGGTTAATGTAAGTAATCCTTTGCCCCCCTTACAAATGTCACTTGCTGACATTTTAAAATGTAGTTAACTGCAACGAATAGTATCTTCCTCCTTAGTTACATCTAAAAACTAATTCTTTGCTCGAAATCAATTCAGGTTACAAGTTAATATTCAGGTAACGGCCAAACTATACAAGATATCCCATTATGCCAAGAAATAAAGTAGCTCCTATTTCCAACATATTTCAAGGTTCATCGTACTTCATGGCAACCTGCTAACCATCGTTTTCAAGTAGCAGTTCATTACCGCGGTAAATGAGAAGGGAAATACCTTGCCAAACTATGATCAAGTTCATCCTATAATACTATACACCCAAGCATCGTAATAAACTGGAAGCTCAGCACCTAAAACTTTGCCAGAAGAAAATCGTTCGAAACACCGGTGGACTATTATTCCTTCCTATCGACACCTACGAACCTCCCTCCTAAACTTTTCAATTTTCCTCCCACCATTGCCGCAGTTTTCTTCCACACCGGCACTACCAAAAATTCGCCCACGTTTAATCCTCCCTCCGCTAAAAATTTGCCGCCGTAAGCCGCGCGTATCAGAGGACGATCCATACATCAATACTCGCCCCATGGACCAACCTCGCCCTTCTCGATAAGAACCTTCCTCCCGAAAACTATCCAATTCATCCCCTGCCCCCAAGTCAAATCGCATTTCAGGTACGTGTAACGCCTGGTTACGCCATGAAGCGTTGGCAAGCTATATCGCAGGAAGTCCGCTAGGTCCTGCATGTGTACGGTCCAGAGACTGCGCAGCACCCTCCTCCGGCTGGCACACGGATGCCACGCAAACGGGACACAGAAGAGCGCGCGATGGGTGGCGTCGGTAGGGGAAGGATTTCGGTTTTTAATCCGTGGGTGTGGATGCGATGGTGGGGAGCTGCGTGGCAGGACGAAGTAGGGAGGACACCGCGAGGGGAGTATGCACGCGCAAAACTCCCCGCGATCGTCCTTTCCGTGGCCCCTCGCCCCTTCTCTTTTTCGCCCCCCTTTCCGGCGCTCCCACCACGATCAGGCTCCCTACCAGCCCCCGTCATCCCTCCCGCAGTCAGACGTTCGGGCATCCTGTCTCACACCCTCCGTTCTCCGCGGCTGGCGGGGGTTGCTACTGGCCTCCTAGTGACTTTCGTGGGGACGAGTAACACGTGCGAGAGAGGGAGCAAACACCGGTCCGCGACCGGGTGGGCTCGATCCTTCGGCAACCGTGATCGCGCGAGAGATCGATCGCCACTGGATCCACGATCCTTCCCGTCCACTCGTCGTCCCGGTGTCACCGCCGCGTAGTCGTTTGTCAGCTGGCGCCCGCGGACGTCGCGTACGCGATAGTGCCCGTCACGATTCCCTCGGGCTGGCCCGACGTCGGTTTCGGCAACTGCGAGCCAGGGCCCGCGCAGTGTCCTTGCGATCGCCGTGCGACGCGGCTGATCGAGTGATCCTTTACTCGGGGGCCGAACTATGGATAGGGTGTTCTGTGTCTGCCAACCGTCTGGAGTGCGCTGCGCGGCGGGTAGCCTGCAAGCTCGAAGATCAAAGAATTTATCGGTTCGTTTCGGGGCAAGATCGCTCCGTTAGTGACCTGCCGCTCCGATGTGACTGCGGCTCGGCCCCTCTGGTGATTTCGATCAGTAAACGCGTGGGAAGTGGTGTGGGCTGTTTGTGTATGGAGTAAAGTTCGTTAAGTGAATACAGTAAGTAAAGGGTCCGTATTAGCAAGGGACGATGCGGTATGTAGGTTTCGGTAGGATTCGGTGCCTCTCAGTAGGAGTCCTGCGTTTCTAATTAATTAAACAGTTGGTCACTGTTAGTGGCACGCGTTTCTTAGAGGAAGATATTCGTCAGCGTTTCGATAAAGTCTTCCTCGCATGACGCCGATCGGACGGATGACGGGGCAAGGTCTGACCTCGGGTAATTTCTGTCGACCCGGTTTAAAAACGCGTAATTCATTCATGAGCAGCATCTGGAGATACGGTGCTCGTAGCTCGAGGTTCTGCGAGAAGAAATAGACTTAGGAAGCGGAACAAGGCTATATTTGGATTATCTCGACGGAGCTTTTGTCATTCTAAATGGGATCCTCGATGCTGTGCGTTCTTGTTGGATTCGAGAAGCTGGCAGAGGGGTTGAATTTGCTGGAATTAAAGAAGGATACTAATGAAAAGGGATTAGCTAGCAAGTGGTAGGGTAAGAAGTGTTGTTAAGAGATTCTCCCAGTTGTTGGCCTTCTGGCAGCGCAGTTCTTCAACATCGGCCGAGGATCGAAGCCAGAAAACCGAGAGAATTCTTCGCTGCAATATTACGATCCCTTGGGGATTAATGTAAAGCTGTTTGGTAGTTGACCTTGATTCTATATTGCATTTCCTCGCGTCGGTTTATTGTTTTCGATTTCATTTAACGGGGCAGCCTAGGGCTGGCGAAATTACATTTCGCTACTTCTGTACGTGACGTTGTATTCATGCGAAGTGTGTCTTAACCTTACGCTTGGAGCGCGCATGTTGCTCTCATCTCGCGGACCAGAATAAAGTCACAGTGTGAGCTTTAAATTCAGTACGTGTTTCTGTTTAAGGATGTAAATGCTGTATTCATGTTCGCAGCACGTCCGATCTTCAGAGCTTTCTCCTGGAATTACTTTCCCCATTCAAGTTAGCCCTTATCACTCGGAGATCCAGCTATACTCGATACAACATTTCGTTCTGGCTGGATGCATATCGCGGTTTCAATATTTCTGACACATTGTTGCGTATCGTTTGGAGTGAGATATATATATTTTAATATTGCCATCGTATGATTCACTGTCCATGGCACCGTTGATTTCAGCTGAATGATGAGGATCGTGGCTTTGAAGAAATCCATCAGATTCTAAATTTAAAATAAAAGAAAAACAGATGCGCAAAGTGTAGAGATGGGATAAACTTCTCAAACATATTTATATCGTCACAACTGATACCATTCTCTATTAAACTATAAAATATAAAATAAAACATGGAGATACATCGGTGTATTATAAATTATAATTTATATAATATATAGTATATAATATACTATAAATTATAATTTATAATGAAAACCAATATCTTCTCTACTGTTCCTCACGGAAAAAGGAATTAAAACTTTTCCACTCTATTATCGAGTTGTTGGAACGATCTTCAATTTATTACACAGTGCAAAGGTTTACAAACAACCTTCATCTTCAAACAAAAATATATTCGATAGAAGCTCAGTTGATTATCTTAAGAACTATGAAATGGCAGACATCAACATGTCCTCCCTTTGGCAGAATCTCAAATTAACGAGGGTCCCCGGTTATGCAAGTTATAACTTGAATTTTTTACCGATCTTTTTACCAAGAGCTTGTAAGCCTTTCACTTCAGATGGCTGTGACATTCGATGGAACATTGCTGAGAAAGATTTCTTACCCGCGGAAGAACGATGGCGCGTAATTCGCTCCGGGGGTGGTTCCGCCTGAAAGTCTCTAGCGCGCTGTCCCTTTAGACCTCTCGTAATGACCAATCGGAATGATCGATAAGCTGAATGACACGGCGTTCGTGTTTGTGCAAGAACGTCGTGGAAAGACAGGAAAGGGTTGGGAAACGGCGAGAGAGAGAGAGAGAGAGAGAGAGAGAGAGAGAGAGAGAGAGAGAGAGAGAGAGAGAGAGAGAGAGACAGTAATGTAGTCAGCGAATAATGGGCGACGTGGTTGACGAACGGGTTATGCTGTTTCTCACTGTTGTTTCTCCCTGGTTTACATGTATGACGCGTACTTACGTATTGCAGTGTGTGCTCGTTAAACAGCGACAGGCACGCTGTTAATGGGGATGGGTGTGCTTGCTTGACAAATAATTGTGATCGTTGAAGGAATAGGGATTTGCGAATTTAGTTCAGTAGTTCTGTAAATCATTTGGAATATAATTGGTCTGCTCTGTTTTCGAGGATCCATGGACTCTATAAACAGTTTATCTATTTCGTTTCCTATTGGTAGTTCTTCGATTTTGTATTTGTGTTCTAAATTGAAGAATTCTTCCAAATTAGTTGAATAATAAGTTAGGACAGTATTTTTCTTTTGAAGGAGACCAGATTGTGTTCACACTTGGGTTTCATAAGTCATGTACAAAACCTTTCGTGTGTCTTTGGAGTCGTTTCAAAACGTCAACAGTTTATTCCCACTGAAAAGTAATGGTTCGTATTTGCAGACAATGGTTTTTCTAGAATTTTCTAATCATCGATGTTGACCTAACACAGACTTAACTAAACTGCTCAAGATCGTCGTGATAATCAGTAATAATTCTTCCAAGTATCACAATTAATTAAAGTAGGTTCCATCTTCCAAGAAACAGTTTAACACCTTGCCTCATAACACCCAATCACAAGTTAGACAATTCCTAAACAGTCGTTCATGTATTAATATATAAATATACATAGTTTCGAAGAATTCATCAATTACACAGGGCTGCAAAATTGAGGGTCGTAAAAACATTTTTAACAACGAAAGCTGCTTTATTGGAATTATTCGACTTTTAAATACAAAAGTAAACTCAGAAATCTCCATCACGTACAATTTTCCACAATTCTCTTTGACGTTTCTACGCTGTGATACGCAATTAAATGAAATTAGTATTGAGAAGCTACCACGTGAAATCGATTTGAGGCCAGTTCTGAATAAATTTATTTACAAAAAGTACTACGTACTTAGTAGTCCATTCTTCTGTAAATGAAGCTGCGTTTGTAGTTTTTCCTTCTGCGCACTCGTCCCGCAAATACAACCAAAGCCGAGTAACAACTGAACTCACAACTAACTGATGTGGCTTGGCGACGCAGTATTCATAGTATCCTACAAGCTTCTAGTAACTTCTAATAGTCACCTGCACCAGTCGTTACGGCAGCCGTCCGTTCTGGTGTTCCTCGAATTTAGCTCCCAAAACTATATCCGAAAACATCGTTAAAATATCGAATCAAGCTTCTTCATCTTAGGCCTCTGTTATTCCTCGGTGCATCTATCTTTTCCTTCTACTTAAGACACCTCCATCGCTCGTAAGCTCGGAAGAACCTTAAGGCGGGGTGCGAAGAGCCGCCAAATCGCCGCAATCGATCGGACGTGGGATCGTGAGCGAAAATCACGCGCAAGTAGAGTCCGCGTAGGTGGCACGTTTGGTCGCGCGCGCAGTTTATGATAATATTTAATCCAGTTATAGCGAAGGGTGAATATAGAACAGAGCGGTCGCTCCGAACCTCGTGGTGGTTAGTCGATGTCCCGATGCACGGTGTCGTTGGTATCGGTAATCCAGTTATGCTCGAGCCACGGACAGTACGCGCTGGTCTACTAACGTTTCCACAGCGAGCTCTGATTGTCGCTTTCGTTCACCACCACGTTTACCTTTCGACGTGTCCCCGCGCAGCGTCGTTAGAAAAGTGCAGGCACCCCTCCGCGAGTCTCCCGTTCAGGCGCAGACGGAATGTATCGCTGCTTCCGCGATCACAACGCCGCATAGTTGCTGATTTGTCGTTTAAGCGGATTACGCGGCTGGTCACCGGCATTCCTCGTGTTTTGGTACGCGCTTTGATCCTCTGTCGACCCAGTGTCTGCTGCTGGCGAAGCAAATTGCCGGCAAATGGCCTCGCCTTGTGCGCGCCCTTTCGTTACGCGGAGATTGGTAATCCGCGGCTGATCTGCTAGTTACATGAAAGAGTGGCATCGAAGATTAGAGCATCGATTGGCGGGCTTAACTTTCGTACACCCGCGTCCTCGTCAATTTGCATCTGCCGGCATGTCGTAAGGCCGCGACAATCGATAGTTTCGGGGGTGCAGACTGGGCTTTGATGTAGCACCGTCGCGGATTCAATCTGACCGAGGGGAATTCACGCGAGGAATTCTTTCTCCGTAGCTGGGACACGTGTCGGGTTTCGGTATCGTTTCCGTTAGACTCTGGTAGTAACATCGACGATTCGCGACAGTTTTAGGTGGTCGGTTCTCCGAGTAACGGAGCCTAAACGTTCCGTCATCGGACCATCGGGTTCCGTCGGCAAAATGGACTGAGACGAGGGTGCTCTGTGTCAACTAGCCGCGCTAGAGAGCTACTTTCGGAAACTCCTGTTCTGCGAGGAGCACGAACGACGATTACCTCGCGGCATCAGTGAGTTCCTGCTGTTCGTGTTGTGATTCCCAACGACTATCAGAGTGCTACATTGGAGTAGTTTCGAGGGGGTAGTCAAAGAAGATTCTGAAAAGAACCGACATCAGTGCTATAAATCTGCAAGGTCTGGAAGAAGCTGCCTGGATTAATCTACCAGTATCCTCCAGCACCCAGGAGCCTCAGATCTTTGATAAACATGATCAAGGGGTGATTACATCGTTCGTGATCGAACTCGACCACAGCTGATCCGCTCGCCTCGCCTCAAGGATCCCCGCCTGAGTGTCCAATGGTTGTTCGAGGACTCGCCGAACATCATGCCCGATCTTCTTCGCGCTTGGGTGCCGCGGTGGCTGGTATAGGATCGATCATAAGGGGTGGTAGAGGGGAGCAGGGCCGCGAAGTACGTGGAAATCATCCAAACGAGGAGACAAGCAGGGAGGCGAGGAAGGGACGTAAATACCCCTGCCACGGTCTCCTGGTTACAAGTGACCAGCGTTCTAGCGGTGTCCTGGCCGCTCGACTTTTACTGAACAACAGCGCGTGGCCTTACAGCTCCAGTCGGCGCAAAATCAAGAGGAGCAGGAAGAAGGCGTTCAAAGCGCAGACGGCCCGCCAGCATGGGCGCTCGTTGTTCCTATGATTCTTCCCTTTGTTAGCGGCACGGTAGGCCTAGATTTGATAGGAAGCTGGCGGGGGTTCTCAGTTCCTTCTCGAAGATGGAGATGCTCCAGGTGAAAAGGGAGAGGATGACGAAGTACGGGTTGTACTCGCGTCGAATAGGCTCGCCTGTCTGCCTTTAATGTATACCGTCGTCGCGAACCAGCGGGAGTTGATAATTGGACCAAGTTGGATAGTGAATTAGAAGAGAGTCGTCTCCGTAGCCCGCGCGGGATTATCGCTACGCTGCGCGGTCCCGGAAACTTCCAACCGCCAAGTGTTTGTGGATGGCTGGCGAAGAGTTTCAGGTCGAGGGAAACATTTAAGTTAGCGAAGGCAGGCACAAAGAGAGGCAACGCGGACTAGCCAGCGGAGGAAGTATTATTGCCGCGATCGATACTCTGGGCTCATCGGAGGAAACTTGCCCAGCTCAGCGATACGGCTCCGAAAAGGATTTTCGCGAGCGCGCGCCACCGCGAATCTCTTCGCCTTTAAAACGCCGTTGCGAAACAACTCTGTGCAAGGCAGATATATCGGAGCTATAGAAACACTGGATAAGTCGAGGCAAAGGGACGCGTACACGCGTGTGTAACCCTCTCGCGGGAAATCATCGGCGGGAAAGGGAGAGAGTGGCGTTTTGCCAGTGGCACTTCTTCAAGCTGTTCCCTGGACGTCCAGGAAATTCGTAGGAACCAGGTCGTTAACAGGAAGCAAACGTCGAGTGCGGAGGGCCGAAGAAAACTCGAAGACGAACGGCGTAAACCTAGCTGTTTATCGGTGAAACGTTCCTTAAACTCCCTGAAAAAGACAAGGGAATCTACTTCGAAACTCGATCTCGGTGGAGTAATGGGTTCTAAAGGGAGGGAGCAAGTTTGGCGTATCGATTGACGACTGTTTATCGTCCGCGAGCTCCAGTCGAAAACGAAACTGAGAGTCGCGATAGGGGAGAGCAATTGTCGGAGTTAAAAGTGAATAGCGGCTGGTGCAAAGCTGAAAGATTGATTAGACGGAGAAGGTGGAAGAGAGAAACGGGGATTCCGTTTGTTCTGCCCTCGCCCTTTCATTCCTTTTCGAGGGATTCTGGTCGCAGCGATCCGGCTGTGCGGCGATCTTTGCGAAGGCTTAAGGTTACCACCAAGGAACGAGGATGTGCCCCGGCTGGAGCATCAGGCGAATCGGACCCTTTATCGGGAACGCGAAGAAATGAAGTTATCAGTGTCGGCTTATAGAGCTCAGGCCTGTGCTCACCTAAAGATCCTTTCCAACTATCAGCATCAGCTGAGTTACGGGTCTACCAATCAAGCGTCCTCGGCCCGGACCCCCTCTGATCCCGCGGCGTTCCTTACTGGCCTCAAGGTGAGTACTATTAATCTCTTCTCTCATTATATTAACAATGTTATTCGTCGTTCGCAACGATAGATTCGAAAGTCCCAGGGACATCAGCACTTTGAGTGGCGTCGGCGCGGGGACACGCCGAGGGTGTTCCGTCCTGTGCACCATTTTCGCAGAGGACAACTGGTGCACGGGATTTGGAATCGATTCGAATTACGTATAATGAAAAATAGTCTGAATAAAGTCGTAGTTCGACTCATCTTCTCACAACCTTCTGCCACTCAAAGTGTTAAAGTAATATATGTGTGTGTTAAATAATGAGCTCACGTTCAAAACATCTGTGCAACAGTAAAGGTCAGACAAAAATGTGTCTACCAAGAGATGAGAGATATAGTGGGTTGCAGGTTTAGGGTGTAAAGGAACAATTATGAAATTTCATGATTAAAGTGAAGCAAAGAGTGGCAGGGGAAAAGGTTCAACGGTTTAGTAAGTTTGTATTCACTGTAATGTTACTTCTTTCGCATTAGTAACTGCACTTGTTTTAATGGCACTGATTCTGCGGTAGAGTGTAGGAATTTCTTCTTTCATAGAGGAATTTATTTTTTCAATGTACGAATTCATTTGAGGAAGAAGCGTTATTGCAACGGTGCACCTGCAATGAAAGTAATTTCAGAGGAAGTTAGGGACTATTAAATCGTTCAACCGTTTCCTCTATCACTTCTTTTTATTGTCAACCATAAAGGAGATATGAGTGGTGTGACCCATTCAAATGGCATAACTCACAGTACATATATAATGGTTATTGGAATCTTCCTTTAATGAAATTTATTAGCTATATTGTTATATCTCCACTGCGATGGCAGTTGTAAATATGACTCTTCTAGAATGTAATAAGGGGAGAATCAAAGGAGAAATTATCTTAAAGAAAATGTCCCTCGTATTAGTTTTTGTATCAATACACTATTGTGGCTTGTGAATTATACTGAAACGTCATTTTATAAGTTAAAATAACGTATTGCATAACATTGGACTGTTCAATAAGCTAATAAAACCAGAAATGGTGGAGAGGCAGAGAATCATTAATTACGAATTGTTATCATGCATTTATGAAGGAGCCTCGGTTGAAAGCTTTTTGGAATAAGTCGACAGACTGAGTGGCATTCCCTTTAAAACTGGGAATGAAAATATGTGTCTGTAAAATGCAGAGAGGTGAAACGAAGGAAGGTACTTGAGGAGGACGTGGAAAGATGGAGCAAAAAACGAACGTGGTAGAATACATAGTACGCGTCTGGTTTTATTCAACTCTTAATTTTGACTTACTTCTTACTCGGATTCTTGCAGACACGTGACTGTCTTCTTCGCATCAGCATAATTTTCGTAGCGTGTCTGGTGTCATCTTTATTTCTGACATCTTGCATAATTTTTTTCTAAAAAGGATTAGAATATTTTGAAACGTATAAAAGTATTAATAGATTTAAATTATTCCTCCATATTATTTCAATGGTATAGAGAATGATCCTTATAGGCTGTGTTTCAAAATTGTCAATTACTCAACCGTCAAAACTCAATACTCGACTGGATATTATCATTGTACCTATACACAGCGTTTTCAATTTTTTACCAATGCAATTAAATATTCCCAAAAATTGACAAATAACAAGCAGAGAAAATTGATAATTTTCAAACCACTTATTATGTGTTTAAGTACTAAAATTTGGAAAGTTTAGAGGAAGTGGCGTTGGTCGATTTATTTTCTAAAGGACTCACATCATTTTACCGTGTTTTGGATTTTTAAGGGTGTTACATACACCCGCATACTTGAAAAAAAACAGTATTCAGTTTTTTGTTTACAGCTTCTTGAAACCTGAAGTTCTAAGCGTACGTTAGCTAAATATTACGTTGAAATTTATACAATTCACGAAGTTATAGAATTTTAAGCGAACCAACCCTCTACTGCACGAACGCGCAACACCCTTTTGTTCTGCAGGTCAATAGTCAATATGTAGTCTTGGCAGCATTTCGAATTCTATTATCTTCCATATATAATCCCCACTCCTTTGATATTCTATGTACACTTCTTAGAATGTATACGACTAGGAATCGGCGATAAAGGTGAAGTACAATATGTACACGTGCCTGACTCCATAAGTATCCTCTACTGAATCTGTAATCGCGAGCTTTTCGAAACCACATTTCTCAAATGGGTGTACAAGATACGCCGAGAAATATACGACACATTTACTTTTCAATTTTCGCAGAACATTTTGTCGAGCTACATCGAGCCTTCTGCATCCCAGATTTTTTTACAAGTGCTCTTATTTATTTCATAAATCAGATAATCGCCAGAAAATATATAAAAATCTGAATTTACGATTTCACGGACTCCGATTTTATTTCAACTGCGATATTTATATTTTTACTTTTTCCATTTGTTTCGCCTGAATAGTTTGCGCAATTCCACTGCGAAACACTGGCGGGGAAATATGACTGACGGAAATGGTTATATCTCCAACATGTTTCGAAATTTTTTGATAGATTTTATTTGAATGGGTTTCAGCGCATATAGGTACTTTTAAGGGAATACAATTTTATAAATCAAAGTTAATTGCTTGTTGCAAAATAGGTTCCATAATTGGCTTCCCTTTTGACGTTCAGGTACATACACTAATTTTCTGGAAAAAGAGATTGTTGTAGCATCAAAATTAACCTTTCAATTTCTATTAGTAAAACCACGATTTTTTTAAAGTCATTGCAACTACCGAAAATTGCACCTGATAGTTATTCTCTTTTTGATCAGTTTCTTCTTGAAACCTCGCAACACCATAAAAGAGACAATCGAATGTAACACCTCACTGAATTTGCGAGGTGTCTCACTGGCCATTTTGCAAGCTGCACAACCGCTATAATACTTGGATGTTTATAACCATCGTGTATATTTAAATACCAGTGCGTGGAATTGGAAAGTGATTGTTTAAATTTCGACAGCCCAAGATATCCATTTCAGCGATTATTATTCGGCGGTCGTCCTCCCAGCGATATTTCATTTTTAATGGCTCCCATTCGCATTTTACTCGCGCGATTTGAAGTTCAAATGAATTTCACGACCGAGTGTACGCGTTGCGAACGGTTAAATGATTTCGTGTCAGCGGACGCGGGATTCGCCGATGATGCGTGCCCCGTCATGCTCGAACAAAACAAGACCATCGAAAGGCAAGAGGGTTGCTTCGCGATAGCCGTGATAATTATCATGCCGGTTTTATCGTCGCAACAGTTTTCCAAATGAAACAACTTGTTTCGCTCCGGTTGAATTTGGCAGCTTCGGCGATAGATTCAATGCCAGCCATAAGAGGCGGCGCAATTTTATCGTCTATTAACCTTGCATTTGTTGCACGGTTTTACGAGTACGGGGTGAAATGAGGCGCATCGGAGCACAGAAACTTTAATGCGATGTATTATTCCCGATTCTAAAGGAGGGTTTAATACACGACGCAGAAATACAGCTGTGGATTACGTGTCTCTGCGAGATATATGTAATTGCTCTATAAATTAATACCTATTAAATTCATATCACATATTGTGTTCCATTAATCACGATGAACTGGATACAGGGGCAGGGTATTTTTCTTCTTTCTTTTAATAGCGATATTTTCATTGGGGTCAGCTCGAAATTATAGTAGATGAACGTTCTACGTTTGTCATTGTGGCATTACGAATATCAGCTCTCGCGTGTGTGCAGTTGGAAGAAGCGAAAAATGGGGATGTATCTATTCTTGTTTAGTTTCTTTTAATTCCCAAAGGTTTATTATTAATTCCTAATGGCAAATTTACACGGTCCACTTTGGTTAAACAGTCCGGTCGATTCAACAAAATTGAAAGCAAAGTGAACGGCGTATCACCATTCAATCAAAATTTTCATTCTTTTGTTCAACGCGGTTGTTCATTCAGGATAACTCATTCAAATTCAACACTGAAAGCTTTTATTTTAGTTGCGTCGATGTATTGCTTGCAAACAGTGCTTGCAGTTTTGTGCCAGGCAGTTGTTTTAAAGCCGATAAGAATTCCATAAATAATTTGTAGTTTCTCTCGATTTTATAATGGTGCACAAATGGAGAGGAACACAGACTCTATTATTTCTCGACTTGTACAAAATTCAGGAATGTCTTATAATAATAATGTTCACAAATTATTTCAACACCGCCACGTACAATTTATCTCGGCGCCACTTTCGAGTGAACCAGTTTGGTCAATTTCAATTGTTTAGTTTTGTTGAGTCAACTTCATTGTTCAGCCAAAGTGAACCGTGTAAATTCGCCTTAAGGGGGTACAAAGGTATTAGACGGCTAAAATGAACGGTTTCTGTTCGGTTGGATTGAAGGATGACTAATAACTCATATTATTTGCACGTTTTACAGTACTTTATTGCGGATGTAACCGGCATTTTAAGATCAGGAAACCTTAAAAATATTAAAAATTGAAGGAACTACAAAGCGCCAAAGTGGGCGCTGCGCAATGCGCGCGTCAAGGTGGTGAACGTGATTCCGGTTGATTGACTCATCTGAAAGTAAAACCGTTGTTAATGAATATTCTCTGACTCAAAATTTACAAGATGGAACTTGATTGAAATATTTTAACAAAAATTCGCGAAGTTATTCAACAAATATCAACTTTGTCCATTTTTCCTGATATAATTCTCTAAAGAATGTTTAATAAAATTTTTCCAACTTCTGCGATCTTAATGAGCGAGTTCCACCTTGTGGAGAAAAGTGTTTTCTAGGTTCAGTTAAAATTTCAACTACAAACATTGATCCGTTCTCAACTTATGATGTTTGGCACTTTGGCCCTTTGTATTTCCTTTAATTTTTCATATTTTTAATGTTTCCTGGTCCTAAAATGCATGTTATATCTACAATAAAGTATTGTAAAACGAGAAAATGGTATGCAATATTAGTCGTCCTTCAATCCAACCCAAAATAACATCCTTGCATCCCCTTAAAACTAATTTTATATACGAAAAAATATCACATTTTACATGTGAAATTATTTCTGCATATAATATAACCCTCAGAAAAATGCTGTAGAGTAGAGGAAGGTGAAACAAATCCCAATGCTTGTGCTCGAAAAGTTTGTACATAATTAGAAAACGAAAGGGTACCCACCGTTCGAATATTTAAGAAAGTAGCTAAACTCGGGATTCAGTGTCACCAATGAAAACAAAGGTAACTGATTTTTTTCTCTCTCTGTTGTGTATGGATGCAGCTCTGAGTGCGCCAACTAGGAGCAAGAGTGCGCAGTCATAGAAAATGTCGAATAAACTACCAGTGGTTCGTATATCGGCCCCCGTAAGTGTTACTGCTACCTATTCTCGTCGATTAGGAAACTGAAAAGAATCATCTGGTTATTTCCCTGCAGCAACCAAACTTGCTATATAACCGTGTGATTATTCAGTAGTCCCTGTAATCGTTGAATCCACGTCGCGGCGTGGAGTGCAATCACGATACTAGTAGAAATCATTTCGAAGTCTGCTTTTATTTCCCACACAATCGATTTTGGTATCTATTTCTCCCCATTCTTTTGACAGATTTCCTATTATCACTATTGCTAACTAGTATTCCTAGTTCCGATACGCGTGCTTTGCATTTCCGTTTGATTTATTTCCGAATTGAACTTCCTTCTTTTTGGCTGTTCTTTATTTTGTATTAGAGCTGGGACTATTTGTCGAATTTTTCGGTATTCGAATATTCGAATACTTCAGTTGCTCAATTATTTGGCGAATATAATTCGAATATCCAACTATTCGAATACTATTTGAATATTTAAGTATTCGAATACTATTCGAATATTTAAGTATTCGAATACTGGTGTATTCGAATACTAATGTATACATTACATATACATTACATATACTATTCGAATACATCAGTATTCGAATATACCAGTATTCGAATACTTAAATATTCGAATAGTATGGTGTGAATTATAAATCAAATTCTTTAGGTTCATTTATCAGGGTGAAATCTTGTAAGCTAATTTTGACCCACTTCACACCATACTATTCGAATATATCAGTATTCGAATAGTATTCGAATAATAACATTCGAATACTTGTAAAATATTCGAATATTAAATTATTCGAATAGTCCCAGCCCTATTTTGTATACATCCGTATTTTTGAGTAGTTTAATTGTTTAGAGACACTACTGTTTAGTAGATTGATTAATTAGTTATCTAACACATCTCGTTGCTAGTGGTACATTTTTTAATCCTTGAAAGGCCGAGAAAAGTGATAACCCGTGTCTGGGTCGATTTGGACCCGTAGGCACCCTTCTTTTTCTATCACTTACTGTTAGAAACGTGATTTTTCTTCTCCAGCAATTGATATTTCAAACTGTGACCATGTTTTCAATATAAATTACGAAGATTTAAAATATGGTTCAAAGTAGACCCAGAAACGGCCGTCCGAGGGTTGCAAGCCATAGAGGACGTAGGAAAATTGAATTCACTGAACTATGCAACATTTCCCTCATCACAATCTTCTCTGTTCTATATTCTAAACGATACGTCTTAAAGCCCACGGGCATTTGCTATGATATATGTATATTATGAAAGTAAATCCAATATCGAAACACAGAGAAAACTATATGAAGAGCTCGATGTGAAAAATCTATCTACGCCGACAGTCTAGTGACCTTCACTACGTATTTCACGAAGCATTAAGCAATGTTACGGCCACACACAGGCAAGGTACTACGTCTTGGAAATTCTTTGAATCGCATCGGTTGCCTCGCGACCGAAAGTTCGATGTGTACTAATCGCATTTCGGAACAGTCGGGCAACGCTGGGCAACCTGGAAATATTATGTGGGCACTTGGCTGCCACCGAAGTGTCGCGCCGATTTATCTCTTTCAAAGACAGATTCCAGACCCGAAGTGGTAAGAATCCCGGCAACTCTCGGGAACGCGGTCGCGGTATCGCAGGAAACTTCGCGGATCCCACCCCGCAAATGCGATTTTCAATTCGTCCTAGGAAACGCGAGGTTTTTCCACGGGCTCGGAACGAGGGGAAACCGCGAGTCGTTGATTCCGATCAGCGAGGGAAGCAATTGCGACGATCCTCGGCACCGCGGCCCCGGCTCTTTCCCTTCGTTACCGTACCCGGTTCTTGTGATAATGTAAGGCGTATCGTTAGAACGCGCCGTTCTGCATCACAAAGGACAAGTTCCCACCGTGGACGATTCTGTCGCGTGGTTTTAAAATTCAAGGTAATCAAGAAGCATCGAGATACGGGGGATGCCGAGTCAGGGTCGGCGATGAAATATTCATCCCCAGAAAATTAATAACTTCGGTTCCGTTAACGAGCTCCCCTCGCGGAGGCATGGGATTATACTCGGCGAAGCAAACGCTCGAGTAATTAGAGCGACGGAATTATAGGCAGCGTTTAGTTTCGGTACTGTTCGATCGTCGTTTATTATTTACAAACTGGAGAACGATTAACTCGTCAGTGATGATTGCGACGAAACAATCGTGACGGTGGGATTGTCCCGTTTGGAGCTTCGCGGGATCGTGTGCTGCGATAACAATTCTAGTAATTAACAGGATTTGTCCGTCACCGTTGAAAAACTTGTGACGGGGAAATTTCGGTCCCGGCGGAACGACGCTGGGAATGTTCGGGGTGTTCCACTTCAATCGATCCATGGAAGCATTGTGGGGACTTGTAGCGGGAATTTAGAGGGGAAATATAAAGTTTCTCATTGTTTTTTTCTTCGTGTTGTGTTTATAGTTTATTATCTGTTATCTGCAGTACGACGATCGTTATTTCAGAAAATAGAATCTTTTGAGGTTTTTCATTTGACAGTGCTTTTCAGCGTAAACTTTCTAATGGAGAAAGATTTGTTCGATCATTGACGGTGTAATAATTGGGCCTAGTTACGCAGAATGCTACCAACTCTCAATGATCTGAAACTGAGTTTTAGTTTGAAGAGTTTAATTGTTTAAGAAAAGTAGCTTTCTTTCTATTGGGTATATTTTATTTCTTGTCAGTGGTTTACAATGTTTTTTAATGGGTTATTTAATAGTGAGTAGTATAATTAATATTATTTTAAATTTTTTGTTACTTTTGCTTTTTGAGACTACAATGGAACTATGGCTTGATAGTTTTAATAATTGTTTAATGTAAGAATTGTTGTATGGGTCGATAGTTTTTGGCAAAATAAAGATCACAAAATTATGAGATTCATACTGCGTTTGATTAATTTTTTATCATTTTGGGGGTTGGTAGCTTTCTGGTGGGGAATGTTAGGTGTTAAAAGTGCCTTCCTTATAAAATCGTTGATACATTTTAAAGGTGGCATTAGTTTCACATTCATTAGGGTGGAACTTAAAAGTTAAAAAAAATGAAATATTATTTATAAGTCTCACCATCCTGATTTGTTCATTTAGATATACAAACAATATATAAAAAAAGTAAACCAAAGATTATAGAAATTATGAAAATTCAACGTATAATAGCCACATTTTAATTTATACATTTACATTTATATTTGATAATTTGTTAAAGTTACTGTTCACAGAGACATCAGACAGTGTCTGTTTTCTGCTGTCAGGGACTACTGGTATTTATCTGTCTGTCACTAATTGTTTTACTTAATTATACGTTAGATGAGGCACAATGATACCTTTTCTCAGTTTCTCTTTTCCTTAATGAACAAATGAGTGCATTTGAAAAAGTTTCTAGTGTTCCATACCCTTCCATATAATTATTATGTACATTGGAAATTTCACCATCATTGAGTTACCCCTAAATATAGCTCAATTGTGTTCATAATCTGCTCAATTTTATTTTGTATAAAAAATGAACAAATTGGGATGGTAAGATGATATTTTCATAGTTGAAATATAAGCTCCACCCTAGTGGCTACGCAGCTGACAAACGAGCATGAAACTGCTCGGCCGTGTTCATGTTGCAACGAACATATAATTGGACATTGATCGCTTGCATACATTGGTTCTAGTTGGTCCACGTACACTTCCGTTTGCTCTAGATGTGTACCCACCTTCACCGGTCAGCTAGCAGTCTGCAAGGCAAACTTGCCTATTCTTGTCGCGTATGGCTAAAAATTAAAAGAGATCCTGTGATCGTAAGTCCCTCCTCCGCAGTAAATTACATGGAATAAAGTCTGACGCTCATTAACGTCCCTAGCCGAGTTAATTTTCTCTCCGACTGGATTCGTGCGTCCCCGTGCCACTTGCGTCTCGGGCATCTTCCACTGCGAGCGTCGCGAATAAATAAGAGGAAATAAGGACGTCACGTGGTCCATTTACCGATCCCCAATTACTTCTAATTGCCTTCGAACATTCCGGTATTAAGCGGTCCCGTGGGAAAACTTTTGCCAGAAGTACACGAACGTGGCGTCGCGTGACGTGCACGACGCTACTTCAATTAGCCGTGTACGCTGCCCAGCGTCGAACCAGCCTGATGTAACTTCGATCAGCCCGCTGATATTTTCGGCTCACCCTCCTCGATGATCGTGCGCCGCAGTGGGAGGGCAAATATCGATACCCCGACTGGTTGCACGATAACGGTGCAACTAAATCGAAAAGTTCACCTCCGAACTCCTTTAAAAACATATTTTCAAAGCAAACCTTATCATTGTAACCTTGGGCATGTACGAATGCTTATACGATGGAGAAAAATGCAGTTACAAATGTACGATTTATAACTTTAACAGAGCTTTATTGTCAAAGCATTTTACAACTGACTTGGTAATGCAACTAAATTAATCGCGTTGGTGTGGTATTGTACATATGGTTCTCTTAGGTATTTCGATACAGTTTAGCTGAAAGGGGTCCTAAAGCGTTAATCAGAATCCAGAACTGGATATGTATTAAATATGATTTCATTTTAATTTTTATTGTGGTTTTAAATAAATATAAAGGGCCTCGCCGGGTAAGCTTGGGGAAAACGGCTCCAGGATCAATTTTAGTATTTATGTGTATCAAATAATGAACTTTGCCTAAAATAGAAATTAGAAATTTTGGATCTGAAATTTCTCTGAGTATACATAAATACTAAAATAATTAGTGATGGGGCCGTTTTCCCTATGCTTACTCGGCTAGACCCTTTTAGATATAGACTAAAAAAACTAAATGCTTGCTAAGATTGTCACTCTTTGTTTAATATTACGTCTAAATAGTCTGTTTATAATGGAAAATATGTGGTGAATAAATGACTGAATTTTTTTTACCAAATAGGTACCTATAATTCAGGTAATTCTACACGATGAGTTTGATAAAGAGAACTCTTTTTATTTAATGAAGTAGATTATAGGATATCCGTGAAATGTATAGCAGATAGAAATTGTTTCAGTTGATAATTTTCTCGCTGATCTTTTATTATAATTATATGCTGTACATTGGAGTTAACAAATATTATTTCTATCGGGCTGCTTACAACAGATGTTCCCGATCAGTATTGAGTCCGTTCGTAAATAATGACTGGACGAAATGTAAACTTCCTGATCATCACGCAGCGACACGTGCAAATATAAATTTGCATACACACCATCCAACGAATTTTCGCAAATATTTCCATCCGTGAAAAGCTATCAATCGCACATCGTATTTTTTTGCACTCTCTATATAAACGTGAATCCAAATATTTACCATTCGACAGCTACTATCTTTCTCATTTCTCATGTTCCTTTCAAATTTTCATAAAAACTGATTTACTCAAAAACGACTATACTGTTTGCTAATATCGATTGACAACAACCCTCCAAAAATGGCACAACTTCGAGTAAAAGGATTTAAGTGCAAAAGTAATACGTAGTCTACGAATATGGATTACCTGCAAAAGAAAATCAGAGAAATATGACGGGTAAGGGAAAAAATCGGGAATGTGCATTTTTCGCGATTTTGCGATTTATAGCATACTACATTTACTACTCGGCTTCGTCCGAAATTTATATTCTGATTTTATAAAAACATATTTTTTTTTACTATTTTTTTGTATGTATTTTTTAATGATCATTTTCATCTGGATTAGTCAGGCATAATAAGTTGAGACACATTTTGTGATCCCAGAGTTTATCGCTCGAAAGTTTTTAGGCGACAGACAAATACACAAGTATATAGAAGCTTTCTGCTTTATTTATTAAGATTTTGTTGGTGGTAACTGGGACTACAGAACTGTCGAATCACAAAGGCTTATAAAGTTCAAATACCCCCGTAAGCTAACGTTAAATATTTGGTATAGGTACTGGTTAAAAACGGGAAATGTCCACTCTACACTGGAATAGAATACGGAATGTCCCCCCTCTTTGCCTAAGCATAAGCTTCTGTTGTCAAAGTAATACATGAAAATATTTAAGAAGAAAATTAAATTCATCGAGCCTTGTTCCTTTACTGATGGACTAAAGTATTAAAACTTCATTTTCTCGATAAAGCTGTTTTGTGACATTCCCTGTTTTCCCCTTACCCATCACATGCGCCTCTATATTCTAGAACACTAATTTACCACTAAGCTTCATTTTTAATTTCTCCATCCAAAACGATCTCGAAGGGTTGCTGACGTAAATGGAGGATTCGAAGACGCCAATGGGGACTCGCTAGAAAATAACTTCGGGCTTTTGTTTATAACAGAAAAATCCTCTACACGACAGTTCCGGTTCCTCTGTTTCCTTCTGGGATGCATCCTCATAATCTTTTTATCAAAAGGCAGCGTCTCCTTGGTGGCTAGATCTTTCGCAAATCCTCGGTCGAGGGTATAGACAGCGTAGCGTAAGGCTTCCGCCCACGACAAACCTCCTTACTTGCTTCTTGTTTAAAAAGAAATGCTCCTTTGAAGAAAAGATCCAGATCAATGTTCTCCACGGGGTGGGGCCCGTTGGCGCGTGTGGCCCCCCTCTACGCGCAGTATTTTATTTGTGAAATGGTTACATAAAACGGGGCATTAGCTAAGTAGCTTTCGCGTGCATGGTAACGGGGCCAGGATAGGGAAAAGTACCTAAGCTCTACAGCTTAAGTTGGACAGCACTTGTCTAGACTCTTCGGCGACAGTCTCATGGCGGGCTGACCCCATAAACACACATATCCTTTGCGCCAAATAGGGTTACTTCTGTCTTTCAAACCTGCTGACGCTGACAAACCTTTTGTTTGGCTTCCTGGGTTTCCCGTACGGAGGACATGCATGCAGGGTTGCAATATGGAAATCTTGCTCTCGTTCTTAATTTCTAGTATCAGGTCATCCCATAAGTTCGTGCCGAATTTTTATTTTTATTTCAAACGTACCTTCGAATTTTATGAAAGAACGCACATAATATTATTATTATCTACGTAGAAGATGCATCGACTTCTTGTCGCTCTGTGCTTAGAAAACGTATCCCGAAGTATATGAATATTATAATTGAACTAGGTTTCCCCAAAATTTGACTTTCTTGTGGAGTTACGATATGGGAGGAGAAACTCGATATCTTCTAAGTTTTAATTAGAATTATGGAGCTTCCTTGAGTAACTTGGAAAATAAATAAATTGGAAGTAGTAGAAGAAAGATGTTTAAAAGTTTTTGATTCTGGAAAGAACGAGGAAGTTGCGCACTAGTTACAAACTCAATTTCTGTTGCTATCCCTAGTAGCTTTTATGTAATTTCGTTCGTCGACTATAGGTACTTGTTAAATATTCTTATGGTCGAATGCAACGCGTTCGATTCACTCTCGCCCCAGTTATTTCGTATTATTATTATTATTAACATGCCAATAGATCGCACATACTCATTTACATAACAAATAATTGAACATCTCATTACACGTGAAATGGTGATTTGCGCCATACGGTTTGCAAGATAAACATTCCAATTACTATTCATGATGTATTTAAACGGTGTTAAATCGAGTTAAGTGGTTCCAAGAATTGGTAATCCTTTATGTTAATGCATGCAAAAGTTTGCTTTTAAATTACCAATTAATCGTGTATTTTACCTAGTGACATTAATTTATGGTTTACAAAATGTAAATTTATTCGCTTTTCATTTTAAAATAGAGGTTTAATTTATTTTCGTATTAATTGTTGCAAGATTGTCCTGTATGAATCTTTTCAATTCTCGTCATTCTATAAGCACAGACTTCTTCAACACACGAGACAAAATTATTAACTTCTTTTTAATTCATAGACATTTATTCTGAAATGAGAATTGCAAAAAAGTTGGTTGGTGAGTCATGATAGCTTAAGTTACTGGAAGCTTCCAATAAAGATCTAAATAAAGATAATTTTTCGCCAGAAATATATAATAAAGAATCAAGGTAACTACTGTTTACTCGAGTCTTTATTAGGTTACTTCTTCACGCAAACAATGCTCAATTTTGCATTGCACGTGGGAATCTGGTTGCAAGTACAGACAAGTGATTTAGTTAGCAATGAACCATGATGTGCCAGATGTGACTTCAAGTTTTGGACTGAAATCTTTGCAGAATTTCATCGAGGTCCACAGTTTGATCTTTATATTCAGGTAACTTCCTTAATGAATTTAAGTCAGTGTTTCCCGACTTTTATAATAGTTAAATAACCTGCGACCTCTCCTCCCATGTAAGGTAAGGTAAATATTTCCTTGCTTTTATTTATGAGAAATTAGTGATACATCATTAATAGAATATGCAAATAAATAGGTGCTAAAAATCGTCAACTAAAAATAACCGTGCTTACCACTGTTTTAATTAGAAAGAGTTACGTATACGCAGAAATTCCACTCCGTCAATTCCTGGAAAGAAACAATAATAATTTACCACAAATATGCAATTAATTCTAAAAATTTCTATAGCAACAAAGGCGTTGAAAAGAGGCGGATGTTCAAGCGTCAGTTGTGATCGCTTTCTACGGGGGTGGAAGTGTCAATTACTCGATACACACTCGAGTTCTTCGTTTCCGCATCGACGGGTTTAATTAATAAAGCTCGGATTGTGCAACGCGTATGTACATGCTCTATTTGGTGAAGTTACGACGCGACGTTTCTGTTCGAAACACGTCGGCCGCGGCCTCCTCGACATGCGTGATCACGCTGGGAACGCGCTCAGTAAAGTGCTACTACCCTCGACAAACGATATCCATGTACAACAACATCGCTTACTTCGTTAATTAATTTTCCAATTAATGTGTAGCCCCTAAACGCTGCTTAATCTCACTAAAAGCACTGATCCTAGGTATAGAACGGTGTACCCTATGATATCGTCCCACATTAGGCCGATTCTGTTAATATTTTAATACCCCCAAGCTACTTACTATACTCGTGCTTTCATTTGTACGTACATACAGTGCCACGGCTGTAAATGAGACTTGTGTTTCAATTAACGATAGTAATCTGTACCTACACATTCATGCTATGTTGGATGTTGAACCTTCTGTTAGCTACAATTGAGGCATTTGATGGAAAAAGGGCTCATACGACAAAATGCCATTTCAAGAAAATCGATTTATATATTAGTAGGGGAGAGGTGGGATGAAAGGGACATTTTTGTTTAGGACCAGATAGTAAAAAAACTAAATAACCATTCGAGTTCTAATTGGTAACATTAGAAAGGCCAATTATCTGGCTATAACAATACATGGGCCTATTAAGCTTCTCTCTATATTTACATGTCATATTTTTCGTTTTCTAAAAAAGTGTGTTTTGTCCCTTTCATAAATTGGCTGTATTGAAAGGGACATGGGTGTTTATGAACGGGACAGTGTAATAAAACTAGGTAATATTAATATCATTTTTTTAATTATTATTTATGCAGATACCGAAATTACAGTAGCTATTTTAATTCGTAATAGGAATTAAAAACTCAACACTTAAGCTTATGTAACTAAATAATCTTAATAGCTATAAATAATGAATTGTCTAATGGCATCCTAACCCGAATTTTAGGTGGCATATTTTCACTGAAACAAGTGAAGAATAGTAAGGTTTTGAAGGGGACAGGTATAAAAATGACGTCCCTTTCATAAACTTTTGTTGTGTCCCTTTCATAATTAAGGCACCAAAGTTGAAAATCTAATTCCTACAATTACAATATGAAACAAAAAGGATCGGACATTATACGATATCGTTCTTAAATAAATACCTGTTTAGATGCAGTAATAAAGAAATCAGTCGCCGATGACAGCACTTCACAAAACAGTTCAAGGAAATTCGAAAAATTTTACTTTGAACCTCAAAAAAATTAAATCGTGTATTTCTGTAATCATAGATACGATAGTGGCTTGAAATTTGGCTTGATTACTCATGAATGAATGTGGTTACAAAGTAAAAATACTTTTGGCCTGGGCAGATCCTTTATCTTTGAGATAATGACCATGTCCCCTCCAATACGTGTCCCTTTCATCCCACCTCTCCCCTATAACTTATAATATATTAGTATAACTTAATACAATGTAATGCAATTAAAACCAATTTTTTTAAGGATGTAGTTACCGTGTTCTTCAAACGTTCTGAAAACAGAAGTCATGATTTGAAAATGATACGTGTCTTTATTTATAAGTCTTAAGCAAGTGGTTTATGTGCCCTTTTTCCGTAAATATGGTAAATTCGTAACAAAATTGCTTCTTTGTTTAGTTATTTACATATAATTTTGATTACTTACTTCGTTGTCTATTTTTTATACATCGCTCAAATAAAAAATACAAAATGAAGCGCAAAAATAAACAAGAAATGTTATGTTTTAAGTAAGTATTAATTATCTTCGATTTTTTCAGCAAGCAGTCTTACAAAACAATTCTTTCTTTCCTAAATTAGCTTCTTTCCTTGCGGATTCGATACTCGCCTCACTTTCCATATTTTCTCGCTTACAGAAAATCCTCTATGAAACAAAAGTACTTATTGCACGACAGCACGGTAGCGCGACTGCTCAGCGACTATGTAGCTGCGTGTCGATCACGCTACGTAATAAAACAGCATTTAGCTAATCTGAACGTGAGAGAAGTAATGTTCTTGATAAATTATATACTTAACATATACCTGAGTCGATTTAAACGATTTAAGGGAAAAGGGTACATAGGCCTATGTACCCTTTTTCTATCAAATGCCTCAATTGCTAAACGAACCACTTGATCATTCAGCCGCTATTTTTCCAGTTCTCTGTAATGTCTAACCTTTTATTTATCTATTTTATAAGGGCTAAGGGTCTTACTCCTTTTTGAATACTCTTTTTATATATAATTATCTCTCTAAAAACTGAATTAGCAGTTCAGATTTAGTTCAAACATCAAAGATCTATTTAGTTCCTGCAAAGCCCTTAGTCCTGCACTGCGGTGTGCCTAGTTAATATTCGTCGACCCTCGATATTAGTCTAACAACTCTCGTTGAAACCTGTGCTGTATCAGGAAACTGTTACCGATATGCACATACTGCACTCAGTCTGCACAGCTACGATTAAAAGTGAATGTTAATAATTAATCGTAAAACCCATACGATCGCGAATTAATTTAAGCCCAAATTGAACTGGACAGATTTATTGGAAACGGTGGTTTTCGTTCGACCACTGGCACACGTTTCGCTGCCAACCCTTTGATGGCTTAACTTAAAACACTTTATACGAGGTATTTTAATTGTCTATTAAAAAACGAGCAAAGAATCGAAGAAGGTAAATTATAAAGTATTTTGTATTTATTTTATATATTTGCGCGCATTGCCGATAATCTCGTACAACATCCGTGCTTCGGATTTACGTGGAAGATTTGTTACGTGTAGTTTTACGGCTCCTGCTGTTCCTCTTCAAACACCGAGCGATGTCCTACAAATATTTGATCGCTCGACTTCGTCTTTGACAGATCTCAGTACAGCAATGGACTTTCTTTGAAAAATCCCCTCTCTGATACCTTTCGCAGCCGACTCTACCTCAATTTCGTTACATCTTGTATCAGTTCGAGGTGAGCGAATTTTCTTCCACTGTCGATCCACATCAATCACAAAACTCGCAAATAAAAGTTTCTTTAAAGGGAGTTGCATATTCTTCAATTTCTTTTAACTTTTCTATCGCTTGGACGTGAAAACACGTCCACGCCGGTCAAAGCGTTAAAGGAGCTAAAGCGTCCCGGGGGAGTTTGTCCACGTTCTTGTTCCCGTTCTAAATTCTCCACACCCACGAACGTTTCCTTGGAGCGAATGCAGCTGCCCTATTTACGAGGCCGTCGCCTCGATCCGCTGGGACCGTCGCACACTATATTATTATTCGATTACATTTGCATCGCACGCGAGCGAGAAATAAACGGGACGCGAACCATCTAAAAACAGTAGTAATTCAATGGACGTTCTCGGAAGGAAATCGGGATCGTGGTCAATATATAGCCATAACTATTTAACGTTCTTCCAAAGTGCTATTACAGTGCCCTCCCATTACAGTCTTCAATCGCCGCTTGCTTTGCTTCGCAGATTTTGTAAACCTCTGTAACCGAAATTGTTAGGATATTCGTAGGCATTGAAGATTGTATATAAATTAACAGGCAGTTCTTTGCGCCCTAGGCAATCTTGCCAAATTGCGCCCTTTATTTATAATAAATTTATTTGAGCCTTTTGATAACCTTACTCTGAATTTTTATTCGTAGCTTGAAATATTTATAGTACAATTTGTATTATTTCATTTAAATCTTTATTTTAAATAATGCCAGTAATGAAATTTATCAATGTTACGTTCTACGCAGCTGTCTAATTTTGCCTGTAGGAACGAGGTGCCAACTCAATTTCACTGCCATAACATTTTATGGTAAAATAAAGGCTTATGATTCCTATATTGCGGTGCATAGTTGAATATGGAACTTTCGTGAATTAGCACCTGCAAAATAAAACGCGGATAATATACGTCTGTTTACTCAAATTCACGCAGAGATGGATAAATTTTTATTTAAATTAAGTTTTTCGAATAACGAATAAAAGTTAAAAAAATTAATCGTCATGTGTCGAATAAACTTAACCCGGATTAACTTCATTTGACGAAAATAGTTAATTTTTTTTATTCGTCGAGTGTTTCAACTTCTGCGTCAAATAAATTTTTAAATTTTAACATTAACTTCAATTTTAACTTTAACTGTCACTGTAATTTTAATAAGTTAAAGTTAAAGTTAAAGTTAAAGTGAAAGTTAAAGTGAAAGTTAAAGTGTAAGTTAAAGTTAAAGTTAAAGTTAAAGTTAAAGTTAAAGTTAAAGTTAAAGTTAAAGTTAAAGTTAAAGTTAAAGTTAAAGTTAAAGTTAAAGTTAAAGTTAAAGTTAAAGTTAAAGTTAAAGTTAAAGTTAAAGTTAAAGTTAAAGTTAAAGTTAAAGTTAAAGTTAAAGTTAAAGTTAAAATTAAAGTTAAAGTTAAAGTTGAAAAATTTATTCGATGCTGAAGTTTAAACGCTCGAGGAATAAAAAAATCAACTTTATACGTCGAATAAATTCGTGTCCAATAAAAAATTAACTTCATTCGTCAAATAATCTAAAGTTATAGTAACTTTTATTTGCCCCGTTATTTAAATAATTATTTATTTAGTTAATGTCCAACTCTGGTCGCACGGCTTTGTAGAAGGTTAAGGAGGAGGCTACAGTTGAAGATGACCGAAAATTGCAAAAAAATTATCGAGCAAATAAACGGTCGCGTAATGAATTGAACGTTGCGCAACGCTATGTCCCAAGGTGTACACATCCGCGGGATCTAATCGGTGCGTGTAACAGCCTTTTAAGCTCGCGACATTACGCAAGGGGATGGTTTCCGCGTGTGTCGGCCGAACCGCGTTTGCGTCGCGCGAGAATTTCGCCCGGGACGGGTAATAAACTTTTCGAATGGGGAGAGTCTTTGTGTTGGGGCGGGTGGCTGGAAGTGACATGATTCGTGGAGGCATTCGGATTAGATTGCTATGCCAGACACTCTGTCAGGTCTCGTGTAGAGTAGGGTTCTTGGAGCCCTGGCCGCTCTCCTCCGAGGGGCACTCGCTTATATTTCGGCTAGCCATCGAGCAGCAGCCGGGCTCTGGCTGTTTCGTCGCACGCTGAACGAGCACAGGTGCCGCGAATGCGGGCTCGCGTGAATATGACATTCCGCATGCCTCCGATTGATTTCTGTCGCCAACAGGGGAGCACGAAATTCTCGGAAAGAAACGGAAACGCGCTCGCTGCTGACATCGTTCCGCCCGAAATTCAGACAACGCCGGGACAAGGCGGACACGCGGAGCACGTTTCAGTATGAAACAAACGCAGTTCTTCCCCTATCTCGGAGGGATTCGTCGAGGGTGGAGAGACTTTACGAACATTTTATCATTTTTCTGACGTTCTGTGTATCTCGTCGACCTTAGAAGAAAAGTCCTACCTGAGAATAGTGTAACTTTAGGGGAATCTCTGCTTTAATTTAGGAGGTGGGGGATTTAATGAGATTTTTGGGTAGGGGAATGTATGAAGTTTTGACAAACAGTTTCGTAATCTCAGATTAAATGTTCACCTAGTAAATCGCATAGGGTAAATCCGAGAGATGCGGTCCACTTAACATAAAATGGCTATTAAACTAATACAGATATTTTTGACAATTTTTTTTTGGTAATTACTCGGAAACACGTCCACAATAAACTGTGAAAATTACGGGTATAATGATTACTTGGTACCTAAGCAATCCAACACAAAAGAAACCATCAATTTTACGAGTCCAATAGTCCTGTACCCCCTTAAGACAATATTTGCTGAAACTCCCGTTGACAACTGCAGTCATGACATCTGATCACCTCTCTCAAATCGTCGTTGACAGAGACCACTCACACAATTATTCATAAAAAAATAACAAAGAAGAAAGCAAAATTATTTATGAGTGAATAACTACAACTACAGATTTATTGATATTTAATTTGTTTATACTGTTACAGAGTAGTTACGCATAGTTTATACCGTTTACATTGTCATATTGTTACGACCGCGTTATCCGGATTTACCTTATTTTAAAATGTATATAATAATCAGGTTTAAAAATGATTTATTTTTCTTGATCCCATTTTGTTTGTTGTATAACTCCATTGTTTCGTAATATTCTGCATCCAAGTGCCTGAAATGATTCTCCTCGAATCTCATTCAAGTATTT
Organism: Andrena hattorfiana; assembly: GCA_944738655.2. Classification (NCBI taxonomy): domain Eukaryota; kingdom Metazoa; phylum Arthropoda; class Insecta; order Hymenoptera; family Andrenidae; genus Andrena; species Andrena hattorfiana. Next base: position 10,126,691 of record OX122893.2, on the reverse strand, counting down.
TACAATAAAATGTGCGGATACGATTGTTGAAATTTATGATAATACTCGATGCCACGGTTTATTTGCCATCGCTTTGTTTTCTAATGTCTCGGTAGACAGAACGGTACAATCACAGTCCGTGATGCGTATTATGTCGTATCGTGTAACATGCCACGAATCCGTGGAACTTCCGTCGATGATCCAATAATCTGATTTCGTGACTGTCAAGCGCGGTGACCGAATATATGTGACTTGTATACGAATTTTCGTAATGAAGCTACGACTTGTGGATTGATGGATCGAATTTGATTGAAACCCGATGTTACATATCGATGGCTTAGTGCGCTAATATTGTATGTCCACTTTTTGCGTTTTTGAAACAAAGCAGGTTTAAACGTGAAATGAACAAAAATATCATTTTTGACAAATTTATGAAGTCGATATAAATATGAGCATAAAGAAACAGTGGAGAACTATTTGCTGCATATAAAGACTCAAATTTCACAAAAAGTGGGCATGTAATATTTGTGCACTAATCCATCGATGTGTCAATGATCAAATGTGTGTTATTACACAATCAAGAATCGTTAGATATCCTTTATAAATATTATACTAATATTTACAGAAAGAATTTTTATAAAATTCTATAAAATCCCGAAAGAATCCGTTCATTATTCGCATGACAAAGTATTCTCGCAAAAGTATTCGTCCACCATACTTCAACATTTTACCAATTTTTTTATACATTCTGACGAAGAAATGGGACGTCTCCTATTTCTCTCTTGCAAGAGACTGCACTGATCCACTGCTCTACTATATCCGCGTTAAAGTATGTGCATTGTATTGTAAAATTTGACTGGTGCTTCTATAACAACACCTCCACGAAGGAAATTCCAAGGATTCCATGTTTTTTCACATTGCTTTCCATATCTTACATTTCTTGCTGTTTCTCCAATATCGTTACCAGATTCTCGCGCCCTGATGCATTTGCGCCGCACTCCATTCGTCTCTAAATTCACGGTACTCCTTGACGAGAAGAGAACCTCAGGCTTCGATTTCGCACATCGTTTGCACGTTTTTCTGCAAGATGCAGAACGTGAACGTAAAATTCTCAAGTACTCCAGAATTGATATAAAACAGCAAAAAAGAAAAAGTAAAAATAAAAGTTCTACTCTTTGGTTACTCGAAATAGAAATTCCACTTCGTATGCTACCTACAAATTCTACAGGGTGTCCGTAGGAACACTGAACAGCTGGATATTTCCTAACGTATTGGAGATAAAAAAATATTTATAAGGAATTGCATGGTTCGAGGGGCCAAATTTATTAGCGCAGACGAATTTTTTCTTCGATTATTATTTTAAAAGATCTGATGGTTAAGTTCGGTTTTTTAAATGGAAGTATTTTTTTTACAGATCACTTGATAGTGCGTTCCAAGACAAATTCAATAACCTATAATGTATACACCTTATTTCCACTGGTTTTCGAGATATTGCGCTTGCAAATTTACTGATTTTCACCTGAAGAAAACCGGCGGGGATAGCAAGCACCGGGGGTAGTCTTGTTCGCGCCACGGGTGGCACGCGTTGGGCATTGCCTGTTGAAACAGATACCTACTTACCGAAGGTCTACGCCAGGGGTGGCAGGCCCAAGGGTGGACAATTATTTTCCGTCACCGCAGTGTAGAGTAGTTTGCCTTCGAAAAGAAATAGCGATGAAAGTTCACGATAACAGAATTTCGTTATCAGTAATTACTCGTTATTTGGAAAATTATGGATTTAAGTTTTCGTTTCTGTAACTGCTGTGTGTACCCTACTGTCAGTCTTGGAAACTTTTATGCTTGCTCGTATCGACACGTAGTGCTTACGTAGTCCTGGAAAATTTCGTTCCCTCGCAGATAGCTGTGAGCGAGTTCGCTTAGCGTATATGTAAGTCTCCTACGGTGCATTGGTATGTGCATAAACTGCAGAACGACAGTGTCCTGCGCGTAGCGATGGGAAAAGGACGCCTGGAGTTGCTCGGAATATGCGATGGAAACTTTTGCGTTCATTGATACTGTTCCTTAAACTGGAACAGACTTGACCCACCTCCAAAAAAAAAAAAAGAAAAATTGTATGACCTCTAGAAATATATTTCAACTGTGACCATTGCTAAACCTGTTTAATATAACTTGCAACCACAAAGCTATGAACCTTAGAGACAAATGAAAGGCTGCGAATGAATCGTTTGAAAGAGGAGAAGATCGATGGAAATTCCTACTCCAGCGAAGGAAAAGTCCTCCCTGTTTTACGATCGTCAAATCTCCTCACGACCTTCGGAACTCGCCAGATTTACAAAGGATTTAAGTTCTCCCGCGGCCTCGCTCGCTTCTAAGACCTGAAACGCTTCCGACCTTACCGGTCGCCTCGATAAGTTCCACGTTGAACTTCATTAAGCGGATAAAATCGGCAGTCGTCTGGTAACTATCATCGACAATTATCAGGGAATCCAACGAGATTGCAATCCATTCAACGTACCAATTTACCTAGCCCGAGGAGAAAGTACACTGACTGTCTGCCCTCGTTCTGGCATTGTCTGACCCGAGCCAGAATAATTTTCGAGTACCTGAAACGACCATTCAGTGTTCGAAGCGTCTAACAGATATGTACTTGCAGATCATATTTTGCTCGTTACGAAGCACTTGTATCACAGAAAGGATCGAGTAAGAGTCAGAGTGAGGATTAAAATTCTCCTTTCGCTGACACATTTGTGAAAACCTTAGGCCCTAGAGGATAGCGGCACGGAGGTCGAGCAACTGCGAAGCAACGTCAGACGTTGAAAAATGTAGCTCGAAACGAGAACCATGAAGGCAAAGCGTTAGCCAATCTCCGAGAATCTCAGCCGAGTCGAGTCAATTTCGGTGTTCGTCGATCTTCATCAGTCTTCCTCAGCTTGCTGCAACAAGTAGTTCCTTTAAAAATTCACGAGTGCAGGGTGGCAAGTTTGCGAAGCTCAATATGTGCCGGCGCAATTTGTCCACGAAGATGAGGCCGGGAGCGTGGCATCCCATTTCATTTCTCCTTGCTCCAATAAATCACCACGGCGAGCTTAATGCATAACCATAAGATTGTTCCATGCTGCTACAGCAACTGGAAGGATTGGAAAACGTCCATAAAAGCACGGGGGCATTTGTACATGCTTTAAGCGGGCATTCTCGTAGAAAACGGGATATCGATTGGCCGGATGATTGGTAGCCAATGAGGTGGTCCTTTCGTTGGCCCGTAAGCGCGCGTTAAATGGCTGCTGGTGTATTAAAAACGAAGGCGAGGAAGCAAACGAGGCGGAAGGTAGGAGCACCACGGCTCACGAGAAATGGCCAAGCGGCCCGAGGAGCTCGCCTACACGCACGGGAAACGGTTCGTGGAAGGGAGGGCGGGCCGTAGGGGTAGGAAAACAACGGCAGGGGGGTGGCGGCTGGGGGAGCAGAGAAGTTGTCTTGGAAGAAGAATCGCAAAGTCGCTCGAGCGACCACCAGGACGCTGCACATGGCAACTCCCAGGGAAGATCAATATCCCCACCAATCGTATTTCTCTCTTGACTACGGCACACTGTCTCTCCTCCGTGGTACCCGCGATATGAGCGCCTCCACCTCTCGCTTCCGTTTTTCTTAAGACCGACTTTCCACGCCCGCCCTTTCGCCACTTCTCGAGCAGTCCTTTTTTCTTCCGTATCGGTGGACAATCAGCTGAAAAATATCGTGCTAACGACCATAAACTCTGCGCGGAGAGAGGAAGCTACCCTATGTCGGCTGCATTAAAAATGAAGGCTGTATAAGGTTATACAGAGTGGAGAGAATGGGGGCATGTGCTGTTTGTTAAAATGAAGAATAAGGTGGTGGTGAATATGGATTGAAAGGTGATGTTGTTTGGAGTTGGGAAAATTTTTTTTGTCTGCGAATTAGCTTCTCAGATGGAGGATAAGGAATTACATCGCCCACATATTTGTGACCTATCGAGCAAGAACCTTTTGATATTGGACAGTTTTGTGCCTCGCAATTGGTATTCTGAAGGTATTCGTGACTTTTCTATTTTTTGTTTCTGTTTGACATATAAGTGATCAAAAAGAAATATGTAATACTAATTGTAAGTTTTCGCAGGCAACTTTCGATACTAAAATGGCCCCATCTATTTTCTCCAGTTAATGTATAATTGATAGGTTAAACTTATATTCATTTCTTAGAGACAGAGAGCTCCCAATTATAGGCCCAACCCAGTTTCAATGAATTACGAATAGCTTCTATCTAATTATATAGTTTAGAGTACTTGGTACTAAAATATATTTTCAGCCGATTTTACGAAACTCCTCGAACCAGATTGGGAGTGTCCTAGAAGGTCCTTGGCATTGATTAGCGACAGAATTCTCCAGGAGCTCGAAAGTACTGGAAGTGGGACTCGTTATTAACACTAACAGCTTTACCAAAATGATTTAGTAATTTTGGGGGAGACGAAGGGCGTTCTGCTTGCCGCGTGAAAATGATTAAACCACGACTACTACGGGAATGTGTGGTATCAAGGAAAATGCGGTGGTATGCAATTAAAACTTCGGCGTTGATTTTGATATAAAAATGGCACGAAAATAGGCAGCCAGCTACAGCTAACAAATGCATTGAAATCCACGTGGAGTTGGTGGAATAATTCACGAGCTTCCGCCAACTATCTGTCGACGATAATGACTTCTGTTGGAGCCTATGCTGACTCGTGTGTTCTGAACTTCTGGGACGAATGCACAGAACGCTTTACTAATAATTTTCCTATTAAACTTGGCGACACAAAGAGCTTCGTGATTATTTTGAAAGGACATATAAAAGTGTAAGCGAAGAATGAAAGTTGCGTAGGGAAAGACAAAAGGCACCAACAACTTTTAATTGTTCCTTTTTTTTTAAAGATGTAATAAATTTTACAGTCACTGCGTTTAAATAGGTCAATTCGAAAAACTATAGCTCCAACGAATCCAATTTTCCAAGTAATCCTTCTTAGAGCTGCTAAAGGTAATCCTTGCAGTCATTTTTTTAAGTGCTTCCACTGATTCCAGCTTCCTTGCATTACGTTAGATTACTTCCATCGTGAAAGGTACGGATTTCTTTTTACGCGAACGTAAAAAATTTCAATAATTAATGTTGGGGGCATTGAATTGAATCGGGTCTATGGAATGTATAAGAATGTTACTTTAATTCAGATTAAGGATTGCTATTTGGCCCTTTTTTAACATGTCAGGGGACGATGGGCATATTCGAATAGTAAAAGGTTTATTTCGCCTGAAGTTTATTTTCTCTAATCTAATTTATGACGACGAAAACATTCGTAGGTGAACTTTTAATAATTCCAGCCTGCTGAATAATATGAGAATTTGTCATTCATTTCCCGATAACACTATTTGTATTATTAATAAAATTTACTCTTTATTGCAGGCTTCATATAATTAGTGTTAATTGCAATATTAAGGAACTCAGCAGGATGTATTGTAAGTTAAATAAATCAGGTGCAGAAGAAAATGTCAAATCAAATCCTCATTTCAATTTTCAATTTTTCCCAATAACCAGGGACATTGGACATACAATTCACCTTCAAAATATAAACATACATAAATTCCAATTTCCGCCCACTTATCAGAATCGTTCGACAATTAATTTACACCCAGCACACAAGCATGACAAGTGCAGTCGTGGCCTATTTTAATTCAAATTTCTGCCCAGTAATCGGGGACGCTCATCGGTTAATTCACCCCCAAATCTCTGCAAGACTTCACGGCCAACGTGTACTTCATTACTCTCCCCCGAATCGCGCGCGCCCCCGCAGCCAGTCTCCGCCAGTGCCAAAACTAGGCGGAAATCCGGTAAATACCGTTTTCTAGCGAGGAGCGCCGCTCCTGCAAAAAACTGTCGCGGCGAATTCTGGTCCTCGGGCGAACCGCTTAAAGCCCCCAACCACGCCCACGCTCGGCGGCTCCCGTAAACACACGTGTGATATAATAGCGGGGGAGTTATTTCCGCGTCATTTATTCCGGCGATAAGAGCGCAGCGGAGTCTCGAGAACAGGTCTGGCCGAGAAGGAAGGATTTGGGAAGGATAGTGGAGGAACTAGAACGCGTATGCTGCTTCCCCTCGTTCCCTCTATTCTCCATGAATCTTTCTCTGTCGTCGCCGCGATATTCAGCCCTCTTCCGTTCCTTAACCAGAACGAATGCGCAGACAGTCCCGAGACAGTTCGTTATTTGTTCTAGCTCGTTGAAAGCCGCAAAGGCGTCTGGCCCCGGCCGCAATTTACTTACCGTTACACAGAACGTACCGGGGCTATCTGCGGGGGAAATGCAAATACTTTCACGGTTGATTCTACGGATCATTTTCAACGACCGCAGGCAAAACGGGCGTTTCCTGTCTTCGTACTTTACGGAGCACAGCGCCAGCGGTTGTGCGTGGCACTGATTCACCCCGCCAGCGAGTTCCGCTTCCTCGGGCCATTGTGGTTTATATGTATCTGTTTTAGGCAAACTACTTTGCATTAGAACCGGCGGGGTCGCGATATTGCCCCTTTGTTTGGCCGAGAAATATTTGACCAGCCAATATAAATCTCATATCGTTAATGGGCCACGTGGCGTCTCGTTGCGATGGACACCATGCACAGTGGAATTTGGATTCGAAGGATATTTGATACAAGGGGTGACGATGTTTTTTTTATGTAAAAAGGAATCGGAAGTCCCCACTTCCGGGGGGACAAAGTTTTATCAGGCGGGGCTTCGTTTCCCAGGCAACCAGTTTCGAAAACTGGCCGGGTACGCGTCCGTCGAACTATGAAACGGTTTCATTTTCGGAACAGATTTCCTCGAAAGCAGAGCCTCGTATGAAAAGTGTTATTTTGTATTTGGATTTATTTTTCAGTGAAAAACCAAACCTTTTCCGATTGCGCCACCAGTTGAACGGCACTCTGCAGATTTACGCGCTTAATTGGTTTCGTTCAAATATTACCCGACGTGCAGATTACATGACTGAATTGAAAAATGAATGTATAGATATTAATATGAGAAATGTCGTAGGTAAATTGCTTTCGAGCTAACAGTTTGGTAAATTGTAAACAGTGAGGTAAATTGCTTTCGAACGTTTATTATTTGCAAAAGTAAGTTCTACTGCATTTGGGGCGTGAAACGTGACGTTTCTTTGGGTAAGATCACAATATTTCAATGTTTCCTGAGGGCAAGTGCCTCGTGATTCGTTGCTTTGAGCGGTATTCGCGAATAAGGGAGGAAAATAAAAAGCAGTGCTCCTTCTCTTCTTGGTTCGCCTAATTAAAGGTTTTGTTGGTGCGTATTGACCTAATTATTGCCTGTATACCGGGTGGCCTTGCTTTTTCAATTAACTCCCTCCTGTTCGTCTCCTCTTTCTTCTTCCCCCTTCGTCTCTCTTTCGTTCTCCCGCCTGCTCCGTTGGACCGCTCCAGTTTGCACGTGAAAAATGGCGGGATGAATCTTCCTTTCGTTTCAGTTACGATGCAGGGACGTAATGCCCCTCATCCTGCTCGAGTGCACGCCGCTCTCCCTGTCTCGGAATTAATTCTAATCAAGCTGGCATAAATATCACGAGTTGTGGTCTTCCAACCCTCATCGACGTTTCGCAGGCACGATCGTCATCGAGGAAATAGAGGCCTTTTTACGCCAGACACTTTAGTGCCTGGTGAATGATATTTCGAATGTGTTCTTTCGCTGGAGACAGCATCGATTCGTAGGAAGCAAAGATGGAAAGTGCGTGGATACGACCGAAATACCAGTCGGGGGCATTTCTGTGGCTTCTGACTTCTGCGAAAGGGTCTCAACCGTCTCCTCGCGGCCGCGGTGTTCATTCGGACGCATCTCATATGCAAAACCATATTACTTGCGTTACTTATTAGTTAGTAGTACAAACATCTTTAGAAAAACAAATGCTTTACTTAAGTACTAAAGTACGAAAGTACGAAAGTTCCAAAGTACCAAATTACTACAGTACCAAAGTACCAAATTACCAAAGTACCAAATTACCAAAGTACCAAATTACCAAAGTATCAAATTACCAAAGTATCAAATTATCAAAGTAAAAAATTACCAAAGTACAAAAGTACAAAAGTACAAAAGTACAAAAGTACAAAGGTACAAAAGCACAAAAGTACAAAGGTACAAAAGCACAAAAGCACAGAAGCACAAAAGCACAAAAGTACAAAAGCACAAAAGTACAAAAGTACAAAAGTACAAAAGTACAAAAGTACAAAAGTATAAAAGCACAAAAGAACAAAAGCACAAAAGTATAAAAGTACAAACGTACAAACGTACAAACGTACAAGAGTACAAAAGTACAAAAGTACTAAGCACTAAAGCACTAAGCACTAAAGCACTAAGCATTAAAGCACTAAGCACTAAAGTAATAAGTACTAAAGCACTAAGCACTAAAGTACTAAGCACTGAAGTACTAAGCACTGAAGCACTTCGCACTGAAGTAGTAAGTACTGAAGTACTAAAATACTAAGCACTAAACACTAAGCACTGAAGCACTAAGCACTGATGCACTACGCACTGAAGTACTAAGCACTAAAGTATTAAGCACTAAAGTACTAAACACTAAAGTACTAAGCACTAAAGTACCTACAAAACACTACAGTACTAGGTACTTAAAATTATAAACATCTATTCTAACGTGGGTCAAAATGGATCCCGTATCCGCTGTTCAAGGTTTAATTCACAGAACACTAGGGATGTTTGGATAAAGTTTTCATCGTCGCCGGTAACTTTGCTGCGTTTCCCGTTCGCCAGGGAACGCTCGTCGGCGAGCCGGGGTTCTTCCGAACAAATTAGAAAAATCCCTCTCTGCCATGAGAAGCCTCGTTAGTGCGGTTGTTAATGAAGAAACGTTGTGACACGTCTGCGCAAACCAGATAGCAGCGCCTATTACGCGGAGCGGTTCGCTGGGGAAATTGACGCGTCCGTCGCCGAAAGCAATTTGCGAGATTAAAAGGCACCGCGACACGCGCCATTTCTTCGTCGATCAACCTGACGGTCCGCCAGCGTCCGTTCAACGCTCGATAACCCATGGCGAACGTGCGGTGTCTGCCCCCCTTCCGATGAATTTATATCATCCCCGTCGCGTTCAGTTTCGGACACCACTGCCTCTGCTAAGCGAGCACACAGTAGCAAACACTATTGCTGGCAAGACTAAGGCTGGCTAAGTTTATACATCGAGGCTTCCGCAGAATTGTAATTTTTACGCACGCGCAGGGAATATTCGTATGTAACCAACGCTACAAAGAACCTAAATGAGAAAAACAAACATGAAATCATAAAAACTATCCAAGAAACCTACACAGAACTTACTAATAATGGTCAGCACATAATCTTCATCTGCGTTCTCGCCCATCAAGGCATAAGACGTAGCTGATAACGAATAAACCATGGTAACTCTTCCGCAAAAGAACCTATATCTCTCTCACCAAATGAAATTCAAAAGTCAATCCCGTAGCGATACCTCAAAATTAAAAACAAAATTGGGGACCTTGCAGCAAGAGAGGTGCATCTCCATCTTTACCAACTTGAAATAAATTAGAAAAAACTGTTTATAAAATTATTACTTTGCCTTAACCCTTTCGTTACAGCGTACATTTCCGCGAAAGTGCTTTTTTCTAAATTTTTTGTAAACTACCGGAGATGCTGACTAAAGTCGACGCTAGGATCGGCAGCTCGATCCGTGACGCCGACTGAAGTCGGCACTCGTAGCGAAAGGGTTAACATTAAAAAGAGAACACAAATTGAAAAATATAGATATTCACACAATAAGTAGTGGTTATTGAGTTGGTAAGTTTTTATCTCTATTTCTGGCGAATTTTTCAAATTGGGATTAGGTTTGATATTATTCCTTGGATCTTGTGATATTGTCCACATACCAATTTTATTTTGTTAAGTGCGCTGCGACTTGTAAACAGGAGTGTATGTCGGAACTATTAGCAATATATTCTACATAGAACGTCGAAATATGATATCACCCATCTACAATATAGGATAGCTTAAATTCTAGCCCGAATTTCACGGTCTAACCAAATTGCAACTGACAGAAGACCTTCACGAAATCATTGTACATAACTGTCCCGTGTCGCGGCTGCTATTCCTGCAATTAGTTTTATCACGTGTCACAGGCATAATCTGTATGGCGGTTATGGGAGCTGGACGCGTTGTGCTTGTCATATTAGAGACGTCAGTTATAACTTATTGCTCGTGCGTAGTGTCCCTAGATAAGCACCGGTCGTAACTACTAGTTTTACTCTTCACAAGCAACCCTTGAAACGTAATTTACGTAGACTACTTAAGCACAGTTTCTATAAGCTACTAAAACAAAAGAATCTTCACTGGGGAAGATTTTTCTTTCATCAAAATTTGATTAGATAAGAATAGTACTTGTACGTATTTTTCTATTTTCTATTTTGTTACGTTATATATACTGTTGTATTATAATAAAACGCAATACGATAAACTGTTGTATCAGTAAGTAGAATATGCCCGGCATGGTCAGACACGGATTTGAAAAGAGTACGAAACCTGCGACAGCAAGATATACAGTCTGCGTACATAAGTACGCCGCGGTAAAAAAACATAACATCTTATCACGAAAAAAGGATAATAATAACAATAATAAATAGAATAAAATTAAAAATAAAAAAATTAATAAATAAGCATTAGCATATTTAAATATATGATTTTGGATTGCCATATCATTAATAATATTAGATTATTATGTTTGGAACGTGAGATTGAAGTCAGTTTATAAATTTAAATAAATTTTAATCAAATAAAAAAATTTCAATCTCATTCTTTTTATTTTGTTATTTTCTTTTTTTAGCCCCCCCCCCCCCGTGCTCTGCTCTGTGTGTAGAAATGGAAAGGATGCACATAGAACATCTGCAAACATCAAAGTAAAAATTTCCTAAAATAGTCTCTTGCTTTCCCTTCACATCTAACAAATAGAAGCAAGCAAATCACTTGTCAACACTGAAAATTGTTTTCAATTCTTACAATTTTTAATTGTGAGTGATTATTATCTACCCTCCAAGTCTCGCACTCTTTTTATGTAACACACTCTATATTTTCGGGCTTGAAAAAATCATTCCTCTCCTGTTACACCATCAATTACAAATTAGCGGACCAAATTACCATATTGGGTTCTTAAAAAAAAGCTTTGCAGTCATAGCGACCCCTATTTTCTTTATAGTTCAAATACAAAGAAGACGTAGTCGTTCTATAAACGGCGAGGGCGTTTGAATTTCATGAAGCTTTTCAATGGCTTTTCGAAATTGAAGGGCCCGGCGAAGCACCGTCTTCCTTTATACCTCATTATACGTACGGATACACATGCGCCGTCGGCATTACAGCAATTTTTAAATTCGCTTTGGAGGACTATCAGGGCAGAGGATTGAAACGGGACTGGAATAATTGATGACTATGAGGAATTTCATTTCGTCTGTCGCTCAACTTCCTTCGTGTGCCTTCCGTCGATTCGCAATTCACCAGCTGCAACCTTCGCTCAAGTACGGCAACGTTTTATACAGTTAGCAAGGATTGGGTACCCCGCTGCAGCCATGCTTAAACTCTTTCACTCTTCAACTTCATGACGTACCCCTGAATTATTTAATTAAACAAAGTGCAGAGAATGGCTTTCGCCATTTGCCCCTAATGTATTTAAGATGCAGATATAAGTTGCCAGGACTTTGCACTGTCGCGCATAATTGGGGCTAAACATGATTTCTTTCTCGTAAATTGGTCATTACACGTTCTTGTGCTAAACAACTTTAATACTTTACCTGCTACCATTGAGTGTGGACCTAGAAATTTGATTTTATTTCGCATTTAGTATTGATAAATTTTTACCATTAAATGAACTCTGTTCTATTTACAAAATACAGGTGTGAAGCTTTTCAGAAATCGAAATAGTTGGAGATTGATAAAGATTAGAGGTGAGCGCAAGCTTGCTTCAAATGCAAAATTGCTTCTGATGTTGAACGACGTTTAACTATCAGTTCCTCGTATTATATTTTAATGGGCGTTACATAAAATCCAATTTGGGTATAATTAATCGATCTGTTGTGCGGGAAAATGTAAATTCCCAAAATCACCATGGTGCAGCTCTGTCGTGGAAAATTTCTGTCAATTGGGGACATTAAATTTCGCGCTTTTTGATTATCACATTTGTCGTAGGTATTATTTGTGAGTGCATCATTGACAAATATCGAACAGTTTCCTTCAACAATTTTTCCTACCGTCATTTAAAAAATGATTGAACGTTCATAAAGTAAGGCCAACCTTATACTTCATTTTCCAGTTCGAGTACTTATTACAATTTACCAATGAAATAAATATGTGTTCCTCAACGAGTAGAAAAAAATAAAGTCATTGTGAAATATTAATTTTACTTTAAGTTATCTGTGAACCAATTATCTAATGAACCAGTTAACTTCAAATGTCGATATTGACAAAGTATCTACATTCTAAGATGTAGGTACCATTTATCGTGTAAAACCCCTAACGTGGCGTAAAATTTTTATTAGGTCTCATTTTCGTTTCCCTAACACATTAGTGCATCCCCCTATGGCTAATCTTTCCCTAACAATGAAACCGATAAATATTTGAATTGAAATAGATCGATTCGTGAATAGTAAGATTTACTGAGCAATTATGTCAAAGTTCATCATTGGAGGATGTTGGAAATTACGGCGGAAGTCAGAGAGAGACAGAGAGAGGAAGGGAGAACGGCCGATTGCTCACGTATCGGTCTCATTAATCACTATAGACGTTTTAATTACAATGCCGTGTTCGACTCTAGTGAGAAGTACGACGACGGTCATTCAATGTAATTCGAGTGCAACTTCAATTGAAATGCGATTCAATTGTGCTCCCGCTGCCCATAGTCTAGGATCGTCGAGTACTATAATTAAATCTTACCGATCGTTTGAATTTGTTCAAACGATGTTTGCTCCCTCCATTCAGGATCTTGCTTCACACGTGTAAACCAGTTGCTGCGCAAAGTGTTTAAAATTTAGGCAGGGACTTCAGATTACTTCTAGATAACTATGGTGTTTTTTAAAAAAACCTAGTTGCGCAATGACTGTATCAGATGCTTTCGAAGTTTCTTATTATTTTTATTGGGGTTTCTCGGATCTTAAAGGGAGGTTTAAAATACAGTACTGGAAATATTTATTGCACCACTTTCAAATTTACGTAGTACGCACAATTTTCATAGCGATTTGATTGATAAAATGATTCGTAGCCAACTTATTTTGGTCAAGATAGTGAGCTACCCATTTTTCCAATAATATTTTGCGAGTAGTAATAACAAGAGAAAAAAATAACAAGAGAGATAAAGGATAACGTGTTTATTAGAATGAAGCAATCAATATTTCCACTATTGTATACCATAAGATACCATAAAGAATGTTTCATTTTTTTACTCAAGAAATCACTAGTATCGAGTAGTAATACAAACAGGACACACTTATTGTTAGAAATACTGAAGGATTTTTTTTTCATTATTTGAAGTATTCCGTTGTTTTCGTTAATTAGGAAACACGTCTCACATTATAATTCAATCAATTCCCCTCCAAACACAACCGGATACACCGATACTACGTTAAATCAGTTCTCAAAAAATGTCACTTTTGCTTATCTACTTTTTACACACAATTACACTGTTACAATATTCCAGGACTAGACATATTCCAATATTAAATTATTCAAATAATCCCCGCCTTAATTCGATTATCAAAAAAATGCCGTATATATTTTCCCAAATTACTTTCGATAATCGTGGTTCGACCGTGCCTCCCTTTTTAGACAATGTCCATCCGCAACGGTTTAGAACTGTCCCGTGCAATTGTGCACCCTCGTATATGCTGCGGTCACGTACGGACTGTACGTGGCACGTGCAACTTTTCCCTCTTCCGGTTTCTATTTCCCTCTCATACGGTTCGCTACTTAGGGGATTACGTTGGCAGGGAGCACTCGGTGACATATCCGGCGCTTTTAATCTGATTAAAGTGGCCTTGACGCCGCCATAGATTATTAGGCCTAATTAATTGACGCGCGGCGCGGCTCGGCAATAATTCCGAACGCAGCCGATAATTAATTAACGAGCGTGTATCGACCGACAGGCGCGTTTCGACCGCGCGGCGATTTTAAAGGAATCGACGCGTGAAAAATTATCGAAAAGCCACGGTTGATTAAGCCCAGCTGCGTTCGAGCGAATTTGCAGTCGCTGCTCGAGCATAAATCCCTTCCGACCCAGCGGCGATCGTTTTTTCTTCGTACTTTGGCGAGAATGCTCGCGGTCTGATGCAGAAATTTAACGCCGCCAACTGGCATTCGTTTCTGACAAATTCCATGGAAACGTCACGTTTCTCTCCTCTTCGGTGCATGGCTTTGAATTCGCCGCGTTCTGTTTTTTTTTCCGTCGTGGTCAAGTTCGTTTGGGTGCAAGGCAGCTTTTGAGGCTCGTATTGTTTTGGCTCCTTTGCCTTTGCTAATTGACTGCTACCAGTTATTCGATGAGCGACGAATTAATTAATATTTGGCAGTGCAGTGTAATATTGTATGCATCTGCAGTGTCGTTGAATTAGCTTCTATCCTTGAAAGAGAGATTTGTAATTGAAGACCTTACAGCCAGAGGGATGTAGCACCATTTTTTACTGTTGTTGAGTTATGACGTGTAAGTAAAAAAGTTCTACCTCGTTTGGAGCAAGTTTGATGCAAATCTGATAACAAATGAGCGACTTATTGGAAAATGGAAATTAATAATAATATTTTTATATATATTAATATTAATAGTTGATAATTTTTTATTTCTATTTTTGGCAAAAATATATTCTATGATGAAAATATTAATATAAAAATTTTAATATTAGTATTAATACTTTTAGAATATATATAGAGATACTTTTATACGATATATTTTTGCCAAAAATAAAAATAAAAAATTATCAACTTAGTAACTACTATTTATTGTATGGAAATATATAGTTTTCAATTAGTGTTCTCTTTTTAATGTTAAGTCAAGGCAATAATTTTATAAACAGTTTTTTCTAATTTACTCGAAGTTGGTAGAGATGAAACTGCACCCCTATTGCTGCGAGGTCCTCAATTGGACTTTAGGAAACGCTGAGGTTTCGTGAAAGTCTTTATATGTGACATCTTATCGGTCTGACGGGAGTCAGGCCGAATTCCCTTTATTATGCTGTAATCGTAATTAGCATGGCATCGTGTTATCGTAACGTCGCACAGCGAAATAGCATGATCAACGTCGTCAGGATCCACGATGTACCGACAGTGACAGACACTGGGAGCAGTGAATGAAATCACGCGAGGAATCCCATAATTCTCTAAACGCGGGAGCAATTGTGGTTTCCATTCCTCGGGATTCCGCATTTCGAAACGATGCCGAGCCGTACCCCCGTTGCACCCTCGAACTTCGTCCACCTTTGCCACGTGAACTAATAACTTCCTCCCCAGTTAATTTCACTAATTAATAACCTTAATTAAGCGGGACACTAAAGGGCAATCTGGATTCTTCGGTCGCAGGGTGGCATTCAGTACTGGCTTTCGCAAATGACTTTCCGGACTTTAGGGAAATGAGAATCGCTTTTTAACTAACTATACGGCATCTGTGCTCGTTAGGATCCCAGGGAAGTAACAAAATTATTCCTAAACAACGAAGTGACTGGATTCTAAGGATATTTACGGGTCACGTGACTGACCGAGGAACCGAGTCAGGGGACCACTTCAGGATCGATCCTCGGCTTTTCAATGGAAACTATTTCATCGAGGGAACTTTATCCGGAGTAAGGGTGATCCTAATGGGTTCGAACCGAAGGAGTTCGATTTTAGAGAAAAGTCCTTTTTGTTCGACTGCTCCTTACGAGACGATTCCAACTCTATAAGGGAACATATTGAAGTGACAATCGCCGAATTTGATCCCATTTTGGCAGAAAGTAGTTCTTACAAAAATATTTCACACGTATTTTTTCTTATCGGCTGATGTTCATGTTGAAGAGGCGAAAACGGCCCGCAAAGTTGAGGTTTGAGAAACATGTTTGGACGAATATCTTGGAAATTACTAGAGCTAGAAGAACGGTGCAAATGGCAAAAATGTGTATTTTTAGCCGACTTCAAAAAGCGAGGAGGTTATAGATTCAGCCCATATGTATCCTTTTTTTATGTTTGTCCCCGCATAACTACTCAGCGTATGCACCGCTTTTGATGATCTTCTTTTTATTCGAAATACGTACGCGCATATCTCCTCGACAACTAAGCCGTGTGTCAATATATATAAAAAAAACATCAAATAAAAACATTTTAAAAAATTTAAAACCGACTTCAAAAAAAAAAAATAAAAATGCACTAAAGTGTAAAAAATAATTTTTTTCCTTATTTAATCTACGACACTCAATTATTTTAAGTCGGCGCCAAATGTACACAGTGCGAATGATGAGGCGTTGACATAAAAAAAATGGAGAGTCGTAGATTAAATAAGAGAAAAAATTATTTTTTATTTTTTAGTGCATTTTTATTTTTTGAAATTCCGTTTTAATTTTTTAGGGAATTTTTTATCTACTAAAGAATGAACCTGTGCAAACATATTCCACAAAATCCGTTTGTTTAAATAATACATTAAAAGAAAACGGATTTTTGTTAATCTGTTTGCACAGCTGCATTCCTTATTAGAAAACTCATCATTTTGTCATTTATAAACATGTCTCCCCACACTTCAACATTGAGGGTTGTTTTCACCCCTCCAACATGAATGTCAGCCGATAAGAAAAGAAAGTATCAAACATTTTGTAAGAACTACCTTTTACCAAAATGGCATCAAAATCGACGATTATCACTTCCATATGTTCCCTTAGACCTTTTTGGACGCCTATTGCCAATACATATTTACGCATTCTGTACATACATACACGCTACATACCATACACTAAAATCTGCAGTCACCTCTTTAATTATGCAGTGAAACACGTTCACCCTTCTTTCAGTAGCACGAGACTAATAAACACGTAAATTCCCATAAAAGAAGTCTAATGAATTACTTGTTCCATGGAACGGTACCAGCGTTCTCCCGAGAGAAATAAAAGCCGCGAAATCTTGCGCGACCCTGGCGATACGATAGTCAGCAGCGGCTTCAAAGGCGAGTCGTCGGTCAAGGATGGACCCTCGAACAAAAGCGCAAGATAAGGTCGCGAGAATTTTACGTGGTCGTACAAGGAACGACACAAGTCCCCGAAGTTTAGCAACTAAACCGCAGCCACCGGATGAGCCGTGACCAAGCAGGTCCTTAGGCACGCGTGCACACGGTTAAGTGGTTTCTATCTCATTACGGTGTCGTCCGCGAACGGCGTCTGCCGCAAGTGCAGTCGATGCGCAGAGGGCTGCATTTATAAGGACCGGGCCCTGCCACCTAGACCCTGCTCCACGTCAACTTAACGTAATAATACGAGCCGACAAAGATACGACAGGATAACGCCGACACCGTTACCCCTCAGTTCTTTCCCTCCACTTTGCCTCGCTCTATCAACGTCCCCCTCGTATCTCCTGATAAACTTTCCTTTCCACGAGTGCCTTTGAAGCGGAATGATCACGGGCAATTCATTAGCGGCCCTGTAACAGGATTCTTCCTAAAGTTGCTCGCTCTAAGGTCCGGCGACGGCTGCCGAATGGATTCTGAATTATCATGGCGGATGCGAATGGACACTCTTGTTTCCCTTTTCGTTCTTCCCCTCGCTCCCTGGTCACTCTTGCGCTTCATATTGGCTCGATTTAGGGGAGTGTAAAGTAGCATTGTGAAAAATCCAGCTGCAAAAAATTGACTACGTTTTTGATAGATTTATATGTGGCGCGGATTTTTAGATAAATCCAGAGAGAATGTAGCAAAAAAGCCAAGTTGGCGTTTGGCATGCTCGATGGGCTGTGCGATGTCAACATTAAAAAAATAGGCTTCGCTTCTTTTATCGAGGCGGAGTGCAAAATTATTGATGTCACGTGCACGCTGCGTTGGTACATAGTACGTATGTCACGATAAATCGGGATGTCACCAATATGCAGCGCGCGGCAAAATTCGTGGAACAGGCGAGGACAGGGTGATTTCTCGTGCAAAAATAAACCAGAATTTCAGGATGAAGTTTTCGCCGCGTGGAGCTTCGTTATCGAGGAAAGTAACTTTGAAATTTCGCCGAGGGCGCTTGCGTTTATGTACATACTTCGGGCTGGCTCGTCTGACTACGAACGGGCGGATTCTACTTGCGCGTGTATTTCGGCTGCCCCGTGATCATACGTGATCTTACTTTGTATTAAAAATAAATTAAATCTTGTCGGAATAAAATAAAGAATTACAGTAGTCGAACAACGTGAATTTGACCGCACGTTGGCAGAAGTTCGTTAATTAATAATTAGCATAGCGCAGCATTTTCAACAATTTATTAATTAGTAAAGTAAACAGATTAAATACTGAAGAAGTTGCTTAGTCTTCTCGAAACGGTCTCATTTCATTATCTTCTGTGTACAGATTGTATGCAGACACGAGAACCCTGCTCGTACTATGAATTTTGCAACACCTTGTATATTAAAGCCTCAAAAAGAATTGCCAATTTCTTTTCAAAATTCCATTATTATATTTATTCTATCTCAACTCCATTTAACTTCCTGTGCTTAAAAAATTATCATCGCAATTTTGAGAGAAGTAATGTATCATACCCATTTATTTAATTTATTTATTGCAACTCACGAAAGAGAATTCTACGGGGAATTAAACACGCAGAATTGTACACAAATTGAAGTGGAATAATTGAACGAGTTTAATATACAGAGTTCTCATTTAGTCGTTTATTTCAGATTTCTCTGCTTTATATTAATTATAATACGCAGCGAGAAGCTGATATCCACTTCGTTGACGAAGATTTATCAGAGAATCCTACTTGCAGAAAGTGTAGCTGCATTCGCGAGGTAGCGTGGGTGAGAGCTTCCTGGAAGAAAGGAGCAAGGAGTGAAGCACAGGGAACTGATTGAATTCTTTTTTGCCCCCGAGGAAGTTGCGCTGGGATCGAAATAAATGATAATGGGTGGATGCAATATCTGAGGAACAAGGTGGGCGTGCGAGGTTCCCTATTATTTCCGACCCTTTAATTTCTGTTCCGCGTTGATTGCGATGCACAGTTCCACGCGAACGAAACCTAATACAACACTGATTCGCGTTCTCCTTTCAAAGCTAGGATTATTCTATTTTCTAATATAGGTAATTACATTTTTAATGCAGGTAGACGATTACTTATTTTACCATTTATAGCTTAAATCCTTTTGACGAAAAAAGCGTTATTTCAATTTCAAACTGCTTCCCAAGATTAATGCTAAATACCAATCTCACCAAAACTGTTCTTGCGTGGAAACAGAGATACACAGCTGATATCAGAAAATAATTAATGTTCGTGCTTCCATTAAATTTTGCTCGAGAAGCGAAATTATCACTATAATATGCGCTCGGTTCATAAAACACGAAGTGGAATTTGAAATATTGCATTGAAAATTTTGATTTATAATAGTTCAGCATTGTAATTATTCATTGGTGGTTGTAAAAGAAAAAGGCTGAAATTACAATAGCAGTTCGTCGAAGATGACGAAGAGAAAAGAGGTCGTCGGAATATTTCGCTGGGAATTAAAAATTTGCAACAAACCGTTGATGGAACGGAATAACCGTTGTGTGTTGAGCAAATATGGAAATTCGTTTTGCAGGAAATGCAATGGTTCCCTCGATTTCTGCGTATAGTTGATACGTGTATACTGTATACAAAAGGGGAAAAGAGAGTTTTGTAATCAGTGTTACCTTCGTCAGAGCACAGAATATCGTAAACCAAATGAAACATGCATATGTCCAACTCGGGGATCAACTTGTAATCAAATATTGAATGCATTACAGTAGCCTGCCTTTAAATATCAAGTGTTGCATGTACTTATTGATCAGTGGTTTTGTTACATTTAACATAAATGAATTTAAGCAAAACAAAACATGCAAATCGGTTTGGTACCATTTCGTCGGCAGTAAAAGCTCTATCAACTAATTAAGCTGTTTGATTTTTCAACGTTTAAGAGTAATCTAAACAAATAGAGAAATTAAAAATAATGTAACTGAAACTATTGGACCCCACTTCTGAACAGTTTCGTACACATTTTTTTTTATTTGTTTCTGTTCCTGCAAGATTGTAGTTTAATTTCTGTTTGTATCCCTCCGGTAAATTGTTTATTTCGGTGTATGTAATGTACTTTCCAGCTCGTGGAACCATATTCGAAATGCATAGCTGGGACTTTTGTCGATTTTTTTTCTATTCGAATATTTGACTAGTTCGACTATTTAAATATTCATCACATAAAATTCGAATGTTAGAATATTATAAATGCATAGTTTATATGACAAGTGAATCTCAAGTAAACTTTTAATATTATTTCTGTTCAAAATAATTCGACCAATCCTTTTTAAAGCGCAATTAAACTTACACAATACTAAAACAGCACAGTATTAAAAAATATACCTAATCCTATAAGAATTTTTAAAAAAAAAAAGGAGACTTCGTTTATTGTTACCCTACAAATTTGACAAATTTGTAAAATTAATAACAAATGTACAATCATAATATTTAAATACTATAATATTCGTAACATGCAAGTACCTACTTACCAAGTATTCTAATATTGAATTATTCCAATAATTCGGCCGTAATTCGAAGTAGAATATAACGGTGAAGTTTGAAGTAACGAAATAATTTGTACGAGAGGCGTAAAATGAGAAACGGCAGTAACAGATGCACTCCGCCACACAACGGTTGTACAGAACCGACTAGCCTTGACATTTCGATAAACGTTTCCCTCGATCTAGTTTTTTTTTAGAATGTTTGTATCGATTGATGTTTGGAGCAATATTGGGGTAGGAGGCGGGTGTTAAAAATAAATAATTGAAGCGATAAAATCGATGCTCAACATTGTGCAGAGGCACCTGTTCGTTCCAGTGCAGTAACGTTGTTTTCTGGAATATTCAAAACACAGATATTTAAATTTCTCATTTCCCTTGCCATTCTATTAACACATTTTTACAGAAAAATAAAAACTCCAGTTAAGTCCGCGTAACACCTAAAAGTAGTCGTACCAGCAAAGGAAATAATTTCACATTAACAATTTACTTAGAAAATAATGAAACTACTAACAATAAGATCATTCGTTTCATCAAAGTCAAATTGAAACGAATGTAATACAAATTAACCAAATCCACAGGAATCAGAATTCAGCAAAGGCAAACTAATCTAACTCACAAACACATTTTACCAAATTTCAACCTACCTGCAATTTACCATCACTTATTGCTAGCTAATTTCAAGTTGAGGAGCAACGCTGTAGGTGAAACCCACTCGAAACAACTGAACTTATGCCATAGGAAATTACGTAATATGGAGCGCTATGCATTCTCAGAAGCTACTAATCAGGAGAGCTGGATAGAAAGGCCATATGCTCAAGGTAAAATGCACATACGTCCTATAATTCATAGCAAGTGGGAAACGACATTCTTCATTTTCTTCCTCGCACGTATCCTTGAACACTCCTCGAGAGACATCGACCACTGCGACTACCTCTGTAAATTTCGCTCCCGCTGCCATTACTTGTGCACTATGTACCGAGAGTAAAACGGGTTACGATCAGCATTTGACATTGTTATGGTGCATCATGGCGGAACTTAATGTCGTCGTAAAGTCCAAACAGTGAAGACCGCTGTGTTAACATACTAAACAGGAGGCGTTATTCTAAACCGTGCTGCTACTCGTTACACTGGCCGAGCCGTTCTATTTGCCGAGATGAGGGAGAAGTTCACAGCGATTGTTAGCGTGTACCTTGTTTGTAGTCGATCTTCTACCCTGTATAAGCTAACAGTGAAGTTAGGACTGGAGGAACGTGGTAGCAGATTCTCCGTTTTCACGGGATCGTCCTCGTGCGGAGATTCACCCCTTCGCGGAGAGGATCGTACACCAAATTTGGGTGCAGGATTAATTTCCAATCTGAGGGCTACATGATAGGTTGAGTAAATATTCTTAATCGATCGAAAAATTGTAGGTATATTATTATGAAAATTTAAGAACGAAGAAGTGGGAATTATTCAAATAAATTTTGTAAGATTATTGGAATAATGTTTAGTAGGGAGAGCTAGCGAGAGACCTTAAAATAAATTGTATAATGTTATTCAAGCGAAATTTAATAATTCTGCTAAGTCTTTAGTAGACTTGAGGGATGCAGAATATTGCGAATATTTTTTCATTCGACCACTGGAGGAAGATACATTTACTTTTCTTAAAATCAGGTCTTTTGCATTCAAAATTAATTCCTTTCCTTGAGTTAAACGAGTAGTCGTGACTTATTAATGATTCATACCCCTGCAAACTGTCGATCGTTGCCAGTTATTAAAATCGAGCTTCTCGACGTGTCGAAACGAAAACGGAATTAATAACGCGCTCGCCCCTAAGGAAAATAACAAAATTCAGATGTAAATTGATGGATTTCAGGGGCCAACTACGAAATGCGGTTCTTCAAATGTTTCGACTCTGTAAGTACTCGTTTTGTGACAGTTGGAAATTGACAGCACAGTAATTGGTGTTCTGTAAATGCACAAAATTAATCACCTCACAGTGTGGATTTGAGCAACATTTATCATGCAACGAGTTTATATATTTGTATGACGACGGACAGGCTAAAATTGCTTCTCTTCGATAAATAACTACTCACGAAGTAATAACTATTCATGAAGTTTTCTTAATCGAACAACCTCCGTTCTATTAAAAAGTAATAACGATGGAACAACTTTTCTGGTTAATACTTCAAGAAACAATCAATAGCCTTCATAATCCAAACCCGAAAACATAATAATAAATTGTCTTTGCAATTTATAAAATTAAAAATGCAAAATAATAATGGCAAGGTTCAGCGATCTAAAATTGCATTCTTATTACACCCACCCCTAATGTTCGACAATGCAAAATAATAATAGTAGATATGTCTGCGTAACAATTAAATGCACAAAGTTGCAAATAGTTTAGAACGGCAGTAAAAGGAGGACGTTGGTTAAAAATACCAAAGTACAGAAATGGTGGCTAGGAAAGTCAGCCAACCTTGTGACCCCACTTCGACCATATTTTTCAACGATACGAAGGGATTAGCCTCCATTTCTTAATGATTGCATCTGGCCGTAATTCCGCGTGCAGAGATACGGGCCACAAAGGAATCGAACACGAACACGTACACTGGGATATACAGTAATCACTAATTAATTCCGCAGCGGGAGGAGATGAAACCCGGCTTATCGCTGCTCGTCAAGACCTGGCTAAGCTGATATCCATTTAATTAGGAAGCTCAAAGTACGCGGCAGAATGTCATTATCGTTTCAGCCGTGAGCACGACAGAACTTGCAGGAACCGCGCCATTGTACGGGCGTACATGAACGTCTTGTGGCGTTTGTGCGCGGAAGGCGAACGGAAATTCGTCGATAAGTACAACGGTGTTGTGGGGACGAGACTTGTGTGGAGGGATTCTGATATCGCTGCGGAAAGAACAGGATTGTCGACGATTCTCGAGGTGCTCGGCGGGCAAGGTATCATAGAAAGTCTCACGACGAACTCAGTCTGAGAAATTACTTTGATGGAAGTATTTAAATTATTCTCGATTTTCATGAAATCTGACACGTCGGTAGGATACTAAAAAATATTCCACGTATGTATATTTTTTTAGCGACTGATGCCTGAGTTTAAGTGTTGAAAACTTTTTTGAAACTTGATAATGATGGTTGGTGAAGTTTGTTGTGGAAACTAATGGTGATGGTAGGAAATGTGGAATTTTTTTTGAGATGGTAATTTTCAACCCCTAAGCATGAATATCAGTTGATAAAAAAGAATGTGTGGAATATTTCTTAATACTCTACGTTTAATTTCAAGTCCACGATTTTTCTGATAACACTGGAAGTATGTATCATGATTTATCTTCCGTTATTGGTTTTTCTTTCGCAATACCCTCAGTGGATTGCACGCTGGATCAACGGGGATTCGCAAGTGGTTCCCTGAATTCTGCATGCACCATGCAGAGTCTACAGTGAGGTGGGTAAGTGTACAGTGAAGGGTCGTTGTACACATCAGTAATTTCGTAGAAAGCTGGCTCGTAAATCCTGAAAGCTATTACTCTGGGAGATACGTCTAAATCTAGAGTCCGTGTACGTTACGTCGGTTACTATGGTCAGCCGGAGGAAATTCGAAATTTTCCACACTCTGATTAGAACTCGGAAATCTTCTGACTACATATCGCAATTCGAGAGAGGTATCCCGATCCTAAATAAAACATGAAGTTCGCATCAAATAATTCCACTGTTAATCACACTTGGTGTCCTAGCTTGCCTTATTCTAACTTTTACTTAGGAATTTAGATTTTTCTGATTAAGCGTTAAGTTGAATGGTCAGGCATCCGTTAACTGCATCTCCAAAACAGACGGTTTTGAGTCGTAGAATTCACCAAAAATTTTGTAATTTGATAAATTTGATATACTTAGTGAAATTATTATGTGTTGGGTACGAGAGAAGTGTGTGGTAGGAAATGCTGTGGGGTTCTCAGAATTTTGGAAACAGAAAAGGGGGTGACAGGATAAAGCAAGATTTAGGAAGCTCCAGTGGACGACACGGGGTAAGAAGGTTCTTAGGGTACAGATGACAGTGTTTACAGATATGGCGAGTATACCACCTTGTAAGGTTGTCTGTAGACATATAGAAGTAATATCATAAAAATAGCAGAGAATCCTCTTAATATACTGCTCGACACTATTTTTTGCTGAATATCTGATTATGTCGAAAAGTTAGTGTACTCATATTGTATGTCCACTTTTTATAAAATTTGAGTTTCTGTATGCAACAAATAGTTCTTGACTGTTTCTTTATGCTGTTTTATCTTCTTTATAAATGTGTCAGAAATAATATTTTTCTTCATTGTATGCCCCTGAATCTTATGTACCATTGCATGTTTAAACCTGTTTTTCTTGAAACCGGTAAAAGTGGACATATAATAATTGTGCCCTAAGCCATCGATGTATACATTAATTGAAAAATAAATGCTGAAGTCTTTACTTGAAGCATATGAAGCATATACAATCTTCTTAAAAATTGTGTAAAAAGTAAATAAAACAGCGAAAGCAATTTGAATACACGACATTTACATACAACTTCAGAAAACTTATAAGGAAGGCTAATTTATTGCGACACACTTTTTGGAAGATAAAGTTTGTCGCTTTGAATATTCACTTGTTTAGTAATTCTTAAATCTGAACCAATACGTCATCTTCTTCTTACTAATAATCAGGGGATTGGAGCAGAGCAATTTTTTATTCGCTCTGCTCCTGCTCCGTTCCATCTATTTTTTTTTAAATAAAAATTCTTTTAATACTTTCAAACAGTGATATCTTATTTACAACAAATCCCATCTTTCTAGCTTTTCATTTTTATATAGAAAAAAATTCATAAAGAATGCCTAATTTTCGGGCAAAGAGAGTACAATACGCACTCGTTATAAGCTCGTTTCTACCATGCGTTGTACGCCCGGCGACTATCCCCACCGTTTCTTGGAATCCATCGGACGAGAGTGAGAGAACCGAGTGCTCTTTCGTATCCTCTCGCTTGCTCTCTTGGGTTTTCTCACTGGTGCCATTGGCAGCGCGGAATAGTCTTTACAACGCGCCGTATACCCGCCGCCCGCCCCGTTCGTCGGGCTTATAACGAGTGGCTAGTGTTAGTACACTAGCACTAACCGCCTCCTTAACACCGGACTGCGTGGCCCTACGATATAATATTTTTTCAATGATGAAAAATTGAGAATTGGTATTTATTACAAACATTTCATTCATTTGCTCTTATAAAATGAAAGAAAATTCAAATAATAAAGAAAAATTTTCCGCGTTCCAGTTTCGAACTCCGCTCCAACGCTCTGCTAATAATTGATAATTTAAAACAATGCCATCTATGCATCAAATAATACACAATTTACAGCAATTTACATAAATTTCGTTTAACTCTTCGCATGACCGATCGGTAAAAAATAGTGTCCAACAGTATACATCCTTCATTATCTTCCTTCAAATCAGAATACTAAAAACATATTCAGCATACTCTTGGAGCTCTAGTACCTCACGTCCTTAACATTTGTAAAAATGTTCCGAAGCAAGTGAAACCTTGTAACAATTAACGCATGCCACATTTGGTGGTTTGTACCCCTAATAATACCACTTTACACGCCAATTCGATTTATGTAAATTAATTCCCTAACTCTCTGCAAGAAAGAGTAGGTACATAACATAAGAAATAAGTGCCCCTCCCATGATGAATGCCAGGATACGTTCCACGCGTATCGCGATAAAACGTCTGATTTCCACGTGGAACGCAAAATTCGAAGCAATTCGCGGCAGCACCTCGTTCGCAACGAAACGAAACGTTTCGGTGAATATGGGTCACGAGAGCAGGCAGCAAGTGGCGGCGCGTGCGACGACTCGACAAAAGATTCGTCCGCATGAAATGACGGTAGCGAGGACAACATCAGAGGAGGGGAGCGTAGTATATCGGGCGTCTCGCTGGAAATGAGCAAATTCATTCGTGATTTAGCGTCGGCCGTGTTATTGTCTCTCCGCCGTCTCCCCCGTCGTTGTTTCGACGTGTTGTATCGAGTGCAGACGGGTGGGTGCTCGCGCGCGCGCGCGGGGGAACGCGAGCGACCCCGTCTCGCCGATCGACACAACGACTACTGGGTAATAAAGTTTCTGCTGCTATGGAAACAGCGCTTAATACGGCTACAGCGCAACGAGATGGAAGTGGCTTCCCGACGCAACGGTTCGCCCCGCTGGATATTTCTTCCGCTTCGAGAGGAGATCTCTCCTCCTGATTTATGCATATAATTCGCTCTCGCCCAGATAAAAACGAAAAGCCGGAGACAAGAAGGCCGTCGGGGCTCGCGGGTAATTTGTCGCCGCCCGCGATAAATCTGCCGCGTATCGCCCGCCACACGTTCGCGAGCAACGTACACGGGGGACGGTTTCGTGCTGCTTTTTGTTTTAGGAAAAGCTTGCGTGTCGCTCGACAATAGGATTTTTTCCTTGGCTACTTTCGCGACTTTTACGCTAGTATTCCTGATGTTCGGGTTGGAATTTCGATCGTGGGAAATGCAGGGTGTATCTGAAATCGCGGTGCAACAGAAATGGAGGTGATTCGAGGGTAAGCGAGTCGAAAATGTTGAAGGAGATTTTTTCATATAGGGATTGCTTTTGGAGAAGATCGATTGTAGAAACTTGAACGATTGGCACACGTGCACTTAAATAAAAATTTAATTTTCTTTTTAATTTAACCCTCATCCGTTCCTTATTTCACAAACTGAATCTGTCTTTCGGTGTCAAATTGACACAGTGGTAAAAGACCGATGAAATCACAAGGTAAACAGTTATTTTCTGATATTTTTTTATTCAAATTGATGAGTTAACATTTACATCTTTGATTTTTCACAACTTCAGCATAAAATAAAACGATGTGCAGGACATACTGCTTGTTTACTAGAATCACAAATAACAAAACAGTATAACTTATTACGGGAAAACTGTGATTGACACGAGGGACGGATGAAGATTAATTTAACTACAATAGACGGGTTAGACAACCCTTTGCTACAATTAATTACAAATGAGGTAGAAAAAC
Organism: Andrena hattorfiana; assembly: GCA_944738655.2. NCBI lineage: Eukaryota > Metazoa > Arthropoda > Insecta > Hymenoptera > Andrenidae > Andrena > Andrena hattorfiana. The sequence goes on along the minus strand of OX122893.2, from coordinate 10,098,901 downwards.
GGACGCACATTAAGAAAGCCAGATAGAGAGAAAAAAAGGAAAAAAAAAGAAAATGCATGAGTACGTATATAATATAAATTATTCAACACAACAAACGTAAAAGTTTTGTAGAATATCTATGAAATATTGGAATCAGAAAAAGTCAAATCGGCAGACTTGATCAGTGCCTAAATATGGCACTACTGCAAATGGCAGGATTTTTTGCGCGAAAATATTTCGAAATTATGAAGTGGGTATCTTTTTTTAGAACGGATCTTTGCTTTCGAAAAAATCGATTCCGAGGTTCCATCTTCAAATGGATTTTCCCGAACCGAAAGCTGCATTCGGAAAAAGTTTGTTTTATAATTTCGACTTTATAGTTCGAATTTATAGTTTTAGACAAGGCTTCGTTTTACCAACTCTTAGCGAGATGCATGTGTACTAAACGAGTTTTAAGAATCTATTTTCTCGAAATCGAAAGCACATACAAAATAAATATATTCAACATTTTCGATTTATTTTTGTGAGAGGAATCATATACTTTCGGTTATCCTTTTTTTATATAAGCGTATGGAAGGAATCAAAATACGAGGTTACACGTGAATATCTCCCTCGTTTTTGAAATTACGAAATAGTGACACAAAGTATAATATATTAATTTCTGATTATTCACTACAAATATTCAACTTAAATTTGCTAATTTCCTTCAGTCTACCTGACATAAACAATTTTCACATTCTTGTAGTCACAACAGTACAGAATATTCAGAAAAGTGTACGAAGAAGAAAATGAAATAACAGTGCGCGAGGAAATTTTCTCCACTAATCTTGCATGTGTAAATAAAAATTGCTTCAGGCTCGAATTAACCTCAGAAGAGCAACATTCTTAAATACGCGGGTGTGCTTACTAATTTGCGCGAAGATTAGGAATCTAGGTACATTTTTCACGTGCAGCTGCCTCTGAGTGAAAAGCGTCTCTCCCTTGTAGCGAGCTCCTCCGTTTTCATAGTTTTGGAAACAATGTGCAGCTCAGGGTTTAGTAAAACGACTCTGCTCTTCAATGGATTCGCACTCCCCCGCGTGGAATGAGCAAAAGTACCTTTTGTAGAGATCTTAATAAGAAACTCCAGTCCGTTCTCGTAATTCTTTGTACGCGTACTTTAATGGACCATTGTAAAGAGAAGTGTGGTAGAACGTTCCTCGCATTGTCCTCGAGCACTGCTCGTGATCTTCCGCGATAGAGCGTGCACTCGTCGCGGTAATGTCTCCCGAGAGTCGATAATTATTGCAGATATCGAAAGCGAGCTCCGTCTTGCGTGGCAGGGTAATTTCCGAGGCGGAGCTCGTTTTACATCGCTCGGCCATTATCTGCCTCTATCTATCCGACTGGGCGAAAGTCGTGTGTCGAGCCGAACGCCTTTGCAACATTAATGGTGCCATTAATCGGCCGTCCTGGTATTAATAAGTAATTGTTAGAGCCGAACGGACAATCGTTCTACCAAGTAATTCGAGGAATTGGCTTTCTCGAGAGCAATTGGCGGCAATGAATGAAACATGGTAATTTCTAAAGTGGCGGAAGAATACTGCGGCAGCGATTAACGTCCACCAAATTGTCTGATGGCGATGAGACTCGGCCTAATTATATATATTCAAAACATACATATGCCACGAAAGCTTTCATTGGGCAATGTGAGCATCATCAATTCAGGCTCTTCTTGCAAATTCGCATTTGAAGGACCGTAGTTCAGGGTTGGGTATTAACTAAATAAAAAATTATTTAGATTTTAGATAACGGATCAAATAAAAGTTACTTTAACCTTAGATTATTTGATAAGTAAGGTAATTTTTTTATACGTCGAATAAAGTTAACTCGGGCCAACTTTATTCGACACATGACGAATAATTTTTTTAACTTTTATTCGTTATTCGAAATTTTATTTGAATAAAAATTTTGCCTCTCTCTGCGGTAGTTCCCTGCAAAAGCTTATATAATTAATAATTTAGCAAATAAAACTTGCATAATAGAACAGCTATGAGTAGATATCACCATGTATTTTTTACCTCCCTCATTTCACTCGCAAGGAATGAAAAGCTGTACTGCGGCGAAGTAACACGTAAAGTAAGAAAACTTTATGTTTTCAGGTTTCTCTAGTTTTCTACTCTTCCGGTTGCCATTTTTGCAATTAATACTTAGGCCATTTCATCTCAATATACAAAGCAGGAAGCTTCTATGTTTGTGTGTTTGTCCGTCGCCTAAAAACTCTTTCTAACGATAAACTCTGGGATCACGAAATGTACTTCATCTCCATTATGCCTGACTAATCCTGATGAATGTGAACATTTTCACAAAACAACAAAAATGTTGTTTCTTTATAAAAATCAGAATCTAAATTTCGGGCGAAGCCGAGTAGTAAAGCTAATAGTAATCTATATTTCTTGTAAAATACACGTAATTTGTTGGACATTTGGCGTTTATAGTGGCACACCATATGATTTGGGAAATTCCAATTTTCATCCCTTAAAATTGACATTGGGTAGAAAATAAAAAAATACATGTCTTAGATTTTTCTGCTTAACAACATATTTGAAGGAGAACGAAATCGAAAGCTTCTAAGGGTGTAAAAGATTTCGATCAAATCGTTGACCCAGCCACCGCGCACCACCCTCGTCAGTGCACTAAACTGTTAAAGCGTTAAAATCCTGGAAATCCTCGCCTGCCTTGAAAAGTGGCGCCCCTATAGCCTCGCTCCTCCGCCGCAATTATTTCCTCCAATTAATGGCGTTGTCGAACGAACGCCGCTGCCCTTTCCCCAACAAGGACGTTCGTTTCCGGGCAGCCGATGATCAGTATTATCGGAATAGTTGGTGCTTCCGCCTGCCACGGCCCGAGTTAATCGATGGGGGCCTCAATAAGGAGCCACAGGTATGCGTGCACATGCACGTGGCTTCATCCTCGAGTGTCTTATTCGAGTAGTCATTGAAAACGTCGATGACAGGACGATCGAGTGCGTACAAAGAGGGCGAAAGTTCAGCCGTCTGAAAACTCCCGGGGGGTGGTGCATAAAGGGAGGGCACGGCCGCGATGGCGCCCCTTCAACGCGCCTTCTCCCACCCCGTTCTTCAATCAAATGGACCGCGGTGCATTTAAATCGGAACAGTTCGACTTCATTAAGGTTCGGCGAATTCACGTTAAAATCTTACATGAAACTTTTCCACCTTTTACAACTAAATGTAAAATCGAAATAGGCGCGAGAGATGAGTTTTTGTCTCGCGAGAGTCCAGTTTCATGAAACTAATCACGAAATAATTAAAAATAATTACCCCTCGTCGTATCCTCCACGACTCTCCCCTTTCCTCCTGCGCCCAGCGTCGCCTAATTCCGTGTCTCTTCCCGTGTGTTCCTCCCTCCTTTATTCTAATCCCCATGCCCCGCACGCGCCCGCTTTCGCCCCCTCGGGCGGCTACAAAATAAGCCGGGCATTTCGGTGACCGCGTCCCGCAGGAGTGCAAGTAAGCCGACGGACAAGGCTCTCGCACACGCGTCGCCCGTCACGCGCTATCGATTTTCTGCTCCGACTAACCCTCTTTCTATTAAAAATGGGATATTTATACGGGAGCGTCTTTGACGCGCGCCCGAGATCCGCCGCCCGCCTCGGTAAACAGACACGCTTCGTTACGAGCAGAGACGCGGCTGGGATTCGGATCGACAGCTACCAATACCGAATTTCGTGTTCGGATGCGCGCCACGGAATTGCTTGTATCGCGGCGAAATTACTTGCCAAGTCGGGATCAAATACAGAGAGCTCGGCGTGAAATGGAGAAAGGAACGAGTTCCGATGCCGGGGCGAATGAGTGACGACCAAAAAGAGAGAAATGGAGAGAGAGAGAAAGGCGAGGAGGATGTGGAAGGAGAAATGGAAAAAGTAAGAGGTCAGACCTTGATCTCTCGATGACAGTTTCGCGCCAAGCATCCCACCCCACCGTAGGCGCGACGTGGTCTCGAACCAGCCCCGTCTAATGTGTATCACAGGCAACCCCCTCTTTCTTTATTCTCCCTCGGTCTCGGCCCATCCTCGTTTGTGCCCGCGCCCCCATCCCTCGTCCCTTGCCCTCTGCCGCTTTTCTCGTCCCGTTGCCGTCCAGGGGGACGATTGACGTATCGATTCCAGCAGGGTGGTGCAGTCTGGCCTTCGCCGTCGTGTCTGCGTGGTCCAAAACTGCTGGCGTCGTCTCCGCCGGCGTTCTCGCCACCTATCCATCCCCATCGCCGCTGCCTCCGGGCCCGATCTTTCGGCGTGTCGTGGAAATCGATGCTGTCGAGAGCTATCAACCCGCGGCGACGCGCCAACTCGCGCGCACTCCACGTGACCGAGTCCTGGCGAGGACCCGCGGCTCGATCTTCATGCCGGAGAAGAATGGTCCCGAACTAACCGCGAGACGGGCACGTGACTCGGTCGCGCGTCGCCCGGCGAGCCTCTGCGATCCGGGGTAACTCGAGGGGATCGTGCCTCCGGGTGGGTCGGTAATTTTAGGCACGAGTTCGTTGGCTTTCTGGCGCGAGCTCGTGGGCGTCGTGAATGTAAATCCTCACCAGCAGAGGAGCTCTTCTCCGTGTTTTACCTGCAGCCCTCGTGACTTGACTCGAACGAAGGCTACTTTGCGGGAGGACAGCTAATAGAAGCTCGGGCCCCAACACGCAACTGACTACCAATTGGAAGCTATCAAAGACGGCGATCTGGGTGGCGCTTGCAAGCTGGTAGAAGCTTGCGGTGGCCCCTGAGGATCAAGTTAACTGCCCTCGAGGGGGATTCCTTGTGGACACTGTGCAACATGACGACCCACGTGCTGTGGAGACATTTCGAACGGGACGACGTTTAGGGACATCGCGATAACGTAGATGCTAGTTTAAAATCGTTCGGGGGACGTTAAGTTGAATTGTACGTTGAGTTGAAGTGACTCGAAAGTGCCAGAATTTAAGCACACGTAATAGCAATATATCCAGTTTCATCCGCACGTGTCATCTGAGATCAGTGTCGAGTGTAATCGTGTTCCCCGAGGCAGATTAAAGTGCTGAAAGTGGCAGCGACGTTAAGTCGAACTGTTCCTCGGCTTTTGCTGCCGGAGCAGATTGCCGCGGAGGGGGAAGCATTAACGCAGGGCGAAATTTAATAGAATCGTTTAGAAGCTTTGCTGGCGCTGATAACATCCACGTGTACAGGGACATTCCGCGCGGAGAGGACTCGGTAGATTCAGATGCGGTCTTCTTACCCATTAATTCCACAGAGTTCAGCCAGCTTCGGGCTGAATACTGGTGGCATACTGCGCGATTAAGATAGCGAGGAAAATTGACAATTGTTTACTCCTATCCTAGTGATCATCAACACCGAGTGCCATTAAAATAGAAAGTGTCAGGAAAGCGTGCGAGGAAACGCCACAGAGGAACAACATGCAAACGCAGTAATTGGATGTTCCTATTAAAGTAATTACCTTTGCAAAGCAGCTGTGGTGGAATTATTTTAGGAAACACTGAAAGTCTTAGAACGCCATGCTGAGTCTTGCGAATCTCTTACCGAAAGAATGGCATTACTGGAACGGTTGAGTAACTCGACTTGATAAATCAACTGATGGATCTGAGATCTGTAGATTCACGGAGAAAAATCAATATACAGAATTGATTAATTGTCAGCGAAGCAACCGTACGTCCCAGGCGCTTGGCAAACACCAGACAACCAGAGACAAGTTATCTAAATCAATTAAACCCCGAAACCCCTCGATTCTAGCGTCATTAATGCAAAGGGTGTTGCGCAGTGTTAGATCTCGCTCAGGGTACGATGAATTCAGATCGCAAACAGCTGAGTGGTAATCTGGATTCGCGGTACGATGGTGCTCGGTACCCAGCGGGTAGATGTAGTCCCCAAAGTCCCACGGGTATTATTCGCGCCGAAGATTCAGCCTCCTGACGTTAATGCGAGAGCAGAACACTGGAGACGGAATCGAGGACAGTGCTCCGGCGTTCGTTGCCAGTAACGCGGCTGCTTCGATCCTTGTGTGTGAAGTGCTGGTTGCAACGATGATCCAGAGGATCCTCTGTGCGCGGTGATTTCCGGTCGGAACCACGGATTCGTCGACGGGGATCAGCGACGATCCGTCGCGTTTGCAGGTACGTAAGACGCGGTCTGCTTTGAGAACAGCCGTCACCTTTCCTGTTCAGGAAGCTCTCCGGGCTTGTTTCAGCTCCTCTAAGACGCACCACGATCTGTCCTTTGCGACCCCAGGATCAATGTAGGGGAAACACGATGTCTTCTTGGGGAGCTGTATCCCTTGCTCCCTCGCGAACCCTTGGCGAGGGAACGTGGCTTACCTCGAATTCTGCGTTATCACTGTTTCCACTTTCTTTCTTCTTATGTCGCACTTTCTGTGGGCGATTCAAATTTTAGGAACGTGCTGAGGGATTATTTGTCAAAATATTTATCAAAATATTGGTCAAAGTATTCGTCAAAATATTTATCAAAATTGTGAAAATATTTATGAAAATATTTATTAAAATATTCAAAAGGAATTGTATCTATAGGTACAGATGTATTTGGTGAAACCTATTAGCGATTGGTGGTTCTGATTCATTTTTGAGAGGGGAAAGGTAGTAAAAATATAAAAATATAGTACATATTTTTTTAATCAATCTAGTTTCCGTGGCTATCTTCGATCTTTCGCCACTTTTCTGGTGAAAGTACCAGTAGGCGTAATAAAAGAAACATTTCCGTAGACCTAACATCACATAACTGTGAGCGAACGTACTTTTTCACCGACCTAATGTATCGAAGGATCTTGGAAGTTATATTTTTGATATGTCTGGTTTGTTGTTGAGATTTATTGGCGTTGCTGTTGGAGGTGTTTGTGAAATAAATTCAGCGCGTAATTTTGCGTGGGGAAATCGTTTCGTTGGGAAGTGCAGATGTTGGACATTTCCCTTGGAACAGTGTAATAGAATCGTATGCTCGCGAATTTATTTCACCGAATCCTCCATTTTATCCTTTCGTCGTTCGCCGCAACGATACCGCGAATAAATTTTTTAGATCCCCTACTTGTAGCCGCGTCGCATTTTACGAGGTGAAATTTCTGTCCCAGTCGTTTCGTTAAATTCCATTTTATCGCTAACGGTCCTTCACAGATCGCGCTTGTAATTTCCGTAGAAAATTAACCGTCCGCTTTCAGAATGTACCCTTTGTTCCGTCGCAACAATTTATACGGATACTTGTTTAACTGACATCTCGGTTTAATAAAACGTCAGGTGCTTAGCTGGCGCAGTGAACGCAGAAACGACGCGTTTCAAAACTGCCCTTTTTTTTCTCGCGAATACGTGCACACCATCGTTTAGAGAGTTTTTCATTCGCATTGTTACATGCTGTGGCGTAGAGTACCGCCCGTTCGATCGTTCTCCGAACGTTTTTCATTTTATCGGTTCAACAGGTAGGCCACAGCTGCAAACCGTGGTTGCATTACAAACGTGTCGCTGAACGAGTTGAACCGAAATGACGATGAAACCGTCGCACGCCCTATAGTGGCTAGAAATAACCCAGACTTAACTCACAAGTAAACGTTCCCAACCAGAGAATCCTGATTTCAATAAAAGTGAATATAGAAAATAGCGAAGTATGCAAGGAGTAATTTTTTTCTGCGAAATTCACTCCAAAGGGGTGAAATCAGCTTTTACAGTTATCGTGACATTTCAGTGTTTCAATATAACTTTATTTTTCCTTTGGCAGTGCTATAAAACGTAAAACACTGAACACTTCTATATAAGAATACTTATACTTATTCAAAGTATACTTACACTTATTCAAAGTTTTTTTTCTCGCAGTATTACAGAGTTATATTCTTAAGTAGTACTTACGTCTGTGTTTTACACCAAAAAATAAATTGTTAATTCTATTACCGTAGTGTCGAAGATTATAATAATTCCCAATTTATATTCCCAGGGATATAATAGAAATAATAGAACTGAAGAAAATAATAGAAATTTAAAAACAGACACTGCAACAGAATAACACTTATGGGGCTCAATCTTTTGCAAAATATATGTCACAAAAACGAATTTCGGTGCGTTTTCTCATGCTTTGAATCGCTACGTATCGACTGTATTAATTTACTCCGAGATTCACCAGAATTTTACTTGGCGTGATGGTCGATCACGCATAATTCCTATATTTATTACTAAAAATTAATAAATTAAAACTGCAACTGTTTTAAACATGCATAAAAACATAGTCTGAATTTCAGATAAATCGAATTGCTAGTTTCTTAAAAAGAAATCCTACATTCTATGTATTTAGCCCATGAAATAGGATTCCCCTCTTAAACCGTTCAATCCGGGGCGACAAAAGTATGGGTTCGCGTTCGCCTTTAAAAGGCGCTCAGTTTTACAAATTACGGGGCGACGCGACGTGGTGACTAAATTGATGGAGAAATTGTGCCAGAGCGGAAGCGCGTGATTTGATGTTTAATCTTGCTGGCGGGGAGCATTAAAAGCACCTTAATCTCAGTTAATTAGGAGTGCCAGGAGTAATTGCGAGGCCCGGGTTTAGAAGTGGTTGACCATTGTTCGCCACGTCACACGCGTTATCGACGTTTTAATGGAATTTCACTAGCATTTCGCTTTTCACGCTGCTGATCCTTCCCGCGCCATTGTCTTGGAATATTATCTGAACTTTTTTTGCACGTGGATGTAATAACGAGTGCTTTAGTGTATTAGATTATAGAACGATTGAAGGAGATTGATTACAAATCGGTTAAAGCCTTTGGATCGCGTATATGTGATGATTTAATCCGGGCAAATACATTTACTAGTTTGCACAGTACTTGCAGTTTCGATTGAGGCCACTTCCCGGTCAAATCGCGCGAAAACGTAGCGGATTTTTATGATTTTTTCTCGAAAAAGTACTCGATGTAAGGCTCTATTAGTTCTTGCACTTTATTCTGCTATAAATGTAGAGTACAATTTTTTTCTGGGTTATCCATACTGGTGTTCAAAGCATTTATGAAATAATTTACTCTGGATCATAATTTCGCATGAAATACATCTCAGTTTACACTTGTCTTTCTTTTTTTTTTTTAATTTGATTACCAAGTAAACGGTCAATCATTGAGTCGTGGTTATACTTGCTTCCTATGTTATATTTTATACATTTTTTCGATTACTTATTTCAAATAATTTATAAAATGCGATATGCATAACAATAATTCTCGTTTTAACAGAAGATACATTAATAATGTCCGTGTTACACGTACATTTGCATGATAACGCATTTACTGGGGCATGCAAATATTAATTACAAATACACTTTGTGTTTTATTATCCACGGAGGTTTAAATACTTTTGTCGTAGAAATAATTATCCAACGCCATTGTATGTAAAAATAAATCAATACATTCTCATTTGAAATAACTGTACAGCTTTGCAATACGCATGGATTTTATTTATTCTTCCAATAGAATTGCCTGAAGGATACGTTCAACTCGGACTGTACGCTCTGAGCACTCTCAATTCCTCCTTTTAGGAATAAAAGCTGAATTCTTTTTCGCTTTCTTTCCCGCAAACTTACTGATACTGAAATTTCCTTGGTACAACAAAGCACTTTATACCTTGAACAAACTTTTACCATCACCACCGTTTCTTTTTCGTAATATTTCTCCATTTCTGTCGCCTTGGTGACAAAGATGAATCCTTTCATCCCACGAGCAACCGCGCAGTGACTGCTCGATTTTGTGCTTTAAAGGGGTTACATCCATCTAAAATGGTAAAAAATATCGATTTTTCCAATAAAGAATTTGCAGAAGCTACAACTTCAAAGGAAGGACAATTCTATGGCCCCGGAATTGACGATTTTCTATAAGTTCATAAAAAAAAAATTATCTCACTTTAAGCTGTACCTTAAACTTTAAGCGCTGATTTCTCGAAGTTTTTCAAATCGGTGTCAATGATATTTCAAAAACTACTAAACCGATTTGAATGAAACTTGGCACGATTCTTTCTCACATCAATATCTAGTCTTTATCATATCGATTTTTTGTTACAAGCCACAGTTTCTTTAACCATTAAAAAACTGATGAAATTTCTCTAGAATTTTAATAAGGCTAACTAAAGATATAGCTTCTGCGAATTCTTTATTTGAAAAATCGGTTTCTTCGACCATTCTAGATGTATGTATCCCCTTAAACCAGAAGTGGTCATTACTCATTATCATTTATCTAACAATAAAATATCTTCACAAATATTCCCGCGAATGAAAATTATTATTCGAATAATATTAGAATAATTACACGAGGAACTATTAATCTCTTTCTCTGCCTGCCGAGTAATACCTGTTTTCGCAATTACCAAATGCTAAGTATACATCACGGGAGCAACAGAAGCTTTGTACGTCCGAGTAACGACCAAAGATTCTCCCCCTTCCCGCGCTGTTCGAACAAACTCTAATTCAATCAAGAGCCCATTCACTTGCGACGAATAAAACCTCATTCCTTATTCCCAGCCGTTCTTCGTCATCCGAATGAAATTGTGCTCAACTCCGCTTCAGGCACGGTACGTTTCCTCCGTTTGAGGAGAAGCTGCTTCCTCGCGCGAATTACACGAGTCGTTGCCCCGGTTAAGCGAACGACAGCGCCTCAATTAACACCGCGGTGCATTAACGTTTCACGGCCAATTGCGGAAAAACGGAGCGTCTCAGGGCGATGAAGGAGCGAGCGTCAGCGGCCGCTAGACGGTATTAAAGTTCGCGGCCGGTGCCCAGCAGCGACGTGATTCGACATTAATTGCGGACAAGCCGTGAGCAAGCACGCGCCCGCTAATGGTTTAATCAAGTCGTCGAGGGAGAATTAGAAGGCAATTGGTGGGATGGTTATCTGGTTCTGTATCGTCCACTCGTGCCGGCGGAATGTCTGAGCGACTGCGCCACGGCCATTCGTGGCTCTCCTCGGCCAAGGAATTCAATATTCCCGGAAATAGGATACAACTGCCAGGTAGCGGCTGAAATATCGCGCTGACGGGGAATCTGGAAAAAACATTTTAATCGTTTGTCGGCCTGGCGACGCGGAACGATCAGAACGCGAGAAATTTCCGCGGGCCGTTTTTGCCGCGAAGACTCGCGAACAATTTATCAGAGCTGCCATGTCAGAATTCTCTCGCGAATTTATTGCCCCACGCGGATTCCTCGATTTCGGGATGTTCTTCGTGATAGAGGAGGCTGTTCTCCTGATGCAGCCAATTTTTCGTGATAAATCATCCTCTTTTTATTTCTCGTTTATTATCTGTTGTTCAAAGTCATCATCCTCCGTGTTGGTTTCGTTGCGTTGGGCTTATTTGCGCTCCTGAGTCTCAAATATTAGCGTAGCGATAGATACCTACGTTTTCTTGGGCGACATTTATGATGATAGAAGTCTGGTTAGTAAGGGGAATATATTGGAGGCCATCAGCGCAATAGTCGCGTAAACACAAAGTCGCTTTTATTTTAAAATTACGGTGAATGAAGTTATTGACGTTCTAACGTCGTTGCTTTAAGGGGGGAGCCTGGTGTAACTAGCTGAAAATCAAGGCATTTTCGGGAATTTTTGTTAAAGAAAGTATTCAATCGATCTTTCTGAAATATTTCAGGATATTTTATTATCAGATTAAGGTAAATAAAAAAGAATATTAAAACAAAGCTGCAAATAACAGAGTTATACGGGCTTATGCCCAGTCCGTTGGCGACTCAATAGTTCCCATTGCAGGCAACGTAGCGTCTACTGTATTCATCTAAAACCAAAAATCGAACAATTTTTGTTTAGGTTATGAGTGTACGCACAAATCGTATAAATTAATAACTTAAAAGATGCAAAATTGAACAATTTTAATAAAATTCTTTTTATCTACCTTAATCTGATAATACAATATCCTGAAAGTTTCAGAAAGATCGATTGAATACTTTCTTTAAAAAAAATTCCTGAAAAATGCCTCGATTTTCAGCTAGTTACACCAGGCTCCCCCCTTAAGGGGTTATTCTGGTCTGGCGCGCGAGTTTCATTGGCATTTTTCAAAATTTTTTATGGGCAATCAAAGTGAGTGTACTACACAAAGTTTTTCCTAAAATCTTAATCGTCTCTTTAACTGTATTTACAAATTTTTTGTGGTAAAAAAATTAGTGTGACACGTCTGTATGAAGACATGTAGATTGTGCGTGTTGCCACGGTGCTGCCATGATTCTGTGCTTCGTAGGCATCTGAAACAAATGATTAATGAAAATCTTTATTCAGTAAGAACATGGCTATCGTCTGGATTGAGATTACTCGTTGAAATTAATTTTTCACAAAATGACGCCATGTTGTGAAAAATTAATTTCAATGAATTATTTCGATCCAGACGATAACCATATTCTTAATGAAAACAATTTTTCATTAATCATTTGTTTCAGATGCCTACGAAGGACAGAATCGTGGCAAAACGCATTGAATCTATGCATAATCGATTAAAGCTTATAATAAAATCGCGGGAATATTAGAAGAATATTAACATATTGCAATTATGTTTGTATAAATTATTAAATATTGAATTCGGGCGAATATTTTTCTGCACGATCTTTATTACTTCCATGGATGAAAACACTTTTTCGATTAAGCTCTGTATAATGTGCAATTTTCCAATTGAATTCAATTGAACTGGTTGATATTAATGTGAATTGGAATTGCAAATTCTTACTTCGAAGTCGATTTAAGAGAGTATTATCGTCTAGAGCGACGAGATCCTCTTTTCTCTTTAGAGACGACCCACAAAGAAGTTACTCAATTTTTACCGATAAACATTATCCGTATTTACTAACATTTCAGTACGTTGTAAAAAAATTTCAGTCATATATAATAATAATTAATGGAGATATGGGTTTTCCTCAAAACGGTGTTTTTCTCTTTCGTACACATTCAGAGGACATATAATTCTAGCTGATAACAGAATCAAGGCGAAATAGGTTTTTTCACAAGTTTAAGGTCGTTTTTCGACGCAAAAAAAACACGGAAAAAATGAGTATTAAATTCACGGTCCCGCTATTTTGCGAATTTTTAATCTTTTTTCATAAATCTGCTACCGGTTATAGCCACACTTTTAATGATTAAGAATCCTTTTGGTGTTTTCGTTTTGGATCAGCGGAACAGCCGGAATCGTGTGTACTATAAGGCAACTTTTTTTTTGCACACGCTTTACGAGATGACCGATGTCTCCATTAATTATTATATATGACTGAAATTTTTTATACAGCTAAGTGAAATGTTGATAAATACGCGTGGATAATGCTGATCGGCGAAAACTGTGTAGTTTTTGTGTGCATCGCCCCTTAGGAAGGCAAAAAATTGGCCTTCTAGACGAGAATACCCCCTTAATATATCAAATATGCTACATATAGGGTGGGCGGATAATTTTGTGAGTAGCTGCAATCTAAAGTCCATGAAGTCCAAATAACTCTAAAGAGGATTATATTATAACACACAGGCCCAAGCGGGGAATATATGCAGGTCCAATAGGATTACAAACTGGAAAGTGAACGCAGCGAGGTAACGCGCCCTGTGTTCCGATAGCGGTGTGGAACTATTTTCCCTTGGAGGATCCCTGATTGATACGCGAAGTTCGATTTGGCACTGATCTTCGCCCATGGGACCTCTTTTGACTAGGCTCGAGATTCCCGGCAGGAATTTCCGTGGGATATTGCGTGCTCGGGAGTCTGGTTTTTCCCCGAGCGGCCATGGCTCCAGCTTGATGGATTGCCAGAGTCACGTTTAATGCCCGTTATTACCATAACAGAGGGGTGGGGCGTGTTTTCTCTTGTGTGTTGACAAAATTACTGCGGATCCCGCGAACGTCACGTGTATGATTAAATGCGCGATTGATGAATGAACCCTTCCCGCTTTACAAAGCAGGTCCGATTGGCCCTTCACTTGCATTACCTACCCCAAAAAGGGATGAAAACCCAAAACTGTTTCCGCTACAAGCGAGCTTATCTGCTGATCAACGTACTTGTAAGAACTGTAATAATATTAAGGTGGTACTCTAGTGTAACTGCCCGTTTTTCAACGCTATTTTGGGGAATTTATTTAACAAATACTATAAGCTTATACTATTTGGCGTTTCTCCTGCATAATAAGGTATGCTTGAAGTAATACCCAAATTTTTGTTGAGCTTCTTTGCCGCATGTATACATAGATATGTCAGTAAGCATCGCGTAATAATTAATGCAGGTGCCAGTTAAGGGGGAATCCTAATCTTTGGACTAAAATCATAGAAAATTTTTTTATTTTTTTTAAGAAATCAGCGATTGGATTCGTCTGAAATTTTAACCATGTTTTGATGCATCTTTGAAGAAGCTCCAGGTTTTTTTTTATTAATTTTTAACCACAAATATAGTAGCTATGCGTGATCGACTATCACGCTGCGCAAAATACGTCGTCCGTTGGTGTGCATGATATTTATTTACCAGGTAATCTGAAACAGAAAAATGAAACTGCGTTTTACTTTATACATATGTAGCTTCAGTTTGGTGAACCAAAATAAAACAAAAAAATTTATTGACGAGTGTGGTGAGTTTTCAAACTGAAAGGTCTGAGCCTTTAATTTTTGCTCTCCAATTTTGCGCCAATTTTCTTATGTAACAAAAGAAGTATAGAAATTAGCGGTATTCTGCTTTATCAAATTGAAGCTACATATGTACAAAGTAAAACGCCATTTCATTTTTCTACTTCAGATTACCCGAAAGGTAAATATCATGCACACCAGCGGACGACGAGTTTTGCGCGGCGTGATGCATAACTCCTATATCTTATTTTTAAAAATGAATAAAAAAAACTGCAACTTCTTCAAGGATGCATAAAAACATGGTCAAAATTTCAGATGAATCGAAATGCTAGCTTCTAAAATCAAAATTCCAAAATTTTGCTATGTTTTTAGCCCATAAAACAGGATTTCACACTTAATTTGAAAATATAACCTCGCGATAAGACCCGCGCAGCGGGTACTTCAAATAAGAGGCAATGGCGGACCGTGTAATAAAAGATACGCTTAATTGTTCCGCTGGCAGCGTTTATTGCACGCCACGAGCTGTCGATGCCGCGATGAAGACGCGATGGCGTCAGGCACGGTTGACGAGTGGCAACAGCTGCGACGCAGATGAAGAAGATCCCAGACATCCAGATTCCGTTGGAGGAAGATCGATGAGGAGAGAGAAAGGGAAGAAGGTATGAGCTATCAGTTATCAGCCCCGCGTAATAAACCGGTGGCTGGCGTGGGGGTCGTGGAAGTGGATAAATTGGAAAATGGAACTGGAGCTAGAGCCTCGGTATCGGAAACCACCGATAAAGTGGCGAACGACGACGTCGTCTTACATCCGAGCGTAATAAGGTCATATTCGAGTTCGAGCGTCATTCGTGCTCAAGCAAGTGCAGCAACAAATGCGGGAGCTGAAATTCAAGCCGGAAATTCGTTTCCCTGGTGCTCCCGCGAACTCTGCCTCTCCCCCCCCCTCCCCGCAATATTCACGCCATTTTGAAGTTGCAGTGGCGTCGCGGCTTGAGTCGAGCTCACCCCTCGCGAATCGATGTTTCCGCGAAGATTGCACATAACTATGTCACAGCGACACTCCAAAACATTGTTCGTGAATGAGAGCAAAGCTACTTCTCGCGCTATGTCTGTATTGCGAGCTGGATATTTCGCAATTAAAATTGCTCCTCTGGGTTAAAGCTTCGCTAAAATACCGCTCGATTTCACCACGGATCGTAGGCTTTCATTTGAACGGGACGTGTGAATATTTTCTTGGTCGCAGAAGTATCGATACGGTTTGAACTCGTCGACTGTGGTACAGGCTGCTGAATCCCAGAGGCGAGCACTGTTGTTTAAACGCGTCGATTGAGTAACGGTGGCTGGCCGAAGAAAAAGAAGGGTTGCAACTTTAAGGTCCCTGTCGAGTGACGGGCTTTGAGGTCGAGGCGTCACGCTTCCTGCTCGTTTAAAGGGGAGCCACAGCTTGAATTAGATACTCGGCCTTCCTGGATCGCTTTGCAACGCGTGGCGAGAAAGTGCGCCCCTTTTTCAAAGGGTAAAATCGTTCTGGAAATACGAGGAGCTGCTGCTTTGACGCCTGGCATCGGATGCGTGGCCTCAACCTTGTCGCGAGCTTTATAGGGTAATTTCTCTCGCCTTCGGCTTCCAATGGAAGTATTCAATCGAAGTACTGCTGCTGAATATTTGTTTTATCCCATACTAGCGAGGAATTCATTTATGAAATACGTAATTGTACGTCATCTTGGATTTTATTTCCTTTGGTCTTCGAACCTCACGTTTGCTATTAAGGGTACTAGGCAGTCGTTCCTGTCTAAAATGAAGCATTTCTGTTTCAATGAATTACAAAGAAACAAATTGAAACTGAGACTTGTCCTTTGGCATGAAGTCTATTAACATCATAAGCTTTAAAAACATGTTTGTTTAGTCAAAAATATGCATTATATATGTCGCTGCAGATGGATCATTAAAGAGGCTTTTTAAAATTTTTTTTTGCAGTGATAACTCAAAAATGAATGTTCTAATCGATTCAAATCAAATTCGAGCATGTCCAAAAAATGTGTAGTTTCGGACTGGACCTAAATTGAAGTTAATGAAAACTCTTATTCTTTATGAAAAGAAACTAAAACCCTATTGAGACCCCATTGATGAGATTTTACCACCCCCAAGCTCTTACTTTTTGACCCGTCGGGTAGTCGTCTACCGGAAACAACTTCAAGCCATTGAATGTGGTATTGTTCGATCATTTTTGGCTAACATCAAAAATACCACAGACAATACAACATTCAATTCCTTGAAGTTGTTCCGGGTAGCCGGGTACCCAACGGGTCAAAAAGGAAGAGCTCTACTCCCAAGTTGTAAAAGATGAGGTCTTAGTTTCTTTTCATAAAGAATAAGAGTTTTCATTAACATCAATTTAGGTCCGGTCCGAAACTACACATTTTGTGAACATGCTCGAATTTGATTTGAATCGATTGGAATCTCCATTTTTGAGTTATCACTGCAAAAAGAACATTTTTAAAAACATTTTTAATGATCCATCTGTAGCGTCATATATAATGTATATTTTTGACTAAACAAACATATTTTCTAAAGCTTATGATGGTAATAAACTTCACGGCAAAGAACAAGTCTCAGTTTCAAATTGTTTCTATGTAATTAATTGAAACAGAAATGCTTCATTTTAGACAGGAACGACTGCCTAGTATCCTTAAGGGGTTATAGATAGTCGGGCGGCTGAAAAGAGGCGAATGTTGGTGAATTTTTTTTAAAAAGTGGAAGCATATATTTTTACAGAACTTTTTGCACTTAAAAGAGCAATATTTAAAGAACATTTACGTTTATAATAAAGTAAGAGCCGACATCCAAGAAACCTTTTTAAAAATTTGGTTTTGCGGTGAGCACTGCCAATCGGAACCAGATTATCTAAAATAAAAAAACAAAAAAGATTTCGTTACTATATTAATGTATCCTCCGATTAACAGAGAGAATTTCCGAGATATTATTTTAAAACAAAATGGCGGCTATTTTAAGCAGAAATCCTGACTTTTTCGTGCAAAAATCATCCGAATCACGCACTTTCTTTGGTAATAACATAATTGTCAAGGTTATAATAAATCACAAATATTAAAATGCAAAATAAACATTACAATATTAAAATGCTATTAAATTGTGTACTAAAATGATATTAAAATGCTACTGAATTTTCAAGCGAAAAATTGAATACAAGTTATTCTATCATAACAAAAAAAAAACACAGTAGCCTTATCTATGATCTAAAAATGGCAAGATAAATACAAGAAATAATAAACTATGCTATTTTATAACCCTTCTTGTGTTTTATCAAACGTACAATGCATATAACAAGTGATCAAATACCCTTGAGCATTAACACGCATAGAATGTGTTGAATCCCTGAAACACTGGACATTATAAACAGTAGTTATTTCGTTTGCTTAAAAAATTTAAAAAAATAAAACAAAGCGAATGATGTAGAGATAAAATTGGGAGGGCCAAGTGTGTCACTACTGTCCCATTCTTTCTCAACTCCCGCGTTTAATTGTGCGTGAACCGACCCGCAAAGAAACTTCGCAATACAGCAAAATTAATTTCATATCTGCTCCGTTTACCCCTTTGGATGGTCTCCATGGAGTTCTTGTTCGGAAGGGCGGCACACGGTTGCAACGAGGTCGGGTCTCGCTGTATCCTTGATGCTCGGTGAAGCGCAGGAAAAACAGATGCGGCTGACTATACGAGTTTCGTTCTACTTGCTTTCAGCACGTACCCAACGCATCTTCGACGTATCCCCTGCTAAACGACTATTTCCTCTTACGAGCATCAAATGTGTGCTCGATAGATGAAAAACGGGCTGAACTCAATAAATAGAAAGCATATTCGGAGAAAAAGTTCGTTAAAATAAATTACTACATAGTTTCCCGAAATAAATATTATTCCTACTCTATTTATATTTTCGTGGAGGCCAGAATTTTAAATGTACTATTAGGTCGGCTCAAAAGTTCGTTCCTCTTATTGCAACAAAGTGTTTATTAAAAGCAAAAATATATTGCAAGTCTTTTTAAATCATTAACATGTTTTTTTAACTCAAGCAGTTTCCTTGGCGGTCTACGACCTTTTGCCACTTTTCTGGTGAAAGTACATGTAGTTGTAGTAAAAAGAGGCATTTGACTGTGCCTTGACGTTTTAATTATTTAGGAACGTTGACTTTTGATGTCTTCAAACTATTAAGAACATTTTTTTGAGGATCCTAAAATACTTTCTATGAGTATTTTATTTTGTATGAATGAAATATGTATTAAGTTTCCTTTCGGTATCTTTATAATACGAGTAGTATCGAGTTACCTTTTAACATTTGCGTTAAAGGTACTACGGTAAATTTTCCGGTCACATCTTTATTCAAGATATCCCATTGTATTTTCGTATTGTATTCCCATTAAACACAAGGTACATCATGTTTACACGGTATATTAAGGTATCATTTCTAAATATCTTTCTTTAGTGGTTATGCTGTAATCTGTATGGTCTTCGTTTTGTAATAAAAAGGGCGTTTCTGTCCAGGAGGCTTCTATTAGCAGGTGGTCAAAGATGATTTCTCTGTGGTGTCATCTATTTGTAAGGGAATCAGGGGATTTTTTTTCGTCTAGGTCCTTTAGTTACCAAATAAACTTTGCTCTTAAACTTGGTAAAAAATAAAGACAAAAAGGATACATTTCTAGAGTCACTAGCAGCAAGATTTATTATTTTTTTTATACACTGGAAAAATAACTTTTGTTTTAAATACAGGTAAACTTTAGACATGTTTTTAACTAAATGATTGTTTAAAGATTTTTGTACAGTGTCTTAAAAGATTTTGTTTTCATTCACTTCTTTCTGTATTTTGTTCAATTGTGCTCCCGTTTGGAGTAGTTTTGAAAAGTACTGAGGTACAATTGTTCATAAATATAAAATGCCAATATAAAACGTTATACAAAGCATTTATTTAACTTTTTAAACACTACATACACAAGATAGAAACACAAACATACTGAAATAAAGGAAAAGATCTGATGTAAAGTCAATGTTCAAAGCACGTGCATCCCTCTTCATTTCAAATACATACACAGCCGCTCAAAAGTTTAGAACACCCTTCGTTATTCTAACAGATCCAGCTTTTTCATGCATATGCAGTTATTTGATCAGAAATATTGCACTTATATATTAAAATAACATTACATAAGTATGATTTAAGATTGTAATTGTAATTAGGAATATTCTTTAGAGAGAGCAGCGAGTGATGAATTGTACAGGGACATTAGAGAAACATGCTCAACATCTAAAATCGAGATTTGTAAATATTTACAAGAAGCCTAGAGCAATATTAAACCGGAAATAATTGAAGAATTATTTACCTGAATACCGAAATTACGTCACGCGGTCATAAAACGAAAAGGATGATTCTTTTGCAAAAAACACTTTCATTTTGTATTGTTTTTCTAAGAACTACTTACATTATAATCATAACTTTTACTTCGAATCATAACTAAGTGCAGTGTCATTACTATAACAGAACAATATATGCAAAAAAAAAACATTTCTTTACTTAAGGAGAATTCGTTTCTTGTGAAATCATAATATTGAAATGAAATCTTAATAGTGATAATGTTCTTGATCAGTGCAAGTCTCTATTTTAAATTTTTAAATTCATACTTCTAATACAGAAGGAAGAAGTGTCTGAAAACTTCTCATCGTTCCTGAAACGTTTCATTTACTGAAATCTGATCTGCCACAAAATTCTTCATTGTAGAGATATGCAGAGTCAGAAGTAACATCCTTAATTCCTTGAAACGTTTCCATGAGAACCCACTTCTTGCGCCGCTGCTTATGGCGCCAGCAATGGCAAAACCTTTATTGGAGGGAATGTTCTCAATTTGCCAGCGTCGCGCGATGAAAAACGGCAGGCAGAGAGGTATCTAGTTTTTGCTGGCAAAAGACCATCGCGAGTCGTCGTTTCGCTTTCTTTCTCGAAAGGGAATGCGGGAAAAGTAAATGTTGTCGGGGCACGAAGTGTTCCTGTTCCACTAGCCGCCGTGCGGAGCGTTTGATCTCTTTCGCTTTCACCGTATAAAGGCTTCAATGTATTATTCCTTTTAGAATGCTGACTTTAGGTTGGTAAGTAAGTGCCAGTAAGGTGTAGTAAGTGCAAGTTAAACGATGGTAATGCCTCGAGCTCCTGAGCGGCTTTTAATATTTATTTTTATAGGGATTCTGTGCGAACGTGTGTATGTGTGCTCTTATGGGAGATGAATAATGGTAGGCATTTGCGAAAAGGAACGAAAGGTTTTGGGTTGGATACTGAATTGTGATACATTATGTTTGAAGATGCAAGGGTGCTACTTTGCGAGGATAGTGAACTTGATTATAATTTCACGGTTATCTTTACGTTATATTATGGTAACCCTTTTATGAAAGATTTAAGATTTATGAGGCAGATACTATTCACTGAGAAGATAAACAAAAAGTTTGATGAATATTGGTAGAGAAATTATAAGTAATTTGTCTGCTACGATTTATCGCACGTGAAGGAATACAAGAGACTATTTTATTATATTCTTAGTTTAAAAGACATTCTAAAGCACAATGGTAGAAATTGGTCAATTTTTACAGGATATGTTTCTGCAGGTCTTAAGGAATCCGAAATGCATAATTATTTACCCTGGAGGCGATGGGAAAGTTACAAATAATACCTATTAGAAAAAATAATTGTTTTTGATATTCGCTTATTATTTATAACTTTCCCATCATCTCCAGGGCACACAATTATGGATTTCGGATTGCTGAAGACCTGTAGAAACATATCCTGTTGCCAACCAGGTAAAAAATTGGCCATTTTCTATCATTGTCCTTTTCTGTTTCCTTCTTTACACATGCTTGAACGTTCTCGTATTCAGAGAATTCTTTCTAACAATTAGAATCCCTTGTCTGACCACGCCACAAGTTGTCTATTTATTAAAGCAAAACTCGCGACATTGCGTCTTATAATTTCTAATATTACAAAATTATAACATAACAGAAATTCTTAAATGTATCAGTTAAATATAATAATAAAATCCTTTGTTCGTTCTACATGTGGTCAATAGTAACCTGCAAATCACTTGCATCACCCAAACCGAAAATGACTATTTTACCTCTGACTAATAGGTCGTTATTTAAACTTATATTTCTTAAACATTCTTCCTCGTCTCAATATGTACTGTCCACTCCATAGATCCTTAACCCTTATCTCAAAGTTCGTGCGTTTATAATTCACTACAAAGTTCCACAATTTCGCAAAAGTGATCTAAAATCGGAAACCCTGAACGGTATTAAAAGGCAATCACTTTTACGAAACCCTGGAATTATTTACAAAGGTCTTCGTTTTCTAATGCCAGTTGTTTCAATATATACTTGCTTTTAATTCATCAAAGGAAATGGTATCCCCGCTGGAGAAATGTCCAGCGTTCCTGGGCTCCTGTGTTAAAGTAAGAGAAATCAGAAAGGTCCCTTCAGTGCATCGACATCCATTCGTTCCTTTTTCCCAGATAAGACAGACCAGGGCGACACAAAGGAGCGGCTCGTACGTATTCGTCGAACACAGCTTTCTTTTGAAGGCGAACGGTTCGGCGCTTCTTTTGTCGAGACTCATTCAATTATAGAGCTCTTGTTGTCTATCGAACAGACAGTTGTATCAGCCGTTTATTATCGTTATACGATCCATTCTAGACGCTCTCGAATTTTGTTCTTCGTTTGGGGAAATACTCTGTGCAATGGTACTTTTCTAAGCGATGCTTCTTCTGCTGAAGAACTTGTTAAATTATTGCTAACGGGTGAATTATACTTTCCTGGATGGGTAATCTTTATATTTATGAGAGCAAAATAGACCTGTATCACAGTCTATTAAATTATATTGAGAATCAGAAGGATGTAATCTACTATTTGTTCGAATTCTTTTACAAAATATGGGCTTGTCAGCATTCGTTACAGGAACATATCAACGAGAAACATATTTGATATCTGTGTCACAGATCAAAATTTTCCGGAGAGAGAAAAGACTTCCCTGACTTTAAACTATTTACGAAATTTGATTTGTTTTGATTGTCAAATATGCTTAAGTATAAAATAACCCAAATGCATCACAAAATTTTCTACTTTTTTCATTAATATAGTCCAAATTCATGAACAATATATTTGTAATTCTGGACAACCCTGTATGTACCACCTCCTAGTTGTAGAGAAAATTGAATATGCCATTCGTTTAAATTTGCAAGGACTGTAAGTGCTAATCACGTTCACCTATCGCTTAATTGGCTCTTACATTATTTTGTACAGAAGCGACGTTCGACGTATCATCTTGTAGCATTATTGGTAACTTATTTACAAAGGGAAATTACATTAAAATTTTATACTAAATTATTACTATTGGCACGTAGAATATTTTCCAAACAAAAAAAAAATTTGGCACTTAGAGTGTTTTCTACAGAGACTCTTCTTTTGTCCACTAAATCCTAAAAAGTATCGACACCCTTTCACCCAAATACGAATTTCTTTGTCGACAAGCCCAGAGTAACGAAATTGATATCCATTTTTTAAAGCAGTCCCATTTGAGCGCCAACTTAAAAATCGTATTATACGATATCCATTAACCATAGGTACTGGAAATATTTATTGCACCACCCCCAAATCCACGTGCTTTGAAACAATCTTCATAACAATACATAAGTGACAAAGTAGTTAGCATCCAACTTATTTTAACCAAGAAATCGGCCACTGTATGCCTACTTAGTCAATAATCGTGTAAACGTACTTTTGAATACTAATACTAAATATGATGGAAGTGAATACACGCTGAATATTCGAGTGATGCAATAAATATTTCCAGTGCTATATGCACAGCAATGGCGGCACTCCGTTCATAAATCGATCTACAGGCTCAACGTTGTCCCCTCCTTGGCCCAGCTTCCATTCGTACTTTAGATTTCTCTTGCCCGCGTTGGCCGATGAGCCACTCGATCGGCGGAAAACGACATTTTCCTGGATACGATTTATTCCAACGTTTCGGCCCCGCGCGAAATAACGCGCCGTGGGAAAGATAAATATCGTAAGATCTCGCTGGACCTCCTGCTTCCACCGGCGGAGTGCATCTCCGCGACCCGGCGAAATCGACCGGAATTCTTCGTGCCCGGGTTTCTGAGCCTTCATCAATCACCGATCGAAGGGGGCACGATGGTTGACAATGAGCCGGTGATTTTCGACTAGAATATGCTGTCTATCCTTTTCTTGCGCCATCAATCATGGGTCTTGGGTATTATATAATAGCCACAATGAAGCAGCGGTTTTCGCTATTAAAATTCAGGCGAACTTTATTTTCTTGCCCTTTTTTCACGAGATTAAAATTAGTTGCTCGAACGATCCAGCTTTTATTGCTGCCTGCAGAATTTTGGATAGTAAAAACTTAAGTGCTTTTAACATGGTACATTAAAAAGTTTAGTATCTTTTAATATCAGAATTCTTGTGTATGACAGAAGTTATCGATTTGAAAATTTTGTGCTTCTGGTTGTTCAAGCTTTTTGATGAACTAATTCATTTTTGGATATTCTAAATTTTTGCCGAGCAGATAAAATATTCTGTACTGACTATAGCTGACGTTGTCTCGCGTAAGGTGCTCGTGGAAATTTTGTCAATGCATTCTACTAATTGGACTGATAGTAAATATATGTAAGTTACAAATTATTCGCCAAAGTAAGGGGAGTTATTAGTAAAAAATTTATATTACAACACAGCTATTTAACTATTCCTGCTACTTGAAACGCGAAGAAAGTCACAGAAACTAAAAAGAATTACAATGCATTCCACAGAAGTGATTAAAAGAATTTTCAGCAACGATTTGAGTACTCAAAATTCTACAATTTTGGTAATCCACACCACAGAGCTGCAAGTAACTTCCGCGCACACCATGAGAAAATACAGTCTCCATGATCACCCTTCACAGGGGTTGGAATTTAACGTAGGTCGGCCAGGGGATGAAATTTACGAGAAAGTAGGTTATTGGGCCGTGAAGTAGGGTGAAGGTACGGTGCCCAGAAACAAATTGCTTCTCTTTTTTCTTTCCATAAGTACATCCCTTGCGTAAGTTAACATCCTTCTTTCCCTCGCTTCCCCGGGGGGCATGAAAAACAAGGAACGATGCAAAAAGCATCGTATTAATGCGACCATGTTGCATTCTTATCCTTCATTTTCTTCTTACGCGTATTTTTTACGCTTCGAGGGTACCAAAATTCACTTTACTGCTTTTCTTTATTTGCACACGGTTTAGGTACCTAAGACAATTTGAGATTTAAATATACTCGGTATCTAAGGGTGACGCGAGCCTGACCCATTAGCGACTCAGGGCTGCCAGGAGACTTGTCTTCGCGGCAGGGAGTAATCCTGGAGTCGCGTCTCAATTTTAGCCTACGACGTGGTATTCGTTAAACTGTAACTTTAATAACGTCGGTTTCGAGGGAGATTTTGGCACGTCGCTTCGGAGGATTCGGGTCACGGTTTGCTGACAGTTCAGATGTATGAGATCTTTCTCCTGGCTCGTAATATATCATCAGCTGCTCGAAGGCTGATAGTAATGTATAAGCAGTTGTCGCAAATAAACAGTAAGGAGGTTCACGCGAAACATCAGGGAGCCAGACTCCGTGGGAATGGATCCGAATTACGCGAAGCTGCGCGGAAATAACATTTGAATTGGGCGCTGCTTCGCGAGAACGAATGGATCGTGCAGCAGCGAGCGTGATTTATAGATTGCTTAAATTTCAACCACTGCCCTCACTTATGTCTTAGGACATACCGCGATTGGTATATCTTTAGAAAAACTTCTATCTCGAGTAAGTAGTGCGTATTACTTGGGGATAATCCAACAGGGTGAAATGAATAGTACAACAACTTTATAATATTTTATCTGTGGACATTAGTTTGGCCATTAACAGTATTCATAAATTATTAATAAAAAATTGTCCACGAGCCTTTTAACGGGATGCTTAATTTCTAAAGATGTACAAACGCTATTTTATCATTTACGCTGTGTTAGCAGAAATTAATTAATGCGCGAGTGAAAGTGACAGAACTGTCCTCCAAGTCTGCTTCTCAAACTATATTGCAAGTAGACGCTGTGCGCTGTGTAGCAAACCATATGCTTGTGAATCAGTGCACAAATGACAGGAAACAAGATGCGCTTGATTAACGTGAAGCGACAATCAAGATTGGTCGATGAAATTTCCGCGACTCTCGGTAACACACACGCGAACAAAACCTCTATCTTTGTAGTTAGATCACTCCTCGTAGCATGGACCGTAAAATTCAATTAGCTCCGTGAATCAAGTTTGGAATCTCTAACGAAACGTGGTTTTAAAGATTAACCATTGTTTTCAAATGGTTTCTACTTTCCACATTTCCGTTTCCAATTATTTTTCCATCCCTCAGATTCTCATCTATTTTCCTATATTTTGAGGTAGCCAGGATAGAGAAACAGACCAATAATTTACTACTTTCATCTCGGGCGGTAAATTTTGAACGAAAGAAATTGCAAAAGGTAGCAAAATGTTTTTGCCTGTTACTTTTTAGTTTCTCATAACACCATAGATTCCCGTTCTAATATAAAATGTTTATCTATTTTACCTAACACCGAAAATCGGAACCAAAAAATATCAACTACCGCTGTTGAGTTTTACAAAATCTTCCGAGTCCCTTGTCCATAGTTTCTCGAATTCTTTAAATGTTAACCTTGGGTCGCCAACCCTCCAAATCTACCCCTCCTTTACAAATTTGAAAATTCCCAACAGACCCCAATCTGATAGAATTTTAATAACACATGGCTATGAAATAAAGTTCTAAAATTCTCGTTGCCTCCGACATAACTTCAACAAATTTTAAATATTTTATCCAACAAGTTGCAGGCAGCAGCCGTAGAACAACATTTGCTGCTTTCCCTCAATTATCGCGCGGTCCGCACATAATTTGAAAAATCAGCCATTAATTAACTTTCGCGAAGTTGAGAAACTGCTATATTTACCATCGATCACGAGTAACTTAAATATGCAGCCCGTTGGACACAAATTTCGTAGAAGCAGCGTTGGAAGGGCTGCAGGATTAAACGACGGTGCACACTCAATCTGGTTTGTTTGTAAAAAGAGAGCTAACGAGAGCACGGCACGGTCGGAGGAAGGTTGCTGCGACAGAAAATTGCGCCAATCACTCCTGGTAATTCGCCCCCATAATAAGATAACATTATTAAAGTAACCCCCTAGGTGGTGGCGTTGGGTATGCATTAACTGTCGCGTGGTTAGCACGTAGGCGAGCGAGCCTGCCACGTGCACCATTCATCGTTATCATTGACGCAAAACGATCACGTACGACCTGTATTTTTATCGAAAATGATGTATGTGCCATGTCGGAGCCTCCATTTGCGACGCGTCTATTTAACGCCTCGCCACTGCAATTTCTCCTCCTCATTCCTTCGTTATCTACGCTCGACTCAACCACTGTAATCTATATTCCATAGAATGAGAGGTCTAGAATAAGGTCCTGAAATTGTTTTTGAAAATTCCAAAGATTAGCAAAGTTATGCACGTTCGAAGTCCGCAGGTTTGACTTCAAACTCGTTTTTCTCGGAACTACATTTTTCAACACCGCGGTGGAAAAAACTAATCGTCCGATTGATCTGGGAATGTTTATATAAATTATAGCTAGTTTATTTACAACACGAACTACGACGGAGATGATAGGTTTCTTTGTTACTTTTCTTTTGGTGAATTTTTCTAAGGAAAAAATATTCCTCTTCTTTAGATCCCTGCAATTTTTTAAATTATGAAATTTGTTTAAGTTCCATAGTTCGTGGAATTATGGACACATTGTAGAGTAAATTAAGCCTTTATTCTCAGACCTAGCGTGTTTCAATACAAAGTTATCCACCCCGCTGCAGTTGTGCGAAATTTTTGCACGGACCACTTGGCCAGTTTGTATTATAGTAAATATACAACACATTTGCGAAAGTAATTTTTTTATTGTAGCACAAATACTTGTATTAACGAGCAGGCGAAACGCCGCAGAATTTGATTGGATACTTCACCCGGAAAAAATTCGACAAATGTGTCTAATTTTCGAACCGCGTTAGTACCAAGAGATTTTGAAATCACGGTCGGACAGGAGTGGAAAATCGACAGCGGCGACAAGGAAAATTTATGGACTAGATTTTCCCTGGAACAAGAGCATGAGACACATTGCGACGGCGTGTCGTGTTTGCCACAAGAGAGCTTTTCATCGATCCGTGCCGATGCAAGTTCTAGCCCACTCATCGATTCCTCTGCACAGATCCTTTGGCAAGATATCATTGGAACGTACATTCACGGACGAATCCATTAGTAATCCCACGAAAGCAGGCACTTCCTGTATCCATCTTCCTCCCCTTCTCACTCTCTCTTAGCTACAACTTCTCATAGCTGTCAGAGAGTAGCATTTCCTTCATCATCAACAGTTTCTTCACTCCCCAAAACTGTCTAGAAACGTGATCTCTTAATCTCCAACACTGTATTTACGAGTACTGATTAAACTCCATTCTACTATTGATCAGTCGACAGTCTCCATTTTCTTGCCCTGGATTAACTTCTTTCGTTTCTCTTCTCCTTTTGTGAGAGTAATAACAAAAATTGAAACTAGATTCGTATCGAGTCCATTCTTCCAAGATACCTCGAGCATGATAATTCTTTTGTAAGGGTGACTCTAACGGGCTCAAAAGTATAAATAAATTGTCATAGAGGGGGCCCTGGCACCCCCAAAGAAAAAGAAGATTAATGTAAACACAAGTAATTCAAGAGTTTTGTAAAAAAAAAAGAAAACCCGATTTTATTCTTTAAATAAATTTTTATAAGTACCTAATGAATTTTATTGAATTTGGCTTCCCCGAGTGCCAAAGAAGTGAAGAATTACTTTTTCAGCGGTGAAGGATGTAAATTCCATGCCAAATGCGATGGTAAACGCTGTGAGTGCTATTTCAGTTTCTGAAGCTGTCGCAAGGTAAAACTGAGATCACAAGTACCAACGTCGTTGTGGTTGAAAAGAAAATAGTTTTCACTTCTGGCACTTGCATCATTTACCATTTAAACTCCTCAATTGAACGGACAATATAAGCAATTTTAGTAAAGTAATTTTAGAATTACGTTCTCCTTTTTCCCCAGTCACCAGTTACGCCTCACGAATCTGCCTCGTTTCACGCTTCCGACGGGATGAGCTGGCAAATCTTATCTCAACGTAAACGAAGTTAATGAGACACATGTTTGCTCGGAGCAAATGTTGCTCGGCAAATAGCCGCATATTTGAAGATCAACGAAAAATAGTGGAAACATCGCGTTCTTTGCATTGCCTTTGCTTACCTTCGTCGACGTTCTTGTTTGCCTTTTTCTTTAAATTCAACAGGGCTGAAGAGACACTCTCCAACGTGCGTTGCCACGTATTCCCTCCTCCCCCTTTCATTGTCCACGGGTTTTGTAACAGCTGACAAAACGAGGGAGGTTTCTCCCTCGTCAAATAAAAGGTCTTCATAGGAGGCTTCATTCTTTAAAAAATCGTTATGTACATATCAATACACCAGAATTTGTCAGTAACTGTGGTACAAGTGCGAATGAAACCAAAGCTTGTGCAGAAACAAATCGAAATTGAAGGATAATATTTTTAGAACTGGACTTGGCTTTCGAAAGATGTGGAATCGATTTTTAGTCAAGTGCACAAGTGCCTGCTCTATAGATTTCGAAAATAAATATTCTCGAAAAGGAAACCTTATTCGTAGCAGGCTATTCTATTATTTCATCTTATTTCTGCACATAGAGTCATTTCAACCGCAGTTGTGCCATATTTACTTATAAAATCTTCTGACGTTTCCAAAACCGTATCCTCGAAAAGGGAGCCACTTATAAACAAATCTTTCTAAATTCAATTAACATGGGTTAACTAAATTTCGCTTCGATGAAATCAGAATCGCCCCGCGCACGGTTAAGAACGAGGTCGTGAACGTCGCACTTGCAATTAAAATAGATTTCCCTCGCAAATTCCCGTTTCATTCTCCTCGATCATCTCTCTTTTTGGTTATCAGATTTCGTAATTCGTACCCACGAGGTCGCGCCAAGTGCCACGGAGCGACAAAGGAGGGAAGGGCGCGAGGGTGTCTAACACCCTTCCTAATTCGCCATGCAAATTAATGCGCATTTCAATCCTGCTGCGAGATTACGTGCGTTAATCAGGCGGCGAGCGCGACGAAAAGTCGGTCGCCGAAACGCTTGTTCAGTCGATACCGTTTCATCCCGCCGTGGGATTTTAGTCGCAACGACCTTGTGGTCCGTCGCCAAGGACGAGATCCTTGCCGTACGCGAGGCTTTTACGGTGCTCGTTAAGACGGCCGTATCGGGTGTCGATACACTTCGACCTCTGATCGCTCCAACTTCCATGCTACTGTGTCTGACACTCGCTGGTCTATACTACTGGCCACTTCCCAACTCCGAGCGGAGAGTTCCAATTATACTGCACATACAGGGTGTCCTCGAATGAAACAACGCCACTCTGGGACTTTGGGAGAAGTGCAATTTCGAGTTGAAAAGTTCTGGTAAACATACGCGCGGAAATGACCTCTTAAACAATTATTGCTTTACAACACTTTGCGGGGAATAGCTCTTCCTCGGAGTTAAGTGATCGACAGGTTTAACATTTTTGGATTCTTCTATTTGGGGGAAATTAAAAGGCAATAGTTGCCGAACACTGATTGGTATGGGGAAAGAATGATTTTAAGAATAATGGAAGCTGGGATTGTGTGAAAAAACGGCAGAAATATATTGTCTAATATATTGTTAATAAATGGATGGTGAGAAAGATTTTGAATGGCTTTTATAATGAATCGGTTCGATAAATACTTTTTTTTTTTAATTTTCCAGGTGAAAAATGTGTTGGGAATAATTTGTTGCAGAAATATTTTTTGACCTGCATGTTTACTGAAGCTATTTCAGATTCGTGTTTATTATCGGATCTCAATGAAATATTTCGGAACACGGTGCTACGTTTATTCCCAGACGTGGGAAGTGCTTTTTAATTAGACATTCCAGGATTTTATTACTGTGCCGTTACTGCCAAGAAGGTCAATTTTAAAAGGTAACCAGTGGAAACGTTAGCCCTGCTGCTCGAAGAAGGAAAACAGTAGAAATGTTAGCTACTGGCAGAAGCTTTCATTACTACCGGTTTCTTTATTCCCTCTCTATAAGCTTCTACAGAATTTTACTTGTACAATGGGTCGCAATGGATACAGCGTTGAAATTCCGCTTGCACGCGAAGGAACCGCCGCAAGTGCTGGTTCTCTTTTAACAAGACTGCTCGCTTCACCTTTATTCCGCTCGAAAGGTACAGACGCTCCTCCTTCAATTCGGTCGTATCAAATATTTAGCGTCGATCTTGCAAAAATGTTCTAAATGAAGAATCAGATTAATATGTTATTCGAATTGTGCGTACAATATTAGCATATTAACCAATACAAGAATGATAAAAAGGAAAGGACAGATGAAAGCAGAAGACTTTAGGTAGGTAAATATAGTGCAGTAAATTTCGCAGAGTTTTCAAGGGATCGTGAAAAGTGTTAAAAGAAAATTTTATGCCCTCGTATAAATTAAAACCCGGGTGAAAAATTCCAAGTGAAAATTTAACAGCCTCCGACGTGGCGTAAGTGAATATTGGTATTCCTCAAAACCTCAGAAAATGACAAAAGTATATATAGATTCTTAAATGCTAATGAATTATACAACCTGAGAAAATAGGATACAAATATTAATTGATATTATGAATAATAATCATAGAATCAGTTTTATTTAGGAGGTAAAAAAATATTAATAGAATTTCATTAAAAGTATTTGCGTTTTACTATAACTTCGTGCAACTACCCAAATCACGTCGCGTTTTTAATAAAGGTGTAAAGAGATTTAAAAATGGTACAAGTTTCGAGTATTAAGGGTGCTCTCCCATCAAATCACTCCAACAATAAGTCACGTTTATGATTTTATTTAAAAAACCTCGTAGTGTTACAAAACCTTTTAGGCTGTATTTGTACATCATTGTAAATAATAAAAAATAGATACTGCTGTCTGTTGATGGCTGCGACTGTCCTGTTGATGCAAAAAATCTACGGAATTTAAAACGCCTTGTAAAATTATTTGAAATCAGCAAACCACGAAAATTCTTAAAGCATATAAGATTGTTCATGAAATCATCTATAGTCATAGCAAAATATTGTAATCTCATGTTTTGTCAGACGTTTGAACCACAAACTTGAAAACAACAGGTAATTTTACGCACGAAAATGTTTATAAAAAAAAGAAGATTGGTCGAAAAGTTATGATCGTAGATATCGTGATCGTACACATAGATTTTCAAGGTCAAAACTTGATTGCCATACGTTTTCAATAATTCTCCCTTATTCTGCAACATCTTAGCTTTAACCTCGAAGAAGATTCATCCCTCTATCTTATTGCTATCAAAAATTCTACGATTTTGACACAAAAAGGTGCCATCTGTCCCACTGTGCACCGTACAGCCGACTGGCATCCGCCGTTTCAGGGTTAATTGAATAGAAAGGACACCCCGTGCGTCACAATCTGCTACACTTCTCAACTCCGTCCATGATGAATCCAGGTTTCGATATCGGCTTCATAATACCAATTATCTCGCTTGTACAGCGAATGAAATATTCATTCTCATATCCATCATTCGATCCCACCGAAATGGTGTCCAACCATCGGACTGATTCAGACTCCCGAATACATATTAAACCCGATCCCGCAACTAACCAGGAAACGCGAGTCCAATCGATCAGTTAATCGAACGCGATAACCATCCGATAGACCGGCTCTTCTTGCATTCAGATTACTACGTTACCTTGCAAAACTTCCCTCTCGTTCGCTCACTCACTGCGCCTGGTTCTGTCCTTCAATGTACTTGTCGACCGTTAGAAATTCGATTTTCTGTGACCACACGGCAGTAAATTAAAGCTATCCTTTCAAGGAGACTGAGGAAGAACGCCGAAGATTCAGCTAAAGAAAGTTTCAACGCAATTTCCATTCCTGACTACCCGAAAAAGATTTCAGCGATTTTAATACTTTGACTGGAGTCGGCGTGTTTCGGTGGAGAGAATTTATAGTGTTGCTCAAAAGTCCCTGAATGTTTATTTTGAAAACGAACCAAGGAAGGAGTTCGCTGTAGAAAAGTTTCTCCATGAAAGCGGAGAATTAATAAATAATAATTTTATTTATATCATAAGGTCGTCCAATTAAAATTAATTGAAGAGTCTTTGTAGAAAGCACTGTAAGTGCCAGAAATCAAATTTTATACTTAGTATTACTATTGGCAAGCAGAACATTTTCCGGTAAATTTTTTTTTAATTTTGGCACTTACAGTGTTTTCTACAAGGTCTCTTCAATTATTTCCTCAGACCAAATTTATTTTCCCTCCCTATTCTGGGTCCAGCAGGACGTAATTATAAGTAAGCCAAGAATATTCACAGGCATCATTATCTCATTAAATAATAGCACACAGAAGAATTCTCATTTTATTTTATACCATAAGATTGTTCGATTAGGCAGTGAAAGTTGGCCAGGGTACTGCAACGAAGCGTCCAACGGATTGTCTTAGTTCTCACAACGACCTGAGTTTCTTTTTGCAAGTTGCCATAAGTTTCAGCTTACGCTACTACTACTTTGTAAACACAGTGACAGGGTGTGCTCTTCTTACGCTCCTATCCTATCAAAGTAATATTCTTTCTCCCCGTTAATGCGTCGGGGGAGCGTAATAAGAAGGCACAAGAGCCACCACAGGTTGCACAAAGCAGCCAGCAAGCACCAAAATCGGAGCACCGCTTTTATCCCTCGTAGAGAAGAGATTCTCGAGTGTTGCAGTGTATCGAATCAATCGAAATAAATGGAATTAGGGCGATACATTTAGTGGGGAAAATATAAGAAGCTGAGACAAATCCAACACAAACAGTATGCATTGATACTATTTTAAAAGTTTCCAATCATTTCCTAAGAAAGGGTCTATAGCTGCAAGTTTCAGGTCATCGATTTAGTTAAAATCATGGATACAGTTAATCTATGCCATATAATACTGCGTCAAATATACAGACTGTACCTAGTACTTAAAACATTGCAAGAAAGTCGAATCCAAAGTCTTCTACTAAGTTGTTTCATACGACATAGTACTTTTCGAGCATCTAAAAATGGGCGAAATAAAATTCACAAAGGGATAAAATTAATTGATAATATTATAATTCTTGCTGTACAATAATTTCCTATTCCTCTACCAATTTGCGTAATCTGTTTAGTTAGTCACAATAAACATTTACAGAATAATTAACCAGAATGCCAGATGAGCAGTTGCCTCCAAGGTCCCATTTTTAAAAAAAAACTCTAATTTTTTTCTGTACTACTACACTTAGCTCGTTTTTAGTAAACTACCTTTTTATTTTCTCGAGAAAATGGGCCCCTTGGAACGTTTGCCACCTGTTTTTTTTTCCTTAAATCCGCCACTGCAGAATGCAAAGCCTTACAAACAATTTAACGCGTGGCTCTATATGCCAAAACGAGACCTACTTAAATAATTAATCGTAGAAATAACTACAACCACTAACAATGTATACACACATCTGGAATTTCAAGATAAATTTCAGTTAACTTTAAGGATGTATCGAACGTACAAAATTAGACAAAAGACGAATGACAGTTGGAGTCTTATTTTTACTACTTGAAATGTATTTTTCACTTTACAAATACTTTTTCAAGCATTATTTGTTGATCTTTTGACAGTGAAAATGCCCTGGATTCACAATTTTCTCAAGTTATAATTTATTTTTTTTAAAACGGTGTTGTGAAAACAATTGAAACTCAGCAGATATTGTCATCTATCCATATTCTACATGTACAAAAAAATTGAAAACTTTGGTACCATTTCTTCAACATTTTTTCAGCTGTTTTATCCGTCAAAATTATCTCTATCCGTAAGATTACGTGTAAAATCACTGAAAATTAAAATCGTTATAACTCAGCAACCGTTTAGTGAATTCCTTTAAAATTTTTGCAGCACACTAGGAAGATTAAAAAGAAAAATCTCACAAATTTTCATCAACTTGGTACCATATTGAAAATAGGTCCTTAATACATCCTTAAGCTGCAAGTTAATCGGTCCATTTTTACATAAGTTTATGCGTCGCGGATCCAGAAAAAACGACACTTTCACCTCGATTTTTTCACAAACCTTTAACTAATACTTCCCACGCGTGTAACACATAATTATACACAGTATGCACTGGTTATACTCCAAAGTTGAAGCAAATTGGTGACTTGAACATCGTGTACAGTCGTTTAAGTGAACTCGCACGTCTTGCGAAATTGAAATGAGACAGGATACATAGTTCACACATGTTACTTTAACGAGCAATTAACGTTTCCCTGGAGTCGAAATACCTCGAGAATTCGTAGCGACGTGCAGTGTAAAGGTCGAGTCGTTTGAAAGCGGGGCGCGGGTCTCACTCATCACGGCACGTGTTGAAACGCGCCCCTCGTAATCACTAGACTGCAGCTCCGCGGAACAATGGACACTGGATCTACACGCAGTAGCAGCAACCATAAATAGAGACGCAGCTTCCACTACTGCTTGCAACAGCGACTGACTGAGGTGACATTGTCTGTGACTTCGGTGAACATCGACGGTGAAGCATGATCAAGAGTTTGCAACCTGGAACAAGCACGTGATCGACGTGTAATAAACGTATCTTTACACAGGAGACAGGATGTTCAGAGACTCGTGGTGCAAAGCTTGCATGCAGAAAAGTGTGAATACATGCGGGTATATTTTGGGTTGTCAAATTTTTTCAGGAAAGTGTGATAAAAACGGCCCAATATGATAAAAAGTATGGTAGGTACCTACATTGTAAAGAATATAGTACATTTCAGAGGAAAGTGGTAGAAAATAAAACTAAGTACATTAAAACAACGACATCTTATTTTTCTAATGTATATTTTTTCTGCATCTTGTATTATTAATTAAGTTATTGTCTTTCAGAAATATATTAAAGGTTTGATTGCGCTGAAAATGGCATATTAACATATATGAGAAGCTCATATTTTTCTGAGATCAGATCCTCATTTTGTATGTAAATAATCAAGTGGCTGCGGTGGAGAATACAGCTGTTTTTATTATTAATACTTTGCACATTCTTCTAGCATTGCTAAAATTTTTAATGTATTTTAAGTTGATCGATCAATTAGTTTTTGAGATATCACGATTCCGAGTTTCAAAAATGTCATTCCGAAAATTAATAAATATGATAATTGGAATAAAAATTGAACCTAAGGGATCAAAGCAAAGGTAACCATTTTTTTCAAAGAAAAAATCGCAGAGAAGTTCTATATCTAGCAGGTCTCTGGATTTTACATAATATCTTAAAATTTGAAGCTCTTAACTTAAAGGAAACGTAAACAAATCGATTTGTTTTCTCCACACATCTGCCTACTCCTTTAAGAAAGTTATTCCAAGATCACGGACAATTTGGTTTTACTAAATATCTGGCAGCATTTGTTATCCGAAAATGACTGCTACACATTTCCATTATTTTCACGCTTTCAATCGTTTCTCCTTTATTTAACGTTTTGCCCCTTTAAAGCCATACGTTGTCCTGTTTCTAATTATTCTCCAAACATACAAGTTCTTTCACCTTCGCTCCCTCTTTCTATGCTTTCTTGCTTCCATTGTGTATTCACAGTTGCGCCAGCAGTCATGAATTTGCGACTTTACATTTACAAAAGGGTATGCAATTGTGAAAGAAATGCATTGTCCAGCCATATATTTTCATCCCAGGAACGCTGTCACGACGTCGCAAATATTGTTCATATTCAAAACGAGAAAGTATTGTTCTTGGTACGAGGGAACTTTTTGTTGAAATAAGCATTCTTCAAAAAGTTTTTAAGATGGAAGCTGTAGCAAGGAAATAAACAAGATGTTTTCAAAAAAATCCTTCTAACTCGTGAATCTTATATTTAATTATATACATCTGCATAATCTTTTCATTTCAAATTGTATACTTGATGATTTAAACCAGTGATTCTCAAACTTCTTTCGCCCCTTGGTTCTATCAAATTATTCCGACTACCCCCTGCCATATACAGGGTGAACCATTTTAATTTTTCCTCCCAGTTATCTCCTTAGCGATTCGCGTTACGATAGTTAGGACTATTCCGAGAATTCTCAACTCGCAGTCCATCGAACATTATTCATATAATTGATATAAAAAATATTTTATCGATATAAGAAAATCTTCGTATGCATTTACAGTTTTTCACACTTAGTGAACTTTGTAGGGTAATCATGTGCAACTTCATATTATTAAAATCCTAATCGCCCCCATTTCCATCCCCTTGTTGCCTAATACCCCCCTAGAAAATTTAAACACCTAGGGGCAGTAGTGCCCGCTTTGAGAAACACTGATTTAAACGCAAATTTATTGAAACTGATTTTAATATCCTTAGTCCCCTGGTGACAGGCACAGTTTTATGTTCTATCACACTACGAAGAGAAAAATAAAGTTATATTAAAAAAAGACAACGAAAGAACGCGATAACTTTAAGGGCTGATTTCGCCCCTTCAGAAAAGAATCCTCAGGAAAAAAAGATTGTTTCATTGAAATCAGAATTTTCGAGTTTGGAAGGTTTCCTTGTGGGGCAGAACAAGTATGCGTTTTCATAATCATAATATTAGGCACGAAATAAGGTAATTAATTCCAAATTATCGCGTGTTTCTCTTTGCAGGAACAGTTTCGTTTCGTATAACGAGTATCGCAATTCGATTGGTTGTTTATTCGGTTTGAAAAGCTTTTAAAGGAATAACTCACAGCAATTAAATTTCTTTTATTTCTCCTTGAACTCTGGGTTCCTGTATTTTGCTTCTCGTAATTGAAACAATAGCAAGAGCGAAAGAGGACTTTTACAATTCACCTTGGCTTCCGTAAGGTCGGGAGTAACGATCATTAACTGTCGGAAGGAAACGAGACGGGGAGGTACTTAAAAAATCGCAAGTGGAAGCTTCGGTCAAGTGGTGCTTTATTCGAACGCTCTCTTGATTTGAAATATCGCTTTCTTGAGTCCATCCACTGTGCCAAGTATGCTACCTCGGGTACACTTGGGCAGACATGATTCATAGGGTTGTGTAAAACATTGCGAGCAAGTTTCACGAAGGAAGTCTTTATTATCATGTTTTGCGTGTACGAATAAACAGGCGGAAACAAAGGAACATTAATGGAGAGAACAACTTATTAACACGTTCCATGTAGACAACGCTGAACTTTCCATTAGGGGTTTCTGTTTCACGTGTATCCGATAATAAATTCCAACGTAATCTCTTGGAAGCAATGTACCTGAAATGCAACCGTTAGAAATGAAATAATCAAAAATCATTAATAATCAATTGTCCGCATTCTTTATGACAATTTTGTTCTGTGTTTGATCTTTATGTACACAAGATTTCAAAAACTTTGGCCTATTATTTGACTCTCAATTTTGTAGTTATATTTCTTAGATAAGAATACATGTTAAATTGAAAGTTAAATAATTTAAAATAATTTAAAATCAATTTTTCTAAAATTTTGCAGGGGGTTTTACTATTACATAAAGATCCACAGAATTCCTCCAATTTTCAAAGATTTTCCCTTATTTTTAATGTTACTAAAGTTCATCCTAAATTAATTTCTGCTTGACTGTAATATCTTTATCCAATGGAATTTCACAGATAATATAATAAACAATTGCAGACACTTGTAGAAGATTCCAATGAAATTGTTTGATTCCAGAGTTCCTCGATTACTCAAACGCTTCACAATTTCATGGCCCTGAGAAATTATCCAAACAATAAGTGTAACTCCTTTCTGCAGTTCAGTTTCGTCACTGCTGAAGCGTAGGTGGGATCGGGAAGAAAACCCGATACGGGCAAGTCACTTGCAGGAGAAAGAATTTCGATAAGAGTCGAGTAGGGGATTCCCTTGGAATCGAACGTGCACCGTGGCGTTAGTTCAGGGATTCAACCGTTAGATGATATCAGTCCTGACATCAGTGTTCAGAACGTTGGCTATCACAGTTTCAAGAAATGGTTTCTTTTCAAGGGCAAACGTTTCACTCCAATTCATTCGAGAAATCCGAGTGGTCTGGCCGCTACGATCGCGACCGCAATTTCTTTTTAAGATCAAAGGTGGCCGTGGCAACGGTGTTTCCCGATCTCTCCTCCGTTTCGTTTCCAACCCACGATTCGATGGAATTTCGCGAATAGTTTTCGAGCGTTCTGTATTATATCGTAAACGCGACGGAGCTGGGGAGCAGCTGGACGTATAGTGGAAAGTCTATATTCTATATTCTGATCCTGTTAACTGAGGAAGACGAGTTAACTCGTCATCTGAAAATTCTTTTGCCTTTCAGGGAACCAGGCAGTCGTTTTTGTCGAAAATGAAGCATTTCTTTTTCAATTAATTACAAAGAAATAAATTGAAGCTGAGACTTGTTTTTTGATACAATGTTTAGTAACATCATAAGCTGTAAAAAAAATGTTTGTTTAGACAAAAATATGCATTATTGACGACGCTACAAATTGACCATTAAAGAGGCGTTTTAAAAAGGTTTCTTTTATTTTGCACTGATTTTGTGACGAAACGAAATTCAGCGACCTACTTGTAAGTTCCACTTTAGAATACCTTTGGATCTCCGCTGAATCTATAAAAGAAGCAAAATTATGAAAATGACAGCTACGAAATGACGATTTTTCAAAAAAATGCGTTCTTCGTTAGACAAAGATGAGGCTTTAGTTTATTTTCATAAAGAATAAGAGTGTTTATTAACTCCAATTTAGGTTCAAGCCGAAACTACACATTTTGTGAACATCCTCGAATTTGATTTGTATCGATTGCAACCTTCGTTTTTTGAGTTATCACTGCAAAATAAAAAAATATTTTTTATAAATCCTCTTTAAGGGGTGAGACCGCCTTAGTCAGGTCAAGAAATACCGCATCTTTGGGAATTTATTTCTAAGTAACAAATACACTTTTTTCCAAAAAAAAATCAATATAGATAGAGACAACTTTGAATAATATATACAATTTTTTTCAAGTTTTTGAACAGGTTTCTGAAACAAAATTTCAACAATAGAATATTAAATAAAGCTAACTTGTTTATCGTCCAACAATTATTTTGATTGGTTGAAAAATAACAAAATAGCTACACTTTGAAGCAAAAAGCTCATTTTCGTGTGTAAGAAAATGAATTTTATTTACGCATAAGTCAACCCGCCGGGCTTATGTGGTATTTCTCATCATTATTTTTGACTTTCAAATACATCTATCGCGTTACACAGAAGGTCTAATATTCGAATGCTGCAATATTCCTAGAATATTCATACCATTCGAGAACTTACTAAATATTCTAATACAAATCATTCGAATAGTTCCACCCCCACTTGGAAACCCATCGAATGGTCGAAGAAAAGTCTCTCAGACGACCTGCTCCGCGATTCCGTTAATGACGCCGCGTCATTATCGATAAATAACACCTCCTCCCGCCATTATTTTATACCGAAGTTACACGTTCCGATCGTAAATGGGACGACGCGAGA
This sequence comes from Andrena hattorfiana, assembly GCA_944738655.2. NCBI lineage: Eukaryota > Metazoa > Arthropoda > Insecta > Hymenoptera > Andrenidae > Andrena > Andrena hattorfiana. The sequence goes on along the minus strand of OX122893.2, from coordinate 10,058,620 downwards.
GGTCGGTTAAGCGAAGGCATCGCCTTCTTTACCATAAAAGCCGGCTTTATTTTCGTGGAACGCCTTTCCACGCGGGCAGTGATGTCGGCTTGCAAGCTCTCCGGATATAAAGAGGACCGTATAAACAGGGGCGAGCCACGAAACTTCCGTTTGCCTTTCGCGGTGCCAATAGGGGAAGCGTGTCGTTTCTGTCGACACAGGGTTTATATTTGATTGGGATAGCCAAGAAGCTCTACACTCGACGGAAGGGAAGCTCATCGTGTATTGATCGATAGCGGAATCGTATCGTTCGCAAATAATTATTTCTTCCGGTGAATTTAATCTGTTTCTTTGCGGTGGTGGTGCGCCATGCCGAGGAAGATACAGAATGACGAGCAGTCTTATCACTCAGGATGAGAGGAAATTTTGAAAAAATTTACGCGTCGAAGTGTAATTACGTGTGCAATTAAAGTAGCGGACAAAATAGTTACCACTTTTTCGATTTGCTTTAGTTTTGTTATTTTTTAACATCAACTTGGAACTGGTATGTATTTAATAAAAATATTCTGATGGATAATTGAAAACTGTATAAAACCCAGTTAAAATTGAATTTATTTAACTAACATAAAAAAAATTTATGACATTGAACGAGATAACACTTTTGAGATTGACAAAGGAGCTACCACTTTTTGTATTCTTTTAGGCCGTCCTAAAAGCAGAGGTGCCCTCACGAAATATCAAATTTTTTATTACTTTTCAAAAGTAGTAACTTTTTAACAGCTTTAAAAGGGTGCTGTCGTGTTTATTAAATAAATTCAACTTTATCTGGGTTTTATACAGTTTTCAATTCTCAATCAGAATATGTATATTAGGCACATGCTGCAGTTTTGAGTTGATGTTAAAAAATAATAGGTAGAGTGGATCGAAAATGTGGTAACTTTTTGTCCGCTATTGTATATTACCTAAAACAGTGCTTCCCAACATGTGGTAAGCGTACCCCTTCGGGGCAAATGTTAAATTGTTTATATCACTCTCTGTGTTTATCAATATATGTAATTTATGAATGCAAAATTTAATGTACTGTTTTATTATATTCCCCTTGTTATACTACAACTATAGTTTTATCTATCTATACAAGGGGTACGCCAGTTATATGTATACACATTTATACATATACATATTTCCATTTCACATTACGCGAAGCATAAACGGTTGGGAAACACTAACCTAGAGAAACTGTGTAATAATTCTTGAATAGTTGGGACAATGGGACGTTCAGATATAATAGAGCATTGGGGTAGCGAAAGATGGGATATTGGAGATCCTATTGCATCGCGAAAATGGGGGATCTAGGAATAAGTGGATCAGGAGATTCCTTTTCAGCGTGTGGGGTACGCGCGTAGGCATATAATATGTAAATAGCCCGTTTGAGAGGCCTCTTTCGAGATCGTATCATTTGGAGAAGTGATTTTAAACCCGGATACTCGTATCTAAAGGTCACTGCGACCAATTTCCTCGTCGGTCGCGACCCTTGACAGTCATGCAATTTATAGGGGTAGTGATGGTGTACCGTGGACCGGCTTCGAAGTTTCCACGCGAGGGAACTGAATAGTGCAAACCTGACACAGATCGAAACTATCGTATGACAAACTCTTACGTTAAATTAATAGCGTAACAGCTCGTTGAATTGATTGGAACGAGAATGGTGTGGATGTTGTACAACTGGATATTGCACACGTGCGTTGATAATAAACTAGATGTGTAAATATGCATCTTAACTCTGAATATAAACTAGATAATAAACTGTATTTACACTACAACTGAGCAGAGATGGGTAAAATTTTCATTTAATTAAAAATTACCAATAACGAATAAAAGTTGAAAAAATTCTCGTCGAGTAACGAAAAGTATATTATTTGTATAAGAGAGGTTATTAACAACGAATGTGCGAAATTCTGAGCTAATGTCTGACTGTCATACTTCCATGCTACTTACACCGATTTCTTTTAAATTTGGTTTACAATTACAATTGCATTCGTATTATGTCACCTACAATATTATAAAAAAACAATCACGTGGTTCCATTTTATTTGACCAGATTGTTATTTTACTGTTTGCCAAATATTTTCCAAGTCTACAGGTGTCTATTTGTCCCATAGAATCGAATGCTGCCGTAATACTTTCTGGTCTGTTCTTAATGGGCAGTTTCTACTTAACTCAGCAAAACTTACAGTAATGAATTTTGCACAGTAATTATTAAATGTTGCGTGAATTAAATAAATTGTTAATATAGTACCCATCTACAATAAGAATATAGAACAATAATTTTATTTCCTCTCCTTATGCGATAAATAATAGCACAAAATCTGCTGCACTATCAATATTAAAAATGTTTCTAATTCTGACAGCGTTCATCTTTCGATCTATGTTGAGTGTGCACATTTTATTCAGTATAGTAGGTACTATCTACCTTGTAAGTTCTGTACCTTTGTGTCCAATATTCTGTATCATAGAAGCTATCATATATATTCAATTAAAATAACTAAATTTGTATCAACCAACAGAACCAGCTGTACAATTTACGACAAAAGGACTGGAAGAGAAAGTGGAAGTGTCACTTTGTATATAAAAACAAATCTACGAAATCTAATTCGCCAAAACTTGAACAATATTTCTAAGAAAAGTATTGGTTTGATATTTGCAAATATTTTCAACCTTCCTATTTTCGTATTAGTTTACGTATTTCGTATTAGTCGTATTTAGTATTACTAAATTTCAAAATTCATCTGCAACAAACATTAATTTTTGTTTACACCCCCTACTTAAAATACGATATTTTACACAAAATGTGCCAATGAAAAGCAAACTTCTCTCATCTCTGCATGGCTCAGCAACGTGTGAAGGATATGTTTCAAGAATATAACGTATTTAATAAATTTCGAGCTGCACAAAGGGATATGAAATTCTTCTGCCGGCGATAATACGTAGCTTCGTGCAGCACAACCGCGAGCTGCTGCATTTGCATACGAATGAAAATGAAACGTAAACGCAAAAGTAAAACGCATGTAGAATTTTTCTCTCGTTCCCTTTTCAAGATAACCTTTCTCTATGGTTTTGCCTAGCTTCGCGACATTATTGCGCATAAAGTTCTAGACACTCTTCGTGAGAAAAAACTGGCTCCAATTCAGGAGAAATAAAATCATTACGAAACGAACGGCGCGAAAAGAGGAATTGTAATGTAAATAAATTCCACCATTGTACGAAGGAAAATTAAAAACCTCTTGGAATAAGAAATCCGACGAGAATTATAAGTAGGAGCTATAAGTAGTAGGTAGTAGGAGGTAAAGATCAATTTTATAAGTTTTATAAATCATTTTAGAGTTATTTAATATATTCCTCCTTGAAATATATTAATCTACTCAAAATACATTTCTGAAATAGTGAGATGAAATAAAAATCACCACGGAATGTTAATTTTACTAGCAATTAAATTTGAAAATAACATTTTTTAAAATAGTAAAATAGACACGTTGGTATTTTTCTCGCCATCATTACAATCTTTATCAGTTAAATAATGGAGCCTGCATAAACACATTACCGATGCAAAATTCGGAACTATCAAGGAGCTAATTATATTTTATGTACGTTTACTTCTGCATTCCGAAGTTAATAACTAGCAGTTTGCTCAAAGTTCAGACAGGCTCGTTTCGATTCCGTTGTTGTTCAGGTTCCTGCAAAATTCCACGATATCTCATCGACGATGAAAACCTCGTGCGAGAACTTTTCGGTAAACGGAGCTTAGTCGCGAACTTTTCGGTAATTTTCCTGACCGAGGGAAAGGAAATTAATCTCTCCTCCAGACAGCCATCAATTCTTTGGTACTTGTAATTTTGTCGCTTCCACTTAGCGAACCTTTAACGCGCTCCATTGCCACTTCCATAAACAGGCAAACTATCGGGGCAATAGAATCGTATTGCTCTCGAGTTGCATTTGTTTTAAAATCAGAGTTGGACATTATTCGAATAAAAATTTATTCATATAATGCCCAACTCTGCTTAAAAGACACACGAATTGTGGCCAAATAGTATTAGCAAATTATTTCCAACTATTCTTAGAGGGTAGTATTTCCTCCTTGCCCCTTAAACCGCTTGAATCTTGGATTTCCTTCAGATCGATCTGCAGTCTGAAATTCCGAGTAATCCTACTTCGATTCGATACTATAAGTATCTAGATTTAGCAAACGTTCCTCGAGACACAGTGCACTTTCGCGTCGATTTCTCTGGTATACATTCTTTCGATGTAAATGTTACGACATCGAAGAATGGTTAGTAGCATGGCTTTACGTCGGTGAAAAAGGAGGGTGGAAAATTTAGACTCTTTGCAGCAGTATTTTTTCTTTTAGCAACAGTTAATCTTACATACATGAAAATTAATCGACTCATGATTAAGGATACACCTAGAATGGTCGAAACAATCGATTTTTCTAATAAAGAATTCGCAGAAGCTACAACATCAAAGGAAGGTCAATTCTATCGGCCTCGGAATCGACCATTTTTTATAAGTTCATAAAAATATTATCTCACTTTAACCTGTACCTTCAACTTTAAAACGCTGTTTTCTCGAAACTACGTTTTGCAAATCGGTGGCAATGATATTCCAAAAACTACTGAACCGATTTGTATGAAACTTGGCACGATTATTTCTCATATCCATATCTAGTCTTTATAATATGGATATTGTTTAAAAGCTACAGTTTGTTTCTAATCATGAAAAAACTGATGAAATTTTTCTCAGTAATTGCATGTTAGAGTCTAATCACTCATACTTTTTAAAAATGAAAATTTAAAAATTGTATATGATAAAGACTAGTTTCTTTTACATACTTCAAGGGACATTTTTCTTCTTTTCTTTTGGGTGATATCCAAAGGTGATATTTTTGGTATCGCAAACTTCTTACGACTTATGTGACAACCCTGCTTTGTTCGACAGTAGTTACACCGCGAACAAGACGAGTTATGTTCATTTTTTTGTTAAAAATATTCGTAAATTATAAGCTTTCAAGTGCATATTACGAATTTTGATTAACAAAATTGCTTATAGGTAAAAAAAATTCATAAAATGTCCCCTCCTTTCACGTTCCTAGGTGTAAGTAATTCCTACGAAAAATATTTCTAAATAAAAAGAAATCAAGGACGATTATATTTATTAGTTACTAGAAGGTTAGTGGGACAGTTGTATATAAATTGCTAGAAATTTAGGTGATGTTTATTTTCATTGTTTACTTAAAAAAAAACACATTATTTTCTTGTCAAATTGCTTGCCTAGAACAATTTATTTCAAACTGTTCTTGCTGCCAGAAACTCGAAATGAAATTCATACATTTCTGAAATAGGGTTTCACGGTTCCTGCTAGACATTCTTCTGATAAATATAGTCCTTAGCAATACAAATAAGCCTGGTTTTAACGGAGCAGAATCGCTGCAGGCGAGAAAACCTTGTCAGACTCGTAATGGTATGGCATAAGCTGCACTTGTTACTACTCTCAATATTACTCGTCCAAGCTGAAGTATTTTAGTATTCCCCTTTCCAGTAATCGTATTGTTAATTTTAGCCTCTCGGTCTTACAAGTTGTCATAGAATTACTAATTTCTGTGCTTTTTAGTTGCCTCTTTCCTCTTGGAAACCGATTTGACGACTTTCAAAAATAATTCTTTTGCATTTCTTTAATACTTAATATTCTGAGAGTACTTCTCTGAAGCATTAGAACGAAATGCGAAGTAATAAGTATAATATAACGCTTCTCGTGGAACGTGTCTGATCACCTAGATAAGTCGATCAGCGATAAGGCAGCCACTTTTCTTCCAAACGATATTTTAATATTTGTCTTTGGGATTATTCGAAAATAATGTATCCAATAAATCTTAAATAGTAGCTCTCTATTAATAATAGGGACCTGGAACGAAAAATATTTTTTCGTTTCGTTTCGGTTCAGTTCCGATAATAATAATTTCGTTTTGGTTAATATCCTTGCTACTGAAAAATATTTCGTATCCATCAGAACGAAAAATAAATTTTGTTCCGAACCGGTTATTTCATTTATAAAAAAACTCGTATAAACTTATTTTAACAATTTTATTGCCTTTGGTACTTATATTATAAAATATTATACGTTATAGTTTTGTATTATAGAATATTATATATTATGTCTTAAGAAAAAAAGTTAGAGTTTTGATGCTTTCAGTTGCAAATCGTGGCCATGAGGGCAAGACTCCTAATGCCTCACCCAGCACCGCAGTCAGCCCTATCAGGGGTCTGAACCGACACCAGAGTTGGGCAAAATGTAATCTAATTACAACTTACAAATTACGATTAAACTGTAATTGTGTAGTTGATTACACATTATTTTCTGTAATCGTTAATGTACGTGGTTGACCACAATTTTATCAACTACCTAAATTAACGATTACAGAAAATAATGTGTAATCAACTACACAATTACAGTTTAATCGTAATTTTTAAGTTGTAATTAGATTACATTTTGCCTGATTCTGACCGACACGAAACATGATGAAAATAAGGGGCGCACTCAATTTAAATTTTTTAACCTGAAGTGTATAGAACGTTATTAGTCGGAATTTTTATTTCAGTTATATCGTTTTCACTCCTGCAACAGGGTTAAGAATTTCGTTTCGTTTCTGTTTCTGTTCCGGAAAAATATTTCGTTCCTTTCGTTTATCGTTGTCGTTTCTGTTCCGTTCCGGGTCCCGGATTAATAATCATGTTTACCATCTTTGCACATACACATTTCTCTATTTCTCGAATGCTTCTCAAGCACAGTATCAAAAGCTGATCATATCTTTCAAAACATTGCCTTTTTCAACAAATTAATATCGTTTAAAATCTATACACGTATGTATATATCTGCCATGTACATTATAATAATCACATACGTTTTCTAAAAATTTCCGTTTCTAAAAATTGAAAAGTAAAATTAAGGAAAAACTAAAAATAACAATGTTAGTAATTATTAAAATGATTCAAATCAGAGATACCTATTCCACGAACAGCAATAGCGTGTCAGAATGTACAGCGCTATTTAAATTAAGACACTCATATTTCCCATATTTATTAAAATTCTCACAAAGATTCTTCAAAGCATGCACTTTTAATACAAGGATAGAAGACCTTTATTAAAAGTGTCACGTTTCATAAAGAAGGTCTCAAAGACAGCTGCTTCTTTAATCTTAAATATGAATAGTAACCCTTAAATGGCCAAGCGCTTCGCACATATTTTCTCGTAAACAAATAACGCAAAACATGTTGGGCATAATAAGTTAAAAATTGGTGTAGTAATTAATAGCCATTGTAAAAATTAATAACATTCTTGAATATGTACCACATATTATTAAACTCAATTCAAAACCCCATCAGAAGTATAAAGATTTTTATTTCTTGTAAGCATGTAATACCATTCGAAACGAACAACCACTATTCGATGTAATGTGAAACTGTAACAGTTTGCAAATCGAATAAGCGTGGCTAACAATTTTCCATTCCCATTTTCTCGCGCCTCATGCGCGTTCCACGAGCATCGAGACGAGTAGCGATAATTAATTTGCATTAAAAGCGCAACACCTACGGCACAGCTAATAATTTACTGGCAGCTTTTACTGGCTCGTTCTATTTAGTCACCCACCGTACCGTGGGGACATAATTCAACCGCGTATTAAAATCTGCACACCTCTGTAGAGAGGGAAACGTAATCAGGTCCATAAACAAAATTCTGCGATTAACAAGTGCTTCGTGGGTCAACAATTTCATAATTTATACATCTGTGTATTTTTGCCCACTGTACAATTAAATCGCGTAAAACGATATAATAAATTAAACAAGTCGCACGAAATTGTGGAGAGTGGTTGCTAATAATTATTCTTTTAAGTAACAGACACGAAAGAGAATAGAAACTAATAATAATCTATACTTATATAATCGTTGTGTCACTGATTCATCACCATCCAGCTCAAACCACTGACCTTAGAAACATGAAATTCGAAGGGTATATTCCTTTTGCGACGTAGGTGCTGGATAAGAAGGGATTTTTTGAAATTCCAGCCCAAAGAGGGTAAAAAGGAGTGAAATATGTTTCCTCGAACTCCTTATTGTTTCTTAAGTCCGATTAGATATCAACTTGGTTTTTACTTACAAAGGTTACTCACACAAATGCCTAAAAACCAGATTCAGCATTTAACCTAATCAGGGGGTGAAACAGGGTAAAATGTGTTTTCACGGATTCCTTAATATCTCTTAGGTTCGATTAGATATCAACTTAGTTTTTATTTCGAAAGGTTACTCATATAAATGCTTAAAAACCAATTTCAAGATTGTGCTCTAATCAACCCCTAAGGGGGTGGTAAAAAGGGGTGAAATATGTTTCTAGTATTTTGCTAGCATGTAATAGAATGAACAGAATGTTTAGAGTAAATTACATAAATTCTTACAAATTAATATCTGACAAATGAAATGAGATTTCGAATATGTATTTATTGGGATTTTTATGATTGCAAGAGGGACATACTCTGAGGCGTTTAATTAGATGTGGTACGCTTGATATTTTTAAATAGAAACTTAAAATGGCACTTTTGCTCCTATTTTATCATTAATATCTTAATGTACTACTGTGTGACCTTAAAGTGACCACGACAGATAAGGCTTACCATTTTCCTGGAAACTTCATTTGCAGTAGTAATAACAGTTCACGGGCTATCCAACTAGATCTTACGTTCATTAAAAATCTAAAATCATTTAAAGTTACCTTGCCATCTAAGAAGTTATTCCACCAAAAATAATTTCGAATGTTTCGAGTAAAGTTCGCATAAACAATTTACAATACCACATTTCACTTAAAAGCAATCAATAATAATCAATAAATAATCAAATAAATAAAATATAAATTAACGTAGTCCACAATAAAACATGTTCCTACTGTTATTTGATTTTCCTGACGAAAGAAATGAATTTGTAGCCAGTAAACAACGTTACAGGAATAAAATTGTGTAATTTTCTGTCGTTCAAATAAGTTCCTTTCCCGTCCTGGCCCTTCTCGCTACAATTCTCCAGCAGATTCCACAAACACGCCGCTCCCAGGGTGGGCTCAGCCTGGGAAAGTTAAAAAGAGTTAGTTAAAGAAACAGCGTTAACTAGGAAGTGAAGTTCCCAGATGTTTAATTAGTCGCGCAGCTTCAGCCCGGCGCTATAAAATCCCATCACGCGTTAATTCCCCGTGTATTAACCGCGCGGCAAGAGGTATCTTCATATTTTTCTCGAAGCGTCTCATAAACCGCTTCCCAACGAAAAATATTCCGACGGGAGAGAGGGCGAAGCGTAGCAAGGGGATCACGTGAACGAGAATTAAGCGTTTCGTGGGAAGTACCTATGGAGATTAAACGTCACATCGGGCGTTGGAGATTAACCAGCTGCCGGGGCGACAAACTGATTTTCTTTTTGGCGTGGAAACGCTGCGGCCGCGCGTAACGAAGGGAGGAGCAACGAAAAGACAGTCGGAATCCCCACGGTTTAGGAAAAAATTGTCGCGTTGAAATTAATGACATCCTTTCAGGATCGTGAATTTATCGAGCGACTCGTTAAGTTCACCCTTCAGCCTCGAGCACCTTCGCAGAATGCTAGAGAGGCGAGTAGGTACAAACACGGGCGGGAAAAGGAGGAAACGCGCGGTGAGCATTGAGTAGCGCCCCGTTACACGTGAACACGGTTCGTCGGACTTCGTTTCCGAAGAGTTTTCCAAACAATATTACCGCCCTCGGAATGCTCCTACCATATTTTTCCGCATACGCTGCGGCAGCTTGCCGTCTCCGTTTAACATAGAATTCTCGGCGCAGCGCCACGGAAAAATAAAGTATTGTAATAGGTAGTCGAATGATATTAATATTAATAGAGTGGCGAATAATAAATGAGAATAAAGAGAAATATTAATGAGGTTTAGTAATTCGAGGAAGTAGAAGTTGTAGTGTAAATAAATTTCATCATTGTCAGGAAAGTTAGAAAAATATTAAAATTAAATAAAAGCAGGTGTAATAATAATTTAGCCTCATTAGTATTACAATTACAATTGCCAGGAAAATGATAGAACTGGTTTAAACTCTTTACCAATTGGCTATCGACAATTACGATATTACAATTACTCAATAAATTTATTTAATGAAATTTTATGTGTAAGAATTCTGTTTTTGAGCAATATATTTTTTAAACCCAACTATTCTGTACTATAGTTGTTGCCACTGTGTCAAACTTCCAGCATAATCTTTCCTCTTATACAAATCTTTGGACAAAATTTGTTAATTCCGCGTTTTGAAATACAAAGTGTAAGTATTTGGAACTGGCTAAAATTCTTTATATAAGTAAATTGATTGATCGAGTGTTCATTATATTAAAATTAGCTCTAAGCCTTCAACCTTTTAATGACATTTTAACTCCTCTACAAGCTGTTTTCGTGTAAAAAATATTTTCATTGAAATCTTTTCTCTACCTTTGATCGGTGAAGCCGTGGCTTTAAAAGTAGAGTCTCTATACCCTAGGAAGGTGACAGTGACGTTACGTATCGACAACCCTTCGTCGACTCTTCACTGCTTCTTCCTGCTTATGAGCTTTGTTCACGAGATAAAGAAATTTTTATCTAAACGCTTTCGCGTTACCAAAGTCACAAAGGAGCTTACTCAATTATTAAACTGTCACCGGTGGAAGTTTCAGTTGTTGTCTTGTTGTCAGCCAGCTTGTAACAAAACTTGGGGAGGGGATAGTTCTATGCCTGGTAACGAAAAGTGGACGGATTTTGGGATTCTATTTCAAAGAGAAGTACATAACGTATTAAGGGGCTATTCCGGTCTAGACCCCATAAAAATAGGTGACATTTAGGAATTATTTGAAGGAAAGCTACTACATATAATTTAATGAGACTTTTTGCATTGGATTAAGGATGCTTTAAACTATAGAAATAATTTTTTTGTTTTATAATTAATCATTGCAGAAGGCACTGGGGAGTCGTTAAATTCAAGGCGTCAAAAAATTCCTCCAAAACGGTGAAACCTGTAGCATCTAAACCATTGGTCTAAAATAAAAAACCATGCTACATTATTAAAGAACATGGAACTCGATCGTGGACATAGCAGCAAAAATGACAAAAAATGATATTTTTTGAGAAAATAAAAACCCTTGAAATTTTAAATCACTTTTTCCCTATATTTTTCATCCTTTCAACGCCTTTAAAAATGACAAATTTTCAAATTTTTTAAAATTTTACTGGTTTCTCCACGAGCCAGAAGTATATTCTTGGAGATAAAGAAGTTCCACTCGAATCGGATAATAACTTTTCGAGATATAGGTTCTACCGATTTTAAGAACACTGTTTTGAGAAAATCGCGTTTAAAGTTTTACGTGAGCGCCGCGGCGTGTAACCGAGTGTTACGCATGCATTTGCCGCTACTCAAATGTCTATAATTTCATGAATTTTACCAATTTCAAAAAATCCTTTTAAACACGTATTCTTAAAAGGTTGAAAATTCGAAAAATGAAATAAAAAAAATTGATTTTTAGACCGGAACCTCCTCTTGAGGGGGCATTCTTGCCTAGAAGGCCAATTTTTTGCCTCCCTTTAGGGACAACGAACAAAAAACCACACAGATGAATTCCAGTAAATTGTAAAAAAAATTCAGCCATATATAATAATAATTAATGGAGATATGGGTTTCTTCAGTATTTTTTAAAAAAATTGTATTGCCATCATAACTACGTACCCCAGAAAACTTTCAAGTCTATTGGATTAATGAAAGTGGGTTAAAATTGAGTTACAAGATTTGAACCAACCAAACAAACAAACGGACAGAGGAGTGAAGTTAAATAATAATAAAAATCGTTTAAAAATACTACAGACTTTTTACCTCAGACAATAGACCCCCCTCCCATTTACATATTTTATTCACCCATTTTCATAGCAGAGCTATTTGTAACTGCCTGTAACACTCTTTCTATTATTCCATGTAAAAACAATATTAACTTTAAATGTCCCCTGTAGTAATATCACATGTAAATGTCACTTGATAAACCTTTAAAGATTCCATCTCAGAACAGTAGGTACGAGTAACCAAAAGAGACTGAAACTCATTGGCCAAAAAGAGCAGTACACGATAATTAATGCTGCCATTAATAAATCCCCCGTGGATTCGCCCGCAGCAGTGATATTCTGCCGAAAAATGAATCCCCCCCGCAACAGTTAGCGAGAACAATGAAATTGCTTTAACCCGTTGACCCAATTTAAAGGGGCTATTACTCGAACGCATTACAACTTGAGGGAACGTCCTGTTTCTATTAGTTTCCGGCCATTATCAGCGTCTGCTAGAAATAATTAATTTAGCAAGTGCGGCTGCGCTGGGACGAGAGGACAAAACGGAGACGCGCGCAGTGGGCGCGGACAAAGGACGTTTTGTCCGTTCGTCGGGCGCAGAAAACTGACGTTTAAATTGCAACGTTATTTCCAATGCAACGTGTTTACCAATGCACGCCCCCCTGCATTCAGAAAAGACACGTCGAGAGGCTGCGTACTGGCGTTGATGTACAACCTAGGAGCGAATATACACGTGACAGTATCTCATACAAAATTGAGGTACAAAGATATGAACATCAAGCGTCGGATACTCCTTTCATCTTTGCTGCCTTATCTTTCTTATATGCATCATGAAACGTAAAATATACCTATATTCATAGTACTGGAAATATTTATTGCATCATTCGAAGAAACATGGTATCACTTATTGTTAATCTAGGAAAATATTATTGCAAAAATGTGTCGGCCGCTATCATGGCTAGAATAAGTTGGCTACGAAACATTTTGGCAATCATTGCTATGAAAATTGCGTGTACTACGTAAATTTCAAAGTTAAAGGATGTAAAAAATATTTTCAGTAGGTACTCTGCATACCTATTTCTACCAGAGGAATCAAAATCGCAAGTTTTTGAGAAAATATGAAATTCAGAGGCAAATTGTGTCATTCAGAAATTGTAGTAATTGCAGATACATAAATAGTTCATTCACAATAAATAGAAATGCATTTATATATATATCCAAAATTATAAATATTAAACCAATCATAAATATAAAAAATACAAAAATTATTATACTAACAATAATTTATAGTAATAACATGACATCTTCGCTTCCGCAAATCAAAATTTTAATTAAATTAAACTATTATTTAAATAATAAGATATAATTAAATTAAAAAATATAAGATTTAAAGAAATTCAATGAATGAGTAAAATAAAATAATTAAGTACCTATAATTCCTCTATTCAACTTCAAGCATAAAATTTAAACTCCCATGACAAATATATCTATACATATATAAAGAATAAATAAATCTAAAAAATGCATAAGAAAATAAGAAAATAAAAATAAATTATATTCAATCCAATAATCTCATTATTAATAAAATTTCTCCAATTAAATTTAAAGAAACTGGTGAAGCCATATTTGAAAAACAAAAAGAAATCATAAGATTGATGCAGAAGGTATAAATATAAATATACCTTTATTAATTAACATCAATTCCCTACTAAGTAGTTTCATTTAAAAAAAAAACATTAACCAAATGAAATAAAGTTATGCAAAATTTCAGAAAGTATAGCATTATAAATTTGAGTCATTTTTGTGAGAAATTACAAATCAGCTACTTCGATTGCCTTCGTAGTTTTTGTGTCAAGGAGGATAATATTTAGAGGAAATCACTGAAATTGATATTTTAATAGTATTGCTGCGTAAATGAAAGAGCTTTTTAAACACTCGTTAGCTTATTGTTAATTAATTTTCGCTAGTTAAGAGTCGCTAATTATTTTAGCTCCACTGTTTTAGTGGGAGATTTGAATTGCTGCGGGCGCAAGGAAGGCTTTCGCTATATACAACGGGGAAATATTCGTAATTGAATGAACTGTATCCGAGGAAGGGGTGAACCTGTTAACCGCATACAACAATGCATTTACCTACTCTGCGCGGAGAATTCAATTGAAGTAGTTTGTATGGATGCTTCGCGGTGAACCGCTTTGGATAGATCAACGCGTGGCTGATCTCTAGGAGCGTTAATTACAACGATTAACTAATCGATATAGTCGGATTATGCAGGGTGTCCTAGTACAATCCGAAAAACGATTTTTCACATGGAAAACGGGGTCGAAAATATACAATAATATTTCTCGACTTGGGGCTTCGTTTTTGAAAGAAAACAGTTTTAATATCCACTAACAGGTATAATAGAAGTACGTATTTAGAAATGATTAAAATACGTTAGTAAATACAATCTAATTGTGAATAAAATGAACCTTTCTCCAGAAAGTAGCCGAAGTTGTAAAATAACTCTCTCTCGTAAGGAACTTTGTTTTTCACAAAATTGATTTAAACAATTTGAAAAGTAGGATCGGTTCCATCATTAATACCGATCTTCTGGTAAATAGGTACCTACAGCTCCTTCCAGAATAGAATTCTTCTATAATTTCGACTCATTTTTACATAGGTATAACTTCATCTCCTCTAGTGTTATACCATATTCCTGCATTCTATCGCATTTTAAGTGCTTGCGTACTTAACCTGCCAATCATTTAGAGCCCCACTCACCCTGCCTACTATAAAGGCATTTTCAAAAGCAGCGTTTACTCGCCTTGTCCGTTTAACAAGTTAATAGACATGCAAAGTATTTTTTTCCAGAACAAAGGACCAGATCAGAAAATGTTACACTACATTTTCGATTTGCCCTTCCATATAGAATCACCATTTGTCCTATTGCGCCACCTGCTACGGATCATCCTGTATACTAAGTAGATTGTGAAGATTTTAAAGTGTGAATAAATAATTTTTCTCTTTTCCCCATTGATAGAGCCAGAGATGGGCAAAATTCTTATTTATATAAAATTTGGAATAACGAATAAAAGTTAAAAAAATTACTCGACATCTGTCGAATAAAGTTAACTGGAGTTACTTCAAGTTAACAGCTGGAAGGCCCACCGGAAAATGATTCGACGTCGAAAAAAGTAAAAATTAAAAAATTTATTCGACGCTGAAGTTGAAACGTTCGACGAACAAAAAAGTTAACTTTATTCGTCGAATAACCTACAGTTAAAGTAACTTTTATTCCATCCGTTATTTAAATGATTTTTTATTCAGTTAATGCCCAACTCTGGATGGGACCCTCAGTAAATCCTGGAATATTCGTTTCGAAGGATTAGACGCCTCTGACGAAGCCATGTCACTTTTCAGGTGGATCGTGCGGAGAACGAGGAGGGCCAGGGAGGGGGTGGTCTGTCGACGTTCTCGGCGGGCTGCAGCGGTGCTTCCGGTTCGAGGATGGGCCCTGGGCCCG
Organism: Andrena hattorfiana; assembly: GCA_944738655.2. Taxonomy (NCBI): domain Eukaryota; kingdom Metazoa; phylum Arthropoda; class Insecta; order Hymenoptera; family Andrenidae; genus Andrena; species Andrena hattorfiana. The sequence goes on along the minus strand of OX122893.2, from coordinate 10,043,226 downwards.
ATTCCGGTAGCAGTGCTCCCTCTTCTGTTCCCCACTCGCTGGCGACCTCGAGGGACGACGAGGACGACGAGGACGAGGAGAGCAGCGGTAGGCGATCCAACTCAGGAACTCGGTAAGTCAGCCCGATTTCTCTCCCCTCATCCTGGACGATACCTGGCAGTCCTGCTGGCTGCCTGATACCGCGCACTTCCCTGCGGGTCCAGCGATGAGCTCTCCAATCGAGGATCGCATCTTCAAGCCCCACCAACTGTCGCTAGCTGATCGAAGACCTTAATAATCAGGGTTGCGTCGGCGTGGGGCTCGATATTTATTTACTCTAAGGTAGTGTTAGTGGCTCAATATTTCCCCATTGGCCTGCATTTCCCGTGGAATCTGCCACAACGATGACAGACTCGAGCTTCTTTCGTTTTTCGGCTCCCTTCCGTATCCCCCTGGTTGGGAGCACCCTTCGACTCCTTCGTGCCCAGAATCCACTCAATGTTGCATCGTAACTCATTCGACGTTATTTAGATTCATGACGCACTCCTTTTTTCACTTCATTTTTCATTTCTGCAGACCTTTACGCGATCCTTTTGGGTTCTTCGGAAGATAGAATTGAAGGGTGTGGTGTGAATTCTAGCTGGTGAAAAGTATGCTGGGAGGTTTTGTTCGTCAATATTTCGACGATAATTCGCACGAAGCACGGAATACCTCTTGTCAATGGTTTGGAGACAAAAGCGTCTTAAAAACAAAAGTCAATTTATTAGATTTTGATCAAGGTTTGAGTGGGAGAGCTGATTTTTTTACTATCCTACGCCTACAATTTGAGGCATCTTTTGCCATTATTAAAGTCCTTTGATATTTAAAAGTAGTAAAGAATGGTATTGGTTACAATATTGTCCATAGGTACGCAAAATGGTAAAACATTGAATATTATAGTATATTATAATATACACAATAGTACCTATACATATAATATAGTCTGGTATATACGTAGTTGCGTATATAGTCGAGTCAGGCACGCTGCAGTTGCATTATTCATGCTGCTTCTTTCTCATGTACTGAGTCTTGCAGAGATATGGAGACATCATAAAAATAGCAAGGTGTTTATGACAGTATAGCTCTTAGACTTTTTGTAGGCAAGTCAAGAGTCTAGATATGTCAGCAGCATACTTTTTGGCCAGTAGTGATATTTTGTAATAGAATTTGTAGAAATGTGAGGAAATAAGTGCAGCCCAATAATGAGTGACATAGAGCATATTTAGAGGCCTGCACCCTTAATAATATTGTCATACATAACGATCGAATAAGTCTCAATTACTATTTCTGCAAGGTCCAATACAAAAAATGAATGAAAACAATAAGAAACAAGAGACGCCTTGAGTACCCTTGAAAAGCAATAAAAAGCAGTGAACACAGGGAAAAGAGATTTCTTTAAAATACGATGATCTCAAATTACACTGCTGCTAGAAAAAAAATAGGTGATATTTAGGATTTTCTGAGAAAATGTATACAACTTACAGTAAAAAAAACTTTATGGCCTTTATTTACTCGTTATTTAAGGATATGAAAAAAATATTCTCATTTTCCTGCAGTGGTTCGATTTCTATGTGGAGCTCAGTGCATTGCTACAATAAAAAGAGGTGTCGGTAGTAGTCATAATAATTCAACGTAGGATTGTCTGAAATGAGAAAACCAAACATATTACAGCCTTTAAAAAGGCAAATAAAGCAAACGATGTTTGGTGTACGTTTGGACACCAACACGCTAAAAAATGAGTAATTTTACGCCTAAAAATGTTAATAACAAAAAACTATGACCTCTAAAATGTATGATCGAAGACTGATACAAGAGTGGATTTATTTCCAAAGAAAATGCCGCCAAGATTTTTGGAATCGGTTCACATAATTTATTTTATTATGCTGACTTAAAGTTGCTTCTATCGTTATAGAATCTATACCGTTACGAATTTCGTTTTATAACTTTTATATTGTAGATATATTATTACAAAAAAAAATCCATTTTCTGGAAAACTTTAATGAGAATGTCCCCTTCAGTGTGACCCTGTAATTAGTAGCTCAGGACACACTTAACGACATCCATCTTCAAGAATATTGCTTTACAGACAATTTAAGTATGCCTCGAGTTAGCGACTTCACTTGAAAAAGGCAAAACTTTGAACTCAATTTTCTCATGAATTTTTAAGTAACGCGTCCCATATAATTAATACATCATTATACACAGTGTGCACTATCTGCGTGTAAAATTTCTAGCAAATCAGTGGAGTAAGATTCCGTGCGCTGTCCTTGTGAGTAACATTGTTGAAGTATCGAGGGAACGAAATCGTATAATTGCGTAAGTGCACTCGAGTTTCTTCGACTACCCTGGAGATTAAATTAAGCCCGATTAATATCAATATCTAAAGTACTTCGGACCTTGGACATCAATTGCGCGCACCCTCGGAGGTGGGTCGCTGGAACATAGACACGAGCGCGATTATTAATGTAAACCAATTTACTGATACGACGTGAAATGAACCGATAGGTATGGGCGGAGGACGAGAATTACAAAGAACTTCGCTGCGTCTTGCCTCCCGCTTTATCGATTCTAGCGATTGTACGTCCTCTCGATAGAACTGTACCAGATGTCCTGCCACTTCGAATTAAAACGTTCGACCCTTGACCTTTCGTAATTTTGCATCAGCTTCTTCGTTTACCGCGATTCATCGGTTCCCTTCGTGAAGGGTTGCCAAAGAAATTCGTTTCCCTTTGTCACGTGGAGAATCGATACGAAACAAAAGTGATTCAAAGTAGTCGTCGAACAGAAGGAAGATTTAGTGGACTATTGCAAATTCTTTCAGGTTCGCAGAAACGCGATAATGGCGGAAATTGAAAACAATTACGAGAACCCCCCTTCCCAATCGTGAATTGGAAAACTTTGGCCATTGAAAGCGTCAGGATTCGTCTGGATGCAAATGCAAGGAATTCATACGATCTGCCCGACGAGCTCCTCTGCCTGCTCGGCTTAACTTTCGGTTTCTCCTTTGACGATTCTCGAAAGTCATTTGCTTAATCACGTTTTTAAATGCGGCCGCGCAGATATCAGCGGGCGGCGCCGCTTTAATATTCCTAGAGTATTTGTCGAGGGCGTGCGAAGCGGCTCTTCAGCGTCCGAGAACGTTCGCCAGCCACGTAACGCGGGGGTTTTTACTTCCCTCGCGGAGTTTCAACCTCGTAACGTTGCGTTTTAGCTTCTCTTTGGCCGAGGGAACAAGCTTCGCGCCTGCAAACACGTCCCAGGGCGTACGTGACACCAGCGATACGTAGGTACGCGTACAAAGCGTATCACTAATCTTGACAAGTTTCTTTAGCGTTTGTTTTTACTGGCCCAACCGCCTCATCATTTTTTTCTTCGGAAAAAGCAAATTGTACCGTGCAGCGGTATGTCGTACGATGAAAGGGCACCGTTTTGAAGACGAATAAAAAACCACTGCTTCCTGTGTGCAAGGTAAACCACCATTAGTAGTACGAAACAAAGCAGGAGGATTGTTTGTGAAAGCATAAGTCGAGAATGTAGAATAACGATTTCCGATGCGAGAAATGATAAAGTTTACAGATTAACGACTTTAAAGATTTATTGTCATCGACACTTTCTCCTCTCGCGGAAACTATTATTCCACAAATTTGTGTCAATATTCCTACTAATTTTTATGAACTATTTAGCAGAAATAGTATCGCAAAATTTCCGTAAATATGCTCCAATCTGTATTTTGTAGAGATTGTCGGTTTTTAAAGACCGTTTTTGGAATAAATATGTAAAATTCGAAAACCGAGTTTACATACTAGATATTAATTGTTTTATTAAAAACGGTAACGTTTTGACTTGAAATCGGATCGATCACAAGCATATTGTAGTCAAAGTTTACAGTAAAATTAATCTTCGTGAGCTCACATTTGCTAAAGAAAATTACTAAATGAAATAAAGATTTATAATTTATATTTTGTATAGACTTTAGTCATTTTAGTTTTTTATTTCGTTTTGTATGGATTATATTTTATTTTGTTATATTTTTGTAGTTACGTAAATATTAAATGAACTGAAAAATTGTACGGATTTTAGTTATTTTAATTTTATTTTATTCATTTGGTTTTGTATAGATAGAGTATATCTTATTTTGTTATATTTTTGCAATTCCATAAATATGAAGAAAACTAAAAAAAATTGAGATAAGTATAAATATTTTTTACTATTTGAATTATTATTTTCTTCTGAAAATTCGAAAATCGCTTTACCCGATTTTTGTGGAATATTAGAATTCGGAAACGGGCTTTTTCAAATGTCGGTGTTTGTATAAACCTTAGTATTTTGTTAATTAATATTCTCCTTGTCTTTAATCTGAGATAGCCGACACGTTAACTATTGAATTCTTTTTCTTTCCTTACAATTTCTGAAAAAGCTATCTTTCCCAAGGAGGTTTATTCAATGGTCCTTTAAAATGAATAACTGAAAATGAATGTTGCCTCAGTTTCGTCAATTTCATTGATTCTTTTTCACTTAAATCAACATAGGAGCGTTTTAAAATAATACTCAAACTCCCAAGGCTTGGTATTGTTAGAGTGAATTCCACTTTAGGAAGCTCCATCGGTCAGGAATGTATTTAAATATGGCGCGAGGAACCGTGGCCTAGCATCGAACAGTTCTTGAATATTTAATATTAAAATTAAAATTCATAAGGGCCTGCGCCTAAATCCCGCTTGAGCATTCCTCTCCGCAAAAGGGGTAAACTCAGATTACCTTATATTAAGAGTTTCATCGTTCGAGATGCTGACGAAAACGTGAGTCCCTCGTCCGTAACAGTACACAAGCTCGAAACTTCCCTGAAAACTTTGTAACGATAAACCATCGTTTATTCCTTCGTTTCGAACGACTCATTATACCACAGAATTATTAAACCTATTTGATGACAGATACAGCAAAAGTATTAAAAAAAAAGAATTTATTGAAATTCCAAGCGAGATACTTAGTAAACTAATCCTTCTAGCTTCTCAAAAAAAAAAACTCAAGCAGTTTGGACCAATTTTAAACAAGTTATTAGTAACTCTATATTGACCATTTGGAGCAGAAAATGTGGTGGCGAGTAACTTGTTTTTGATGGAGGTGCTAAACGTCCCTTCTCCAACAAGTGCTCCCCTCGACGGTAGCCAGAATTCCAAAAAACGCCAGGTTTAAGGGGCAGGAGGATAGCGAATAAAATGGGTTTCGTGGCATCGTCTTGGTCGCGTCGTAATTTCGTAATCTTTTCCGCGTTATACGACGGTGGCCGAGTCCTTTTAATGCCATTAACGGGATCTAATAACGTCGATGCTGTGTCGCCCCCGCAAACGGGACGCTAATTACTTTCGAGGCAATTACATTGTACGTTCAAGTGCGGCGAAATACGCGGCTGGGCTGCTCTTTGACGCAGACCAACCTTTTTACATCCAACCAGAGGTCGTCCATGAAATCCTTGCACTCTTCAATTTACTTTTATGGCGTTTGCATTATTTCAGCGCACACAAGAAATCCGGCTGGCGATATCCTATGCGGGTGGTTCTAGATGTAGAGTGCTTGATTAAAGTGGATCTGGATTCGCGATGTCAGACGCAGGTGTCCACAAAACCGCGAGAAAAGTTACAGATGATCATCGAAAATTGTAATTTACGGGAGTGAAGAAAGTACCTTTTTACTTGATTTAATGAAACAAAATTGACTCAGAATAAGTCTCTCCAAAGTTGGCGGTAACATTTTCTGGTTATTAAGAATAGAGACAAGAATACTGAGTTTTGAGAAGATTTCGTAATACTAATCGAATTCAGATTTTCGATGGGGCCACAGAAAGTGATAAAAAATAAATTGCGATATTTAACTACAGAAAAGTAGTGGTGGTGTTAAATTCTTCACTATTTGTTTCACTGTTTCTTCTATTTTTATTTTAATATTTAATTAAATTAAAAATGCACTAAAAACTAAAAAATAATTCTTTTCTTGTACTACAATTTCACTTTAAATAAAATCGTGGAGCAGGATGTTTCATAACAGAATATGAATCAATTTAATACAGCATCAAGCGTCGAAATGAACTTGTTGCGAGATATCCTGCTCCATGATTTTATTTAAAGTGAAGAAACACCATCAAAATTATGGTACAAGAAAATAATTATATCTTTAATTTTTAGTGCATTTTTAATAAAATCGTTTAACATAAATTTTTTATATAGGTATATTCTTTTATTGTCTTTATCGTATAGAACGCGAGTGGCTTATTTCAATTCGTTTGGATTTCCGCGGTTGGATTTGTGGTTATGGGTTATATTTATTGATGACTGGGTAATTTTTAATTTTTAATTTTTTTGTATTTAAAATATTGTATTGTCATCCAAACTACGCGGGCCTGCAAAGTTTCAAGACAATTGGATAGTTGGATGTGGGTTAAATTTGAATTGCCAGATTTGAATCATACATACATTAAACAAACATACAAGAAACAAACAAAGAATCGAAGCTTCACTTTCAATAAGAAGTAATGTGTCATCAATGACACGGAGCTAGTTAATTCTTGGATTCCTAGACGCAGCAGATATGGTGAACTTGTTGTAATTTCTCGATATCTATTTATTAAGGATTCCGACATCTTAAGAACATTGTACTCGCCGTAAAATATTTTTGGTTCATTCGACAGAAAACGGTATATACGGCGGGAATACGTAACTAGAGCTATTTCACCTCGAAATTAAAAGATTGCCTGGGAATTGAGATGGATTACAAGCAACCACCCGAAGTATTTAATTACGTCGCCCCTGTTGTGTTACGGTTCCCAGCCAGGCGCAATAAGAGCATACCATCTGGGATCTTTAATCAAAAGTCGAACACTCGAAAGTCTTTGCAACGATTCTACCAACTTCGATTTAACAAGCTCTCTCAATCTTCGAGAGGGAACTCGGTCCAAGCTGGTGCGTAGGAGTATCAAGGACGCCTTCTGTTCTCGAATCCTGTGAAATTCTCGCTGCCCCACATTGAAATACTTCTCTTGGCCGTGCTACACTCGAACGCGGTATCCTTATTCTTTTGTAATTCTTTCAAGGTGATTTCAATTTTACAGTTCTCTTCAAATTTTTAGAGTACGATTCGCGAACGAGATTTTATTCAGACACGCGTAGAAATGTGTATTCTCTATTGCCACTAAAAGTTATATTATAGTACCTATAAGAAATCTGATAAAAGTGAAAGAATTCGTGATTCGTAGAACTAAATGGGGGTTATTGATTTTGAAACCACGATGCTATATTTTGCTGTATTTAATCCTTCACTGTACCATATTCACTTGTCAAACGAGCAAAAACTTTTGACAATGTTTTTTGCAAATACAAATTTTGATTACGAAATAATGCAGCGCGGTGATTTAAAAATCATTCATGGAGTGTTTAATGTTTAACGAAGTACGTGACGTTAATTTAGATTGACGCGCGAGTACGTTGGAATGCAGGGGATGGAACATTTTAATGGTAATTTATTTATTTCACGAGTATTTTAAACCAATTTCACGCGCAGAGGAATTTGTTCCGTAATTATAATCATCTTTTCGTTAAAAGGGGAATAAATCATGCAGCAATTAGATTGAGAATATTTTCCAGTACGTATAGCTGCACTCTATTTCTCCTAGAAAATTCCTCCTTCTCCATCAAATTAAGGCTGGTACGTGCCAGCTCTCTTTCGAGTTTCGTCGCCCGATATTCCGCCCATACGTGCCCGTAATTCGTATACCCGTTCGGAGCTGCCGTAATGCAGACATTTTGTCCCGAATCCGCGGGAAATTACGTTGATAAGGCTAAAAAATCGAGGAACGTGCAGCAACAGAATCTGAACGAAGCGTTACTGGAAATTACAAAAAGTCTATAGGTCGTGTAGCATGAGCGAAATAAAATGAAATTAAGAAGGATTAAAACGTGTGACGACTGCACGAGAAGATTTACATGTTAAAAGGCAGATTGCCGCCACTACACTGACAAGGATTTTTTTTATTTGAGCTCATAACACTGACAAGGATAGTGCACATATTCGTGTCCCCGATTTGGCTAAAAGTTTGCATTAAATTAGTCCACCCCATGTATAGCAACTCGATAACTGCACAGGGCGCAATAGTCACAATAGATTTTCAATTTTGGCTTCCGAAAATCCTGTATATAAATAGATCTACGCGTAGGAATCGAAGCAATTTAAATAATTAATTGTAGGCGTAAGGAAAAATGAGGGAATATATGAATTATATGACCTATAATATGAATTGAGGCATTCAGAGAAACTTGGTAAACGGAGAAATAGGCGATCTAAAAAATAGGGTTTCAACAGTAGTTTGTTTTGCAGGCGTTGTTGCCAGTGCAGTCATAACATTAAGCTTTTAATACTATTCGAAATGCTTCCTAATGAAGACAATCAATTTTCCATTTAATTTTAATAAGTCTTGCACACAGATGTCACCATAAATTTTCAATGCGACAAGTGATTTTCTTATGCCACATGGTTTTAAATTGAAAAGAATTAATTTTTCCTATTTTATATGATTAGTAGGTACAGCCTATAGGAATACATTATTGCTACTAACTCCATTATGCAAAAATGTGTGTTAGTCCGATTTTGTTCTAATAATGGAAGAGTCCTTGTAGAAAATACTGTAAGTGCCAAAATTGAAAAAAAATTATCGGAATGTTTTATCGAAATTTGATTTTTGGAACTTACTACAAAGTTTACTACAAAGACACTTCAATTGAGTTGTCGCTGCAAATGTATAAATCACAGTTCCGTGCTTATAAACCAGAAACTCTGGGTTTGACACTGGGTTTGGTACCACACTGTATCAAGGGTGTGTGGAAATGAAAGCAGGACACGTGGAGCACCAAATTGTACACGCTAAACTAATAGGTATTACCTATAGTCAGATAAGTGGAAGCAAACGAGTCAGCGGAAGTACCAAAATCCTGTGGCACATTTTCAATCCATGTTTACCAAACAATGTTATCTCAATTTAGTGCACACTCTCTGTCCCCTAAGTACTAAACGCTTTTTTTCTCCACGAACCCTATATAGTGCACAGGATGAAAAGACTCAAGCTCGGCGAGCGTAAAATAAATTGCGTAATTTACCACTTGTTCTCGGACGAAAGATCATCTTGCAGCTTTAGCGAAAAATCGACTGCTTTATCGCTCTGGGACCTCGTTCCCGTCCAGTATATTCAGGCATCCCGTAAACCTCGAACCCGGGAACGAGAATCGAAGAGCAGATAAAACTTCCGTTTATCCGAAGTACCTAAGTCGAATTTACTCTATCCGGAGCGTTCCATTTCTGTGCTTCGTGCGATGCATCGACCCTGCATAAATTTCCCGAGCGCCTAGCGCGATACATTTAAATATAGCCGCAATTTATTGCCCGATAAATCTGATGGATGCCAGAGGAGCCACTATGAGGACCAAGAATCATTCCGGATTTATGATTCGCTTGATTAGATCCAGGTGTCGCCTGAAACGCGTGGAAATCTTTCTGGCATAGGTACGCAGGCCGTGCTGCGCTTTAATTCCTGTAGCTTCGTTTTCCAAGAAATTACTAACAAGGGAACACCGCGAGTCCGCACTCACCGATTGGAACCCAACTTTGGGTTTATAGAGTTGAGGTTATGAAAGCTAACCTCAACGTCAAATAGGCACGTCCACTTTTTCCCGTACAACTCCTAAAGTACAAGAGACAGAAAAAAATGTTTCGAACAAAAGTTTAATGCAAACTTGCGTTAACAAAATTTTGAAAATTTTTTCGTCAGGTACTTTGTTTTTTAAACTATTTTCTAAATTTTGTTCGCGCAGATTTGCAGCGCTTATTTTACCATTAAACTTTTGTTTGAAATATTTTTGTCTATCTTTTGTAGTTTAGGAGTTGTACGCGAAAAAATGAGAGTGCCTATTTAATCTTGAGGTTAGTTTTCATAACCTTAAAGGCCGATTGGGCACGAATGATACATACCGTTGTTCTTGTCTCGAGTCACTCTATAAACACACAAAGTTGCGTTCGAATCGGTGAGTGCGGGTTCGCAGTGTTCCTGTAAGAAGAGCGACAAAGTTCTTTTTCCATATTTTAGAAAGCAGAGGACGCTTCTACGAGGCTCGGGTAGTTTGAAGTCGCGCCGCTTTTAAAACGTGGTAGCGACAGACCCTCCACTTTCTTATTTTCAGTGGGATCACATGCGTTATACATTTTTGCATATTTGGATATTAATTTAAAAAACACGTGGCTTTCATTTCAAATGTTTTCTTTCGTGCGTCCCGTAGTTATGAAAATATGGTGAAAAATATGCTTCGTTAGAAGAATATTAAACAGAGGGTTGTAGGTGAAACGCACCAAAGTGAATATGTTTCAAGCCGCCAGTGATCTTATTAAACATTTCAAACAGCGCGTGTATACGTGTAGACGTTTATCATCTTTTCGCTAACATTACTCAAAGGTATTATAAAAATCGCTTCTATTAGTAGTAGAAGCATGAGTGAAACGATTTCTTCGTGGTTCATATAATGTTGGCGAATGAAGTGAGAACTGGCTACAGACATATCGTTTGAAAGATTTAATCAAATTCTAATTTTCATTGACACGTGTTTTACCTCACTTATACATGTTTCAATAAAGTATATCTAACTCATTTAAACACAGTATGTGCAGTAGGTACTATTTCCAACAAGGGTAAAAAATCAATATTTTCGAATCAATGTTACTCCTAATAAAAGCCATCATATTCCTGGAGGTACACCTTCCCTCGTTATCCTACTTCACCCACCCATTATTTTTATATTTTTACCATAATCTTCTGCTCATTCCATTCACGTAGGTGATCCATGTCCGCCATTTTTTTTTTTATTTAACGCGAATCGAGTTCCCCGGTTAGCATGGTTGGCAAAGTGGCGCGGGTTTTACGAACACCTATTTCGTAAGATCTGAAGTGCCCAGGAAAGCGCAAGGTTTGATCATGATGGGCTGGGCGCTGACGCAATGTACACGCGAGGGATCCCAGCAGCGATTTCCCCCACCCGACCTGTGACGATCAGCGCGACATCCCGGTCGAACGGGTCCTTTGTTCCAAAAGATGTTACTTTCGCGTGGCGAATCGAGATGTCGCCCGATTAAACGTGGTGAGCTTCCCGTAGGGTGGAGCCGTTCTATATCGCACAATGCGATGGAGATAGACAGACGGACACAGAGAGAAAGGATGAGCGTGATGGCGCGTATGCGAAGTTGTGACAGAAAAGCGATATAGAGAAATTGCGAGAGCGAGAATGAACGATGAGTTTGTATTGTCTGGTCTGTTAATGATCCCCATTGAAACACGAAGGGTTAGAGCGCACGCTCTCGTGTACAGAAGCTTGAACTACGGCACTTTCGTTCCGGGCTGAATGGCCGAAACGGAACGGGAGTGGAAAATAACGGCGAGGGGGAATATTTCGCGGAATCCGGGAGAAAAAGGAAGCTATTTGTTAACGTTTTCGCGCGGCTTTCTCTGCACTACCGTCGCGCAACGGCCACTGCTCCGCGATGACGTGGAGAAATGATAATGGCGCGGCGTTAAGAGACCGATACTAAATCTAAACGCCGCGCAATCAACGACTCCCCCGCCGTGTTTGCGTCGCGTTGCAAAAGAGCACGTTCGGACGAAAATTTCACGGCGAACGTGCTCCAAAGGTTCAAGCGGCCTGTACGCCAGCGCATGGTGTCGCAAAAGTCGAGTAAACGAGAGCGAGAGAAGAGAGATGGCGCAAACGGAGCGGGAGATACTTAAAGGAAAACTGTCGATGGGTAAGAAGCAGAGTTTAAAGTGCGCGAGGGTAAAGAGAAGGTTGAGAGGTGGAAGCGGAAAAAAGGGGGATTCCCCGGAGGGTCGAGCGAATGTGCCACACCTGGGGGGGAGAGCGAAAGAGAGTGAGAGAGGCAACCCGTCGGGATTCTGTCTTCTTCGCAGGTTATCGGAGCTGTACCGTCACGGCGCCTCCTCCAGCCACGGAGGGTCCTTGGTGAAGGATGCCCCGGGACTGAGCCGAACCTCAACGACCTCGGACTCCTTGGAGAGCAACGGCCTCGATACCGAGATACCGGCTGCGGCAAGGAGACCCCGTAGCACGAGGGGCTCGCAAAAATGGAGTAACGTACGCGCCGTCATGGCGCTATATTCCTCCCTACGCAAGATCAAGAGGTACTCCCGTCATTGCTCGATATGGACGGTAACCTCTGAATTGCACTCTCACCTACACAGCACACACCGCTACACGCGTATACACGCACAAGAGTACGAGGCAGAAACACGTGTAACATAGCGACACAGGACATGCTGTTCTCTTTTTCCACTTCTGCTTTTTACAGGTATACCCCCCTCTCTCTCTTGTCAGCCTGCACTTTGCACGCGACGTACACGCAGCTTATTCGATTTTGGCCGTGTACCTTCGAGTAGCAGTCGACTTCAGATGGTTAGTGTTCTTTTTTTCGTGCGAACGTGGCTTAGGGTATTGCCATGCCACAGATTCCCATTTAGAACACTTCTATTTCGTGAAGAAACATTACTGGGTGAATTCCACTTACGCCCAAATCACACACAATGCTCGTGATTTTCATTAAGGCGGGTTTTCCTATACGCGACTAGACGCAACGTCAAGTATTTCAAAGTCAATTTTCTCGAAAATGAGGCACGATATAAAAAAAAATTACTGTTTCTTTTCGACTCATAACAAGTAAATAAGTCGAGAAAAAGGTATACATTTTTTTGATATTGTGCTTTATTTTCAAGGAAGTCGGCTTTGAAATTCTTGATATTGCGTCCAGTCGCGTATAGAAAAACCTACCTTAATGAAAAGCACGGACGTTGCTGGCGATTTGGGAGTAAGTGGAATTCGAACAGTGTGGCTGAACCCCTGTCATCTCAACCTTGAAAAAGTCATAGTAATTGTATGCTTATCACCAACCGCGAATGGCGCTAAAAATAACCTCAATGTATCAACTTTAATATTGCATATGTCCCTGAAAATCAAATATATCTATATAAATAAGTTTTACATTCAATAAAGCCTGCCCCTGTTGCCACTCATTAAATTTCTGTAGAAGCACATACATCATTGGTGGCCTTAGATTTAATTAAAAATAAAGACAACGAATCGCAAATGATGAACTTGAAATATCTAAAGTAAATAAAACATCGGAGGGGAACCTATAGCGTAACAATCCCTTTAAGGATTTACGGAATACAGTAATTCGTCGTTATTGTCCCGTTTTTACCATGCGTTTTTAGTACGCCCGGTGACTATCCCCACCATTTCTTGGAATCCTTCGGTCGAGAGTGAGAGAACGAAAGAGTCGACGGCAACTTCGTGTCAACTGTTTCGTTCCCTCTCGCTCACTCTTCGGAATTCTCACTCGCGGCATCGGCCGCATGGAATAGTGTCCGCATCACGTCGTACGCCCGCCGCCAGCCCCGTTCGTCGGGTTTATTACGACGAATTACTGTACTGTAGAAATGTTCGCGAAGAAAAGGGTAAATCGTGTGAAGTCGACTACTAATCGAAGGCACGTAGCCACAGTACGCGCTGTAAATCTGGTCGGGAATTCACCGGCGCGGAAGCCAGCGAACCCAACGAACGAAGCGAGTCGCATTCGCCTCGCGAAAGGAGAAGAAACCACAAACCACGGGTGGTTTTGTTTCTCCTGAGATCCGCGGTTTCGTTGCTCCGCCGCTGATAGTCTCTCCCCGCAATGTTTACGGGGAATTCCCGCCGAGACGACGCGGATGGAATTCCTGTTTGCTCTTCTGGGACCGGTTTCCAGAGTCTTGCCTTCCTCGTCCAGATCCCGTGGCGGTCGTTCCATCGTGCGTCGCGGTAATTGGAATCGCCCAGCCTCACTATATGCCCGCTACCGGCGCTGCGTCGCGGCGAGGTAACCGAGGTCCCGTTTCTCACGGCGCTTACCGTGCATGGTGAAAGTTTGAGAGGGAAACGATGCTCCCGTCCCGCCTCGATTTCGCCCATTTTTGCCTCGCGAACGCGCCATCCATCGCAATCAAGGCGACGCCACAGGAAAGCATTGGCCAGCCGCTCGTCACCGCAACTCTATCCTCTCCGCCACTCAATCTTAGCTGCAACGTCGACTTACTTCACACCACGGTACACGCTCCACTTTGTATCAGATGACACGGCTGATGGCCGATCGCTGTACTCACTTCTAACGACCACGGACGCCTACTCCCAGACAGACAGATCCCCACCACGGCGATGGGAGCTTAGGCAGCTAGCGTTCATTCGGGTTTCGGTCTTGAATTGCCAGTTAATAATGCTATCGAAGTATTATCGATCGTCAGATTAAATAGAGAGGTTATATATTGGAAAAGGAAAAGTCGACGAAGATTTCGTAGCTGAATGAAAGAATGCAGTGCGGTGTAGGTTAGTTCGACTTTAATCTTCCAGTTGATTGTTGAAAATGTTAACTTTTGCGGTACCTAAGAGACCTACGATTTACTTCGGACACCGGGAAGATTTTCAGCTCTGGATATTTGGAGTCCTGCGCTTTACAGCGGAACATAAATTCTAGTATTGTAATTTAGAAGTCCGCGGAACATCCGGAAGAACATTCGGGGCTTTACGATCAGCTTTACGGCGTTAAAAGGGACGCATAAAATCCCGTCGCAGTCCTTTTCATATCTTTAGTAGCCTACATCGCAGACCTTAATCAAAAAACGTGGGAAGAGAGAGAGAGGGAGAGGTATTTCCAGTAAAAATCAGCTGGAAAGGAATAGTTATTCTCCCATAATTTTCACGACTGCTTTATTTCGTTACCAGACAACGATTTATATCTTCGAGGCGGAACGAGCAGCGCCCACGTTGCTTGGACGTCAGTCGTTTTTGATAGTTGGGAAGCAGAAGGAAAAAAGAAGATCAATTCTGACCCCTCCGCGTTAGGACGAGCGCTTTGAGAATGATAAGACGATATTCGATGAAATTGCACGCGCTGAAATTGGACTGCAGCATTCTCTGGCATTTGGCATGGATTAATAGAAGATGCTGGTTCGTTTCTTCTCTTTAACAGAAAGTTTCGGGTTAAGTCGATTGGAAATTTCAATGAATTTCCCGGAAACCTTCTCGCTATTGTCGGAAGGGAAAGGGTTGTGATCGATTTCAGTAATGTTAGCCTTTCGGGAGCGGAACTCTTTTAAGTACAATTGTCAGCTTTTACAATTCAGAGTTCAAATTCAACGAAGATACTTAGGTGTATTTTTTAAAGGCTGTA
This sequence comes from Andrena hattorfiana, assembly GCA_944738655.2. Classification (NCBI taxonomy): domain Eukaryota; kingdom Metazoa; phylum Arthropoda; class Insecta; order Hymenoptera; family Andrenidae; genus Andrena; species Andrena hattorfiana. Next base: position 10,027,914 of record OX122893.2, on the reverse strand, counting down.
ACTTTTACGATGAACACAAAAATATTTTTAGATTGATTACAAACATATTATTGATTTGAAAGTGACGTTTTTAATTGATGTGGGTAATATTGTAATACATTTTCGAGGATATGCAAACAGCCGTCCCTGAATTGCTAATAGACGATCACTTACATATTTTTTTCGTTTGCATCCGACAAGTGAGAAGCCTCAAAAATTCGAGCAACTGTGTTTCAGTGGTGAATTTTTAAAGCATTCCCCACTGACCACTTCACTGAATTTATTTCCGTAGAAACTGAGCACGGAATTGGCGATGGAAATACATTTTCAGTTTACGCTTCTAATTTGTTCTTTAAGGTTTCTTCACACGGGACGCTTCTGTGATTAACGAGCGAAGTTTCAGGCAGATTCAAACATTTCCTATCTGTTTCTATCTTTTTTAACCCTCCGTGGCCACATCTTATTATAATCACAAATTGGTCATATGGGGTTCACTGCACACCAACGTCATTTTTGAGTTACCATTTTCGTATTTTTGAATCTTTTAACTTTTGAGTGATAATTGTACATTCGTAATACTCATACGGCTTTTCCTAGAAATGTAAATTTTGATATGATGAACTTTGTACTTGAAAAAATAGTTGAGAAAAAACGCGACTTTTTGGTTAAAATACACTAAATTTTTAAATTTTAATATTAAGGTCTAAAAATTTGCAAAGGCGCGGCATTTAAACTCGAAAATTGCCTGGAGTGCGATACGTCCCCTGTGATCACGAAGGATTAAAATAACTCTGTCTCCGTGAAGCGGCTAAGGTGACTCACAGGTTTGACCGCATGAATGTAGAAGAATATTTAATTCTCAAGAAAAATGAAATTACACGCATAACGTCGTTGAACGAACGTAACAGTTTTCCATGAACAAATTTGTGAGGGACTTTATATCTGAAACACGATTTGTGGAGCATAGAAATGTCTCGTGTGAGGAGGCCTGTACGCCTGAAGCGAAGAAATGGTGGTTGGTAATGCATTAAACGTGTCCACGGAGCGCAGTACCTTGCAGTGCATGAGAAGTTAGAATGCAAGGATCGTAGAATATTTTACAGATGCGTAGTTGCAACGAGGTTCGCGAAGTTTCTGATTGAAAATTTTCTGTACTGAAACCTCACGCCTAAATAGTTTAACGAGGAACGAGGAGCAAAAAGGGAGAGCAATAGCTAAGTGTTCTAGAATAGACATTTAACAGAGTTGGGCATTCACTAAGTAAAAAATCGTTTCAATAACGGATCAAATAAAAGTTACTTTCACTTTCGATTATTCGACGAATAAACTTAATTTTTTATTCACCGAGTGTTTCAACTTCAGCGTCGAATACATTTTTTAACTTTAACTTATATGTAACTTTCGACATCGAAGAAACTTGAAGTTGAAAATGTTATTCGATGCTGCAGTTGAAACATTCGACGAATAAAAAAATTAACTTTAATTCGACACATGATGAATAATTTTTGTACCTTTTATTCGTTATTCGAAATTGTATTTAAATAAAACTTTTGCCCATCTCTGACATCCAAGTTGCCTATATAAATACAGTGCTCCATTTCTCAATGGAATGCTAGCGCTTGACACTGTTCGTCCCACTTGCTTCCCTCCCATCAGCTGGTCTGACGAAAACCAAAAAGGTCTGCTTCCCAAATATACCTAGCTCATCGAATTTCTACCTACACACTCGTCACACATACACCCGCACACAGACACTAACTCCACGCCACGATACACTTAACATGTGTGTGTTAACGATTAAAGAATGCGTAGTGGCATAAAAAAGTTTACCTTTAGTTTCATTCTGCCTCTGTCTAACGTACTTGACAACTCTCTCGATGTTTCTGTCTCTGTCTGTTTGTCTATATCTGTCTGTCTGTCTGTCTGCCTCTCATCCATCTGATGCTCTGATACTGAACTGATCTTACTCGATTCTCGCTCACTTCTTATTTCAAGCAAGAATCACCTATCCATCTGTCTTACATAGAATTAGAAAGAGAGAGAGTGAGAGAGAGAGAGAGAGCTAAGGGATGCCGGAGGGCGAAGCGTCGCCGACTGTAATTTCGCAAGGGAATGGTGTGTTTCTTTCGTTTCGATGGGTTTGACGAATGGAACGGAAGTAGGATTATTCATTTGTCTGCTTGCAGCAACCATAGATTATGTATACGTGTATTCATAGAGGAAAGTGTGGAACGAGATGTGTCGGAGGGTATGCCCCTTGCAAGAGGATTACGCGATACATGTGTGAGCGTGTCGTGCATGGACTATGGTTTGTAAGAAGGTTCGATGGAGTATTGGAAATGCCAGAAAGGTTCGGCACCGTTTAGTGCATCGTTGTTTTGTTGTTTAATGGGAACGGTTTGCACGATGCACCGCGGTAGAGACACGCGGGGCACACGGTATGCAGCTGAGGCGGAATATTTCTGGGCATTAACTATTAGATGGCGAACGAGTGTTTGGTTGGATAGATCTATGCATACTGTACGTTCACCTTTGGCTTTCAGACGTGTTTCTACTAATTACTTAGCCTGTTATTTCCGAAGAAGTTTCGAGAGGGGGTGATTTTAATTGGAATACTTTATCGCCGTCCGCGAGAAGCAAATGCCTGAAATCTTCGTGTCATTTAAACGCACCCATAAATTCTCGCAGGAGCTTACGACACTTTAAGAATAGCCGCGCGACGCTGTACTTGCAGTACTTAATTATACACAGGGTTGGGACGTAATTCGTGGTATAATCGAGAACGAATTGGATACAGTTCTTTCATTCGAGGCTTCTTTTGTATGAAAATCACATTAAAACGGGAGTATGAAGCACATACACGTGCACCCAGCGGGATAAATCTCTATAATTTATTATTTCCATTTGTCTCTTACCCTTCTTCTTCTCTTTGAGTCTACTTGGCGCGAGATAATTCTCATTTTCTTATCGTCTCCCCACTGTTGGGTGTAGGGGAATGTCTTTCTTTTACTACACCTAGTTGTAATTTTAAAGGGTCATAGATAGCCGAGGAAATTACTTTGGTTAAAAGAATATTTCCACTTCTAATAAAGACTTTGGTTAAAACATTAATTAAACACTGACAGAATTTAATCAAAAGTTATCAAGGTCGTCCTCGTTATGTAACGAAGTGAACACTATTTGAAATAAAATTGACTCTAGGAGAAGGGGAAGGCTTAAATTTCAGCTGAGTGCGCGTTCTAAAAAAAAAACAAATTTAATGACATGAAAAATTTTGAAGGTAGGTAGGTTCGAAATAATAATAATAAATTTATAACATATTGAACTATGAAAAGGAAAAGATGTGAAATATCGAAAGTAGATTTTATATGCAATAGTAATTCAGCATAGTAATTATGCAATAGTAATTCAGCAGTCTAAAAATCAGCTGCTATTCCCAGGGCCGACCTTCTCTATAAAGGGCCCCGAATGCATGAAACATTTTGAGGCTCCAAACAATTTCTCAACGGTAAAAAAACATTACATTCTTTCATGAAAAATAATAATAATAACAATAATACAGAAAATAAAGGAAATAAACATTAACATATATAAATATGACTTTTTTATCACCATCTCATTAATAATATTACATTATTATATTATTATATTAGAAATTATATTCGCATTTCTTTTTTGACGATCCTCGGATACCATGGTATAATTACCACAACCACAATTGTGGTGTGTCCGTAGTATTCTGTGTTTTGAGAATGAAATTGAAGCCGATTTATAAAATGAAAGCAATTTTAATAAAATAAAAAAATTTAATTCTCATGTTTTCTTTTCTCTTTTCTTCTTTTTTCTTTTTCTGGGACCCTGGTGCTTTGCACCCGCTGCACCCACCCTGTGGCCGGCCCTGGCTATTCCCTCTGCCCACAAAATACCTTTTCGAACACCAGTGTCTAACAGGTACAGACTTAAATAAATTGTAAAGGAGTTAAATTAAAGAGAATGTTCTTCAAAAAGCCCGAGGATTCGACCTTATTGAGTCTTTTCCTATAACAAGAAGAGCAGTAACTGGAAATTGGAAGTGGCGAATGCCAAGCGATCATGCGAGTCCCCAACGGTCCCATGGTATTACTTAACGTCTTTGAACTCGGAAGTGGCTATACTGTGCAGCCTTTCCTGCCTCTGCCGTTCTGGTCCACCATGCCTCGCCCCTAAATAACCCAAATTTGCTGCTTTCGAAGAGAATATAAGTTAGCTGCATTCCCAACGGCAACGCGAGGAATGAGTATCTATCATCAGCTCTGACTACGATTCTAAGAAACCAGAACGGAAAATAAAAATACTAAAATAAAATAATTTGAGAACACACAGTGCGCGAAAGATTAAATTGTTATCACTATCCGTCTACAATTAAATTCAAAAAGATTGTGATACAGTATTTAACTTCAATTTTTACGTCGTTCAGATCAAGTAATTGTTAACATAATTGTAATAGAAAACATCATTTTCTCCGCAATATCCCCAAAGCTTTGCAAGTTTGAAGACATTCGAAAGTAAAACGTCATACAAAATGGCAAATATTTTCCTGATGAGTAAAATGATAGATAAAGTTCGTTAGGATGAAGGTTTCTACAAGCTACTTTATCTCCTCTTAGCTAAATATCAATCCACCGAAGCCCCTAAGTACGCACAGTATCCGCAATCGTCGTGATCTCATCGAGCTCGAGATGACACTCCGGCTCTAACATAATAGCATCCCAGAGACCACCTTCAGAGACGTACCCGGTAGCGTTCTAGCGTCTCCGGCGCTCGGCCGCGGTCGTTCAATCCGTCCTTGACTGGCGATCCATTCCTCTTTCTGTTCCCAGAACGAAAAGCAATCAACGATGGATGAAACTGCGCACCACGGTCCAGATCTCCTCCGCGATCTCCACGATCCAAAAGAAGCCGCCGCTGAAGCGCGAGGACTCGTTCCTGAAGAGGTTCTCCACCAGGCAGATCCCCGAGAGCCAGGAGACGTTGGACACCGGCGAGGGCGAGGGAGACGCCGCCGACGACAAGGACGCGAGCGGCCGCCGTCGAAGACGGCCGCGGAGGCCTCAGAGGCCGCCGAAGACCGTGGTGAATCCCGACGAGAACTTCTACTACTACTGGCTGATGCTGTTGTCCGCCTGTGTCCTCTACAATCTGTGGACGCTGATCGTGCGGCAGAGCTTGCCGGAGCTGCAGGAGCTGGCGCCAGCTGGATGGCTGGCTTGCGACGGTTTCACCGATCTGGTGTTCTTCCTGGACGTGGCCGTGCAATTCCGCACCGGATACCTAGAGCAAGGCCTGATGGTCTACAACAGCAAGAAGCTGGCCGGCCACTACCTGAAGTCCAAGTCGTTCGTGCTGGATCTGCTGGCGCTGCTGCCGCTCGACCTGCTCCAAGTGAACCTCGGCAGCAATCCCATGCTCCGGTTTCCCAGGTTCCTGAAGATCTACCGTGTGTACAACTACTACTACATGGTCGAGTCGCGGACGGTCTACCCGAACCTGTGGCGGGTGCTGAATCTCATCCACATACTGCTGATACTGGCCCACTGGTTCGGCTGCTTTTACTACTTGCTCAGCGAGGCGGAAGGGTTCCAGGGAGACTGGGTCTACCCGTACAGGCCCGGCGAGTACGCCACTCTGACCAGGAAGTACCTTGGCTCGCTGTACTGGTCCACCCTCACCCTCACCACCATCGGCGACCTACCCACGCCGGAGACCAACGCCGAGTGAGTGACATGTCCCTTCGACCGTACACACACACACACATATTACACGCGCGTGCATTTCCATTTCTCGTATTTGACCGCGCCTTCGTTTTGGCTCGCCGCGACGGTTAGCTTAGCAGCCCCGCGCGTGTCCATATCGGGCCGCGGCCAACTTTACCAGATTTCACTCATCGACTCGAGGCTTCAGACTTGAGAGAGAATGGGATGCCGGAATGTCGTTGTCCGAACTTTTCTCGCGCAGGGGAAACAGTTTTAACGGAATGTTTAGTTCTCAATTTGGATTTCATTGAACTCGAATTAAGTGGATGTAAAATGTTTTTTTGTTTTGTTTTGGGTAGGGGGTTGTGTATGCCAGCTGTGCAGTAGAGTTGGTGGTTTTGAACGAGGAGCATGATCTATAGCTGTGGTCTTGTTTTAGTATTGCTGTACAGGGTGTTTCAGAATTGTAGGCTAGGGGTACTGAACTGGATAATTAAATTAGCAAAATGAACGAAAAAGTATTAGTCGGGGTAGTACATTGTTTTTCAAATCTTCAATTTCTATAGTTTGGTATTTAAGTTCTTTATATTCAGTTCTTTATATTAAGTTCTTTAGATAATTTCATTTGCATTTTCAGTAAAATCACTTTTCAGGCTCACTCGTGGTTAGTGGCTCACAAAGAATTTAATCTTCGGGGACCAAGTTGAACGCCTAAAAATATTTTTAATGCAAATTCAGTACAATTCATTAGATGATTATACAAATTTATTTAAATAATAAAATCCAGTTTTCATTTCATTCTACAAAGCTCTAGAATTACTTCAGTTGTGGTTACATTAATCTCTTTTTTTCCTGTTTCAATCTCGGCGAGAGCTGAGTTGAACGGATAAAAATATTTTTAACGCAAATTCAATACAATTCATTAGGTGATTATACAAATTTATTTAAAGAATAAAATCCAGTTTCTTCTCTGTTTACAAAGCCCCTTCTTTGGGAGGTGCGCCACTGCTCGTGGTTTATTTTAAATAGAAGTCGTACAGAAATTTTTTCTTTTTAAGACCGAAATTGTTAATATTCTAAACTGTTTGAGGTATCGTATAACGAACACAGTTTACAAAGTAAACAGTTGAATCTCGAAAATAACTAATCTGTGAGCCTATAATTACTTGCCACTTTTTTGTACATTTTTGTGAGATTTGTTGGGTGGCTAAATCTTTATTTACAATTCTAGAATACTATATGCAAAGAGAATAAAAATAGTAGCAACTTGAGAAAAAATAAAAGAAAAAACTTAGAGTAATGTAAAATAATACATGATGGAAGAAAAATATTTAGCTTTACAACAGCTGGAACATTTTCAACTTACAATCAGTATTAACTCTGTAGGTTAGTGCAAAGACAAGCCAGCTCAAAAGTGAAATCGAATAATCGGGGAAAACTGATGAATATGGAGGGGCAAATCCGGCTGTTAGCTTTTTCTGCCCCTTCGTTCGCCAATCACCCTTCGAAATGTTTTTTTTCCCAATAAATTCGATAACACGAATGCAGCCTAATAACGTCACACGTTCAAATTTTCCATTAATTACCCTCAAACCCTTCAATCACGAGTATAAAAAGTGGGGGAAAAGGACGAAATTACCTTGCACACCCGTCTCGTATAAGCTCTCGTCTTTCGCGATAAAATCCACTTTGAAGCGTGTAAAGGAAAACCGACTTCATTAATTCCTTCGCAAAAAATGATGCTTTGCTAACCAATTTCCTTATCAATCTTCCACCCACGCAGTACGGATTTACAATCTAGTTAACCTAACGTACTAACATTCCTCATTCGATGTCATCTGGGAAACCTTTTATTCGATTTAATCTTTGACCTGCACTATAAAAAATACCAAATTAACATCGTCTACAGCAATACTGACAAACTCAACAAATTTTTATTTCCACATCAGATTCTTCGGAAGAAAATCGTAAGAATAGGACCAATTACTTCGGATATATAATTAAGTAGTTTTACGTTTATTAGTTGCGTTTAACGAAACAGCTCTTCGAGGCTAAAACAGATCGCCACGATGCACTAGATCGCGTTGTTAAGCGTTGATAAAGGAAACGCAAGGGCGTGGGATAGCAATCATAGTCGCGTTGGAGGGAAAATCGGTGGAGGGAAGAAAAGGGCGAGCGACGATTTCCATTCCCTCTGAAGTGAAGTCTCTAGCGAATTAGCTGCCTAGGAATTAGACTCGTGAAGCGGCCTTGTTGTTGTTGTGTTGGCAGAGTCGTAGCGGGCGGCAATCCCCGGAGCCTCGCTCGTCGTGGCCGACTGTCCCGGCTTCTGCAGTTCAAGCATAACGGAGGGTATCTGTATCGTTTCCAAAGCAAAGCGAAAAGAGAAAGAAAGAGCGAAACGAGAGAACGCACAGAGAAAGATGATAAAGAGCGGGGAAGCGAGGCAAAAGGCCGTAAAAAAATAAGAGGGATATCGAACGGAGAGGGAGGGCGTGCCAGGGGAGCGAGTGAGTGGGAGCGAATCGCGAAAATGACTCTACTTGGGATTCAGGCTGCGATCGGACGGGTGAATGTTGCATTGTGGGATGAAGGGAGGGAGGGGAGAGCACAGCAATTGGAAGTGAAAGTGACGCGGCAGGGCGAGAACGTGAGAGGAACGATTGAAGCGGTGAATGGAGGGAAAGAGGATGTTCCGTGTGGATGTGTGCGTGAAAAGGAAAAAAAGAGCAGACGAAATAGATGAAATTGGAGGTGGAGTGAGCGATGGTGAGAGGGCGAGGGGGGTGTGAATCGGAGAAGGGGACAAAGGGAATAGTTTTATTCCGGCGCGTACGACGGGGTAAATTACAAATTTCCTGGGTGGAACGAGGCGAGGATGGCGCAAGTTTGAACAAAATGTCGAATTTGCATAGACATAGGTGGCATGAATTCAATTTGCAACGCTAATATTCGCCGGGAAGTCCGATTTGTCGGGCTGAGAAGGCGGGTCGCGCCATACGTCGATTGGTACTACTTAAGGGGCTCTCGTCGTCTATGAAACGCTGGCTCCACGCATGTGTTAACGATTGTTGATGCGCTAATAATTCGTACGAATATTTGGCGGATATAATCTCTGCAGGTTCGTTCTTTGGCGACGATATTCGATATTGGTGAAAAGGAATATTCGTTTACGAACGTTCCTGATTTTATTGAGTAGTTTTTCTTTTACAGAAGCATACAGAATGATGGTATTAATGATTCCTCTTTTAATTCTGTGAGAACGTAATTGCGATTTAGCTTTACAGGGATTGCTTTGCATGCATCTTTATGATTATCAGTCGTGGATTTCTGCATGGATAGAATTGAGATGATTCTATTGGAAAGGTTCCCAAAAATTGGAAAACAGTATCGTTACAAGTGAATATTCGTGTGCTATAATATGTGTTGGCTGTTTGACACGAATACAAACCAGATTTAGACAGTAACTAAATAAAAAATTATTTAAATAACGGTTCGAATAAAAGTTACTTTCACTTTCGATTATTCGACGAATAAACTGAATTCTTTTATTCGACGAATAAACTTAATTTTTTATTCGTCGAGTGTTTCAACTTCAGCGTCGAATAAATTTTTTACCTTTAACTTATATGTAACTTTCGACGTCGAAAAAAGTCGAAGTTGAAGTTGAAGTTGAAGTTGGGAAATTTTTTCGACGCTGAAGTTGAAACGCTCGGCGAATAAAAAGTTAACTTTATTCCTGGATAAATTCGCGTCGAATAAAAAAATTAAGTTTATTCATCGAATAAAGTTAACCCGGTTTAACTTTATTCGACACACGACGAATAATTTTTTTAACTTTTATTCATTCGGAATTTTTATTTAAATAAAACTGTTGCCTATCTCTGATATAAATATTGTAACCATGGTTAATTTAACTCGAACATTGAATGAACTACAAGGAGCGACGTAGCCGTATACCTACTTTTGCGCAACATGTATCGAGTTAAGGGAACATTCTCGTGTAATTCCTTAAAAAATTTAGGATTTCTTTTAAAGAAAACTGTAACACAAGGGGTAAAATGTCTTTTTGGTATTGATTTATAGGTACCTTGTATCTTAAGAAGATAAAAACATTATTTTATTGTTCTTTCTGCAATGTAATCTTTAATAATTAGCTATAACTCTGCCGGTGGTAAAAAAAAACGTTGTACATAAAAACAAAAGTATTAATTAACAGATTTCAAAAATTCTTTCCGGATTCTATTCGTAAATGAACTGGTGTTTGTATTACCAACATTCATAAGTTTTGTTCCACTCAGTTTGATTTTATTCAATATAAAAGAATTACCGGTTTCAGAGCACCTTTACTAAAACATGTATCAATCATCGAATTTTCATTTTTGTACAGTAACGATTCATAATACGATAACCATTCTCATATATTTTAAGGAAAACTTTCGATTTTTCATTTCAGATGAGCCCATCTTTGTGTTTTATCACCGTCAGAGTTATATCTATTTATTCAAGACTACATAGAAGAAAGAACAATTTTTATCATCTCAATACCAAGAAGACTTTTAAAAAAAATCTTAAATTTTAGAGAACGTGCCCTAAATAATCAGAGCAAAATTCCTTCGTACCATTTCAAGGCATCTCCAATGAATTCAGAAAATCCATTATCCCTCTAACTACCTGTCATCGCCGACAAAGCAGAAAAAAGGAAACAGAAGAGACAAACTTGTCGCTTCGTTTCCGATCGCCATGGACACCTGGCGAAGGTTACGCGACGTTCAAGGATTCGTGGAGCGCGTGCACGCACGATGCCACGGCCGGCTTTCAGGCGCGCAAATCAGGGTATTCATGGTCTGCGGCTGGAGCGGGCTTTGACGATGGGACAAGAGCCGGCGAGGCCGGCAATTACTCTTTGTCGAGAAAGGTATCGGTAAATCGGTGTCGATGCTGCGACGACACGCACGGGGACGCCTTCCCATCCCGCGTGCTTTCGGTGTGATCGATGAACGTCGCCGCGGCGCCCCGTCTGCATGCCCGCGAGCCGATAGCAGAAGAAGCGACGGGGCCGACACAATCGAAAGAGGAAAAAATTATGCAGGGGCCCGGAGGCTGGTCGAAAGGAGAGGATCCTAATGTCCATCTGAAGCGGACAGATATATAAGCGGCTGCGCGTTAACGTCAATCATCCTCGATGGAGGCGGTTTTTGCGAGACTACACCCCTCTCGACGACAAACCTAAGAGTTTCCTCGACTCGTTCGAGTGGAAACGCGGATATGTAGAGCGGGGCTGGGCGATATTCGAATGACAACATATGCCACTCGAGCGGGCTTCGCTTCGCGCAGAATGCCACGAAATTTTCGAATAAACGTGACTCCATTATTGCGTTAGCGGTTGAAAACTGCGGGCACGTCGAACTGTATGAATCGCGCGGCGAATCATTCCGGAGTGACCATTATTTGCCGCAGCGCGCCGCGAATCCTACGGTGGCCTGTGAATCAAGTGGAAACAGTGGTATAGTTAATTACCGCTTGTTCCATGATTGCCGGTAGATACGTGACACCTCGGTAACCGTGCTTTCAATATAACCGCTGGCTGACGGCGCGCGTATTGTGCAGAAGCTACTCTTCTGTCTTGAATAAGCGTAGGCTTTTCCCGTTCGCTCGCTGTTAATGGAAAGCGTGACGCTTCGCAACAACGGGATATCGTGCGCAAGGGTGGAGGCATAATGCGCGGTTTAATTAATATAGAAATAAAATTCTGGGACAAAGGGGCGTATGGAGTATTATCGTTTCAACAAATCTCTACAGTGGATATATCAGTGCGGTTTGCTTTAAGAGTACTAGGCAATCGCTTTTGTCGAAAATGAACCATTTCGTCTTCATTTAATTACGAATAAATAAATTGATGCTGAGACCTGTTCTTTGACATAAAGTTTATTAACATCATAACCTTTAAAAACTTGTTTGTTTTGGTAAAAAAAATGCATTATATATGACGCTACAGCTGGAGCATTTAAAAGGCTTTTTAAAAACGTTTCCAAGAATTTAAGTGCTGAATTGAAATGTCAAGGTCTTTCGATAAAAATACTTTTGATAAAAGAATTATTTTGGATAATAATATAACGATAGAGTGCTTTTAAACACTCGATGAAACGTTAATTGAGCACAAGTGTAGTTTATATTTATTGCGTGACGCGTATACGCGTCACTGATTTTGGACTTCAGTTGGAGTTTATGTTTGCGGAACAGAAATTTCTCGCATATTTCGCGATTTAAAGGGGACAGCACGAAATATCTGCCACGCGTTTATTTAGTTTAAATGCATAGAATAACGGTGATCATCAGAGCCGGGTTTACGTTTCAGGGCCCCTAGGCTGAATATTTGGCGGGCCCTCGGTTAAATGTAAAAAATAAAATGACGCTGATTTGATTTTTTTTATCATAATACTCGTATAAATTAACATGGAATATCGAAACATGAAAGATACAAGTTAATAAAGATAATATAAAAAAAAGCTAATTTTTCGAAGAAAATATTTAGAATGAGGGGCTCACAGCTAAACGGGGCCCTAGGTTTCAGCCTTGTTAGCCTAAAGGTAAATCCAGCACTGGTGATCATTGCCCACCCGCAATATTAATAATAATAATCATACTATGCCTGCACTCAGCACTGCATTAGGAACATATGGAGGACCGAAATTCATAGTGGTGTAAGTCACTCGCACGATGCTTCTCGTAAACTAATCTTTTACGTTTACTGTTATAAAAAAACTCCATATATATATTGCATCTGTGGGGACATATCTAATGGCTCAAAATACTATCATAATAAATATGCAAAAATTTGAAAAATTTCAAGTTTTAATTTTTATTTATTTTATTTCTTAGCATCAGCACATTCGTTATATTAATTTATACCAGTATGTTTCGAAACACTCTGCTCTTGTTAGTTAAGTGTTAAAGAGAGATGTTTTTATTTCTCAGTCAAGAACGAAGTTATAACTCAATTCACTAAGAATGTAAACAGATGGGGCCTTTAAGACTTTAAAACTGTTATTAACTCAAATTATCAAAATTTTGATTTACACCACCCCTTCAAGTATAATACAAAGGCCAGTTTAAACCAACCGTGCAGTTCAGCGTGAGATTTATGCGGCGATCAGGTTCACGCGTTGAGCACGAAATCGTCGACCACGAACTGGCAGTGTGTATGAACGCCGAAGCGAAACCGCCCTGTGGTTTTGTTGCAATTCAGGGCACGGTAAAAACAGGTGTTTCTCGCGTGCTTCTCAATTCAAAGTGAGGTGCTATCGCGATGTTTCGAGGGGGTGTTTGAAGCGACGGGAATTTTAAACGGGTGATTTAACGTCGAATCGATTACTTTTCGCACTCGATGCCCGTGGCTTTGATGAAATTGCAATGCGCGCAGTTCACGTGAAATTAGGGGAGGTGTGACTCATCACTTTGCTGCCTTCGAATTTGTTTAAAAAATCCAAGCCGTCAAAACTTGCAATCATTGCATATTATTTTTACGAAAATAGACTCTACAGGTGAATTTTTATCTCTGAAATTATCAATCGTATGAAGTTTATTCTTCTTCTACTGCGTAGCTTTGTTAGTTTAATTACTTTTTTAGACATTTCGGCATATTTAAAATACTTTATATCAAGAAATAAAAAATAATACTGTTTCATTCTTCTTTTAATCATATCTGTAATTCTCCTTTAAATGAATCAAACTTTCGCGTAACTATCGCCTCCAAAATCATCTCAATTTTTTTAGGACTGACATCAGGTAACTAACTAGCTGAATATACAATAACAATTCCCTCACAGTTACCCAAATTACACTAACGATATTTCAAACTAAACATTACCTTCCAATTATCCCCACTGCCCTTTCCAACCTCACAACATACCCTCTGCACTTTCACCACGCATTGACCATTCTCAAAAACTCACCCCCACGACAGATACAAGCCTTCGCATTCGCAATCCACCCCCAATCGTCCCAGCCAACGCAGCGACGCTCGTTCTTAAAAAACAATCGTCCCCGCTTACATCTAAAAGCTTGCGGAGGATTGCTAAAAGGGGGAGTTCGGATGAAAGTTCGCGGTATTTCGAGGAGGCGACCATCCCACCCCCAGATACATATCGGCGAGGGGAACGTTCTTGTCGGAACGTGGCTGAAACCCATCCTTTATCGGTGGCATTTGGAATTCCGGCCCAGCCCTATTACAAATGGCCCGCGCCGCGGCCGACGACAGCCAGTTCCTAACCTAATTTGAATAATACCCCGGCGAATATTCTATCACGTGGCGGGGGTCAAAGCAGGCCGGAGAAAGCCGCTGTCCGCTTCGCGGAATTTTCATTCATCCTTCAATCGACCGTATTAAGCTTGCCGGAGGGTATTGTCGCGGCAGGTCGAAGCCCTTTTCCTCCAACTTGCTGTATTACAAGAGGTGGGTTTATCTTCGTCTCGAGAGAGACTTCTCCGTGCCCCTGCCTCCTTCGAATTCAAACAAGCTCGACGCTTGACCCATAACTACAGGCTGCCCTCCAAGTCGTGGCATTCTGCCTCGCGGAGATATAATGATGTCGTAAAAGTAGCGGGAGGGGCGAAATCGGTAGCGCCTTTGAGTCTCTTGCAGACAGACCAAGAGTTCAGGGACGTCTTCAGCGTGCTTGTTTTGGATATTAATGACGCAAGGTTCTAAAGCCTGTAGGGAAGTGATGAAATATAAGTTCGCGAACATGGTAATGCTTTACAAGCCATTTGAATATGTTGGGTACAAGGGAACTGGCTCCACGTGAGACAATCAGTGAGAAATATAGGAGGAAGTTTCTTGGGTTGTATGAAAGTGGAGGGTTAACAGGGAAGAGGTTCTTCAGAAGCTTTGAAAACGGAGCGGGAGCAACGAATAGAGGGAAAAGGGGGTTCCTTCGAGGAAAATTCGACGGCATTAGCCCGCTGCTAATACTTTTAACTCGACTCCAATTAGTGCTCGATACCGAATGAAATAAACCGTGCACTTCCGATACCGATAATTTACTGAAGGTAAACTTCCCCGCTGTTGGCCGAGTCTTTGACATCGTTAATCTGGTCTTCCACTGGCTTGCGATCGTAGGGATGGGAACGGACGGTATAGTGGATCTTATGTTCAATGTTACAGAGACAGGGAATTTGGGAATTGTACTCTTTAACTCTACAGTACACGCGTAAATTAAAATTACACCACTGCACACGTTGGGTCTCATAGGGCTATATCTCCAGATCTAGGGATGCATAGATATTTTGAGAAAAAAATATTTTTAGGCTGCATGTAATCTATTTCACTCAATATTTATTAAGAAAAATATTTATAACGAAATGAAATACTGAACAAATGTCTCTGTAACACTGCGGGTAATCGTTATTTGAATCTATTTCAATATCATGAGAACTGTTCACTTGGGCCTGTCAGACCCCACATGTGCATTGTAGGGTTAATTAGGAAAATGAAGAAAAAGAGAAAATTGAGAAAATAATAATATTTCATAATAAATTTCTCCCAATAAACATTAACTGCCTGTCGATAGCTTTTGCTTTCCCGTATCAGAATTATTCTAGGAATTTTCGTTTCGCGTTAGTAACAATAAAGCCTCAGGCTAAAAACAATGGAGTCTCAAGTGTACAGTATAAAAACGAGCAACTCTGACACGTGTTGAACTCTGCAAGTTCAATCGTGATTGCAAAGCTACTGAAGCCGCTGGATTACCACATTTCCCATTCCCTTCAAGACGTTTTCAGCGAAATTTCCTTCCACAACGACGAGGAGCTGCGAGACTGGCTCCAAAATTGGTTTCAGTCAAAAGCCTTCGAATTCTTCTAACGTGGATTTGAAAATTTTCCTGAGCATTGGAAAGAGAGCGTGAACAATCGTGAAGCATGTATAATCCATTAAATGTTACTAAATATTTCTGAACAAAATAAAGGCTCTACATTCGCAAGAAATTGCACGAATTTATTCTTAATACGTTAAAAGCATAGAAGCATTTATAATTGTTGCAAAATAAGGCTCCAGCTCCATTCGCGAAGTAATACGAAAAATGGCTCCGCGTGAGTGTCGATGGGTGGTAAAGGGAATCTCGTGGTGCTTCTGCGTCCTTTAAAAAGAAAAAGGGAGTTGGAAACTGCGCGAGGAGGACTCGCTGGCTAAACGAAGTCGAGCATAAGTAATTCGTTCCCAGCAGCGAATGAACTTTGGAAGGAACACTGCCCTGACTGAAATATTCTATTACCAGTCCTGGGATTGTGCCGGCTGCTCGTACTTCTCCCCGAATTTACTGCGCGACGGTAATAACTCCTCCATGGTGGGAGCTAGACGAGACATCTCTACTACCTACCCCTTCACAATGAAACGTACACGCCGTGGACTACAATTAGACGTTTCTATCGAACAACGTGAAGTGCTTGCCCAGAGAGCGGAAGGATCATGAATTCTTACGACCTTCCTGCTTTAGAGAATTGCGAGGATTTTAATCTACACAGAAGAAAGGAGACACAGTTTGGGAATTTCGATAACTCCTGTGGGCATTTAATATTGCCACGTTATGCGCGATATTATGCACTGAAATTTGAATTTTAAGCCAGATTGTACAAGACGGAAAAGAGAAGATATACGATATTGAAATCCAATATGGTGGACACATGAATGCATAAATTATATTCCTCGTTTAATTTATTTCAGTGGGGAGGTTTGCCAATATCGTACTGGTCGCCTAAATCGTATCCCATCAATTTCTCAATAATAAATTAATATAATCGACATGAAATAGTAAAAATATCAAGTAAATGCTAAATGAGAAATGGAAACGAAATCTTTCGAGCTTACATATTTTATGGGTGCTATAAACGTTTAAAAAAAATCAGGGGTGATGGATGTAACTTTTTACCATTTTACTTTAGCTGATAATAATCTAACAATGCAGTTTCATCCTGTACTTTTGTATTTTTTCTAAAAGCGGATTTATTGTAGAATATTTTACATTCATTTTATGTACCTATTACATTTATAATGAAGTTTAAATCGATATTTATAAATAAATTGATCGTGTTTCCTAAATCGTACCTTTTACAGTATGTCACAAAAAGATTAATAACAAATTAATTAGTTCTGAACAAAAGCTTAAACATCTAATAGTAGGTGCGTAAAAGATCAAGCTACGATACTCAATATTAACTTGCGTTCAAATTTGTATCAAATACGAAATGTAACATAAAATATCTCGAATGTACGATATAGGCAAACCTCCCCTATAAGTTTAATGTGTGCGCGTTCTACATTGTAACTCAGATCGAGAAATTTATGTTTGGGTAAATTTAGTACCATATCGCGACTACAACGTTTACAAGTACCCAGCGCGACTAAAGTACCTCGCAACAAAACGCTAGATTATCTGAGAATTAATTACGGGCTTGTACAGCGACAGTCTTCAATAATTAATTCGTTAACGATCGCCTGTAGAATAATCCTGTCACATTGCGCAACTACCACAGTAAGCGAAATATAAACAGAGCATCAGAAGTTTCAATTTCCTATGCAACCCGATTGGACTCTGCAGCATACGCTGTTAACGTATTCCGTGCACCTGTAGAGGCCACTGCAATCTCCCTCCCAGTACGTGATAGCTTGATTCGGGACGTCAAAGGGTTAAATGGAGCCACTACAGCGAGCCGGACAAAAAAGGATCATCAGATAAAAAAGTATCTCGCCTCTGGTCGTCCCTTCTGTTCACACCCTCGATCATTCCAAGAAAAAAGTCTGAGGGAAGAAGGAAATTGAGTAGCAGCCGATGAACCGCCATTCGATACCTACATTTAATAAAAATTGCTTGGTAGACAGATCTTGATCAGATGGACACGGTGTCTCGCCCCTGATCTTCCCTTCTGCTCCCATCCTTTCTATGAAAGAAGTCTGGGAAAAGGAGAGAACTGAGTGTCAGTCGATGAAGCGCCATTTGATACCTACGTTCCCCGCCTGCATTTAATAAAAATTGCTTGGCTGACGGGACACGATCGCGTGGGTGCGCCGATCGAACCTGATCGCAGCTGGAGAGATAAAATTAATCGAGCTTGGGAGCTGGCTCGTCGTAACTTTTGCCTGACTTCCGGCTCGTGTAACTTGCAGCACAATATGCAGCGGTGGATGGGAATCTTTGGTTTCGGCTGCGCATGGATTTCAGCGGCGGAACCGCGTCAACCGGATTAATAACGCACCGGCAAACACACCGGTCGCTCTGTATTTTCCGCGGGGAAAAGGAAGCCACGCAAGCGGAAAACGCGACGACGAAACACGCCGCTGTCGTTCTAATATCGTTCGGGCATCGCAGGTGACCAATTGCCCGTTTCACCGCGCGTTCGAGACCACTGGTTACTGGCCTTAATTTTCGCGAGGGAAAAAAGGTAATTAAGGCTACGGCGCTCCTCTTCGCGACGCGACGAAAGCGTAATTAGATAAATGATCCAACTGCTGGGCGTGTAGGTACGAATAGGATCGTGAGTTTTTACTCCTCGTTATACTACTAGGTACTATTATTGCTACTATTTTACTACTATTAGGAATGAGAAACGCCGTAGACCGATTATACTGGGGTAGTATACTATATTTATTTATGCATCTATCTCGAGGCCCGAAAAGAAGATGGAAATAAAGGATTCTTTTTAGTAAAAGGTATAGCTGACAATTATTCCACATTTTTTTCCACTGAAAGGTACATGTATTAATTACAATCTCCCAAATTTTAATCGAAGAGTGATAATAACGGTTTTCTCCCTTTCAGCCTAAACAGTGTATCTGAAATGAAAAATTGGAACAGATTTCTAAAATAGATTGAAAGTAGGAGTCTCTAATGTTTTCAGTTTTTTAAGTTTCAATATTAATTTTTGGATTTTTACGGAAGAAGATAATTTCAATATGTTGATTCTTCAAAGGATTGTGATTTCGTAAAAAATACTCTATTAGAAATTGGAGACTGTCAAGGACATCTTTTAATTTATTTTCAAAATCCATTAGAATTTTTTCTCTGCAGATGCGACTATTATTTTTCAATGTAAATTTGGGAAAACCTAATTAATAAATATATCAATGCCTAACAAAGAAATTTAATATGATTTTCAACTATACCCTCTTCTAAAAAGATTCCAGAATTTGTGTTTCTTCGGGGCTTTAGGTAGATTAGTAGCATCGGTTACAACTAATTATTACACTAAATCGAGGCGCTTTGACGTGAATTACGCGCTAACAATAACAAGGGAAATCTGAAATACCCACACCCCATTTAAAATAAAAAATTGAGATCCCATATCTTTTTAGCTAGTATAACTCAAATTTAGGGGATGAAACTACCCTCTAAAGTATCGCATTATGATGGTACCTTGGAAACTATAATATTAGAGTTAGGAAGATGCTTTTTAACCAAATATTGTGTGGCACTTAAAGAAAAATAACATGGTGTACACCAAAAAATTGATCTTCGAAACACTTAAAATTCACAACCACACAAATATCTTTGTAACTTTGTACTGGTTACAGTAAGCGAAAAAAAAAACAAAATTAAATCTTGAATGAATTAATAGACACAATATATAACCGGTTCTCCAAACATATTTCCTCTCACTTTTAATGGAATAATAAACACAAGTGGTCAGTGAAGTGGAGCTGAATCTTGTAGCTTATCTTATAGCTTAATTTACGATATTATTATAAGTGCGAGAGGAAATCTATGAACGTTAAATTGACAAAATCTGACATAAAGGCTACCAACTACCTGTGACAGTTACAACCACGAATTATCATCAAGAATTCGATTAAATTTCAATGTAGTTAGCGTGATGTGTAGACTACAAAAGTGTCCCCCAAGTTATAACATTCAAAAGAACCGCACAGGATGAGAGACAAGGACCTAGGCAAAGAGTTACACGAGTCCGGCCTGAAAAAGGTCGATCTCCTGAGAATTTAAATCCGGCTCTTTAACAGCGCGGAACGCGGAAGCTTTCTCAAGAGGTTTCTTACTTTCGAAGCCCTCCACCGCGGCACTTGGAAAAATAATTTCAACGAAATGAAGTCGAGGAAATTGCTTTGATTAAAATATTGCAGATCCGGACCAAATGAGGCACTCGGGGCTGGTCGCCTGGGTCAAGGTCAGCCAGGA
Organism: Andrena hattorfiana; assembly: GCA_944738655.2. NCBI lineage: Eukaryota > Metazoa > Arthropoda > Insecta > Hymenoptera > Andrenidae > Andrena > Andrena hattorfiana. The sequence continues at coordinate 10,008,017 of OX122893.2, read as the reverse complement.
TATTGTGCCTTAAATTGAATGGGAATGAGGGGCTTAGCAATTTGCTAAGTCTTCCGCTTTAATTCTTGTCATTGGGGGGGATCTCGAAAATAAAATGCCGGTTGTTCGTTTCGAAGCGTACGATGGCGATGTTCCGCTCTAAAGGTCGCTCCCTCGTTATCTTGTGAAGAAAGTGCAACGTTCCTCGACGAAAGAATTATGGCGCTGATGAATCATTTTCGTCGACTGCACGGCGGTGATAAGAACGAAGGAAGAATTGTAGAATCGTTATATGTAAGCCGCAGACTCAAAGAGAAATTCTTCGTCTGAAAATTTCGGAAATGTATAAATCTTAGAATGAAAGTTTTCAAAGATGCCTACAGAAATTGAAAATAAGAAATATTCCATGGGTTAGTTAAAATAATTAACACTTACAATCCTAAATAACACTTTACCAATCATGCATTTATGAAGATGGTTTCATAGAACGTGGACCCGGGAGTGGTGCAATAAATATTTCCAGTACCCAGCACCGAGCACACTAAACCCATAATTTTCAAGTTGGAAAAAGGACTAGCAATTGCGCCAAATCAAAGAAGCATATTTCCTGCTTTAAATCTGCTAATACAGAATCTACTCGTCACTGAAATAAAGTTATCAGTACTATTCAGTTACGGTACTGCTTAGTTCAGCATAGTTTAAGGGGGTAGGTTACCCTTGACAGCTCAAAAACAGATCCTTCTTTGTTTAATTTTTTTATACAAAAAAAAGAAAATTTTAAATATATTTACATAAAAAAAAGTTATAAATATATTTGTGAAAGGATGTACGCAATGCACTGTCCGATGATGAACGTCATTCCAGACAGGTGAATTACCTAAATCACAGAGTAAATGTGTTTTTATAATCTGTAAGACAGTCTCTATCTTGTTTCGGAAGCAGAATATTGATAAAAAAAATACAATTTTTATATTGAAATATATGATTTTATCTTTTTTTTGTATGAAAAATATTTTTTATCTTCCTTTTAAGAATTTATATTGAAAATGCGCTCCGAACACATTTTAGGAAACAGTTTCCTGCATCTCCCTATAAATATTCATTCAAATCGTTGGAGCGGTTTTCGAGGTTTTACGTTCATCGTTGTGGAAAACGTAATTTATAGGAAATCGCGTTTAAAATTGAACCTGCAGTTTTGTCGCACTTTACGCATTAATAATTGCTACGTACGGGTTTCAATCAATGCCTGCTCCATACATTACATTTTCCTTCTACAAATTAAAGTCTTCTATGGCCTTTCTTTTCTCTTCGGATTTTAATTCTGCCTTCTTTCGTCGCACAGTTTGGACTCTAATTTCTTCAATTTTTGGAATTTTAAGGCCCGGTTGTGTTTAAAATACGTAAAAAAATCCAGCGGAATAAGAAAAAATCAAAAAATCGAATTTTCGAAGATTTGAGGGTAACCCACCTCCTTATCGTCGCAGAGAGGGGGCATATTATTTCAGACAGGGGTCCTCCATATCGTAAATTTATTTTCCTCGTGCGCTGTGTCGAATCGATCCGAAAGCAGCCGTCATTAATTTTAAGATATACGTTATATACCGATGCTAGATTCGTGACGCGTCGAGAAACGAAATATCCTCCCCCGGATGATTCCTTTTCTTCCCCGACCCGTCAGATCTAGTAGCGTTTTGGGGGCATCGAAGCTGACCAAGCGGATATTTCCAGCTCCTCGGGTCCTGGCAGCACGCCTAACGACACCGCCGCTTAATGACCAGAGATGTTAGTTGCACTCGGGGAAACGAGAGCGCGGGGGACCCGGGGTTATCGGCAGAGGGGCGGGGTGACAGAGTCACGAGGGCAACGCGATGGGGCACGATCGAGGAGCAGGATTCTCAATCTAGAACGGGTCAAATTTAATTTGCTGTTAGCCCGGTGAGTGCGCCCTACGAATCGCAAATCGAATTTCCTCGTTTGCAGGCGACCTTAAGCCTCGGGGGCCGAGACTGTGTACTCGAAGATAGTTTGCCAACCTCCTCTACTTCTGCAATTTATTACTGAAAACTCTCGCCCAACAGGGCTACTCGGCGATCTCGAACCGATCGATGGCTATCGCGTGATTACAAGCAATTGATTTTTGGATGGCGTGAACGCGCGGATCGTTTCATTATGTTTGAGGGAGAAGTGGGATTTGTATATTTTTTTTGTATGTTCATTCAATGTTACGGACTCCATGTACAGTTTTTTTCCCTCCGTGTACTGCGTAATGTAAACGATAGTTCGAGTCGGATGTCACTACTTTCTTTTTTAGTTCTCTTTTTTATTTTCTAATGGACCTTTGCCCGTATATATAATTATATATTAACGAGGGAAGTTAGGCAACCCGGAAATTCAGAAAATTATGCAACTTTATGTGCAAGTAGAGTAGTTCATCCGTAACATAAAACTATTTTTTTGTTTTAGGGCGTGAAATCACCCCTTGAAAAAAATTCAGAGTTTTCAGAGTCTCACATAGAACGATGAGAGATACGAAAAGAAGTTTAAACAAAAATTGCATCTTTTTTTAATAACTACAAAACTGCGGAGAAATAATTATCGACGACGCCATACTTATCAAGTTACCCCCACCACCAATCCTTAATTCGATAATTATTTCTCCACAGTTTTGTAGATATAAAAAAAGATGCAACTTTTGTTTACACTTCTTTTCGATATCTCTCACCGTTCTCGAGATATTCCACGACAAAGAAACCTCTGCATTTTTTCATGGGGTGATTTCACCCCCCAAAATCGCACTATGGTACCAACAAAAAATAGTTTTGAGTTACGGATGAACTACTCTACTTGCACACAAAGTTGCATCGTTTTCTGAAAATTAGTGAAAATAGTTCTCTTGTTAAAAAAATGCAGAGTCTAAAAGAGAAATAAATATTTAATGGGCAACAGAAGCAGTGACTTGATGATATATATGGTTGATATAAAGGCATGATATAATACATCACGTATTTAGACTCAGCGACTAATCAGTAAGATATTCACTCAAATAAGAGTTTCTTAAAATTTCCGTTCAATCAGAGTTCGGATTGTTCTTTGACTGAGAATGCCCTGTCGTACGTGGAAAGAAAACATCTGCGGGCTGGAGACAATGGACGGACGGGGTAGCGGTATGAATGGTTAAAAAGTAAAAAACGGAGAGACGGAGAACGAAGGAAGGGTGCGCGGTTCCGCTAGATATCGCCGGAAGTACGAGGGTTCCAGAACGGAAGGAGGAAGAGGCAAGTGGGCGGATGAGGATCTCGCTAAAGAACGAACGAAATATCGAAGAACAAGGGAAGAAAAGACGCGAGAGTCTGCTCTCCTTCGACTGTATGTATGCGTACGATGTGTGTGCATGTGTGTGAGTGGTGTGGGCGTAAATGATGTCCGAGTAGCGATGCGTGATCGAAATGGGAGAAGAGGAGCGAAGAACTATGGGGGTGGCGGGAAATCGCTCAGAAAAATGTACGCCATCGCGAGGCAGAGGCGAGAACACCGAGATTGGAAAACAGAAAACACATATAGAACCGCCATCAACTCTCGCTCGAGAAACGCGTTTCGATTTATTAGAATCTTTGCCACAGACGTGAGACCAAATTCGTTGAGTTATGGTACTTTTCAGATTTCAAGTATTACCCATGTCGATTTGATATGAAATAAGAAAAAAATGTTTTTCATTGAATCATTCGAGGAAGAATTTCTTTCCCATTATCGTTTATCTGAGAGTAATGAAATAGAAATAGAGAATTGCATTAACACTTGGCACTTTTAGTAAAATTGATACATTCCCTGTTAATCAATCTACCAAAATACTTTGACTAAAATTCCTCGCTGGGACGATGGCACAAGGAACATAAACTAACGAGAAAGATTGCACGGGTTGCTCTTTGTTCCACTGGAAGCGTAAAAACCGAAATTGTCCCCGCCCGCGGCGCGCCGAAGGCATGCGCACGTTTTCCCTATCGGGAAAGTGCTCTCGCGCTGGACAAAGCGAAAAAAAGAATCCAATTTTCCATTCGTCGGTTCCCCATGAATATCCCATGAGACCAGGGATTCGAAGACCTTCGAAAGTCGAGCGACCTGTTTCAACGATCCCGTTGAAACGGGCGAGCCAGACAAGTGTTCCAAAATCAGATCTCGCGAATTACAAAGAGCCCGCAATCTCTCTCGGGCCGTTCCCCTTACATTCTTCTGAGCGGGAAAGGGGGCAGGGGTTGGAGCGCCTGAATATTAGGAGCGAGGGTGAAAGGGTGAATGGAGAAGTAAGTAATCGCGCACGGTGGGAGAACGTGAGCAAGGAAGGGAGGAAGAGCGAAGTTGAATGCGAGGAGGGTAAACGAAAGGAAGAGAGGAGGAAAGAAAGGAAGGAAGAAAGAAAGAAAGAAAGAAAGAGAGAAGGAAGGAAGGAATAAGATGAGAGAGAAAGAGGAGAAAGGCTCCGGAGGGGGCCGCTCGTCCATGAACCGAGGACAGTGATCACATCCTCCTTGGACTGATCGGCTCTTTTTCTCGCTTCCTGATCCGCAGGTACGTCTTCACGATAGTCAGCTACCTGATCGGCGTCTTCATATTCGCGACGATCGTCGGCCAGGTCGGGAACGTGATCACCAATCGTAACGCGAACCGTCTGGAGTTCGAGAGACTCCTCGACGGCGCCAAGACCTACATGAGACACCACAAAGTGCCGGGCGGGATGAAGAGGCGGGTGCTCAGGTGGTACGACTACAGCTGGTCCCGCGGGAGGATACAGGGTGGCGGCGACATCAACACGGCGCTGGGGCTACTTCCGGACAAGCTGAAGACCGAGCTGGCTCTGCACGTCAACCTCTCCGTACTGAAGAAAGTCACCATCTTTCAGGTGAGCTCCTTCCTGGCTTGTTATTTCAACCATTCTCATATTCTCGATCACAGACAGAGTAGGTAGAGTTGCCTGTCATCGAGGAGTTAATGAGAATGTCATCGATCACGATCTAGTGATTTATACAATTACGTATCAATCGCTTCTTTTTCAAAGTACAGGTTCTTTCAATAAGGGTGCTCGATTATTAAAATTGATCAGAACAATGTGTATGTGATGTATGGCGGAAATTTTATAATGCGGACTCTTCCACATAAATCGGGCTGGATTTCAGCAATGGCTTATGACGATGTTCTCCAGGTCGTGAATTGTTGCTGGATTATTGGCATAGGTCACTTAAGAGACTTAACGTTGCCCCAAAGAAAAAAGTCTAAGGGCGTTAAGGAGGAACACACTGTGACGGCCGGAAATGTAAGCCGTTTTTAAGAATATTTTTCAGCAATAATTTCTGGTTTTCATATAAAATTGTTATTACCTACCTTTAGTACAATGTCTTAAGAGACTATAACAAAATAAATAGAAAAACATGCATCAATTTTAATATATTAATTAACCTTCTAGATCCCCACGAGCGCTGGTCGAATGTGTCAATGGAACAGCAGGTCTGAAATCAAATTTCATTATTTTTTTATAAACTGTATGAGTGTAGTTTCCGTTGCACGTACGGATTTTTTGATAGAACACAAATTTTTTTAAATACGCTCGAAGAATTGTCCATCTTATTCACGGATTTTCGAAACTTTTCTTCTAAAGCGCACCATTTTTACAAAAATAGTTTATTTAAGAAATCGGCACGTGCAACGAAAACTATACCCATATAGTTTCTTAAAAAAAATGAAATTTGATTTCGGACCTGCTGTTTCATAGTTACACATTCGACCAGCGCGCGTGGTGGGAGGAGGGGTCTAGAAGATTAATTAATATATTAAAATTTATGCATATTTTTCTATTTATTTTTTTATAATCTCTTAAGACATTATACTAAAGGTAGGTAATAAAAATTTTATATGAAAACTGTAAATTATTCTTGAAAAAATTCTTGAAAACAGCTTACTTTTCCGGCCGTCACAGTGGTATTCCGCTTTAAATCGCACTATCTTAGTGGCCAGTTGACATCACCTCTTCTCGACGTTATTCGTCATGAAAAATTGAGTCTCTCGGATCGCTTCTTGCAATCGAAGTTGTGGAGGCCATGTGACCGATGTAATTTTTAAAATACAATGACATTGAATGTACTTTAATCCGCATAAACATTTCCACCATACCTCACATACAGCTCTTTTTATTAAATTTTAAAGATCGAGCGCCCTTATTGAAAGACCGTTTATAAGGTAAGTGCGCCTAATTTCGCCTACCCTAATTCAAATCGTTCTCAATCGGAGGGTGATTGATATTTCTCTTTCTAATCAGTCTCAGACGAGAAAGAACCTATTTGTGTTTCGTGTACGGCAATCTTTTAAATCTAAAGATTTTCCATCGCGAGTGGGGAAAAGCAAAACAAGCAAAAATCAAGATCTTGAAAAAGTGCACGTAGGGTAAAATGAGATTAAATGGACTTGTACCAATTTTCAAAACGAGCAGCTCATGTCTTGCGATATAATTTCATCGAATTCACGTGTACAATTAATTGAGTTTAAAGGCAATTGGTCGACCCGAAGATAGTTTATAGGAAGCTTTCATTCGCGGCATCTCTATATTTTATAGAGATTACTTAAACGATATTTAATTAGAAGTTATTTGTCAGAAGGGAAGGGTCGATTGGATCATTTTGGCCACGTGTGCGAAATTGGCTGGTAAAACGTATCAGGAGGTTCGCGGCTTGGATAAATAAAGTCTTTCGTGCTCTTTGATGAAAGATACATCAGTGAGCTGGCGCGAATCGTCTCGATGATACAGTTCGTTCAATCGAAGCGAAACAGAGGAAAAAAGAAGAAGAGGTATAAGAACTATGTGTCTGTCGAAATAGGATGTACCTATCTCCTCGTCTTTTCGTTTCTTTCTGCGCCTTCCTTCACTCCTCTACTTTTCACAGGTCTATTGACAATTCTACGAGATGGTCGATACAAACGGTACGTGAAATATAGCTCAATTTGTGTTATATGCGCGTGGAAGAGGCGTGCTGCAGGATCGTAAGAGAGATTCCTTTTATACATGTTTCTCTCTTCAAATTGCAGAGAAATATGACACGCGTGAAAAGCCATTCCATGTGGCATTAATAATCGAAGGTGTTTATTTTTGTGATATACAGCAGTAATGTTAAATAGTGAGACTATTAGCGAACAAATTATTTCACAATTTATATGGCAGGACCTACTATTAACAACACTTGAAGTAATACTTCATTCCTATTTGAAAATGTGGTCAAGAAAAATGCTTTATAGGGATTTGAATTTGATTATTTGAAATACTAATGCAATTATAAATTGCTTATATTAGATCGTTGCTTAAGTAACTTTCATTACCTATTTTCCAAATGATTTAAATGAAAGCAAAGCAGAGCTTTTTATTTAATACTACCTACATTATGGAGATAATGTAATTATTTTTGTTAAGTGTTGAAAGTTCGTGAAGTTTAACATCAAAATTGCCACTTTTTTATCTTTCAATTCTATTGAGGACCTTACAGCAAGAGGGGTGCAGCTCCACTTTTTGCAGTTTTTGAGTTATGACGTGTAATATAGGTAAAAAAATCTACATCGTTTGGTGTACGTTTGATGCGAATCCGATAAATAAACGATTTATTGAAAATTTTGAATCTGCACCCATTACTGTTTTGCGCAATACGGATGCTCCAGATTTGAAAAATTTACCAATAATAGAAATAAAAACTTATCGATTCAGTAACTACTACTTATTGTGCGAAAATATGCATTTTTTAATTAGTTTTCTCATTTTAATCTGAATTCAAAGCAATAATTTTATAAACAGTTTTTTCTAATTTACTTGAAGCTGGTAAATATGGGACTGCACCCCTCTTGCTACAATGTCTTCAGTTTTGACATGCACGTCCAGTTAAAACAGTTTGGCCATAGAGCCAGTCAATAATTCTACTTGTTTCTGCAACAGATTTCCCTTGGCGCAGAACGGAAAGAATGCGGTGTCTTGCGTGCACTCTGTTGGACTCAATTTTCACACAAATTAGAT